>OY728130.1:367918227-369230727 GCA_963277665.1 Viscum album | reverse complement strand
AAAAGAATAATGTTCTAATAGCTAATGCTCCATTTCAAAATCATTGTCTTATGGCTAAGGTACAAAATGTTGAATCCTTAACAAATATGTCTTTAAATGAAATTTTTCCAGATAAGAGTTTTTCTTCAGATGAAGAGTCTTCTTCATCAGATAATGATAATGATTTTCCTTCATATGAAATTTTTTCTAGATTTGCTAAATTGCTTGAAAAGAGAAATTGTAATGTTTCTAAGAAACATGATAAATTAAATTCTCGAGAATATATTTTAACAAATGAAATTTTATATATTTCAAAATATCTTGATGGGAAAAATTCTGTTTAAAAAAAACTATCTAAGAAACTTGAGGAAGTTAATTCTGAGTAAAATAATCATTCTAAGGATCTTAAAAATCTGTTTTCAGAAAATGAAGTTTTAGAGAATAAACTTAACTATAAATCAATATTTACTGAGGATAAGAGTTTAGTCATGAGGCTAAAATCTGAAATATTTTCCTTGAAACAAATTCATCCAATATTCACTTATTGTAAGGAAAATTTTGACAAGATGTATTCCTAGATCCAACCTCATGGTAATAATCAGGGTTTGGGCTCTTCTCATGAAAAACCTATTTTAAAAAATAACTGTTTTGTTCCTTCTAGTGCCCCTTTTTGTACTAATTGCTAAAGCAGTGGGCATTGGAAGAAAAACATTTCTTTAAATAGGTTTCAATACCGTGGGTTTCATAAAGCATATTTTTTCAAACAAATATGGTTACCCAAGATCTTATTATCAAATAATTCTAGATCCAAGAAAGTTTGGATTCTGAAAGACTAAATCGTTCTTTTCATGAAAATGAAGGAAATACCAACAAACTATTGTACATGGATAGTGGATTTTCCCAGAACATAACTGGTAACAAAGACAATTTCAAGAATATTTTAAAAACTAAAGGTGGAAAGGTAACTTTTGGTGATAACTCTCATGGAGAAATTGTCGGTATTGGTAACATTATTCTTATTGGTAAATATTTTGTTGGAAATGTTATTTTTGTAAAAGGCCTTAGGAACAACCTCATAAGCCTATGTCAGTTATCTGATGATGGTTACCTTGTGAATTTTAGAAATAATAAATGTTTAGTTCACAATTCCAAAGATGAGTTTATTTTCACTACCCTTCAGCATGAGAATATTTACACCATAATCATAAAGGACCTTAGAAGTCAAGACCTACCTTGCCTTAGTGAATTTGATGATAAATCATGGATTTGGAATAAGAGACTAGGACACTGTAATGTTAGGAATCTATGTAATCTTTCTGAGAAAGAACTTGTTCAGGATCTACCGGAACGTAATTCTGATTCTTCAAAAGTCTGTGATCCTTGTCAATATGCCAAGAAACATAAAATTTCCTTTAAATATATAAGTGAAGTTACAACTTATAATTCATTATAGTTAGTTCACATGGATTTATTTAGTCCAACAAAAACTGATAGTATTGGAGGAAAATAGTATGTGTTTGTCCTAGTTGACGACTACACCAGATTTACTTTGGTATATTTTCTTACAAATAAATCTGAAGATTTTTATTTTTTCAAAATCATTAGGGATTAGGTTAAAAATGAGAAAAACCTACAATTGATAACTATTCATAGTGATCATGGTGGAGAATTTGAAAAATCTTATTTTGAAAATTTGTGTATTAAAAAGGGTATTACTCCAAACTTCACAGCTCCAAGAACTCCTTAACAAAATGGTGTTGTCGAATGAAGAAATCACATTCTTCAAGAGATGACAAGAACCATGTTGAGTAAATAATCTGTAGAAAAAAAATTTGGGCTGAAGTTGTAAGTAATGCTTATTCTACTATAAATCAATTTTTAATAAGCCTGTTTCATAATAAAACACCTTATGAGTTATGGACTGGCCGAAAACCATAAATTTATTACTTCAATGTTTTTGGATGCAAAGTATTTATCTTGAATACCAAATATAACATACATAAATTTCACCCAAATCTGATGATGGTATTTTCATAGCTTACTCTACTAAATATAAGGAATATAGGATTTTTAATAAAAATACTTGCACTGGTGAGGAAACAGTACATGTTAATTATGATGAAAATGATCCTTTAGTTTTCAAAAAACCCTACATCTTCGGATGTGTTTTCTAAAATTGATTACCATGATTTGTTAGAATATCATTTAGACAAGGATAATGTTCAAGAAATTTTTTATTGAAACATATACTCCTGATGATTTTGTACCGTATGTTGATGAACATGTTTTTCAAAATCCAAGTCAGTTGTTACGTAGGAATAATCCCATTGATAATATCATTTGAAATGTTAATCAACCAGTAAGAACTATATGTTCTTTAAGAAATGAAGCTGAACATATTTCATTTCTTTCCAAATTTGAACCAAAGACTTCTGAAGAAGCCATGGGTGATGAAAATAGGATAATTTCTATGCAAGATGAACTCAATGAATTCATAAGGAGACAAGTTTGGATCTTGGTTGAAAAACCTAAGGAATCTTCTGTTATTGCAATAAAATGGATTTTTAGAAACAAATGCGATGAAAATGGAGTCATTGTTAGAAATAAATCAAGATTACTCACAAAAAGGCCGTAACCAACAAAAATTCATAGACTCTGAAGAATCCTATGCTCATGTAGAAAGACTTGAAGCTATTTGTCTTCTTTGATCCTTTGCAGTATTCTTAAATTTTAAACTCTATCAAATGAATGTTAAGTGTGAATTTCTTCACAGTTATGTACAAGAGTAAGTCTATGTAGATCCACCCCTAGCTTTTAAGATAAAAAATTTCCTAATCATGTTTATAAACTTACCAAATCTTTATATGGACTTAAACAATCCCCTAGAGCTTTGTATGATAGACCTTTAGGATTTTTGCTCCAAAATTCCTATGTTAAGAGAACTGCTGAAAAAACCATTTTCATTAAGAAAAATAGTAAATATGTTTTGATTTTTCAAATTTATGTTGATGACATCATCTTTTAATCAAATCAACAATCCTTAAATGAATCCTTTGAAAATATTATGAAACTTGAGTTTGAAATGAGTATGATGGGTGAGTTAGCTTTTTGTCTTGGTTTTAAAATTTCACAAAAACCAGAGGGAACATAGATATCTCAACAAAAGTACCACATAGATCATTTAACGAAGTTTGGGTATGACAACACTATGAGTATAAGTACTCCTATTAGATCCTATAATACTCTTGATATTGATGAAGCAGGGAAACCTATAGATCAAACATATTATAGAGGTAATATAGCATGTTTACTGTACTTCATAGTTGGTTGACCTGACTTAATGTTTTTTGTACGCTTATTTGGAAGATTTCAAGAAAATACTAAAGACTTCCATTTAAAATCTGTAAAAATTATTTTCCAGTATTTGAAGGGAACTTTAGATTTAGTACTATTTTATTCCTCCAGAAATGATTTTGAACTTAAAAGTTTTTCAGATGCTGATTTTGGTGGTTGTAAAATGGATAGAAAAAGTATATCCATAACTTTTTATTTCTTAGGAGATTCCTTAGTTTCTTGGTCTTGTAAGGAACAACATTCTGTAGCACATTCCACTACTGAAGCTGAATAAGTAGTAGTTAGAAGATGTCATGCTCAAGTGTTGTGGATGAAACACACACTCACAGACTATGGAATCTTTTTTAATAAGACTCAAATTATGTGTGACAACAAATGTGCCATTTCCTTATGTAAAAACCCTACACATCAATCTCATGAAAAGAACATAGATATTATACATCACTTTCATAGGGATCACACAATAAAGGAGATGTTATTCTTCAATTCATCAGAACACAAGAACAACTTGCTAATTGTTTTACAAATCCTCTACCTTTCGATAGATTTGAATATATTAAATAGAAGCTAGGAATTATTTTTGTAAGGTAGTAATTCATATCTACTTCTTGTCTAAATCATTTCCAAACATATAATTAATCCTTATTTCAGAGGGAGTAGATATGCCTGTTTATTTTCTTTCATTTAACTATTTTTATTTGTATTTGAAAATTTCAGATATTAAAATATCGGTTTTGAAAATTTTGGATTTAAAAATTTTGGATTTGAAACATTCGGATTTGAAACATTTGGATTTGAAAATTTCGGATTTGAAAATTTTGGATCTGAAAATTTCAGATTTGAATATTCCGGATTTGAAAACTCCCAAGAAAATATATTATAATACCGATGAATATCTCAAAGTATTCCAAAAGGTAGTATTTCTTACTCTTTATTCTATTTATCTTAAGTTTTTAGTTGTTGTTTTTTCAAAACTTCTTAAATTATTGTTTACCTTACTTCAAAAAATCAGAATCCATATGTTCTATATCCATTATCAACCATCAGATCAGATCCGGATTTTGTCAGCTATTTGATTATCTTATGGAAGTTGGAATGTCATAGCCATTTCTATATAAGGGGGGCCTATTTTTCAAGTATATCACCCTCCATACTCATTTCAGTGCCGAATCTCTCCTGTCATCAAATTTTTTCCTCCGAACTTCTCTTTCACCCTAAATGACTCTGGAATCCTCAGCAGATCATATATCGATTAGAAAGGAGATAAAATATTGGTCAATCATTAGAGAAAGGTTGGTATTCCCCACGTTCTTCGAGAAATATGACTTCCTTATTTCTAAAGTAATAATATCTAATGGAAGGGAAAGTGTCTGTGTTGCCAAAGAGAAATCATAGGATCTAGTTTATCCCGATCTCTTTATTTAATTCTATGAATCTATTTATTTCTTCCAAATGGATGGTAATGAATTGTTTAAGTTCAAGTGTTATGATAATACATATACAGTTCCTTACAAGAAGGCATAAAATGTTTTCAATATTCCGTATGAAGGGGAATCTTTTCTATGCTCTCAAAACTCCCTCAGAAATAAGGTTCCTTTGAGAAAGCTGAGGCATTGGATTTTCATTGTCTCAAGTTTGTTAAAAATCCTAAGATAAAAAATCTATCAATGAATCACAATATGGTATCCCTTTGTATGCAAGGATTTCTTATTCCAAGAAAGGGAGATAAGGATTCCTTAAAGATATTTGATATATTTCTCTTAGACATCCTTCTCAACCGAAGGAAGATCAAGTTGGTGAAATACATCTTTCTCACCATCCATGCAATCAAAGGTGGATATATCAGAGCACATATACTTATGTACCCTACAACCATTTCGAGGATAATTGTTATGTGTCTTCAAGAAATGAATGTTCTATGTCGATCGGTCTCAAAGCCATTCAAGATATTGTTGCTTAGTGATGGCACTCTAAAGAGGATGAAGGTATAGTTTATCCCAGAATCCAAAATCTTTGATGAAATAGTTGTTCAAGAGAAGGGTGATGTTTTGGAATCGTCAAGGTTAGTTCCTAAGAAAAGGAAACATGAATAACCAATTCTTCCAGTTTTAGTTCCTGATGTCCCAGTATCAGCACCTCCTCCTGCTAAGAAACCAAAAGCTTATTTAGATGCAACAGTTGCAAAGTGGAGAGAATGGAAGCCACCAGAAAAGCATGATATCCTTATTTTGGTTAGAATCCCGCAAAGGCTAAGGCTTTGAGAATCAAGGAAGATGAAAATCTTGAAAAATAAAAGAAGGAGAAGTAGTTAATGAAAAAAATCCTCAGAAGCCCTAGTGTGAAAGAATTTTTTTAAATACGTGGAAAATAAGTCTCAACAAGTTCACGAATCTGAAGTTTCTCATATGAAACTAGTTTCCACTCTAGAAATTCAGAAAGCTAAGAATGTCTTAGCTTTATCAGAACCTATTGAAGAAGTAGAGATCAGATATTCCAAGAAGAAGAAGATGATGTTTTAAGGGAAGTTGAAGATTATGTTGTAACTCCTTCGAGTTCAGTTTCCAAATTTGTCTCAGTAGAACAAGTCGAAGAACAAACTAATGAAGAAATTGAAGAATAAGTTGACGAAGAGATAGAAGCTATGAAAGAGATTGAAGTAGAAGAAGAATAATAAGTGGAAAATTATTTAGAAGAAGAATATAATGAAGTAGTTGAACAATAAGTTGAAGAAGAGGAAGAATTTCAAAAGTAAGAAGTGGTAAAAGGAGATCTTAATGTTATTCAAGTATCTGATGTAAAAATACCAATTCGAAATCAAGTAAAAGGAAAGAGTGTCTTGGTTGCCTCATCTAATAAAGAATCTCCTCAGAAGTCCTCCAAGAGATTATAAATACCAGCTTCCTTAACTCCAAAATGAGTCGATAAAGGAAAAGATGTTTCAGGATCGGTGTCCTCTTCATCTATTGAGAATGATTTTGTCAAGATATATCTAAAAAAGTTGGTCAACACCATTCCAGTTCTTCCAATCATAGATTCCTGGAGTCAAATGATGCACGAAACCCTGCATCGAAAGACAAAATCGACCAATATGCTTATGGACATGGTTGTCAAGCAAGAATAATACTTCATTAATCTTTTGATTGATTACAAATATTAGAAGGTGACTTGTAAGAAAGTCCTTAACCACACCAAAACCGTTAATTAAGAGCTTAGAAAGTTTGGTGATTTCATAGATTCTACAAAGGGAGATTTTGATTCTTGTGAAACTGAATTCAACAATGTTAAGGCTTCAATATCTGAGAATGGTAGTCTACTTAATTTTGTGGCCCGATCTGTTAGCAGTGAAAAGAAATCCAGAGATGAATTAGAGAAAAAGGTTTCTTCTCAAGAAGAAAAGATTTTGGATTTATAAAAGAAGAACCAGGATCAAAATATTTTCCTAAAGAAGTTTCAATATGATCATAAGGAAGTTAAGAAGATCAATGCCCTGATAAAGAAGATGTTGTCTGAGCAGAAGAAGAATGGACGACTTTTATTTACATTCTGAGGTTTTGTTGTAATATAAACATTATTTCTAAAAATATCTTAGGAAATTTCTTTCATATCATTCTTTTGTTTTTGGATGTATGCTTTCTTAACCTTTCAGGTACATATTATACTTCTCCATTCCTTTCCCTATTTTTGAAAATCACAATGGGGGATAATTTATTTAAAGGAAGAATTTAATCACCAATTGGGAGAGTCATTTATGGGGGAGTTTTGCAAGGAAAGAAAATGTCCATTTAAGGGGAGATTTATTTTAAAGAATAGATTTTTATATAAGGGGGAGTTATTCCCTTAAGAAAACCCAGACTTTAAAGATCATGAATACGATCCTTGGAAAACATGATATAAGGGGGAGTTACTCATATTCATAATCTCATTAAAACAGGGTGATAAGTTTTTCATACTTGTTTATCTAGGTTAATATATTCTTCCATAGAAAAGTTGTTTGTTCTTTCCAAAAATGGTGAGATTGTTGATTCAATAAGGATACCTTTGGACTTCTTTCCATTCCTTATGGTTTTATGTTTTGAAAACCATAAACACTTTTTCAATGATTGGATTATTTTTTCATAAGATCTGAAATTTTCATTCCATTATATTTAAAAATATATCATTTTTTTCCTTTCTGTTATAAATACAAATCTGTCATTCTAATTTTACATTCTTTTATACTTACAGATTTTTCATTTCTATTTTTCATTCAGTTTTTATGATTATGAATCTGGTGTATATGGGATTCAGTTTTTATAATTCTGAATCCGGTGAATATGTGATTCAGTTTTTATGATTCTAAATTTGGTGTATATGTGATGTCGATTTTCAATACTGAATCCAATGTATATGTGATGCTGATTTTCAATATTGAAGTCGGTGTATATGTGATGCCGAGATTCAATACTGAATCCGGTGTATATGTGATTCATATTTTCAATACCGATTCTAGTGTATTTATACTGCTGAGTTTCAATACTAAATCTGGTGTATTTCTAACTCTAATTTTATGATTCTGATTTCTTGAGAATGTTATTTCTATGAATCTGTTTTCTTGATTTCATAAGATTATGTTTTCTTGATAATGTTAGAGTTTCCTAATGTATCATTCCAATGATATTGGATTCCATTATATATTTTAAACAAAATTTATCTTTAACTTAACATTGATTCTGTTACATGAAATGATGTCATACAATCTGTTACAAACTAACCATTGTATGTTTTCCATGTGTCCATGTCCGTCCGAAATCTAATGAAAATATGACATTTGGAGTGGATCCGACTGTTGCGAAGTTTTGCCTATAAATACAAGCCCATGTGATTGAGAAAAAGACTTAATCTTCAACAATTGACTTGACAGTGAACAAGATTGTAAAGTGATTTCTAGAGAGAGGCTCTTACAACATTCAGTGCTTCGTGCGGATGTTGTGAACAACATTTTTTGGAATGAAAAACTTGTTCAGACTTGATTAGTGAAGACTCTGATCATGCTGATTATGTGCTTCTAGGATTGGATGACAGAGGTTCTGATTTCCTTCTAAATCGAGGGCTTGCGTGGATAGCAAGACAGATACCAATCATTTGATTAAGGTATTACCTGGGTTAGGTAACACAAACTTTCTTGAAAGTATAAATCAAGGTACCTTTTTCCACGGTTGTTGGATAAACTTTTCATTGGGTTAAAATAATCTCATTGTTACATGATTCCTATTTCAAGTTTTTTTAATTCTGCTGTTTTTGTAACATTATTAAAATTAGGAAGTATAACCTTCTTATACTTTTTAATTCCGTTAGTCTGATTATATTAAAAATCCTATTCCCTTTAAGGTAGAATTATTCTTTTAAAAATATATAAAA
The DNA here is from genome assembly GCA_963277665.1 of Viscum album. Lineage (NCBI taxonomy): Eukaryota > Viridiplantae > Streptophyta > Magnoliopsida > Santalales > Viscaceae > Viscum > Viscum album. The sequence goes on along the minus strand of OY728130.1, from coordinate 369,221,997 downwards.
GGTTTCTTTAAGAGGACTTTTGAAGGTTTGTTTAACATTTTTAAACTTAAAATTAACGTTATGGAAGGAATTTTTAAAGTATACAATTAACCCCCCTATTGTATTTGAGATTATACATTCTTATTTTAATCCTAAAACTTCAATTTCAAATTGAGGTCAAGGTAAATAAAAAAATTGATTCATTATGAATCCATTACTAACATGAGAATGAAAGGATATATTTTCTTGATGTAGTATTTCATTTAAACTAGGTAAAATACCATTAATAATATAAATGGTATATAATTATGAATATAATTGGGAATACCCTTTAAATATTATAACAATTAAAATTTTTAAACATTTTGTAATGATTTAGGAATTATTCACAACCTAATATCTGAATATAAACACCTATAATTTTATTTTTTACATTAAAAACATACCATAATTATGAATATAACACTTTATATTCACGTTAATATAAACTCTTTCAAATTCATCATTATATGAAATTTTATTTTAAATATGTTAAATTTTTGGAAGTATAAACAATTTTTTCAATTCAATTAATATTATGTAAATATTTAACCCAATCTAAATACTGAAAAGGTTCAACAGACAAGAAAGCACACTTCTAATACAATTTATGGAATAAAGTAAAGATGGTAGGGAAAAGAAAATGGGTAGGGTCAAACAATGATATGCCCTTATCCAAAATAAATAGATCTGAAAATCAAGATCAAGTACATAATCCTGATCAAAGTCCTCATCATCATCAAATATTTCTCACTTTTATGGTGTGTTCATTTGACTAAAAATTCAAAAATACTTCTCCTTGATTTTTTACTACTCCAGTGTGAGCCCATTTGAAGAATACATAGTAGAAATGTTTCTCTTATGTCCTCATCCACAATACCCATCATCAGATCCACACCCTCGACCTCAATAATTGGTATTTTTACCCTACTTCTAGGTTTTAGATTATTGTTAGGCCTCTGCCAGATATTTTTTCCACATTCGAAATGTCTTTCTCCATGGAGATATAATGAGACCTTTTATCAAATTAGTGAGGCGGAGTAAATACAAAAGTTGTAACCTATACCATACCCTCGACTTTTTTATTAGGAAGCTTTTGTAAAACATCAACATCAACATCAATGGACTTGTAATCCATTGCTTCCACCATTGACCCACCATCACCTTTAACTGGCTTCCCGATAAAAAAGACCTAATCCATAAGATTTTATGGACTTGTATCAGGAACCATAGTTAGGGTATTTGTGACCAAAACCTATTTATTGGATTCTATATTATTTAATCCATGAAGAAACACAACTCTAATTGATATGTGATCTGAGGGTGGAGAATCAGTTTGTTGTTCATGCTAGTGAACCTAATTGATAGAAGTCTGAAATTCCTCAGCAACATCATCCCATGTTTAAGAAGGCCGATCATCATCCAACCTGGATTTTCCAAGTTCTACCTTTGTATAATGGTTTACCATTTTTATTTCCTTTACCCATGCATTCTTTTGACATTCTATAGAGGATTGACCCTTAGCACCCCATTCTGTATAGATACTATTCATCCTGCAAGTATCTAAAGAGTGTCTAACAACCATGAAATCTGCAAAAAATGATGGATGTTTCTCATATTCAACCAGAATATTAATATATTCTAAATGGGTATAAAGTGTAACTTTTTCAATTATATAAGAACATAAATCAATTTAAAACAATAATCTGGAATAATGATCATTTCAAACATTATCAGTTTCTTTGTCAAGTTATATTGGTGTTCCAATTGACATCGAATTGTCATTCAATATCTTGGGCTGCCACAACACCCAATTGAAACCATAAAAGTGAATCCATACATAAAGAATAGAATTTTTCATCTTTGAGACATTGAAATCTCGAGACCATTCATGATGATGGAGAGATCCATGCTTTAAAAATAGTGATCCAAAACTCCATGTGAGATCTTTGGATTCATCCAAAGAGAAAATTTAGTGGATGGAGCCCCAAACTAGGGAGACACACCTCTTATCTGACAATCCGAAGATAGAAGAAACCTTATGAAATAGATCTTATAGACACCACATATTGTCTCCTTTATGAATTGCAAGCTTCCTAATAAGGGATTTCTGACCCATGAATAATTATTCTAAAAAATACTTTGGATTTTCTAACACATGAGACTAATATCCCTTACTTATGATTCTTTCAATAAATTAATAATTATAACCTACCAAGGCATTTAAATCACCCACATCATTAAAATTTATAGAATAGAAGAACATTTATGTGTTTCCTCTGGAGTTGGGGATGACCTCATTGATTGAAGGTTCAAACATTCCAATCGGTTTCTAACGGGTTTGTTCGTAGAACCGGAAACCTCCAATGATTCCATATCCATTTGGACCTACTTTCCAAAGGTAGGAACTCATTAGTTATGGACTGATGAGGCTTAGGAATTTTCATTGGTCAAGAGGATGGGAGGTTTGACTCATCACACATTTTTAGGGGAATTATTGTCTTCTCCGAGCCTCTCTTTACAGATTTAGGTTATGTTTGTGAATCCTTATTATATTACCAAATATAAAATGAGCTTTCCTTTAGATATGAAAATCAATGATTGATGTGTAGGAAATTTAGAAAATCTTGTATATGTATTCGAGGTTCTTCATTGATAGAGAATCATATGTATTTGTTAGAGATTCTAAGTCAATGAAATCCTTCAGTACATAAAATTCTCTTGGTCATTAGGATAACCATATTGGTTTTAAATCCACTTAGTGGGGCACTTTAAGTTTATTGTCATTTAGAAGGACATGGATTATTTCAGAGTTGGGATCGTACCTGCTGATGGGCTACCAACATATCCTTAGTTTTGGAAAAGGATTCAGAACCCACGTAGTTCGAGTAAGGGAGTATAATGTTTATGCATGATTGATGCATCAAAAAAAGATGTCATGATTACTTTTACACTCTATGCTCACGTGAGTCATGCTCGGTGTGAGAAACAATAGGTATTGGTGAAATTAAACAATTGTGACATGAAAGATGCAATGATGTGGGGATTATGTATGTATGACTGCCCAAAATAGATGAGGATTAAGATTTACTTCAGGGAAGAAATCCATGAACAAGGTCCATAAAGGTATATGTACTTCATGGAGATTTGGGTACTCTAACTTGGGGCTTACTCTTGAGGAAGATTCCCAAATTAGGATCGGACTCATAATTGGGTTTTACTCCTGATAAGGAAGCCTAGATCAATATGTAAATTAAGACTTGTTAAGAGAAATTAAGACTGGGGCTTACTCTTGAGAAGGAGGCCCAAGTTAAAGGGATTTGAAAACTTAAGGTACATGGTGCTTTCTCCTAAAGAGGATCCCATAATTGAAATTTGGGCTTACTCCTGAAAAGGAATCCCATGTTAAGAGAATTATGGTTGGGGTTTACTCCTGAGGAGGATGCCCAAATTAGGGGACATGAACTGGGGCTTACTCTAGAAAAGGAGGCCCAGGTTAAGGGAAATTATGACCGGGGATTACTCCTGATAAGGAGGCCCAAATAAATGAGGACTTGGGGATTACTTCTGAGAAGGAGGCACAAATCAATAAGGACTTGGGGCTTACTCCTGAGAAGGTGGCCCAAATCAATGAGGCCTTGGGGCTTAATCCTGAAAGGATGCCCAAATCAATGGGGACTGGGGGCTTACTAGTGAGAAGGAGGCCCAAATCAATGAGGACTTCGGGCATACTCCTGAGGAGGAGGCCCAAATCATTGAGGACTTGGGGCTTACTCATGAGGAGGAGGCTCAAATCATCGAGGACTTGGGGCTTACTCCTGAGGAGGAGGACAAAATCAATGATTCTCTCATCTTAGAGGATGAGGTTTAATTAATGAACTATCTAACTTTAGTGATATAAAGATGTGAAATCAATAGTTTTTGAGAGATATTCCACAGAATTCCTTTCGGATAAGGAAGTCAATCAAGAAAACATGCCATAAATGGATTTGTAGAGTGTCTTGACGACTGAATCTTGAATAGGAGAGGTGTAATGGCATAAGAGGGGTTAAATGGGAAGGAAGGGCGCCCAAAAAAATAGAAAGGCGCGTAGGTCCTTGCAGGCGCATAGGTACTGCATGGGCACGCAAGTCCTGGTCGCGTTGGTTTACTTACGTGGCACATGGGTACTTGCACGATCCTTGACCAGTAGAGTAATACATGGGAAATTCTTGATCAAAGGCATTAGAATTATCCCGAGGTACTTCTAGAAGAGTGGGGCGCAAGTTTCAATGAGTAGGTAAAGAGGTGCGCAAGTGTGTCCATTTCCCTTAAGGGTAAAACACTTAGGCACACAAGTGTTAGTGAATTCTAGCACTTAGACCATACTCTTCTTGTTTAGACCTTCCATTCTAGGTAAAGAATTACCTTAAAAGTTTTCGGAAGCCTTGAAGTAGTTACTTGGGCGTTCATAGCTCTGTTTCTGAATTATGGAAAAAATCCTCTCCTAAATGGGGGGTCCACCAGGGGTTTTTATATGCTGGAGAAGTCCCTGGGAGATTTTCAAAGAGGGCGCGCAAGTCACATGCACACCCATTTATGTGGCCCGCAAGTCTACTTGCGCGACCATGCTGGAACTCGCATGACCTATGGGCAATGTTCTCCTTGTTCATCTATTTTTCTTTTTTTGATGTTTATTCAAAGGATGAATCTTCATTATTGAGGTATTCCCTTTTCATTTCGTTTTGACTTTGTGACAAAAAAAGGATCGTCAATAAAAGTACCCCCTCAGAGTTGGATCCAAAAAGGAATGAGGATTTGACTCTGAGGAAAACGAGAAATAGAAGGAAGTTAGGGCACGGAGGGTATTGAGTGCAAATGGCCTTCGGGTGTGCAGGGTCTGTCTCGTAGGGGTATGACCTCGTCTATAAATAGATGGCCTCACATTGTGCAAAGCACCCAGCTCTCACTTGTTTGGTTTTCTCTTGGCGCGCAGGTGGACTCCCAGCATTCGCTTGCCTGCGCTTCTTGTTTCTTACGTCACGCTTCTGTTAAGGTATTTGAACTTGCGTGGTGATACTTACGTGCCCAATACATGCGTGACCGATGGAGACTTGTGCGCCAACTATGGGACATTAATGCCTAAATTCCTTAGCCAATTTTTCCAAATCCTTCACAAATTTTATGAAAAATTAACTTACGTTAAGAGTTAATTAATCAACTTTTGTGTAGATCCAATGGCTCCCAAGAGAACCAGAATGACTAATGAACTGGCCAACAAAAGTATTGATAATATAATGGACATCGTGGGCCATTATTACTATACCGTCTGCGAAAGTACTCTCCCAGAATTAGCCATGTACATGAAGAAGCATCATATTAATTTCCCGCACAACATCTATCTGCCTCTCTATGGCCATAGTCATCTACAAGATGTCAATATTCTAGAGGCAAAGAACTATCTTCTGCATTCCTGGTTTCAGTCATATACCAACTTTTCTTCATCAAATGTCTCAATCGCAGGAAAATTTTCTAATGCTGGAACAGTAAAGAAAGCCTATATAATGCATCATAGCTCGTGTGCACCAGATCTGAAACCTCACAAACCTGAGCGGCAACCACATTGTTATCCCTCAGTCTTTTGAAATTCTTAGATGGATCAATTCAAAGGCTGGAAGGAGAAATGGGAATTCCATTCTAGAGGAGGGGTGATGCCAACTTGGATGTGCGCTTATTGGGTGAGACAAACTTGTGAAGAGTTTTTTGAGGTTCTGAAGGGAGCTGCAATTTATGAAGCCGTTTGGGCTGGACAGACATATGTTTATAGGAATGATAATTTTTCACCGGAGTTGCTTAGCCGTTGGAGCCCAGAAAATAATTCTTTCCATATGACCCATGGAGAAGTAGGCATTAGTTTGTTGTATGTCTACAATATCTCAGGGGTTCCAATTTTGGTTGATATGTATGACAAATTCATCCCTCCAAAGGCAACCTTGAATGATCAAGAGAAGACTTCGAATTTGGTTTGGGAATTATTAAAGATTTATCAGAAGATCAAAATCTCAAAGACTTCAAAGACTAATTCTAGAAGGGATATTCATCAAGAGGAATGGATTGATGTGTTTTTCAAGAAGAAGCAGGAAAAGGGGCCTACCTATACTCGTCCTACTAGCTGCCCTAGAGCGGATAAGAGAGGTGCTCCTGGCACATTCTGGCTGACTCTGGAAGCAGGAGGGTTTGAGAAATGGGGGTATGAATTGAATCATAAAATCCTAGAGAAGACCCGTCTAGCAGGCTTTTTAGCCTTATGGCTCAGTTTCTATCTTTTTCTATTCAGAGATTAGAAGGGAGGCGTTAGGCTAGGGACCTTCATTATTATAGCCATGTTGGATGAGAGGAAGGTGGTGGGGGTTTTTACCCCAATTATGGAAAAGATTCAGAGGATCATACTCCATGTCTATATGGGTAAGTCTGCTTCGAGATTATTGGAAGCATTCCATGTTTTATGGGGATGGATCACCACTCACTTCCAGACATATGCTATTCAGAACGGAATACAGATTCCTGGAATTTATTTCATGCCGTCTGTTCAGGCCTTCTATGGAGTTTGTCCATTTTACCTCAATGCCTATGATATTAGGCCAAGTCTGGGAATGAATAAGGAATTCCACTTATTTCCCTATGGAAATCCGCAAACAGGGAGATTTGATGACGATGGATCCGCCAGATTGGAACAGAGGTCTTACATGCTAGCCTGTAGAGATGGTGTACTGGCCACCAGAATTGATTGGGAACTTATATGTGAGGCTTATTCTCCATATCGATTTTCACGCCAATTCAATTGTCTAAAGACAATTTTTGTATCTCCTCCAGTGCACTTCAGGTCAGAGCATCATCCAATTGTTGCTCGGAAACTATGGTTGCTAATGGTTATGGAAAGGACTGGGTAGTTTTTGACTTACCAGATGTTGAAGCGGTAAGTAACTTGGCCATATGGTATGCCGAAAACTGGGTAGCATCATATCCTGAGGAAAAATTGAATAAACCTGTTTACCGGGTGGGAAAGAAGAAGAGAACCATTGAGAAAGAAACAATTCAGGTTCCAGGTGATTCTTCCACTCCTGAAGCTGGTTCACGATGTTCTTCAACCGAGGCCGATTCATCCGATTCTTAGGAGATACAACATGTGTCAAAGCGGCCATGTGTTGTATATAATCCTCATGTCAGAATCAAGAGAGCCACTCCATAAACACTTGGGGAGTTACATTATTGAGGCAATTTAATTTCTAGTAACATTATAGAGTAACAAGTTTTAATTCCAATTTTATAGTTGCATGATATAGAAATAAATTAATATCCAAGGTTGTAGGACCCTCTTCGCAGAATTCTAGTACACCTACATATCTAAGAACAGTGGCCATCCAGATATGGTGGGATGTATACTACGATACTGAAACTATCTGGCTGGAGCTATGTGAAGGGCTACATCATCATGGAATAGGGCCTCTTCGGTCTCTTGCAAAGATTTATTTCAATGATAAACCTGATGATGTAATAGCCTATGTCAAATATTGGAAGACATATATTTATTCCACCGATGATTCTATCACTATCCCCAAGCGGGTGAAGGAAATGATGGATCACAACGCCACTGATGAGGAGTGGCATGAGAACATGGCTCCTGAAGATGTAAGTTTTCTTTCCTTATTTACTTTGCAACTAGATTTCCATCAAAGCATTGTTACTAAAGGAAATTACTTTATTTATACTACATCTTTCAAGGAAAGGAACTACTGAAGTTCCTTCACCATAGTATAGTTCTTGTGGTACTGCCATCGGGGCTGCTACTGAATCTCCTCATGAGTCGGGTGAGATATCATCGGGCAAGAAGGACATGAATGAAGAATTGGACATGGCCTTCCATTCTCCAATTCAAGTCCCTGTAATGTAGACTACCGATACTCCCAAATACCAAAGAAGCAAAGGCATCAGAGGAAGAAGTCCATATCTAAACGCCTCATTAGTAGCGGTAAGTCCTTCGGATAATCATGAATCTATACCCATGAAATGTTTCTCATATTTCTGGGGATTGAAGGGGATTCTTCAATTTCCCACCTGAGGGAAAGGACTGATCCTCCTTTGGGGACCACAGAAGGTGCTATTAAACAATTTCAAATTCAAGCTGACTTGCCTGCTCCAAGAAAAGAGCCAGCATCTGTTCCCAGTATCCCTCCTAATGTTGTTGCAAGAATAGAAAAACCTACTTCTGGTACGTTAACAATACTTAATATAATATTTAATGAAACATCTAATGACTTCCATTCTGTGATACATCAGGTTCAACCCCTGCATTAATGATTTTTGCGGCTATTGCAACAAATGCCCGATTTTATCAGACGATGTTGTCCAGGGTTAGGGACACCATGATGAAGGACGCCAAGAAGACACATCAAATTCTCCCACTGGTGAGACTAACCCGGATTCTGAGATGAAATTAGATGAAATTATGGAACATGGTGCATCTTTCGAAGATTTTATAAATCATGTTAAATTACCATGTAATTTAGAAGATTATGTACGTGAGTGTTATCCATCGTCCTATTCATAATAACTTCTTATTACACGTCTAATACTGATTGGTTCATATGTGCAGCTTTTTCTGAGCAAGCTGCTGAACTACCCATGCCTGAAGGGGGTACAGAAACCCATACCATTGTAGAGAAATTAGCACAAGTGGAGTTGAACACAGTAGATCTTCCTCAAACTCATCCTAAAAATCCTATCAAAGCTAGGAAAGATGGAGAGGAGCCTTCTCAGGTTGCTGATCTACCATTGGGTATGGAATAACAATATTTGTGATTTTACTGAATTTGAAGGACAACTGATTCTTTTGTTATCCTTTCAAACTAACCAAATCTTTCAATTAATTATGTAGGGCCATCAATTGCAGTGGCTAGATCTGGAGGTGAATCCTCAGCCTCCGCCCCAACAGGAATTGAAATTGAAGAAGCTCAAGCAAGGGGGAAGGATCAGAACAGGGAACTTCACTAAGTACATTAATCCCGGATTATACTCCCCCCTGTGACAGTGACACTGAGTCGGACCCGGATGTTCAAAAGGAGTTCCAATTTTCATGACACAAGGCATGACAGAACATATGGAAATCATATATGAAGTGCCTTTATAGGAGTTTCCATCAATGGTTCCCCGGATATAATCCCTATTTTTCATATTGGGACTTGGCAGTTTTGGATATGAAAGGATCCATGCCACTGTGAAACAGGTCATTTTCAGGAGGGAGCAGAAGCAACAGTGTCGTGAAGATCTGACTAGGGTGAAACTGTCAGCCAATATTAGTGAATTTAAGGCTGCGGTATCCCAAGATGAGGCTGACTACACTGCCAAGATGAAGGAGTTGAAGCATAAGATCAAAGATAAAGTCATCCAGCAATTGCACCTTCAGCAATAGTTAGACGTTGTTAATAGGGAACCTTACCAACTCAATAATTCATAGGAGGGAGCTCAAATGAATGGTATGAAAGCCATTGCAGATGCCCAGAAATCACTCCATCAGGCTCAAAAGAGTGAAGTTTTTCAGGTGCACGAGCTTCAAGTAGCTGCTGGTGAAGCTCAGGATGCTTTTCATCAAGTGAAGACTTACGTTGACAGCCTCTTGTAATTTCCTGGAAAAGAGAAGAGACTCCAATCTGTGGACATCCTTCCAATCTCTTGTACACTAAATGGAAATAATGCTTTCATCTTCAATCGCATGTGCACTTATTTTCTTGATACCTGCTTAAATTTGTTCTACCTAAGCCAATGGGCCTAGTAAGCATAGTTAGATTTTTTTACTAGGATTATTATAAATAACCCTACAAACTTTAAAAATTTTAATTTCTCAATATTACTTAAATCATACAAAATGTATGTTTAGTGAGCGGGAACTTGACTTTTATTCAGAGTTCCCTTGTATTTTGTGGGAAGTTTAAAGTCATGCACGTCGGACATAAAGAGGCTAATGGTTAAGGTTGAAATAGATTTGACCTAAATGGATTAAAATTGACTCAATTCCTTGACAACTTATCTGAAAATATTTTACCAAACTCAAGTATAAGGGAAAATATGTAAACTATCACTTAATAAAATTTGAATATGAGGAATGATATTAAAAATAGCTAAAAGGAATTAGAAGAAGTAGTTACTAAGAATGAAGTTACCAATATTTAACAAATCCTGGTTTAATTATAAAGGGCCACCTAAGGGCATTGGCTGCATAGTTAAATAATAGCATCTTTTGGCTGACAGGTCTGTTATGTAGACTATTTATGCAAGGATGCCTAAGGTCATGTGCTGCATAGTCAGGAAAAATAACTCTCAGAAATTTACATTTCTACTGCTAAGAAACCAGTGAAAGTTTGTGGGGATTCAACTTTTCCAATTTATATATTTTTATTTATGGAAAGAGGTAATTTAATATGGAGAAGATATTTCCAAACAAGATTATCTAAGAATTGTATGAATGTTACTTCTACGAAGGTCTGACCCAAACATTGGGTAGGAAAATATAAACCATATACTTGGATAATTTCAAATCATGAAAAAGAGTATGGGATGTATATGTTAAGTATGGACATTTTTTTATGGATCCCTACATATTGTCATTAAGACAACTAAGGAAAAAAGAGATTTTCCTCCCATGAATAAAGTTACCACTATTTGAAAAACCCGTTAGGGGGTTCAATTATGCAGGGCCGCCTAAGGGAATTGGCTGCATAATCAAATAATAGCATCTTTTGGCTGACACGTCAATTATGTAGTCTGTTTATGCAAGGCCGCCTAAGGGCACGTGCTGCATGGTTAGGCAAAATAATTCTCAGAAATTGGACATTTTGTGACTAGAAGTCAAGAAAAGGGTTATGAAGATCTGGAAGTATTCAAGACTTGGATTATGACACATAAAGATGGGTATTTTCCAATGTATGCAGAGATACATAGATCACTACTAACCATAATCATGTTGTGGCTGGATGTTGATTTGAAATATTTGGACTTCACTACGTATCCCATAAGGACGGCAATCAAGCCGTATGTAGTTCTTGAAACACATTTTAACGCCATGTGGGACTAAAGTGTGGGAGATATTAGTTTAGGGTCATAGAACTCAGACCATTATAAGAAATATACAGTGTGCGTTTTCAGGGGGACTTTTAAGCCACGAGACTAAATGTGGAATTTGGGGTTAGGCCCAAAAGACTTGGGGCTGGATTCTAGGGACACTCGAATGTTCCTACGTATCCCATAAAAATAGGAATCAAGCCCACGTAGATCTAGAAATACCTTATGTACAAATTTGGTTCGTACATGTGAATAATGAAAGGGGACTTTAGTGGAATGATGGTCTTTCCCAAGATAAAAGGTCTAGGTATTGCCATGTATGCACATAATTTGTTATTAATATAAAATGATTTAAAATAAATGTAAGTAAGGATTCACACTCAGGTGAGGGTATCAAAGAATATTGTAGTTTATTGTCGTACATGACAAAAGTGTTGTGCAGTTTAACGTCGTATAGCAAGGACGAAGGTGAACCAATGTAAAGATATTGATTCTGGGAGCAGATTAACCTATCAATATCATATGAGATGAAGGTGAACTGATGTGATGAGATTGGTTTTGGGATGGAACCTTGTAAGGATGCCTACGTACCCAGCCTGGAACGCAAGGATCAAAGTCCACGTAGTTCAGTTAAACAATGAATTAGTGATCAAGTTGTTTTTGGGGACAACGACCTAAAAATGATGTTGGGACTTATGCGTGGTTAGCAGCCCAAAGATGGTGTTATGGTTTAATTTTTCTCTAATCTCACGTGAGTCGTACTTAGTGTGAGAAACAAGAGGTAAAAACAACCTTAATGATGCACAGTTTAATGTCATGTAAGACATATGAAGGGACTATGCAGTTTAATGTCTTGCAGTTAGGACTATTGGTGCTGCCCAGTTTAGTGTCATGTAGCAGAGACAAAAATACAGTTTAACGTCATGTAGGATGTATTAAGGGATTTATATACAGTTTAGCGTCATGTAGTTAAGACGACGAGGACAATAAAGTTTAAGTTCCTGTTGGACAAAAAGAAGGACTGTGTAGTTTAATGTCATGCAGTAAGGACAAAAGAGGACACATTTTAACGTTATATTGGACGTATTATGGACTTTTTCACAATTTAAAGTCATGTTGGAGGAACAAAAAAATGATACATTTTAGCATCATGTTGGACGAAAGTGTAAATAGTTTAAGGTCATATGCATGGACTAATGGTTATGCAGTTTAACGTCTTGCTGGATGTAAGGGACTTCTGTATAGTTTAGCATCATGTAGACTGGACGCCACAGTTTAACGTCATGTTAGACATAAGTACCAATAGTTTAAAGTCATATGCATCGACTGCGGGTGGTGCAGTTTAACGTCGTGCTGGACATAAGGGGCATTAAAATAGTTTAAGGTCATATGCATGGATCGTTGATGGGGCAATTTAACGTCGTTCTAGATGTAAGGGACATGAAAATAGTTTAAGGTCATATGCATGGACAGTTGATGGTGTATTTTGTTTTTATACAAAATACTTCTTCAGAAATATGGCATTGGTTGGAGTAGTGATGAGTCCACCATCCATTGAGAATAAAGAATAATATCCATTAGATTAGACCTTATGTATTGAATAAGGTCCTTCACACTTTTGTTCAAGGTTGGGAGGTTTCTTTCCTAGTATCATTAGTGTTCTGAGAACTAATACCAATTCTCCCTGAATGAATGAACGAAGATGAACTTTTTCGTTGAAATCTCGTGCTATTCGATTCTGATAGACTACCAAGTGGTGCAGAGTGCACAATCTTTTCTCATCTAACTGTTACAATTCATTCAATCGCTTTTGAGATTATTTATATGTAGATGATTGATCACAAATGGCTAATTTGAGCGAAGGTAATTGAACATCAATGGGGAAGACTTTTTCCATTCCATATACCATTTAATATTGAGTTGACCGCATTGCAGTGCGGGTGGTGGTCCGATAAGCCCCTAAATCATGAAAGAGTTTATCAGGACATTAATTCTTGTCTTTATCCACCATCTTTTGCTGTATATTTGATAGAGTCTTGTTGAATGCTTATATATGGCCATTGGACACTACATGATACCGAGATGAATGATTGGATTTGATGTTGTATTCTTGATAAAACTTCTTCACCTCGGATGAACAGAAGTTGGTTCCATTGTCCGTCAATATTGTATGATGGGCACCAAATCTGGTAATGATGTTAGACTTGATGAAGCTAACAATGCTTTTACGAACTAACTTCTTTGAGAGGTATTTCCTCTGCCCATTTGGAAAAAAAGTCTTTAGCAGTACGAATATACTTAAACTATGTGGCCGTAGCGGATCGGTAAGGTCCCACCACATCCATTACCCATGTGTAACATGGCCATGAGTATTTAGCTGTATGAAGAAACTCTGGAGGTTGATCAATGAAGATGGAATGTACTTGGCATGAATGACACTGATTTGTGAAATCAACAAAATCTTGTATCATTGAAGGCCAAAAGTATCCAAACCTTCAAATCTGATCTGACAGTCTATGTCCAGACGGGTGGGAACCATAGACTCTTGAATGCACTTATTTCATGACAGCCATTTTCTTTTCACTATCAATGCATCTGAAGAGAACTCCATCAAAACCATGTTTGTAGAGAATTTTCTCTAAGTGATCTGGGCTATCATAAAGAGTGAAATTGACCACACGTCGCTGAATTTGTTCATTCCTGACTCTATCAGGTGGAAGTGTTCCATTTTGAATTTATTCCCTGATAAGTGTCATCCATCCTATAGTATGACCATATGGTTCAGAGATGGGACTAATTTCATTGATTTCCTATGTTCTATATTGAACATAAGTTGAAATTGTACGACGGTGGGAAACACTGACGGTTGTCTCATCCCGATTTGGATCTTCCAGAGCTGTGGCTATATTAGCGAGTGTATCAGCTTGTGCATTTTTTGATCTTGGGATATAAGAAAATTTTGGTTCTGAAGAAAACTCCACCATTAACTCTCTGACGTAATCATACAAAGGGATTATTTCTTCTTTTCTGATGGCATAATCCCCATTGACTTGTTTGATTACCAGGTCTGAATCACCTTTCACCTTTAAGTGATTCACTTGTGATTGAGGCGCCAACTCCATGACTGTGATGAGAGCTTGGTATTCTGCTTCATTATTTGTACCGCCTCCCAACAATGAGAAGGAATAAGGTAACACTGCATTTTCTGGAGAAATGAGTACAACTCCTAAGCCAAATTTTTTGAATTTAGGATTTTCCATTTTCTTCCCTATTGGACTTCTGGAAGCACTATCAAAGTACATTTCCCATATCTGAATACTATCTTGAATAAAGAATACTTACTCATCAGGAAGTTCAATACCTGAAGACGTGTCTTCCACTGAAGGGTTTTCTTCCAAGAAATCAACCAAGTCATGGCCATTTATTTCCTTTTGAGACACATACTGAATGTCGAACTGCTGCAAAATAACTTCCCACCTTTCCAAACATCCTGTAAGCATTAGAAGACTAAGGAAGAATTTTAGGAGGTTATTGCGAGATACCAATTGGACCTCATGATGTTGTAGGGAGTGTCTCAATTTCTAAACATAAAAGATTAATTCTAGGCATCACTTCTCAATATTTGAGTATCGAGTTTCTGCTTCAAGCATAGTCCGACTGAGATAGTAGAGGTTGGTCTCATTCCCAGCATCATTCTTCTGGGCATGAAAGGAACCCAATGATCGCTCTAAAGCTATCACATAGAGGATAAGTGGTCTTCCTTAAATAGGTGGCATAAGTACCGGTGGACTCAAGAGGTATTTCTTGAGAATATCGAAGGCCTCTTGACATTTTCAGTCCACTGGTAAGTGACTCCCTTCTTCATCAATTTGGAAAAGGGTAAACTTTTGCCTGCCAAATTTGCAATGAAACGCCGAATATAAGCTAAGTGTCATTGAAGTCCTCTTAATTCTTTCAAATTTCAAGGAGGTGAAATACCATGGATTGACTTTGTCTTCTCAGGATCGACTTCGATACCACGATGGCATACAACAATGTCGAGAAAGTTTCCTGAGGTAACCCCAAAAGCAAATTTTAAGGGGTTCATCTTCAAATTATGCTGTCGAAGCTTTCAGAATATGACTTCCAAATCATCCAAGTGATTATAACATTTTTTGGATTTGACCACCAAATCGTCTACATAACATTCTACACAATTCTCTAATAGGTATTGAAGATATGATGCATGGCACGCTGATATGTTTCACTTGTATTCTTTAGGCCAAAGGGCATTATCTGATAGAAAAAGACACCCTGAGGGGCTCTGAAGGTTGTAGATTCCTCATCTTATGGAGCCATTTAGATTTTATTATAGCTAGAATATCCATCCATGAAGGAAAGTGCTTCATAGCCAGCTATTGCATCAATTAAGAGTTCTGTAATCGGAACTGGAAAATCATCATTAGGACAATGCCGATTAAGATCTCTGAAATCAATGAACACTATAATTTTCCCATTCTACTTTTTCACTATGAACATATTAGCCATCCACTTGGGATATTGAACTTCTCTGAAAAATTTAGCTTTGATAAGCTTATCCACTTCAGCCTCAATTTTGGAAGCATAGGTTGGGTGTGTTCTTCTAGCAGCATGTTTGAATCCTCGATGTTCTTCTAGAAAACCCAAATGATGAGTGGCAACATCAGGATCAAGCCCTAGAATCTCTGTATAGTTCCAAGAAAATATATATCTATTTTTCATTAAAAAGAAAATATACATCTCTTGTTCTTCAATAGTCATGGCTGCACTGATTAAAGTGGGGTGTGGATCTTCTTTCGTACCCAGATTTATTTCTCTCAGTTCATCCACGGTAGTAGAGATACCATCTTCAAATGCTGGAGGAGCATCCCTGAGATCTTCCTCTTCTTCTTTGACATGATTTATTTCCTCTATTTCTACTGGCATAGTAGATGATGAGGCATAATTTTCATAGTCCAAAGAGTCGCCAAAATTTTTACATCTTGAAGAAGAAGCTTCTATTTCCGACCCTATTGATGATGAAGGTCTTCTTTGGGTAATAAAGAGGAGATGATGGATTGAGAATCAACATCATCATTTACCTCTGACATTGCTAAAACATTCCCTAGCCTGATTGGCAAAGTATAAACTTGTTGGATTTCATAAGATGAAATGACGACATCTCTATTTGAGCTTTCATCATTGCTTGGTGGATCACCAATTTCTCCCATGTTGTCTGGATTGATTGACGTAATTGACATTATGGCGGTTTCTATAAGAGTATTTTGATTTGGGTCTATCCTGTCAATTTGACTGATAGGTAACACATAATCTGTACTCACATGTGTAAATGGGTTTACTGGAATCTTTTCAAAACCATATAGAGCATTAACTTTGGTAATCTCCCTTGTTGTGGATTTGTATTTTCCCTTTATGTGATTGAATTACGCCTCAATGTATTGAGATTCACATGTCTTGAACGGGTATTTATCACCATACAATGTCCCAATCTGACCATCGAAACAATATTTGAGATATTGATGGTAAGATAAAGGGATAACCTCATGCCGATGTAGCCATGGTCTACCAAGAAAGATGATGAAGGCTGAATCTTGATCGACAACCATGAAATTTGAATAGGATACAAGATCTCAAAACTGAGTTCTGAGTGTAATCTCGCTCAGTGGTTCTTGTTCATTTTTATCATATCCTTGTAACATCAATGTAGAAGGAGATAAATCAGATTCTATGAGGCCCAATCGATGAGGTGTACGAATTGGCATGAGGTTGACTCATGAACCATTATCAATGAAAAATCTTCGGACGTCTACACCATTGACCTTTCTAGGTAAGTTTAATTGTCTGATATTTCCATGCACTACATCATCTTCATCTTGATCTGTGAAAGATATCACTGCATGGTATTCTACAGGATTATTCTCTACATGGTTGACTTTAGCTGTAGCAATTTCAGTATCAAACTCCTGAAGACTTGACAATGCCTCAATGAGTGCATCTCGAAGATCCTTTGATAAATTCAAGAAATCCAGAATTGATAACTTGGTCGGTACATGGGCCAGGTGTTTCAATATGTCATTATTTTGATCCAAAGGTCTACATTTTCCAATAAGAACATGTGGTTTTGCAGGTACCTTAGAAGTTGATGCTTTGGAATTTGATGCATCTTGTACCAGAATAGGAGTTGGTATTACTTCTGGCTTTAGAAGATTGGACTGATTAGGTCTATTTACTTTCTAAGAAGAAGAAGATGGAACATTCAACCGATCTTCCAGAATAATTGTGCCATGTTTGAGTCTACATTGTGTGGAAGAACTTTCTTGTTCTGGTTGAGCTCGATGAAGGGCTTTGCCACGATTTTCTGCCGCTTACACAGTTCTAGAAGGGGTAGAATTGGAATAGTGGCCTCTGAAAGATCCACTTCTTCCCCTGTATCCTGAGCCTCTGTAACTTCCTCTGATTCCTCTGTTTGATACATGGAATTCGGACTCATCAAAATCAAAATTGTGACTGGCATATGGATGTGTTAGTTGAATCATATTAACAGAACCGAAGATTAACTCTTCGTCCGAGGAAGACTCTGCCTGATTAGCTTGTTTAGGATGTGTCGTTTGGTGGGGCGGTGCCCGTGAATTTGAAGTAGATGGCATGATGTCTTCCAGAGTCAAAGAAAACTTAGGCTTTGATACATACTCATCTTCTTCTGATTTTTCCCCTTTCTTAGAATCATGTCATTTCATTGAGGATTTTCCCTCTAATGAAGAGGGTTTTTATGCGACATTCATGACAAAAGGCACAATTGGTTTCATCAATTGCGTTAGAAAAATGGAATGAGTTCGGTTGATCGTTTTTCTGACCATCCAATCATTATATTTTTGCGCATTTTTGTTCTTGACTTCTTGACACTCACCCTCCTACTCTGGATTTGTAGCAGTAACACATGCTACCTGAGCTGAAGAACCATTTAGTTTGACTTGTCCAGAGTTGACCATTTTTTGCAGGAGGTCCTTGAAAACAAGACACTTATGAGTGGGATGCCCCAACATTTGATAAAAGGGGAATTAGTTGGGATGGTCTTCATCTCCTTGTTTAGATTTTCAGACTTGGAAATTGAACCAAATTATTTTCCAAATCCGAAATGATATAACCAGGACTTGTTCATTTCAAAAAGAGTATGTTTTTATCTTAAGATCCTCAAATTGTTTCAGTCATTGATCTATTTGATCGTCTTGACGAAATGGCCTCTATTGTTGATGCTCAAGAGGCGGAGCCCTTCGAGAAGATGAAGGCCTTGAAGTAGAAGTAGGTACAGGTGCTTGTTTGGGCATAACTGTAGCAGTTTCTGCTTTACCCATTCTCCTTCTTGAAGATGATGGAATTACACGAGCTTTATCCTTAGTCTTTATAAGATAATCTTCAATTTGTTGAGTAATTGAGGTACGGTCTCAAAACCGTCCTGTGTATTTCACATGGATCAATAGTGTGCATAATTTGTCACGTATATTTGCCACACAGATTGGCAACAATACTTCTTGAGGGAGTGCTAAGCTTAGGTAATATGTTAATCCCTTCTAGTGAGCAATGAAATATGAAACACTTTTATTCTCCCTTTTCTTACAGTTTGTAAGATCAAAAACTTTTGTCTTTGGCAACGTTGTGCTGAACTGAAGAATGAATTTTTGGCGAAGATCCTCCCATCCGGTAATTGACTGGGATTGCAAGCTTGTGTACCAGAAAAAATCTAGTCCATGCAAGGTTCGTACGAAGCATCTGAGTTTCACTGACTCTTACTGTTCTGGAGTTCCCATCATAGGATCACAACAAGACACGTAATGCATGAAATGCAGTTTAGGATCACCAGGTCCATTGAATATAGGGAATAAAGGCAACCCAAAACTTGATGGGGGGGGACTGAATCTACCCATTCAGGGTATGCTCTCTCTTCTGGTTTAATTTGAGCACGCTTTCCCTCCATAGCTTCCAACCGAGTTGTTAATGACTCAATAGTAGTTATTAACTTTTGAGAAACATTTGGTTGAGTCTGGACCTAAACAAGTGAAATGACTAGAGCCGGTACATATGTGGTGGTTGGTATTGCAACTGATTGTAGCACCACCAATTGTTGTTGCACTTGACCCGTAGGATTAGACCTATGAGGGTGTACTGATTGAGTAGGATATTCTTGATCCATCTCAGTAGCCACAACAAATTCCCTTGGCTGAATAACTTCTGCATGCTTAGGAGGAAGACTACTTTGAAGTAGTTCTGTGTTCAACCTCCTCAATTCCTTCATTTATTCCTCTTGTTCCGCAAATCATTGCTCTAGTGATTGTGATTGGCCTTCTCTAGATGAAGGGTATGTAACCTAATTCATTCCTTTCCCCGTGATAGCTCCCTTTCGGAGAGGGGGATGTGGGTTAATGGGAGGATTACCTAGATTTTGGGTAATCCTTTGATTTCGTGTATGCACACCTTCTTCATTTGTGTTTGTGTGTACAACCTCTTGAGCATGAACCTCTTCATCTGATCCCTCTGAGTGAGCCTCATCTGGTGGATCAGTAAATATGGAATTGATGACATTGATTGATTCATAACACATTACATTTCTTCTATCACAATTTCCGCGATATTGCCTTCTTCTATGTCATTGATGAGACATTGACTTTTCCAGATTCGATCCCTCAGGAACTTCTTGATGAACTATAATTTGGAGGAAATCTCCTGATAATTTATCTCTTCATTCCTCTTGGGGCTTCTTCCCCATTCGAGAGAGGACTAACTTTCTCTGAGGGAGGGATTGAGGATTTGAAAAATTCCCGAGTCCGGTGGACTGGGGCTGTTCCTTCTATCCCCTCTCATCTCCTCGAATCCATTTTTTTTTGATTCTGAGGGTTGGGTTAAATGAGTCCCCAATCTGGCAAGATGGGGTGGCTCTTTACATTCTATGTCTGAGTCTTTCTTAAAATCTCTCATGATCTTGAGGACCTTAGTCCGGAAATTAGCTGGATGCATCAACCTACATCCACTTTTATCACCTGGTTCAAATGACTGTTGGATGATTTTTGACACTTCTGTCACTTGATGATGTGATTCCTCAATACAAGAGGCCTGTTCAATATTCTCATTTTCATGATGCAAGATTAATTCAACAACTTGTTTTCTGTATTCTTGAATTTGAGAGGAACTAGTTGAAGCCAGTTCTTGGGAAATATTTTGATTACAAACAAAACCCATTGACTGTGGCTGGCCACAGGAAATTACATTGCATGAGACCATTTTTGGCGGGCTTTGCTGACTGGAGATCATATTGAAATGTAGTGATCCATGAACACCCCATCCTCTGACATGAATACCAGATGTGGCATTGGAAATTAACTGGCGCAATCTTCTTAGTACGTCAAGGCATGAACGCTGAAGGGATCTCTACTGCTTTTCAGCCGTCAGATATCGAGAGACTGATAGAGATGCCAAATCAATTTGACGTTGTAACCCTTCTATTATCTTAACATGATTTTAATATTCATCATAATATAATACATTCTTTTTCAACTGACAAAGAGTTTTCCATATGTTGAGACGAATATCATGAATTCCATCTTCCGTCAACATCTCTAGAATGTCATACTGAGAGTTACCCAGAGGCCAAAACATGAATGGCACTTCACCTTTCTTCAGTTGTTTTCTCATGTTTAGAATTTCCTCTCTATCATTCAATGAAGATACTTCTACCTTATTAGACCAGATCTGGTGCTTACTTGTTGATTTATTGGATTCAACAAGATTGGTAGAGAAATCACTGATCAAACTGGAAGATGAATGACCTAGGGGTGGTTTGGAGAATGACCTACACCCTGGGCCGTCTTCTTGTTGAGAAATTAGTTCACCTACTAATGTTAAAGAATTCTACATGACTGGATTCACATTTTCAAGTGCCTCAAGATAAGAGGGATTTCTCGTCAGTACATTTTCTATTGGAAAATTTTCCAAGAAATGTATATCACTACTGTGGAGAGGACTTTCGCAGTGAAATTCATCATCATGGGAAGGACCACCATGGTGGGTTACAGCAAAAGATGAGATCTCTTGCTCCTTGGTCTTCTGGCAACAAATAGGGTTCTTGTGGATATCATCTGAAGATGAAAGTTCGAGATCGACCGAATTGTCATGAAGGAAGCCTTCATGAAGAAGTATCTGATGCAGACTTTCAGAATTAATGTCCCGACTATTAGTAACTGAGAGAGAAGAATATTTAGTTGAAAAATATAGTTTTCTGAGTGAATCAAGAACTCCAGCATCGAGTAATGAATTTTTACAGATGGGCCTTTGATTTCTTGACTGCACTGGGCGGGTCTTCTTCTTAGATGCCTTCATACTCCATTTGGCAGGTGTGTGTGCCTGCTCATGAGAAATGATTAGGTTAGGCTGATTATCTTTGCTCAAACCAGGTGTATGTGCCTGACTTGGTTGTCCATATGATATGGGGGAGTACACCCCATAACCCTCTTGGACTGGAACATATGTGTGTGTCTATACTGGATTGAATTGTTGATGTGTCACTCCACCGGTAGGGGTAGATTTATGTGTCTTTCCCTGAGATGCTGCTGAAGCTATTATAATATCTTGGTAGGAATCTAGAATATGAGCAGAGATTTTCTTCTACTCTTTCACCATTGATTGAATATTCTTGGTGACTTCAGTAGACGAAACGAGGATATACGTCCATTCTATGCTTGGAGTAGGTGTGTGTTCCTGCTCCTGTCCTCAATTTCCATTCAATGAATCCTGATAGTACTCATGTGTGGGGGAAGAGAGTTGAGTCTGCCTCCTGTTTTTCACCAGAGCTTTCCGACTAAATTTTCTGAATGCTACCAAATGAGACTATTGGTAGGCTTGATCAATATTAGGAGGTGTATGTGCCGGTTGATTGCACTTCGCCGAACGTGGTTGACGAGCTCCATCATATGTAGTTCGAAGAGCCTGCTGACTAGCTGATGATTTATAAACAGGTATATGTTCTTGTCTATAGTAATCTGCTGAAATTGCCTGGCGGGATTGGCGTGATGCTGCCAGACGAGTCTGCTAGACACCCGAATTAAAACGGACAGGTGTATGTGCCTGCTCATTATTTACCACCAAGTTATGTTGGTGGACTTATCTGGAAACAAAAGAGATGAGAACCTTCTCACTGTTGACCGGATTTCACCTCTGGCGATTCATCTTACGTACTCGGGTTCGAGGAACTTGAGCCGAACGCCTGGAGTTGATACCCTCATCATGTTGAGGGCGCACTGCCGCACGAGTCTGGCATCAATTATTGATGGGAGCCCTTGAAAAGGACTCTTGTCTCCTTGAATTAAGTCCCTGAGGGACCTGCTCATTCACCTCCTCAGAATATGGGAGTGAATGGTGATTGTGTTCTGGGGATAACGACCTGAAATGGTTGGAGACGGTGGTTAGAACCTCCTTCTTCTTATTCACTGGTCATCTCTGTCCGGATGACCAGGTTTAATTATTGACGTGGAGGGCTTGTCGAGCGGACTACAGAGTTGGAATAGTACCATTTTGACTGTACTTCTTATCCAACGCATTTGATACCCATCATTGATGATGCTGAGTAGGTGATGTCATCCTCAGAATGGACGATGATCCAACAGGAGAGAAGCAGTGGCATTCGCAATAGAGGTTTTCACCGCAGACGTATTCACGAGTGTGAAGTTAAGAGAAGACATTTTGGAAATGGAGAAGATCTTGGAAAAGAGTTCCTATTTGATATAACAGACATAATCAAGATAAGTCCGGCCACTACATCTTTTGGATGAGAAAAATATGTTATTGATTGTTTTGTTGGCCCTCTCATTAAGTTTTAAATAGGGTCCTAACAAATAAGCAAAGCATCATTTTAACTTGGTTAAGGATTCTCATCGGGTTCACCATTTTTTGTTTCCTCTGGAATTTGGGATGACCTCGTTGATTGAAGGTTCAAACATTCCAGTTGGTTTCTAATAGGGTTTTTCGTAGAACCGGAAACAACCAATGATTCCATATCCATTTGGACGTACCTTCCAAAGGTAGGCGCTCAATAGTTGTGGATTGATGAGGCTTAGGAATTTTCATTGGTCGAGAGGATGGGAGGTCGGACTCATCACACCTTTTTTAGGGGAATTATTGTCTACTCCGAGACTCTCTTTATATATTTCAGTTATGTTTGTGAATCCTTATTATATTACCAAGTATAAAATGAGTTTTCCTTTAGATATGACAATCAATGATTTATATGTTGGAAATTTGGAGAATATTTTATATGTATTCGAGGTTTTTCATCGATAGAAAATCATCTGTATTTGTTAGAGATTCTTAGTCAATGATATCCTTCAGTACATAAAAGTCTCTTGGTCATTATTATAACCATAATAGTTTTAAAGCCACTCAGTGGGGGCACTTGAAGTTTACTGTCATTCAGAAGGACATGGATTATTTCAGAGTTGGGATCGTACCCACTGATGGGATACTTATGTATCATTTGTTTTGGAGAAGGAATTAGAACCCACATAGCTCGAGTAAGGGAGTATGATGTTTATGCATGATTGATTGCTCAAAGAAATATGCCATGATTACTTTTATACTCTAAGCTCACGTGAGTCATGCTTGGTGTGAGAAACAAGAGGTATTGGTGAAACCAGACAATTGTGCCACGAACGATGCAATGATGTGGGGATTATGTATGTTTGACTTCCCAAAATAGATGAGTATTATGATTTACTTTAGGGAAAAAATCCAGGAACAAGGTCTATAATGGTATATGTACATCATGGAGATTTGGGTACTCTAACTTAGGGCTTACTCCTAATGAAGATTCCAAAATTAAGAGGGGACTCGTGATTGGGTTTTACTCCTAAGAAGGAAGCCCATATCAATAAGAAAATTAAGACTGTTTAAGTGAAATTAAAACTGGGGATTACTCTTGAGAATGAGGCCCAGGATAAAGGGATTTTAATACTTAAGGGACATGGGGCTTACTCCTAAAGAGGATGCCCATAATTTAAACTGGGGATTACTATTGAAAAGTAATCCATGGTTAAGAGAATTATGGTTGGGGTTCACTCCAGAGGAGGATGCCCAAATTAGGGCACATGAACTGGGGATTACTCTTAAAAGGGAGGCCCAGGTTAAGGGAAATTATGATTGGCGCTTACTACTGAGAAGGAGGCCCAAATCAATGAGGACATGGGGCTTACTCCTGAGGAGGAGGCCCAAATCAATAAGTACTTGGGGCTTACTCCTCGGAAGGAGGCCCAAATCAATGAGGACTTGGGGATTACTCTTGAGAAGGAGGCCCAAATAAATGAGGACTTGGGGCTTACTCCTGAGGAGGAGGCCCAAATCAATGATTCTTTAATCTTAGAGGACGAGTTTGAATGAATGAACTCTATAAATTTAGTGATATAAAGATGTGTAAATCACTAGGTTTTGAGAGATGTTCCATGGAATTCCTTTAGGATAAGGAAGTCAATCTAGAAAACATTCCATAAATGGCATTGAGTAGTGTCTTGAAGACTGAATCTTGAATAGGAGAGGTGGAATGACATTAGAGGGGTTAAAATGGACAGGAAGGGTACCCAAAAATAGAAGGGCGCACATTTCCTAGTAGGAACGTAGGTACTGCGTGGGAACGCAAGTCCTAGGAACGCAGGTATACCTGCCTGGCACATGGGTATTTGCGCGATTGTTAACCAGTAGGGTAATACTTGGGGGATCCTTGATGAAAGCCTTTAGAATTATCCCGAGGTACTTTCAGAAGATTGGTGCGCAAGTTTCAATGGGTAGGTAAGGAGGCATGCAAGTGTGTCCATTTCCCTTAAGGGTAAAACACATAGGCGCGCAAGTGTTAGTGATTTCTAACACTTAGACCTTATTCCTCTTGTCTAGACCTTCCATTCTATATAAAGAATTACCTTAGAACTGTTCGGAAGACATGAAGAAGAGACTTGGGTGTTCAGATCTCTGTATCTGAATTCTAGAAAAAATCTTCCCCTAAATGGGGGACCCACCAGGGGTATTTATGGGTTGGAGAAGACCCTGGGCGATTTTCAAAGAGGGTCCGCAAGTCACCTGCGCGCCCATTTAGGCGGTGCGTATGTCTACTTGCGTGACCATGTTGGAACTTGCGCGACCTATGGGAAATGTTTTCCTTGTTCATCCCTTTCTATTTTTTTTATGTTTATTAAAAGGATGAATCTTCATTATTGAGGTATTTTCCTTTTCATTTCATTTAGACTCTGTGACGAAAAAGGAGCATAAACAATCTATCACAGTCACCGTCAATGCCATGCCACCAATAGATCTCATATAGTGAGTTCCCAAAACAACCGACTCATATACCCTACAAAGTGTATCGAGTCCCTAATACAGATTGTTCTATGACTCACAGTTATCCATCATGCCTCCCCATGTAGCGATGGAATATTAAAGGAATATTTAATATTAATTTTTTCACAAAAATAAAATTAATTTAATGTAGAAATTATATAATTAATTAAATAAATTATAAATTCGTTTTAAATTAAATATGTAGAAAATAACTTTTATCATAATATAAATAGTACATTTACCTATGAAATATATTTTCAAATCTATAAACCATATAGAAATAAACATGTATCATACATTTTATTTTTAAAGAAAATTTATCCATTTTATTTACCTTATAATGATGTATGAATATCTATGTTCATAAACATATGTTTATGTGTGGTTTTTATATATATAAATATATGTATGTGTCTATATGTATATACAAGTTTCAACAGATACATATTAATATGTATATACAAACATTTATATACAACACTTTCTTGTGAAATATTGTGGGGGAGGGTTTTCGTGATAAAATATAGTTCCACCTTCAACATTATGGTAACACCAAAATATCCAAAATTCTCCCTGATATTCATGTATAAAATTTCCATGAAATTAATTCCTATCATATATGAATTGAAGGAAACACACTAGAGAAATATATTCCCAACCAGTCCAAAAAAACACACAATTTATCACATTTACAGTCAATTTGAATGGAATCTAAATTTTCATTTTCCACCCATATTTATATTATGAAGAAATGTTTGTTGTGATTCTGGATATATAAACAGAATTTTTTATAGTTTTCTTAAATAAAATAAAATATAAATTAGTGGTCTATAAAGAGAGGAACAAATAAAGAGATGGCATGTTCTTATCTTGGTAAACAGCAGGAATTCCACGCTAGATGGTGCATGCAGAAACATGAAAACATAGCATGCCAATTTTATTAAAGAAAGAGATGTAAATTCTTAATCATCAAGAAGTTCTTGATTGGTGGTAAATCCAAAGGAACAAAGGTTTTAACTTGAGGCCTTTCAATAGATGGATTCATCATTAACATCTGCACACATACTAACACTTATAAATGAAATAACTAGAAATCACAATGTTCCACTTTATATTATTAAATTATGTGCAGTAGTTCAGAAGATCAGTTAAAGAAGTGAATTGGGATGATTGGTTGTTGGGGGTGCTGTAGAATTTAGGATAATCAGATGGACAAGTTGTGATTGATATGATTTTTCAACTACTTAGTCTGGAATAACATTCATGGGAACCCCCCCCCCCCACAATGTGGTAGGTGTACTTGATGTTTTTTATAATGGTATTTGGGTAGAAACTCTTTGAATATATATTGGAATCAATAAGGGAACTCAGTAGAAGCACAAAGAGCAATGACGAGGATCTCCTACCTTCCATATATTCTTCTTCCTCCACTTTATAGGTTGTAAGGCTCACACACTACTCACTCACATCCACTCCACTCTATATATAGTAGTGTATGACTTTATCCTCTCTGTAACGCCCCGACCCTAGATACCCAGAGTCGTTGCATTATTACATAACATTGACATAATCACAAGAATGATCAAGTCTTGAAAGACCAATTAGTTTAGTAGCTTTGGAAACACTGGATATATTCATAAAGTTTATGTTACATCAATAAGTGAAAAACTAAAACAACATATTATCTTCATATCCCCTCATACTATCCCTGTAGGTCATTCATAACATATTTCTTCACATCCTGGGAAAAATAAATCATAGAAAAAGGGGTGAGATCAAATTCCCATAAAGGATAACAATATAGCAGAAACTTTCATAAATAAGAATAAACATTTATGGAAATGTATAACTGAAACAAAATCCTTTTAAACATGAACTTCAACATAGTATGGAAAAAATAAAATAAAAAAAATGCCATTTAGTTATTCAGAGGGATATTCTACTAATCGACTAATCACATTCAATATAAATAACCACTTTCATAATGATGTAATGCATAATACTAGACTATCATAACCACATATCCAAGGCCTCGTGCTAAGACTACAAATATGATTTTTCCAATGCCTTGTGCCAAGACACTAGTTTGTATCATGAGACCTACCAATGCATAGAGGAACTATAGCAGGCTCCACACATCACAAATTAAGTCCAATTAATTCCCATATGAAAAGGATTCAAACATAACACAAACATTTCTATTAAAACTAGCTTACGAAATGTAAATACTTCATCCATAAACCACGAATGTTATAAAAATAACACATCCACAATCAAACATATCACAGAAAACGTCAAAACAATATGGATGTTTTGTATCATAATAAATCAACATCAAATAAACTTAAAATCCATAAATGGATATTGACATAGATGAAATAAAAACTATTTGAGAGAAATTTCTCTTTTTTAATCATTTAAAATTCACACATTTATCAAGGAAGTAATTTAAAAGAGATTTCTGAATCAAAGTGCCCCTTACCACTTCAAAAATTTTTAAAAAGAAATATCATTTAAAAACATTCATGTCCATATAAATAAACTATTTGAAATTATTTTTGAAAACATGGAAATTAATTAAAAATATTTAGAAAGATAAATCACTAAATCATTTAAAATTCTGATTTTGATAAAGAGTACCTTTCAGAGAATCTTAAAATATTCATTTTGAAATCATTTAGAAGTAAAATAATTATAAAATAAAACATTTAATTTGAAAATTTCCTTATAAGCTTGTAAGGTATGCTTCGAAAATTTTATAACGGCGGAAAATAACCACACCTGCCGTATAAGTTAAAAAAAGACATTTTTACCTTAATTTTGTCTAAAAGGTTAAAAAGGACCTTGTTTGGAAAATGACAGAAAGATTCCTTTATAAACATCTTATAAAAATTAAAACAAGGGTATAAATGACTTTTACCCATATTCTGTAAAATAGTAAGAATTGTTTGAAATACACTTTCAAGAAACATGGATGTGGATGATAAAGAGGTCCCAATAGATAATTACGTATAAACAACCTCGGATAATGAAGAGATTGTGAAATAACCTTTACCTTATACTTTTCATTGGTTGGGGGTTGGTTAACCTCCTGTATAGTGGTGATATAATTGTTATTAAATTATACAAGAATCATATAAATTATTATGTTATCATATATGATCTTTTAACATTACATTGTTAATAATATCTTAGTATTATCGTCGTTTCGGGTGTTAACTTATTCGTTTTCTTTTATATGTTTTGATACGTAAGCCATGTTTGTCGCAGATAAGATGTATCTTATTCATATAAATAATGATATCCAGTCCTTAAAAATTATTTTTAAATCATCAAATGATAATTATACTTGAATGGATACGATGGAGAATGAATCTCATCGCGTTCGCGGAGATGGTAGTCCGTACGTACGCACGAGCAACAATATCATTCTTTTGATATTAAAATAATATTTAATTGGATGGTATATATTATATATAGAATCATTATCATGTTATATTTATTATTTAAATGAATTACACATCATTATTATATCCATCCAAATAATAATATATTGAATAACAATTACACCACGACGTGGAGACCGTATGCCGTACGTACGCACGTATGGTGACATGTCATTAAAAAGATGGGTAGAATACTGAATATTGTTGTACCATATTTATAATAATATTAAAATGTATAGGATATACATGATTCATTATTTTAGAATGGGAATAACATAGAAAGAATAAGTTGAAGAAGAAATGAATTTGAAAAAGGGTGGTGAAAACATTACCCTTTCTTCGGGTTCTTTCTTTTGATTTGATCAAAAGGGCTCATTAGGTTGTCTTTCTATTAAAAATAATGACTGTAGGTTGTAGTGAGGGATGTTGAGAGAGTATTTGGGTAGTGTTTGGCCGAACCAAAATTCTTTGTATGTGTGAATTAGTGTGAAGGGGGAGTTCCCTTTTATAAGAGGGGTGAGGGGCACCTTTGGAAAATCTAGAAATATTATTTTATAATAAATTAATATTCGGTTTCTAATGGATCCAAAGTGGATTATTTAAAGTTTCAGGTGGGTATGGGTCTAAAAACACTCAAAAAATATAATTTAGATAGGTTTGAGTCATTATATTAACCTTATCTTTTAGTTTTAACTCTTAGTTAATTAGTGTGACACTTACCATGTCACTTTGTATTTTTATATTATATAGTTAATAAACATACTATATACCTCCAAGAGACACCCAAGTGGTACATTAATGATACACCTATCATGATATAAGTTTTGTGGCCGAACCATAGATTTTAAGGAATTTAATATCAATTAATAATATAATATTTGTTTTAAAAACACTTTTATGTCAATTTTGACACTATTCAATAATTAATTTTTGTAAAAATTACAACGGAAGTATTACTTAGAAAAAATTCAATTAAATCTTTTATAACATGTCATATTAACCTAGAAAATTAGTTTAATTCATAAAAAGTTTCAAATTATATTTATTTGGGTATTTATAATATCAATTATTTTTGTTTTTCACTATTATGGAAATTACTACATCATCATTATGTCATAAATAAATTAAATTATTTAATGTCTAAAAAATATAAATAAAATATAATTATGTATAAAACTTTTTACCTTTCTAATTAATATTTATAATCGAATTTATCTTATGTGTAACCCTATATTAAAAATGATTTAGTAAATAAACTTTGATTTTAATTCTTTTAACTTTTCTTTGAATTAAATAATAATAAATGTCCTAATCTAATCCAAGCAAACCTAAATGATAATATTTTGTTCGTATGGTTGTTTTTGGTCGAGATACACTTTTCTAATAGAATTAGGACATGTGATAGGGTAATATTAATATCATTTTTACCCTTAATTACCCTATTTACTTTTAACCGTGGTAAATAAAAGTAAAACGTTAATATTCACCAAAAATTATTTTCATCTCATTGAATCACATTTAAATCCATGATATTAACTGTGTCTGTCGGATTTTCGAAATTCCACTAACAGAAGCGGTAAAATTATGTTTTATGAAGAACTCTGTTTTTTAACTACCACTTAGTGGTTTCCCTATTCATCATAAATTGAAAGTTTCCAGAAAAATACAAAAAATTAGGCCTAAGCTATATTTGATATTACGAATCCAAAAATGATGTATATTTTACCAAATTCAAAACATATCAGTTGCATTAATTAATTTAAAAATTAATTCCCGCTGTCAAAACAAATAGCGTGCTTTTAAGAGATAATAACTATCAAAAGATTGACACTTGTTTATGTCCGGTTTAATTGTGAAATTATATACAATGACCAAAATTGTATTAAATGGTAAAAATGCATTCTAAATATACTTTAAAACCACTCATATTCAAAAATTATCAATATAAATTATTTCGACTAAAAAAGTTGTTTTTAATTAAAATTTATTATTTTTCACTATTCATCAAAATATAAATGTTATCTGAAATGTTTTAAAATTTCACCTTAGTCTAAATTCGGTACTCTGAATACAAAAATGAAGACCATTGTAAGAGATAAAATTTATAAAATTTCAAAAAGTAGGTATTACCATTCATAACGGCTAGTTTGATTGGTTGTGGTGTGTGTTAGAACTCGAAGTTGCGTATAACACACGCTACAATCTTATTCAAAGGAAAGCATACCATGGAAGATTAGTATGTTTCATTGTAAATTTGTGATGTCCCCATTCTAAAATGTAAATTTATTTAGTAAAATTGAATATATAAAAGTTTAAAATATTGGATTCAAAAAGGCTTCACTATTAAAAGTTGGTAAAAGTGAAATACTGAAAATGAATTTGTTCTTACATTATGTCTAAGAAACTCATAATATGGATTCTAAAATTATAAGGATTATATAAAGTTTAAAATTTAGTTATAACATTCATAACCTCTTTTGAACGACATGTTTGGCAAGTCATGGTGTGCTTGAACTCGGTGTTGCGTGTCATGCAAGTTATTGAATTATTTTGAAGAAATAACACACTATGAAATCTTGGGGGGTTACATTCTACCCTCCTTCAATAAATTTCATTCTCGGAATTTGAAATTGTTCTTCTAAAATAAAATTTTGAATATAAAAAATATCTTTGTGGGAAAACCCACATCAGAAATTGGGTTAATAAAATTTAATCTTAATAAGAGGAAAAGTGAAATGAAAGGGTCACCACCAAATTATGATCTCTATTCGGAGAACATTGGTGGAAATTATAGACATATAATTGGAGAAGGAACGTAATTATTTATAGGTAGTGATTGAGGTCATCAATAAAAAACAAGTGTAAAATTGAGGTCCTTAAATTCATCAATCTATGACGATTTAAAATACCATCGGTTCAGCAAAACATATGGTATTAGGATAACACATTTTTTTGTTTTAAGATCCCTTCACTAAAGTATAAGAATAAATTTCTTCATTGAATAAGAGAAGAAGAAAAATATATACTTGACAAGTATAGTCTCATCATTTAATTATGTTCTACCACAAACTCATCATTCACTCTAAATGATAATAGAACTTAAAAATAATATTCTATTCATATAGGGTTAAAAAAATGAATTTATAATTCATCTAGAAGAACCATTAAAAAATGACATTATTCAATCCAGGACATCACATGGGTCAGTGGTAGGTGATACACCCTTGTCACCCTTCGGTTGTGGGTTCAAGTCTTGCGGCCTTACCGGACGCAACGAGTTGCTGCCTGACCTCCAGGTTGTCCTTTTATGGCAATCCAAAATAATCCACACTAGAAGTATCCAAAATACATCAGTCCAAAATTTATAAGGAAGGTAAAAACAATGAATATCCTTTTTTCCATGTAATAACATGTGATCACCTTCATCATGTATTTTTTTAAACACTGCAACATCCTGAATTACCATAACACCTTATTCATTACAATCATGATCACTTATTCCTTAAAGAATAATAGATATACTCCTTCAATGAAAAAATGTTGTAAACCCCAACAATGATGGAATATACAAATCATTTATCAGTTTCAAGGTAGTCAAGAATATCAAATAAAATTTATCTAAATCAATCATGTATTATTCTAAAATCAATACCTCGGTATCATAACCATATTATCGTCTATCATTCTCTCAACCATATATTTTCCAAAAATTTAACCTGCTATTGAGTTACTTTTCTTTGTTCCACACAATCTCAAGTCCTTACTGAAATAATACTACAGTACAATCCTTATGTACTCCACAATTATTATAACTAGTACATTGTTGATACAACACTCAAATGTCATAATCAACATAAGAACTCTAATCATTCCTTTTCATCTGTGGTAGTATCATAACTTGATTATTATCCAATAGCATCATTTTCGGCATAGTCTGATGACTAGGACATAGGTTCGCTTAGTGTCCAAACTCCATGCAAATGAAGCATTGTACAATTGAAATGGTTTTTTTACCCTTGCATTCATGTAATTTGTGACCTTTTCCTCCACACATATAAAAAACTCCCATTACTTTCTGGAAAGTTCCAGGGTGTTTCTTCCCACAGTTATCACATATGGGAAAATTCTTCTTTTCCCTCTTCCCTTTATCCATCTTTCTCTCTTCCATCATTTTCTCCTCTTGCTTCCTTTCAAAGCCATAGGTCAAGTAAACTCTTTAATTATCTTATAAACACATGATATTATTTCTTCATATGATGATAATACATGGGAGACTATTTCTCTTATAAATTCTGGCTTAATACCATGAAATATATGATCCTTCTTTCTCTTTGGATCATGTGCATTGCTGGAGTTGTCATTCCTTCTACTGGGCACCATTTCTAAACAATGGAATACACTAGATTAGTCTATGAATAACAATACCTAATCCCAAACTTGTAAAACACATAACATAAATTAAATAGTTTATGGATATAATCCATAATAATAAAAATGTCTCCTTTGAGGAAGTATATACTCATAAACCATTCATAATGGTTTGTAAAGAAAATGAGAATTATCCTAAGCATATCCCCTGGGAGTGTCGTAACCAAGAGTGTAGCAAGGCCAGTTTTCGTGCACTAGTTCCCATTCGAGTCTAGATCAAAGAGGTGTTTTCGGGTTTTACCCCTAGGTACATCTGTGCCAGATCCGCCTCTACATGCTCGTATCCAGACAGGGATGTATTTCTCGGAAAACTCACAAAATCTCTACAATACCAAAATTCTAGGAAGTTCTTCTATACTAATCCTCAAAGTTCATCTTAGGTCTACGTGATCTAATCAGAGTTTATCTAAATATATCTTCCAAAGTTTGTACTAAACTTCCTCTGATATCAACTGTAACGCCCTAACCCTAGATACCCAGAGTCGGTGCATTATTACATAACATTGGCATGATCACAAGAAGGATCAAGTCTCTAAAGAGCGATTAGTTTAGTTGCCTTGGAAACACTAGATATATTCATAAAGTTTACATTACATCAATAAGTGAAAAAACTACAACAACATATTGTCCTAATATCCCCTCATACTATCCCTACATTTCATTTATAAAATATTTCTTCACATCCTGGGAGAAATAAAACATAGCTAAAGGGGTGAGCTCAAATGCCCAGTAAGGATAACAATATAGCGGAAACTTTCATAAATAAGAATAACCATTTAAGGAAATGTTTAACTGAATCAAAAGCCTTTTAAACATGAACTTCAACATAGTATGGAAATAATAAAATAAAATAATTCCATTTTCTTATTAACATGAATATACTACTAATTGAATAATCACATGAAATATCAATAACCACTTTCATAATGATGGAATTCATAATACCAGAATATCATAACCACATATCCAAGGCCTCGTGCCAAGACTACAAATAAGATTTTTGCAAAGGCCTTGTTCCAAGACACTAGTTTGTCTCATGAGATCTACCGATGCATCGAGGAGCTATAGTGGGCTCCAGCCATCACATATTAAGTCCAATACATTCCCATATGAAAAGGTTAAAACATAACATAAACATTCGTATTAAAACTATCATACGAAATGTAAATTCATCATCCATAAACCACGAATGGTATAAAAATAACACATCCACATTCAAACACATCACAAAAACATAAAAAAATATGGAAGTTTTTTATCATAATAAATCAAATTCAAATATACTTAAAATCAATCAAAGGATGTTGACATAGATGAAATCAAAACTATTTGAGAGAAATATCTCTTTTTTTGAATCATTTAAAAGTCACACATTTATTAAGGAAGTAATTCAAAAGATATTTTTGAATCAAAGTGTCCCATACCACTTGGAATCTTTTGAAAAGAAATATCATTTCAAAACATTCATGTACATAAAAATAAATCCTTGAAATCATTTTGAAATCATGGACATTAATTTAAAATATTAGGAAAGATAAATCTTTAAAAAATTTAAAATTCTGATTTTGATAAAGAGTACCTTTCATAAAATCTTAAAATATTCATTTTGAAATCATTTAAAAGTCACATAATTATAAAATAAAACATTTACATTGAAAAAATATTTATACTATTGTAAGAGAAGCTTTGAAAATTTTATAATGGTGGATAATAGCTGCGCCCACCGTGTAAGTTAAAAACAAGACATTCTTACCTTAATTATGTCTAAAACGTTAAAAATGACCTTGTTTGGAAAACTACGGAAAGATTACTTTATAAACATCTTATAAAAAGTCAAACAATGGTATAAATGACTTTAACCCATATTTTGTAAAACACTAATAATGTGTTGAAATACACTTTCAAGAAACATGGATGTGGATGATAAAGAGGTCCCAGTAGATAATTACGTATAAACAACCTCGGATAATGACGGAATTGTGAAATAACCCTTAACTTATACATTTCCTTGGTTGGGGGTTGGTTAACCTCCTGTATAATGGTTAAATAATTGTTATTAAAGTTTAAAAGAATCATATACATTATTATGTTATCATATATGATCTTTTAACATTACTTCGTTAATAATGTCTTAGTATTATCGTCATTTTGGGTGTTAACTTATTCGTTTTATTTTATATGTTTTGTTACGTGAGCAATGTTTGTCATGGATTGGTTGTATATTATTCATATCCAGAATGATATCAAGTCCTTAAACATTATTTTTAAATCATCAAATGATAATTATACATGAATGGATACGATGGAGAATGAATCTCATCATGTTCGTGGAGACTGTAGTCCGTACGTACACACGAGCGACAATATCATTCTTTTGATATTAAAATATTATTTAATTGGATGGTATATCATACATACTGAATAATTATCATGTTATATTTATTATTTAAATTAATTAAACATCATTATTATACCCATATAAATAATAATATATTGAATAACAATTACACCACGACGTGGAGACGGTAAGTCGTACGTATGCACGTATGGTGACATGTCATTAAAAGGTTGGATAGAATACTGAATATTTTTGTACCATATTTATAATATTATTACAGTATATAGCATATAATGGATTCATTATTTTAAAATGGGTATATCAAAGAAATAAGATGTTGAAGAAGAAATGAATTTGAAAAAGGGTGGTGAAAACATCACCTCTTCTTCGGGTTCTTCCTTTTGATTTGATCAAAAGGGCTCCTTAGGTTGGCTTTCTGATCAAACTAAGGCCTCTAGGTTGTAGTGAGGGAGGTTGAGAGAGTATTTCGGTAGGGTTTGGCCGAACCAAAAGGCTTTGAATGTGGGAATTAGTGAGAAGGGGGAGTGCCCTTTTATAAGAGGGGTGAGGGGCACCTTTGGAAAAGTTAGAAATATTATTTTATAAAAAATTTATATTCGGTTTCTAATGGCTCTAAAGTAGATTATTTAGAGGTTAAGGTTGTTATTGGTCTCAAACCACTCAACCAATATAATTTAGATAGGTTTGTGTCATTATATTAACCTTATCTTTTAGTTTTAACTCTTAGTTAATTAGTTTGACACTTACCATGTCACTTTGTATTTTTATAATATATAGTTAATAAACATACTATATACCTTCAAAAGACCCCAAAGTGGTCCATTAATAATATAGATATTCTGATATAAGTCTCTTGGCCTAACCTTAGATTTTTAGGAATTTAATATTAATTAATAATATAACATTTGTTTTAAAAACACTTTTGTGTCAATTTTGACACTATTCAATAATTGATTTTTGGAAAAATCACAACAGAAGGATTACTTCGAAAAAAGTTAATTACATCTTTCCAAACATATCATATTAACCTATAAAATTATATTAATTCATAAAAAGTTCAAATTATATTTATTTGGGTATTTATAATATCAATTATTTTAATTTTTCACTATTATTGTAATTACTACATCATAATTGTGTCATATATTAATTAAATTATTTAATGTATAAAAATTATAAATAAAATATCATTATGTAGAAAATCTATTTATCTTTCTAATGAATATTTATAATCTAATTTATCTTATTTGTATCCCTATATTAAAAATGTCTTAGTCAATAAACATTGATTTTAACTCTTTTTACTCTTCTTTGAATTAAATAATAATAAATATCCTAATCTAATACAAGTGGACCTAATTGATAATATTTTATTTATAAGGTTGTTTTTGATCTATATACAATTGTCCAATCGAATTAGGAGATGTGACAGGGTAATATTAATATCATTTTTACACTTAATTACCCAATTTACTTTTAACCGTGGTAAATAAAAGTAAAAATCTACTATTCAACAAAAATTATTTCCATCTCATTGAACCACATTTTACTCCTTGATATTAACCGTTTCTCTTAGATTTTCTATATTCCACTCACAAAAGAGGTAAAATTATGTTTAATGAAAATTTTTGTTTTTTAACTACAACTAAGTGGTTTCACTATTCATCAAAAATTGAAAGTTTCTAGAAAAATACCAAAAATTAGGCCTAAGATATATTTTATATTATGAATCCAAAAATGATTTCTATTTTACCAAATTAAAAACATATTAGTTGCATTAATTAATTTAAAAATTAATTCTCGTCGTCAAAACAAATAGCATGTTTTTAAGATATAATAATTATCAAAAGATTGACACTTGTTTATGTCCGGTTTAATTGTGAAATTATGTACCATGACCAACATTGTATTAAATGTTAAAAATATATTCTAAATATACATTAAAACTACTCAAAATCATAATTTATCAATATAAATTATTTCGATTAAAAAATTTGTTCTTAATTAAAATTTAGTAATTTATACTATTCATAAAAATATAAATGTTATCCGAAAAGTTCCAAAACTACACCTTAGGCTAAATTAGATACTCTAAATACAAAAATGAACTCCATTTTGAGATATAAAATTTATAAAATTTCACAAATTAGGTATTACTATTCATAACAGCTAGTTTGATTGGTTGTGGTGTGTGTTAGAACTCGAAGTTGCGTATAACACATGCTACTGTATTATTCAAAGGAAAGCGTACGATGGAAGCTTGGGATGTTTCTTTGTAAAATATTGATGTCCCCATTCCAAAATGTAAATTTATTTAGTGAAATTGAATATATAAAAGATTAAAATATTTGATTTAAAAAGGGTTCACTATTAAAAGTTGGTAAAAGTGCAATACTGAAAATGAATTTGTTCTTACATTATGTATCTGAAACTCATAATATGGATTCTAAAATTATAAGGATTATATAAAGTTAAAAATATAGTTATACTATTCATAACCTCTTTTGAATGGCTTGTTTAGTAAGTCATGGTGCGCTTGAACTCGGTGCTGCGTGTAGTGCAAGTTATTGAATTATTTTGAAGAAATAACACACTATGAAATCTTGGGGTGTTACATTCTCCCCTCCTTCAATAAATTGTGTCCTCGCAATTTTAATTTGTTCTTAGAAAATAAAAGGTTGAATATAGAAAATATCTTTGTGGGAAAACCCAAACCGGAAATTGGGTTAATAAAATTTAGTCTTAATAAGAGGAAAAGAGAAATGAAAGGGTCACCACCAAATTATGATCTCTATTCTGAGAACATTTGTGGCAATTATAGACATATAATTGGAGGAAAAACGTAAATATTTATAGGTAGT
Organism: Viscum album; assembly: GCA_963277665.1. NCBI lineage: Eukaryota > Viridiplantae > Streptophyta > Magnoliopsida > Santalales > Viscaceae > Viscum > Viscum album. The sequence goes on along the minus strand of OY728130.1, from coordinate 369,183,409 downwards.
TATTGAGGTCATCAATCACAAAGAAGTGTAAAATTGAGGGCTTCAAATTCATCAATCTATGATGATTTAAAATACCATCGGTTCAGCAAAACATATGGTATTAGGATAACACATTTATTTAGTTTTAAGGTCCATTCACTAAAGTATAAGAATTAATTTCTTCATTGAATAAGAGAATAAGAGAAATATATACTTGACAAGTAGAGTCTAATCCTTTAACTATGTTCTACCACAAACACATATTTCACTTTAAAAGATAATAGAACATAAAAATAATATTCTATTCGTATAGGGTTAAAAAATGAATTTATAATTCATCTAGAAGATGCATGAAAAAACTATATTATTCAATCCAGGACATCACGTGGGTCAGTGGTAGGTGATACACCCTTGTCGCCCTTCGGTTGTGGGTTCAAGTCTCGTGGCCTTGCCGGACGCGACGGGTTGCCGCCCGACCTCCGGGTTGTCCATTTATGGAAATCCAAAATAATCCAAACTAGAACTATCCAAAACACATCAGTATAAAATTTATAAGGAAGGAAAACAAAACGAAAATCCTTTTTTCTGCTTAATAACATGTGATCACCTTCATCATGTATTCTTTTAAAACACTGCAACATCTTGAATTACCATAAAACCTTATTGATTACATTCATAATCCCTTATTCCTTAAAGAATAATAGATATACTCCTTCAATCAAAAAATTTTGTAAACCCCAACAATGATGGAATATAAAAATCATTAATTAGTATCAAGATAATCAAGAATATCCAATATAATTTATCCAAATCAATCTTGTATTATTCTAAAATCACTACCGCGGTATCAGAACCAGATTATCGTTTATCATTCTCTCAACCATATATTTTCCAAAATTTTAACCTTCTATTGAGTCACTTTTCTTTGTTCCACACAATATCAAGTCCTTAATGAAATAGTACTGCAGCACAATCCTTATATACTCCATAATTATTATAACAAGTACATTGTCGATACAACACTCAAATGACATAATCAACATAAGAAATCTAATCATTCCTCTTCATCTGTGGTAGTATCATAACTTGATTATTATCAAATAACATCATTTACGGCATAGTCTGATGACTGGGACACAGGTTCGCGTAGTGTCCAAACTCCTTGCCAATGAAGCATTGTACATTTGAAACCATTTTCTTACCCTTGATGTCACATACTTTGTGCCCTTTTCCTCCACACTTATAACAAACTCCCATTCCTTTCAAGCAAGTTCCAAGGTGTTTTCTTCACTCAATTATCACATATGGTAAAATTTTTCTTTTCCCTCTTCCCTTTATCAATCTTTCTCTCTTCCATAATTTTATTCTCTTGCTTCCCTTCAAAGCTATAGGACTCATTAAACTCTTTACTTATCTTATCAACACATGATAATATTTCTTAATATGATGATAATACATGGGAGACTATTTCTCTAATAAATTCTGGCTTAAGACCATGAAAGATATGATCCTTCTTTCTCTTTGGATCATGTGCATTGCTGGAGTTCTAATTATTTCTACTGGGCGCCATTTCTATACAATGGGATACACTAGATTAGTTTATGAATAACAATACATAATCCCAAACTTGTAAAACACATAACATAAAATAAATCTTTTATGGATATAATCCATAATCATAAAAATATCTCATTTGGGGAAGTATATACTCATAAACCCTTAATAATGTTTTGTAAAGAAAATGAGAGTTATCCTAAGCATATCCCCCAGGAGTGTCGTGACCAAGAGTGCAGCAAGGCCCATTGTCGTGCACCAGTTCCCGTTCGAGTCTAGCTCAAAGTGGTGTTTTCGGGTTTTACCACTAGGTACATCTGTTCCAGAGCCGCCTCTACCTTCTCATATTCAGATAGGGATGTATTGCTCAGAAACTCACAAAATCTCTACAATACCAAAATTCTAGGATGTTCTTCTATACTAACCCTCAAAGGTCATATTAGGTCTACGTTCTCTAATTAGAGTTTATCTAAATCTAGCTTCCAAGGTTTGTACTAAACTTCCACTTATACCAACTGTAACACCCCGAACCTAGATACCTACAGTCGGTTCATTATTACATAACATTAGCATGATCATAAGAAAGATCAAGTCTCGAAAGACCGATTAGTTTAATAGCCTTGGAAACACTAGATACATTCATAAAGTTTACATTACATCAACAAGTGAAAAACTACAACAACATATTGTCTTCATATCCCCTCATACTATCCCTAGAGGTCATTCATAAAATAATTCTTCACATCCTGGGAAAAATAAAACATAGAAAAAGGGGTGAGCTCAAATGCCCAGTAAGGATAATAATATAGCGTAAACTTTCATAAATAATAATAAACATTTAATGCAATGTATAACTGAAACAAAAGCCATTTAAACTTGAACTTCAACATAGTATGGAAAAAATAAAATAAAATAATGCCATTTACTTATTCACATGGATATTCTATTAATCGAATAATCACATGATATATCAATAACCACTTTCATAATGATGGAATGCATAATATCTGACTATCATAACCATATAGCCATGACCTCGTGCCAAGACTACAAATAAGGTTTTCCCAAGGCCTTGTTCCAAGACACTAGTTTGTCTCATGAGACCTACCGATACATCGAGGAGCTATAGCAGGCTCCACCCGTCACATATTAAGTCCAATCCATTCCCATATGAAAAGGTTTAAACATAACATAAACATTAGTATTAAAACTAGCATTCGAAATTTAAATACATCATCCATTAACCACAAATAGTATAAAAATAACACATCCATAATCAAACACATCGCAAAAACTTCAAAACAATATGGAAGGTTTGTATCATAATAAATCAACTTCAAATAAATTTAAATCAATCAATGGATGTTGTCATAGATGAAATCAAAACTATTTGAGAGAAATATCTCTTTTTTTTAATCATTTAGAAGTCACACATTTATTAAGGATGTAATTTAAAAGAGATCTTTGAATCAAAGTTTCTCATACCACTTCAAAACGTTTGAAAAGAAATATAATTTCAAAACATTCATGTCCATATAAATAAATCCTTGAAATCATTTTGAAAACATGGACATTAATTAAAAATATTTAGAAAGATAAATCTTTAAAACATTTAAAATTTTGATTTTGATATAGAGTACCTCTCAGAAAATCTTAAAATATTCATTTTGAAATTATTTAAAAGTCTCATAATTATAAAATAAAAAATTTACTTTGAAAATATCCTTATAATCTTGTAACGGAAGCATCAAAAATTTTATAACGGCATAAAATAGCCACACCCACCATATAAGTTAAAAAACACATTCTTACCTTAATTTGGTCTAAAAGGATAAAAAGGAAATTGTTTGGAAAACGACAGAAATATCCCTTTATAAACATCTTATAAAAATTAAAACAAGGGTATAAATGACATTAACCCATATTCTGTAAAATAGTAAGAATGTTTTGAAATACACTTTCCAGAAACATGGATGTGGATGATAAAGAGGTCCCCGTAGATAATTACGTATAAACAACCTCGGATAATGAAGAGATTGTGAAATAACCCTTACCTTTTAATTGTCCTTAGTTTGGGGTAGGTTAAACTCCTGTATAATTGTGAAAAAATTGTTATGAAATTATTCAAAAATCAGATACATTATTATGTTATCATATATGATCTTTTAACATTAATTTGTTACTAATATCTTAGTATTATCGTCGTTTCGGGTGTTAACTTATTCATTTTCTTTTATATGTTTTGTTACGTAAGCCATGTTTGCCATAGATAGGCTGTATCTTATTCATATCCAGAATGCTATAAAGTCCTTAAACATTATTTTTAAATCATCAAATTATAATTATACTTGAATGGATACAATGGGGAATGAATCTCATCGCGTTCGTGGAGACGGTAGTCCGTACGTACGTACGAGCGACAATATCATTCATTTGATATTAAAATAATAATTAATTGGATGGTATATCTTATATACAGAATCATTATCATGTAATATTTATTATTTAAATGAATTACACTTCATTATTATACCCATCCAAATAATAATATATTGAATAATAATTACACCACGATGTGGAGACGGTAAGCCGTACGTACGCACGTATGGTGACATGTCATTCAAAGATGGATAGAATACTGAATATTATTGTACAATATTTATAATAATATTAAATTATATAGGAGATACTTGATTGATTATTTTATAATGGTAATTACAAAGAAATAATAAGTTGAAGAAGAAATGAATTTGAAAAAGGGTGGTGAAAACAATACCACTTCTTTGGGTTCTTCCTTTTTATTTGATCAAAAGGGAACCTTAGGTTGGATTTTAGATCAAACTAAGGCCTCTAGGTTGTAGTGAGGGAAATTGAAAGAGTATTTGGGTAGGGTTAGGCCGATCCAAAAGGCTTGGAATGTTTGAATTAGTGAGAAGGGGGAGTTCCCTTTTATAAGAGTGATGAAGGGAACCTTTGGAAAAGCTAGAAATATTATTTTATAATAAATTCATATTCGGTTTCTAATGGATCCAAAGTGGATTATATAGAGGTTAAGGTGGGGATGGGTCGAAAACCACTCAAAAAATAGAATTTATACAAGTTTGTCTCATTATATTAACCTTATCTTTTAGTTTTAACTCTTAGTTATTTAGTTTGACACTTACCATGTCACTTTGTATTTTTATATTATATAGTTAATAAACATAATATATACATCCAAGAGACCCTCAAGTGGTCCATTAATGATACACCTATACTGTTATAAGTCTCTTGCCCTAACCTTAGATTTTTAGGAATTTAATATCAATTAATAATATAATATTTGTTTTAAAAACACTTGTATGTAAATTTTGACACTATTCAATAATTGATTTTTGTAAAAATCACAACAGAAGGATTACTTCGAAAAAAGTTATTTAAATACTTCCTAACATGTCATATTAACCTAGAAAATTAGTTTAATTCATAACAAGTTTCAAATTATATTTATTTGGGTATTTATAATATCAATTATTTTAATTTTTCACTATTATGGTAATTACTGCATCATCATTATGTCATAAAAAAATTAAATTATTTAATGTCTAAAAATTATAAATAAAATATAATTAGGTAGAAAATGTTTTTATCTTTATAATGATAATTTATAATTGAATTTATCTTATGTGTAACACCATATTAAAAATGTTTTCGTAAATAAACATTGATTTTAACTCTTTTAACTCTTCTTTTAATTAAATAATAATAATAAATGTCCTAATCTAATCCAAGTGGACGCAAATGACAATATTTTATTCCTATGGTAGGTTTTGGTCTAGATACACTTGTCTAATAGAATTAGGACATGTGTTAGGGTAATATTAAAATTATTTTTACCCTTAATAACCCTATTTACTTTTAACTGTGGTAAATAAAAGTAAAAAGTTACTATTCACCAAAAATTATTTTCATCTCATTGAACCACATTTTACACCTTGATATTAACCGTGTCTCTCGGATTTTCCAAATTCCACTCACAAAAGCGGTAAAATTAAGTTTTATGGAAAATTCAGTTATTTAACTACCACTTAGTGGGTTAACTATTCATTAAAAATTGAAAGTTTTCAGAAAAATACCAAAAATTAGGCCTAAGATATATTTGATATTATGAATCAAAAAATTATGTCTATTTTACCAAATTCAAAACATATCAGTTTCATAAAATAATTTAATAATTAATTCCCGTCATCAAAACAAATAGCTTGTTTTTAGGAGATAATAACTATCAAAAGATTGACACTTGTTTATGTCCGGTTTAATTGTGTAATTATGTACAATGACCAACATTGTATTAAATGTTAAAAATATATTCTAAATATACTTTAGAACCACTCAAATTCATAATTTATCAATATAAATTATTTCGATTAAAAATGTTGTTTTTAATTAAAATTTAGTAATTTTCAATATTCATCAAAATATATATGTTATCCGAAAAGTTCCAAAATTTCACTTTAGGATAAATTTGATACTTCGAATACAAAAATAAAGTCCATTTTGAGAGATAAAATTTATAATATTTCAAAAAGTAGGTATTACTATTCATAATGGCTAGTTTGATTGGTTGTGGTGTGTGTTAGAACTCGAAGTTGCGTATAACACACACTATTGTATTATTCAAAGTAAAGCGTACTGTGGAATCATGAGATGTTTCATTGTAAATTTTTTATGTCCCCATTCTAAAAAGTAAATTTTGTTAGTCAAATTGAATATATAAAAGTTTAAAATATTGTATTTAAAAAGGGTTCACTATTAAAAGTTGGTAAAAGTGCAATACTAAAAATGAATTTGTTCGTACATTATGTCTAATAAACTCATAATATGGATTCTAAAATTTAAGGATTATATAAAGTTTAAAATTAAGTTAACACTATTCATAACATTTTTTGAATGACTTGTTTGGTAAGTCATGGTGCGCTTGAACTCGGTGATGCCTGTAGTACAAGTTATTGAATTATTTTGAAGAAATAACACACTATGAAATCTTGGGGTGTTACACTCTCGTACCATAACCAATACTATTTTCAACTATAGTAAACTAATTAGATTTCCCCATCCACACCCACTCTTTAATGTCTATCACATGTGGAGCCATTACGGTATATATTGAGATGCACACACTCATACCACAAGGTCCATATGCCAATGTATAGTTATTTTTTTCTTAGCTAATAACTAATTAAAATTAAAATTAATTAATTAATTAATTATTAATTACAAGTAGTTGGGGGATTTTTCAAGTTTAAATAGTTCACTATAATCCTACATAATACCCAGGTTCAAATCAGTGTGGGAGAAAATTTCTGTATGCAGATGGTGATGGAGGCATGATTTAGGCATGACGCTGCAATGGGACTTTGGGAAATTTTGTGAGCCTCCGGTCAATATAATAGGTTTCATGACCATTGGGTATTTGATCCATGTACTGAAAAGAAAAGTCTTTATGGGGGATATATCACCTTGGGGGAAGATGGCACGCCTTTCTGGCATATGTGTGTGGTTTGTGTGTAATTAATGTGATTTTACCCCCAAGAAGATAATATATTATCTATATTAATTTGTAATTGATTTTTTATTTTAATAAAACCATTAATTTACTCAATTAAGGCTCACATTAATATCCTAGAAGTGAAGTAATTAAATAATTCAATAATCTTTTTAGAATAAACTGATTACATAACTCACTCAAACTCAAAATAGTCACCCGAAAAACACGATAACAAATCTAAACTTCACAAACAATTTTTTTAAAAAAAATAATCAATGTGGTATTCAAAAAGTACATTTTATGACTACCTAAACTGCCACTAATCATAACAAACAAATTATAATGCATTTATGTTTTATTAAATAATAAAAACCAATTCATTTGTGGTGTCATAAAAAATACCACAAAATATAATACATTAATAATAATAATAATATTATTATTATCAACATCGTAGTGCCTCCAAGTTTTCCTTACTATGTTGGTTTATGAGTTCCAAAGTCCATGCTCTTGAAAAGTTTGCAATGAGTTTTTCTGAGTTATTTTTTATGGGTTTTATAAATTTTTTATAATTTCTATCTCAATTTGTTTCTAAAAATATATATGAAAGGCATGAATGTGGCCAACCACCATTTGGTTAAGGTGAAAGGTAGTCAGCCTCCTACTACCTTTTAGCCATAATATTTTATTATTATTATTTTATATATACTTTTAATATTTAAATATGTAATTATTGTTCTTTATATATATATATATATATATAATTTAGCAGAATTCATCCTCTATTTAATATACAACATTACTAGTATTTCAATAGTTTGGAATTCTGATAGAAACCCCCACCTATGACTCACCGTTATAAGATTTCTTTCCCCGGAAATCATTCGGCATTTCCGATGTGGGATTCAGGTTCTCCATTCCCTGCACAGAATTAAGAATATATTATAATTAATCATTTTAAATCAATTAATTTGAACTGATATTTAATATTTAATAATATTAATTACATCGTAACTAATTTATAAATAGATAATTATATATAATCTCTTTTAATTAATTAAAAATTAAGTAAAATATAATAAATAAAAAATAATCTTAATAATAGGTAAATAATATTTCGTAATTACATAGCTAATAATTATATAATCAATTATAATATTACAAATAATTATATAATTAATAATTGTATGACTAAATATCTAATAAATTATTAACTAATTAATAATTTTAGAATAAATAAATATTACTACTTAATTAATATATAATTTATTATTATATTACTAATTCATTAATTAATTATTACAATATCTATAATTAATAATTAATAATGATAATCAGTAATTATATTACTAATTAACTAATTATTTATTATATAATTAATAATTATATTAAAAACTAACTAATTAATTTTTATATAGTTAATAATTAATAATTACTAATTAAATTTATTTTAATAACTAACTACATAATTATTATATATTTAATAAAATAATTTATTAATAAAATAATTTGTCACACCCCAACCCGGTATCTTGCGGTAACAATAATTATTATTATTTATTTATCCTTATTTTTAATTTGGTTTGTTAATGTATAAAAATTTATTAAATTCAAGTCCAATATAAATAAAAATAAATAAAGGAAAAACAATTTAATAATAATACTCTTATTATTATGGTTAATAATATTACTATTATCATGTTTATTATAATTATTATTATGTTATTATGAATATGAATATTATTTGTTTTATTTTATTTTTTCTTATTCCTTAATTTGTTTCCCCACTTTTCTCTCTTTCTTTTTTTCACCTTTCTCCCCTTTCTCTATTCCTTCCCCACTTGCTGCGTCGCGCGACTCTCCCCCTCCCTATATCGCGCCGCCTGTGCGACCCCTTCACTAGCACCTATTCCTCCTCCAGCGATTCAAAATGGTGACCATCCTCCCTTACAGCTTTCCTCATGATGCCCCATCTACTTTCCATGCACAACACCCCTACCAGTTCTCCCTTTACCCGCACGGTGCCCCCCTTTCAGACCTCCCTCATCGATCACCAATGTTGTCGGATCTCTCCAAGTTGTGCATCTGATTCACTGATGTAAGGTTTTTGTTTCTCTATTTTTTTTCATTTCATAGCTGCAATTCCATTTCTCCACCACCTAGTATGGATCAGACGAACCTAGGGATTAGTTTTAACTCCAACATTGGGTTTTCATTTGGTTTTAGGGTATGGGATGGGTATCTTGGGACCCATTGGTCGATGTTACGGAATCCACTTTTGAAGCCACAATGTGATGTTTCATCTCGATCGATATGCCACCATCTAGAGGTAGGTGGTCCTTCTTATAATTATTTTTTGATGAACTAATTTATGGGATAAATTAATTTAGCATAATATTTAATTAGTATTCTTGGTGATAATATAGTTTTACTTAAGTTTTAATATGATTTCAATGTGTTTAATAGCGTGTTTATTTGATATATGTGTTTTGATTTTGTGAAAACCCATTCTCAGCATTTCGTTGTGTTTTAAAATTTTTTTCGTTGGTTTATTATGTCGTGCAAGCATAGTAAATTCTATTTTGTCATGTGATTGGTGTGCGTTTGGATTTAGAAGAAGTTTTTGTGTGGGAATTTGTGTCCAAAACCATGTGATACCTATTGGAGTTGTTTCATACAATTTTTATGTGGTTCAATAAATATTTAATGGGAATTTGATTTTAAATTGATGTTCAGTTTCATCTTAAAAATTGGGTTTTCAATTATCTTTCGAATGGTGGGTTAAAGTGTGTGAGTAGTTTCTCTTTTGTGGATATGCCCTTGTTGAACCCTCTTGTTGCAGATGATGATTATGGTTTTTGAGATTGATTATTGTGTTATAATAAATCAGTGTGTCATTAGCACGAACCCATATGTGTTATTTGGAAACATTTCTTTAGCTTTTTATGTGTTTAATTGTTTTTATTGAATTATATGTAAAGAAAGTTGAACTCTGCTGTATGGTTTCAAGTTGTGGGTGTCAAGAATGCCTACATGTGCATGCATAAGGTAAGACATATATATATAAATTCCATCTCTGTACATATTCTCTCATGGCATGGGGAATATGTGAAATAAAGCTATGGGTATTTATATATATATATATATATATGTATAAATTCATGTGCATGGAAGTGCGCCGGGTTAGGTCGAGTGGTCGTCGACAAATAGCGACAAGTTTCAGGTAGGTCCCTTATGCCATGATCTATATTTAGAATTTCCATTTTTGCATGATGTTTCTTTGAATATATTAGCTTGTTTTTATGTGAAATACTTATGCACTATATATATATATATTGTTGTGGTTCTTAAAACGTGGTTTCATAAGGTTTGCACATGAAATGGTTATTTCCAAAAGACGTGTGGCCTTTCATTCGATTTTTTATGAATGTGTAACAACATGGATTATTTATTAAAAAGGGGTTCCAAAGTGATTTTTAAAATGGGTTTTGGTTTGAACACGAGATTAAAGGACAGTTTGATCTCCTTAAAAGTATCACTTCATTTTAAGTGTGGTTTTAAGCTTTTTTAAATATATAGTTCCTTTATGTGTTCTAAAATGATGAATAATTAGTCTAAAGTGATGAGGCCCATTTGGAACTTTGATAATTGATTTCTAAAATATGGAAAATCCCTCTTGAGAAATTCCCCTTATTTTGAATATTTTAATTCTAGTGTTAATGTGTGGTTTGTGATATGTTCCTAGTGTAAAGTCTTGTGCGTCGTTGTATGATGTAAAGAGGGGGAATGCTCTTAAGGAGAGAGATCATTGGCGAGGGGTTGAATGAGTTTTAGATAAGGAAATTGTTAAGTACATATATGAGTGCTTGATAAAGAAAACTCACCACCAATTGATATATAGCATGATGGGGAAATCTGGGTATCTAATTGGGTGACCTAGAATAGTATGCTAGATGACACGATAAGGGTTCGTCCTGGTTCATCTAGAAGGATTGACGAAACAACACTAACTAAACATATGAATTACTGAGGGTTGTGGTCTTTTTAGCCACGTTTTCTGAGGGTCATGGTCTTCTAAGCCATGTTTTTCTGAGAGTCGTGGTTTCGAAGCCACGTTTCGCCAAGGTATGAGGTCTCAAGGTTTCCACTTGTTCTTGCTACCTATAAGGATTACCCATGGTGCTCATTTGTGACATGCTTCTTGTGATGTAACATTATTTTCAATTGTTTCATACTTGATATATTGTTTGTGAAAACCATATTTTAATCCAAAATGGTTCATTTAATTTTGAATTGTTAATGCATTATTGGAACCTATTTTGAAAATTTAGTGGGAGTGAAATGATTTACCTAAAAAGGATAACTTGTTTCTTGAATTTAAAAAGATGGAGAAAAATTGTTTTCTTATATCTTATTTTCAAACGGGCATAATTGGATTTCTTACTAAAGGATGGGGCATATGTCGTGGTTATATTTTGTCATTCCTACTGAGCATCTCGGTGATCATGCCTACATTAATTTTCAGTTGCAAGTTTTAGTCTTGGATTGATTTTGGGAGTGAGTGTGGTTTACATTCCACAGTGACCCTCGGGGTCACCAGAGGTATGTCACGTCGCTTCTTTAATTCCTTTTTCTGCTGCCATGTTGACTAGTTTTTTATCTTTATTTATCTTCTTGTATAGCTTATGATTATTCATCTTTGTTAGGGTAAAAAACATTCCAAACCGGTTTATTTTGATGCCTGATTGTAGTTGTCAGCCCGTGGTGATCGGGAATGCCCTTCGGGCCATGTCACAGACCGGATTGGGTGACCCATTTAGGGTCGACCAGGGTTAGTTCAGGACAAAATGGTATCAGTGGAGGCCCTTTTTATTTGGGATGCCATGTAGCTAGGTGATTAGGTGTGTCGGAACTCGAGAGGTAGGTGTAGTAATGACGTCATGAACCCTTGCCCGTCCCAAGACTTGAGTTTCCAGGGGTAGTCCAGGAATTGAATTTTCTTCTCTGGCTTGGTCTGTGTAGATGAGGGATGACAAAGGAAGTGAGCCAGTGTTTTGTGGTAGGCATGGATGGAGTAGGGACCCATGTACAACCCAAGTGCACAGTTCAAGACGCTTCCTGTGGTTAACGTTCATTCGGAGCATGGTCTACTAAGACATGTTACCGGGTGGAATATCCACTATTTTCTTGTTTTTGTACATGATTATGTTATTAATGTTTGATCTTCATTTTGGTTGGTGTGAGTAGATCTCAAAAATGAAAATGGAATTTTTTGAAGCTGTTTTCAAATCGGAATGTGGTGTTAGAGTGGAAAAGTGGTTTTGAATTTGAAAATGTTTTCTTTTAACGAATTTTTGGTTTCAAAAGGTAAAATGAGAGGTTTTTTGGAAGTTGTTTTGGGATCTCAGTAACACTTTTTGGAATTTGAAATGGAAAATGTTTTAGAAATTGGAAATGTATTGCTTTAATGATATGTTACCTTTTCAAATTGGTTGGGAATATTTGCTTTATACTGAATGATCTGTTTTGAAAATGAGAAGTATCTTGAATTGTCTCTTGGTATTCGTATGAGGGATCACATATATAAAGGTGCACATATAGCACATGGATAATTGGTGGTATCTGTTGATGGGTACATGATCTAGCACAGTGGTATATGTATATGCATGACTTCATGGGATACCAATTGCGGGTACATAAGTTTTGTTTTCTGAAAGATTGTTTTCAAAAAGGTAATTTAAATGTTTTGAAAGGTATGAAATTGTTTACTGTTGTGTTTTCGTGTTTGGTATCCTTGTTGAGGGTTCTTGGTTTTGACATACTGAATTGTGGTTGGAATTGTGATTTGAGTTTGAGTTTTATCTAGTGATTGAAGTGTGGAATTTTTATTTAGGATGAGTTTTGATTCGGCTTTATGCCTACTTTTTTGAGTAGGCCACCCAGAAAAAGTGCAGGAGGGTTATAACAGGTCTCTTCTAGTTGTTGGTTCTACCCAGACTCTTAGCAGAGTGGGGGAATTGAAATCATTTTGGCTGTTGTCTGTCTTTTGTAATAATCATGATCTATTGAAGGTAACAGACTGGCTTGGTGAAATAGTTGGTGTTTTTAGGATATTGGAAACTCCCAAAGCTAAGAGAGTATGTGCTGGTTTGGGTACATTTAAATGTTCAAATTTGGATTGATAGAAGAAGATGATCCCAACGTCTTGGAATGATGGGATGTCTTGGAAGGTGTTTAAGACCACTCTCGTTCGATGGTTTATACATGAGGAAGTGAAGGTGAGGAAAGTGGCATAGCTTGTGAGTTTCCAACAAAGCCAACAGATAGTAAAGGCTTACATCACACATTTTGAGGGGTTGATTAACTTTTTTATGGAGGTATCTTTGTGGAATCAATTGAAGTTCACTTGTGTGGGGTCTTCGTCCAGGGTTCTAGGACTGATTCTTTATGGTGTTCGGGAAGGTTCCCCATCCGGTGAGGAGAGCGAACTGAAGGAACCTGTCTCATATAAGTCTTCTGGTAAATTCCACCTTCTCTTAGTTGGGCCACCATATTGTTTGGTTTATGTATGGCTGTGTTGAGTACTTTAAGTGTCCTTGTCGTCATCCTCCAAAGGCTTGTCGTCGGTGTGGTCGTTTGGGGAAACTTCAAGACGTTCCTCGAGCAGCGTTAGAAAGAGTCGCGACCGGAGGATGTTATCTTCTGACTGAAGGGCAACAGATGCTTAAAGACATCAGAGCTCCAGCCATAGGCCTCGGAGTGAAGCCTTCCACGCAGTCAAGAATCATTGGTTGTGGGTCACATTGGTCCAAAAATTTTCTCAAGAGCTGAAATAAGGACATTTTATAATTCACAGTTCATTCTTCCTCATCTTTGAAGGTTCTGTTTTGCTGTAAGAGGCATAAATGTATCATTCCTTCATTGTGTTTTTTGTTCTTTGAATACCCCACTTTGGTTGTAAGAAGCCACGGTGATCTCATCTTCTTGTAATTCCAGTAGTTGTGCCTCATTAAATGTGACCCGTTTTGCATTAGTAAATGATCTTTTAGAGATTCTCATATCTTGTGGAAATTTTGAGTCATGGTTATGTTCGTTATTTGGTATATTTCTTTTGTGGGTTTTTTCATGGGTCGGTGGTTTCTAGTTTGGTATGGATGTTCTCGTGTCGGTATATACTGGTTGGTTTAAGATGGTCGGTTCTTAAATGGTGGGAAAACCCACCATGAATCTTGTCGTGCCTTTTTCAAGGGTTGGTCTGTGTAGGAGTTTGGTCCTTGTTGGCAGTTTCTGTTTTGGTTCAAGTTAGTAGTTCTAGAGTGGGATTGTGCTGTGAGTCTCAATGTTTGTTGTGCTAGTTGGGTTCTTGTGGTGGGGAAAGCCCTCCTCGTATCTTGAGTGCTCTTCTCTTTGAAATTTCCATTAAAGTCGGTCGTGTGTAACTGATGGAGTGAAAATTCACATTGTGTTCGTTATTTTCTTGGCCTCTTTTAGCTTCAAACTAAAGATTGATTCCTTGTTTGGGCTGGGTGACTTTCTGGAGGTAGAAAAGTTTTGTGGTGGAGATAATTTTCACACCCCAACCCAGTATCTTGCGGTCACACTTATTTTTATTTATATATTTATCCTTATTTGTATTTTTTTTGTTAAAGATTAAAAATTTATTAAATTAAAATCAAATGAAATGAAAAATAAATAAATGAAAAACAATTTAATAATAATACTATTATTGGTATGGTTAATAATATTATTATTATCATGTTTGTTATAATTATTATTATGTTATTATGAATATGAGTAATATATATTTTGTTTTATTTTCTCGTATTCCTTTATTTTTTCACCACTTTTATCTCTTTATTATTTCTCCTCCTTTATCCCCTTTCTCTCTTCCTCCCCCTCTTGCTGCATCGCAAGACTCTCCCCCTCTCCCTGTATCACGCCGCCTGTGCGACTCCTTCACTGATGCCTCTTCCTCCTCCAGTGATTTGAACTGGAGAACCTTGTAACACCAAAGACTTTTATGAGAAATATTTTGTTTTTATATAAATCATCAAATGAATATTTCACTACACACATCACTTTCTTGTATTGTTTTACACGAAATCGCGACCTTCCTCAATAGCTTGTGTTGTACGCAAAACCGAGTTTCACTAAACAACGATATGCTATTAAAATATTATTAAAAATAGCCGTTATGAACAGTAATAACCACTTTTTGAAATTTTATAAATATTATTTTTCAAAATGGACTTCATTTTTGGATTCCGAATATCGAAATTAGCCTAGGGTGAACTTTTGGTATTTTTCTGAAAACTTTCAATTTTTGATGTATAGTGAAACAACTAAGTGGTAGTTTAAATACTGATTTTTTTCGTAAATCATAATTTTACAGCTTCTGTGAGTGGAATTTCAAAAATCCGAGAGTCACAGTTGATGTCAGCAAGTAAAATGTGGTTTAATGAGATGAAAATAATTTTTGGTGAATAATAACTTTTTACTTTTATTTACCACGGTTAAAAGTAAATAGAGTCATTAAGGGTAAATATAATATTATTATTACCCTAACACATGTCCTAATTCTATGGGATAATTGTAATTCGTCCAAAAACAACATTAGGAATAAAATATGACCATTGAGGCCCACTTGGATTAGATTAAGACATTTATTATTAATTTATTTAAAGAAGGGTTAAAATATTTATAATCAATGTTTAATAAGAAAATCATTATTAATATCGGGTTATACATAAGATAAATTGGACAATAAATATTCATTATAAAGCTAAAAATATTTCATACATAATGACATTTTATTTGTAATTTTTAGACTTTAAATAAGTTAATTTATTTATGACACAATGATGATGCAGTAATTATCTTATTAATGAAATATTGACAAAATTGATGTTTTAAATACCCAAATAAATGTAATTTGAGACTTTTTATGAATTCCACTAATTTTATAGGTTACTATGAAATGTTAGTATTGATTTAATTAACTTTTTTCTAAATATTCATTCTGTTATGATTTTCACAAAAATCAATTACTAAATAGTGTCAAAATTGACATAAAATAGTTTTTTAAACAAATATTATATTATTAATTGTTAATTTATTCCTAAAAATTTAAGGTTAGGAAAAATGACTTAGATAAGGTTATATATATTAATTATAAACAACTTGGGGTTCGTTTGGCTGCTTATAGTATGTTTATTAACCTTATAGTATAAGAACACAAGAAGACACGGTAAAAGAACAATTATTCTACTTAATGTTAAATCTAAATGATAAGGATAAAATAGGAACCTAAACTTGTCTAAATTCTATTGGATGAGAGGATTTAGACCCATACCTACTTTAGCTCCTAAATAAATAAATTTGGATCTATTTAAAACCTAATTTGGCTTTATAAGGAAATAATATTTTTAGTTTTTCCAATGGAGCCCCTCTCCTCCTTTATAAAAGGGAACCTCCTCCCCCTCTTCCTCACACTACATTGAGCCTTCAATCATATCCATACCCTGAAACTTTCTCCTCTCCACTTCCCTAGAGACATACTAGAGGTCCTGGTCTTCTTCAATGACCAATTTTATTGCACTAAAAGGAGGTCTCAAAGAATCACTTTAAAGAAGAGGTAATGTCCGTTACCGATTCTTCCAACTTTATATCTTCTTCCACATCTTCTTCTTTAGTTGTTTCATTATGAAGTAATGAAATCAGTATCACTCATATACTGATATGTTATTATAAGTATGAAACAACCCTATTTCACCTTCTATCCATCCTACAGAAAACAAAATCACCGAGCCTGCGTACGTACGGATTACCGTCTCCACGCCGGGGTGTAATCTATTTTCCACCACCACCTTTAATGGATGGGTATAATGGTGCAAATAAAAAACTATATATGATTATTGTAAAGTGGTATGATTCTGAAATAGTATTCATACACTCTAATATAATTACACGATCATGGGAATGATATCATCGCTCGTGCGTACGTACGGAATACTGTCTCCACGATGTGATGCGATTCGTTCTACGTGATCTTCATTGCATAATGATTATATAAATGAATTGAATTAATAAATATGATATATAGTACACTAATAAAATTCTTTAAATAAGGTATCTATAACCTAAAGAGATGAATTATAATTTTTTCGATAAAACACGCCTAAGAACAAAAAGTAATAAACACGCGAATAACATGTAGCAATGAAATATAACTAATAAGAGGCTATAAGTATGGACATATATGATATTATAAAAAAGATTATGATTCTGGAATAAGTCAATGACATTATTTAAATCATTATACAGGAGGTTTGGACACTTACGAAGCAAATCCGACCTAAGGTAACAGATAATTATGAAAATCTCATTTTTATCTAAGATTGTTTATACTTTGGTATTTACTGGGGTGTATATTATCATCCACATCCATGTTTCCTCAATAAGAAACATTATTTCCATCCACCTACAATTGTTTAAATCCAATTTTACCCTTCGTTGTGTTTTTAGTAAAGGATATGAATGGAATCTTTTGTTGTTTTTTGTACGAGGTACTTTTTGACTTTTCCGACAAAAGTACAAGAAGAATGTTTATTTAACTTATACAGAATGAATGGATTTTTAAAACATTATTTCCCAGGAGATTCCTTTACAAGTTTTCAAGTTTATTTTTAATCAACTTCTTTTAGTTTATAATTTTATGACATGTTAAGAAGGGAAAAGTGTTTTTGAAGTAGAAAGGATATTTTCCTCAAGAATGGAGTTCAAGTGTTTTATCAAAATTATTTTCCATCTAAGATAATAAAGGGTTCTATTTCTATCCCTATTATTACATTGATTTGATAATATTGTGATGGAATTATATTTATGAATTCCTTTATCTTATATTAATTGTTTTATGATGTCATGATGTTTAAGATTCCCATTTTTATTACATGGGTTATGTTATGATGTATGATTTATGATTTTGTGGCACACATAAGAATGGTATCATTATGAGATGGGTGGGAGTTATATCTCCCTCCAATGCATTGGGTGAAGATTTTATATCTCATGAGATAGACATGGCTGGAACGGCAGGTTAAACCGGTTCAGTGAAACATGACTGAAACGAGGAATGAACTCAGTTCAGAAATGGACTTTGTCCACTAAGATAGTCTTGGCAATGAGTCTTGACTAATACGAGATGATTATCTATGATTATGTGTGTATTACACAAAGTTTCATGTTTTAAGTTATGATTATTGGGATTACATTTCGTTACTATGATTTATCCCATGTTATGAAATTATGATTTCTTTTGCAGGTTAAGATTTCCAAAAGTTATGTTCTTATATATATGATGTGATTGATATTTCTTTTGTTTACCCTTACTGAGCATTTGAGCTCACCTTTTTGTATGTTTTATTTCCCTAGGCCAGGAATAAGGTTATTAAGTAGGATATGCCAAAAAGGGACTCTAGATATGACGAAATAAATGGGAGGCAAAGTAGATGCTTTATGAACCAGTTGTTTATGTTTCCCAGTTTCTAAGGACTCTATACCTATACGGTCCTTTCCTGGTTTTGTTATATGTTTTAATAAGTGTTCTTAAATTACGAATTAATAACAATGTATGTAAAGTATGGGTTGTTATAGTTGGTATCTGAGGAAAGGTATAGTCAACCTTTGGAAACTAGGATGTGAAATCCTTAGTAAGAACCCTAAGGATAAGTCTAAGAATAGAACATAATCTTAGTGTTTTAGAAATGGCCATGAATATCCTAGGATAAGACCTTAAGTGTGAAATTGTATTCTTGATTATGTGGTTTTACTATTATAATTAGTGTTGCTCACTCTATTCTTCTTGGTTTTAGTCAATGGATGGAACCCGATGGAACCGTGCAAATGCGGAATGCGACAGGCAATTCAATGATTATCCCCCTGAGAAACCAAACATTATGGGAGATGGAATGAAAAATCAGGTAGCCATGCTCACACAAAATTCTCAAGCTATGAATCATGCTAGACTTCCAAACAAGCAAAGGAAAGAGCAACATTCTGTTGAATCCTTCATGAGGCAGCGTCCACCTTCATTCAGCGGGTCTACTGATCCATTAGTTGCTGAACAATGGATTAGTACTACTGAAAAGATATTTTCAGTTTTCATTGTTCTGAACATGATAAAGTCATCTTAGCAGTGTATCTTTTGGAAGGTGATTCTGATCAATGGTGGAATCTTAGTAAGAATACGAGGAAAAGGGATGAAATTGAGTCCAAGGAATGGGACGAGTTCAAGAACTTATTTTTCAATAGGTACTTCCCTCGTATTCTCCAAACAAAGATGGAGAAAGAGTTTCTTGAACTGAATCAAAAGGATGATAAATCTGTTGGTACATATGAAGAAAATTTTACAAGACATGCAAGGTACGCTTCTGGTATTATTATCCAACCTGAGAGTAAGATCGATCGATTCTTTAGTGGCTTAAAACCAAGTCTTCGAAGGGCATTAGCCATAAGGGACTTCAATAGCTACGAGGAAATCGTTCAGTGGGATCTCAAAGTCGAGATGGAGTTTGGAGTAACCCATTAGTCATATGGGTTTGATAAGAAGTGGAAAATGGAATTCAAAGGAAAATCTAAAGAGAACACTGAAAAGAAGATGATCTTTCCCTTATGCTCAAAGTGTGGAAAGAAACATGGAGGGAGTTTTCTTAAAGGGACAAGTAAATGTTTCAAATGTGGAAATGAAGGTCATAGGGCATTTGAATACCACAATCATTGGAAGAAGATGTCTAATGATGCAAACAAAGGAAGGGACACACAAAATGAACCTACTACACTTCAATGTTTCAAGTGCATGGAGATGGGGCGTTATTCCAATCAATTCCCAAATCCAAGGGTTGATGATGATGGTCGACGCCAACAACCTCTTAAGGCCAAAGACAAAGGAAAGTCACATGCAATTTCTATCAGCGATGTGGAGTATGATAACGATGTGGTGAAAGGTACACTTACCATCCACTCTAAAGTAGAAAATGTTTTATTTGATTCTGGATCCACCCACTTTTTTATTTCTGAATAATTTTCTAAGGATATCACCATATTACCTCAACAATTAGATGATGAGTTAGCTGTGACAACCCCTAATGGCACAATAGTCGGATCAAAATTTTATAATTCTTCTCCGATTGAAGTTTGTGGGAAAGTGCTTCCTACAAATCTTGTGATCCTTCCTATAGTGGAATTTGATGTGATTCTTGGTATGGATTGGCGTTCTTTATCTGGAGATCATATCAATTTCCAAATAAGTTAAGTCACATTTCATATTCCAGATCAATCTATGATCGTCTATCGATGCAAGGATGAACATAACGTTCCAGTGGAAATTTCTTCCATCTTATGGGTCTTGATTCCACTAAATGAAGGTTATTTATCTCAAATGGTTGGTGAGAAACTCAATATTAAGAATATTCTCATTGTATGGGAGTTTGACGATGTATTTCTGGAGGAATTACCGGGTCTTCCACCAAATATTGAAGTTTAGTTTTCAATAGAACTCGTACTAGGTGCTTTACCTATTTCAAAGACACCTTATAGAATGGACCAAATTGAGTTACAGGAATTGAAGAAGAAACTCCAAGAGAATCTTGATAAGGGATTCATACTCCCTAGTGTGTCACCTTGGGGAGCACCTGTTCTGTTTGTTAAAAAGAAAGATATATCAATGAGACTCTGCATTGATTATCGAGAACTTAACAAGATCACTATCAAGAACAAATATCCACTCCCACGAATTGATGACTTATTTGACCAACTACGTGGAGCTCAATACTTTTCCAAGATTGATCTTCATTCAGGGTATCATCAATTAAGAGTCAAATGTGAGGATATACAAAAGACGTATTTTCGTACGGGGTATGGACACTATGAATTTATAGTGATGCCATTTGGTCTTACAAATTCCCCTGCTATCTTCACAGATCTGATGAATAGAGTCTTTAGAGACTATCTTGATCAATTTTTGGTAGTCTTTATAGATGATATTCTTGTCTATTCAAAGAGTAAGGAAGAACATGAAGATCACTTGAGAATTATATTGAAGACCCTGAGAAAAGAGAATCTTTATGCCAAATTAACCAAGTCTGAATTTTGGCTTCAAAAAGTTTCATTTTTGGGTCACATAATCTCAAAAGAGGGGATATCTGTGGTTCAGCAAAAACAGAGGTTATCAAAAGATGGTCGAGACCAACAACAGTAACTGAGATCCGATGTTTTCTTGGTTTGGCTAGATATTATCGACGTTTTGTGAAATATTTTTTACGATTATCTAATCCATTCACCATGTTGACTCATAAAGGATTTAAGTTTGTTTAGACGGAGGAATGTGAAGAGAATTTCAAGGAGTTGAAAAGAAGGTTATCCAGTGCACCTTTTCTCACACTGCCTTGTAGTGGAGAAAGGTTTGTGATCTACAGTGATGCATCCAAGAAGTGATTGTGGAGTGTTCTTATGAAAAATGATATGGTGATAGGTTATGCCTCATGATAGTTGAAAATCTATGATCAAAATTACCCAACTCATGATTTGGAGTTAGCTGCAGTAATATTTGCATTAAAGATTTGGAGGCATAATCTTTATGGAGAAAGGTGTTACATTTATACTAATCATAAAAGTTTAAAGTATATTTTCACACAAAAAGAGATGAATATGCGGCAAAGAAGATGGTTGGAGCTGATTAAGGATTACGACTGCTCAATCCATTACCACCCTGGGAAAGCAAACAAGGTGGCAGATGCATTAAGCCGACAAGAACATGCTAGTTTATCCATGATGAGGATCACAAAAGATCCGATATTTATGGATTTACAAAGGATGAATCACGGAATTATAATGTAAGGGGAAAATCTTATCTTTCTCTAATAAATGTTCAACCATCTATACATGTGAAGATTTAAGAGGCACAGAAAGAAGATGTCGAGTTACAAAAGATGGTGAGAAATGTTCCTGAATTCAACCTTGATTGTGATGGGATAATAAAGTTCATGAATCAGGTTTGTGTTCCTCCCATCCCCGAAATAAAGAAGGAGTTGCTGGATGAGGCTCATAGTTCTTCATTCTATATTCATCCTGGAAGCACGAAGATGTATAGAGACCTGAAAGAATACTTCTGGTGGGATGACATGAAAAGAGATGTTGCTGAATATGTCTCTCGATGCTTGGTTTGTCAACAAGTTAAAGCTGATAGACAGAAGTCTAATGGGATGTTACAACCATTACCCATACCCGAATGGAAATGGGAAAAAATCACTATGGACATTGTCACCGGACTTCCAAAAACATCCAATGGAAATAATGCTATCTGGGTCATAGTTGATCGTCTTACAAAGTCTGCACACTTCATCGCTATTAGAGATTATTTCTCTCTGGACCAGCTTGCCATGATATATGTGAAGGAAGTGGTAAGATTTCATGGAGTACCACTTTCTATTATATCTGATTGGGATCTGAGGTTTACCTCAAAGTTCTGGCGAAGTCTTCAGCATACTCTGGATACAGAGTTGAGTTTCAGCACTGCTTATCATCCTCAGACAGACGGTCGGTCTGAGAGAACAATTAAAACTCTAGAATATATGTTGAGAGCTTGCTCTATGGATTTCAAAGGTGGTTGGGATCAACACCTACCTTTGGTGGAATTTTCTTATAATAATAGCTTTAACTCCAGTATTCAGATGGCTCCTTATGAAGCTCTCTATGGAAATAAATGCAGGACTCCAACTTGTTGGGATGAAGTTGGGGAAAGAAAGCTCTTAGGACTTGATCTCTTTGATGAAATGGCATAAAAGGTCAGATCTATTCAACAACACATAAGAGCAGCTCAGAGTCGACAGAAAAGTTATGCCGAAAACCGAAGAAAAGACCTAGAGTTTGAAGTGGGTGATAAAGTATTCTTACGAATATCTCCCTGGAAGAGGGTCATGAGATTTGGAAAGAAGGGGAAGTTGAGCCCTAGATATATCGGTCCTTTCGAAATACTGGATCATGTTGGGAAGGTAGCTTACCGATTGACGCTTCCACCGAATCTCTCTCAAGTTCACGATGTGTTCCATGTATCTCTCCTGAGAAAGTACATACCTGATCCTTCACATGTACTCAGCTCCAAAGTTGTACCGCTGGAGCAAGATCTTTCTTATGAAGAACAGCTAGAGATTCTGGATCGCAGCAAAAAAATTCATAAGAAACAAGACAACTCGATTGGTGAATGTTTTATGGAGGAAACCCCAATTAGAAGAAACTACATGGGAGCTTGAGGATATGATGAGGGAGAGGTATCCTCATCTGTTTGTTACAAAGTGACGAATTTCGAGGGAGAAATTCATTTTAAGGGGGGTAGAATGTTACACTTGAGACTTTTATGAGAAATATTTTGTTTTTATATAAATCATCAATGGAATCTTTCACTGCACACATAAATTTCTTGGCTTTCTTTACACGAAATCGCGACCTTCCTCGATAGCTTGCGTCGTATGCAATACCGATTTCACTAAACAACGATATGTTATTAAAATATTATTAAAACTAGCCATTATGAATAGTAATACCCACTTTTTGAAATTTTATAAATTTTATTTTTCAAAATGGACTTCATTTTTGGATTCGGAATATCGAAATTATCCGAGGGTGAAATTTTGGTATTTTTCTGAAAACTTTCAATTTTTGATGAATAGTGAAACCACTAAGTGGTAGTTAAAAAATTGATTTTTTTCATAAAATATAATTTTACTGCTTCTGTGAGTGGAATTTAAAAAATCAGAGGGACACGGTTGAAGTCAGTAAGGAAAATGTGGTTCAATGAGATGAAAATAATTTTTGGTGAATAGTAAGTCTTTACTTTTATTTACCACGGTTAAAAGTAAATAGGGTAATTAAGGGTAAGAATGATATTATTATTACCCTCACACATGTCCTAATTCTATTGGATAAGTTTAATTCGACTAAAAACATACTTAGGAATACAATATGACCATTTAGGCCCACTTGGATTAGATTAGGACATTTATTATTAATTTATTTAAAGAAGGGTTAAAATAGTTAAAATCAAAGTTTAATAAGAAAATCATTTTAATATAGGGTTATAAATAAGATAAATTAGACTATAAATATTAATTAAAAATATAGAAAGCTTTCCTACATAATGATATATTATTTGTAATTTTTAGACTTTAAATAAGTTAATTTATTTATGACACAAAGATGATGCAGTAATTGTCTTATTAATGAAATATTGACATAATTGATGTTATAAATACCCAAATAAATGTAATTTGAGACTTTTTATGAATTACACTAATTTTATAGGTTAATATGACATGTTATTATTGATATAATTATCACTTTTCGAAATAATCATTCTGTTATGATTTTCACAAAAATCAATTACTAAATAGTGTCAAAATTGACATAAAATAGTTTTTAAAACAAATATTATATTATTAATTGTTATTTTATTCCTAAAAATCTAGGGTTCGGACAAATGACTTAGATAAGGTTATATATATAAATAATAAACAACTTGTGGTTCGTTTGTCTGCTTATAGTAAGTTTATTAACCTTATGGAATAAGAACACAAGAAGACACGATAAAAGAAAAATTATTTAACTTGATGTTAAATCTAAATGATAAGGATAACATAGGAACCTAAACTTGTCTAAATTCTATTGGATGAAAGTAACACGACCCATACCCACCTTAGCTTCTAAATAAATAAATTTGGAGCTATTTAAAACCGAATTTTGCTTTAGAATAAAATAATATTTTTAGTTTTTCCAAAGGAGCCCCTCTCCTCCCTTATAAAAGGGCACCTCCTCCCCCTCTTCCTCACACCACATTGAGCCTTCAATCTCGGCCAAACCCTGCCAATTTCTCCTCTTCACTTTCCTAGAGACATCCTAGAGGTCCTGGTCTTCTTCAAGGACCAATTTTAGTGGCCTAAAAGGACGTCTCAAAGAAGCGCTTTAAAGAAGAGGTAATGTCCGTTACCGATTCTTCGAACTTTATTTCTTCTTCCACTTCTTCTTATTTAGTTGTTTCATTATGAAGTAATAACATTAGTATCACTCATACAATTATATGTTATTATAAGTATGAAACAACCCTATTTCATCATCTATCCATCCTATGGAAAATGAAATCACCGCGCGTGCGTACGTACAGAATACCGTCTCCACGCCATGGTGTAATCTATTTTCCCCCACCACCTTACATGGATGTGTATAATGGTGAAACTAAAAAACTATATATGATTATTGTAAAGTGGTATTGATTCTGAAATCGTATTCGTACACTCCAATACAATTACACGATCATGGGAACGATATCATCGCTCGTGCATACGTACAGAATACCGTCTCCACGATGTGATGTGATTCGTTCTACATGATAATCATTGCATAATGATTATATAAATGAATTGAATGAATAAATATGATATATAGTACACTAATACCATTCTGGAAATGAGGTATCTATATCCTAAAGAGAAGAATAAGAATATATTCAACAAAACACGCATAAGAACAAAAAGTAATAAACACCCGAATAACATGTAGCAATGAAATATTACTAATAAGAGGCTAAGAGTATGGACATATATGATATTATAAAAAAGATTATGATTCTGGAATAAGTCAATGACATTATTTAAATCATTATACAGGAGGTTCGGACACTTACGAAGCAAATCTGACCTAAGGTAAGGGATAATTGTGAAAATCTCATTTTTATCTGAGATTATTTATACTTTGGTATTTACTGGGGTGTATTTTATCATCCACATCAATGTTTCCTCAACATGTAACATTATTTCCATCCACCTACAATTTTTTAAATCCAATTTTACCCTTAGCTGAGTTTTTAGTAATGGATATGAAAGGAATCTTTTGCCGTTATTCGTACGAGTTACTTTTTGACTTTTCCGACAAAAGTACAAGAAGAATGTTTTTTAACTTATATGGCATGAATGGATTATTAAAACATTATTTCCAAGAATATTACTTTACAAGTTTTCAAGTTTATTTTTAATCAACTTCTTTTAGTTTATAATTTTATGACATGTTAAGAAAAGAAAAGTGTTTTTGAAGTAGAAAGGATATTTTCCTCAAGAATGGAGTTCAAATGTTTTATCAAAATTATTTTCCATCTAAGATAATTAAGGGTTCTGTTTCTATCCCTATTATTACATTGATTTTATTATGTTGTGATGGAATTATATTTATGAATTCCTTTATCTTATATGAATTGTTTTATGATGTCACAATGTTTAAGATTCACATTTTTATTACATGGGTTATGCAATGATGTGTGATTTATGATTTTGTGGCACACATAAGAATGGTATCATTATGAGATGGGTGGGCCCTATATCTCCCTCCAACGCATTGGGTAAAGATTTTATATCTCATGAGATAGACATGACTGGAACGGCAGGTTAAACCGGTTTAGTGAAACAAGACATAAACGAGGAATGAACTCAGTTCAGAAATGGACTTTGTCCACAAAGATAGTCTTGGCAATGAGTCTTGACTAATAAGAAATGATTATCTATGATTATCTGTGTATACCACATAGTTTCATGTTTTATGTTATGATTATTGGGATTATATTTCACTACTATGATTTATCCCATGTTATGAAATTATGATTTCTTTTGCAGGTTAAGATTTCCAAAAGTTATGTTCTTATGTATATGATGTGATTGATATTCCTTTTGTTTACCCTTACTGAGCATTTGAGCTCACCCTTTTGTATGTTTTATTTCCCCAGGTCAGGAAGAAGTTTATTAAGTAGGATATTCCAAAAAGGGACTCTAGATATGATGAAATAAATGGAAGGTAAAGTAGATGATTTATGAACCAGTTGTTTATGTTTCCCAGTTTCTAAAGACTCTATACCTATACGGTCCTTTCCTGGTTTTGTTATATGTTGTAATAAGTGTGATTCAACTTTGAAGTAATAACAATGTATGTAAAGTATGGGTTGTCATAAACCTCCTCCCTTCTATCTTGCTTCACGATGCCCCAGCTACCTGCCACACACAGTGCCCCGACCAATTATCCCTTTACCTATAGGACACCCCCTTTCAGACATCCCTCTTCGATCTCCAATCTAGCCAGATCTCCCCACATTGTGCATTGGATTCACTGAGGTAAGGTTTTTTTTCTGTATTCTTTTTTTGTTTCACAACTGCAACTCCTTTTCTCCACCACCCAGCATGGATCAGAAAAACATAGGTTTTTAGTTTTAACTCCGACTTCAGGTTTTAATTTTGTTTTAGGGTATGCAATGGGTTTCTTGGGACCCATTGGTCCATGATTCGACATCCACTATTGAAGCCGCAATGTGATGTTTCATCTCGGTCGATCCTCCACCATCTCAAGGTAGGTGGTTCTTCTAATAATAATTGTTTGATGTACTAATTTTAGTGTTAAATTAATTTATCATATTATTTAATTTTTTCTCTTGGTGATAATATAGTTTTACATAGGTTTGAATATGATTTCAATGTGTTAATTTGCATGTTTATTTGATACGAGTGTTTTTATTTTGTGAAAAACCGTTCGGAGCCATTCATTGTGTTTTATAAACATTGTCGTTGATTTATTAAGTCACGCAAGCACTGTAAATCTTGTTTTGTCATGTAATTTGTGTTCCTTTGGATTTAGAATATGGTTTTGAGTGGGGGTTTGTGTTCAAAACCTTGTGATACGTATTGGAGTTGTTTCATAATATTTTTATGTGGTTAATTAAATCTTTTAATGGGAATTTGATTTTAAGCTGAGGTGTGGTCTCATCTTAAAATGGGGTTATCACTTTTCTTTCAAATGGTGGATTGAAATTTTTGAGTAGTTTATCTCTGTTGGAAATGACCTTGTTGAACCCTCTTGTTGCAGATGAAAATTATGGTTTATGTGATTGATTATTGTGTTATGATAAATGGATTTGTCATTAGCGCAAACCCTTATGTGTTATTTTGAAATGTTTTGTAGATTTTTAAGTGTTTAATTTTATTATTGAATTATTTCTATAGCACATTAAACTCTGATGTATGGTGTCAAGTTGCGGGTTTCAAGAACGCTTGCATGTGCATGTATAAGGTAAGAAATATATATATAATTTCATTCTCTGTACATATTCGCTCATGGAGTGGGGAATATATACAATTCAGCTAGGGGTATTTATATATATATGTATAAATTCATGTGCATGGAAGTGTGGAGTGTCAGTTTGAGTGGTCGTCGACAAATAGCGACAAGTTTGAGGTAGGTCCACTATGTCCAGATCTTTAATTAGAATTTCCATTTTTTCTTGATGTTTCATTAAAAGTATTGCCTTCTTTTTTTGGGTAAAATATGCACAATATATATATGGTTGTGGTTATTAAAAATATGTTTCATAGGGGTTGAACATGAAATGGGTATTTAAAAAAGATGTGTGGCCTTTCATTCAATTTTGTTACGAAAGTGAAATGACATGCATTATTTTTAAAAAGGGGGTTCCAAAGTGATTTTCAAAATGGGGTTTGGTTTGAACACGAGATTAATGGAAAATTTGATCTCCATAAAAGTATTACTTCATTTTAAGTGGGGTTTAAAGCTTCGTTTAAATATATAGTTCCTTTATGTGTTCTAAAATTATGAATACTCCTTCTATAGTGATGCGGACCATTTGGCACTTTGAGATTTGGTTGGAAAAAATGGAAAACCCATCTTGAGACATTCCCCTTTATTTGAAAAATGTGATGCAAGTGTTAATGTGTGGTTTTTTATATGTGCCTACTGTAAAGGCTTGTGCATGGTTGTGTGATGTAAAGAGGGGGAATGTGCTTAAGGAGGGAGATCAGAGGTGAGGGGTTGAATAATTATTAGATAAGGAAAGTGTTATGTACATATATGTGTGCTTGATAAATAAAACTCACCACCAATTGAAATAGAGCATGATGGAGAAACATGGGTATCTAGGTGGGTGACCTGTACTAGTACGCTAGAAGCCACATATGGGGTTCTTCCCTATTCGTCTAGAAGGATTAACGTAATAACACTAACTAATCATTTGGATTACTGAGGGTCGTGGTCTTCTAAGCCACGTTTTGTAAGGGTCGTGGTATTCTAATCCATGTTTTTCTGACGGTCGTGGTTTCTAAACCATGTTTCACTCAGGTACAAGGTCTCTAGGTTCCCACTTGTTCTTTCTACCTATACGGATAACCCATGGTGCTTATATGTGACATGATGCTTGCGAGGTAACATTCTTTTTAGTTGTTTCATATATAATGTCTTGTTTGTGAAAACCATACTTTAATCCAAACTGTTTATTTTACATTTTGAAAAATTAATGCATGCTTGGAACCTATTTTGGAAATTTAATGGCAGTGAAATTCTTTTCTTGAAATTGAAAACTCATTTCTTGGATTTGAAATAAAGGAGAAACATTATTTTATTATACCATATTTTCAAACTGGCATAATTGAATTTCTTACTAAAGGTGGTGGCATAGGTCATGGTTATATTTTGTCATTCCTACTGAGCATCTCGATACTCATTCCAACTTTTCTTTTCAGATGTAGGTTTTAGTCTTGGATTGTTATTGGGAGCGAGTATGGTTTACATTCCACGGTGACCCTAGGGGTCACCTGAGGTATGTCACATTGCTTCTTTAGTTTCTTTTTCCACTTCCAGGTTGTTTGGTTTATTTCCCTTTGTTTATCTTCTTTTCTAGATTTTTTTTATTCATCTTCTTTATGGGCCAAATCATTCCCAACTGGTTTATTTTGATGCTCGACACTAGTTGTCAGCCTATAGTGATCGGTAACGCCCTTCAGGCTATATCGCGGACTGGCTCGGGTGACCAGTTCAGGGTCGACCCGGGTTGGTTCATGAAATAATTAATAATTATATAATTAATCATTAATAATTATATTACTAATTTAATAAATAATTTAATAAATAATTATTAATAAATAATTATAATTTAAAATTATATTATTATTCACAAAATATCACTAGCTAGGACCTCATGCTCCAGACCATTTATTAAATTTTAATGTAATGTATAGTAAAAAAAGAAAAGAAATATGGGATCCAAAAGAGGCAATCCCACATCCATAGAAAGAAAAAATTGGTCATAAGTCACCATAATCATGATCAGAGTCATGACTAGGATCCATAACATCATCTGTAGAGTCCTACATGAAATGAGAATTATTTTGATTGAAAAGCGCAGTATACTGATCATTAATCCTCTCTTACTCTGGGTTGAGATGAGATCTTGAAGACATATGTCGGCCATTCCCTCATGCACCATCATGTCTATATCCTCGTCCATTGATTTTTGGAAGACAACCCCATCTCATTGTTCTTTGAACTCCTTCATGTTCACCCATATCAAAGGACATGTTTCCCTACAGAATAACCTCGTCACCAGAAGCCATTACGTTTGTCTCATCAATGAGAAATCGAATGATATTAGAATGAACAACATCACTTTTTGAAGGAGCAATGTTATGTCCAGAACTATAATCCTGAGGTGGAACCAACTGAAAGCCCTCATTATCAACTACACCAGTACAAATACTCTTTCTAGAACTATTTCCCTCCAATTCCTTAAACCCAACCTGTTGGTTTTCTTTGGAACCATCCCATGTAATGGATTCTTGAACATGATCAATATCCTTCCATGATTTTGATAAATTCACCTTTTTATGCCCAATCTAAGGAAAAATTTCATTATAGGTGCTTGGCATAGATAAATCACAACCGGGGAAGGCATCTATTCTTTTATTAGATTATAAAGCAGCACCCAGAGGAGTGGGAGTAGATCTAGAAGGACCAGCCAATGGATATCCATCCATTCTAGATGTTGATGTTTGTTGCATGATAAGAGATAATGAGACTAAAACATCTTTACCCTTCATCAAAAGTTCTAAATCCATTACAAGAGCATCATTACTAGATATCTTTTCATTGTGAAACTAGTATTCCATCCTATTTTTCCATGGCAAGGCAAGACATCAAGCTATACCTATTCATGTTATGTGATACATCATTAGAAACTACAACAATGCACAGGGCATGATTATATAGATGGACACCATCTTATAGATCAATATGATGTTTCAACTTAGGCTGAGGAAACTTTTTCAACAGACAACTGGTCCCCAAATGACCATGTAGAGAACAAGAATCAATGAGAAAATTCCTTTGGTAGTGGGATATTTTTTCCCTATCAATTTATATTTAATACAAAAATCTATTTACATTTTATACTTGATTATCAAAGATAATTCCTCATTATTTGTGGATAAGAAATCCTTGTTAATAAGAGTAAAATCAAGATCGATCTCCACACGAAGGCATGTATAATGCCTGAACCTCAAAATTTTTGACATCTAATTCGTCTTAGTAGGAATCACTACACTTGACGCAATATAATAAAAATCTGAAGGCTACAAATATCTTGTATGTGCTATTAACTAATAATTATATTACTAATAAAAAAAATTAATTTTTATATATTTAAAAATTATAAAATTAATAATTATACAATAAATAATTATATTACTAACGAATTATTATATAATTAATATTTTTATTTCTAATTATTAATTATTAATTATTAATTATTAATTAAAAAATTGTATATTACATAATGAATAATTAAAATTATAATCAATAATTATATTACTAATTATTTAATTAATTATTAACTAATTAATAATTATATAAAAAATTATCTAATTAATTAATACATAATATATATATAATAATTATGAGTAATATTTATATTATTAATTAATTAATTATTATAAAATTAATAATTATAAAATGAATAATTATATTAAAATTTGACAAATTATTTATGAACTAATTAATTATTAAATAATTACTTATTAACTAATTAATTATTATCTAATAATTAATTATATTACTAATTAAGTACTTAATTATAAACTAGTAAATTTTATAAGTAATTTTTTATTTATTAATTACTGACTATTTAAAAATTAATAATTATATTATTATTTTTAATAATTATACATTATGTAATAATGAAATATTATTTAGTTATTATTAATATTTTTTATAAAATATATATTATTTAATATCTAATTTGTTATAAACTATTATATATTGTTAACTATTTAAAAATGAATTTTTTTAATAATGTTATTAAATATTAAATAATATTACTAATTTATTGATTTAACATTATTAATAATAATATATATGTAAATTCATGTAGGGTTGGAGGTTGCCAAGGGGTGTGAAGCTTCTAGTAGAGATTCTGCTAAGGTGTCATCATTCATATAAGCTGCTAGCATTGGTCCTACAGCTAGATATCGCGTCCCTACGCTGAGAGATGATGTTTCGGGTTCATCTTTCGATGCGCTGTGACTTGGAGTGGCTTTGGGTTCTATCGAGGTGTTGCATGTCGGGCTTGGAGAACCTTCTTTTGGTGGCCGGTTTGTTGAAGTGATTGAGGTTCCTGGTGATTATGGGGCTTCACATCGGCTTGATCCAGCTTCAACTTCTTGTGGTCTATTGATGGATAATCCAAATATTCTAGGTGTTGGTTCAACTATACTGTGTCGTCCATATACATCGTAAAGGGTTGATGTGGCTAATGATTTTGGTGGTTCTAGGCTTCGTCCATTGAAACCCCTTCGGTATGGTATCTCATTTACTAATTCTCTTAAAGGATTGAATCTACAAGTTGTTTTAGGTTCTCATATGGTTGATTTTATCCTCATGAGGTTGTTTCCATATTTGATAATGGGTCCTACATAATTGTAAAAAATCCTAATTCTTTTAAGGAACCATTAGATTCATGAATGTATTCTCAAATTGGCTGACTGATTCTTGCTTAGGGGGACAAACAATTGAACAGTAAGGAGGATAGAATGAGGCTCTCTCGGATTTGGGGCATCTATAATTGGATAATTTTACCCAATACAAGTGGATATTTTTATTTAATTTTTTAATTGTGCATGATCAAGAATGTGTTTGTAATTTTAATTATTATGTGCTTAATCTGGGGGTTTTTCACATCTCTTCTTAGGTTCTATGTTTCAACCCATATTATAAAAAACAACAATCTTCAAAAATCTGGACATGAATTCATGGCCTCAGTTGGGTGTTTTGGCCTCCTAATAATCATAATGACCTTGTATTCTATTTTAGTGAGCCAAAAAAAATGGATGAAAACACCAATGAAGGGAAATTTTAATAAGTATATCGATTTCGTGTCGATGTTGACATGTTACATCCTTTTCCTGATTCTACAACTCTATAAAATAATTTTGTTAAAATTGATGTTCATTTTGAATATGAATTCATTTCACCCTTTTATATATCCGGAATGTTTGTATGGAATGAGGTATCAAATTGTATGAAAGTCCATAAAATCCATGTTAATTAAGAGGGTAACTTTGATGCCTCATGTACGAATATGAGGAAATATGCTAAAAATGTTCATATGAATGTAGTTAAAATAAAGAAAAACGATGAATTAAAGGGGAATACCATCCCTTCAGTGGATTAGGGACCTCATGGTCGAAGCACTCATGGTGGAAATGTTTCCTTCAAATATGTTCTTATTCGTTCAAAATCAAGACCCATGATTAAGGATGAATCATTGTATGATATTATTAACCTTGGCCAAACTAATTTTCTGAGGGATGTGCAAACAATAGTTGATGAAGAACTGACACATGAGAAGTCTGTATCCTACAATGGGAATAATGTTATGGGGATTGATTCCGTCCTAGTTATGATGGATTCTCCTCACACGGAATCTTCAAAGGGTAGGAATGATCTTCTATTAGAGACGGAAAAACCAGAAAGGGGTTTGCAATATCCAAAGACATGGAAATAAGGTTGTAATTTAAAACATCATGGACAAGGATGTGGAGAGTGTGGATGTGGTTGGTCATCTTCGTATAATTTTCTCACTATAGAGAAGATTATATTCAGGTAAAAATATATGGTTCTTTTCAAATAGAATAACTCGAAATTAGAATGGTAACTAACTATTGAAATCTATGATCATGGTGATGGTCCTAATTTTACTCATGTGTGATTTTATTTTTTTGAATAGGGAATGTCCTTTACTGGACCACATTCGCTCTCTTTTTCATATTTCTATAATTTATTTTTCAATAAATCTTTTAGGTGTGGTTTCCCCTTACTCCTATACATTTTTGGTTAATTTTGTGTAGGAATGGGATATCCTAAATCCCACATCAGAATTGTAGAATGATTTCTAGGGAAAGACCTATAACAAAAATGATACATTGGCGAGGGTTTCTGTCATAATTTCACACTTCTTTAATGGAAGTAATGTTGGATAGTATATAGCAGAAAAAATTTACGAAAATATTTTTCTATATATATATATAAACAAAAAAACATAATTAAAATTAAAAATTTTAACATACAAAAAATTATATTTAAAAGAGTAAAAAATTTAAAATTATCCCTGAAAGGAAAAAGGACACCTACCACCTTTAATACACCTTTTTTTAAAAACACCTAGGCATAATTAAAATAAATTAATAAACTAAAAAAAACTAGGGATTTTCTCTTAGAAAACGAACTCTAGATAACATTATGATTGTTCAGTTGTTACCAAGATGTGACATCTAAACATGGGAAAAATTTAGTTTGATTTCAACACCAATATATTATTTTAGATATTTCACAACAATAGATTTTTGTATTAGTCGTAGTTTCAGAAACCACTGCTAATTGTTTTTAAAATATTTAGTGGTAGTTTTAAAAAAACAACCTCATATTATTTTGATTTTTTTAAAATAATGAACATCATCTCTTCTCCCCAAGACTTAGCTCTCTAATTCTCCCCCTCTCCTCAATCCCCCTCTCCCCGAGGTAAGCTCTATCCACCTTATCCACCACCCGATTCACCTCACTACTACTTGTTTCACCTCACGACCACTGCCTGTTGCACCTCACCACCACCCCACCCCCTTTCCCCCTCTTGACTCCTCCCTCTATCCCCTAACACCCCCCTCTACAGAAGTCTAGTCACAAGCCCCACCTACGATTTACATCTCTTCCACCCCAATTACACTTCACCTCACCCCATTTCATGATGCTTCATACTTTATTTCTTTCTTTTTTAGTGTATCAACATTTAGGGTTTTATGATTTTTGTTATTCAAGAGTTATTAGTTTTTTATTATTTATGAAATTAGATTTACCATGACTTTTAATTCATTAGGGGGCTGGTTGCATTGATCAAATGAAATAATATATAAAATTTAAAGAATTTAAGGGAAAATGGGTGGTTCACATGTGATATACATGAATCCCGTTTTATTAATTTATATTTATGGTTTTTTTGTTGTTTCTTTGAAAATTTTTTCTTTCTTCAATTATGATGTTATGATCACCTCTCCAAACATGATAATCACATAAATAAAATGAAAATTTTGATGTATATAAATATGGGATTTTGTTGAAATTATTTATCCCCTTTTTGAAAATTTATTAGGTAAAGAATAATTTTAAGAGGGTTTCTAAATTGGTTTCTAACTGATTAATATGTTTTATCACCATTAAAAATTATAAAACTACATAAATTGGGTGAATAATTAGGTTGTATGAAATTCTAGAACATCGATAATAATATATGGTTACCATCAAAAATATTATTAATCACAAAAAGTTTCAAGTTAATGTTTTCATTCCATTCCATAGTTAATAGTGTTCAATAGTTTTACATATTCTACAATGGGGTTCAAAATCGAAAACTAATTCTTTATAATATGTTTTTAAACGATAAAAATGATATTGAATGTTTACTTTTAATATCAATATTATAAGAAATTTATTTCCACTCCGTAATTATAAATTTGATATTAATTAATTATAAATATTATATTCAATAATAAAATCAAATTTGATGAAAAACCATAAAATGATTGTGTGAAAATTAAATTTTATCCGTCCCTTAGGTATTATAGAACCACCTTAGTAAATTATGTTTTTATGTGTTTTAAGAAGGGGAAACTCATATGAATTTGATTTAATGAGAGAATTATATTATAATTCAACTATTTTTTAGATATAATTTTAATGATAACATATATTTTATAATGGGAATGATGAGAATCAAAATGAAAATACATTGGTTTTGAATAATTTTGTTTGAAAAAGTAATGGGTTATGAAGAGGTCCTCAAGAGAGGGAATTCAAAATATATCAATAATAATTGAACCAATGGATTAGAATAAAATGTAATTATAATAATTAAAATATATAAATATGGTGTTAATATGATATTATAATTAAATATTACTGAAATAAAGGTATCATATTAAGATCCAATGAATTTTTTATTCATGTTTTTTGTTAATTAAAATTCGTTGTATTTTAATATGCATGTCATTTGGGAGTCTATTTCACATCATGAAAATGTGAATTTCCCATTGAAGCTGCACTGTCTACATGTCCCGTAATAGGCACAATTTCCGATAGTGTATTCTAATATTTCTTTTTGACTATGAATAGAAGGAGGTCACATAAATTGGATAGGCAGTGAGGGGTTTGGCAACTTAGTTTCACCGGTGACAAAGCAGTGCGTCTATTTTTGTGGCTTTAATATGGGGTTGTAGAGAGAGACCAAGGGATGTGATGCACCTACCCTTTGTTAATATAGTTCACCACCATGGATCAGAGGGAGAGGGAAATAATGTGGGGTTTTACGATCATTAGAAAATAACATTTTTCCAACTCATTTTAGAGAGGGTTCCCTATTTTGATGGAACTCTATTGATCTCTGTCTTGTTAGCCAATATAAACGCAAAATGATGATTAGAGCATTTAATTATTTATTCTTGCTCACTAGTGGAATAAATGAGATGGGATAGCTCAGCACCATGATTATTGGTTCACTGTAGAGAATATGAACAAGGGTTTCAAATTTTGTGATTTTTTTCCATAGAGACAGAAGTGAGACCATACAGTTATTGATTATTCGATGAGGCTATAATAGTTTTTTCATTTTCATGGATATGGGAGAGAGATTATTAAAAATATATTTTCCACTTGGTTTATTATAGATGGATTCTTTATCAATATTGATGCAATACATGAACGATGAACCCGAGGAAGCTACTGGTTATTGGACATGATGCGTAGGTGTGATAGTCTAGAGTTGTGACATGCAGGGAAAATAACATCATCTTGTTCTTAGTCAATGAGGGTGATAGAATCGATGATAGATAGAGTGATTCATGGTCTGTGATTTTGTAAAATAGTTTTGTAACAAAATTTTCACCTAAAGAACATGAGAATGACGAAGCCTTTAGTGGCTCATGACAATATTATTCATCGAAAAAGGTTTGGACGATCCATAGTATGGGGATTCGACTCTAGTTTATAGTTATCTTCTATGAATTTATGAATTATTAGTCATGCTTATTGTTTTTCATCATGTGTATCCTATGTATAATTGGTCATGTTTTTTTTCACAATACCCATGCTACTCCCATACACTTTTGATCTGGCATAGTGAAACCCATGGTGACTCTACCCTATTCATGTATGTAATATGGCTAAAGCATGTAAATATTGGTGTCCATTTTACTTCTTTCATTTCCTTTTCCTCATTTCATTGACCTATAAATTTCTGAATTGATTCACTCCTTCTTGAGTATTAATACAAATATGTCGGTCTATTATATCGTTGTCATTTAATTTAATGTGTTGATGTAATTTACACAACCCATATGCAGTATATATCTGACTTGTGTGACTTTTGTTCACAATTTTAAATTCATTTGAATATTCATTATTAATTGGAAGTCTGAAATGTGAACATGTGTTATATTTTATCAACATGAATGTAAGAAGATGAATATAAACATTTTTTTTGTTTTTGGGATTTTTACAACCAGAACACTCAATTGATTTAGGGATATTTCATGGGGACCCTCTCTCGTTTAGGGGAACACCCAAAAAAAATGCGAAATTAGAGCCTAATTGGATTTAAGCTTTCCAAGTTAAATTTTTAATTTTTTTCATTTCATTCAAATGTTTTTCTATTTGATTTTACATCTTTTAGCATGATTTTATTATTTCATTTATCTTGACCATGTTCTATCTTGGACTGTAATTTTATTCTTATATTAGTAGTTTGTTTCCTCATCGTTTAACTTCCATCATTCCTTTTCTTATCTCGGCCTCGAATTTGTCTATTACTAGTTGCTACCTAGGTGTTTCTACAGTTTTAGGGTAGTAGTGAGGATTCCATATGTTTGAGATATGGTTACTAGTATGGTCTTGTTAGGATCTTGAGTCTCTACATTCCTTTTTTCCTAGGAGATGAGCTTATATTAGCTCTATTGTGTTCATATTCATCCTTTAGAACTGTCTGCTCTGAGTGTGGACCTATAGAGAGTTCAGAGTTTTGGCCTAGGTAGCTTGTGGGTTTAGTGCTCTGGTTTGTTTCCTGATTAGACACCAAGCTTATTTGTTTAATATGTGACAAAATCTAGTGGTTTTTTTGGTTTCCTAGGAACCTTGTGTTATTTGAAAGTATATAATAGGATGTGTTCCCCTTTAGTGGATTATTTTCCACTTTTTTCTAACTAGCTTAAATTCATTTATTCTGATATATTAGAGATATCATAGGATGTTGGGACTACTTCGATGTGTCATTTTAGTTTAATTTTATTTAGGATGTATCCTTTGGAGTTTTTAAGAAGTCTTATACTTGGGTGGTGATTCTGAATCCATATTTTAAGGATCTTCTAGTTCTTTGCATATAGATTCTTCTTTTTTGTTTTTTTCAGGTGGTGTTTCACGGCATAAAGAAGACATTGATATGTGTTTCTATCCACTTTTGTTTTTATGGGTTTAGTTGGAGAGTATTATTTTTGTTTTTTCCCTTTACTATTCATTCTTTCTCTCTATCTCTCTCATTATGCTTCTTCCTTTTGTGTTGTTGTATGATTGTGATGTTTAAAACTAGGTAACAGTTCTTTGTGAATTTCACTGAGTTTTGTTTTTCCATGTTTTGATAGAGGAGGTACTACTCCATTTTGATAGTGTTTTGTAGGCACTAGTGAGGTACTTGAATGAACCCTATTAGAATATTATTTTCTGGATTTTCCCATCATTTTCATCATTTCAGAGTGAGACATAGGTATGTTCATGTATGACTTTTATCATGTTTTTTTATAATTATTTAATTCTTATAATCTTTGATGCCTTTTAAAT
This sequence comes from Viscum album, assembly GCA_963277665.1. NCBI lineage: Eukaryota > Viridiplantae > Streptophyta > Magnoliopsida > Santalales > Viscaceae > Viscum > Viscum album. Next base: position 369,144,057 of record OY728130.1, on the reverse strand, counting down.
ATCATTAATTTTAAGGTGACATGTGTCATATTGGATAGAAGGTAGTTTGGATGTTTACATTATACTATCAGTTGTTTCCTATTTAGGACATACCTATGTTGATGATGTTCGGCGGTGAAAAATCAACTTGGTTATTATGATTTATTTTTTAATGTGGAGAGTCTTATGTTTTTTTCATGTTAAATCTATTTATGAATTTTAATTCCCAAGTTCAAGATTTGAGAATTTTTGAGTCACGCTTTTTGTTAATTAAAAATCATTATATTTTAGTATGCCTTTTCATTGGGAGTTTGTTTCACAACTTATAAAAGTGAACATCCCATTGGAGCTACACCATACACACATCCAATAATAAGAACACATTCCTGTTGTGTATTAAAATCAATTATCTTTCTTGTGTATAGAATGATGTCTCATCTGTTGACAAGGAATTGAGGGGTTTCGTCACTTGGTTTCACCAGCGTGATAGAAGTGTGCTAACTTTTTGTTATGAATCAGGGGTAAGATATGGATTCTGAGGGATGTGAAATGCCTCTCCTTCAATAAATTGGTTCATTGTTAGAGCTTGTAGAAATAGGGCCCTAATAATGGGATTCTTATTCCTATGAGGAGATCGTCATGCCATCTCATTTTTGTGAGGGTTCTCTATTTCGGGGGAACCCCATGGATCTCCCTATTGTTCACCGAGAAAGACCTAAATGAATAATTTATAATTCACATATTGATTCTGGTTTGTTGGTTTAACAGAGGAAATGGGAGAGCTCCGCCCCTTGGTTATTGGTTAACAGTGGAGAATCAGACCAAGGGTTTCCAATTTGGGGATTTCATGTTTTTTCATTGAGAAAGAGGTAATCCCCTTGTATTGGAACATCTTCAGTGAGGCTACCCTAGTTCATACCTTGCGTGGATATGGGATATAGAGTATCAACTGAATATTAGCCACTTAGTTCATTAGTGATGGATTAATCTTCCGGATTTCTATAACAGAGGAATGATTAGCTGGAGGTATCTATTAGTTGTTGGACTTGAACATTTAGATTAGATGAACTAGTTGCGTGACACACAAGGATAGTTGCATCATCATGTTCTTAGATCAAGAGGTGGACAAACTCAATGACATAAGGAGTGACTTGTGGTGTATGGACCATGAAAATAGTAGCACAACTGGAGGTCTAACCTAAATAACATGAAGATTAAGAATATTTTAGTGTCTTGAGACAAACTTCTTCATCGAAAAATGTTCAGTTAAAATATGGTGAGGGGTCTTGACTCCAATTTACATTCGCCTTCATCAGTTTATTTAATTTCTTGGTCGCACTACTTTTTTTTTCATCACGTGTTCTCTGTTTGTAATTCAAAATGTATGGTTTTACAAACCTACTTTTGAAAATTATGGTTCGACATCCCTACATTCGCAAAGAATGGTTCAAAACCCTACTTTTTTAAAGAATGGTTCTCCAACCCTACTTTTGAAATGTATGATTTGAACACCCGACTTTCACAAAATTAGGTTTAGAAACCCATCTTTGTCAAACTATGGTTTGAAAATCCTACTTTTGCAAAGAATGGTATGAAAACCCATCTTTTGCAAATAATGGTATGGAAACCATACTATTTAAATGTATGAACCCAACATTACTTTAATGAAACCTACATTACTTTAATAAACTCTGTTTCACATTGATAAACCCCATGTTATTGTGATGAATTTAATGTCACATTAATGAAACCTACATTAATTTGAGGAATAATACATAACTTTGATGAAATATATGTTACATTGGTGAAACATATATTCCTTTGCTGAACCCCATGATACTTTGATGAACCCTATGTTAATTTGATGAAATAAATGTTACATTGATGAATCCTATGTTACATTGATGGACCCTAAATTACTTTGACAAACCCAACATTATTTTGATGAACACTAAATCAAATTAATGAATACTATGTTAAATTCATGTTCCCTAATTTCAAGTACCCCACATTCATGTACCCTAATTTGTGTACCCAACATTACTACCACTACATTGTGATTTTATGCTGAACATTGATTTACTACATATTTATATAGATTATATAAAAAAAATCTACTAGGTAAACTCATATTAAATATAAGGATTATGATCAATGTGACTTTGATGATTGTGGTGAAATTTATATAGATAAAAATTAATTGATTATTCTAATTTCTTTTTCCAATAATGATGGTTGATTCACGATTTTTTAAATTCAAACATTTTAATTTACATTCAGATTGTGTTGCTAGTTTTTTGGTAATATTTTTACAAAATTTTAAGAGGTATGAATGTATTTAATCTAGATTTTTTAATTATTCAACACTATTATTATTCTTGATATATTATTGGATGTTCTATTGAAATTGTTTTAAATTATCTTTAAGATTTATTCTATAGGAATAAAGAGGAAATAATGATGTGTTTTTATGGATGTATTTGTGAAAGCTCTTGAGTCAATTTATTTTGAATATCAAAATGATGTAGAGAAAATAAAAGTACGAATTTTTTATTATCTATATATATATATATATTAGAATGAAAAATAAACGGGTTAACATATTCGATACTCAATTTTTCAAAGAGAAATTTTTGGGAACTTGGAACCTATTGTGCATTTTCAATATACCTCGAGACTCTATTTCATCACCCGTATGTTCTATCAGGTGATGGATTGTTTCCTTTTCAACTACAATTGAAATGACGAGATGTGTTAATCCAAATATCAAGAACCATTACTAGTTCATTTAATTTTTTTTATCTTTTTTGCTATGTTTTCTTAATCTATAACACTATTTCCCATCTCTTACATACACTATATTTTTTTGTTTATGTTTTTTTCACAAAAAAATAATTATTTGTTATTATTTTTCCATAGGTTGTGACTCAAAAATTCTAATGTTAGGATATATGTGTTGTGGATCCAAGTATCTAACATAATATCCTATTCGGGTTGTGACTCCCCAAACAATATTTAGTGTCATGGTTATCCCTTCATAAGGAAATTATTATGTGATTAGGTTCTGATTCCACCTCAGAAATCATTTTTAGTTCACATTTATCTTTCTCTATATAGAGAGGTATAAGAGTTGGGTAGGATAACTTTGCACTGATCTACTATATAAAATATCCTTGTGCTATTTACTTTTTCTAATACTAAATAACCTTAATAATTATTATTGATAATTAAGTTATTTTTTTAATTTTTTAATATTGTATATTCTCCCAAATCAATACCATATTCCATTAACCTATTTGACCTAAATATTGCTTATGAATATTAGATGGGTAAATAATTCTCCATGTATTATGTCTTTGAAGGAATCCAAGATAAGAAGATGTCATCTGTGCACCATAAAAAAAAATTATCCAATGAAGACAATGGGAAAGAAGTAACTTCTCACATGTGATAATTATGGAAACATACATTGAGGTACATGATTGAAGGGAATGTGAGTTTCTTATTAGTGTATGGATAAAGGAAACCAAGTTCATGATTTTTAGAGAAATAAATATTAGTCCAATGTACAATGATTCAACAGTATATATATGGGAAACTATTTGAATCAACTTCCCAAGATACAAAGTAATATACCCAAAATGATTCTATTGGATAATGATCATGTTTTTTGTCCTAAAAATGAAGAGGAATGATTAATATGACTTTTCATTTATTATGTCATTTAAATTATTATTAGCAATGTATTAGTTATAATAATTATGTAATATATTATTATTGAATTGTAGTACATTTTTTTAAGAATTTTAGATGTGATACTAATTGGTTTCATGAAAATTGATTTAGTCAAAAGTTTAACTTTTACTAAAACACATTATTGAGGGAAATAAAACCCTTAATATGTATTTGATGTTGTGATAATGATTAAGAATTTATTAATTTAGATAATATTAGTCTAACTTGGAACCAATTAATATCTTTTTGACAAGTGGTATATTTTAAAATTGATAGATTTTACAACACTTCTAGATTAAATCAATATATAAAATAAAGTATGCCTTAAAAAAGGAATAAGGAAAAATTCCGGGTTTCAATGAGGTTTTATTGTTATTTGAGTTATTACAGTATTCTAAGTGGATACATGATGATGTTATTCACATATTTGGAATGTGAAAATTTAGTTCTACTTTATGTATATTAATATATAAAGACATATCCATTTTGGAAATTCAGTCACCATCCTTAAAAAATGATTATATAATAATCGGTTAGAAAAGTTTACCATTTTTAAAATTGTTTAACATGATCATTGGAAGATATTTTAGAGGTTACTGAATAACTTCACCATATGATGTATCATATACTAAGAGATAACGTATAAATAGTTAAATTGATAATAAAAGAAAAATATTATGTTTAAATAAATATATATTAACTTATATTCTTATTGAGTGAAATTATTCATTAAATATAGAGAAAAATGGTTTTGAAACAAATATTATATCCACTATTCATCATTTTTTATTATATTAATGACTTTTATTCACACTTATGGTTTATGGTTTTCTGGTCACAAACATTCATCTAAACATGCTCTCTAGAACTCTCTTCCGGAACATGATTTTATTTATTTATTTTTCTTCTATTTCCATTTTTCCACTTCCCACCTATGTTCTCATACTAGGGAACCATGTTACCTAATAGTTTTACTTTCCATTCACTTTTATTAATAATATGTTATATTATCCCTTTTTATGATGTGGGTCATTCAAAAATAGTGTATTTTTTATCCATCTATCACTAAGATCAGGTTTAAATTGCGGGGATTCTATTTAATTGAGGGGAGAATGTGGCACCCCAAAATTCTAAAGAACCTTTTGTACAATAACGTGCATGGAACACGACACCAAGCACATACGAGGATATAATACCAAGATAAATTAACATTTATATAATATTTTAAATTAGATTGACATATTTTATCTTTGAAAATTATCATGAGACTGAGTTACCTTGCATTACTCCCAAGAGAGGATATCTTCAAATTCTTGCATTACACACAAGGCCGAGTTTTAACCATACTTTATTAAAATAATATTATTTAATATAATAAGACATAACCTAGTCATTTAATTATAAGTGATGAATATTATAGACTAAATTAGGAAATAATTTTTTTAATAATATAATAAAAATTTATAGTTTAAAAATAAATTGTAAATTATTATTGGAACGAAATTACTATAAATAAAATGTTTTTATATAAACAAATTTTTGTACTTGTAAAGTTGTTTCATCCTAATATATTTAATTAATAAAAATTAGTGAATTATATTAATGAAATATATATTTTATATGTTAAATAATAATATTTTTATGTTTATTACATGTATTTTAAAAGCATAATATCACAACAACCCCGATTTTATGCATAAAATACTATATTTTTATTAAGGCATTCTAACCACCTTTTAATAGTGAACCCATTATAAATTATAATTTTTAGACATTAATTTATTTAATATGTGAAAATAAACATCATATTTGAAATATAAACATAATAATTAGGTTGGGGTGAATATTTGATTTTTTTTTGAAACTTTTCCTTTTTTAATGAATACTTAAAAATACAACAAATTAGTTCAAACATGCTTTTCGACTGGATTTATTTATATGTTTAATTAATGTTTTATATGGGTTTCAAAGCCTAATAATATAATATTATTATCAATAAATCAAATTTATGTTGTTATAATCAATTTCACTTTGAAATTGACTATAAAAACAAAGCCAACGTTTGGAGCTTTTTTCTTTAAAAATGTTTGTTGTCATCCCGCTTGTGGGTGGATTTGAAATTTATTTATGAAACATATGTGATTGGGTTTGGAAAAATAGATTCAATGTTTTGAATTAAAATAGTATATATTGTCTAATAATGTCAACATAGTTTTTTACCATAAATATTAATGAAATTAATTTAAAGTAATTATAAGTATTGAGGAAAAGTCAAGCTTAATGAAGGAATAAACCATTAATATATGGGCCCAAATGACCACATCAACTATGAGAAATCTATTGTATGGCCCTATATAAGTAATAAACCATAAATTAATTAGTATGTTTTGGGATTTTATCAATTAGTTTAGATAAGGACCTTTGTATACCAAAATTGATTCCAGAAATTCATAGTAAGTCTTTTTTCCTTCCCTCTTAAAGGCCACCACCACTCCCAATTCTTCACAACTATCAAAAATCATATGTTCTTAGAATAAAAACCCAAATATCTTCCCAAAATCCATCAACCCATTCCTAAATAATCTGTTTGTGAAAAAATCATTTCATGGAAGCATTTTGGTATAAACCAAAAGACGTTACCTGATTAAGTGGTAACATCATCTCTCATGTTTTTTTGTTTCATTTCCATTATCAACTCCCTAAATCATTATTATTCTATTATTTTGTAAAAAACATTATCCTAAATAAAATTTTATTTTATTTTTATGTTTTTTACATACACTTACACACACATCAATCTAATGGTTAACGAACATACTATTTCTATATACAGTTAACTACTGCATCACAAAAGGCTGATTTTTTCCCTTACCACCACACATGGTGGTCATTTTGATGTAATAAATTTATAAAAATTTTGTATTTGATTTTTATAATTTAATTATTATTATTTATTTTTTATTTATAATATACCTTTATGATTTCTATATTGTGTAAATACAATAATCTCGTTTGAGGAAGTGTGTATTATCACCCTTCAATGTGATATGACTCATTCATGGCATACATGGTATGTATAAAGGATGGTTTTAATAAAACAATGTAACATAAATAACATTGATATGATATTGGAATTATAATATACATATTTATCATTTATTTCTCATACATTCAATAAAAAAATGAAATATTTGTAGCGTTCTTGCGTACCTACGACTTATCATCTCTATAAACAGTGCACTTCATTTCTAATCTCCAAAAACAATGGTTAACTAAAAATATATAAATACTTATTATATATGATAATTAGGACATGTTTTAAATTATAGAACAAACAAAACCAATATCTAATTAATGATAATATAAAATAACATTTCAAAACATACATGATAAAACTAGGCAATTAACACGTGAAATAGTGAAATTAATGGAGTGTTCACAAATGGGTAAACAAATATTATAAATAATTATTATATGATATTATAAACTTGAGTAATGTTATGATATAGCTTATTAACATATGTTAAACTACTATACAGGAAGATAAAGATAACATAACATATGGATGGTTAAACAAGGGGAATTTTATCTATATTTATATTTCATTGTGAATGATTTGTAATTATACACAAATTCACTTTTATTCAGTTTACATACTTCCCTTTTCATGTAATAGATTTAATTAACTTATTATAATTATATTATAAGTTTCATTTAATATCATCCCTTTAAGGATATTGTGATTCAAATGTTTCAACATGGTATGAGATTCTGTGTATTGTTTAAATATTATTATCCTCAAGATTATTCAAAATGATTATATTTTCAACTCATTAGCATTTGTGACTGTTAACCATCATGAAAAAATCACTATTTTGTAGTAATTTTTTATTTAAAATTTAATTTAATATCCATATTCTTTGAAAATGGATATTATTATAACCGAATCAATATACCATTTTACATATGGAATCTACATTGGTAATTCTTTAATTGTATTAGAGAAATATTGATAATTATGTATTCATTATTCAATATGGTTATTTCATAAGGAATATTATTTATTTTGATTATTTGATATGATGAATATTTTTGTTCGTAAATGATGGGTGGGGCTTAGACATTGTATAGCTTTTCAATGCATCAATATGTTCTCATGAAACAAATAAGTTGGCAAAATTAAACATGGTTTTATCTGTAGTTCTAAACCATCTTGTGAAAGGTCTGGATGGGAATATATTTTCTTGTTCCTAATACATTATGTCTGTTATGAAATAATTTCCCTCATTTAGTTCTACATATTAATCATTCATAACATTTTGCATTGATATATCAATGGATACAATTAATTTTAGTTCAATTCTTAAATGGTACATGATTTAGATTCTAAACATTCCATACTGATATTTCCTTATATAGATATTTTAATTGCATTTTTTATTAGTTATTAACCATTATATGTGTCTTTATTCCAATTAATTCATTATTTCTATTTTTACATAACCTTAATGAGCCTTTGAGCTCACCCTTATTAGTATTGATTTCTCAAGGTAATGAAGAAGAAACCTTTGAATAAAAATTCATGTATTCCATTTATTTCATTTATTTGGGTATCAATTGTATGATTTATATATCCCAATTTATTAAGATTATAATTTATGTAATCATCATTTCCAATAAAACTAAATTGATCAGTTCTTCAGTACTTTATTCCTTGTAATCATGCCATTGTAAATAGATAATTCATGGACTTCAGGTTTTTGGGGTTAGAGTGTTACAATATAGGTAGTATCCACTTGTTTAATTTTGATATCCTATAAAGATAAATGTTATTCTTCATAGTAAAATCATGTTACCTGAAGAGGACTTAAAAAAAGATACCCAACCCCACACATGTAACTAAGACACAATAGGTTACATTCCATTCCGTAATTGATAAGGTATATAATATTTTGATTTTGTTGGTTCTTATTTTAGTATATATAATACTATTTGTAACATTTATACCCAAAAGGATGTTGGAAGACTCACATGATTCAACATTGATCTCACCCAGTCTGAAAATGTTTAATTCATCCTTTCACAAACACCATTCCACTGAGCCGCATAAGGAGGAGTGAGTTGAGATAAAATTCAAACCACCTTAAATAATCAATTAAGTATTTATTAATATATTCTATACCATGGTATGAGGTATTAATGTTAATATTAAACCAAGTTAGTTATCAATACCATTATGGTTTTAATTAAATTTATTAAATTAATATGGCTATGGATGATTAAGTATAATTTTCCACTTATAATAAAATCATCAAAAAAAGTTATTAAGTATGATCAACCACCCCTTTAATTGAAAAGAAATTATCCACACACATTGTTATAAACTAATTCAAGAAACACTTTATCCTTTAAATTGTTCCAAATAAATGGGGATTTGGTCATTTTTACTTGTAATCATGTTTTAAATAAACCAAGTGGTTTTAGTTCAGATGAATTAAAATATCCATCTTAATATTATTTTTTAAAGAACTTCTCATTTACATGACCTAGAGACGATCAAAAAGGTGGGTTTAGTATGAGTCTTTTCAAATAACATTATCTTGTATTTCCATTAATTGGTTCGTATAATCCAATAAATAAAGAACATTTTTTAAATTTGTCTTACCTTAAAAATGTTATATTGATAAAAGATGAAACCTATATTCCAAAAATTAAAAATAAGTCCATATATGTGATTTTTTGATAGAGAAATAATATTTTTTATAACTAAAATGACATAATAACACCAATTTGAAACAAAGATCCTTTTGGTCTATTATGTGGGTTGGTCTTTCTCAATAACTATAATGTTTGGTTTTTATTCATTGGATTCTCCAGGATATATCACTCCTCAATAAATCATTCAAAATCAATTTTGTTACTCTATTTGAACACATATGTGAACACTAAATGATATATATAATACCCAATTCCAAGAAATACATAAATCTAAATCAATAAAAAATTCTCTTGAATCTTCCCCCTAATTATTTGGGTTCTTGTAGTTTTTTTTCCAGTGTCTCTTCTTGCCACATAGAATAAATACAACATCATGTTCCCTTGATTTCACATTGAACTTCCACTTCTTACAAGGAAATGAAGAAGAACAAGGATTAATTATCTTCTCATTACCTTTCCATCTATTATCCATAAGGAAAAAATATTTTTCATGCTAAATATTTTTATATAATCAGTAGAGAAGAGTAAAATGATTTTGTTGAGACATATTAATGTTGTTCATATTAAAATTCAAAAAAAATGAAGAAGATCTGAGGGAGTCATGCTAGAATGGGGTCAGTGCCCTGTTCTTCTGAGTGTTTAAATTTTAAAATTTGTAAGTGCTCAATATAAATAATGAGATTGACGATGTGAGGACCATATGGGGTACCCTATATATGATTTCTCTATTATAGAGCCATAGAGATCTAAAATTTCATGTGTCTAGCTCTCTCCTAGTAATGACCACATAGTTGATCATGCACGCTATACCCATCCATGTTTTTGTGAGAGTTCATTAGTTCACTAGAAATAAATGAAACCATCAAACAATGAATTTTGACATCATTTATCAAATGTTTTTCATATAAAATGAACTATTCATCACTCACCTCTTTAATAGGTGGATCAATTAATGAAGATTCTACTTTGTAAGATTTCTATTCATGGAGCATAACAAACTGAAGGAATCTCAACCACTCTTTTATGTTACTACCATTTATGAGGTTATATTTCTCTAACATTGATCGTAGGTATAGTGTGTATGAATTCCTTTAATTTTTTTATACAATTAAATAGAGTATTTTATTATTAATTTTCATTAGTGAAATTTGTGAGATATAATAAATTAAATGTTTACTTTTTAATTTATACAATACCATACTATTTTATCAAGTCTCAATAGCATTCAAAATTATGGTAATAATTTATAGTTTCATTGAAATTATTGTGGAAATGATCCCCATTACTTTTCATAATGATTAGAACATTTTCCATATTGTCCATAATAAATTAATTACATAGGAGTTATTTTAAACTACGAAATTGCATCTCCTTGATCTATTATGTGGATTCCCCTATCCTAAAATCCTGACTTGTATTTCTTGAGAACTTGCCTCTAAATTTTTATTATATAGACTTTTTCCATTAAACTCAAAAAAATTAGTTAATTCATCCAAAAAACCTCATCAAAATTCCTTAATAAAAGTAAGTTACCATTCATTGACCATGTACTAAACTTATTTCTATGGTTTCATTCTCAATAAAGTAATAGAAGGATTAGTTTAACTTAATATTTAATTGATGGATTTTAAATTATTATGCATATATTTTTCTTTTTTTATCTTATTCATGTATTGATTTTTTAAGTGGCTGTTACATTATTAATTAACAATTTTGAGTAAAAAATTCATGAATAATTAATTCATTTAATTTACTTATCTACACATTAATTTAGTTCATTATGTGATCATGGACTTTCATTAATAAATTGAATAATTTCACAGAAAAAAATAAATAATTAATTAAATGCCTCATTCATGGGAATTATCTAACGGTTTATTTAATGAGTAAAAATTAAATCAAGCATTGACCATGGGGAAGTTACTCATATTGTAGGTCTTGGCATGAGTTATATCATTCCACATGTCCGTCTATGTATCACCTAGGGTGGTATCATTATTGTTTTATCTTAAACCGCCTCCATGTGCCTTAGGATGCTCAATTAATTAAAAATATTTATTAATGAAAAGTTGGTGAGGGGAACCAAATGATTGGTTAATGGGGATTACATTAATATAATCAGACATGCATGCCCTATATAATAATGGAGAGTAGGATGATTCAAATTCCGTCATTTAATTTAATATTAAATAATTGAAATCATATAAATATATTAAATTATAACATCCAACACATATAGAGGTACTTTCCAGGCTCAGGAATGGTCATACATGCAATGAATATGAAAAAGTAAATAGCTAGAATTCCTTTTGTTATTCATTATTTTAATATTTAAGAAAACCACACTTAAATAAATTAATTAATAAAATAATTAATTAATTCCTTCCCATCATAATGATCATTCGATCCTATTTAAAGATATCCATCATTAATAAAATTCATGGAAAATAAATAGTAGAACCAATAATGAAATATTAATTATAATAAATTAATTGCTCATTTAAAATTCATTTAAACCATCATTATACTATAAATCACACAATAGTGCGAAAAATAATAAAATAAGGATTTAATGTTTGAATTTTTAACTTTAATTTAATTTCAATTTTTCCATTAATGGGAGACTACATGGTGTGTACATGCTAATGTGCATCATTTACCAAGAGTTATATATATCCAACTCACACACTTCGGGATTCAGTGTGTTAACTCAGCCAAACTACATGACATGTACATGCCTTCTACACACCCTGTATCCGCATTCCATGCACTATGATAGACCGGTAAACATGCAATGTCAAAGAGAATAACCACGTGTAATTAATTTCCTGGTACATCTAGATACAATGTTCATTGGTATATGAAATTTTCCCCAGCTGCAAGCTTTGTAACCTAGTTTTTATGTCCAATGATTTGGAACATCCTGATGGAATCTCTGGTAATTTTTCATTTTTTCTTAAACCATTAAGAAAATGAAACACTCAATTTATATGAATAATTTGTCAATAACATGTTAATTCAAATAATATTAATGAAAAAATAAGATGGAATGAAAATTTAACCACCATTGTACATAGATCAGCTATAAAATAAATAATTATAAATATTAAAATTTATACTATAATACTAATCGACATTTCTGGGGATAGTGTAAGAGTGCAGAGGTGGGTGATATATTCAATTTTATTTTAATAAATGTTTCCCAAAACTATGAGTGAGGATCTTTCATGACAAATTTAAAATTTAGTATTTAATATTTAATGAAATAAATACATTGTATTTGAAAATTTCGTCCTTGGTAAATATTGATTGTCAGAAAATATCCTTTTATATTTACTTAGTTATGTTATGATTCTCTAAGGATAAAATCTCTCTATTAAAGATCGACATATTCCCCTTTAATCTTCGAAAAAAACTGCTCAAACTCTAGGTGCTAGCATGGTGAGTAAAAATTCTTATGTTGTCCATTCTTGATCACTTGCTATTTTTTCAGGAAAAAATATATCTTTCACTCCTCATTATTAAGAGGGAGACAAAAGGGTGAGTTTGGAGGGAATTTTTTGTGCACAACAATTATCTATTTCTAATATTTGGACTCTCTACACAATAAATATTACCATATATTTATGGAGTTAGGATTTATGATATTATATTTTACATTTCAATACCACCCATTAAATAAAATTTATTTATTGTAATAAACACCACACCACATAATGATAATTATACTATTATTATTTTGTGGGACACACCATCTTGAGTAATAAAAGAAATTATGTAACGGTAATGTTAATTAAATTTTTTCATGAGACTCGATCTTGGTCTGTTCAAGTCCTCTATAATTTATTAAACAAATGAAAAAATATTTTATTCGTAAATAAATAATTTACTCAAAATCCATCGTATAAATATTTCATAAAATATTCAATAAATAAAATACATATTTTATTCAAAATCCAGTCAATAAATATTTATTTAATTTTTGATATCGATATAACATAAATAAATTTATTCTTTGTTCTTGAGAAAAATATTTTTTTAGTTTAATTTCTTGAAAATATAATTTAATCGGGTTCAATACAAACACTTTTTGTGTGACCCAATAGGATTATTTCTCATTGGTATTATATAGGCATGTATAAATTCCATGATTACTATCCAGAAATGGGTCAAGGAACCAAAGAATAATAAATTAATGTCCAAACATTGAAAACCAATTATGAAAAATAAATTTTTTAATATAACCCAATTGTCCCAATATCTCACGGAGTTGGTTTCACATCCTTATCACCAACCTATGTGGTCCATATGTTTTTCTTTGACTATTTTAGAAAAACTTTTTTACACCATGGATATGGAATTTAATATGACAGTTATATTCCAATGAACGGGCCGAGATATCAACGTTCATAATGATAAAAGGGAAAAATTTTCCTCACCTAATTCAATAATGACGTGTCACTAATGACACACCCAATGTATCCATCTTTTTCAAGAACTATAATCATTATGGTTTATAAAATACATATAGGTATTCATTTTTTTCCAGGAATTAATAATAATATTATAGTTTAAGGACCATTACACACACTCATAGATATAAATATATGATGACCTAAAAACATGAAGAATTCTTATTGGTGGTTCTGTTCACATAATCTCCCATCAAGGGATATTACAAAGTGTCAACATCAAGAGAAGAAGCTTAATCTTCTTACGAGTACACACACCTAACAGTTTATGTTGAATGTTTTCCATCATAGTATATTATCAAACAACAAAACATTATAAACAAATATCCTCATAGAACATAAAGGTTATCGTCATAGTAAGGAATTACTATGTCAATATCTATGAAACACATACTATCAGATATTATTAAAATTGATTCACGAAGAACAAAAAGCAATATATAATAATAAGTTTTATCAATATTCAACAAAACAAATACTCATGAAATGAATATATAAATAGTTGGTCCTAGGACACCAACTCCAACATTTTATTCTTTTAATGAAACTATCATTTATATTTCCATAGTTACTTTTAGAAGAATAAGTTTGGAAAAATCCATTATTAAGAATAATTTCATCAAAAAGAATTGTAATCATGCATTACTATTAAGGAATGTGTAATAATTTCACTTTATGTTAATCATATCATTTATATTTGATAATTTTTATTTATTTTTCACATGTGGATTATAGTGATCATGATAATTTTTTAAGGATAAATCAAGATGTTATAAACTTGAGATGATAATAGATCTCATAGAAATCATCAAGGAAGGAACCAAAGATCTCTTTCTCAAATATGGAATTCATCAACAACGTAGCCATTTATTTGATGATAATTCTAGGAATCATTTCATAGTGGTTTATTTTGGCGGTTTAAAATTACCTTATAACGCAAGAATGCTATTTTTTGGGGTTCTTCTATCCCCATGCACGGGGGATAGACCACGTTTCCAGGGGTTGTAAATCAATATATCGTTGTGTGACTCTGAAAGTTTATTTTATTTTCACCTCATGTGAAAATAATGGATATGGTATTTATATATAATATGGATTATGACACTTGGCATATTATGGAAAAGGATCTTTGATTATTCATCAATATCGGCAATTAATGGAATATGATATTTATATTCAACCCTATATTATATGATGATGAATTTTTCTATGTCATTCTCAATATGTAAAAATAATTTTTTATGTTTTTCATAAAAAAAATAATAAATGAAATAATTTTTTATAGATAGAGGAAAAATAAAGAGATTTCATACATTAATTTAGGTAAACATCATGGATTCCATAAATGAGGGTGCATGAGGCATCATGAAGACATGCAATAAGAATTTTATAAAAGATATGGATGAGAGTTATTATCATCATGAACTTATTGATTGGTGGTGACTCTAATTATACACATGTCAGACCATACAAAATTGAATCACACACCTTCGAGATTTACATCTACACATGTTCCCACACTTATAAATACTAAAATTAAAATTCCGAGTTCTCTCCTAGATAGTATTAAATAACATACCATAACAGGGAAGAGTGGTTTTGGAAGAGAAATATGCGGATTCATAGATGAGGGTTCTATATAATATAAGATAATTGGATGGTCATATTGAGGATGAGATAATTGTACCGCCGCTCAGGCTATCACAATGTTCATGGGAATGGATGAAAATATGGAAAGTGTTGTAGATGTTTTGTCAAATGGTTTTGGGATTGCATCTCATTGACTCTATGTTGGACACATGAAGGGCACCGAGATGAAGAAAAAAGAGCATGGAAGAGCCTCTTGCACCCTCCATAAAATATTATTATACCTATCTATATTGGATTCAGGGATTTCACCTAACTTACAGAGTTCCCCTCCTCTATATATATATATAAGTGTTCGACCTTATCATTATATACCATTTTTTACACCATCTACCGCTGAAATGAAACCATCAAATTTCCTTATCAAAAACCACTCATTTACACATATGAAATGAGGATAATTTATTAAAATTCTTCACATGCACACACTCATACCACAAGGTCCGTTTTCCATTGTGAAATCATTATTATCAATGATACACTAATTGAAATTCTAATTGATTAACTGATTAATTATATGTAATTTAATTAATAATTATTTTATCCTCAGAATAAATCCATTAATCTACCCAAGATACCCTCAACATAATATCCATCAACTGAATTAATTAAACAATTCAATAATAAAATTTATAATAAATGGATGAATTATCTTAGTCAAACTCAAAATAATCCCCCAACACACACTATAGAAAATAGAAAATTCACCAACAACTAAAAAAATCATGGTGGTCTCTAAACCCTAAACTGTATGGCTACATGAAAATAAATTAGAAATAGATTTCATTATTTAGATAAAAATTAAAAAATCATGTAAAACAATCATTTCACCACCATTATGTGTAATTAGTGCCAGTTCATATGGCACTACTAATTATAAAACAATTAGAATGCCTGGTATTTTTATTAAATAATCAAAAGTAAATAATTTGAGGTTTTCTAAGAACCACCACATATTATAATATTTATATATCAATTACTTTATTATTATCATTATAGTGCCTCTTGGTTTTCCTTGTAGAGGAATTTTATAGTTTTTATGTTCCTATGATTCGGCTCTTGAGAAGTGTACACTAAATTTCCCCCATAGAAAATGAGATAATGAAAATATCATGAGGGTTTGGTAGTCACCATGATGTGACATCAACAACTGGGATAGAATTTATTGAGATTCAACCACTGACATCTTATTTGATATATTTATTATTTATTATGTAAATATTATTTATTATTGTTCAAAAAAATTTGAATATATCTTAAATAAATCCTAGAATTCTAACTTAATGGGTGAGTTCATAAAGTAGACTGTTATCTTGGAGATGTATAAACAAACCTAGTTTCAAGACTGGCCTTTTCAATGGATTTTTTATTCATAACTAATTTACATATTTATATCACAAACCCTTTTCTACCTTCTTATTCCCAAAATAGATAGAAGTGTCTCCCGTGATGTTAATCAAGTTGGAGATGGAGGATTTCTCGTGCAAAGAAGATAGTTAGAGCTAAATGATAAAATTTTTAGTTTCTCAAGTGTTGGCATTTATTAGTTCTAGCTAAAATTGATGATAAATTCTATGTTTATACATTCTATGAAAAGTTCTTCGAAAAGGGTTCCTTTTATTAGTTCTAAAAAAGCATTGAGAAAATACCCTATTTATGAGATCTTTCTTTAATGCTAACAAAAAAACCCTTTATTAGAGCTTTAATTTTAGAACATATAGAATTTATATTTAATTAAATAAAATATACATAATTTAAAGTAATATAATAATATATTTATGTAATTATATTATTTTAAATATAATATATTTTTATTAAATATGATATATATATATGGATAAATATGAATTAACAGTTAATATATAAGATATTTAGTGAAAATGGTTTATAACAACAATTAAAAATAATATTAAATAATAATTTATTAAATATTTTAGATTAATCACCAGTTAATAAACATGGGATGGCATATAAATCAATAAATAAATGAATGGTCTACGATATGTTTAAAAGATGAATCAAACTTCAAATTTCCATAACTTTTTATTTAGTTGTCCACTTGGGCTCTACCTTATATAAAATTAATTTTTGTAATGATATCTATGTTGTGTTTACTAGGGGGCCCATGTTATTTGTTTTTTGAGGAAAAAAAGATCTATAATTCCTCTAAAACTCAGTTTTTAGTTGGGAAATACTAATTTTACAATATTTAATGAGATTTAATCATCTATTAAGAAGGGATTGTTGTATTTGTGTCAATTGAAACTCGATTTAATACTTAGGGATTACATTCATATAGATATTATGATTTAAAATTTTAACATATTAATATTTTAGTTTTATTTATAAATAAATATAGGAATTTGTTCTTATATTTAAATATTATTGATCAATTGTTTAAATAAATATTTACACTTATATATATAAAAATGAAAATTTAAATATATAAACTATATTGAAATAAATATTTATTATTCATTTTTTTTAAAAAAACATTATCCATTTCATTTAATATATAAAAATTCATTAATATATATACCTATACAAGGAATGTTAATATAAATATTTTTACATGTCAATAAAAAGTCTATATTTATGTTCGTGTTGTAATATATGTAAATAAATACATATATGTAATTATTAATGAATTTATGTGAAATATATAAATGTGTAAATGTGTGTGTATCAATAATGTGTAAATACATCACATATAAATGTTCTATTACCATACCCATTAATTTTCAGGACATAATCTTAATTAATACACTCATTATGTATTGTTATTGACTCCATTATATAGTTCCAATATAGAAGGGAAATAAATTTCTGAGTAAATAACAATTAATACCTAAAAACATAATCACATATAAAAAGTTGAATATATCAATTATTTTCTTGTTGGAATCATTAATTTTTCGTTTTAGCATTCATTAATGTTCATTGATCTTTATTTTATGATCATCTATAGTTGGACTATTTCTACCAAATTCAGTGTTTAATTTCTCAACTGTATCGAATATTTTTGGATTGAATTCCTTATCTAAATGTCACTATTAATGACTGTAAAATGTCAAAAAAATTTGAATAACTAAAATCATAGTGTGCAGAAGTGTAATATAAATAATGGAAGAAAAATATAACGATAGATGTACTAATAGTAAATGAAATCGTAAAAATATTAAAATGAAACACCTTCCTTATACTGTATATAACCAAATGTAAATTTTACTTGAGGGATCAAAATTTTTAGATGTTTATGATTGATATTTTACATTGGAATCAATACCGAATAACAATTTTATAATGTTTCTAATAATTTTTATTTTCATTTGATTCTTTATGTCTGATGATTAAAGTAATTAATATAGCTGTTCAAAGAAAACATTTGATCTTTGGGAATATACACATTATTATACACCAATTTATTTAAAAAATTAAATCATATCTCTATAAAATGGTGTTTTAAAAGGAATTCTAACAAAACAAGAAATTAAAATAGTTTTAAAATACAAAATGGTATATCGAACCATAAAAATATGACCATATTTTATGTGATACAGAATAATTATTCATATTCGGTTACTGTGTTAAAATATTCATAATAACGTATATTATATGAATTGAATAATAAGTACATTGAAATAATTTTATTCATACTAAATGCATAGAGCATGTTTAAATTGATGTATGTGATACCTATTCCATTTAGACTGTTATATCCTAGATAAAATTGAATAAAATTGTGGGTGTTATATTAATGTAAGCCATGTTCATTCTATGCTGGTATCAAATTGATTTATAATACTATATATAGTGATTTCAAAATAAAACCAACCAAACTGTATAACAAAGAGAAGGAAGGTAAATCTGATGTTTTTATTATGATAACATCAAATATTGGATGTAAACATAAATGAGTTGGATAAATTATGTTACTTAACAAATATATAATTGTGATGTACTATTAATAAAATAAAAACATTGAATCATATTTAATATACCAACATAATTGAATGGGATCTCTTATGATTATAATTGCATTCATTGTTTATAGGTGTTTTCTTAAAAACATGATTTTAGGTTTGTTTATTCTAAGGAAATTCTTATCATCTTCAAGAGGAAAAATAATTATACCTCCAATTGACGAAAGGACACATACATGGTTACTATAAATAAATATAATTGTTAAATTATTTGAAGAATTTTTTTATGAAAATAGTTTCAAAAAACATCATTGTATATTAATCACACAAGTATTTTTTTGATTTAATCTATTATTCAATTTTATATATTAATATAAAAACTAAAGTATTAATATATCCTAACTTATTTCCTTGATATAAGTTAAAAATTTATCACAGATTATATTCTTGAATTGAAATTGATTAAATTCAAAATGTACTATTTGATTTAATTATGATGTAGTGTTGGTATATTTAATATAACTATATAGGTACTATGATGAACTATTTCCTCCTAATTGCGTTGAATTTATTATCTACAAGTACAAATTATGATCTATTTAATTTACTAATAATATATAATATTTATGGAATAATATACTACAATTATATTATATTAACCAAAAGTTCATGGAGGGATTCAAACCCAATATTACGTAAATTTATTAATCAAATTTAATGTATTGACACCCAAAAGTGGTTTTCAACATCGGGTAAAGAGCTGGCCACATGAATCTACCTCAAAAAAATGTGAGCAGGATTCTAGGGTAATAAATAACCATTTAGAGCACAACTCCACAATTTCCTTCTTTGAAAAAGAATCTGGGAAAATATTGGCTTCCCTGTAGATATTTGTAACACCAATAGTTAGGCTAAATCTGGTAATAATTTCATAATATAAATTAACGTACACATATATTTTATTTTTTTCCAATATGTATGCCTGGAAAATAAGTTCACACATATATTAACTAATATTATTTCAATTATTTTTTATATAAGCTCATATATGTATTTCATAGTAGAAAATAACTGCATATATTAGTTATGTCACACATATTTTCTACATAAGTGAAATATTGTGATACATACTAGAAAATAAGTGCATATATGAATATATATACTCAAAAATAATAAAAAATGTGAAGCTATATATTGTAATAATTTTATACAGAATATGAAAACACATATAAGTGCATATATATATTCAAATATTTTCTATGTGAATGTCCATTAAAATTAATACATAAATATGAACATAAAGAAATAGGATAATATTTATACTTACCATCCATATTATTATATGAATGCACTTATTTTATATATTGATTACTTATATTCATTTACATTGTAATTGATGGAGAAATAACTATATATATAAAGATGTTCATATAAAAAATAAGTGCATATACAATATACTTAAATATATTAGTTCCTAAAGAATTGAATTTATTCTCTTTATGCAGTAAAATGAATATAGAAATATATTTATATAGAACTAGGTTTGTATATGTAATTGTTTGTAAATATTTCTAAATATTCTATATTTATATTCTATAAGAACATATTTATATATTTATTTTTTTATAAGTAGAAATCATGTAATGTTGTTGCATGTTTTCAAAATATAGCACATAGAAATGAAATGAAATTGATATATATTATTATAAATATATTATTAAATTATAATTTAATTTTTTTAAAAATTAATTATTATAATAAAAATATTAACATAACTAGACTGAATATTATAATATATATACGTTATTTAAAAGATATAATGATACAATTTGACATATTATGAATTGAAATTCATAAGACCAAAATTTTTATAGTTTTTATTTGACTTGAAAATATTATTAAAATATTTTGATGCAACAAAATGAAACCTATACTAATGTGTATGGATTGAATTATGATTCAATAATTAATATATAGATATTGAAGATAAAAAAATTAAATAAAACAAAATATAAAGTGATTGAAAATTGAAACATTTTTTATAAAGAAAATTGTCTATTTCCCCCCATCATTGATTGAACATGTATATCCACGTCAAAAAAAATTCCCTCTATAACAAAAATAATAAATTTCATTTTTTAGTAAGCCTCCCTCTAAAATATTTACTAAATTGTTTTTTTCTTATTTGACTACTTCAAAACTCACTATATCCTAAGAACACCACTAAGTGTTGGTGCCTTAGGCATTCAATGAATTTAAATATTAGTCATCATCCAAAGATTCATCATAGTAATGTCTACTAATCAAACTTAAATATATTCATTTTCAAATAAAGGATTTGTTTTTATAATATTTTCAATGGATTAGAGAAATAAAATAAATGAAAATATAAATGAATGAATATTTCCTTCAAGTCACGTATAGTGGTGAATATTCATGACAATGCATTAGAGATCACAATAGATTCACTCCACTTTCTTATTTTCATTTTTATTGGCCCGCATCTAACACTTGATATTCCTCTACAATGGATATCATAATCTATATATGTCAAATGCTGTTGTGCGGATTGGATCTGAGACTTAAGGAACAAGGAATTACTATTGTTGCATGCAAAAATGTGTTTTTTAAACATTATATGATAACTATATACATATGAAGTAATGTTTGATAGGATGAATCACATTCAAGTAAAAATAAACAATATATCAAAATATAAAATGATATGTGTGTAATGACTATAAATGTTCACATGAAACAGAAGCATCCAAATAAGGACACCAATAATAGGTTATGAATAGTGCGTGAAAAAAATTATTTATGGCTAGTACTACAAATATATTTTCAAACATCTTACAGATTACAAGACTAACTATAATTACTAGATGAATATCATGACTTTTTCAGTAGATATCCTAATACATGATTAATATTGTGCAGAAAATTCAATATATAGAATAAAAAAGTTTATATTAAATAATTATCATGTCATAATAAATAAAAAATAAAGAATTAAAATAGATTGATTTAAATTAATATAGTAATTGTGAATAAATTTAAATTGTTACAGTAT
Source organism: Viscum album (assembly GCA_963277665.1). Taxonomy (NCBI): domain Eukaryota; kingdom Viridiplantae; phylum Streptophyta; class Magnoliopsida; order Santalales; family Viscaceae; genus Viscum; species Viscum album. The sequence continues at coordinate 369,121,510 of OY728130.1, read as the reverse complement.
TATTATACCTACACATCCATGAAGAGTTTCATAGAGAATTAAACACATAAAATTGAATAACATCACCACTTGTAATAGAAACATATTAAGGAAAATATAATAAATAATATGGAATATTAATTTATGTATTCATGTAGGTTATTAATTAATAATTTTAAATAATATAATCTATGTAGAAACTACTTCATTTAACCACATGGAAGAGTTATTGAAGAAAAATAGGGTTTGAAAAGAATCAATTTTTTTGCAATGATAATGTTTAATAAAATAGTATTTTCAATTAATAGGTCTAATAATATGTATATAAGGGATATACATGGTGTAATATGTAGAGGTAGGGGTGGGGGAAACAAGTGGTGGAAGAGGTGAAGGTGGTGGTATATGTGAGATATGTAGGTGAGCAGGGGTCTTCTAGAGAAACAATTAGAGATTTTTTTGTTTCTAGATTTTGATGGGAGGTGATTTTTTAGGGATATTTAGTGTTTCTATATTTTTATTATAGGTTATTTTTTATATATTTTTGGGTTATAATAAAGAATTGGGGAGGATGTTTTGTAATCCTAATCATGTTTGTGATAGTTTCATTGATAGATAAGTGGAATCTACAATGACATATGGGAGGATTCAATTCATGGGGAAATTAGTCTTTTCATACAAAATGGGATTATGAAGTTGATATTTGAAGAGGTTAAAATTAGAAAGGAATAAATATTATTTAGTCCTACACATAGGTGGATGGATTATATAGAGAAGACACATTTTATGGGAGTCATAGTGAATAAATTATTTGATTAAATATCCACGAAAAAATAACTATATATTTCAAAATAAATAATAATATTAATGTTTGTAGGAATAATGTAGAATATTTGTTTAAGATTATATTTTCATAAAAATGAATAAACGTAAATATATAAAACATTATAGTGATATTTAAAAAATATTAACATTTAAACAATATCTTTTTTACCATTGGGTAAAATAACTTTGATGATTAATTAGTGAATCCACTTATGTATAAATTCTCATTAGAACAAAAACATGTGAGGAAATTAATCCGGTAACAATGAAATTATTTATTACTATAAACATTCCAATAATTTTTCATTTAATTCAAGAGATATTGGAAAAATAATGTGAATAATGAAACAAATTCTATCAGAATAAATGACTACTTATTTAAAATATGCAAAACAATGCATATTATTAAACAGAATGACATAACACATGTTTCTATAATGATAGAACCAAACTGTGTCATTACTAAAAGTCAATTTTAGACATCATTTCATTAGATGAACCTACAAAATAGTATAATTAAATAATTTAGAGGAATATATCATGATATGATTATCAATAAAAAATCAATATAATTAATGGATATTTGAAACCATATGGGTTAATTATTATTAATTGAATAATCCTGAAAAAATATAAATTATTCATAAATTTATAATTAATTATTTATTTTTTAAAATATAGTAAATCTAAGTTACTTTAATTACATGATCTACAATGATATCCTTAATTAGAAACGTGAAACTACAACAAGTTCATAGTATATGAGCATCTAAATTAAAATACGATTCAAAGTAATGTAATGATATAACGAAAACCATTACAGATATGAAATTAACATTTACATACAAAATTTAACATGGGAGATGATCAGAATGTATATACCACATGAATTTTAGCTAAATGTTAAAATCCCATGAAACATCTGAAATTTAAAAATTGACAAAAACTAAACCAAAATGATCAATGGATTGAGAAATTTTGGAAATGTTTATTAAGTTTTCAAGATATTTTCAAGAGCAAAAAAACAAGAAACATGAAAAAAAAACTAATTAATGGAGATGGTGAAAGGAGGATAATAAGAAACGGATTAAATGAAACTAACCATGTGATAAAACAAGGGTGAAACAACAGATAATATATCATCATAATACTCATTAAATAATAAATAAAGAATTTATCAAAGTGAAAATTAACCTTAATACAAAACTTTATGCACCATAACCTATTAGAGTACCTCCAATGAATGTAGTATAATAGGAATATTAAATGAATTAAATCACACTTGTTCACTATAAAATATGTATGTGAACCTCCATGACCTTCATCCCCCCACATAGAATAAAATAATCCAACAAAAAGAATTAAATAATCCATATTTTATACTTTCACATCTTGAATTAATTCAACCAAGAAAACATTCACACCTTGAATTTGAATCCATCCATGTTCACCATGATGGAATAATTTTAATAAAACAATTCAATTATTTCACCATAAAAAAATAGAAAATATTAACAAACATAGGACAATATTCTAGCACACCACTAAATATTTATAGTGAAATTAAATAATTCAAAAGATTCCTCATATTAATACACATCCCAAAAAAATATAATGAGCATCATAAATTGATTCAATTTTAATAAAAAAATTACTGAACAATAAATTATTATTCTTCACATTTTAAATGGATCTCATATTATGTAAGTATTCCATGATGAATGTGGAAATTATCATGGATATTTAAAAATCAAGAGAACTCTACTCTGATATTAAAAAACGATTTCATTGGATATCAAGACATTATTCCTCATGATGAAGATTAATGATCTTGATGGATGATCATGATAATGCTTGGAGGGATCCAATGTAGTTGAAGTGAGGTAGACACCTGAGAGGTCTTGGTGGATCACGAGGAAGGGTCGTCAATCAAAAATGATGTTAATTGTTAAACAACCATTTATTTTGTTGGAGTTCTTTCTGTAACATCCTATTATGGTTTTAACGTACTCGTAATATCCTCTCTTGATCATGATTCAGTGGGGTTTCATTTATGGGTGTTTCATGGGAAATTTGTAAATTTTAAGGTCTATTGTGATATGCATGGTTGGAACATGGATTTCCAAAAACTATGCTCCAAGTTAGTGAAATAATAGTAAATCGTGGATTCAAGGGGTTTTCATGGTTGGCACGTGGTTTGAAAACCCGTTCACCTAACAATGAATATTTTTGATGGACCACCACTAGGGGAATCGTTTTAGGGTAATTTGTTTTTAAATAAAGTGTGGACCCTCAGGGAAACTGTGTGTCTTTTTTTTATTCTAATATTTCATTTAAAATTCATAACCCCCTTTTAATCCCCTACTCCAATATATCTCGACCATGAATTATTTCCCAATTGAATAGGTATCTTGAGGATATATTTTGGATCCACCAAACCCTTTCCAAGTTGGTTCAAAACTAGGAGATCAACATTCATTTCTTTCTAGTTAATTTCCTCTCTCCATTCATTATATACCACTCTATTTCTCTCTCCATCATAGGGTTTATTAGATCTCCATGATTTTGTATGATCTAATCTCCATTGTCTTAGATTCGGAATCTAGTTTTAATTATTAGATCTTATTTTCCAACATTCTCTATTAGAGTATCCTTCTGGGGAATCTTTGTTTAGTTATCCCGTGATCTTGAGGTAGGTGGCTTTGTTTATTATTTACAAATTCACCAATACCTAAATTTCTTGATTTAAATGAAATTTTCTTCAATTGTATTTTGAAACCATAATTTGATATAAATTGATATTCTGATTTTTCTGGAATGAAAATAGAAAAAACCCTAATTATATTGAATTGGGTCATGTTTTTTGAATTTTAAAGAATTATGAAATTAAAAAATGGAATTTAAATTTTTATATTGATTTTTTAAATTGATTTAAAATTTTTATTTGAGAAAAATGGAAAAATTATTTTGATATAAACCCATCGATTTTATTTTTTAAAAATAAATTATTTGATTGGAACAACATTTTAGGGTTTTAAGTGGAAATTCGCATATTGAATTGGAATAATTGGTTAATTATACTTTCAATAGTTGTAATGTAAATTTCCAATTATGGATTACATTTAGAGAACATTCCATCCAAATTAATTAGTGATTTATTCTAGAAAACACTCTTTTGATTCACTATAACTCTTTCAAAAGATATTGCAATAATGTCACATCCTCGATGGGATGGGGATGGTTACTCTTTGACAAGTGTCTGAGGGACATGTGAACAAATATTATTGTGATATCCTATTCGAGTGTCTGAGGATCCAATAACATAGAACTATCATAATGATTAGAATATTACAATTTTGACCTTTTGTAATTATTTGGATACATATTCCATTGTTTATAAACCAATTTTAAAAATTTCATGTGAATTTATATAATCTATTTTATATAAAATGTTTTCATTCCATTTTTTATATCTTTCCACAAAAAGAAATGTAAATAATTATTTTTATTAAAAATTCTATTGAAATTCTATGATGGTTTATTTAAAATTTATGATTTTATTTGGTTATTTGATAGTGACATATTATCATGGAATCCTCGGGGAGAACCTACTAGTATTTTAGATCACACCCTACCAGTGCCTTTAGATATTTCAATATCTTATTGTAGGGTAGAGAAAGGGAAATTAACCACTTATAGGTGGTTTGTTGTTGATCCATGGTCTTGAGAAAATCTCTTCAGTGGGAAATAGGCCAATATATTTATGTTTTAAGGTACTTTGTGGTTATTTATTAGGTTAATTTTCCTGTTTGACTTCTGGTATAGTTCTCCCTATGGAGTTTTTTTGTGTGATTAATTACATGTGTCTCTTGATTCTATTGTGTTATTGGAATGTTCATTCCCATGTTCATATTTTTTATTCCAGGTTCTTATCTCTAACCGATGGTGATCAATAACGCACATCAGTCCATTCCAGTGTCGACTAGGGTGTGAGGGTACCAGGGTATAGAAGAAGATTCATGTAAAGGTTTTATTATAGATGCATTGGATAATCATTACATAATGTTAGTATTTAGTCATGTAATATTGTAGAGAGTTAGGTGGTAGTTTCGATTGACTTCCTAGACATCTCTCAGCATCATGTGAATTATGTCACTAGGGGCTGTTTGGGGAAGTGTCCTTGAGGATTAGTTCTAGTATTTACACTACTTTTTAATTGGATATATTAAAATCAATGTTTTGTTTATCTATCAGTTGCAATTAATTTTCCATGTAGATATTGATTGAGAGTTATTATATGTTACCTTTCAAAAGTCTTTAATGTTGTCTGATGATGGTGTGTAGCATAATTACTCTAAGAATACATGCAAATATGATCCATGAGGAAGACACTAACGAAACATAGAAGGAAAATATTCTCATGGATTGGATTCTGGTTGATGATATCATGTGTGTTGTCTATGATTTGGGACAAACAGCTGAACTAGTTTTGATCCATGACCCAACTAGGGAACGTCAAATGTATGTTTTAAAAAGTAATGATTATCAGTTTCTTCACCATATTCCTCCAACATTCCAAAGATCAAATGATCCTAAAAATGATGGGGATTGATTAAGAGATATTGAGATTCTATTTGAGTTCTTCAAAATTCCTGATGATGTAATGGTGAAATGTTACAGCTTCAAGGTATAGGGACTTTGTAGGAGATGGTGGTTCATGATGGTAATGAATAATAATCATGATGGATTAGAATGGAAATAATTTAATTTTTTTTAAAACAAATTCAATTTTGATTCGATGGTTTTTCCTAGGGATTTAGAGTTATTTGAAATCTAGAAATCATAGTGGAGAATGATATAGAATGAAAATGGTTTTATTGATCTTTTTTAGTTTTTATCTCTGATAGTATCTAATGTGAAAATTAAGACTTGATGGTTTGAGATGGGTCTTTAATATGTTATTCACTGTTCAGTTTTTATTTTGAAGCTTCCTTAATATCATGATGTTATTGTTAGAGTGTTAATGTTTTCAATGGACCTAGTTAATAAGTTAGGTTTAAAGGGAGTAAATTTTCCCCCAATGGTAGTTCTGTGAGTTCCCATAAGTAGAATAGTATGTTTTGTTACCCTCATTATGGTTATCGATAAAAGGGTTCTTCTAGTCCTCATTTAATATCTTGTAGAGGCCCTTTGATTTTAGACTAGTGTGGAAAGCCTATAAACATGTAATGGGTTTACACTGAGTCCAGTGATTATGAGAGGTACCATCACTATAGAATCATCATTTGTGACTGCTTTATATGATATTTTTATATCTAATTATTTTATTTCAATACATATTTTCAATCATCTACATCTCTCAATGAGTCTTTTGTCTTATGATATAGATATTACTAAACCCCTAAGAATAATGAGAGAGAGGGATCTTCATATTCACCAATGTATTTTTTTCATTATTAGAAATTAATCATGATTGATATTTTTTGGTACTCGATATGAATCCTCTTGATTTATTATTGGGGATGGGTTGGCTCACTCCCAATAAATATAAGTTGATTGTCACAGTTGGTGAGTCTCATTTACTACACGCAAGGGGGTGCTCCATGTCATTTAAGGAGAATGGGCCCCAAGGTCAAGTGGATATATACCCTATTATCTTGAGTTAAGGATAGTTATATCATCATTTGATTATTATTTGAATTTAGAATCATTAAGTGAAGAGAGGCCTCTAGTTATCATCAGTTTCATAGAATGTTTTCTTCAAACCTCTCTAGTTTTCCACTGGCAAGGGAGGTGGTGTTTTATATCAATCTATTGATTGATACGCAGTGATTTTATATTACATCCTTTCACATGGAACTAGCTAAAATTTAATATTTGAAGTAATATTTGGGTGATATTTTAGAGAAAGTATTTATACACCTAAGTGTGTTACCTTGGGGTGTGACTGTTCCCTTTCCTAATACATTTTATAAATCACATAACCTTTTTTATCACATAAATCTCAATCGAGTAACAGTAAAGAAAAATTATTGTTTTCCACTAATTCACAATATATTTGAATAGTTGAAAGGGGTTATGTGGTTTTCCAAGATTTATATTTTATCTAGTTATTATGTATCAATAAATAGAGAATATTGAATTCAAAAAATCAATTTTTTAAGCAGGTATTACCAATATCATTATATTTTCATGCCTTTTGGTCTATCCATCGCTCTTACTGTATTTATAGATTTGAAAATAATCCTCCATGAGTATGTTGACGAATTTGTAGTATTAATTATGGATGAAATTATTTCATAACCTATATTTTATGAGGATTATGTGAGTGTTCTAATATTTGTTTTTGAATTCTTGAGAAATTGTTGAATTCATGCCAAGCTATCAAAATTTGAAATCTAGATTTGGGAAGTGATGTTATTTGGATGTCGGGTGTCAAAATATTTTATTTTAGTTGAACTTGAAATTGGGATAGATATTATGACATGGGAGAAACCATGAAATGTTTTGATGATTTAGGGATTCTTGGGGTTAGCAGTACATTTTAAATGGTTTTCAAAGGACTTCTAAAAGTTGACTTTTCTAATGATTGATCTAATAGTAAAGGGATTAATGTTTGGTTGGGATAAAAAATCTCAGAATTATTTCATTGAGATCAAATTTCTATTGACTATTGTACCAGTTTTGAATCATCCAGAGGTTGGGCATGGCTATGTTGTCTACAATGATGTATTAGGTTCTAGCTTGGGTTGTGTTCTTATGTTGGGTGATTGTTTCATTTCCTATGTATGTCATCAAAATATCCATATGAGAATAATTATCCATCCAATAATGTTGAACATTCATCTATCATTCATGCTATCCTGATTTTGACACAATACCTTTTTGGATAGTGGTTTACCATTCTTTTTTACCACAAAAGGATTAGTTATATATTCTCTAAAAATGATTTGAATATCTTTTAGAGGAATTGGATGGGATACCTGAAATCTCTTTACCTTTACATCACCAATACCCTAGGGAAATTGAATTACATTGTTGATTCTTTTAATAGGAAAATTCTAACCTGGGCCATGTGAGAATCAATGGAAGTGTAGAACATGATGGATTTTATTGCACAGTGTTATATAGGAGTTCATGAATTAGGTGTTGAGATTTCATTGGGCAGTGTTTAGTTGAACTCATATCTTTTTTATGTTTATTCTTTAGGAATTGCATCACGATGACGAGTTCAATAGAATTAGAGACCATATTTATACCGAGGAGACCATTACTGACCAGTATTTCTATATGGAGGGAATTTTATGTTATAATAATCATTTTTGTGTCATTAATGGTAAGGAATGATGTGATAGAGGATTTTCATACTTTTTAGTAGGCAGTTCTCCTAGGAAACATGAAGATGTTCTATGACATGTGGTTTATATTTTTGTTGCTTTGAATGAAATCGGGAATTTTGGGGGTTTCTCTCATTGTAATACATATACATACAAATAGGTAAAGGATAATAAATATACCTTTATGTTTACTTTAGCCACTTATTGTGCCCACTTGGAAATGGGATGATAAATTAATGGAATTGGTGGTTGGGTTTCCATTCATCGAGATAATGAAGAAAAATATATTTATTGTGATTGATAAGTTGACCAAATTAGAAATCATTATACGCATTAGTGATACAACCAATGTTGAGGTTTTGGAAAAAATCTATATGAATGATAGTGTTCATTTTAATTGAGTTCCATATGCTACAATATCTAATAATGATCCATTTTTTACTTATCTATTTTTAATGTGACTTTAGCAGGCACTTGGATATTAGGTTCATTTGACTTTGGCATAAAATCCATAGTTGGATGGCCAGACAGAAAGAGTTATATAGATTCCTGAAGATGTGATTCGTGCCTACATCCTCCATTATGGTGAGTCTTGGGATGACCATATAGTGCTAATTGATTTTTATTATAATAACTGTTACTACCCTACAATCAGGATGACTTATTTTGAGGCATGGTATGGCCGACCATGTAAATATTCAGTATGATGTTTGGAGATTGGAGAAAGATTCATGGTTTTACTGAGCATGGTTTGAGAGATGAAAAAAAGATTAAATTGTTAAATTATAGGATGACCATGAAGTAGAGTTAGTACAAGTCATATTTTGATCTGCATTGTAGACCATTTTTTATTTTTCTTGGTGACTAGGTGTTCTTGAATATTTTTCATTTTTTGGGTCATTGACAATGTGGGAGTCAAGGGACTATTTCTCCTCATTTTTTTGAACCTTATGTGATTTTGAAAAGGTGCATAAAATTCATTAACATTTATCACTTCCACCACAATTGACATTGATACAAAATGTGTTCCATGTATCTGTACTATGAAAATATCATTCAAATGCATCTCATTTTGTAAGATGAAGTGATCTTGATTTCTATCTCAATTTATCCATGAAGAAACATCAAGTATAGTTATTTGATTCTAAATCCAAGTTGCTTCACAGGGTGATGATACATTCTATTCAACTTCTATGTCACCACGGTTCTGATACTCATGATATTTGGGAGAGAGAAGCAGTGATGAGATATCAGTGGCCTCATCATTTTGATGTGAAAGCTTCTTAACATGATTTATGGGAAAATAAATTCTCTATGATGGGGAGATTGTGAAATCTTTAAATTTTTTTCTGATACTCATATGATATAATTTAGATTATTCTTTTGTTGGGATTCATTTACTGGTGTTTCATGTGAAATATTTCAAATATAGAAGTTATCATGTGTTGTGTGTGGTTGGTGCACGGGTTCACCAAACCATAAACCCTACACTTGAAAACTATACAAACATAGGTAGTGAGGGTTTTCAAGGTTGGAATCTGGTTTGAAAAACCATTCAACCACCATGATTAATTCATTAAACCCCACCAATAGGATTCACAATTTGGGCACACATTTTGATTGATCGTGAGGCCCCCTCCTGGAAAATGTGTGTGAGGATTTTTATTTTTCTAAAAATTCATTAAAACTTACCAACCGCCTCCCCACTTTATACCCAAACTCGGGACTAACTCATCCTAGAATGACTTCCTATGTAATTGGAGCTCTAAAAGTCAAATTTTGGGTTATTCAAACCACTTATATGATGATTTGAAGCTAGTCGTTCTTTATTTGGTTTTTTTGCGATAAGTTTCTTCTCCCAGTTCTATATGTCTCACTCTCATTCTCTCTCCCCTTAGATATTTTTCTATCCCCATGTTGGTTAAGGATATATTCATCAATTTTTTTGATATTCAATCTATTTTTGAAACTCGAAAATCCTTTGCTGATATTCTTTTTTGGAGTTTCCCATTATGGTAGTTCTGTTCTGTGATCCCATTATTACGAGGTAGGTGGTTATATTTAATATTTTCAAATTGATTTATCCCTTAATTTCGTGACTTAATTTAAATTATTATTAGTCTTATTTTAAAAAGTATATTTTATGAAAATTAAGTTTTTTATTTTCTTTGTCATAAAAATTGGGAAATTCCATCAATTCCACTGAATTGATGTATGTTTTTGGATTTTGATGGAATTGTAAAATTAAATTTTGGAATTTATTTATGGAATTTAATTATTGAATTTAAATTTTCATATTTATTTTTGATATTTATTTCAAAAATTTATTTACAAATTATATTAAATTTTTTTGAATGAAATTAATTATTTTATTCCCAAAAATCCATGATTTAATTAAAAACCCATTTTAGTTTTTATGTGGATATTTTATATTGAAAAAAAAATTTATTTAATGTATTTTTAATATTTTCAAACTAATGTTTTGTTTATTAATGTTATATAACATCAAATCCTAGGTAGTGTGTGAATTATTCGAGGAAAAAATATTTTAATGATTTACAACTCTAAAAAATATAACTTAGCTGGCAACTTCCATGATGTGATAGTGATGGGTAATTTGTTATTAGTGTCTGAGGGAAACGAGTACACATATATTGATGAACACCTATTTGAGTGTGTGAGTATCCCATAACCCTAAAAAATGGTACATCTTGGTAGATGAACATGTTTCTCATTTTGGATTATTTAGATACATTTCATTTTGTCAGGAAATTTTTTTACAAATTCCTTGTGAGTGTATATTAATTATTTTTTATATAATGTTTATGAAACCTTTGGTTCTAATTATTTCCATCAATTTAATTATAAGGAAACATTTTTTAAAAATATTTTCTTTTGAACTACTATTGTTGTTTATTTAAAATTGAATGTTTTATTTGTTTAATTAATTGTGACATATTATTATTAAATTCATCGTGAGACCATAATGGGATTTTATATCACACCCCAGATGTTCCTTCAGTTGTTTATATATTATATTCTTCCAGGTCTAAGAATGGACAAACGTCCACTTGGAGGTGGTCCTTGATGTTGATCCTTGGTATTGGTGAATAGTCTTAGTTGGGACATTAGTTGTTATCATCCTATTTTTATTTTTCTTTATGGTTTTACCTTCAGATTATTTACCTTTTTGATAGGTATTAAAATTCACCCAGTTCAATTTATTTTGTGCATACTGACTTGTATCTCTTCCTTATATTATGTCTTTGGAAAATTTGTTTCCACTTTTTTATTTTTTTTGTGGGATGTGCTTGTTGCCAACCTATGCGTATTGGGAACTCCTTTTAGGCCATGTCCATACAAGATCATGTGATAAGGGACTATTATATTCAGGATGGTTTATGGCAGCTTGTGCTACTTGTTCACACTATAACCCCAACTAATCTATGTGTGTGGACATTCTTTGTGATAATAAATTTCTAGGACCATGGATTCCATCCACGATTCACTCCATTATTGATATAAACTTTTAATCTATATATTTAAATAATAAATATATTTATTATAATTTAATTATATCTTTTTATATATTAAAAAATATATGATTATATTAATATATTAATATTTATATACAAATATTTATATATATATGTATTTATAATTATAATTATATGTAAACATATGTAAATATTTAAATATTTACATTTAATTATAAAAATTTATATTAATTTATAATTATATAAAACATAAATATTAAATTATATTAATTACATTTATAAATTATTTATTCACAAATGAATTATTCATTTTGATATGTAATTATCTTTTTTATCCCAAGAAATTATCATTAAATAAATATTTAATAGAGCTAGAATTTTGGCACTGATAAAGAGTTGTTTTTTAGTTAATTCTCAATTCTCATAAAGACATATGTAATCACCGCAAATTATTTTAGTGCTGAAAAACCAATATATATCAATTATTTTTTGAAATTATTGATAAATCTCATTTCAATATTTTAAATATAACCCTAATCGATTTCTTCTTTCTCAGATAGTTCATGCTCTCTTGGAACTGGATCATTGTTTTTTCTATCCCTTTATTATTTCAAATGAATTTAACTCCTTCCATTGCCAATATATTTAATAATTTGTTAACATTTATATCCCTAAACCATTTTTTTCTTGTTTTAATTATTCTAAATTCTTTGGGCAGAGTGAGAATCAGGAATACACAAGTTGTCTCCTTTAAAAAATTTCATAATAAGGGGTCTCACAAACAATGGAACCAAGAGACAAAAAAAATAAAGAATCAAATTCATTTTGGGTTATCTATAGGAGATGCACCAAAAATGGAGGAAAATCATAATGAAATGGGTGGAAAAGTAGGAGTAGAGGAGGATAAAATCCCTAGAACAGATTACTCCAGAAATCAAGAGTGAAATTGGTTCAATTGAGGGGGTAGAGGTCAGGTAGATCCTCCATTGGAAGTGGATCACAACCCATATGTATGTGAAAGGTGGTTGGGTGTTTAGCATAGAAGAGGGTTGGGGGAGGATACCCCCATCCTATTTGAATTTGAATTATATTTTTCATTTTAATTGTTATAGAAATTTTAATTTCTTTTTAACCAAGGATAGCTGCATGTTTTTTCCATGTGGTCTTCCAAACCATGTTCCTAATGTGCGTCACATATGGCCAAGAGGGACTATAGGTTGTATAGTTTCATGGAATTAGAACATGGTTATAGCGATAACCATTCCATATTTACAGGACCACTATCATGGGCCCCATTGTTTGAAGTGGTTGGAACATGGTTTCTACTAACTATGCACAAACTATGTTACACCCCATTTCCATCCAAAAAACAACCATTTTCATTGGAAAACTACAAGAAAATCCGTAGAATGAGAAAAATGAAAAATATAAATAAAATAATATATTAGTGTTGTATTTGGTGTGAAAGAGAAATAGGTATATGAGTATTTTTTAAATATGAAAGAGTGGTAGGTATGTATTTATAAAGGACAACTATTTTCCCGATGATTGATTATAGGGGTTGAGTTGGGTTCCATCATTCGCATTGGTCTCACTATTTCCAAATGGTTTTCAAAGGGTCTATTCATGGAAATAGAAAACCCCAAATGTTTTATATCAATGAGGGACCTATGTTTCAGGGGTAGGATGTCATTGGGGAATGTGGAAAAAGATTCATAAGAACTCTCATTGGTTGAGGGGATGGGGTTAGGCTCGTCACAACTTTTTGGGGCATTTATTTCCTACTCTATGAATCTATTATAGATTTAAGATATGTTGGAGAATACTTCATTAATTCCCAATAATGATTTTGTACAATGATATATTAACAATCCAGTATCTTCATGTTTGTAAATTAGAATCATATGTATGTAGATGAGGTTCTTCATCAATGGTGATATATGTATGTTTGAGTTTCTCCATCAATGGTATCCCCTTATGTACTAACTAATGATTATATGGTCATTATTATGATGAAGCTAGTTTTCTATCCACATTGTGGGGTACTCTGGAGTGTTCCATCATCTAGGGAGATATGAGTTGTTTTGATTTTGGGATAGGACCCATTGACATGTTTCCTTCATATCCTTGTGAATGGAATCCAGAACCATATAGTTATGTGCCACTTAATCTGACACGTCATACCTTTTAAGGTCATTTGATACGGTGAAAACTATACTATTTAACATCATGCTTCAAGGATATCTAGGTGGAAGGTCATATTTAATGTTTATTGTAGGACTTATGCTACAAAAACCAAGGTAAACTAGATGTGATTTGAATTTCCAGGTCGAATTAGACCATATTGGGAATGTGGCCTTGATGGAATAACTTTTAATGGAGTTTTTGGGTTTAGACCACGTGTAGGATTCCTACGTATCCCATTTGGATGGGAATGAAAGACCACATAGTATGGTTAAGATTTCACTTGTCTATGGAGACCCTCTAAAGGTTTGACCTCACAAGGGAGTGTGACCGTTATATTGAATTATATTGGGGATTACTGTTGAAAATGAATCCTATAGGTGAGATGTTGGGGTTATAACAAGTATGAGGCCCATAGGTTGGATTTTATTTTTTGGATTACTCATGAAATGGATGTCTATGGGTGGTTTGGGGATTTCCCTTGAAGATGATTCCCTCGATTACATATGGTATACACATGGAGAGAGCCCCCTGGGATAGTATGGTTAGGGTTTACTTGTGAAGAAGATTACCATGATTGATTTGGGATTAATCATAAAATGAAGCTCTTGATTTGGAGTCATGCGAATTTCATGACCACCTTCATCCTCTAAGCCTACGTGGGTCATGATTGGTGTGATAAATAATAGGAAGAAAAAAATCTGAGAAACCACTTGGTCCACCATTCCCTAAGGTTGGATGCATGTCCTTGAGGACTGGTGCATATGGATGTGTACTCAATAATAGAATAGAGAAGGTACCAAAGGAAAATTAATGCCAAAAATGCATCTGAATGCGTCGATACTGAGACCATGTCAATCCCATAATCCCACAGAAGTCAGGATGAGTCTTTATTGAATGTGAATTACAAGAGGAAATCAAAGATCTTTAAAACTACACACATCTCATCCTCTTCTGGTGAAAGATTATAAGGCTATGAGCATGAGAGTAAAGAACTCTGGTGCTCATCCACATTCATACATTGAATCCAATGGGATGTGTAGGATTAGGAGTGCATCCTACTTCAAGAAATTCTAGGGGATTACTCTATTTGGGATCATCTAAAATTGTTTCCATAATAGGAGAAGAGGACCTCACTCTCTATTGAATGGAAAAGAATGTGTAATCATCTCCCTCCCCACCTAGAACACAAGGTTCCAAGTAATAGAGAATACACGGGTATGACATGGTTCTAACCCTATTATTTAAGACTAGGGATTCCCTGGCACCATTTCCAGTTTTTGGATACTAATGACCAAGGGAATACAAATCCATTCACACCATGCGTACCCTAACAATATTTTAGAACAAGTGCATGAAACCTCTGACAGTAGTAATACAAATCATAATTAACGACTCACGGGTGATCCTTTTAACATGGTTTTGAATGTTTGGAGGCTTTAGTGTGGGGTTTCAACTCGGTCCATTTAAGGAAATCTACCTATATGATGTGGAATCTTATCATTCGAGGATTCAAAAGGGCTAATGGTAGGATCACACAAGTCCTAGATCAGAGGGTATAAGTGCCTTGCATATGGCATGGGAGGAAATACACAATCTTAATGAATGGTTTTTTAGGCCTGAACGATTATGAAATCCTTTAAATAATACACTACTATGGAAAAAACAAATGGTATAGGAATTATCTTCAAAACCAATGGTCCCCATATGTATCCCTGGATATGACTTCCTTAGGACCTTTATTAATAAAATTGGGCTCATGTTGGTCGTTTCTCGCAAAGAGATAATTGGACCTTATACAAGTGTCTTTTGTTTGAGATCCTAAAGGGACTTTTATCAAACTTATCCCCCTTAATACTGTCTTCTCCCACGTTTTAGAAAGATACTTAATGAATTTTTGGTGACCTAAGACAAGAGGTTTTGTGACCAATGTTTGGGGGAGTATTTCTGTTTTTCAGTAATGAAAAAGATACAACCACGGGACATATTTATATGAAGATAGGGTTCCCTATTAGAAGGATTTTTCCCACAGATGTGTAAGGTGTAGGTTCTCATAATAGGTACTCCACATATGGGTTAATTTACATTCATTGTCTTATAGGGGAGGATATGAATGACATATGATGTGCATGTGTGCATGTGCATGAAAATTTGGGAAAGCCCCATTTATTCTACATTGGAATATATAGTGCTTCAAAATGATTAAGTTACACTTCATAGTATCATCAAACCAATTGGATGAAAAGGAAGGTCAACAGAATCCCCCCCTCCACATGAATATTGTATCCAAATAAAAGAGGAGGGTCTAGTACTAAGGTAGAACGAGGAAAATATTTTGAAATATGTTCTAGTAAACTACACATGGTTTCCATGTAGGGTAGAAGATTAGGTTTGGTGTGTAGGTCCCAGGTGAAGACCATGTGTTTTCATCCATGGCATGGGAAAATAGCTTCTATAATTACCACTGGCCCCTTTTTCTCTATCCTAGCATTCTAGGGCTGTAATTTTCACTCTCAACACAAAAGTAGTCGACTCATTTCTTCCACACTTAAAATTTAGTGACAATCACTCAATGAATTTTCATAAGGTATTAAAACTTGTGCAGCAGTGCTGCATGTTGAACCTGGTCAATTGGGATGCACACAGACCTTGGTCGAAGGGGCCATGTGTGGAGCTTGGTCGAAGGGGCTGCAAATTTTTTCCTTTTCTAAAAATTGGAATTCCTCTAAGTCAATGTTTTTTATATTAAGTCTATATATTAACATAATTGGATAAATGTATGCCTTTTGTAGGTTATTAATAGTGGCCTTAATGAATTCTGTAGAACAAGTTGTTGCACATACCTGTAATATAGTTAGAACAATTCAGCTAGATTTCTACTTCATTGTTGAGTATTCGCTTATAGATTTGTCAATGAATTTGGTCTTGTACCAATGAGATTTCACACAATGTGATTTTGTACCATTGAATGATCACAACATTTCTATAGATACCCTTATCCCTGAGGTTCATAGTCACATCCCAATGGCCTAGTTAATGTAGAATTATCATTCCAATTCTTCCAACATGGCATCCAAGGTTGTTTATATTAATTAAATAAGGGTTCCCACTGGTTGTATAATGCATCATAGCGGCTGGAATCCATATCTGAATCCTCACATTCAAGAATATATTCCTCATTACTACAACATAACCTTCCACACCTCATAGAAAGAATAGATGTAATATTGGAAGGAAAAATTGGATTTCCATTCTAGAGGGGGATTTAGGATTGAGTGTATGTTAGAATAATAGGTGCGCTAGAATTGAAAATAGTTCAAAAAAGATATATAAAAGGTCAATATTTATGAGATTATTTGGGAAGGTATACCCTATTTTAATAAGAACCCTGATTTCATCCATGAATTGATGATATGATGGAGTCCATAGAAAAAATCATTTCACATGACACACGGTGAAGTTGGCATCATCCTATGAGATATATTGCAAATTCACAGGGGCCCATTCTTTTGGAAATGTATGATGGGTTCATGAAACTGAAGTCAATGTGGGATTATGTTGAAAGGACATCCCCATTGGACTGTGAAATTTTCATGATGTAGATGAAATTATAGAACATAGAACCTCAACCAAGGTGTGACATCCACACTGGAATGTGGATGAACACTTTTTTAATCTAGCAGGACATGGCCCCGATTGATGGCACCCAACATTATTCCCGAATCTATAGAATTGAGGTTCTCCTGGCACATTCTATCCTATACTTGAGAAGGGACAATATACCCGTTGAGTTTATAATACCAATCCCAAGGATGCTATGAAGACTCACTAGGTTAGATTCCTCTATATCTGTATAAGTATCTAACTGGATCCGGTCCACGATTCCAATGGTAGTGTGAGGACATGGGATTTTGTTATAGTGACCAAACTAAGATAGGGGATGTATATTATGTTGACATCCTCGATCCTGATAATAATTTAAAATTGTTTTTTCATTTATATAATAAGAAGGAACCATTCAGAATTGATGTGCGACATTATGTACTATGAGGGTGGATTGAAACAAATTTCCGTTCATAAGTGGTGGTGAGTCCAGTTAAAATCCCCAACAGCCGATTCTACCCTTTTTTTCAGACAGTTTGTGGGATTCATCCTCAGAATATATATTATGATGATGTACTGAGGATTCTAAATGTGTTGGTAGAGTTTACCTTCATTGCACATGGTAACCCACTATTAGGGGAATTTATTGATGGTAATATGTAAAATAATTATAAGATAAGTTCGTAAATGATTGCATTCAGTTAAATTGTATTAGTAGATCATATTCATAGTGAGATCATCTGGGAATATTATGCTCCCTAACTGTTTGATGCCTATTTAAATTCCTTAAATAGTTAATCAACATTCCCCTATTTCATATTAGGATTGAGAATCATCTGATGGTAGTCCAACACTTATGGATCCTTATGGATATAGGGGTATAAAAAATTTCTATCATGCTACCACCATTAGATGAATCAATCGGTTTGGAGGATGGGAATGACAAGGAATGGATATGAATATAACCTTAGGAGAAATTTAAGAAGTGAATTTATTGGTTCAATGCCAAATCAACTTCTTGTCCTGACATACATGTTAAAAAGGAATGATCTAAATATGATACAGAGGCTTTATAGCATTTGAATCATTATATAAAAAGGATCACTATGTAGGTTCTGGTTGAGAAGACCAAATGTTTTGCACAAGGGTAGTCCAGTCACCACCATTGAGATGAGATTCTTGATTTTTCCACCCATTCTCCAATGAATGTGAAGAATACTGAAAAGGATATCAAGTTGAAGGGTGTTATATAATATTTATAGTCAACCACACCAAAGACAAATTATGTGTAATCCTTATCTACTCGGGTTATTGAGAGAATAACTTGTGATTTTAGAGATGTATGGAAGTTTTTCTAGGACAGACGGTAATTCCAAAATCATTGTTATATTAGAGAGAGCTATGATATCCACCATGATAGTTATTTGGATGAGGTGGATAGGTATCTTTAGGAGTTGGATGCTTCAATATAGACAACTAATGATTAGACCCCGGACATAATGTGAGTGTCTATGATGGTTTTCATTTGAGCTCTTGAAAGAGTAGTTATTTATTCCAAATATGAACGGGACAACTATATGAACACTGTTTATCTATTTCTATTTGTCTAATTTTCCAATTTATTTTATTTCATCCACAGCCACTAATCTTATGGGGGACTTTATTTCTACTTGTAACTGAATAAAATTTATAAGAACATATTAGAGAAGGAGAAGAAACAATGGAACTCGATTTTCTAAAGTATGATCCCCCAATTAAACTCAACAAGGTAGCGGATGAGGCCCTTAGGTATCTATAATTATCCCTGGGTAAAAGGACCATGATGTAGGAGATGGTAGAGGTAACCCCTCAATCATGACTATAAGTCTTGTCTACTAAGAGGATTGAGAGGGTCCCTTCACCATATCAATAGATGAAGTGAATGTGGGAGTTAATGTTTTCTGGATGCATGAATCATAGTAAGCCCATGTATCATCATTTGATATCATGGCCTTAATGACATTACCCTTTTGACCATTCTTTTCTTTTTAAGAATCCACATTACTTTCTTCCCTTAAGTGTTTTGGAACTAATCCTTTGAGGATTTGATAGGATCCCCCAATGAATTCATAGGTCCAAGATGATGAATTTGTTAGTATGAAAGATAATGATCCTTGAGATGCATCCATATCTTCCCCCAGTCATGCGAAGTGGGTAGAGAGCCATGGTAATGTCATATGCACTCGTTCAGGTGCCATGTACGGTTTTTGACATTCCTCTACACATAATATTTCATTTCTATTTGCAGCTATAGAGGAACATGTGGTAGTCAAGGTTTATCACATTTTATCCATGGAAGTGTGTGATAGGGATCTCAGGCAGTTTGATGAATGTGTTGATACTGACCCTGACTCGACAAAGTTTAATGGTTTTATGTTTTTTAAGCAGTTGGTAGAGGGTGTAGATGGATGAAACAATTCGGGTACTAAGAAAAACACATTGTACGCCACTACTGGTGAAGTTGTTTTTAGTATTTAATCCACATATCTTGAAATTATGGATCAAAATAGTCCAAAAAGTGATATTCCTAGTTCCATCATGGAATCTAGAGATTTCAAAAAAGAATAGGATAGAAATGAGTTTTATCGTTCTCACAATTTAAAAAAATATTTTATTATTTCTTTCACCTGATGCTTCAAATAAAAGATCTATTTGTGATGATTTTTCTGTAGATAAAAAATCCATCGAGCTTCAATAACAGGGTATCGAATCCCCCTCTACTCCTGTTACTAAGGTACAAATTATTGTGAATCCTAATGTGGTATATTCTCAAGAGCCATTGATCCCATCTACGTTGTTTCAGAATGAAAAAGAGGGTGATCAATGAGAGACTCTCATATTGTATGTAGAGAAAAAAGAGAATTCTCATTTTCAAAAGGTCCCAACTTTGAGATTCAAGGATGGGTGTTCTCAAAATGTATTGATTTCAATGGACGAACTGATAACGGGTATGTTTAATAAACTATTTTGGTCACTTAACTACACTTCATACATGTTATTCTTCTAATATTGAGGAGAAGTGTTACATGTTATGCATTTTCATTGGATTCAGATATATTTATTTAAATGTGGTATTTCATGCTAGTTCGTTCAACAAGGGAATGGAACAAGGAGGATATTTGATTGAATTGATAACAGATTATTTTTATCTCATTGATAGTGGATTTGAATCTAATATGGATGCTCATGAGGATTTCCATCCTACACAACATTTTTCTAGTGGGATATCTGGTAGATAATCAGGGAGACACTACTTGATTAATTACCATCGTGACTTCGAAGAATCTTGTTTAGGCTTCCCATATTGGGATATGATAGATATAATTATCAAGAGATCCATGTTGTGTTGATGGTGATCATTTGAAATAAGTTGGAGGAGAGAATATCATAGAAAGTCAAGGCCCATCTTGCAGACCATCTTCAAGAAATATGATCTGCCAAAATCCAAGATGATGTCAGCCACTCCACGGTGGTGGAGATATTCCAAGAGCGTCTTAAAGAGTGTATCCAAATAATGAGCCTTGAATATGAATTACATTCCACCAAGGAGGTGTTAGTCCAACTATATTGATCCTTGTCTATGGATTCAGTGCAATTTTGTGACACCATTGGTGAATATGAGGATAATATTCATAAAGATTAGGAGGACACTACTACTATAATGGGTTGTTTTTCCAAGTTGAATGTCTAATAATGAATAGATCATATGCATTGACCTTATAATTTTATGTGAAACCATTCGTACCTAAAATTACCTCATGTTAATCAGTGTGAATTTTGTTAAATGAATGATGTCAGGGGAGATGACCATTCTTGAAAGAGATTGAAACATTCTGCAGTTTAATTAAGTGTCACTAAGAAATTGACCGTATATTTTACCATTCTATGATAAGGATGTTGTCATATAATTTAATGTATTTTGAGTAGGATGTTATTATATGTTGTTTAATGACATAAAAAAAGAAATTAAGGATCTGTAATTTAGTTTCTTGATCATTGACCAAAATGTTAATGATTCTATCATCCTTGGTAATCTTTTTGGGAATGCACCATCATATTCAGGTATGAGGAAGGAAATTTTTTGAGACTTAGTATAGTGCTTTCTGAATTCTAGGAGTGGTATGGGAAAATATTTTATGATAATGGAGGTGTTATTTACTGAATATGAAGTTACCACAGGGTGACAGAACCATTTAATAGGCTACTTCATGAATTGAAAAATAGGGCATGTTTTTTCAAGTCAGATAGGGGAATCCTTCACCTAACTGGTATATTTTAGGGAAACCATATGGAAATATGATTGGTCCATGTTACAACATAGTCATGTGAAGGTGTTATTAAAATTTTTGACATTATATTATCGATGTCCAATGGATGTTAATGGATATTATGATTTAACCACATTCATGGTCTAGTTTTATGTAAAATAAATACATGAACATGAAAGGAATATCTCAATTGAAAATAACAAAACAAAATTGGGTAAAATGTTTCCTACACCGGTTTATCCCAATGAAGGAAAAAATGGTGCATGTAGTTTTATGTAATATAGCTTGGAACAAAACATCATCGAATCTACAGGTGATATGTGGCCTATTAGGGAAAGAACATTCCACCATACTCTGGACATAAGGAAGGAAATTGAAAACTACTATCCTGGGGGTTCCTGGATCAGAAGTATGGATACAAGAAAAATATGTGAGGTATGACCATATAATAATTCAAATCTTGGTTTCTAACATATTTTTATCAATGGAAATGAAGACATGAGAAGATTCTCCCAAGAGGGATGTTTATACTGATTAAAAACCACATTTTGGGAAACGTTATGCAAATAAAAATTGGGGATGTTACAAGATATGAAAATATTGGAATCCATTGGACGAAAAACCCATTTTGTGGGCTACATTAAGAAAATATTATGGGGGAGTGTTACCGTATAGTCAGGAAAAAGATCACTCATATATTATAAATTATCCACTATAATCCAAATAATGGTTATAATGATCTTAATGTTTACTTGACCAGGAGTGTAATGTATGGAGAGGATATCATCTAAGAAAAAATGGAATCATTTGGATTTATATTTCCCATGAAGTGTAGTGTTCCGGGTATAGATATTACATATATATAGAAGGTATACGTCTCTATTTCTATGGTGGCCCCCCTAATGATGAGACCACTATTAGGGGTTCTTGACGTATCTTTTTTCATATGTGAGATAGAGGATATTTCATCTTACAATGTGGCTGGGTCTAGGAAATTTTGACTAGGTGTTGGTATGCATCTCTCATTAATGAGAATCAATCCACACATAGTTCTAAATTATAGGTCCCCTACATTGATGGAATTCATGTTGAAGGGAAAGAGGGTGTTTTTTATCATGGTTACATTTATAGAGTAAGAATCCATATTGAATCCTATTATGTAGATATTAGTCGTATATAAAAGTTTGGGAGTATATATATTATTATTTTGCATCTGGGACCAGGATTGATGATCTAGACATCACTATATGTCTCATTAGAATGTTAATAAATACAAACATAGTTGTAGATGAAATCATGTAATTTATTTTCATGCTATGAGTACATATATTGTTCCTTGTATGGTCTTGAAATCGAGACCATGATAATCTTAACACAAGTTGATACACCTTAATTATATTGGTAGACCCTTTACGAAAACTCCTAAACCCATCTGAGCCATGCTTGGTGTGTGTAACATGGGGTGGAAAAAGATCATTCCATGACACAAAGGAAATAATAGTGAAGGGTATGGGAATTTATATTTTCATAGTGTCTCAAAAAGAAGGTATTTTCCATAAATCACTACATGTCACATTAGGAAGATAATAAATCCATACATAGATCTTGAACTATCATGAAGTTTAGCATCATTCATTGATGAAATTGGACCTGAATATTAACATCATGTAGAGAGGAAATTGGGCATGAAAGTCACTATCACAAGGTAAGGATGATGATTATCTATTTTTAAAAAGGAGAAATGTCATGTTTGGACCCAGGATAGGAGATCAGAGAATCACTATGTATTTCATTAGAATGAGAATCAATCCACATGTTGTTCGAAAATAATTCCAAGTTCAGGTCTGAACCATGCATAGAAAAACTGTTTTTTGGTTGCATCTGGGAAAATAATTAGAGATCTTTGTATCACATTGTATCTCATTTTAATGAGAATAAATCCACATATAGTTCTACAAGTCTAGTTTCCTACATCAATCAAGGTTTTTCACGGGGAACATGGGCTTCGATATTTCCCTGAATGGTGTTTGGGTTAAAGTCATGAGGTATAGGTTTCATGACGTCTCTCACTCTAATGATAGTTAATCTATAATTCCAGAAAAGTTCCCTCTATAGATATAATTCACGATCTGGGATAAAATGATGTATTATTTTTCTTAATAATGGTTGGACCTAGCATGGAAAATCTGGTCATCACTAAATATCTCCTCAGAATGAAAATAAAGACTTATTTAGTTCCTAAAAGGATCATGTATTTTACAAGCATGTGATAAGGACATGATAATTTCGAGACATATAACACTATAAGGGACACAACATCCACCATAGAGTGGAAATTATGTGAGTGGGGCTCATCCATGGGAGTTTCCCAACCATTCTTCCTCTTGTCTGTCCAAGAGGGAATCTATAACAACTAAGATATTATAGGGATGTGATTGGTACATACACATGAGATTGAGGCCCATATTTGAAGGACCATGAGGGGTGTCAACTCAGGATGTTTTTTTCAGTTATTAATGTCAAATATTGGATATTTTTACAATGTAGTTTAATGTAATATAGTGAATATGAATTTGGTTTTCCTGTTTTTGGTCATACGACAAGGACCACATGTTTTTTAGTTTGTCATCATGTGACAATGAAAAATATTCCATGAAGTTTAGTATTTCGAATCATTTGTGTTATATTGTTCCTTTAACGATCATGTGACAAAGGCAAACTACATATTTTATCCTCTTGTAAGTAAGATTATATATGGTGATTTTTAGTTTAATGCCCTATATCTTGGATGATTTGTCATGTGATTACATAAAATACATCATAAAAAAACTTTCATTGGTTGGAATCATAATGATTTACCCATCGATTGAGATCAAGTAATAAGATCAACTAGAGTGGAACTTGTCTATGGACTAGGGTCCCTCGCAATTTGTCTCATGCATTAGAGGATTGTTTCCTATTATCATTAGAGTGTTAGGAACCAATACCAATTCTCCCTGGATGAATGAATAGAGGTGGAGATTCTTGTTAAATGATCATGTAATCCTATTTTTATAAACTTCCATGTAATAAAGTTATGAAATATTTATTCAATGAGTTACTCGAGTTCATATAGTCATCTCTAGGATTTTTTATCTATAGAGAATTGGTCACATATGAAAATTTAGAGTGATGGTAATTGAATCTAAATGGGTAGGAATACTTCTTTTATGTATACCAAAGAGTACAGGGTCTCCATTGTAGTAGTACATTTTGCAGTCTAGAAAGCCCATAACAAATGAAATATCTTTTCAGACCAAGAATATTTATCTTTTTGCACCAACTTATGTAGTATGTTTGTTAGGTTCTTGTTAAAGGCCTCTATCTATCCATTAGACACTGAATTATATTGGGATGATTTGATGGATTTGATAATGTATCCATAATAAATATTTTCCACCTTAGTGAAATTGAAAATGACTCCATTTTCAATCAATATATAATGAAGGACACCATATATGGTAATTATTTTAAATTTTACAAAGATAAAAAATTATTTTGGCCCATAATTCTTTTATGGGTACCGCCTCTTCCAATTTAGAGAAGAAATCAGAATTAGTTGGGATATATTTAAACCTATTAGTTGTAGCTAGGGGGTTTTACCCACAAGATCTATTCCCCATATAGAGAATTACCATTAGTATTCAGTTATATGTATCATCCTGAAGGGTTGATGTGTTAGGTTTGAATGCACTTGGATGGAATTCAATTTCTTTGATAATTATGCGTATTCTTGTGCCATCATTTACATAAGTATCCAGGCCTTTATATTTGGTTAAAAAGCCTATAACCTAACTGGTGGGCACAAATGGATACCTCATATACTTCATTCATAATAGTTGTAGTTATTTTCCATCGATACATCTGAGAATGATCTCATCAAATCCTCATTTATAGAGGACTTTCTATTGTTTTGGGCCATCATAATGATTAAAGTTAAGTGCTTACCCTTATATTTCTCCATTACATGCTCTATCCAGGTGGGTAACTTATTCTTGTTGGTTTTTGATTAATTGAATCAACTAGAAAATGGATGTGGTATACGAACCAGGTATGGGACTGACATCATTACATTCATTCATTCTAATTTGAAGAAATGGTGAAACCATTCAGCAATGGGAATTGATGATGATTATCTTGTCCCGGTTTGGATCTGGCAGTGGTGTAGCTAGATTTTCCATTTTATCTACATATATGTTCTATGATCGTAGGATGTGAGTCAATTTTGGTTTTGAGGGGAATCCTTCTATTAACCCTAATATAAATTCACGAAGGGGGATTGTCTCTTCTTTTTTGATGGAATAATCCCCATTGATTTGATTTATTACAAACTCTCGGTCACCTTTCAGCTCCACGTGTCCACTAGTATTTGGAGTTTGTAACACCCGAGACTTTTATGAGAAATATTTTTTTTAATATAAATCATCAAAGGAATCTTTCACTAAACACAACAATTTCTTGGCTTGGTTTACACGAAATCGTGACCTCCCTCGAAAGCTTGCGTCGTACGCAATACCGTGTTTCACTAAACAATGATATGCTATTAAAATATTATTAAAACTAGTTGTTATGAATAGTAATAACCACGTTTTGAAATTTTATAAATTTCATTTTTCAAAATGGACTTTATTATTGGATTTGGAATATCGAAATTAGCATAGGGTGAAATTTTGCTATTTTTCTAAAAACTTTGAATTTTTGATGAATAGTGAAACCACTAAATGGTAGTTAAAAAACTGATTTTTTTCATAAAACATAATTTTACCGCTTCTGTGAGTGGCATTTCAAAAATTCGAGAGACACGGTTGATGACAGTATGTAATATGTGGTTCAATGAGATAAAAATAATTTTTGATGAATAGTAACTTTTTTACTTTTATTTACCACGGTTAAAAGTAAATAGGGTAATTAAGGGTAAAAATTATATTATTATTACCTAACACAAGTCCTAATTCTATTGGATAAGTGTAATTCGACCAAAAACAACCATAGGAATAAAATATGACCATTTAGGCCCACATGGATTAGATTAGGACATTTATTATTAATTTATTTAAAGAAGGGTTAAATTAGTTTAAATCAATGTTTAATAAGAAAATCATTTTTAATATAGGGTTATACAAAAGATAAATTAGAATATAAATATTCATTAAAAATCTAAATATATTTCCTACATAATGGTATTTTATTTTTAATTTGTAGTCTTTAAATAAGTTAATTTATTTATGACACAAAGATGATGCAGTAATTGTCTTATTAATGAAATATTGAGATAATTGATGTTATAAATAACCAAATAAATGTATGTTGAGACTTTGTATGAATTACACTAATTTTCTAGGTTAATATGACATGTTATTATTGATTTAATTAACTTTGTTCGAAATAATAATTCTGTTATGATTTTCAGAAAAATCAATTACTAAATAGTGTCAAAATTTACAGAAAATAGTTTTTAAAACAAATATTATATTATTAATTGTTATTTTATTCATAAAAATATATGTTTCGGCCAAAAGACTTAGATAAGGTTATATATATTAATAATAAACAACTTGGGGTTCGTTTGGCTGCTTATAGTATGTTTATTAACCTTATAGTATAAGAACACAAGAAGACACGGTAAAAGAAAAATTATTTAACTTAATGTTAAATCTAAATGATAAGGATAAAATAGGAACCTAAACTTGTCTAAATTCTATTGGATTAGAGTATTTCGACCCATACCCACCATATTTTTGAAATAAATCAATTTTAAGCTATTTAAAACCGAATTTGGCTTTATAATAAAATAATATATTTAGTTTTTCCAAAGGAGCCCCTCTCCTCCCTTATAAAAAGGCACCTCCTCCCCCTCTTCCTCACACCACTTTGAGCCTTCAAGATCGGCCAACCCCTACCAATATATCCTCTCCACTTCCGTAGAGACATTATAGAGGTCCTGGTCTTTTTCAAAGACCAATTTTAGTGCCTTAAAAGCAGGTCTCAAAGAAGCGCTTTAAAGAAGAGGTAGTGTCTGTTACCAATTCTTCCAACTATATTTCTTCTTCCACTTCTTATTATTTAGTTGTTTCATAATGAAGTAATAAAATAAGTATCACTCATATACTGATATGTTATTATAAGTATGAAACAACCATATTTCACCATCTATCCATCCTACGGAAAACGAAATCACCGCGCGTGCGTACGTACGGAATACTGTCTCCACGCCGTGGTGTAATCTATTTTCCACCACCACCTTACATGGATGGGTATAATGGTGAAAATAAACAACTATATATTATTATTTTAATGTGGTATTGATTCTGAAATAGTATGCATACACTCCGATACAATTACAGGATCATGGGAACGATATCATCGCTCGTGCGTACGTACAGAATACCGTCTCCACGATGTGATGCAATTCGTACTACATGATATTCATTGAATAATGATTATATAAATGAATTGAATGAATAAATATGATATATAGTACAATAATACCATTATGTAAATGAGGTATCTATAACCTAAAGAGAAGAATAAGAATTTATTCGACAAAACACGCATAAGAAAAAAAAGGAATAAACACCCGAATAACATGTAGCAATGAAATATTACTAATAAGAGGCTAAGATTATGGACATATATGATATTATAACAAATATTATGATTCTGTAATAATTCAATGACATTATTTAAATCATTATACAGGAGGTTCAGACACTTACGAAGAAAATCCGACCTAAGGTAAGGGATTATTGTGCAAATCTCATTTTTATCCGAGATTGTTTATACTTTGAAATTTACTAGGGTGTATTTTATCATCCACAACCATGTTTCCTCAATATGTAATATTATTTCCATCCACCTACAATTGATTAAAACCAATTTTACCTTTTGGTGAGTTTTTCTTAAAAGATATGAAAGGAATCTATTGTCATTTTTCGTACGATGTACTTTTTGACATTTCTGACAAAAGTACGAGAAGAATGTTTTTTTAACTTATACGGAATGAAAAGATTTTTACAGTTTTATAAAGCCATATATTCATGAAGCTTCCTCAAAAATATTTCATGACTATTTTCAAGAAAATACTTTTCTTTTAAAAATTCATGACATTTTGTGAAAAGAAAAAGATTTTAAAGAAGAAAGGATATATTCCTCAAGATTTCATTTCAAGTGTTTTATCAAAAAAATTTCCATCTAAAATGAAATTATTTCATATGTGTATGTTTTAAGTATAATGTCTCCTTTATTTACATGGTTTCACTTTTCTTATTATGAAATTATATCCATTTCTTTTATATGGATTATGTTATGATGAGACGATTTTTATGAAACCCATTTTATTTGTTTTGTTATTATGAATGATGTATGTTTATTTTGTGGAACAATTAAGAATGATTTCCTTATGAGATGGATGGGACAAATATCTCCCTCCAATTAATTGGGTGATGATTTTATATCTCATGAGATAGACATGGCTGGAATGGTAGGTTAAACCAGTTCAGTGAAACATGACTGAAACGAGGAATGAACTCGGTTCAGAAATGGACTTTGTCCACTAAGATAGTCTTAGCAATGAGTCTTGAATAATAAGAAATGATTATCTATGATTATTTGTATATTCCACAACATATCATGTTTTATGTTATGATTATTGGGATTACATTTCACTACTATGATTTATCCCATGTTATGAAATTATGATTTATTTTGCAGGTTATGATTTCCAAAAGTTATGTTCTTATGTATATGATATGATGGATTTTTCTTTTGTTTACCCTTACTAAGAATTTGAGCTCACCCTTTTGTATGTTTTATTTCCCCAGGTCCAGAAGAAGGTTATTAAGTAGGATATGCCAAAAAGGGACTTTAGATATGATGAAATAAATGGGAGGCAAAGTTGATGCTTTATGAACCAGTTATTTAGGATTCCCAGTTTCTAAAGACTATATACCTATACGGTCCTTTCCTGGTTTTGTTATATGTTATAATAAGTGTGCTTCAATTCTAAAGTAATAAAAATGTATGTAAAGTATGGGTTGTTATAGATGGTATCAGAGGAAAGGTATAGTCAACCTTTGGAAACTAGGATGTGAAAGCCTTAGTAAGAACCCTAAGGATAAGTCTAACAATAGAACACAATCTTAGGGTTTTAGAAATGGCCATGAATATCCTAGGATAAGACCTTAAGTGTGAAATTTTATTCTTGATTATGTGGTTTTCCTATTATAATTAGTGTTTCTCACACTATTCTTCTTGGTTTTAGTCAATGGATGGGACCGGAAGGAACCTTGTTAATGCGGAATGTGACAGGCAATGCAATGATTGTCCCCCTGAGCAACCAAACGTAATGGGAGCTGGAATGCAAAATCTTGTAGCCATGCTCACACAACTTTCTCAAGATATGAATCATGCAGGACTTCCAAACGAGCAAAGGAAGGAGCAACATTCTATTAAATCCTTCCTGAGGCAGCATCCACCTTCATTCAGCGGGTCTACTGATCCATTAGTTTCTGAACAATGGATTAGTACTGCTAAAAAGATCTTTTCAGTTCTTCAATGTTCTGAACATGATAAAGTCATCTTACCAGTTTATCGTTTGGAAGGTGATGCTGATCAATGGTGGAATCTTATTAAGAATATGAGGCAAAGGGATGAAATTGAGTCCATGTAATTGGACGAGTTCAAGAACTTATTTTTCAATAAGTACTTCCCTTGTATTCTCCGAACAATGATGGAGAAAGAGTTTCTTGAGATGAAGCAAAAGGATGATGAATCTGTTGGTACCTATGAATCATATTTTACAAGACTTTCAAGGTGCGCTTCTGGTATCATTATCCAACCTGAGAGTAATATCGATCAATTCTTTAGTGGCTTAAAACCAAGTCTTCGAAGGGCGTTATCCATAAGGGACTTCAATAGCTATGAGGAAATCGTTCAATGTGCTCTCAAAGTCGAGATGAAGATTGGAGTAACCCATCTGTCATATGGGTTTGATAAGAAGAGGAAAATGGAATTCAAAGGAAAATCTAAAGAGCACACTGAAAAGAAGATGATCTTTCCCTTATGCTCAATGGGTGGAAAGAAACATGGGGGGAGTTGTCTTAAAGGGACAAGTAAATGTTTCAAATGTGGAAAGGAAGGTCATAGGGCATTTGAATGCCGAATTGATGGGAAAAAGATGTCTAATGATGCAAACAAAGGAAGGGATACACAGAATGAACCTACTACACTTCAATGTTTCAAGTTCAAGGATATGGGGCATTATGACAATCAATGCACAAATCCAAGGGTTGATGATGATGGTCGACGTCAATAAACTCTTAAGTCCAAAGATAAAGGAAAGTCACATGCAATTTCTATCAGCGATGTGGAGTACGATAACGATGTGGTGAAAGGTACACTTACTATCCACTCTAAAGTAGAAAATGTTTTATTTGATTCTGGATCCACCTACTCTTTTATTTCTGATGAATTTTCTAAGGATATCACCATATTACCTCATCAATTAGATGTTGAGTTAGCAGTGACAACCCCTAATGGCACAACAGCCGCATCAAAAGTTTATAAATCTTCTCCGATTGAAGTTTGTGGGAAAGTGCTTCCTGCAAATCTTGTGATCCTTCCAATAGTAGAATTCGATGTGATTCTTGGCATGGATTGGCTTTCTTTATATGGATCTCATATCAATTTCCAAAGAAGGGAAGTCACATTTCATATTCCAGATCAATCTATGATCGTCTATCGATGCAAGGATGAATATAACATTCCAGTGGAAATTTCTTCCATCTTATGGGTCTTGATTCCACTAAATGAAGGTTATTTATATCAAATGGTTGGTGAGAAACTCAAGATTAAGAATATTCCCATTGTACGGGGGTTTGACGATGTCTTTCCGGAGGAATTGCCAGGTCTTCCACCAAATCGTGAATTTGAGTTTTCAATAGATCTCATACCGGGTGCTTTACCTATTTCAAAGACACCTTATAGAATGGCCCCAATTGAGTTGCAGGAATTGAAGAAGCTACTCCAAGATAATCTTGATAAGGGATTAATACTCCCTAGTGCTTCACCTTGGGGAGCACCTGTTCTGTTTGTTAAGAAAAAAGATTGATCAATGAGACTCTGCATTGATTATCGAGAACTTAACAAGATCACTATCAAGAACAAGTATCCTCTCCCACAGATTGATGACTTATTTGACCAACTACGTGGAGATCAATAATTTTCCAAGATTGATCTTCGTTCAGGGTATCATCAATTAAGAGTAAAATGGGAGGATATACCAAAGAAGGCCTTCCGTACAAGGTATGGACACTATGAATTTATACTGATGCCATTTGGTCTTACTAATGCCCCTGTTATCTTCATGGATCTAATGAATAGAGTCTTTTGAGACTATCTTGATCAGTTTGTGGTAGTCTTTATAGATGATATTCTTGTCTATTCAAAGAGAAAGTAAGAACATGAAGATCACTTGAGAATTATATTGAAGACCCTGAGAAAAGAGAAGCTTTATTCCAAATTTACCAATGTGAATTTTGGCTTCAAAAAGTTTCATTTTTGGGTTACATAATCTCAAAAGTGGGGATATCTGTGGATCCAGAAAAAATAGAGGTTATCGAAAGAAGGTCGAGACCAACAACAGTAACTGAGATCCAAAGTTTTCTTGGTTTGGCTGGATATTATCGACATTTTGTGAAATATTTTTCACGAGTATCTAATCCACTCACCATGTTGACTCGGAAAGGAGTTAAGTTTGTTTGGACGGAGGAATGTGAAGAGAATTTCAAGGAGTTGAAAAGAAGGTTATCCAGTGCACCTGTGCTCAAACTTCCTTGTAGTGGAGAATGGTTTGTGATCTACAGTGATGCATCCAAGAATGGATTGGGGTGTGATCTTATGGAAAATGATATGGTGATAGCTTTTGACTCACGAAAGTTGAAAATCCATGAGCAAAATTACCCAACTCATGATTTGGATTTAGCTGTAGTAATATTTTCATAAAGATTTACAGAAATTATCTTTATGGAGAAAGGTGTGACATTTATACTGATCGTAAAATTTTAAAGTATATTTTCACACAAAAGGAGCTGAATATGTGCCAAAGAAGATGGTTGGAGCTGATTAAGGATTACGACTGCTCAATCCATTACCACCCTAGGAAAGAAAACAAGGTGGCAGATGCATTAAGTCGACAAGACCATGCCAGTTTATCCATGATGAGGATCACAAAAGATCCAATATTTATGGATTTACAAAGGATGAATCTTGGAATTATAATGGAAGGAAAAAAAATCTTATCTTTCTCAAATGAATGTTCCACCATCTATACATGTGAAGTTTAAAGAGGCACAGAAAGAAGATGTCGAGTTACCAAAGAAGGTGAGAAATGTTCCTAAATTAAACCTTTATTGTGATGGGATAATAATGTTCAAGAATCGGGTTTGTGTTCCTCCCATCCCCGATTTAAATAAGGAGCTACTGGATGAGGCTCATAGTTCATCATTCTCTATTCATCAAGGAAGCACGAAGATGTATAGGGACCTGAAAGAGTACTTCTGGTGGGATGGTATGAAAACAGATGTTTCTGAATATGTCTCTCGATGCTTGGTTTTTCAGCAAGTTAAAGATTAGAGACAAAAGTATAAGGGGATGTTATAACCATTACCCATACCCAAATGGAAATGGGAAAACATCACTATGGACTTTGTCACCGGACTTCCTAAAACATCCAAAGGCAATAATGCTATCTGGGTCATAGTTGATCATCTTACAATGTTTGCACACTTCATCGCTATTAGAGAGGATTTCTCTCTGGATCAGCTTGCCAGGATATATGTGAAGGAAGTGGTAAGATTGCATGGAGTACCACTTTATATTATATCTGATCTGGATTCGAGGTTTACCTCAAAGTTCTGGCGAAGTCTTCAGCATACTATGGATACAAAGTTGAGTTTCAATAATGCTTATCATCCTCAGACAGACGATCAGTCTGAGAGAATAATTCAAACTCTAGAAGATATGTTGAGAGAATGCTCTATGGATTTCAAAGGTGGTTGGGATCAACACCTACCTTTGGTAGAATTTACTTATAATAATAGCTTTCACTCCAGTATTCATATGCCTCCTTATGAAGCTCTCTATGGAAATAAATGTAGGACTCCAACTTTCTGGGATGAAGTTGTAGAAAGAAAGATATTAGGACCTGATCTCATTGATGAAATGGCAGAAAAGGTCAGATCTATTCAACAACACATAAGAGCAGCTCAGAGTTGACAGAAACGTTATGCCGACAACCGAAGAAAAGACCTAGAGTTTGAATTGGGTGATAAAGTGTTCTTACGAATACCACCCTGGAAGAGGGTCATGAGATTTGGAAAGAAGGGGAAGTTGAGCCCTAGATATATCAGTACATTCGAAATACTGGATCGTGTTGGAAAGGTAGCTTACCGATTGGTGCTTCCACCGAATCTCTCTCAAGTTCACGATGTGTTCCATGTATCTCTCCTGAGAAAGTACATACCTGATCCTTCACTTGTACTCAGCTCAGAAGTTGTACCGCTAGAGCAAGATCTTTCTTTTGAAGAACAGCAGATAGAGATTCTGGATCATAGCAAAAAAGTCCTACGAAACAAGACCACATGATTGGTGAAAGTTTTATGGAGGAACCACCAATTAGAAGAAGCTACATGGGGGCTTGAGGATATGATGAGGGAGAGTTATCCTCATCTGTTTGTTACAAAGTGACAAATTTCGAGGGCGAAATTCATTTTAAGGGGGGTAGAATGTAACACCCGAGACTTTTATGAGAAATATTTTGTTTTTATATAAATAATCAAAGGAATCGTTCCCTATACACATCACTTTCTTGTCATGATTTACACGAAATCATTACCTTCCTCGATAGCTTGCGTCATACGCAATACCAAGTTTAACTAAACAACGATATGATATTAAAATATTATTAAAACTAGCTGTTATGAATAGTAATAAACACTTTTTGAAATTTTATAAATTTTATTTTTCAAAATGGACATCATTTTTGGGTTCGGAATATCGAAATTATCCTAGGGTAAAATTTTGGTATTTTTCTGAAAACTTTCAATTTTTGATGAATAGTGAAACCACTAAGTAGTAGTTAAAAAACTGATTTTTTTCATAAAACATAATTTAACCGCTTCTATGAGGGGAATTTAAAAAATCCAAGAGACACGGTTGATGTCAGTAAGTAAAATGTTGTTCAATGAGATGAAAATAATTTTTGGTGAATAGTATCTTTTTACTTTTATTTACCACGGTTAAAAATAAATAGGGCAATTAAGGGTAAAAATGATATTATTATTACACTAACACATGTCCTAATTCTATTGGATAAGTATAATTCGACCAAACCATCCTTAGGAAAAAAATATGACCATTTAGGCCCCCTTGGATTAGATTAGGACATTTATTATTAATTTATTTAAAGTAGGGTTAAAATAGTTAAAAACAATGTTTAATAAGAAAATAATTTGTAATATAGGGTTATACATAAGATAAATTCTTCTATAAATATTCATTAGAAAGCTAAACCGATTTCCTACATAATGATATTTTATTTGTAATTTTTAGACTTTAATTAAGTTAATTTATTTGTGACACAATGATGATGCAGTAATTGTCTTATTAATGAAATATTGACATAATTGATGTTATAAATACCCAAATAAATGTAACTTGAGACTTTTCACGATTTCCACTAATTTTCTAGGTTCATATGACATGTTAGTATTGATTTAATTTACTTTTTTAGAAATAATCATTCTGTTATAATTTTCACAAAAATCAATTACAAAATAGTGTCAAAATTGGCATAAAATAGTTTTTAAAAAATATTATATTATTAATTTTTATTTTATTCCTAAAAATCTAAGGTTCGGAAACATGAATTAGATAAGGTTATATATATTAATAATAAACAAATTTGGGTTCGTTTGTCTGCTTGTTGTATGTTTATTAACCTTATAGTATAAGAACACAAGAAGACACGGTGAAAGAAAAAATATTTAACTTAATGTTAAATCTAAATGATAAGCCTAAAATAGGAACCTAAAATTGTCTAAATTATATTGGATGAGAGGAGTTCGAACCATCCCCACCTTAGCTTCGAAATAAATCAATTTGGAGCTATTTAAAACCGAATTTGGCTTTATAATAAAATAATATATTTAGTTTTTCTAAAAGAGACCCTCTCCTCCCTTATAAAAGGACACCTCCTCCCCATCTTCATCACACCACTTTGAGCCTTCAAGCTCGTCCAACCCCTGACAATTTCTCCTCTCCACTTCCCTAGAGACATCCTAGTGGTTCTGGTCATCTTCAAAGACCAATTTTAGTGCCCTAAAAGGAGGTCTCAAAGAAGCGCTTTAAAGAAGAGGTAATGTCCGTTACCGATTCTTCCAACTTTATGTCTTCTTCCACTTCTTATTCTTTAGTTTTTTCATTATGAAGTAACAAAATAAGTATAAATAATATACAGATATGTTATTATAATTATTAAACAACCCTATTTCACCATCTATCCATCCTACGGAAAACGAAATCACCGTGCATGCGTACGTACGGAATACCGTCTCCAGGCTGTGGTGTAATCTATTTTCCACCACCACCATACAAGGATGGGTATAATGGTGAAAATAAACAACTATATATAATTATTGTAAAGTGGTATTGATTCTTAAATAGTATTCATACACTCCAATACAATTACACGATCATGGGAACGATATCATCGCTCGTGCGTACGTACGGAATACCGTCTCAACGATGTGATGCGATTCGTTCTACATGATCTTCATTGCGTAATGATTATATAAATGAATTGAATAAATAAATATGATATATAGTACACTAATACCATTATGTAAATGAGGTTTCTATAACCTAAATAGAAGAATAAGAATTTATTCGACAAAACACGCCTAAGAACAAAAAGTAATAATCACCCGAATAACATGTAGCAATGAAATATTACTAATAAGAGGCTAAGAGTATTGACATATATGATATTATAACAAATATTATGATTCTGGAATAACTCAATGACATTATTTAAATCATTATACAGGAGGTTCAGACAATTATGAAGAAAATCCGACCTAAGGTAAGGGATAATTCTGCAAATCTCATTTTTATCCGAGATTTTTTATACTTTGAAATTTACTGGGGTGTATTTTATCATCCACAACCATGTTTCCTCAATATGTAATATTATTTCCATCCACCTAAAATTTTTTAAATCCAATTTTACCCTTTGGAGAGTTTTTAGTAAAATATATGAAAGGAATCTTTTTTCATTTTTCATACGAGGTAGTTTTTGACTTTTCCGACAAAATTATGAGAGGAATGTTTTTTTAACTTATATGGAATGAAAGGATTTTTACGGTTTTATAAAGCCATATTTTCATGAAGCATCCTCAAAAATATTTAATTACAATTTTCAAGAAAATCCTTATCTTTTAAAAATTCATGACATTTTTTGAAAACAAAATGATTTCAAGGAAGAAAGGATATTTTCCTCAAGAATTCATTTCAAGTGTTTTATCAAAACTGTTTTCCATCTAAAATGAAATTATTTCATATGTGTATGTTTTAAGTATAATTTATCCTTTATTTACATGGTTTCACTTTTCTTATTATGAAATTATATCCATTTCTTTTACATGGATTATGTTATGATGGGATGATATTTATGAAACCCATTTTATTCATTGGGTTATTATGAATGATGTATGTTTATTTTGTGGCACAAGTAAGAATTATTTCATTATGAGATGGGTGTGACCTATATATCCCTCCAATGCATTGGGTAAAGATTTTATATCTCATGAGATAGACATGGCTGGAACGGCAGGTTAAACCGGTTCAGTGAAACAAGACTGAAACGAGGAATGAACTCGGTTCAGAAATGGACTTTGTCCACAAATATAGTCTTGGAAATGAGTCTTGAATAATAATAAATGATTATCTATGATTAGGTGTGTATTCCAAAAAGTTTCATGTTTTATGTTATGATTATTTGGATTACATTTCACTACTATGATTTATCCCATGTTATGAAATTATGATTTCATTTACAGGTTAAGATTTCCAAAAGTTATGTTCTTATGTATATGATGTGATTGATATTTCTTTTGTTTACCCTTACTGAGAATTTGATCTCACCCTTTTGTATGGTTTATTTTCTCAGGTCAGGAAGAAGGTTATTAAGTAGGATATTCCAAAAAGGGACTCTAGATATGATGAAATAAATGGGAGGCAATGTAGATGCTTTATGAACCAGTTGTTTATGTTTCCCAGTTTCTAAAGACTCAATACCTATACGGTCCTTTCCTAGTTTAGTTATATGTTATAATAAGTGTGCTTCAATTCTGAAGTAATAACAATGTATGTAATGTATGGGTTGTTATAGAGTTACACTTCCATACCTTACATGACTGTCAAATATTATGACTCATTGTTTGTACAACATTCTAATAATTGGATAGAGTATGTCAAAACAACTTTTTATAGGGAGATAAGAATGATCACTAACCCATATTTTTTGTTAATAGGGCCTTCCATTCTCTTCAATTTTTTGATTTTGGTTGAACTATAAGAAATACATTTACCATGTTTGGGGGAAATTTGAATAGAAAAGATCTCTTCGATTGTAAATTCAGTATTTAATGATGTCCCTTATATAGACAGGTTCTCTACAAGGAAGTATTCCATGGCTTGGCCTTTCACTACCTGTTGGGGAATGAACTGAATATTAAATAGATATAGAGTAAACTCCCACCATGTCAATTATCATGTCAACACAAGATGATTGAGGATATCATTGAGTGGGTTATTTCAACAATACATTTCAACCATTTTTTTCTACAAGCAATGCCTAGTTTTTGGAAACATGAAGATTGACATTAGAAATATTTTCATAATATCAAAATAATGGGTCTCAGCATCGATTCTACTTTGAATAATATAATAAATCAATTTTGATTCCTATCTTCATTATTTTGTGAAAATATTTCACCAAGAGATTTCTCTACGGTCATTTCATATATAATGATTGGTTTTCCTTCAACATGTGGCATTAATACCGCTGGGATTAAGACATATTTATTATAGTTTTGTAATTATTCTTTTGAATCATTGGTCCAGGGATATGTGACGCCCATCTTCATTAATTTGGTTAAGGAAACAAACTCCCTAAAATATGGATCTAAATCCATAAATATTAGAGAAGTTTCTTAATGTCCTCTAAAATTGATTTGGATTTTTTGGATCTGAAATGATAAGTGTAACTTTTGTTTTATCAGGATATATATTTATTCCTCTATGGTTTATGAAGAAGTTGACAAACATTAATATGGTAACCATGAAAATACATTTTAAGGGGATAATATTCAGGCTATGTTGTCATACCATTCTATAAATGGTCTCCATTCCATTTAGGTGGTCAACAATGTTCATGAATATTCCACTAGATTATCAATGAACCATTCATCCAGTATCCGAAAAAGGGGTCGAATATGAGATACATTTCCTGTTGTTATGTGGATCTAGTGTTCATCAATCCAAAGTGAATTTACCGATATAAAAATACTCCTTCAGAGTCATTTATGGTGGTTTATTCTTCACCTTCTAGGGCCATATAGATTCAGTTGTACCATGAATATCCATACATGATGTATAGGGCTTAATAACCAGCCATGGCATTGATCAAAAGCTTTTTGATTGGAACCGTAAAGTCATCTTTCAAAAACATCTGTTTGAGATCTCTGAAGTCGATGAAAACTATGATGATATTATTATTATTTATTGGTATAATGTTGTATATAAATTTCTAATATTTTACTGATCAAATGAACTATTTCATAATGATATAATCCAATTCAACCTTAATTTGTGTGGCGTGAGTTAGGTGTTTCTGTCTGGCTGCCTATTTATTTCCCCAACAATCTGCTAGAAAAATCAAGTGATGGGTTACCACATCGGGATAAAATCCATCATCTCTTTGTAGTTCAATGAAAATACATCATGGGGTCACATGGGGAATGAATTATATATCTTCCATTATTCTATATTCAGGGCCGCATTGATGAAAGTGGGTCATGGATCTTCTTATGTAAACATATATATATATCTAAGAGTTCATTAATAGTGGTGGACACACATTCCTAAATTACTATAGGGGTATCCTTAGGGTCTTACTCTATTTACTGTTCCTCATTCATTACCTCCTTTACCACTAACTGGGATGTAGTAGATGAAGCATGGTCCTCGGAGGGAGGAGGTGAGTCATTATTTGTAAATCCAAATAATTAAGTGATCATTTCAGTAGCAATTTCTAGTATCAGGACTTTTGGAGCTATGAAAGAAGGAAGAAGGATTGAGAAAGAGAATTTTCATTTTCGTTTATTGACATAACAACTTCTTCTATCCCATAAAATGGAATATGAATTTTTTGTAGCTAAGGGGACGGAATCAAGAAATTTTCATCCATGATTTTATTATTTCTCAGAGAGTTGAAAAATTATCCCATGCCATTAGGATTGGATATCATAATTGGAATTACCAAAGTCTTTGGAAGTGTTCCTTAATTTTAAACCACATATTTTATTTGTTCGATTAGAAGAACATACTTTTCACTGAGCTGATTGATAGTATTGATGAGAATCATCTTTATATAATTGATTACATTGATATAAGTGAACATATATTCCATGGACCATTTCCCTTCCTTATGATAGAATCCTATATCAATGTATTGTGATTTCCATGAATTAAATGTGCCTTTATCACCATTAAATATCCCAATAAGTCATTTGAAAAAATATTTTAGGAATTTGTGGTATGATGATGGTATATCTGCATGATGATACAACGATGGTCCTCCTATAAGAATGTTTGAAGATGTATCTTGTCTAACAGCCATAGATTCTAAATCAGATACAAGATCCTCGAATTTAATTTCACTTAGAGTCTTTTTCCCTTTATATTTATTGGCCAGTAACATTATTGCAGAGGGAGAAAAATGATATTAGCTAAGAAATATTTGATTTTTTTTGACGAGGTTGTCTCCAAAGCTATTACCAATGAAGTATTTTTGGATATCAATGTAATTTATCCTCCTAGATATATACCATGGTCTAAAAATTCTATGTAAGACAACATCTTCATCCTGGTCTATAAAATATATGAATGTGTGGGATTATAAAGAATCATTTTATTCATGATATACCTTAGTAGTAGCAATATTGATTTCAAATTCATGAGGACTTGACAAGGCCATGATAAGTATTTCTTAGATATCATTTGATACAATTAAAGAATCCAATATTGATGGTTTTGCTATAAATAAGGATACTTTATTTAAAACAACATATTTATGTTCTAAATTTATGTGCTTCCTTGTGTGGGGATGTTATTTTTGGGTAGACATGGGGTTTGATATTCCCATTGTTGATGGATCGTCCCTTGAAATACGAGTTGAAGGTATTTACGCGAATGATGGATTTGGTCAACTAGGAACAACTAGATGCGAGGGTTGGTTAGGTGTTGATATATCCTATAATATATATTATATTATTATGTTGTTTAGGAATATCTTTTCGACATTGGGGAATTCCCTTTTTCAGGTTGATATTGTTGGACATCTCTCCCATGAGTTTCTACATTGTAGATGGTTCATGTAAGGGAATCGTTAAAGTAGTGACTCAAGGCATGACCACATCCTTTCCTATACCCTCGATTTTGAAAGACTTTTAACCCAATTCCTCATTCATGTGTAAAGAGTTTGGGTTCTTAATTTTTCTCATCATTCGTGAATGGATCCACGATGTGAATAACATTAATGAAACTAAAAATAAAATAATTATATAATTAATATTTTTTCTAGTAGTTTGACTCTTGTTGTATAGATTGGTGGGGGTACTGCACATGATTTTAGTAATATAAAAATGAAGTTCTCTAAAATTATGTGTGAATTTATCATTGTTTTAGGATCATATTTTGGTATTTTATTACTTCTTTCTCGACCAAGCTTCTTTTTCAAAGAATGAATTCTAGAGGACCCAGCTTCCAATGAAGTTGGTATTTTCTCCTCAAAGGTAGTTGAAAAAAAAAATTATATTTCAACTATGTTTATAGGATATCATGAGTCTTGTAGATCATATTAATGAACATAAAGTCACCTATTGTTTACATAATCTTTCTATTAACATTAATCAATTAATTTTCTTCTTCTAGATTAGAGGCGGAACATATGAAACCTAATAAGGAAAATTTTTCATCCTCACATTCCCTGGGTCCACCATTATTTGTGGGAGTTATTTAAAAATACAACAATCATCGATGTGGATCCCTATTAATTGATAGGAGAGGAAATAATATGGGATATGAAGATCACCTTATTTATCGGGCTTGCTGGGCTTTGGAATCATGAACAATGTTTTCCATTGTTGAGATGAATTAGCCATGGAATTACAATATTTAGGGAGAGGCAGTGGTTTTGATTAAACACACATACTTCAATTGTTTTGGTGTGGGACACATTATGAACCTGAACATAATCCTATTACTTTTCTAAATTTTCCCTATTTTCTATAGAATTGGAAATGGTTGTGTTTATGACATTAACTACTTTAAAATGGATTGGAGGAATTATATCAGTTCCTTTCTACGACGGGCTTTTTCTATTCCCTCTACAAGGCTTTTCTCTCTTTATTAACAATTATCTTGGAGAATCATAGAAGATATTAATATGAAGGGAATTTCTATAATGATCAATCATTTTGGCCACTAATGAGGGAACTGAATCATGGTAAGGGATGAAATGGGAGGATCCACCCTAGGTTACTTTCCACAATCAGTAGAAGACTAATATACCTCAATGCGGAGATTGTTCATGGAAAAAATACCACGTTTTTGAGGGATGGGGCTATTATTATTTTTCATTCACAACTCTTGATGCCTTAATTTATGGCCTAAATGGTTGGGTTAAAAAATACCCCAGACCTATGGGACATGGTTTTTCAAGAACTATCATGGTTGTTACTATCGTGACAAATATTATGATTCTATAGAGGTTTGTTCCAACATGGTTTGTGTGAATCAATTAGTGTGAACCTAATTAACTTAGTTTGAAATAAAATTTCACTATTTATAATATTTTTGGTATATGACAATTAATTTCCCCTAAAAGTTATGATTGACTGATATTCTCATATGATTAATGAAAAATTCTCTCAATAACCCTTTCTCTTCGAGCATGATGTCGGTGAGATTTGACCGAGGCTCTTTTTTTAGCGCATCATTGTTTATGAAGAATGTTTTTAAAGATATAATAATGATTTAAAATTTCATTCTAAATTTTTTTGAGGTATTTTTTTGTTAGTTATCATGATGAAATTTAACTGTCATTGTGAACCCCACCCTCTAATAAGTTCATTGGGTGGGGAATCAATGAACAACTATCACAATCTCATTAATGACCTAAGGAATTCACATAAAAGTGATCATTAATATACCTTAATCTATGGATTTTGTGAATCAATGAG
Source organism: Viscum album (assembly GCA_963277665.1). Lineage (NCBI taxonomy): Eukaryota > Viridiplantae > Streptophyta > Magnoliopsida > Santalales > Viscaceae > Viscum > Viscum album. The sequence continues at coordinate 369,078,161 of OY728130.1, read as the reverse complement.
GTATAACTAGTCAATTTTTCATCACAAATGTTATATTAATTTAATGTGACTTTGATACTCATAGTAAGGTAATACTATTGATTTTAAGTGATGAAAAATTTTCTCTATATTGAGGTGGATGTCATGCAAAACATAATCAAACATTACCTATGGAATGTTGTATTGAGGGCTGGCTAAAGGCCAGAACAAGACTAGTATTTCATATTTAGCTAGCTATTTCATCATTCTTGTCTTATCTTGTTCATATTTTTATAGAAGATCCTCAACCTGATCTGACTATTGTTGATAGTTTCTTACAACTTTATTATATGTAGTGATATTAGTAAGGATTTTTTCTATTAGTTTGGAAAACAAGTGTCCCAATTATGGTTTAAATAATTATTTTCACCTTGTTCTTTATTTTACTTGATAAGTAATTTTACTTGTGTGTGATAGGGAATAAAACGCGACTGAACTACTTTTTCTCAAGTTCCTCATGGTTAGAGGCCTTTCTCACCACAACATCACCAAAGGGAGGACACTTTTGACGATGTAAAACACTACTATGAATATTATATTTGTAATGAACCCCTTTTGGGGGGAGGAACACCATGGTGTATTATAGAACAAAGAATGACCTCTTGATCTATGATCTTCTATCCATGTAGAAGGATATCATGGCTCTCACTAGGAGATTGTCTCTTCAGATCAATTTTATTATCGAAAAGACTCAATATTTCATGGTTAGGTTTCTGAGGATGACCTTCAGAATTAATGCTAATGCCTCGATGATTTGTTGATGAGAGATTAGGTTTTTATAACTCCCTAGTTAAATTTATTAGTGCTTAAATAATTCTATCATTATGTAATGTGAGATCATGGATCAGATTTTTATTTTCCAATTGTATTTAGAGAGGATTATTCATAGATTACATCTTATGAGTGACTTGGGCCAATTTTTGGGGTATGTGGTTTCATAGATATGAGTTTTTTCATACCATGGAGTGACCATTGGGTTAGGTTGATTATCTTCATTTGGAACACATGTATGTGTGCCATTCATTTTTCCATATAATATATGAGAGTTATCCACATGACCCTCATGTATGGGAGTGAGGTGTGTATCTACTCTAGGGTGACATGTAGATGAGAAACCCCATTTTCACAAATAGAAATTTGTGTATGTCCTCTAGGAACTATTTTCCTAGAGATTATGATGTCTTAGAAAGTCTGTGAGATGTATCAAGGGATTTTCATCTAGTTTTTAACCATTTTCAGGATATTCTTGATACCATTTATGATATAAATGGGGATATATATTCATTATGTACTTGTATTAGTGGTATATGAATGCTCATTTCATACATTTCTTTCCAATTAATATTGACAGTTCCTGTGTGTGGGGGTAGAGAGTTGGGTCACCCCTCAATATTTTGATGGGACTTCCCAAATATCATTTAGAGAGGCTTCCAGAGTAAATTATAGGAAGGATTGATGAATTAAGGATAGTGTGTGCACCTACTTGTAGGTATTCATATTTTTTTTCTATGAAATTGATTGAAGGTTTCGAACTAGTTCTACAAGTAGGATTGATTAACCTGGGAAAATTCAAATTCCAACTTGTGATTGTACTCCAAATTTGAGTGATGGTATTTCTAAATTAACTCTAGTTGAATCTATTGGATGCCTAAATTAGATTGGGCTAGTGTATAATACTTCATGAAATTTACACAACATTGAGTTAGTGGGATTCTCCAAATGGTGGAAGGGTGTGACCCTACTCAATTTTGACAATTTATGCCCTTAGTGAAATTTCTTTCATGCCCTCATCTATGTTACCTAGGGAAAATAATCGAGGAAGACACCCGTATTACATTGAGGGTTTACTATCATGAGGTTTTGGTTGTGGTAATTTATAGTAGAAGCACTTGAGAAAGAACCATGTATCATATTGATGATTTTTTCTGGAGCCTCATTATCCACCTCACTAATTTAATTGAGGTATTGGTTGTTTATTCAAGGGAAATCCTCTCTAAATATATGAAGACAACAGTTTCTTCCATCTTCTTTAGAACAACTAGTTATTTGTGCCTAGATGATTAGTGGGGATTCATGATATGGAGGGCCTTTTGGGGATCCTCCGGGGTTCTGATTGTACAGTGCTGATGGTACTCCTAGGAAAATGAGTTTAGGACCCAACATTTATGATTCTAGGTTGGTGATGGCTTCCTCTACATGGATGTATCCCTAGAATAAGTTTTAGTTAAGGCATGTGTTGTTGAAATATGGAAGGATTCCATTATATCAATGGGATTCCTAGAATTGAGTTACCTTGATATATGAAAAAACAATAAAACCTTGTCAATGAAACATCTCATTTTAATAAACACAATCATGATTGATTTCTTTGTTTCACATCATTAAATTTTCAATAAAAATAGGCATGATGGGTGTGAAACACTGTCATCTTGGTTATGGATTCATGTTAGGATTACAATTTATTTTATTTTTGTACAAAAAAATTTGTGTTAAATAAATTTTCATTTATATGGGGTTGATTTTCATTCAGTCATTCTTATTAGGTTCTCCATTATTCTCCTTCGGATAATGTGTGTTTTTATAATGGTCAATTATAGGGGTTAGATTTTTTTACAATCATTAGAGTTGAGTTTACTATTAATGAATGGTTTCCATTGTTTTATCAATGGAAATAGAATCACCCAACATTTCTATATCTATGAGGGAACTTCTTTTCAAAGGTAGGATCTTCTTGGGATGTATAGCGAATGATGCTTAAGAAGCCACATTGGTTAAGGGGATTGGTGGTTAGGATCATTGAATCATTTTAGAGGAATTTTTTCCAACATTATGACTCTATTATTGATTTAATATATGTTGGGGTAATCATTAAATAATTCCCAATATGATGCGTGTCAGCCTTGAATTAACAATAAATTATTATCATGTATGGAAATGATAATCATCTATATGTATATTAGGTTCTTCATAAGTGGAGATATCTATATGTATAAGGTTATCAATCAATGGTATCATATTATTTGTTAACTAGATAATTTTTTGTCATTATAATGATGATTCTCATTTTCTAGCCACATAGTGGGGGGCTCTAGGATGTGACATCATCTTACATGATATGAGTTATTTTGATGTTGGGATCAATCCCATGGATCAGTTTCTTATATATCCTTATGAAATAAATTATAACCCATGTATTTTTTTCCATTGAATGGGACACATCATACCTTATAAGGTCATGTTTTAAGGACCCAACCATGCATTTTAACATCATAAAACTAGGATTCCTAGGCAGAAGGTTCCTAAACAGTGTATGGTGGAGGACTTCTATTGAAGGATCCTAGGTAACTTGGAAGGGATATGATTTTATAGATTCAATTACATTCTATTGGTAATGTGGCCAATGTATAGTAGAGTGGATTTTTGGTTTTGGGGTTGTACCTCATAGATGATTCCAGTGTTACACATTTGGATTGGAATCAAAGACCACATAGTTCTATTAGGAAGTACCATGTATATGGATACCCTCTGAAAGATTGGTCTCATAGGGTAGTGTAACCTTTGGATAGGATTACATTAGGGCTTACTCATGAATAGGATGTTTGTAGGTGATATGGTAGGGCTTATACTGAGTAGGAGACCCATAATTTGGATTTTAGTTTGGGGCTAAATCCTGAGAAGCATTCCCATGGATTGGAAGTGTATTTCTCATAATTATTATTCCCTTGATGGGTTGGGGGTTACACTTGGAATGAGGCTCATGGGATTGTATGATCGGGGATTACTATAGAGAAGGATTACGAAAATTGACTGGGGATTACACATAAAATGAGGCTGATGATTTGGATTCATGTGGATGTCATGATCACCATCAACATATAATCCCAAACGATTCATGCTCAGTGTGAGAATAAAGATTAACAAGAAGATATGATAAATGAAATGATCCCTCTTGTTCTGATGTTGGATATATGGCCTTGAGGGATCACTCCTATGGAGGTACTCTAATGGGAGGCTAGGAGATGGTTTGAAAGAAGAATATTTTTCACATAATGCTTCCAACTATGTGGATACAATGATAATAGAAATCCTATAATACAAAATAATTAATGATGAGTAATGATTGAATGTGTTGTACAATAGGAAATATTCAATCTATAAAAATTCACTATACTACTCCACTGGTGGAAGGGGTAAATGGTATCAAAAAGAGAGAGAGAGGGAGAGAGAATTAGACTCTGGTGCCCATCCCTTCTCTGACCTAGTAGTGAAGGGGTAAAGGAAGAACAATATTGAAACATAATACAAGAAAGGTTGGGGGAATATTCTAGAAGGTATGTCCTAAAATTGGTTCCACACAAGGAGAGAAGGATCTTATTTCATGTAGAATGAAATAGATAACATGATTCCCACCCTCCTAACTGAGAAATGAAATCTCTAGGTCGTAGTGATGATAATGGTGGGATATGGTCCAAACCATTGCATTTGAGACTGAGGATTCTTTGTCACCATTCCTAATGCTGGGTTCCTCATAACGATGGTTATAAAAATCCACAGACACCTGGTGAAAGTAAACACCTATTAGGACATGTGTGGGATTCCCCTAATTATAGGAATACAAAACCAAATTGTTGAAATGTCGTTACTATTTTTCCAATGGGTTTTATATTTTAGAGAAATCACTGTGGGTTTCAACTTGGCCCCCTTCAGAAAATGGAGCTAGTGGAAGAGGAATACTTCCATTGGGGTCTTGGAAGAGGACACAAAGGGGGACTCATTTAGTTACTATCTTAGAGGGAATAGGTACCTCATGTAGGGATAGAGGTAAACTAGATGTACTTTGATTAGGGGTGTTTCGGTCTACCTAATTTTGAAATTCCTTGTGCAATGGACTCTGTGGGAAATGACACATGGGATAGGCTTTAGCTAAGGCACCAGGGGTCTCCTCAGGTGTCTTGGGATGGTTTTTTCATAGGTCCTTTATTAAATAATGGGGGTTCGTGTAGCTGGTTTCTGACAAAGATAAAATGTTTCAATGTGTTGGATTCATATGTTTTGGAACCTGAAGGTACTTCTATATAATTTATTCTCTGTATTACACTATTTTATAATGTTATTTAGAGTTACATTATAAATTTTTGGAGATCAGGGTGAATGTACAGCGTGACCAATGTATGGTGGTGTTTTCTAATTTATCTAGTCCTCCAAATGGTGATCCCAATGGTCTTATCTATTAAAAACTATGGGACATTTGTCAAAAGAGTTTTCCACCCACTTTTCGGGCATAGGTGCTCATTACAGGTACCAAACATATAGGTGACCTTCCATTCTATGTCGCGCAGGAGGGTGGGACTACGCCATACTTCTGATGCCCAAGTGTGCATTTGTGGGATGGTTTGGGAAAGTCCCATTGATTCTCCTTGGTACTTTTACCGGTTCAATATACGTATGGTACAGTACATAATCATTTCACTCTACATGAAAAAACAGTGTGTCAACAGTATCATTTACAAAATATTCACTAACATATTATCAATTATGAAGAAAATTAATAGTGAATATTTTTATGAATTATAATTATAATTGATTAAAAAATAATTAATTTTAATTTTAAATTTAATATGTGTCAAAATACAATGGGTTCAAATTTTTTATTCATAGTAAATATTAAAAAAATTAATTTATTAATATAAAATATATCTTATGATTTGAAAACTGAATGATAGGTTTAAAAATGTTTTATATGTTTACATAAAATATATTAACGATTTTATTAAGTTATTAATAATGTCTCTTAAATTATTGAGTTAGATTAACATTATTATGATTACATAAAACATAGGGTATTTATGACACTATATTTATTTTACTATTCACTGATAATTCACATCATAAATATTTAAAAAAAATCCCCTAAAAGGTAAATTAATTTCCTTTTTAATGAAATTAATTTCTCAATTTTATTATTTTTATATTTTATTTCAATGAAAAACATTAATTTCTGTGTAATTTTGTAAAAACATATATTTATTAATTATTACTGTAGAAGATTCAATTTAAAAAATTATATAATTTTTATTATTTTAATATTTAATGTTATTGATATTATTTATTGTAAATAATATTTCCTAGGAATTTTATTACTCTCAATGCTAGGTTACAATTAAAATAGTATGAAAATTATTACACATACTTTGTTGAATAAGAATTTTACTAGGAATTCCCAATAAAACCTCAAACTCATATTGTAATATTTTTTTTCATAACTCATAAACGTCATTCTAAATTACACATATTTCAAGAAACTACACATTCAATGCCTGAATTCATTCAATTTATGTGAATTTTATAATCTTGTGTGATATACCTAATCTCATATGAATATGTTCTTTCAATGAATTTTTTTTTATTTATATATAGAAAGATAATTGATTAATCATTAACCTTAGTAATCATTTTTATATCTATATTATAATTTACATATTTTTATTTCGTATGTATTTATATATTAATCATTATTTTATTATTTTTTGTTATTTTAAAAAACAAATTATTTCTATTTGAATTTATTTATATGTATAATTATATTATGATTATAATATATATATATTGTAATTTTCATAACTGATTCTTGACATAATCACCATTTCCTTGATCCATCCAATCGCCTTCATATTTATTTTCCCTCATTCATCATTATTTCTCACTCTAATTGAAATGGATCACAGTAATGCACTAAAAAACCCTAAACACTTATCATGCAATGTGGTGACTAAAAATGATATGTAGAAAGATTTTTTACAATGCATAGATAGTAATTGGATTCATGTTCTAAGTATCCCTCCTTCTTCCATGGATAAAAATCAAAAAAATTCACCATTCACATCCATTACGTTGAAGAATATCCCAAATCATTACAAAATACCACATTTTTTGTATTTTATATCAATTATGAAATAAGTTTAATTTAACTTGTATGATTATTTTAAAATTTTGATATTTATATTTCATGATAGAAATTATATCTTGAAAAATTTGATACTTATACGCATACTCTTTTTTTAATTACAATGTTTATCTTTGTTTGTTGTTTATAATTTTTTAATTTTATATATTTAAAATGGTTCAATATATTTCTTATATTTCTTATATTTTTTAAAATAATATATATATATATATATATAATAGATACTGATTTGTTATATATTTTAGACATGTGATATGGCCTGAACACATTGGTTATGAACATGGATTATGGATGTTGAATGAACTATCATGTCCAAAAGAACATGATATTATGATATAACCATAACACAGGGGGGGACAATTGCTTACAATCCATCATAATATTGAATAAAATCACAATCCAACACATCTTAAATTACATCCAATGTAGTACAACTTAGTATAGAAAGCATATTTCATTTCTACTAAGCCTAAATAGTTAACAAAATCTATCCAACACTATGAGAATTACGATGCATGAATCCCACCCCACTATAAAATAGTATAAATACACATCATTGGACTCATATTATCATATAGTAATGAATTCTTATAGAATAAATGAGTGGTTATGAATGGCCTATTGTGGGTTCCAATATCATTATATCTTGGTATTTAAATATTTTTCTTTAATATTAATACTACTAAATCAAATATTAAGGATATAAATCAAAATTGATGTATTCCTATTTTATAAAAAATGGTATGAATATTGGGTGAAAGATTTAATCATGTTTACAATACATCATGCATATAACCCTTAAAAACCCCTTTTCCATTTTAATAATGTTGTTTTCAAGACTAATTAGTCCATAGAAGTTGGAAGAACACTTAATCTATCAAGTAATTTATCAATGTTATAAATTTTTGACTAAACATGGGGAAAAAATAAATATATCTAGTGATTAGGATAAGACTGCATTTTATTGATTATCTGATTTGATTATATGTGTAGAGAGTGATGAAAACCTTCAAGAGGATATGATTATAGGTGTGAATAATGATGAAGATCATTTTGACGAAATGAAAATGATAGAAGAAGTTGAACATTATGATTGGGAAAAATTGTCTTATAAGTTAAATGTAATGCATTGACACAATTACATATTAGTTGTAATGAATATAGAAAAATTTCATCCCTACTAAAGCAGTATATTTTATTAGTAAGAAATGAATTGAGTGATGAAAATTTTAATAAATTACTTTCTCCCCTGAATGATATTCTTGTTGGTTCCATAACATGTGTTTTGGAGAAAACAGGCAAAGGGAACTAAATGGTGAAACCCGATCTTGTTTGAGAGGCACCATTGAAAAGTAATCACCTTTGTGAAGAGCTTGAGAACTATGGTTGGTGCAAAGCCAATTCCATCACTATTCCCATCAAAGAGGAATTTTATGGTTGAATCTGGGGATATGAGATACTTGAAGGAAGTCCTCTGCGCTACGGAGGGAAATATGGTCACCCCCATGAGTCATTGGAAATTTATGGAAGGCAGTATGACTATTGTGGAGGGAACACAAGAAGCCTCTGTGTGATAGAAGGGATGATGGTCAACTTCATAGTTAAGACGAACTAGAAGCAATATGACTCTAATAGTGAAGTGCATGTTGCTTCGCGACACTCCCTTAGAGCATCGTGACCCCTGAATGGCTATAAATACCCAGCTCTCCCCATTCCAATAGATTAATACCCAAACCATTCATCTCCCTAATTACCAAATCACGAAGTAATCTTTTCTCTATGAACCATCAAAAAAATGAGTCATCCAAGGTTCTTGATCATTGTGAAATCCATTTCCCTTTACTCAAATTTTCCCTCTCTTCATGTAGGGATACCCTTCACAGAGCCTATGGGCGATCAATAATAATGGATCCCCCCTTGGGTACTCAAAACTTCATAAAGCACCAAATCATTGGGAAAACCCACTAAAAAAATGATTCCTCCATGCATAGTCTGGGACACTATGCTCCACAAATATTTCCTCCCTATAAAGACATATAATTTGTGAGCCCTAGTTCTCTCCGAGCCTATGATCTCTAGGAGCTGAGGAGATTTGTGAGCTAGTATGCTCTGTGAGACGTTATGCTCTATGAGTCCTTGTTCTCTAGAAGACTGTGTGATCTACAAGCCCTTGTTCTCTAAAAAACCATGATATCTTGGAAGCCTTGTTGTCTGATGTCCCATGTGCTATGAGATCCCCTAAACTCTGCAAATCCCCTCTATGCGGGGCCTCTTGCTTCATGAACCCTTCTCTCATGTGGACCTCCAGGGTTGTACAATGTGATTTCATGGTACCTTGGGGTGTGATTCATGTTGAGATGCTCTTACTAATGCTTCTTCACATAGGCACAATAATGGGTGTTTTTTCTTCGCATTTCGAGGCTAATTTGGGTCCTTTAGTGGATCACTCCACAACCACATCACCTCATGGAATTAATGGTACCTTCCCTCCACCAAGGGATAATGTTCTTCGGTTATGTAAGTAAGGTGGTTGGGGAGAGGATCCTTATCAACTGATATATAAGACGTCATACTACCAATAAGACATGTACCCAGAATATGACATAAAACTATAATCATCACATAAGAGAAAAGTCCAGGGAGGACCATGAAGGGGAAGGATAACAGAGCGTTCTTACTCCACTCTCCCTTTGAAATTTGTCGCAATGCGCACATCGGGCAGTCATCACTTAAGCACCAATCCAACATGAAAGGGTGTTCCAGGTATGGTGTCCATCTTCTACTCATACAACTAGACCCCTACTAAGGCCTCCCTCTAAGATTTAGTCCCATTGTTCCTCACCTGGGCCGTAAACCATTGGAAATCCATGTTCTTTTCAACACAAATGCACTTTCCAGACATGATCATTAGGTCTATCTTGCCTCTTGTTTCTCCCAATGAGCATGACTCGCATTGTATTAGAGTAATAATTGACCGTGAAATCATATTTTTGAATCCTTAGTGTGTAATCCCAGATACCACATACCAAACAACGTGGAATTTAATCCTTTCCCTTTCCAAGTGAGGTATATATGCAGCCTCCCTGAGGTTCAGGACTATCAACCATTGGTCCTCACCACTTCATGCCATATCACCATCATCATGCATGATGTTAAACTATGTGTGTTCTAACTTCATGGGTTTTGATCCCTATCTCTAAAGATGGGTACATATGAAGCCTTCCTAAGTTTCAACCGCAAATACTAGTAAACTTATAAGTCTGCATTGTCGGACCTGCATCCTATGTCCACCATTTAGTGGTATCAGATGAGTTCATGGTTAGATAAACATGCATAATCCCATACTCAATTCATACTCCTCCAAAAAATAGTGACCATATTGAAATGGTATGATAAAAATGCGTAATCCCCAACTTGTTTTTTGGTCATTATCATTTGTGTGTACCTCTATGATATGCCCCCATTCAAGAACTATGTGGACATTGATTACTTACCAAGAGGATACGCAGGAATCCTCCCAGAGGTTCAATACCATATCTAATTTACCTTCCTACACTCTCCCTCAAGCCTTTGTGTCATGGGAATATTATTACCCAACCTAGAGGTTCTACTTCATTTAGGTCCACATCCATGTCTCCATTCTCACAATCCGCCTCCTTATGGAACTCATTGCCCCAAAGAACATTGTGGACTCTGATTCCCACCCATGGGGATATGTGGGAAACCTTTCAAGACCATTCTCATGACCCATCTAGGTCTCCCCTCAATCTTATCTCTATTAAGAAGATTGTTACCCAACCTGATGTTTCAACTTTATTTGGGACCCAATCCATGGGTCCATTCTCACGAACCACATCCTAAAGTTTCTCATCTCCCCCAACTAACTATGTGGGATTTGATTCCCACCCATGTGGATACATAGGAGTCATCCTTGAGTTTCAATACCAAAACCACCATCATCTTTCCATAAGTTGCATCCCATTCATCTCATCCATTTCAGCAGATAACCCATCATCATTCCATGTTATACCCAGGCTACCATATCTTGATAAGATCATGTCATACATTTCCTTGCAGCTCCTAACAGCATCTAAGACGCTATCCATGCATAACCCTCAGCATGTCTTCAAGTTGATGTCTATTGGGTACACCCGGATCCCATGATTCACCCCTTGATCTACAAGGGTCTTGATCCGTGTCATATATACAAGGTATGTAGAAGGCCTTCACAAGTATTGATCATAGCCAAATGGTAAACCTTTGTGTACCCTTTTTCAGGACCCAATCATCCTCTGATCCATCCATGTTAGATGTATTGATCCACACATCTTGTAAACCTCCCAGGTTCTCCCTCCTAGGGAAGTGCCCATCAGATAAACTCCCAACAGTGTTATGATCAGTCTGATCCATCTCTTCTAGATGTTAAACTTGTGACATAACCTCTGATAAATATGGGAATCCGAGGAGAACCTTGGTGACATTCCCAGTTCATATAAATCTGCACACTCAACATGGGATTCCTTGGGCTACTGCACCCTTCAGAAGCCCTGTCATATTGGATAAAAATTCAGATGTACCAGTGTTTTAATTCCCAGGCACGCCAATAATGCTCAATGTGACTACTCCCATAACCGATGGTTGCTGCCCTGACTTGACCCATTGGAATGTATTTATAGGGGAAGTGTAATTAACTTTCATAAAAAATGACATGGAACCAGGAAGAGTTTCATGAAAAAATGTATTAATATTATTGGATACCCTATCTAGGAAGCGACTTATAAGGACGTATCCACAGAATGAGAGGCTGACAACCCATCACCCCATTCTGATCAAGGATAAAATATATATGAAGAAGTGATGAATTTATCCCACCATTGGAAAGTGGGAATGTAGGGTATAAATTGTGAGAACTAGTGATCATTAATGCACGATGATCCACACAACACATCCCCAATGAAAAATAATCGAAAAAATAGTTAACCTAATGTGAAGTTTTCTTCTCCATAACATCGGGATAAGTAGCATTCTATGAATCAGGAAGTAAGTTTGTAACTGAAATCAGATATCCATCGCCAGGTCCTTCTAATCTAATGGGGGCCTAGAGTGATAACCACCAATGTTTAAGGTAGTTGATCATTGGGAATCGCAGTCTATGATGCAGTTAGTGTTGATCTTTCTTTCAATCCATGGAAGACTGAATGACGTTGGAAGACTAGGCATTTATTTCCTATTATTTGTACTAATGTCTGAATATTCCTGTTGTCTAGGACCCAAGAAAAGGTTATAAGAAATTGATCACCACTTGTCTCTGGATAGAGGGGAATGGGCAGGGGCAATACAAATTTGGAAATTCCCCTTGGCTTCATCTCCTCTATGATGTCTCCCATGCCAGGAGCTACTGGGAACCCATTCTCTATCTCAGCCTTTGAATTTATTCATCGGAGGGTGATTGATACTCCAGTTAGATTATATGACGGGAAGGGGTAATCCTCAAAAGGTACAGGGACAACCATGACATGGAGGCCTTGGTGCATCATCAATGTTACATCCCACATTGGCCACATGTGGAACCACTTATTCACACTTTGATATCCTACTACTTCAAGAGCCTCTCCCTAGAGCACTCATACACTCACTCCCTTATGCTAAATAAGTAAGGGATGCCTGAGTCACTAAGGGTATGACTTCTATTGGGGGCCCATCAAGGGGGGATCTTACCTTTCCACGTCATCATCACCAACTAGTCCCACATACCACAGAGTAAGGGGACCATACCATTGCATTGTCGACCCTAGCCTGGCTAACCCGACGTCAATGCAAGGTGTAAGCTCAGGGGTATGCCAAATTGGGAGCATCATCTTATGTTACATTAGTGGACCAAGCCACCTCCAACATGATCTATTAGTCCCCAATTGTTATTGAGTAGGTGAATCTCCCAGTTATAGAGTTGGGAACTTCCATGAACGACCAAAATTCAGGCACCACTCACCCCGAGAGTAGTTTTAATTGTCTCTCTCTATCACCAAGGAAAGTAGCATCCATTATAGTACAACTTGTGACAATGAAATTTGGTACGATGGTCCTCCATATACCAACATCATTAGCCCATGTAGAGGCCCTCCCCATATTTTTGACACCCAGAATGATGTTCATCCCTATTCATTAGATCTCAGGTATAGAAATCTTCCTCAAATACCATGTTCTCAATGTGAAATTATTCCCCACCCATTCCCTTAATAGCATGTAGGCCCTCCCCATTGTTCATCAATTCAATCAGATGTCCTACCTATGATAAAAATAACCAAAGCGGAGGTACCCCCTGCATGATCGATCGAGAACATGAAGGTCCTTCTCGTTTCCAGTATGATCAGTACAAGGTGCCTCTTCGTACCGCTGCTACAAGGGCCGACCGATGTGAAAGTCCATCCTACACTATGGATTGACACCAGGGGAGGTCCTCCCCATGTGTTTACATTCTCTAATGGAGTCCCAACTGCTTGAGCACTATCAGACCTATAGGTCCTCCTAATTTACCATTCAACATTTTTCGAAGTTCTCCTCACACCCCAGTTCATCGGAGAGGAGGTCCTCCGTGCATCATCAACACCAGAGATGAAGGCCCTCCTCATATACCATCCAATGTGGGTAGAGTCCCTCCCTAATTTGGCTCCAATATACATAGAGGACCTACCAATACCAACAATATTTGCATCCTTGAAGAACCTCCCTATGGAAGGAGGGTGGGTGTCCAATACCATAGGAAGAATCGTGGGACGCTTCATATGAAAATAAAACATGTCCTCTTTTTGAACACTGAAGAGATGTTTGACTCAATAATGGAACCCTCACCCAGATCCTTTATGTTGGGGTCTGGGGTAGGGACTCGATGTATTATCCCCATTCTCTCAGAAAGTGAGGACCACTGAATTACTGAATCCCTCTGCAGATACTTAATAATGGAGATTAATTTGCCCCTACCCAAAATATTTCTATTAAATCCCCTATATCATCATCAGGATCATTCTCTACCTCGACGAGAGACCATGGAGAATGGTTTAGGTGACTAGTCGATGATGAGAACCAGACTGATCCATCACTAGTGACCCCACCTCTATGATAAATATACTGATCAGTACCCCATCTTACAAGGATGTAGTGGAAAAATCTGTGTAGCCCCTGGGAGATAGACCAAGATGATGTTGTTTTTTAGATCACACACCATATTCTCCACTGACCAGTCCACTATCGAAATGTTATGCATCAGCTCCATTACTGGTCCTTCATCCACCCCAAGTCAATTATTTGGGAATCCAAGGTCTAGATCCCATTTCTGAACTAAGACGTTTGTGGAACCAACTTTCAATGTATAATATTCATGAGATGTTCTCACACATTATAACATAATGTCTAAATATTCTATAATCTCTCACCAAGGAGGAGGTCAAGATAATTTTCCAAAATCTTTGGTAATCACACAACAATCACCGTCATCGAAGGGTATCTTAACAAAAGATCCAGAAACCCATTGATGAGATTAGACATCAATTCTGAATGGTTGACTTCACTATGCTCTCCATGGATCAGTTCACTGAGTCACCTGATCATCATCATACCCTATATAAATGATGAATCTAGACCTTTACAGTGCATCATTAAATTATTATGGACGATTCCCCCCATTCCCATATCCATTTTTGGGGGTAGTGTGACTCCCATCATTTCAGTCATATCTGGTGAAAGCCCGACATTCCCTGTGATATTAAGGACATGACTCATGGAATAGTTTAGTTAACATAGCCAACATATCATAGGTAGAAACCAAGCTAGGAATAATTGAAGATAACTTAAACATTGTGGTGGTGACACAACTGTTGGATCCATTGGACAGGGTTAATCTCCATAAAAGAAAATTAATGGGCCTTCCTGTATATTGTGAGTAATTTTCCATCACTCATCACACCAATAGGGGTAAAGAGCAGGATGGGACAATCAAAACCTATAAAATATTTGGATTAGTGAAAAAGAAGGAAGATTATCTTAAAAAGGCTGTGTTGTTCCCACAACTCACAGAACATAAAAAGATGGTCGATGACCATATCGTCGAATGTTCTACAGAACGATGAACGGATTACGGTAATCCTCCACCAGGTTAGTATGGGCACACACAACCTCCCCCCAAAGAGAGTTTCTTCCGTGTGACCATGAAAATCCTACACATATAGGTAAAGTAGAGGCAAGAGTTCATGGAAATCGTACATGATATGAATAACCAAATCCACCAGAGTTATGTGATAACCCTCTTCATAACACAACATAGGTTCTTGTAGACACTCCACAAGTTGCTCCATTAGAAGTCCCTAATGTTATCCCACCAGCCACTCCACAATCCTCTGGGTTCACTTACTACATTAAAGAACCTTCCACAATGTTAGTGGACAGGGACCCTCATCATGATCTAGATCACTCATCCAAATGATCCAATGGGATCACTTATATCTCACCTTGAGGCCCTAGTAACATGATATGTAGAAATCCCGTCTGATGGAATGATATATCAAAAATCGGTGGATGATATGTCAGCACCTCGAGGTTTCAGGAATCCAACATTCTCCCCATTTAATGGGATGAGTAATCCGGTGCATCATCTGGACCACTTTATTTGAAGGTGTTGAACCATGCTGGGAACTCTAGTGTAGTAGTAGGCCCCCAAGATCCGATGTTTCGTACATACAATGGAAGGGACTGAATTTTTTTGTTATAGCTAGCTACCCATTAGGTCAATAGCTAGTTGGGACGATCTTCATAGTCAGTTTCTATGCTAGTTCAGTTCTATAACCTAGAATGAAAGCATTGCTAACATCGTAAAATGGAAGAAGTGGTCTGACGAGCAGGATGTAGACTTATTTTTTTTGGTAAAAGGGGATCACATATTCCCTTAATATGAAAACAACCTAGGAGAAGTTGTAGAGGATGTGTGTGGGGCATGTGATGTCAAAATTGGTCCCCCTCCATCTTCACATAGAACTAGTTATATGGGTTACTATATTTCTCTAGAAAAGTTAAATGTTTATAGGAAGGATTGTTGCATACCATGATTGCACTTAAACTACCTACTATAGCTCTCACAAGAACAGATTCCAAGGTTGACGTCACCGTAGTAGCAGAAATAGAGGCCCCTAAAAGTTAAAATTATTATGAGCAGAAACACCTCCAATGTTTCATCAAGGCTCACCACCTCAAGCATAGCCACTCCCCCCAAGCACCGACCTCAGAATCGAGAGGCACCCCTGCATAATGTGACACCTCCACATAGCAGAGATAATCTGGTTCCACCTCCCCATCATGTTTTTCTAGCCCCTCGTCAGGGTATCGATATCAGATCTTATTTACCAAATAAGAGGAACAAGAACTACTCATTTAATGAGGCTCAGGTTCCCTTTCACTTCAAAAGATCCTTGGACCAAGGAATCTTGCGGTTTATAGAATTAAAGAGGCTTGAAAATTAGAATCTCATTGCTCACCAATATTACATCCCCAATCACCAGTTCCATGGGAACACCCTCAATCAGTGCTATGAGTTTAAGTAATTGCTCCAAGACTAGGTTGATAACAACATAGTTTGGTTGGGTCGACCCCAGAAAAGGTGGAATGTGTGTATATAATGAATGTCAATTACAATGAGGGTGAATGAAAGATAGTTTCTAAAAGTGGGATTCAAAAATATAATGTCCAGATGGTTCTCATGGAATTTTTACATGCCCATGGTATCATCCATGTATGTTTGAACTGGACAAATCATTCAAAAGTCGATTCTCTACCTTTATCTATTACAAATGCGTCAACATCTCATTCAGCATCCTCTTAAGGGACCAAGCACTGACGATGCAAGGGAAGACTAAAGACTCCACCTATTACAAATATGCCTCGTACTCTAGGTGACTTCATACCCCCAGATTTTGTTATTTCTCCAAGAATCTATCCATTAAGAGAGTTTTATTCAAGTGATTACCAAGGGTACACTTCAGTCAATATCATGGAGTTGCTAAACCCCTACATGGTTCTCGATGAGAAAGAACAGAGGGAGGACCCTCCCTATGTCCCCAGTGGATTCGTGGGTATGTGAATCACCAAAATTAATGGTTAGTGCTTCCAGCCAATCTGTTCATGCCATTGAGACCAAATAGTAGGCCCATTGTAGATCTTAGTACGCTCATCTTTTTCATCTCATTTCTTCAGATCTTCAACCACTACTGTCTGTACCCGTTGGTAATGAAGAACCACCATGACCATGCTATGATCAGCCATGTTCCATTGTTTATGGACCTGAGTCACATAGAGATCATCTTGTAGCCACTCCCTGTAGTTCAACTAGTGAGTAGTGGGAAATTCCCAACACCATCCATAATCTTCTGGTTCAACCAGCAGCGCCCGACGTACCTAATTCTGTAGAGAGACCTCATGTTAGTATAATTGTACACATGATTCTGAAATATGATTCCCTAAATAATGTTTTCATCATTCCTATAAGTCTATCTTTCCTCTAGGCTCTCTACTTGTTAGTAGATTTGTGTGAAACTCTTGTAGAGGTTATAAGAATCCACCTCCAATTTTAGAGAGAAGTAGAATCCGCATAATCCTTCCATGATAAAAAAAATTAGAGAATGTGGAATATCATACCATCATCAATTTATCTAGAGAAGATGAAGGTTATCTTATATTGGGTATCATATGGTCAATGAACATCACTGGCGAGTTTAACGGTGTGGATGTCTGCCACTATCTTGTTGAGATAGGTTATGGGATAAATATCATCTTGAACTGAACACTCTATAAGATGGAAATATTAAAGAAAGACCTAGGTATCTATGACATGAAATTTCAATATTAGGATAGGATGGAGTAGACACTAGTTTTGAAGATTTTACTGAAGACGCAATTTGGTGGCCATGTTTCCAGCACCGAGTTGATGGTTGTCTCATAAGACAACTCTTACAATGTGTTGATGGGTAGGCCATGGCTCCACCTTCATGCGGTAGTCCCTTCCTAATATCAATATTGACTTATGTAGTCCCTTAATGGATGGGTAGGCATACTCCAAGGTGGCGTGTCTCCCTTTTCATCCTATTAATCTTGCTACATGGATGTCTACTATTACAAGTGTAAGGACAAGAAGATTCTGTATAATGATGTTGAGCACTCTACGGCTTTGATCAACCCATGGACATAAGTAGTTGATGCCTACATTTTTCTGATTCACCAATTGGGGGCCACAACCCTAGATTTTTGGTAATTTTTTTATATCCCCGGAATTAGGGGGAAGTTTGTTCCCACGTCTTAGGAACACCATGATATCACCTCATATTCATACACAAATCAGGATCAACTGATTTCAAATCACCCTACAAGGATAAGGTGATAGGATGTTTGCCCCATCACAACAATGATACGTCAGACATGAATGTTCCAATGGGTTAGGAGGAAATGGATCAATAACGCATGCCACTATTTATTTTATATTATCAAACAAGGGCCTTTGGGTCGATGTCGATATGGGATCAGGTTGACAGCTACCATATCCATGGATTCATCAGCACTAGAGTCCCCTAATGAGGATTCCATTACCATTTAGATGGGAACTAGTTTCTCTTCAGGATTTGTATACTTTGAGGAGTTTCCCCTAATGATGATCCTCTCACCATGGATGAAGAATTGGATTTGGAAGAATCCCCTCTCGCATTCAAATAGCGTGTCTCTACAATGGTCGATGAATTGGTATAGGTGGACATCGATACTAAGATGAATCCAAAATGAAGAACGATCAGCACCGCTATACCTATAGAAGAGAAACATTGATATATGGATTTCATAAGGCAGTATGGAAGTACTATTTTTGCAACTTCATAGTCATATGAATTTAAACTATTCCATTCATTTTCCTCATTTTCATGAAATAAAACTACAACAAGTCTTATTTCATCACATGAAAGGTCCTTCCCCAACGTAGGTCGGACCTCGACTCAGACTGGTACTCTCACCCAATGTACATTCCTCATAGTAGTGTAATTTCAATAGTGTTGGAATTCATCTAAATATCCCATCATTCCATTACCACACTTTGTGTTCCCCGAATTTCAGATCCTCATTCCCTACCAAATCTAACATAACCCTCTAATTGTTTGGACGGTCAGCTTTAAGGCCCACCTACAATCCATGGCTAAATTTTCTGTGGAACTAATACAGTCACCTTGATTTTGGCACCATGTTTTTTAATGTAGTTAGAATTTGGCCTTCATATTTTCCCCATTTCAGGCTAACACGATGTGGATGATGTGTTTAAAATTTGGTCAACATCTATCCTCTTATATAATACCATCCTCACTACACTCTGAATTCTTAGTATTTTAATTCACATCCATTATTCCCGTTTGTTCGAAATTACCCCAACACCCCTGGCATTATCCAATTCATGAGCTATAGCATGTTGAGGTAAGTTAGTGGGCTATTTTTGGAATCCTATTCTCTAACCATGTCCCTTTTTTATTTGATACTCTAATTTATCATTCAAACTCTAGAATTGTAGTGGTGGGATGGAACTCTCTAATTCATGGGGGATAATTATGTGGTCGTCTTTTTTTTTCTCATGTCGGGCATGACCCATGTGAGATTAGGGATTGATTGATTGATATTTGTTAGATATGATGGATATGTATTAATCAAATCTTGTAACGAGACTCATACATGAGACCACAAAAAATAAGAAAGAAAGAATATATGTTCGTATGTTCATGTACATTAAAATTCCCAGGGAGTGGCCCCTTCAATAGATATGTTGACCTCTTCAAAAGAGCATCCTCACTCCACCACTCTCTAGATTGTGACATCCAGGATCTGTTGTCACCTGTTAATCTCCCTCGCCTAATTGATATTAACGGGGCGTCGTTCATCGGCCTTGATTTGTGATCAATCCTCATACACTTGGATAATTGATGTCCCTTGGGATGTTCACCTAATCTATTCCTCAGAATCTATCAATTTTTCCTTCAATAGCGAAATGAGTCTCGATTGTGCATCATGGAAAGAAGAATGTTCGTCCACCTGTTCCATCAAGAATTGGATCTCTTGATCAAACTCTAGAAGATTATTTATGCTGGAAAACATCCTACAATTATAGCCTACACTAAGGACGTGATCATGTTTAAGTATTTTCTCATCCATGTAATCTCTAATAAGAAAATGAGGAAATCAATTATCCACTCCTTTAGTGCATAGTTCACATAGCTGGGATTGTACTCTCCCAATTTGGCTTATCCACTCTACATGTGGGGTCTGCTTGATGATGTGTTTGATGAGTATCCATGACCAGAGATGGATGTCCTTTTTTATCCTCTTCATTGGAAGCAGTCTCGTTTTAGTCCTCTAGGTTGGAAAGTTTATATGCTTGGAACACCTATGGAAATTCATCAGCATTATCTTCCTTTGGTGATTGGTCGGATAGGTCTGGACCTATGTCATTAGGATGATCATCATCACCGGATTCCACCTCGATAATCTCTGGATTAATCCTACCAATATCCATATCTGCAATTATTATCATTGTGGTTTGGTTAGCATGGGCATCTGCTTCCTGTAAATTTGACATTCCTTTTGGATGGGAGTGATGGGAGCCCCAACCATCCATGTGAATGCAGCACAAGTAATTTGAGGAACTATTCATACAAGAATACAATAAATCTATTAGAATGGTTTTTGTAGACTATAGTTAGGGTTCTAAAAATATGAATACATACTATGGTCAAATAATGGGTCCCATTCTCAAATTGCTGCTATAGAAATTCCAAGACGTGGATCCCCATATATGAATGGGAAATCTAGATACTATGAAAAAACCACATGTGGTGTCATAACCCTACGAGATTCTGCAATCACTATTTTCATTGGTGGAAACCCTGAATCGACATCTTCTATTGTGTGGGAATGGGTTTTACATATGAAGATCTCCGAAAGAGGGAACATGTTAGTTGAGAAGGCCTATGTGACTAGAATAAGGGCCACAACGAAATGGTTTAGGTTTTACCTAAAGATCCTCGACAAACTCTTCCCGCTCCAAGGTTGTGACCTCGCCGTCCTCTAAAGGGATCCATTTACCATCCTATTTTGACTTGGAGGACTCTATCGATTTGTTTTGTAAAGATATTCCCTCCTTCAATTTAGTATTGTATAGATGTGGTGGGACGTTGGAATGAGAAAAAATTTCACCTAGTCCATCATTGGACAAGGGGTTCCTTAATTGTGAAAAACGTCCTCTATCTTGGTGATGTACTACTCTCCTCCCTCTTGAGACACCAGTAAGATGGCCTTGGCATGACCGATCTCTCATAGATCCATCCAAACATGGTTATGATGGTTCCACATCGTTATAGGGATGAAAAAGCATCTTGTTAATCTCCCATGTGTCCCAATCATTCGAAAAAATAGCATCCTAAGCCTTGTCTATGTGGCGTAGCTGCAAACTAGGAGCTTGAGTGGATATCCAACAGAACCCCCTAGGTGGCCTCCCTTCCTAGTGGCCCTACTCATCTCGGACAGCTAGGTCTATCGTTGACACATGAATACAACTTGGTGAAGGTCCTAGAATTTACTGACTCATCACTACTTCAGTCCCACCACCACAACGTGTTGGTGTCAGTTTCCATCCACAACCTTGAGGTTGACGAGGCACCCCGTCACTAGCTGGGACTGTTCGTATCTTCAAAATTTCCCTTGAGTAGGATTCCTCTAATCTCTTGGAATACTAATTTAATGGCATGTAGAATTCTATGGGAGGAGGAATCTCATTCTGCATCATCCCATCCTCCCTCATGAACTTGAGACACATCTTCGTTGTTACACATGGATGGTCCTAATGGGGTATTCCGGTGTAGATTTGTGGGGTCAACCCATACATGCACCAAAACGAGCTTGAAAAGTGGTGCAGGGTTTTCGGAATGTAGATAGGTTCATGATTGATTTGTTCCACAAAAACTCCACCCTGAGTGGCTTGGAGAGAGTACTGATGCTCCTTTGTTCCCGGGTCATTATCAGTGAATACAATTGGTGGCAATGTAAATGGATGGATATTGAATTCATCCGCCATACATAATATGTACAACACTTGCCCAAAAATAATCTTGGATGGAAATCTCCCCACGACATTCAAAATGTATAGTTGGATGTCAGATCAAGGAGGGGAAATGAGGTTCATATATTCATAGATGCCCATATGCACCTCTATCCATCCCTACAAATGGTGGAGTTCCATGCACTCCTGAGGTGGATTTTCACCTCACTGATGTTCCATAACACCTTGTAATTTATAGCTAACATTGAGATCCCCAAGTTGACCCACTCCCCCATCACTAGCATGGATTCCACAATGAATGTTCTCAGTTGCACACCCGTGTTTGTGTCACTGATCGGCAACATCCCACCATAGATTAGTGCATAGCTAAACCCATCCTGCCTAACCATTGGTTTCTACTCAGTGTTGACATTGTACCACATAGCTTCCATTTGCTACCCTCTAGGCTTCCCTAATAAGAATTCCCTTTACTAAACTGGGATCTCATTTGAAAGGTGGAAGCGCTGACCAGAAGCCTCCCATATGCCTCCTCCCCTTAAATGGAAATCTATGGTGGGAATTTTATAGAATGCTTAAAACCCAACTTGAAGTGTAAATCCCTCACATGCTGCTTGTCCTCGCCCAGAACTAGATCCATCCGTGCCATTACTAGCCACAACATCTACTATAAATCCTTCAATTTGTTCTCCTCAATTAGGAATGCTTCCAACTTCTCCATGTGGATTGGAATCCCCATGATATTATAAAGGGCCCGGAGGCTGATGTCCACCCCCCCATGCTGAAGATAACTGGTATCGGTCCTTGATGACCACCTACTCAACAACTCTAGAGTCATGTGTTTTGGCTAATAAATGTTCAATTGGGAGGCCCACATAGCTACATAAAACCCTACTCACTTCATCTCTTCCTTGAATTCCTCACAGGATGAACAAACCCTATAATCCTAGGCCTAATTCTTATTATAATTTATTCCCTAACATAGGTCCCAATAAATAGCCCACCGTTTATCTGGGTTCTCCAACGCCGCCTTGAGGATAGCATGATACGGCTGGGGAGATACCTCAATATCCATTTCCTTCCCATCAACATTGTTTACATGATTATATAGGCAGTCATCATTGATAATGTAACACCTCATGCTTCCATAGTACTCTTCCCTTTGAATAATACAGTAGCATGTGTTGTACGCAACTTTGAGTTCTAACACACCACAACCAATCAAACTAGCCATTATGAATAGTAATACCCACCTTTTGAAATTGTATAAATTTTAGCTTTCAAAATGGACTCCATTTTTGGATTCAGAGTATCAAAATTATCTTTGGGTGAATTATTTTTATTTTTGTGAAAACATTCAATTTTTTATGAATAGTTAAAAACACGGAGTTATAGATTCAAAATGAATTTGTATTTAAATAATTAATTATTTTATTTAAATATAATTTAGGTAAAAATAGATACATAATACCTAGATATGATCAATTTAATTAATTGGAGTCATTTTGTAATAATATTAGATATATAAAATTTTATTGAACTTTTCACCGTTTTTTACCCACCACCTAGGAGCATTTTAAAATTTACATAAAACTTAATTTTACCACTTCTGTGAGTTATATTTCGAAAATTCGAGAGACATAGATAATATCAAGGAGTAAAATGTGGTTCAATGAGATAAAAATAATTTTTCATAAATAGTAACTTTTAACTTATATTTACCACGGTTAAAAGTAAATTGGGCAATTAAAGGTAAAAATGATGTTATTATTACCTTAACATTTGTAATAATTCTATTGGGTAAGGTTAATTCGAACAAAAACAACCTTAGGAATAAAATATGATCCTTTTGGTCCACATGGATTAGATTAGTACATTTATTATTATTTAATTCAAAGAAGAGTCAAAAGTGTTAAATTGAATGTTTAATAACAAAACCATATTTAATATAGGGATAAACATAAGATAAATTAGACTATAAATATTAATTATAAAGATAAAAATATTTCATACATAATAGTATTTTATTTCTACTTTTAGATATTAAATAATTTAATTTACATATGACACATCAATGGTGCAGTAATAACTTAATTAATGAAATATTAAAATTATTGATATTATAAATATCCAAATAAATGTAATTTGATTATTTTTATAAATTTCATTAATTTAATAGTTTTATATGACATATTACGGTTGGAAATATGAAAATTTTTGAAGTAATAATGCTGTTATGAATTTAGAAAAAACAAAATACCAAATGGTGTCAAAATTGACATAAAATAGTTTTTAAAGAAATATTATATTATTAATTGATATTCTATTCCTAAAAATATAAGGATCAGCCAAAAGACTTATAAAATTATAGATATATCATTAAAAACCCACTTTATGTTTGATTGGATGTATATAGTATGTTTATTAATCATATAATATAAAAATACAAAGAGACATGGTAAATGTCAAACTATTTAACTAACAGTTAAATGTAAAAGATAAGGTTAATATAGTGACCAAAACCTATCTAAAACATATTGGTTGAGTGTTTTTTACCCATACCCACGTTTTCCTTTGAATAATCCATGTTTCATCCATTATAATCTGAAAATGATTTTATTATAAAATAATATTTCTTTCTTTTCTTGAGGTGCCCCTCACTCCTCTTATAAAAGGGAACTCACCCTTCTCTCTAATTCACACCATAAAATCCATTTGGAATGTCCAAATCCTACCCAAATACCCTATCAACTGTACTACCTTCATCTTAGAGGCCTTCCATTAGTCAGAAAGCCAACCAATGGAGCACTTTTGATCAAATCAAAGGAAAACCCCAAAGAAGAGGTGAATATTTCATCACTTCTTTCACGTTCCTTTCTACTTCCACTTACTCATTCTCTATTTTTTCAATTATAAAAAAATAACTTCAGTATCTTCTACAAAAATTTATGTTATTCTAAATATGGTACAACCATATTCATTATTCTATCCATCTTTTGAATGACATGTCATCATACGTAAGTATGTACGACTTACCATCTCCACGTCGTGGTGTAATTGTTTTGCAATACATTATTATTTGAATGGGTATAATAAAAATGTTTAATTGATGTAAATAATAAATATAACATGATAAATATTTGTTATATATGATATACCATCCAATTATATATTATTTTAATATCAGAATATTGATAGTGTCTCTCGTGCGTACTTACAGATTACCACCTCCACGAACGTGGTGAGATTCATTCACTATCGTATCCATTAAACACTAATTTTCATTAGATGATTAAAAATAATTATTGAATACTTAATATCATTGTCAATATGAATAATAAATATCATATCCATAACAAACATTACTTAGGTAACAAATCATATTAAGGAAATCGAATCTGTTAGCACTCAAAACGACGATAATACTAAGATGTTACTAACAAAGAAATGTTAAAAGATCATATATGATATCATATTAATATATATGATTCTTGTATAATTTAATAATAATTATTTCACTATTATATAGGAGTTTAACCTACCCTTGACCAAGGAAATGTACAATGTAAGTGTTAATTTTTCAATCTCTTTATTATCAAAGGTTGTTTTTACGTAAGTATCTACTAGAACCTCTTTATCGTCCACATCCATGTTTCATAAAAATGTATTCCAAAACATTTTTACTATTTACTAGACTATGGGTTAATATCATTTATATCCTTATTTTACCTTATATGTTTTTAAGTCAATCTTTCCGTCGTTTTCCAAACAAGGTACTTTATGACCTTTTCGACAAAATTAAGGTAAGAATGTTTTTTTAACTTATATGGTGGGTGCAGCTATTTTTCGCCATTATAACATCACTGAATATTTCCTTAAATTCTTATAAGAATATTTTCAAAATAAATGTTTTCTTAAATGATTTAAAAAAATAAATAGATATTTATCTAAAAAAAGTTTTGATTTCATCTATCTCAACATCATTTGATGGATTTTAAGATTACTGATTTTGATTTATTATGATACAAAACATCCATATTGTATTGAAGGATTTGTGATATGTTTGACTGTGGATGTGTTATTTATTCACCATTCATGGTTGATGGATACTGTATTGAAATTTTGTCTGCTAGTTTTAATACCAATGTTTATGTTATGTTTAAACCTTTTCATATGAGGAATGAATTGGACATAATATGTGATGGGTGGAGCCTGCTATAGTACCTAGATGAATCGCTATTTCTCATGAGACATACTAGTGTCTTGGCACAAGGCCTTGACAAAATATTATTTGTAGTCTTGAAACAAGGCCTTGATTATGTGGTTATGAAATTCTGGCATTGTGAATTCCATCATTATGAATGTTTCTATTGATATTACATGCGATTATTAGACTAGTAGAATATCCTTGTGAGTAAGTAAATACAATTAATTTGATTTAAATTTTCCATATAATGATGATGTTTGTGTCATTGCCGTTTAATGATTATGCTTATTTATGAAAGTTTCTGCAATATTTTTATCCTTATTGAGAATCTGAGCTCACCCCTTAATATGTTTTATTTTTTCTAGGATGTAAAGAAGTATATTATGACTGACATGTAGAGATAATCTATGGGATCTCAGTGTTTTCCATGTAAACAATGTAGTAGTAGTTTTCCATTTTATGATGAAATGTAAACCTTATGAATGTATCTTGTACATCCAAATATTCTAAACTATTCGGCCATTCTAGAATTGAGATTGTTTTATCATAAAAATTTTATTTATTAATGGAACGATTCTGGGTACCTTGGGTCAGGGCGTTACAGTTTGCATCAGACGAAGTTTAGTACAAACCGTGGAATCTAGATTTAGATAAACTCTGATTAAGGCACATTACCCTAAGATGGACTTTGAGGATTAGTATAGAAGAACTTCCTAGAATTTTGGTATTGTAGAGATTTTGTGAGTTTTTTAATAATTACAACCTTTTCAAGATATGATTAGGTAGAGGCAACTCTGGAACATATGTACCTAGGGGTAAAACCCGGAAACGCTTCTTTGAGCTAGACTCAAATGGTAACTGTTCGACAACATTGGGCCTTGCTACACTCTTTGTTACGACACCCCTAGGGGATATGCTTAGGATAATTCAAATTTTATTTAGAAACCATTATGAAGGGTTTATGAGTATATACATCCACAAAGAAATTTTTTTTTTCTTATTATGGATTATATGTATAAATTTTTTAATTTATGTTAAGTGTTTAACATGTTTGGAATTATGTATTTCGATTTATAAACTAATATAATTTATTCCATTATTTAGATATAACGCCTAGTGGAAGAAATGGAAGCCATATCAATGCACACATTCCATGTATGGATTTCCCTCATACTCAAGATAATTATAGTGGATCTTGTGCTGCAACTGGTGCTGATCATCTGATCACCATACTGGGAAAACTCACTGAGGTTATGAATAATAACCATTCTCGTATGGAGCACCCTGATACACAAAATGGAGGATCAATGTTAGATCTCTTATTGAGGAAACAACCACCATCATTTAATGGGGGTAAAAATCCACTAGTAGAGGTGGAATGTATAAATTCCATAGAGAAAATATTCCATGCATTGGGGAGTAGCGAAAGAGAAAATGTTGTCATGGCTATTTACCGCCTCACTAGATATGCTGATCAATGGTGGTCATTGATTCAAAACAAAAAATAATATGATGAATTATCAAATTTGGAATGAAGAGAGTTTATAGAAATTTTCATAGAAAAATACTTTCCTCATGACCATCGAGCAGATATGGAAAGACAATTTCTATGTCCGAGGAAAAAGGAGGATGAGAATGTCACAAAGTATAAAGTTAACTTTACAAGTTTAGTGAGGTATGCTACAAATTATATACTTAACCCAAAATGTAATATTGATCATTAATTTTATGGTTTAAAACCATTTCTACATCGAGCATAAGACTCACAATCCTTCTCGCCGTATGAAGGCATTGTCTCATGTGCTATCAAGACAGAAAAATAATTCTCTATGTCTTATGACTTTAAAGAAAATAAATAGAAGAAGATATCTACTGAAAACTCTCGAAATGTAAAGAATGGAAAGAAGGGAAAAGTTGAATATAAATCTTGTTTTCAATGTAGTAAGAAACACCCTGGTACTTGCCGGAAGGGAATGGGAGTCTGTTACAAGTGTGGTGAAAAAGGCCACCAAGCTCTTGATTGCAAGGGGAAGAAAGAGGTGGTCGATGTTGAATGCAACAGTTGTTGAGAAATGGGGCTATATGGAAGTGAATGTCCTAAGCGTCATGGTAACATATCTCAAAAGTTGCCAAGAGATCAAGGCCAAGAACATGTTATCACTACTACTAAGGTTGAAGTTTCGAAAGATGTAGTGGTAGGTAATTTAATGGTTTCCTCACATTTAGACAGTGCTTTATTTGTTTCTGGATCATCACATTATTTCATATCTTCCCAGTTTTCTTTGAAAATTAGACATTTATAATTTGATATAGTAAGGGAGTTGTCAGTCAAAACTCCTAAGGGAAGTATAATTTCTACAATGTTTTGTGAATCAGTTCCCATTAGGGAATATAAACATTCTTTATTTAATGATCTCATCGTCATAACCCTAATTGAATTTGATATAATCCTCGGTATGGATTGTCTATTGAACCATGATGACAAAAATTATTTTAATAATAAGGAGGTTACTATATTTGATGACAATGATAATGAAAACCATATCTTTAGAGCAGAATCTTCACCACCTAATTTTTTTCAGGATCCACCCCCAGAAGCTCAACTTAATTCAATTATTGGGGAGGAAGAGAATGAAATAGATGTGGGTGAGGAAAGTAATGTTCTACTAGAGGATGTACCTATTGTGAATGAATTTGTTGATGTGTTTCCAGAAGATTTAATTGGACATCCTCTAGAATGGGAAATTGAGTTTTTCATTGATTTAATTCCTCGATCAAGGCCCATACTGAAGACCCCTTATAAAATGGCCACTGAGGAATTAGTTGAACTAAAGAGAAAACTATCGAAATTGAGTAAAAATGGATTTATTCTCCCTAGTGTTTCTACATGGGGAGCCCCAGTTCTTTTTGTTAATAAAAAGATGGATCTATGAGGTTGTGCATTGAATACAGTGAGATCAATGCTATAACAATAAAGAACAAGTATCCACTTTCTCACATTGATGATTTATTTGACCAACTTCATAGAGCTCAATACGTTTTAGAGATTGACCCTCGATATAGATATCACCAGTTGTGTGTGAAGAAGGAATTCATTCTGAAAACAGAATTTCAAACCAGGTATGGGCATTACGAGTTTACAGTAATGCCTTTTGGATTGACTAATTCAACCTCTATCTTCATGGGTATAATTAATAGAGTTTTCAATGAATATCTTGATTACTTTTATTGGTATTTATTGATGATATCTTGGTATACTCAAAAAGATACGAAGATCATGAGAATAACTTGCGCATTATTCTAAAGACTCTTCGAAGACACGAATTATATGGGATGGTTAGAAAGTGAGAATTCTGGTTTCAGGAGATTTCTTTTCTTGGCCATATTATCTCCATGGATGGAATCTATGTTGATCCTTCTACGAAAAGATAAATCAAATAATGGCCAGCACAGATGAGTATAACTGAGGTACGTTGTATTATTGGTTTAGCAAGTTATTATCGGTGTTTCGTCTATAATTTTTCCTGATTGGCTATCCCATTAACCAAGATCACAGGCAAAGGGGTTAAATTTGTTTGGAAAAAGAGTGTAAATAATGTTTTAAATAACTGAAGAGAAGATTTTTCAATGCTCTTATATTGAATCTACCATCGGGGAATGATGGGGTTGTTATTTATAATGATGTATCAAAGAATGGACTTTGTTGGGTCTTTATGGAAAATTATAGGGTTATTTCCTACACATCACGATAGCTAAAAAATCATGATAAAAACTATCCTACTCAGGATCTTAAGTTAGTAGCAGTACTCATTGCTTTTAATATTTGGAGACACTTTCTATATGGTTAGAAATGAGAGATTTATACTGATCACAAGAGTTTGTAGTATATTCCCTCCCAGAAATAATTCAACATAACACAAAGGAGTTAGCTTGAACTACTCAAGGATTATGATTTCACTCTATACTACCACTTGGGGAAGGAAAATATGGTGCCAGATGATTTTAGCAGAGTAGATCATGGAGTTTTGAACAAGGTGAGAATTGAAAGGGATACTATTCTCATAGATCTAGTAAATATGGATATGGGAATAACTATGGAAGGTGAAATATCAAATATTTTTCAAATAGATTCCAAACCATCTTTACTAGAAAGGATAAAAACTTCTCAGGATGATGATGAAGAGTTTCCAAATAAGAGTAAAGCTGTGAATAACATGTGATGGAGTGACTTTATATATGAAGATAGATTTTTGAAATTTGGGAAGAGACATTGTGTTCCCGATATACCTGATCTAAAAATAGAATTGTTGGATGATCCTCATAGATCCAATTTCTCTATACACCTGGAGAGAACCAAAATGTAAAGAGATTTGAAGGAACATTTTTGGTTGGACAATAAGATGAAGGAAATTGCTGATTTTGTGTGAAGATGTATGGTTTTTAAAAAAGTTAATGCTGGAAGGAAATAGCCTGGAGGAGTCATGCAGCCACATCCCATACCTAAGTGGAAATGGGATAATATTACAATGAACGTTGTCATTGGACTACCAAAGACTCCTAGATAGAACAATGCAATATGGGTCATTGTTGATCATCTTACCAAGTCAACACATTTTCTTTCTATAAGGACAGATTTACCACTTGAACTTTTAGCAAGAATATATATTAATGAATTTTTAATACTTCTTAGAGTACCACTATCGATTGATTATGATCATGATCAACATTTTACATCAATATTATGGAAAAGTCTTTAGAAATCCCCAGATACTGAACTTCATTTGAGCACTACCTACCACCCCCAAACTGATGGACAATAAGAATGAACTATTAAAACATTAGAAGACATGTTGATATCACGATCACATGAATTTCAAGGTATGTGGGATAAATATTTACCTCTGGTGGAATTTTCCTATAACAATAGCTTCCATTCAAGTATTTGTATAGAACCATATGAAGTGTTATACAGAAAGAGATGTCGCACACCAACATGTTGGGAAGATCTTTATGAAAGAAAACTTATAGGCCCAGAACATGTGTAGGAAATGATGGAAAAGGTGAATGTAATCCAAATCCACATCAAAGCATCTCAAAGTAGGCAGAAGAGCTATACTGATAACCGAAGGAAGGATTTGGAATTTTAGGCAGGAGATCATGTTTTTTATGGTATCTCCATGGAATGGTGTTATACATTTCGGTAAGATGGGAAAATTGAGTCCCAAGTACATCAGACCTTTCAAAATTCTAGATAAAATTGGGCGGTAACTTACCATTTGGCAATGCCACCATGTCATTCCAAAGTTCACAATGTATTCAATGTATCACTATTGACAAAATACATTCTTGACCAAACGCATATACTCACATATGTGGAATTAGAACTACAACCTGATCTATCTTATTGCGAAGAGCCTTTCATGGTTCTTGATACAAGAGAACTAGTGTCGAGAAACTAGAAGACTCATCTGGTAAAAGTTCTCTGGAAAAACCATAAGATGGAAAAGGCAACATGGGAACCTGAGGAACTTATGATGAAGAACTACCAGAGTATTTTTACGCAGTAATACTCTAAAAATTTATAGGATGAAATTTTTTGAAGGAGGGGAGAATGTAACACCCCAAAATTTTATAGTACGCTTCTCTTTGAATAATACAGTACCTTGTGTTGTACGCAGCATCAAGTTCTAACACACCACAAAACTAGTCGGTATGAAAAGTAATACCATATTTTTGAAATTTTATAAATTATATCTTTCGAAATGGACTTCATTTTTGGATTTGGAATATCAAAATTATCTTAGGGTAAATTATTGGTATTTTTCTGAAAACTATCAATTTTTTATAAATAGTGAAAAAACACTGAGTTATAGTTTAAAACTGAATTTTTAATTAAATAAATGATTATTTTATTTAAATTTATTTTAGGTAAAAATAGATACATAATACCTATATATGTTCAATTTAATTCATTTGAGTCATTTTGTAATAATATTAGATATATTAAATTTTATTTTACTTTTCACCGTCTTTTACCGACCTCTTAAGAGCATTTGAAAATTTACATAAAAATTAATTTTACCGCTTCTGTGAGTTTAATTTCAAAAATCTGAGAGATACAGTTAATATGATGGAGTAAAATGTTCTTCCATAAGATAAAAATAATTTTTGATGAATAGTTACTTTTAAATTTTATTTACCACGGTTAAAAGTAAATTGGGTAATTAAATATAAAAATGATTTTATTATTACCCTAACACATGTCC
The DNA here is from genome assembly GCA_963277665.1 of Viscum album. NCBI lineage: Eukaryota > Viridiplantae > Streptophyta > Magnoliopsida > Santalales > Viscaceae > Viscum > Viscum album. Next base: position 369,045,591 of record OY728130.1, on the reverse strand, counting down.
TAATTATATTTAATAAGTTTAATTTCACCAAAAACAACCTTGGAATAAAATTTGATTTTTTAGGTCCACTTGGATTAGATTAGGACATTTATTATTATTTAATTCAAATAAGAGTTAAGAGTGTTTTTAATATAGGGTAACACATATGATAAATTCAACTATAAATATTCATTTGAAAGATAAAAATATTTCCTACATAATTGTATTTTATTTATATTTTTAGACATTAAAGAATATTATTTATTTATGACTGTATGATGATGCAGTAATTACCTAATTATTGTAATATTAAAATAATTGATATTATAAATATCCAAATAAATGTAATTTGAGACTTTTTATGAATTCCACTAATTTTATAGCTTAATATGACATATTTAGGTTGGTTAGATGAATTTTTATCAAAGTAATAATGCTGTTATGAATTTTGAAAAAACAAAATACCAAATAGTGTCAAAATTGACATAAAATAGTCTTTAAAACAAATATTATTTTATTAGTTGATATTCTATTCCTAAAAATCAAAGGATCATCCAAAATACTTATAAAATGATAGGTGTATTAATAATTAACCATTTATGGTTCGTTTGGAAGTATATAGTATGTTTATTAACCATATAATATAAAAATACAAAGAGACATGGTAAATGTCAAACTATTTAACTAAGAGTAAAATATTCAAGATATGGTTAATATAGTGACCCAAACCTATCTAAACCCAATTGGTTGAGTGGGTGTCGACCCATCCCCACCTTTTACTTTATATAATCGACTTTGGAGCAATTAGATACCGAAATGTATTTTATTATAAAATAATATTTCTAGCTTTTCCTAAGGTTCCCCTCACACCTATTCTAATAGGGAACTCCCCCTTCTATCTAATTCACACCTTCAAAGCCATTTGTCTCGGACATACCTTGCCCAAATAACCTCTCATCTATCCTCCCTTCATCCTAGAGTCTTTCCTTTAGTCAGAAAGCCATCCTATGGACCCCTTTTGATCAAATAACAAGGAAAACCCCGATGAAGAGGTAATATTTCATCACCTCTTTCCCGTTCCATTCTTCTTCCACATCCTCTTCCTTTGTTGTTTACAATATAAAATAATAACTCTGGTATCTTCTATAAGATTTGATGTTATTATAAATATGGTAAAACCATATTCAATATTCTATCCATCCTTTCAATGACATGTCACCATATGTGTGTACGTATGGATTACCGTCTCCACGTCGTTGTGTAATTGTTATTCGATACATGATTATTTGGATAGGTATAATAGTGATGTGTAATTGATGTAAATTATCAATAAAACAAAATTCTGATTCTGTATATATGATATACCATCATATTATATATTATTTTAATATCAAAATAATGATATTGTTGCTCATGCGTACATACGGAATACCATCTCCACAAACGTGATGAGATTTATTCCCCATCGTATCCATTCAAGACTAATTTTTATTAGATGAATAAAAATAATGTTTAAAGAATTAATATAATTCTGAATTTGAATACGATACATCCTATCCATAACAAACATTACTTAAGTAATAAAACATATAAAGTATAATGAATCAGTTAACACCCGAAACGACGATAATAATAAGATATTATTAACAAAGAATTGTTAAAAATAATATATGATATCATATTAATATATATGATTCTTGTATATTTTAATAAAAATTATTCCACAATTATACAGGAGGTTAACCTACCCCTGACGAAGGAAAATTACAAGGTAAGGGTTAATTTCACAATCTCTTTATTATCTGAGGTTTTTTTGTAAGTATCTACTGGGACCTCTTTATCACCGACATCCATGTTTCTTAATAATGAATTCCAAATTTTTTTTACTATTTACTAGACTATGGATTAAAGACATTTATACAATTATTTTACCTTATATTTTTTGAAAGGAATCTTTCTATCATTTTCCAGACAAGTTACTTTATAACCTCTTCGACAAAATTAAGGTAAGAATGTTTTTTTAACTTATATGGCGGGTGCAACTATTTTTCGCTGTTATAACATCATTGATTCTTGCCTTACAAGATTATAATAATACATTAAAAATAAATGTTTTCATAAATTATTTCAAAATAGAAAGAGATATTTCTCTAAAAAAGTGTTTGACTTCCTCTATTCCAACATCCTTTGATGGCTGTTAAGCTTATTGAAGTTGATTTGTTATGTAAAAAAACATCAATAATGTATTGAAGGTTTTGTGATATATTTGACTGTGGATGTGTTATTTTTACACCTTTCATGGTTTATGTATAAATTATTTACATTTCGTATGCATGTTTTAATTTGAATTTTTATGTTTTGTTTAAACCTTTTTATATGAGGAATGCATTGGACTTATTAAGTGATGGGTGGAGCCCGCTATAGCTCCTCGACGCATCGGTATGTCCAATGAGACAAACTAGTGTCATGTCACAATTCCTTGACAAAATGTTATTGGTAGTAATGGCACATGTCCTTGACTATGTGCTTATGAAAGTCCGGCATTAAGCATTCCATCATTATGAAAGGGGCTATTGATATTACATGTGATTATTCGACTAGTTGAATATCTATGTTCGTAAGTAAATGGAATTATTTTGATTTGTATTTTCCATATTATGATGAATTATATGTTGTAAAGGCATTTGTTTTAGTTCTATACATTGCATTAAATATTTATGATTATTTATCAATGTTTCCTCTATATTGTTATCCTTACTGAGCATCTGATCTCATCCCTTTCTATGTTTTATTTTTCCTAGGATGAAAATAAATATATTATGAATGACCAGCTAGGATAGTCTATGGGATCTCAGTGTTTTCCATGGAAACAATGTTGTAGTTGTTTTCCATTTTATGATGTAATTTAAACCTTATGAATGTATCTAGTACTTCCAAGGCTACTAAACTAATCGGTCTTTTGAGAATTGATCTTTTGTGATCATGAAAATGTTATTTAATAATGCTCCGAATCTGGGTATCTTGGGCCGGGTCATTACAAATAGGTCTATGGTCTTTTCAAGTATAAAAATCAACTTCCATAAACCACTGGCGTTGCCATGACATACTTATGAACCAATAAGCTAGTTCCCCCCCTACTTTCTTCCAGGATGAGAACATTATCCCTCATACCAAAGTCATACATAGTGAATGTTTTTCACAGTGGATAGTTCTTTTGGGTTTTTGATTGGGGCCGCACTAGGTATTGATGGTCATAATGGATTCACACAAATTTCCCGATGCCCAAACTATTGTCCATCTCTTCCCTTCAGACAACATCCATGATGACTCCCCAAGAAGCATCTTGGTTGGTCATTTTGTCCCTATTCATTAGAAAATTTTCAATTCTTGTTCACAATTCTCGATCGAAGTGCCTGATCATAAAAATCAGATATAGAGCCTGGCTACAGAGCTCGCAGACACAATAAGTGGAGTGCAAGATCGTAGATTCTATGGAATAATTGTGGGACATAGAGGAAAAAAGATCCTAGGTTACAAATATTGATCACAGAGCGCATGGAGATTCACAAATCAATAGCTCAAGCATAGATATATATAGAAAAATGTTGAAAAATTGGATTCAACCTCCCTTATTTATAAGAAATGACCTCGTTCCTTACAACATGCTCAGCCTCATCGCACTTCATGGTGTTCTCAACCCGCACACTTCATGTCATAATTTCACTCCGACTCTCTAATACCACACCATGATATGCCTAAACATAGGAAATCTACCAATAAAATATGACCCTAATTTATCCTTATATATCATTTTGGGGGTGGATATTTGTTGGCACCAAAATATGTTCCTAGGGAAAATAGGCAAAGGGCACTAAATGTTTCCAAAAGGGGTGACATCATGAAGAGCCATCACAAAGGAGGCTCTTTTCTGAAGCCCTTCAGTAACACAGCTGGGGAAATCGAAAGCCTTATCAACACCTATCATAGAGGAATGTGATGATTAAATCCATGGATTAGATGAAAATGATAGATATACTTTGCACTATAGACGGAAATACAGTCATCTCTATGATTCATTGGAAATTTAAGGAAGTCTCTACAACCACCATAGAGGGAAAAAGGAATCATCTATTTCACAGAAGGAATGAGTTCTACTTCATGGTTATGACGAACATGACATAATCTGCCTCACATAGAGAACCATATGATTTTTAAATGTATTACCTCAGGGCTTTTCACCCCCATAGCACATATAACTTCCCATCTCCCTAATTCCAAAGGATTCGGAACCCAACATTTCATGTTCTAAATTCCCAAATTGCAAAGCACTCTTTTATTAGAGAAATATTGAAAAAATGGATTATTATTGGTGCTTAATCATTGAGAAGTTCCATTCCCTTTACTCAAATATACAACCACTTCATGGAGGGTTTCCATTCATGGAGCCCATATCCCATCATAGTGGAAAGGGAACCCTTGTGTAATCACGACATCGCAAAGAACCATGTTTTTCAAAGCACCCTCCAATGATTTGTGTTCTCCAAGAATAGGATAAAACACTATTCTTTTTAGATATTTCTTATTTATAGATCCATATCCTTTGTAATCCCCTGTTCTCTCGGAGCCCTTAATCTCTAAGAGACAGTGTGCTCCACGAGCCCTAGTTCTCTGCAAGCCCGTGAGTTCTGTGAGCCAGTGTGCTCCACGAGCCCTTATGCACTGTGATACCCTATGATCTACGAGCCAATGTGCTCCATGAGGCCTTATGCACTACAAACCCATATGCTCTATGAAGCCCTATGCTCTGCGAAAACCCATTATATAAGAGCCTCTTTACTCTATGATCTGCCATGCCCTACAAGCCCCTGATTTTTCTAAACCCATCTCTTTGAGGCATCTTGGTTCATGAACCCTTATCCCATGGGACCCTAGAGGCTTGTACGATGTGATTTTATGTTCCCTAGGGTGGTGCATCATGTTGGGATAAAATTCCTCATTCTTCTTTACATAGTCTTTATAATGGTTATTGCTTCGTCGTATATACATGGTAATATGTTCCCTTCAATAGTTCACTCCAAAACGGCATCCCCACACGACATTGTTGGGGCCTTCCCTTCACCATGTGTTAATGTTCATTAGTTATGAAATTCTTATGGGTGGTGAGTGAATATTATTCATCCAAACTATAGGTTGTTTAATGGAAAAGCACCCACTTCCCTAACACATGATGTGGAAATGTGATCAACGCATAAGTAAAAAGTCTAGAGAGGTCCATGAATGGGATGGGAACCATCACCCTCTTACTCCACTCTCCCTATGTGCTTTGTTTCCATGCGCACCTCAAGTAGTCTTATCATAATCCCTAACCCAATATTACAGGGTTTTCTGAGTATAGTGGCCATACCCTCCTCATACATACTGAATTCTACTCTAGCCTCCCTCCTAAATTCAATCCCAATCATCCTCACCCATGCTATTAACCATGTTCATGGGACATTCAGTTCCATGAAGACACACCATTCATGATGTGATCGTCAGGTCATTATAGCCCCTATTCCTCACACTAATCTTGTCTCATGTGGTCTTATAGTAAGCATCGACCATGATATCCCCTTTGAGCTACCATATTTTATATGCCCCCATCTCACCATACCGAACTACTTGGACTTTGATCTATTCCCTTTCCAAGTGAGGTATGTAGAAAGCCTCCTCGATGTTCATGCCTATCACACATCAGTCCCAACCACTTACTGTTATCTCACCCTTATCCCGTATGACTATAAACATTATGTTTTCTAAATAAATGGTCTTTGATACCTGTCTATGAAATAGGGTACATAAGAAGCCTCCCCTAGTGTCAAACACAAATAATGGAAAATATGAGGGTCCCTTATGTTGGGATCCCCATCCTCATTCCACCGTTTAGTGGTCTAATATCAGTTCATTAGAAGCTAACCATGAATAAGCCCCAAACCTAATCCATAATCCTCCAACCAAGAGTATCCCTCTTGTGACAGGCTTCTAACCATGCGTAATACTCATCATGTTTCTAGTTCTCTATCCTTTGTGTACACACTGATCCTATGCACCTTTCTATAACTATAGAAATTGATTCCCAACCACGGGGATTTTAAGATTTCTCAATGTGGTTCAAGACCCTCTCCCATTCCCCATCCTTGTATCTCCCTCAAGAATTTGTGTCATAGGATTTTCATTCCCCAACCTAGAGGTTCTACTTCCATCAAGACACCATCCATGAATCCATTATCATGAGCCACCTCCTCAGGACACTCATATCCACACTGAACAATGTGTAAATTGATTTCCACCCAGGGGGATATGTAGGAGACCTTCCTAAGAATCAATATAATTTATCATGTCCCATCATAGTCTCTCCACTGAGCATTTGTGTCTCTGGAAGTTCATTCCCCAACCTGGATGTTCTACTTCAATCGGGTCCCCATCCATGTGTCTATTCACACGAGCCACCTCCTCAGGAAACTAATCGCACCACCAAACTATGTATACAATGATTCCCACCCATAGGGATAAATATGAATCCTCCATGGAGTTCAATACCAACACGACCATCACATTCACATCGATTCCATCCCATTTATATTACCAACGTCAGCAAATCATCCATCATCTACACCGGTTTTACCTGGGCTTCCACATCTTGGTAAGATCTTGTCATTTTTTTCTTCATTGCTCCTATCATAACTCAGGTCACATACCATGTGTAATCCCCAACATGTATTATAGTTGTTTTCTATTGGGTACACCTCGATCCCATGATTCACGCTCTCAAACAATGAGGGTCTTGATCTCTATCTTCTATATAGGGTATGTAGGAGGCCTTCATTTGTCTCGGTCCCAACCAATCATAAACCTTGGTGTCTTCATTGTCGAGACACAATCATCCTTAGATCAATCCTTATTGGGAATCTGGATCCACACATCTATTAAACCTCCCAGGTGCTCCCTCATAGGGATGTACCCATATGATCCACTCCAATCAGTGAGTCAATTAGTCTAATCTATCCTTTCTAGACGTTACACATGTGGAATAAACCTTGTAAAATATGTGACATCATGGAAAACTATGCAGACATGCCTATGTAATATAAATCCACAATGTCAACATAGGATTATTCATTCTTCCATGCCCCCAAGGAGGCCTATCATAGGGGAAAATCCAGATGTACCAGTGTTTCAGCACCCTCCAATGCCAGCGATGCCCAACGTGAATACTAACCTAAGAAAAGGTTTCTACCCTCACTTGGACCTTTGAAATGTATTGATATAAGAATTGTAATTAACTAGCATCCACATGGACTTGGCACTAGGAAGAGTTTCAAAAACAACTTCTTAATCTTACAGGAGACCCAAACTAGGAGACGATTTCTGAGAAGGAATCCATGGAAGGAGAGACTGACATCCCATTATCCTATTCCGATCAAGGAGAAAATATCTCAACAGATGTGATGAATGCCACCCGCCTTTGGAAAGTGGGAATACACGGTACAGATTGCGACTGCTAGCGAACATCAATTCACAGTGAAACATGTGGCATAGCTCTAGTGGAAAAGCACCAGAAGCAATCCTACTAGAAGATACTGAGATTACATTCCAAACACATGACACTAAAAAATTATATGTTTAAGGGGAATAATCATTGGACGTATATATGCCTATCTAAATTACTATAAACTATTTTTAAAGGACTATAAATTACATAAAAAGGATGAAATTGTTGTGCTTATCGATATAAGAAATATGAATCAGGTCATACAATTGTTGTATGGAACTTTACAATCATTCCACGATTTAAGAGCCTATATAGAAGTGATGAGACTCCCGGATAATTGATGGGGAAACTATATACATGAAACAAATATGTTAAAAATCATCACCAAACATACTATCCTTAGTGGAAGATAATTGATCATGAGTATCATTGATATGGAAATGAGTAGAGAAACCTTCATCTTTCACTATCTATTGGTAGAGTTAATCGTTTTTTTTTTCAAATAATAATTAATATTACATGACCAGTTTTTCTGTAAAATTATAACTCTATCGCATGTTTATTCATGAAATGATTATACATTATTCTATCCCTAATCATATCATTAATAAAATATTAGGCTAATGATATTTAAGTTTACTTATATTCATGAAGTATTATTTGAAATTATTGTGGGATTTGTGTGTTACATTGTATGATGCTTACAGAAATGATGATTTCATATTGAGAGCCATGTTGTGTGGGATGATAAACAAATTCCTTATCATGAATTTTTTAGGATATATAATTAATGTAACTTAAGGCTTTCCCATTTGCGAAAAAGTTATACATTCAATTATGTGGAAACATTCACCAAATTATATTTTTCTAGGACATCAATGATTTCTACCCCAATAAGATATGTACTAATATTGGATGAAATCATTCGATGGGAGTTTATAAGTATATAAAACCCCATATCCACTTATAGGAGATAAAATATTTAAAAAATTCAAATATATGTACTTTTATTTTCAAAATCCTTTTTTCAAAAAACCATATAGGAATCGATTAAGAAAAGTGATGTGTTTTTATCTACCATGATAGAATTATTTGTATGTTAAGAATTTTTTTTATGTTATGTTTGTTGAGAAAATTGAATTTTATGGTTTCAATGAATCATTAATAAGTTTTCCTAGTACAAAAAAGGATAAAATTAAGGTGAGTTTTGAAATGATTGACATGGGAATACAGGAAGCTTTGATTCTAGTAAAGAGTAAAAAATATTATTTTCTTCTTCCATATGCTAACAATCATTCTTGGAATGAGGGATTTTATTTTTGAAAAATAATGACTGATTTAATGGTTCATAATGGGGTATATATTGTATATTAATGATATCATTTCAATTAATGATTTAACGTTAAAGGGTTTTAAATCACATGAACGTCGGTTTTTATTAAAATACTTTATTCTTGTATCTTTATGTTCATTTTTTCACAATAATATCTATCATATATTAACCATGTTTTGATTCTTATTAAATTCTATATGTAGAAAAGTTATAAATCTGGTTATGTCTCAAACTATGAAAAGGAAATTTTGTTCATATTATTTGAATTATAGAGTTTCTTCCTATTGTAATTCTTTGATATGATGTTTCACTTGATAGTTAAATTAGTATGAAAGATTATATTTTGAGGTCCTATAAATTATATGATGATGTAACCTAAAGGGTAGGTAAAAATCATATTATACGAGAAGGTTGTATTATAGAGTGATATATTGTCGAGGAATCTATTTTATTATGTTCCAACAACCTATAAAATAAAGAAATAATTATTTTTATGAAATCTCATCAAACTGAGTGGCTTGTGTGTGAAAACATTTAAAGAATATATATGGTCAAAATTATTATTAAAGATCGGGAGTATCCCCCCTTTACGTTTTTCAAAATTGTGTAGAGTTTCCACCTTATATTAGAATCCAAAAAGTATTTTTTTGGACATTTTAATCCATCAAGGTTTGATAGATGGATTAAAATTGAAAATAATTAATTTTTTATTGGATGGTTTCATGACCAAATTTTAAATATTCAAGTCAAAATATAGAATCAATTTTAGAACGACATAGATGGATAGCTGGAGGAAAAAGTGTTCTTGTATTATATTATAATTTTTATGAAATTAATGGTTATACATTATACAGAAAAGAACATATTGAATGGAGTTCCATGAAAAATATAATAGTTACACATGAGGATTATGTTATGTATGTATCTTGTACGAGGGACAAAAATCAAATTTAGGGGAATATGTCATACAGTGGATTCATCAAACTTATATTATAGCGGGATTATACATCATTAAAAGTGATGATTTTTCAATGAAAGTGGGATGATAAGAGTATTTTTGTTAAAATATTTAAATTTGGATTTACTTTAGTGTATTTTAGTAAGTGTAAAACGACGTACCATTTATAATGGAATCAAAATAAGTACAAGTATTATATTTTCCAGGTCATTCAAATTGAAAGTGGTCAATTGTTCAGTTATCGACCAAATCTAGTGTAGGTTCAGATGAAAATTCATTTAATGATTTAAATTTAAGTAGGTCATAATAATATTTATGTAGCAGTCTTAATGTAGAAATATTATTTTATTTTACAGGAAACCACAGTGAAGGGATTTGGATACTCAATAGATGGGTAAAATTACATTAAACATTAAATGAAATGAATTTAATATTCATGATATATTTTTCTGTAATATAAATTTCATTACATCCTTTTTTTAGCTGGGAACTACTGAATTTCCATAATCTAATCTAAATATTCAACCACTTTGAAATATACAATAACCGATACAAGTCGATTCTCCCAATCATGGGGAAAACTTGATTTCACGACATCCTGGTGCTCCCAATACATTGTAATAGCAACCTTCTAAACATGTCAATGATACTAATATAGAAGAAAAATATATTGATGTTGTTGAAGACAAAGTAGATGTAGAAAGTGAAAAACATGTGTCCCAAAAAACCAAGAGTACATAATGGTATAGTGTTACAAAAAAATTAATAAGGTGAGAAAAAGTCCTTAAAAATCATGCATGTTTAGAATACAAAGAGATTTTTTCTCACCCCTACAAGGCCATGTTGAGTAGTTAAATTTCACTCACCAATCCCATGTGTATGGCTATTGATGTTGATGCATTTATGTTATAAATGAACAAGGTTTACACATTTTTCATTATACATGAAGGTTTTATTTTATGTGTATGAATGGAAATACATTTATAAATGTTAGATCAATGATTTTCTAAAGGCGTCAAACGGTTTTTGTTTATTAAGTCGAAACTACCCAATGATTCCCTTTTTAGAGAGTTTTATGATCCTTTTTTCCAAAGGAATGTGGTTATTTATAAATGTTCCAAAAATTATTAGGGACACACATAGGTCAAGAGGATGAGTTTTTAGTATCATTACACCCTTTTGGGTGGAATTATTTCTAATTTCCAAGACTATCATAATGATTCACAACATGTTCACGAATACTTAATTAATTCACAAGAATAACATTGATAAGACATAGGAAAAAATAAATTATTTTCACTTATAAACATTAGAATCAACTATACCTATCCTATTTTATATATCAATGGCACCCTTTAAGGGATTGATTTGATATTAATTGTCCATTAAATGGTACGATGCATGTTTTAATCGAAGATGAAAAAAACTCCAGAATTTATCATCATCCATGGTATGGGGAGTTTTTTTGATTTTGGAATCTGGACAATGAAATGAGATACCCTTGTATCCTTGTGAATGTAATTAGAACCCATATACATTGGTGCCACATAATGGGACACATGATACCTTTTTTGGTCACATGATGTGGACTAAGGCATATAGTTGAAAATTGTGTGACAAGGATGTCTAAGAGAAATTTTTATAGTCATCGTGTAGTGTTGGACTTACAATGTAGTGTACCATGAGAAATAGGAAGGATATGGCCTCCCAAATTTGAAATGACCCTATTGAAAATGTCTCTAAGAGATAATTTTGGGGATTTTGTGTAATTAGATTTAAACTTCAATGTGGTCTCCTGTGTACCCTGTTTGCATGGGAATAAAATCCCATTTTTTTCAGTACCACTTAATGGGACAAATCATACCATCTAAGGTCATGTGACAAGGAAAAAAAATATGTTGTTTATTGTTTTGTGGAATGGAATTCTAGTACAAATGTTTCTAGTTAGTGGTTGGTGTGGGACATATACCGAAGAGGACTAGGAGACCTGTGAGGCATGTGGGCTCCAAGGTTGGATAAAACTTTACAATGAATGAGTATTAAAGAGAATTAAAATGCTTTTGGGGGTATTATGTTTTGAAAAAAATAATGATTCAGTACATAACCCATTTTAATGGTTATCAAATCCCATTTAGTTTGGAGTTTTAGTTGAGGATGCTTTCCAATGGGGGTCTTCTCAATGTTTTTATCATTGGTAATGTGGCCCATTGAGAGGATTAATTGGGTATTATACATAATATGATGTATTTTGATTGTAGAAAATGTGTCCCATTAAGATGGATAAATTGATTTAGAGGAACCATGCATATGGTATCCCTCTAATTTTTTTTTCTAGGGGATCTATCCCTTTTATATGGATACATGGATTTGAGGACCCAAACCTCTGGAGGCCCTTTGATTGGTTTTATCATATGGGATCTTTTATAATGATATTGATTTTGGGATTTGAGGATTCAAGCCTATGGAGTACCTATGACGGTTTTTCTACGACTTCCCAGACCCAGATTCCACGTGAACGGTGCCTCGATCCCAGTGGGAAACATGTTAATAATAGTAAATGATCCATGATGTGACAAAGAAACCAACAAAGTTATTTAATAATGATGTTCCAAGGGAGTTACCAAGGAATAACAATCCTCAAGAGCCACTAACTTTTTAGTATCTGAGTTTATCTAAGGGGTAAGAGTGTAATCCAAGGTGTATATTCCTAGGAATTCCACAATGGTAATCTTATAGAGTCTATGGGTTGCATCCGAGGTTAAACAAGGCTATGAAAATACTAGGCCTGATGGGCTTTAACCATGGAACCTACATTTCAATGATAGATCCAAGGAGTGTATCGAAGGATTCCTTGATCCAAGGAGTGTATCCAAGGAATGTTTTTATACTACACGGGGGATCCTTTGGTGTTATATCGGAAATCCAAAGCAATTACAAGATCAAGTTCTTGGTGGGTCTCATCCTATCCAAGCTGTATCCTTGAATCGAAGTGGGGTTCCCTAGTACTCATTTCATTTTCTGATCTGAATCTATGGTGAGATAAAGTACATAAATCCATATTTTATAGTGATGTGATATAATAATTCATTTGGTTAAATCCTTGCCATCCATTAGTGTGAATAGGCCAAGTATCATGGTACACTTTTATCAAGTATTTTTCTCCAAGCCCTTCCTTTCATTTTTTTTTGAGAAATCCATGTACCATGAAACCATTTAATAATTTTAAGGAATATTACATATTCAAGGATAATTTCTCAAACTTCCATTAATGTGGCAAGGGGTGCTATAGATATGAAATCAATTAATCATTCATATTTAATTATCAATTTGACGAACATACCTTAGGCGGTTCAGGTAGTACGTATTAATGGTACTTAGTATTATGGAATTCATGATATAAATGAAGATAATTAATATTGAAACCCATTCTCTTATAAAGGTCAAGACAAGGCACACCCGAACAGTGGCTCAAACATTTCGAAATGTTAAAAATCCAAATATGGCATAACCATCGACATGGGACAGATTGAGTTGTCTTTGTAACTGCTAACAACTAATCACATATTTGGAAATGGAATGACTTCAATATTCTAACCAGTATAACCCCGACATATGAATATAATTAACAAAACCTGATGAATTCAGTGGGCCTTGTATGAAAATTCCAAAAATCAATAAAAATTAGGGATGGCATATAGACCACCCACCATAGGGTTGTTTGAATATAATCATCCGATATCAGCCATTGACATTCCTCGGATCAGATTCGATCTATGAAAAGGTAAAAAATGATCAAACCATGATAACAAGGATAAGAGAAAAGGTGAAGAAGAACAGATCAAATTCACTTGGTTACTTACTGGTGTTCATCCAATCTAAGAAATGGAAGCTCAATCAGTTTCCAGATGAATGAAATATATTGATCCCATGATTAGGTCATAAAGAATATCTAAATGGGTGAAAATGGAAGAAAATATAGCTGGATTATGAGTTGGGGAATAATAAGTGTCTTAATATAACATTAAGGGAAAACTATAAATTTACCAAAAAATTATCTAGTGGACGGTTTGTCTGCATAGTTGAAAAAATAGTTCTCAAACCATGAATATTTGTTATATCTGATAAGAATCCCTCCACATTGTTATGTCTAATGATGCGCAAACCATTCTCAGGTAACTGGGATGAAGGGAACTCTGCGTGGTTAGGCTGCACGACCATGCTCCAACCATGAGAGGTGGCTATATCTAGAAAAACCTAATCTTCGTGGTTAGGAAAACCATGTGCTAACCATGCACAAACAATGTGACTTGGCCTATTTTCCCAAAAAGTGGACTTCTAAGCTCTAAGAAATCTTTTAAAACCCTCAAAACCTTTTCTAACTCATTATTCATCCATTAAAGGTCCAACGTGATGATTTAGAATGATATTTAATGGATCCATACTTGAGTGAAAAATTGGGTTCTTACAATCTCCCCCACCCCCATAAATGAACTCATCCCTGATTTCACCTTCTAAAGGTGGAGAAACCTTGTCTAAGAAAATATCTCGCCATTGGGCATGCACATCCACCTCCCTCTCCTAAGTCTCATCCTTCATGTAACTGTGATGCCATCTCACCCATAATAGAGAAATATATTGTCCTTGAAGAGACTTCATGCTTCCGTCAACAATGTGTAATGGCTACTCCTCAAAGGTAGAACCAAAATATATATCAACTTCCTTAGAGTAAAACATATGTGATGGTTTGTCATAATATTGGTGGAGCTATGAAACATGAATGGCGTTGTGCATGGGACGACACCTCTGAGTTAGTACAACCATTAGGCTACTGGTCAGACTCTCTATAGAATATCAAATGGGACCACATAGAGAGGTAAAAATATTCAATACTATTGTTACCATATATTCTCTATCCAGTGTTATATGGAAAATAAAATATGATCACCGACCATGAAATCTAGAGGTCATGAATGACAATCAGCATATGATTTTTGTCTAGACTGAGTAGTAGTCATACACTTTCTGAATAGTTGAACCTACACTGATTTATCCTGAATGAAATGATGATCTAGTTGGGCTGCTTCACCTACCTATAAGTAGGATAGGGGTAAACGGAATGGCCTACCATAGAAATCCTCAAATTGATCCATCTGAATTGTGGTATGAATGATGTTATTATAGGAAAAATAAACTAGGGGGTATGATTCTCCCACGAACTACCAAAATAATTGACACATTCATGGAGCATATCCTCAAGAACCGATATTATCCATTCTGATTATCCATCGACATGAGGGTGAAAAATAAATGCTTAAATCATTGGTGTTCCCATAGCCTTCTACAATGCAATCTAGAACTGTGACATGAAGCGAGTGTCCCTATCTAAAATAATAGTTGGAGGGAACCTGTGGAATCATATGATCTCATTGACATTCAGTCTTTCCATCTCATCAACTGAGAATGTCTCCTGAATTGGAATTGTTTTGTAGTTCCTTGAAATGTGTGTTCTAGATTTAAGAATCATTGTTTCCAGGTGGTATCTGTTGGATTTCTTAATGGAACTGAAAACTTCCAACAGTTATTTATCCATAGAGGACCTTCGTTTCAAAGTCAGGCGGTCGTTATGTTTTTCTTAACTTTATGATACTTAAGAATGTGCATTGGTCATGAGGATGGGAGGTTGGACTCATCACACCCTTTTTGGGGGAATTATTGTCTACTCTGGAACTCTCTTAGTAAAATTAGAATATTTTCATGAATCCTTATTAACTGTACATGTATATCATAAGTATCCCTTGGAATTTACAATCACTTATTAACATGTGTAAAATTTACAATCATCTGTATTCATTCAAGGTTCTTCATCAATGGAAACATCTGTATGTATTCAAGGTTTTCCATCAATGGTATCCTCTAATATACCGATTAGAGATTCTTTTTAATCATTGTTATGATGATACTGGTTTTTAAGCCACTCAGTGGGGCACACTGGAATTTATTGTCATATAGGGAGATGAAGGTTTGTTTTAATATTGGGATCGTGCTCATAAATGAGATACCTACATATCCTTGTGAAAGTAATCAGAACCCTCGTAGTTTGGTATTTCTTATTATGACACATCGTACCTTTTAAGGTCATGTGATAAGGACCTCTAAGCGGAAGGTGATTAGTTGAAATTTAGTGTGGGACTCATGCTGAAGTATCCAAAGGAACTTGAAAAGGATATGAGATTCCAGATAGGATTATATCCTCTTGTGAATATGGCCCAAAGAGAATAGGGATGATTTGAAGTGTTTGGTTTGAACCTCATAGAGTCTTCCTACGTATCCCATGTGAATGGGAATCAAATCCCACATAGTTCGATGAATCTTATAAGAGATTATATTCATCTAATAACGATGAGTTTGTGATTACTCCATGAGAACGGATGCCTTTACGATTAATGGATTGAATTTGTGGCTTATTTCTTATGGAGGATGCCCAAATTGGGGGAATTAATGTTGGATGAGCTCAGTCCCTGAAAAGGCTTCCTACGTATCCTAGATTGAATAGGAATTAGAGTTCTCGTATTTCATTTGGTGAGTGTTTGTACACATTTTCTAACCATCACATATCTCTAAGACCATGTGAGTCATGCTCGGTGTGAGAAACAAGAGGATGTCAAAGATTCAACAAAGGCATTCAAACTTCCAAAATTTTCCTCCATGATGATGGAAGAGGGCGTGATGACTGTGGAAGAGGGAAAGTTGATGAACCTTACCTCTATTATATTTACAATGGATAGGGGTCCAATGTAAGGAATAAGGGGTGAAGGTGAGGGTCTTATACAAGGATGGCTACCCTGAAATTGGTTCTGGTAGGGGAGGGAGAGTTCTACTATACTTGCAAGGAATGACAAGTGAGAAGTGTACCTTCCCTACTAGATACACAGGGTCCCGAGTCACCTCTTTGAAAAGGGAGAGGCCAGAACCCAACAATCCTCCAAAACAGGAACTTCCCAACACTGTTTCTAGGGGAAAAGTCCATGTGACTACATATATACAATCCCACAAACATAACATGAATCTTAACCCCATTGTGAAATTAATGTGGGAAACCTCTGACTACAAAAACAAAAACCCAAATTGGAGACACACTGATGTGCCTTACCCAATGGTTTGAGAAGTCAGGAGGTTTTGGTGGAGGCTTCAACTTAGCCCCATTCGGATAAGGGAACAAAGGATGGAGATACCCTACCATGAATGGGTTTAAAGAATGGTACTTGAACTTTCCATGTAGGTACTTCATGCATGTATGTCACATAGAAAACTTGTTGTGCCCTATCGCAGAGGCATGGCATGCAGATATACTACATAGTTTCGGCATGCAAATACACCGCGTAGGTATAGATAAGGGCTGAAAAATGGAACGAACTTCAAAACATGCCTATCCCTTTTAATTATCCCTTCTTTTATAGTTTAGATAAATACCTGAGACAATTTGAATGTTCTAGGTGAAATAGCAACACAATGGGAGATTCAGAGAGTCTTTCACTTTTTTTCTGTCCAAAAAATGGGAGCCTAATTGGTCTATTTATAGGTACGGATGAGCCTAGTTGAATAATATTTTTCCACATAGGTATTTCACGCAGGTTTTCCACAATGATTCTCCGTGTAGAGAAACTAAAAATATTATCGTGCATAGCATGGCTGCGTAGCTCTATCGTGATGCTGAGCTACGTAGCTCCGTCTTGTAGCTCTTGGATTCTACTACTTCGCGTAGAGAATGGGAGTATTTGTTTGACATTTTTCTTTGTAATAATTGAATGTTTCTTTGATATCTGAAATATACAAAGGTTTATCGATCTTTTGGGATTATTTCTTAAGTAGTGTAACCCCCCCCCCCCTCGGGATTGGATCTGAAATAGACAATGAGGGTCATGTCTTGAGGTGAAATTCTTGGAAAAAAGATCTGGATGGATTAATGAATAGAACAGTTGTGTGACGCAAGTTCTTCACACAGATATGTCGCATAGATATGGCATGAAACTATGGCACGCAGTTATGGAACGCAGCCATGACACATAGGATTTTGGTTGCCTATAAATAGGTCTCATCCTTTTTCAATTTTTTCATCACCCGTGCATTCCCCAAAATTTGGGGATCTCATTGCGTAGCTCGTTCTCCCAGCTGTATCGCGTTGTGCTCTCATGAAATTCTCATGAAATTTCATCAAGGTAAAAATTTTAACGCGATTGAGCTACGCAAAAAGAACCTCACCAACAGAGTTTCCCTAGGATCTTTGTCGTAGGAACTACGCGAGTGATCTCATTGAAGGACCTTGTCGAAGGACCTTGTCGAAAGACCTACATGAACAATATACTTCTCCAATTATTTTTCACTTTATTCTTTAAAATATTACTTTAATGATTAGTATTTATTTTTTTATTTTTGTAAGACAGAATGAATCATTGGATGACCGAACTGAAGAAGCTAATCCTCACCAAAATTAAATGATGGGGATCATCGTGCTAGAAAAATATGACATTGTCGAGCGTACTCTTCATGGGCTATGAAAGGGTCTAATTCTTTACCAGCGTACTATCCACAAAGTACTTACTTACCCCTGTACGGGCATGCACTTTTACATGATGCCCATGTTTTATCCATTAAAAAGTACTTTCCAAGGAATTGGTTTCTTCAGTATTCCAACTGTAACTGCATGAATATTAGTGAAAGGGGGGTTCCAATATATGAAGGCATGGTCTTGATTAGTTGCATCCTTCATAATAGTGGTTTTAATCCAAACATGAAGGATAATGTTGTAGATCCAAGACCACATTGTTATGATTCCACTTTTTGGGCTTCTCAAACAGATCAATCTAATGGTTGGAAAGAAGACTGGGACCTTCGTTCTGAGGGGGTGTAAATCCCTATTGGATGTGGGTACTCTGGGCACATTGGACCTGTGCAATATCCAGAATAGATTTATCAGATGTTCATATCATTGAAGCTGTCTGGATGGGGAAAACATATGTTTACAAAAATGAATTAATTCCTAAATTACTGTGTCGATGGAGTTCACAATCAAATTCCATTTATTTGACGCATGGCGTAGTAGATATTAGTCTTTCAGAAGTTTACCAAATAGTTGGAATTCCTATTATTGGGGAAATATATGATGAATTCATCCCGCCCACTTCAACATGTGGTGATGTCAGTAGAACACCACCACTAGCCCATGAATTATTCATGATAGCGAAGAATTTTCCCAAGGATAAGAAAGATATTCATTCTAGAGTGTGGATGGAAGACTTCTTAGAACCAACAACAGATGAAGGTGTAACCACTAGATTTCCTACTATTTTTCCTTCTTCTAATAACTGAGGCAGTTTAGGTACATATTATCCTACACTGGAAACAGGTGATTACAAACACTGGGGTTATAATGTCAAACCTGACATAGATGAAAAATTTCACTTAGCCTCCTTCCTCTCTATGTGGATAAGTGTTTATTTTCATCCATTCTATGAATCTGGAGGAGGTGTATGATCATATTCATTCATCATTGCAGCTGAATTGGAAGAGAGTAAGTATATTGGGCCATAAACCTTTGTTTTGGAAAGAATTTACCATCTCTTGGTGCATTTACACAGTGGGATGTTTCCATTTAGGATTAAGGGGCCATTCCAAGTGTTGTGGTGCTGGATTGCATCGTATTTTGCTTCATACTCAGTGTTGAAATCATTCAGAGTTCCTAATGGTAGATTCACCCCATTTTTACAGAATTGTTATGGTATTAATCCTCTAAACATGTGACGTAACGAGGTACAGAAGGTTGGGAATGTCTCAGGAGAATTCACATTCTTTCCTTTTGGTAATCACCAATAGGAAAATTTATTGATGATGGTAACGAAAAGAATTATGAAATGAGATATTATATGATGGTATTCTGGGATGGTGTATTATCAACTAGGATTGATGGTAAAATTATCTATGAGGATTATATCCCCTATAGGTTTTCTCGTCAGTTTATATGTCTTCAACAATCAAATACATTCCCACGCACATATTTCAGACATGAGAAGCACCCAAGGGTATCATGAAAATTATAGATTATAATAACTTCATAGGTATCCAAATTCTCAATTACATTACCTCCACCAGATGCATTAATCGGATTAGAAGCTGTTACGTATGCCAAAGATTGGGTTTCTTCATATCCTCAAGGGGATCTGACATAAAGAGTATATAGAGTGGTGGTTACAAAGAATGTTGCATGTAGAAATTGTGGCAAGAAGTCCAAGGCCAGAGATGGTGCATGAATTTCAGAGGTTTCAGAGCCCTCCAAACATCTTTGCAGGAAGTATACCAAGAAGAACAAGGCTAAAGAAGCAATACCACCAACGCCAAGGTGATCCAGTCACCACCTTCAAACAGAGATTCCTATTACATATGTTCAACTTCCTGAGGAAGAAATTTCTAAAGAAGTTATTCATTCGGAAGGTGTTGAATCTCTACCATAGTCAACTAGGACAAGATCAAATGATGTGTGACCTTCGGCCATTCATCATTGGGATAGTATAACCTGTGATCTTAGGGATTTCTGGGCATTTCTTCAGCATGAAATTCAAATGCCCGAGTTTGGTTATATCAAGGCACCTTCTTATTGAAATCCGGAAAATAACATGGATATAGTACAGAAGTATATTGCTGAGTTAAAGACTTTTATATATGCAACTAATGAACAAATCACAACCTCTAAATGATTATCTCATATTCTGGACTTAGGACTTCACGAAGGGGTAATTATCGACTCTTAGGAGGAGTGGGATATTTATGTTCAAACTATTGTATTTCCCTGTTTCTTTTGTCTCAACTCTGATTTTATCATTTAACATCATTGATCATGATGAAAATGTAGTTCTGCATTATGAATGTAGAGAAGGAAGATCATGACCTATTCATGAATCACCACCGTATAATCCTGTAGGTTCTCCCATTGGTGCATCGAATAATCCTCCCATGTCGACAGAACATTTTTCAGGATCATGAATTATGAATGGGGTAATGGCGATAGATAATTCTCAACCATTACCTATAGTTTCCCCTGCCATGAGGAGTGTTTCAATCTCTTCTCGTGCTTTTGAATAGATATTCAAAAGAGCAATAAGATTTCTTCAAAGCGTTCACCAAAAGAGTAAGTATTTATAGAATCCTTAAGGTATATAACTTGATCAAGATATTATGGTAACCACATTTTACCCTTTTGAAGGATCTATTTCTATCTCCTCTCTCAAGGGATTAAGAGGTGATTCTTCATGAACAGAAAAAGAATACCTAACGGAATCCTAGGTTCATGATGACGAATATGTAATGTCAATAGATTCAGATATACCTTCCCTTGGCTCTATTGAGAGAGAGGAAATCCATGGTAAGATAAAACACATTCCTTAGTGTATTTTTTCAAACAATCAGGAAATAATCAACACTGATATTCTCATTGCTTCAGAATAAAAGAATGAAGATCCTCAGCAATCTATGAAAGATGCTGATGTTGACCCAAATCTGGAAGGACCTGATGTTCTCGTATCAATTTAAGATCCAACGGAACCAAATGTTAGTGGAGCCAATTTCGGCATCAACAAAAATTTGTTGGATACCATAAATGGTGAGGATGCCATAACGTTTTAGGGCATATACACTGAAATGATGCACACCCTTAATCCGAATATTAATATTCCATGTTCCATCATGGAGTTTGAGGATTTTCAATAGGAATTTCAAGGAGGCAAGTCCCTATTTATGAAATTTCCATACATTATTTGTTCTTAAACTTGATTTTTTACATAAAAAATCACCTTATGCAGCATTATCTGTAGAAAATGTCGCAAAGGATCTTCAGGAATAGGGTGTTCCACTTTATCCTTCTGCTGGGGATTAAAAAATACATACAGAGGATCCTTCATTAAGGAATGTTCCAAAGCCTTCAATGGTCATACCTAATAAAATTCATGGAAATACCACGTCTCAAGAATTATCCACTCAAAATAATGGAGATGAGAATATAGGGGATGAATCCAATCAAGTAGCTAACTTATTTTTGGGTAAATATAAAAATCCATCAGAATCATATTTGTTTCCTTCCATTGAAACTAATAATGACCTTGACATATTATTTAGGGTTATCAGCTCCAAGATCCGAAGGTGAAGCTTCTACTATCCCATGAGAATCAGAACAGGGAAGCTCCTTAAGAGACCTATATTCAGAGTACATTTTACCTCATGATAGTGACTCAGATTCAGATTTAGATATGAAATATTCTCACAGAATGGCACATAAATATACATGGCGGTATATTTGGAGCATAATTTCTGAAAATACTTTAAATGAATTGTCCTACCATTTTTCAAAACTTCCAGCATTATTCTGCATGTTGGGATTTGGTGGGTTCAATTATCGTCCGGTCTACGATGCCAATAAAGAGATTATTTACTGACGGGAGTAGGAGAATAAGCTGCAATTTGTTTTGAAGAGGCTAAATGACTCATCAATATTGGGAGCTTGCAATCTGAAGTAGTTGAGGCGGATGAAAATTATAATAAGAAATCACTCAAGATTCGCCTAAGTATCAAAGAATCCATGAAATATTTGTTATCTATTCAACAATAATTGGATGTTGTTCATAACAAACTTGAGAAATTGAATCAAACATTAGGAGAAACTCAATTAGAGGGAATAACTGCCATTTCAAATGAGAAGGAAGAAATTCACCCGGAAGAGAATGTTAGAGTTTCTCAACTATCTCGACATCAATAGGCAGCTGATAAAGATTATGAAATGGTCCAATAAATAAAAATTCATGTTGAGAGTTTATTCTGAAACATGATAGAGTGGCTCCATTTTGTGTATGGACCTATATTTTAAAATAAATGAAATAAATTTTGTTTCCAATCATA
This sequence comes from Viscum album, assembly GCA_963277665.1. NCBI lineage: Eukaryota > Viridiplantae > Streptophyta > Magnoliopsida > Santalales > Viscaceae > Viscum > Viscum album. The sequence continues at coordinate 369,022,851 of OY728130.1, read as the reverse complement.
TAAATCTTCATTCATGTTTTTCATGATAGAACAATATTAATTAAAATAATAATAATGAAGTTGTCAATAGTCTCTTACTAATCCGAGGGACATAATGAGAATAATTTGACTATTCGTGGGGTTATATGGATAACCCCACCAATTATGTGTCTTTTAACTTTTTTTATTTCTCAATATTACCTAAATCATACAAAAATTTATGTTTAGTGAGCTGGGCTTGACTTTTGTTTAGAGTTCCCCTTGCAAGTTCTCAATCTAATGAGTACTAAGCCTTTTGTTTCTCGCAGTTTAATTTCATGCTTGTTGGAATATAAAGGGATAATATTTACAGTCTAAATAGATTTGACCATAAAGTTTGAATTAAATCCCAAACAAAACACTATGGCTAAGAATTGCTTTAATATTCTTTAAAGATTTTCATGGGGAATCATGGGCCATGATTTTTTACGAATACCAAATCTTAATGCATGATAAACATAAAGTTTGTCTTTTCCGGGAACGGAGTTACCATTATTTGAAAAACCCATTTTGGGGGTTGTATTATGTAGGGCCAACCGGGTCATATACTGCATAGTCAAATAGTGAAATATTTTGACTGATAGGCCTGTTATGTAAGAATTTTATGCAACGCCGCCTATGGGTATGTGCTGCATTGTCAAATAGTGGCATCTTTTGACTGACATGCCTGTTATGTAAGCAATTTATGAAAGGCCACATATGGGAACTTGCTGCATATTAAAACAAAATAGATCTTTAGGAATTTAATGTTTTGTTGTTGTAGATTGGGGAAACAAGAATTGGGTGACCCAAAACCACAATATCTGGTTTTGTCAAGGAAATGAATTTTAAGAATGAAAGAACTATTTGAAACCAACAGTCATGCAGTGCGAACATTGGTACTATTCGGTTTTAAATCATGAAGTGAGGACATTGGTATTGTGTAGTTTTAAGTCATGTAGTGGGGACATTGGAATGGAAACAATATATAACATGTGGCCATGTGATTTCAAAATTATTTCAAAGTGTATCGAGCACATGATTAGGGAAATGTGTAAACCATGGTATTGAATACTTTCAGACTGTGAGAAACATAATGGTATAAGTATACTGGAATGACTATTTTACAATATAGATTATTGTATATTTTCATCAACGATTAAAGGGGAAATAGATAATATAATGAAGAACAATGATACCTTTTTTGATAGACATGTTATATGGGGTATATTATGCATGGCCAACTTGGGCATATGTTGCATAAACAAATAGTTGTATATTTTGGCTGACAGGGATATTATTTAAGAAATTTATGCAAGCCCACCTATGGGCACATGTTGCATAGTCAAATAGTGGCATATTTTGGTTGACAGACTTGTTATGTAGGCAACATATGCAAGTCCATCTAAGGTCACATGCTGCATTGTCAGGAAAAATAACACTCAGATATTGGAATCATTGTCACCAGAAACAGTAAGAAAGATTATGAAAATATGAAAGAAAAAATTCAACATTAAGAGTGGGAGATATGGAAGGGAGGTATGCCCAATGTATATGAGAAATATTTGAATCAATATTCTCCATGAATTTGATGTCCATTACATAGATCTAAATCATATATAAAATGGAGGCTTTCATGTTTCCTTTGAATGAATATGGTACTGTGTAGTTTTAAGTCATGCAGTGAGGACATTGGTACTATGCAGTTTTAAGCCATATAGTGAGGACATTCGTAACGTCATGAGATATGGATGACAGTGAACTGATATGAAAGGAAAATCATATTGGAATAGGATGAAGGGATAAAACACAAGTATCACAATATTTATTGCTAGGGAAAGAATCAAGTCATACAATGTTTTTTCTTTAAAACATTCTCTTTGATGATTTCATTTTATAGAAGATATAATGGTTTTTTGATTGTGTATGGGCCCAAGATTGGAGATCTAGGCATCCCTACTAGACTCAAAATATATGAGAATCATGTTGTACGTAGTTCTTGAAACATTCATTCCCCACAATAAGTTTTATATGAGGAATGGGGCTTTGGAAATGTTCTAAAAGAACGATAAATCATAAGAAATAAAATGGTATGAGGACCAAATCATAAATCTTATGGAAATACTATGTATATATCTGATTCATATAAAGGAGGAGAAAAGAAAATAAGAAATTTTTTTGATTGTGGCTGGGCCCAAAATTGGAGATTTAGGCATCTCTACGGATATCATTTAATAATGAGAATCAAGCCATATGTAGTTCTTAAAACTTGGTCTCTATGCAGATCTGACTCTGACATAGGAAAGAGAAGGACTCATATAATACTAAGAAGTAGTGATGATATTAACGATATTTTTTTTTATGAAATCTTCTAATGTTAAATAGAGAAAACATTAATTGTTCATATAACGTTATGCTGTTTAATGTCATGCAACAAGGACGAGGATACTACGCACTTTAACGTCATGCAGCACGCACACTTATGGTTGTTATGCAGTTTATTGTCTTGCAACAAGGACATTGGTTTCTGTGTGATTTTAACTGTTGAAGCAAAGAAATTTTTCTCTATAGTTTAAAGTCTTATAGTGATGACTAATGTGTATAATTACATAAAGTATTTCTTCAAAAGTCTCTCATTGGTTGGAAATGTAATGCATTGTCCATCAATTTATATTAATGCATAGGCCCTATTTGAATATATCTTATCTATAGAAAAAGGTCCCACTCATTATGGTTTAGGATTTGGAGGTTTCTTTCATAGCATCATTGGAGTCCTAAGGACCAATGCCAATTCTCCTTGGAGGAATGACCAATGGTGAACTTTCTTATTAAAATCTCATGATATTCTATTCTGATAGACTTCTATATGATGCAAAGTATGTAATATTTTCTCATATAATATTTCCAACTCATTAAACCATTTATGAGAACTTTCATCTATAGATAACTGGTCATAGATTGCAACTCTATGTGAAGGCAATTGTACTTATTTGGCAAAACTAATTCAGTTCCATATACCAATGAATAAGGAGTTTCTTGGGTGGAAGTACATATAGTTTTCAGATAAGCACTTAAATCATTAAAATGTTTATCAGGCCATGATTTCTTAACTTTTTCCACCATCTTCTGTAGTATATTTGATAGGGTTTTTTTGAAAGCCTCAATCTGTGCATTGGCTGCTGCATGATAGCATGATGAATCATTGGATTTGATATTATATTCCTGATATAACTTTTTTACTTCAACAGAACAAAAATTGGTTCAATTGTTTGTCAAAATAGTTTGAGGGATGTCAAATCTGGTTATGATATTAGTTTTGAAAAAAAAATAATGATTCTTCTAGATCCAACTTCCTTGAGAGGTATTTCTTTAGCCCATTTAGAGAGGAAATCATTAGCAGTGAGAATATACATGAACTGTTTAGTCGTGGTTGGAGGATAAGGCCCTATTACATCCATTCCCCATGTGGAAAATGGACAAAAGTATTTAGCTGTATGTAGAAACTCGGGGGGTTTATGAATTAAGTTGGCATGCACTTGACAATGATGACATTTTTTGTGTGGTCTGTACAATCTTGTGTCATTGAAGGCCAAAAGTATCCAATCATTCAGGTCTGATCGGATAGTCTGTGCCCAGATTGGTGGGCACCACAAGCTCATGAATGAATATCTTTCATGATAGCCAATGTCCCTTCTCCATAAATACATCCGAATAGAATTCCATCAAAACCTCATTTGTAATGGATCTTTTGGTTGTTTGGACCATCATAAAGAGTATAAGTTTCCACTCATCGCTGGATCTGCTCTTTCTCAGCCCCACTTGGTGGAAGTATCTCATTTTGAAGATATTCCATGATGGATGTTCTCCATACTGTGGTATGACCATATGGTTCATAAATAGGGATAGTTCCATTAATTTCTTCCCTTATGATTTGAGAAAAAGGTGAAACCACATGAAAATGGGTTATGCTAATAACTGTCTCATCCCAATTTGGATCTGCCAACGCTGTAGCTGCGTTATCCAGTGCATCTGCTTGGGCATTGTATGATTGCTGGACATAGGATATTGTCGGATCTGAAGGAAATTCATCCATTAAATATCTGACATAATTACACAAAGGTATTAACTCTTATGTTCTGATATAGTATTCCTCATTTATTTGTTTGATCACCAATTCTGAATCACCTTTTACCTTTAAATGATCAATTTTCACCTTAAGGGTCAATTTCAAAATTGTGATGAGAGCTTGATACTATGCTTTATTATTGGTACCACCTTCCAATAATTGAGATGAATAAGGCAATACTACGTTTTCAAGGGAAATAAAGACTATTCCTAATCCAAACATGTTTTGTTTAGGATTTTTTGGTCTCTTCCATGTTGGAATTCTAGAAGCACCATCAACATACATTTCCCATGTTTTTGAATTATCTTGAATATTGAATACCTCTTTAGCAGGATGTTTAGTATTAAATGATGTATCTTTCATGGATAGATTCTCATTAAGGAAATCATCCAGAGCATGACCCATTATTTCCTTTTGAGGCACAAACTGGATATAAAAGTTTTGTAAAATAACATTCTATCGTGCTAGACGTCCTGTAAGCATAGTAAAACTGAGGATAAATTTGACCGGGTTATTACGAAAAACAAATTGGACCTCATGATGTTGAATGTAATGTCTCAATTTCTGAATATCAAAGATAAATTCAAGGCATCACTTCCCAATACATGAATAACGAGTTTCACATCAATCATAGTGTAACTGAGATAAGAATGGCTATTTCATTTCCAGTATCATTCATTTGGGTGGGGAAGGCACCTTGTGATCACTCTAAAGATGTCACGTAGTGAATCATTGGTCTTCCTTAAATAGGTTTCATCAATATCGGTTGTCTCAAGATATATATATCTTGAGTATATCAAATGATTCATGGCAATCATCAGTCCATTTTTAAGTCATTGCTTCATTAATCTGGTGAAAGGTGAACATTTTCCTACCAAATTGGCGATAAAGAACAGAATATAGGCCATGTTTCCATGAAGTCTTCCCAATTATATCAAATTTCAAGGAGGTGACATACCATGGAATGATTTTTTTTTCTCGGGATCAACTTTGATTCCATGATGGCATACGACAATGCCAAGGATGTTTCCTGAAGTTACCCCGAAAGAACATTTAAGGGGTTCATCTTTAAATTATGTTTCCAAAGTTTGTGAAATATGGTTTCAAAATTATCCATCTGATTAGAACATTTTTTGTATTTTACTACCAAATCATCCAAAAAACATTTAACAAATTACCCTATAAAGGGTTTGAAGATATGATGCATGGAACGATGGTGTGTTGCGCATTAATTCTTTAAGCCAAAGGGAATTACCTGATAACAAAACACACCTTGAGGAGCTCTAAAGGATTTAGATTCATTATCCTCTAGGGATATTCGAATTTGATTATACCCAGAATATCCATCCATGAATTAAAGTTGTTCATAGCCAGCTGTTACATCAATTAGATGTTCTGTAATCGTGACTGGAAAATCTTCTTTAGGACAATGTCGGTCAAGATATCTAAAATCAATGCAGACACTAATTTTCATATTCTTCTTCTTTTTCACTTGGAAAATATTGGTCATCCATTTGGGATAATGTAATTCCCTGAAAATGTTATCCTTTATAATCTTATAAACATTAGCGTCAATTTTAGAAGCGTGAGTTGTGTGTGTTATCATTGCTGTTTGCTTGAACCCACAATGTTCATATGGGAAACCCAAATGATGGGTGGCTACATCATGATTAAGACCTGGAATTTATGTGTAATTTCAAGAAAATATATCTCAATTTTTCTTTAGAAATAAAGTATACAACTTTTGTTAATCAAAGGTCATGGATGCACTAATCATGGAGGGTTTTGGATCTTCTTCTGTACCCAGATTTATGTCTCTGAGTTCATCCACAGTGGTAGAAACATCTTCTTCAAATGTTGGAGGAGCATCCCCGAGATCTTCCTCTTCTTCTTTATTATGTGTTACCTCTTCTATATCCATTTTCTTGGTAGATGACAAGGCAACACTCCCAACGATATGGGAGGCATTAGTATTTGAATATCTTGAAGGAGAATCCACCACATCTGACCCTACTGATGACGAAGGGTCATCCTATGGTAAGGAGGGATTGATTGATTCAGAATCAACTTCTTTGTCTTCCTCTAACATTTCTACAATTTCTTGTATTCTGATCATCAAAGTGGAAGATCATTGTAGTTCAGCAGGTGAATTAAAAACATCTCCATTCGAGCTTCCATCACTACTTGGTACATTAATATTTTATCACATGTTATTAGGCTCAATTTTCGTAATTGACATTATGGGAATTATTCGATGACTGCATGTATTTGAATTTACCCTTTCAACTTGATTGATGGGTAAAACATAATTTGTACTCAAATGCATGAATGTATTTTCTGGAATCTTTTTCCTTCCATTTGGAGCATTAACTCTGGTTATTTCCATGGTCATGGACTTCATTCCTTTTGTGTGATAAAACTCTGCCTCAATATATTTAGATGAACATGTTTTGAATGGATCCATGTCACTATAAAATGTTCCTATTTGACCATTGAAACGATATTTCATACATTGGTGGTATCATGAAGGTATTCCTTCATGTTGATTCAACCAAGGTCATCCAAGCATAATATTGAAGGTTGTGTCCTGTCAAACAACCATGAAATCTGAATTAGACACAAGATCTCCAAACTAAGTTCTGAGTGTAATTTCTCTCAGAGGTTATTGTTCATTCTTATCATATCCTTGTATCATTAAAGTTGAATGAGATAAGTCAGATTCAGTGAGGCCCAATTGATGAAGTGTATGAACGAGAATGAGGTTGACCCCAATGCCATTATCAATGAAGGCTCATCATATATCCTTGTCACTAACCTTGCCAAAAAAACTACAAAGGTCTAATGTGTCCATGTACCACATGGTCTTCATCTTCGTCTGTAAAAGATATGACTGCATGACGTTCTGTAGAATCATTCCTTATACGGCAAACATCCACAACAACAACTTCAGTTTCTAATTTTTGAGGACATAACAAGGCCTCAATGAGTGCTTCTCAAATATATTATGATAGATTCAAAGCATTGAAAATTGATAACATAGCTAGTACATGGACCAATTGTTTTAGGACATCATACTTTTGGTCCAAAGGTCTGTGTTTCCTAGCATTGAGATGTTCTGTTATAGGTGCTTTGGAAGTTAATTCTTCTGTTATAGATGTATTTTGTGTTGAAACAGAAGTGGTAAATACCGTTGACTTTGGAAAATTAGACATACTAAGTCTATTAATCTGCTGAAAAGAATATGGAAGATCTTATAATTTGCCCTCCAAAATAATTGTACCATAACTAGACTTGTTTTTCAAGGAAGAAACCCCTTGTTCTTGTTGATCTCGCAAAGGGGATCACCCTTGAGTTTCTGAAGCATATATGGTTTGATCAGGGGTGGAGTAAAAATGATGATTTCTGGAATTCCAACGTCCTCCCCATTATCCTCGACCTCAGCCTTTTCCTCTAGTTCCACAATTAAGAACAAGAGATTATGGCTCAATACAATTATATTTATCATTGGCATAAGGATCTGTTAAATGGATAACATTAACAGAACCAAAGATCAATTCTTCGTCTAATGAGGATTTTTCCTAACAGATTATTTCTGGTTGTACCGTTTGGCAGGGCGATGCCTATGATTTTGAGAAAGATGGCATGAAATTTTCCAGGGTTAAGGAAAATTTTGGCCTTGATGGGAGATTGTCTTCTTTTGAATTTTCTTTACCCTTATGACCACCTTGTTTCTTTGAGGAATGAATCTTTAATAAAGATGGTTTTTTGTGGCAGGAGTGGTAGAAGACACAATTGGTTGCTTCAACTGTGTTCGTAAAATATCATGATTTTCGTTGATCGTTATCCTGATCATCCAATCATCATATTTTTGCACATTTTTACTTTTAACCTCTTTCCATTATACATCATTCTCTAGATAGGTGGTAGTAACACATTCTCTTTGAGCTAATGAACTTTTAATTTTCACATTCCCAAAGTCTACCATATTTTCCAAAAGGTCTTTGAAAACAAATCACTCCTGAATGGGGTGTCCCAACAACTGATGAAAGGGACAAAAATTAAGATGATATTCATCTCCATATTTATTTGGTTTAATAGGCTTTGGCAACTGAACCAAATTGTTTTCTAAGGATGAGATGATGTAGCCAGTAAATTGCTCATTCCTAAAAGAAAATATTTTATTCATTAATTCTTGAAACTGTTTCCGCCTTTGATCTCTTTGATCATCTTGATGGGGTGGTCATTGCTTCTAAGGCTCAGGAATTTGAGCACTTCGGTATGATTATGGTCTTGAGGTAGAAGCAGGTACATGTTCTTGTTTGAGTGTAATTATAGCAGCTCATACCTTTCCTATTCTCATTCCTGTAACTAATGGAATTACATGAGTTTTAGTCCTAGTATCTATAATAGAGTCTTCTATCTGCTGAGTGATTGAATTAAGGTCATGAAACCCTCCTGTGTATTTCACAGGGATCAATGGTGAGCATAATTTATCATGTAGATTTTCCACACTGATTGGTAGAAACTCTTCTTGAGGGAGTTATAAATATAATGAATATGTTAATACATTCTAGTGAGCAATGAAATCTTAAACTCCTTCGCTTTCCTTTTTTTTACAATTTTTATGAAAAAAACTGTAGACATTGGTAATGTAGAGCTAAATTGGAGATGGAATTTCTGACGAAGATCTTCTCATCCAGTAATTTACTGAGATTGCACAGTTGTATACCAGAAAAAACAGGTCATTGTAATGACTATAAAATACACCAGAGCTTCACTGCTTCTTTTTGTTGAGGATTTACCATTATATGATCACAACAAGAGAAAAAATGTGTTAAGTGTTGTTTCGGATCTCCCAAACCATTAAAAATTGGGAATGTGATATTTGAAAAATTTGATAGTGAAGGAATTTCATCCACCCATTTAGGGTAATATTTTTTTTTCTGGTTGATCTGGTGCATGTCATTCTCCATTGCTTCCAATCGAGTTGTTAATGCCTCAATTGTATTTATAAGCATTTGTGGAATATCTAGATGAGTTGGATTCTATGAAGGTGATTCCACTGGAACTTGAGCTGGTGGAATAACCGGTAAGACCACTGATGGTGGTGCTGATATCTATCTTGGGAAACCCACAGAAATAGGTCTATCAGGATGTACATTATCCTGTCTTGATTGTGTACCCAATAGAGGGAATTCATTATCTGCCTTTGTAGTTATTAAAAATCCCCTTTGCTGATGAGCTACTACAGGATTTTCAAGTTGAAGACTTTCCGAGGGATACCGTCTAGTAGAAATACTATTTCAAAGTAACTTCTTGTTGAGTATTTTGAACTCATTCATTTCATCTTATTGTTGTGAAAGTCTCACTTTATGTGAAAGAGATTGACCTTCTCCAGCAGAAAAGTGAGATGAAATCTGATTTTTTTTCATTCCCCTTGTTTGACGCCTTTCAAAGAGGGTTATTTGGTTATTTGAAAAGATACCTAGATTCTGGGTAAGCCTTCGATTTTGGGTATGCACACCATTTTTATTTTCCTCGGTGTGTACCACATTGTGGAAAATAACTTCTACTTCTGATTCCCCTAAGGTAGAATTATTTCATGGAGTATCTAATGCAATGGTATTGATAACATTAACTGATGCATAACACATTAATGGAAATCTGCCACTATTTATGGTAGAGAGTCTCTATTTTTTTCCTTCACGAAACTGCATTCTCCTATATGAGGAATCCCCTAGAACTATTTGGTAGATAGTAACATGGAGGGAATCATTGGACAGTTCAGTTATACACTTTCCTTGTGGATTCTTCCCTAATCAGAAGAAAACCGACTTCTGTTGATGAGGGAATTATTGATGTGAAATAGCCCCCAGCCATGCAGGCTGGGGTTGATCTGGTTCTTCTTCTTCAAATCATTGATCACTGATTAAAGAATTTTAATGATGAATTTAATGAGCTCCCATCCTAGAAATTTGGGGTGATTCATGAACTAATACATCTATCATTCATGAAACTACTCTTCTGATTTTGCGGATTTTGGTACGGACATAAGTTGGGTGCATCATCCGACAATAACTTAAATCACCTATTTTAGAAGATCATTGTGTTATTTCAGATATTTTCATCCTCTGATGCCTTACATACTCTAAATGGGACACCTGCTCAAGATTCTCGGAGGCTTGATGTAGAAGTAATTAATCTTCTACTTTTCTTTAGGCCTGATTCTGATGAGACCATGATGAGGCTTGTTCTTGAGCGTACATTTCATTACACACAGAAACCATTGATTGTTGCCGATCATGGGAGATAACATTGCATGAGACCACTTTAATCCAACTTTTCTGATTTCGAAGTGTAGTGAAATGCAATTCTCCATATTCCCCCCATCCTCTAATGTGAACATTATATGGGGAATAAAAAAATAATTGGCGTCGCTTCTTCAGAGCATTGAGAGATGTGCACTGAAGGGTTCTATACCTGTTTTCAACCCTAGGATGTTGGGAAACGAAATGAGATACCAATTCAATTTGATGCCCTAACCATTCTATTAACTTTATATGATTTAGATATTTATGATATGGTAATACATTACTTTTCAAATGACGGACAGTTTTCCATAAGTTGACACAAATTTCATGAATACAATATTCTGTCATCAATTCCAGAATATCATAATTTGAATTTTCTGAAGGCCAGAACATGACTGGTATTTATTCATTAGCTAATTTTTTATCATGTTAAAAAAATCTTCATCATATTCTACTTGATGTTTCTACACTTGGTCTGAACAAAGTAGATACAATGCATTGGAAGATTAATGACCCAAGGGAGGTTCAAGGAATGACCATTCCCTTAAGATGTCTTCTGATTGAAAAATAGTTTCACCCGTAAATGACAAGGCATCTGAAATGACTTTCCTTGTGTTTGCATGTACCTCGAGATATGTGGTCTTTCTGGTTTCTATATTGTCAATTATAGAATTGTGTTTTGAAAATTCCAAATACTACTGTGGAGATGACTTTCGCCGCAAATTCTATCATGGAGAGGATATCCAAAATGGATTAGAGCAAGGGACAAATCTTCTTGCCCCTTGGTCTCCTAGCAACACAGATGGTTTTTGTGGCTATCAACCAAAGATAGATACTCTGGATTGAATGTATTATCCTGAAGAAAGAATTCATGATGAGGTGTTCGGTGAGAATCTTCATAATTACAACTACCAGTACCAAAATTTTGTAATGAGAGTGTAGGATCTTGAGTATCAATAGAAAATGTTTTGAGGGCTTCAAGAAATACAGGATTAAGTGGAGCTAAATTAAAACATGAATCTTGATTTTTCAATGGTGTTTAATGATATTTATTCTCAGATGTTATCTTATACTTAGTTGGGGACACATGTTGAGAAAAGTTGTTATCATGGGAAGGTATATGTTCCTACCTTTGATTAGTTACCAGAACAGACCGGTTATCTCCAATTGTAAAGGGTGTATGTTCTTGATCTTGTTGTCCGTATGATATGGGGGAGTATGCCCCATAACCCTCATTGACTAGAATATAGGATTGTATCTCCTCTAGGAGGGCATGCCGATGTGTCATCTGATGTGTGGGGACAAATTTATGTGTATGTTCCCCTGATACTACTTAAGTAGTTGTTAAAATATTCTGGCATGCTTCCGGAATATGGGTAGGGATTGGCATCTACCCTTTCACCATTGATAAGATGTATTTGGTTACTTCTGCAGCCAGAACGGGAATATATGTCCATTTCATATTTGGAGTATTTTTATGTGCCTGATATTTTCCTCCTTATAATTTTGGGTCCGCCCCAAATTTGTCATCAGAGCTTTCTGGATGACTTCATTGAGTGATACCAAATGAGACTGTTGGCAGGCTTGATGAACATTAGTAGCTTCATGTGCCTACTGGATATTCTTCATCAGTTATGGTTGACAGGTTTTCTCCAATATTGGTAGATGAAACTACTGACAGAATTGGTGATTGTAACCATGTGTATGTTCCGGTTTACCAGTTGCAACCATATTAGATTGGAAATTCTCTTTGAATGCAGTTAGACGAGCCTGCTGACTGGATGATGACATTTAAACAGGTGTATGTACCTATTCATAGTACTCCACCAGGATTATTTGGTGGTAATGGTGGGTTTCTGTTAGACAAAATTGATGACCAACAAAATTAGGATGAACGAGTGTATGTGCCCACTCATTGTTTGCCATCAAGTTTGATGGATGTACTTCTCCAGTGGAGGTAGAGGTGAGAACATTCTACCTGGTAATCGGATGTTGTACCTGATGATTCATCTTGCATGCCCAGGTCTAAGAGACCTGATCCAAATGTTCAGAGGCAACACCCCCATCATGTTGGGGATATAATGCCGCATGATTCTGGCAGTGATTTCTGGTGGGAGTCCTCAGAAATGACTCATGTTTTCTTGAATTGAGGCCTTCAGTTGGCTCTTGATCCAACTCCTTATAGTATGGGAGAGGGTTATAGTTGCGTTATGTGGAAAAAGACTAGAAACTATTGGAGACGGTGGTTGGAACTGTTTTCTTCTTGATCATTGGTCATTTTTGGCAAAATGATCGAGGATTATTCTTGACCTGTAGGGCCTATCCAGTAGCCTCCAAAGTCAGTATTGTACCATGCTGGTGATATTTTTTTATCATCACATTAGAGACCCAGCATTGAAGATACTGGGATAGTGATAACATCCTTCCCATGGATGGAGATCCAGATTGAGAAGCAGTCGAGAAGTTCACAAATGTTGTCTTTGAGAAAGTCATTCATTGGTTTTTGGGAGTTCTGTGGAAAACTGATAACAATGAAAACATTATTAAAAAAACATTTTTTCCGATCGATAAATTATTGATTAATTCCTTTTTCAGACTTCCTTTATCAGCTTATATGGTCCTAACATGTGGGTAACATTATTAACTTGGTTAAGGATTCACGTCGGGTTCTCCATTTTGTGTTTTGTAGTTCCTTGAAATGTCTGTTCTGGATTTAAGAATCACTATTTCTAGGTGGTTTTTGTTTGACTTGTTCATGGAATCGGAAACATCAAACATTCTGTTATCCAAAGAGGACATGATTTCCAAAGGCAGGCGTTTGTTAATTTTTTTGACTTTATGATACTTAAGAACATGCATTGGTCGAGAGGATGGGAAGTCAGACTCATCACACCCTTTTGGGGGGGGGGGTTATTGTCTACACTGGGACACTCTTTGTAAAATTAAAATATTTTCATGAATCCTTCATAATTCTCCAAGTATATCATATGTATCCTTTGGAATTTTCAATCACTTTTTAACATGTGTAAATTTTAGAATCATCCGTATGCATTTAAGGTTCATCATCAATAAAAACATCTATATGTAATTGAGGTTTTCCATCAATGGTATCCTCTAATATACTGATTAGAGATTATTTTTAAACATTTTTATGATGATACTGGTTTTTAAGACACTCAGTGGGGTACTCGGGAATTTATTTTCATACAGGGAAACATGTGTTTTCTTTAATCTTTGGATCATGTTAATAAATGAGCTACATACTTATCCTTGTGAAATGAATCATAACCCTCGTAGTTTTGTTCTGCTTAATAGGACACATCATTCCTTTTAAGGACGTGTGATATGGAGCTATATGATGAAGGTGATAAGTTGAAATTTAGTGTGGGACTTATGGTGAAGTAGCCCAAGGAACTTGGAATGGATATGAGTCTCCAAATAAGACCATACCCTCTTATGAATGTGGCCAAAAGAGAGTAGGGTTGATTTGAAGCGTTCGGTTTCAACCTCAAGGAGGTGCCCTACGTATCCCATGTGGATGGGAATCAAAGCCCAAGTAGTTCGATGAATATCATACGAGAGTGTAGTCCTCTGAGAGAGATGATTTTGGGCTTACTCCCTGAAAAAGGATTCGTTTACGATTTGAAGATTGAATTTGGGGATTCTTTCTTAAGGAGGATGCCGAAATTGTGGGAATTAATGTTGGACAAGCTCAGGCCCTAAAAAGCTTCCTACATATCCTAGCTTAAACAGGAATCAGAGTTATTGTATTTCATTTTTTGAGTCTTTGTGCACATTTTATAACCATCACGTATCTTTAAGCCCACATGAGTCATGGTCGGGGTAAGAAACAAGACGATGTGAAAGATTCAACAACGACATTACCACTTCCAATTTTTTCCTCCATGCTGATGGAAGAGTGTGCGTCGATCATGGAAGAGGGTGAGGTAATGAACCATCCTTATGTTATATTTACAATGGACAAGGGTCCAATGTAAGGAAGAAGGGGTGATGGTGAGGGTCATATACCGGGATGGCGGCCCTGAAATTGGTTCATGTAGGAGAGGAATAATTCTTCTATATTTGTGTGGAATGGAATGTGCGAAGTCTACCTTACCTACCAGAGTCCTGGGGTCCCGGGTCACCTATTTGAAAAGGGTGAGGCTGAAACCCAACCATCCTCCAAACCAGGAACATCCGAACACTATTTCTAGGAAAAAAGACCATGTGACTGCAGATATACAAACCCACAATCATCCCATGAATCTTAACCCCATTGTGAAATGAATGTGGGAATCCTATGACTGTGGAAATGCAAACCCAAATTGGAGACACACTAATGTGCCTTACCCAAATGTTTGAGAAGTCAGGAGGTATTGGTCGAGGCTTCAACATAGAAACTTTTAGATAAGGGAACCAAGGAAGGAGATACCATGCCATGAATGTATTTAAAGAAGGGTACGTGAACTATCCACATAGGTACTTTTCACAAGTATGCCTCGTAGATACCCTATGTGTCCATATCGTGCAGTGTGGCATACAGATATATTGCGTAGTTTCGGTGCGTAGATACATCCCGTAGGTATGGATAAAGACTGAAAAATGGAACGAACATTAAAACATGCATATCACTTTTAATTATACATTTTTTTTGTAGTTTATAGAACTACTTGAGACAATTTTAAAGATCTGGGTGAAAGAGCTACGCATTGGGAGCTTTATAGAGTCTTTCACTTTTTTTCAGTCTAGAAATGGGAGCCTAAAGGCTCTATTTATAGGAATGGATGAGCCTGATCGAAGAAAAGTTTTCCATATAGGTATTTAGTGCATGTTTTCCATGGAGAGAAACTAAAAATCTTCTCGTGTGTAGCTAGGCCGCGTAGCTCTGTCACGAAGCTGAGCCGTGTAGCTCGGTTGTGAAGCTCCTGGATGCTACTACATCGCATAGAGCTTGGGAGTAATTGTTTGATATTTTTTCTTGTAATATTTTAATATTTTTTTGATATTTGAAATATCCAATGGTTTTTTTTATCTTTTGGGTTCATTTCTTAAGTAGTTTCAATAGTAATGTAGTTGGAATATTTCATTATTCATTCAATGACTAGTTTGATAGCATCATTACCGCTCAACTACACAGGTAATCTGACAGAAAAATCCCTAGAGACATATTCCCATTTCTATTTTTGTAATAAAAGTGGTTATAACAATCACCCAGGTCTATGGTGCTCTCCCTATACCTGCTGATAGGTGGAACACCTAGTGATAAAGCCTATTATCTGATGATTCATTTCGGGCTACCAATACTAAAAACGAATATCTCAATACATCTTATATATGACTAGATGAACTACTCACTATGAATCATGGTACTCATTCATCGAATCTTCTCCGATGTCTTTAAGAATGCAGATATGTCCACGTAGACGCAGGATGTCGTCTCTATCCACATACCAATCCGGAGGCAGGTTATCTCATGATATACTGTCACAGGGAGCCAAGCCTTTAAGATCAGATAACTACATACTCTTCACCTTCTCAAAGAGGGAAGAGGTTACTATAATAGATTAGTGGTTAGACTACTTGTGAGTTTCATGAAAATCCAGATGTAGCTCAAAAAAATAGGGCCATAAATTTCCATTAATCACTTGCTTTTTGGTCGGCATGTGCTTGTGTTTTATTACTCAAAACATATGTAATCAAATTTTCTTTCACACAAATATAGGAAATATAAAAATAAAAATGATGTAGATATTTGACGAATATTAACTATATGAGGTTTATGTCACGCTGTGAAAAGGTATATTGGAGGCTCTTGTGGTATTGGTACACCATAAATCACTCACCCATCTGATAATGTCTCATGCAATGCAAGGCATAGACTGTTAAAACCCAAATCTTTCATCATAAATTTTAATTCTTATTATTATGTCATATAATCATATTAAATCACAACATAATGAAATACTATGTGCTATGTTACCTTTAAAAAATGTTTGTCACTTTTTCGATTCGAATTTAAAAAATTTGACATACACGGCAGCGATTACTATGTTATTCTGAATCTAATATGACCAAAATAATTTTTGGTGAATAGAAACATACCGTTATGAATAGTAATTTTACCCTTATGAATAGATATATACCCTCATTAATAGTAATATTACCTATTATAGTATATAAATATTATTTAAGTGAATGTATGATGTACCCATATTTTGGAATAAGATAATAAATGTTTTAGAAATGATTTTTTAGAATAAATTTTGATTTTAATTAAATATTAAATTAAACATATTTAAAAAATTATTTTTGAAAAATGGATTTCATTTTGGGATTCTACACATAGAAAAATGTTCAGGGTGAATTTTTGGGATTTTTTTTAAAATACATGAATTTTTTGTGAATAGTAAAATATATTAATTTACAGTATAAATACATTTTAATTTAAATCCCCTATTCCTGAAATTATAAGTGATTTAAGAACCCAAATCTATCCCATTCACTTATTACTATTTTTTGTCATGGAATCATCACCATTTCTTGTCATATGGAAAAAATTATAAACATATTAATATAATATTATGAAAACCCTTCTCTCATCCACTAAAAACACAACCCCTCCTTGCCTCTTCTCTTTAATCCTATCAAGCCTTTTTTACTTGCAAATATTCATCCCAAATCACTCCCCATGCTCCTCCCCCTTGTCCAATAGCCCTTGGACTCCTCAATATACCAAACCCTCCCCCCATAAGAGGCTCTTAAAAAATATTTATTCAAGAGGTAAATTCCTCTTTTCATTTGAATCAATATCATTCAAGCTAAATTTTTTTCATTTCTATCATTATCTATCCTCATCAAAATGTTATGAAAAATCTAGTACAATTTATATACTTTAATATTGTTATGATAATGTAATAAGATATTATCATCTCTACTTTACCTTTCTTTTATTTTAGTAGTAAAGACACCATATGAGATATGTCAATTTACCACATTCAATGATGATGGGTTTTAAATTTTCATTATCTTATTTAATTATGGTCCAGAAATCCTTTTCATGGTTGATCGAGACCATAATATATGTATATTTACTCGTTTGTTGTTCATGAATCATTTTTTATGCATTTTTTTGTTTTATAGAACAGAACATGTTCTTTGTGGTCAAAAACTAACAATTAACCGAAATGGTTATCACTAAAGTTTTATATAATGATTAATCTGCAGTCCAAGTAACTTAATTAAAATAACAATACTATAAAATTCTATATTATAAATACTAAATTATAACTCCAATTCTTGTAAACCACGTTCATCATGAAACTTTCCAAACATTAATATAAGTAAATCGATCATTAAAACCAAGGAAGCAAACACACACGAACAATGAAATTGAACCTTATAACCAATCAAAAAGGCCTAAAATTAACATAAAATGGTTATAACAAATCATTCAAATATATAAGATCTTTTTGAATTGTTAATTAATAAACATAATTTGTTTATTAACGTCATTAATAACAAGTTGAGGACACCGTAAGACTTAAGGTAGAGGATCCTCCCCATTTCACTTTTATTCATGAATGTCCTCCACTCTATGTCATTTTATGTGAAATACCTAGTGATTGGGTATGGTTTAGAACCTCCCCCAAACATCCCCCATGACTTATAAGTTTTTATAAACACCAATATCTCTCTTAAAGACCTCTTATGTACACCCAATACCATACCAATAATCTGTAAAGAAATCTACCCAAATCTCTTTTATTCCATCGGGTTGCCTTATATTTATTTCTAAAAAAATTAAGTTCTCTTATATATTAAGGTGAATATTATAAATTATATTTATATTTAAAATTTACATTTATCAAGACCCATCCATAATTCCCTTTTTGGGATATACATGTATTTAAGTGATTCCCTCCTCAATACATCCTGATAAGAAAAAATGACTTAAGGGAACTTCTATAATTCTTACACAATTTCATGTACACTCTATCATCTATTTTAAGCCAGCATTATCTTTATAAAATCAGTACTTGTTGATATGAAAACCTTATATATTTACTTCTGGTTTTTATAAAGTATTTTTTCCTTTTATATTTTTAAAATCACTATAATATTTTCCTTAAAACCACTCAAAAACGTTTTAATGCTAAAATTACTTAAATAAATTTTTTACATGTTGTAACTTCTACTATGAATCAATTACCATGACAAATTCATATTTTCCTAATTAATTTTCTTTTATATTTTAGTTCCTTTATTTCATGGAAACATTTTTTATACGCCCATTTGTTATGCTTTAGGTCATGATTTGGGTACCCAATCCTTTCCATGGGTAACCCTTATGCTTATATATGATTGATTATATATGATTTACTATATGGAAAACATATTAATGAAATTTTAATATGGGTGAACCCAAATATCTCTCCAATTCATCGGGTAATATTGATTCTCCTGACATTTTATGTTTAACAGTATTTGTGGCTCTCTTTGGAATGTGCTACTATGTGCAATAGTCTTGGCAGTTAGCCTTGGCTTGTGCTACTATGGGAAAAAGTCTTAGAGGTTAGCCTTTAATCATAATAAATTAATGTTTAATGTTACTTTCACATTACTATGACTCAATGTTTATATTGTTCCATGCTTTTACGTTATAATTCCATATGATATATGTTTTTTATATCATCATGTCGTGTCCTCTTTCCCATGTGTTAAATATTTTTTCTCTTGGTTTTTCCATTATTGGGATTTTCGCTCATCCCTTTGTTCATGTTATCCCTAGGATTTCATATATAGACATATCAGTACAATGGGAAATATGAGCTCATTGTGGAGTTTAAATAATTTTTTTTATAATGTTTGATTATGTTCTTAGTCTTCAAAGATACTAGACAATATGAACCTTATTTTTACATTGATTTATAAATATTCTTGAAATCATGTAATGTTATATGTAAAAGGATAGGGTCACTATAGTTGGTATCAGAGTATAGTCTAGTAATTTTTGTTGATTAACAATATAGAACCTTAGTGAGAACCCTAAGGATGGGACTAATTATTAGAAAACATCCATAATTTTTTATAAGTATTGAGTAATTGCTTTATCAAGAAAATACATCCCCGTCTAGATACAAATACGCAGAGGTGGCTGCAGCACAGTTGTACCTAGGAGGGAAAAAACATGAAAAGGAGTTTTAGGCCTGAACTGAGGTATCCTAGTACAAGAAAACATGCCTTGCTACACTCTTGGGTTGACACTCCCGGGGATATTCTTTAGTTAATTGATGATATTAGTTCAAACCAATATTAAGGGGAAAATATCTCATAAGAATATAAGTTAAGAAATAGATCAAGGATAACCCTGATTTAAACCTATGGAATCAGAAGTTAGGATATTCTTATCATTTACAAGTTTATTCTTTTATATTAATTTTTTTATGATTAATAACTTTGTATTCAATCCCTCTAGTTGTACGTTCTTTTTCTTACTTAGTGGAAGGATATAGAAAAACACTTTCCAACAACAAATGATATAGGCTATGTGATGATTTCTCTAATGACATGCATGCTATTTTGGGAATGGGTGCTCAATAATTTATGACAGCACTTGCTCATCTAGCTCATGTCATGAATAATAACATGATTCATTTGGAACACCTTCCACCTCCTCTAAAGAAAAAGAATGTTGTTGTTTAATACTTAATTCAGAAAATTCCTCCCCTGTTTAGTGGATCTTATGATCCCATTATCTCGGAACGGTGGATTAACTCCATTGAAAAGATATTATCCATCCTCCAATTTTTGGAAGAAGGGAAATTTGTACTGGCGGTCTGTCGTTTTGATGGGGAAGCTGATTAGTGGTGGACACTAATCAATAATACATAGTCTCCAGTGGTAATTGATTCCTGGGATTTTGAGGAATTTAGAGGGATGTTTTAAAATAAATGATTTTTGAAAACCATCTATCTCAAGATGGAAATATACTTCCTTAGAATAAAGCAGAAGAAAGATTAGTCAATAGGGCTGTATTAAAAAATATTTACAAGGATTTCATGGTATGCCTATGTATTTTTCACAAACACTGAATGCAATGTAGATCGCTTATTTATCAGACTAAAGCTGTGTCTATAAAAAGAATTGGCGAGTATAGACTTGAATTTTTATGAGGAGATTTTATGTTGTTCTCTCAAGGTTGAAATGGTGTTTAGAGAATTTCAATAGTCTTGTGGGCCCAGTGACGAGAAGAGAAAAATGGAGAACAACATGGGTGGTTCATCAAACAAATCCCATTATGGGAAGAAGACTGAAAATCCAACTTGTAAAATATTTGGGAAGTATTATCTTGGGATCTATCTAATGGGAACAAAGAATTACATCAAATGAGGATTTTTGGGACATATGGATAAAAACAGTCACTAGGATATGAAGAATAAAATTAATGTGGAAGAAGAAAGGAAGGATTATATCATCATTCGGGCTATGGTACTATGTTATAACTTCAAGGTGTATGTTCATTATGCAAATAATTTCCTTATTCCAAGGGTTTTAGAGGAAATATACATCAAACTCTAAGGTAACAAGGAATGGAATATGATATCACTACTTCAATGCTGGATCTAGAAAATTATGTGGTGATTGTAACACTAGTTATTTATTTAATAATAGAGAACATACAATTTTATTCTAGTTCTATGAATTATTTAATATCTTAAATGCTTAGTAGAACTATTCAAATTCCACCTCATATTTTAGACTATAATTTATCATTGATAATAGGGTATGGGGAAGTTATTATGTCCATGGTTTATAACTCCTCCCCGGTTAAGTTTTATGGAATTAACCTCTAAAAAAACTTTTCATTCTTTTTTAGTGGAGTTCGATGCAATCATGGGCATGGATTGGCTATCTGTATACCAAGACTGTATCAGATATTGGTAACGATAAATCACTCTTCACATCCCAAAGAATCCTCTAATACTTTTCAAGTGTAAGGAGGATGATGAACATCCATTAGAATCATTTTCCCAAGTGTGTATATTAATTCATGATGAGAAAGTATGTCTATCTCAAAGGATTGGGACAAAAAAGGGAATCAGGTTTGAAGACATTCCCATTGTGAGGGATTACAAAGATGTATTCCATGAAGAGTGGTGTGGTATTTCTTGATGACTGAGAGGTTGGGTTCTCAATTGAACGTGTTCCTATTAATCTTTTTATATCAAAGTCTCCTTATAGAGTGGACACTGTAGAGCTGGAAGAGCTGAAGATGTATTTATAGAAAAATCTATAGAAGGATTTTATACACCTGAGTGATTCACTATAGGGATTCCATTCCTCTTCGTCATGAAAAAAGGATGGATCAATTCACCTCTGAATTTATTATCGTGATGTCAATAAAATTACGATAATGAAAAATTATCTCCTACCATAGATAGATGGATTATTTGATCACCTTCATGGGTCCAGTTATTTCTCTAAGGTGGACCTTTAGTCAGGATATCACCAATTAAAGTTGGTGAAGGAAGATATTCCCATGATATCTTCTCGAACAAGTTATATACACTATGAGTTCATATTGTGGCATTTCAGACTCACTAATGTTGAATTAAGTTTCATGGATTCAATGAATAGAGTCTTTAGCGATTACCTAGAGAAATTTGTGGTAGTCTTTATGAAAAATATTCCGATATACACCAAGAGCAAGGAGGAACATGAAGAGTATTTTAATATTATGTTAATGCCTTTTCAAAGGGGAATGAAGTATGAAAATTACAATATATGTGAGTTCTATATAGAGGAAGTATCATTCTTAGGTCATGTTATTACCAGCAATGGGATATCTATGGACCCTTCTAAGTCAAAGGTGATTAAAGAGTGGCCTAGGATAAAATTTATAATATATATCTGCAGTTGTTTGGATCTAGCTAGGTATTATCGATGATTACTAATGAAATTTCACAATTTCAAAACCCCGTGACCAAGCATACATAGAATAGAGTAATGCTTGTCTCGACTATGGAATATGAATATCATTTTAAGGATTTGAAAAAAACGATAATCACTGTGCTAGTACTCACACTCCCAACATGTGGAGAACACATTGTGGTGTACAATGATTACTCAAAGAAGGGATTAGGCTATGTGACAATGAATAATAATAACGTGATAGCCTATGCCTTAAGGAAGCATAAGATCCATGATCAGAATTATCCCACAGATGATTTGGAGCCTACAGTTGTGATCATTGCATTGAAAATCTGGCAGCATTATCTCTATGGGGAGAAGTGTGAGATATATACTTATCACAACAGTCTCAAATATATATATTCACATAGAAAGAGCTTAATATACTCTAATTAACATGGATAGAGATAATCAAGGATTACGACAGCTCAATTTTCTACCATCCTAGTATGGAAAACAAGTTGGTGGATGCTCTAAGTATAAAGGATCCAATATCATTATCAAAGATTAAAATTGAGAAGGATCCAATATTCTTATATTTGTAGAGGGTGGACAAGGGAATAATTAAGGAATGAATATCATCAATCCTTTCTCAAATGATTAATCAACCGTACCTCATGGATAAAATAAGGGATTATCAAATAAATGATGGGGAAACTCTAAAAATGGTGGAATTTGTTAAAAATGGGAAATACACTGAGTTGACGATTGATGAGGAAGGAGTTGTACGATTTGGTTGAAAATTATGTGTACCATCTGATCCAGAGATAAATAAGGTGCTTATGAATAATTCACATAGGTCAACCTTCTATATATTCCTAGGGAGCAACATGATGTATTGAGTTATCTTAAAGAACTTTTGATGAGATATTATGAAGAAAGAGATTGTTGAGTATACCTCAAAGTGCCGGTAATATCAATAATTGAAGGCATAAAAATAGAATTTTAAGGGGATGATACAACCACTACCCATACCAACATTGAATTTGGAGAACATCACCACAGACTCGGACAATAGACATCCAAATACATATAGAGGAAACCATTCTATACGGGTCATTGTGGATCATCTTAAAAAGAAATATCACTTTATTGTGATTCTTGAGGACTTCTCATTGGATCAACATTCACAGATATATGTCAAACGAGTGGTACAGATGCATGGAGAACTACTATCTATAGTATCTGATCGAGATTTGAGATTCACCTCGATGTTCTAGAAAAGTCTCCAACATGCTCTAGGAACTAAACAAAACATCAGTATGAACTATCAATCTCAAACTAATGTCCAATCTAAGAAAACTATTCAGACACTAAGAGAAATATATAGAGCATGTTATAAGGAATTCAATGGAGGATGAGACCAACAACTTCCACTGTTTTAATTATCCTAGAACAATAGTTTCCCCTCAAGAATCCAAATGGCACCATATGAAGCCCGTTATGGGAAAAGGCATAGCATGCAGGTGTTTTGGGATGAATTCGGTGGACGTAAGTTGCTCGGAAATTAAATGATCAACGAAATTTTGTAGAAGGTGAAAACCATTCAGCATCACATCATGACATCCCAAAGTCAACAAATTCATTATGCAGTAAATCGTTGATGATACCTTGAGATTAATGTTGTGGACATAGTTTTTCTACTCATATCTCTATGGAAGAATCTCAAGAGGTTTATGATGAATGGAAAGTAAAATCCTAAGTATAATGACCCCTTTGAGATTCTTGATCATGTTAGGGTTTTGTCCTATCAACTGGAACATCTGCCTGCCATGCCCAATGTACATGATGTCTTCTATGTATCCCTATTAAGGAAGTTCATACCAAATCCTTCACATGTGCTCTCTTTAGAGATTGTAGAGTTGGGGAATGATCTTTCTTACAATGAGTAGTGATTGATGATCTTAGATCATAGAGATAATGTTCTATGAAACAAGACTACTCACATGGTCAAAGTACTGTTGAAGAACCACATGTATGAATAGGTAACATGTGAATTGGATGAGGTAATGAAGGAAAATTACCCACACATGTTAATGGAATAAAATGTAAAATGAGATTTTGAGGGAGAAGTTTCATATGGGGGGATAACGTAATGACCCAATGTTTTCAATGGATATTTTTCTTCTTATAATTATATCATATAATCACATGAAATCATAGTATAATGAACTATTAGGTTCTTTGTTACCATTAGACAATATTTTTTCACTTCTGTGAGTTAAAGTTCAAAAATCTAAAATACAAAGTTCTGATCAGTAGGTTATTTGGAGTTTAATATGACCAACATAATTTTTAGTGAATAGTAACATAACCTTGTTAACAGTATTGTTACCCTTATGAATAGTTATATAACCTAATGAATAGTAACATTACATATGAAATTGTATAAATAATATTTAAGTCACTGTTTGATGTACCTTTATTATGGAATAAGTAAATAAATGTTATAAAATTGGCTTTCTTAGAATAAATTATGATTTCAATTAAATATTAAAATAATAATAAATTGAAAATTATTTTTGAAAAATGGATTATATTTTTGATTTCTAATTGATGAAAAATTGTTAGGGTCTATTTTTGGGATTTTTTTGAAAATATTGAATTCATTTTTGAATAGTAAAATACAAAAATTTACTATATAAATATATTATAATTTAAATTCACTATTCCTAACATAATAAGTGATGTAAGAACTGAAATATCTAACTCACAAGAACTTATTACTATTTTTCCTCATGGAAACATCATTATTTCTTTTTTTATGGGAATATATTAAACTAATTATTGTAATATTATGAAAACCATCCTCTCCTTCACTATACATACGACCCCTCTATACCAATTTTCTTCACACCTCTCAAGACTTGTTCCTAGAATATATTCTTCCCATATAACTCACCAGGCTCCTCCCCCACTTCTAAAATCCATTTTTCTCCTCAAAAGTCCAAATTCACTCCCCTTAAGAGGCTGTCAATGATGATTGAATGAATAGGTAAATTCCACTTTTCTTTTCATTCTTTTTCTTTTCAGGTTCATTTGTTTTTTTTCTATCATTTCATATCCTCATCCAAATGGCATGACAAATCCAGTACCTTACATGTAGTTTAGTGTTTTTATGATAATGGAATAATCTATTATCATATATCCTTTGTCATTTTTTAATAGTAAAGACACCATCCAAGATGTTTTAATTTACCACATTCATGGAAGATGGGTTTTCAATTTCCAATACGTTCTTTGATTCTGGTCATGAAACCATTTTCATGGTTGAACTAGACTATAAAATATTTATATTGCTTTATCTATGGTTATGATATCTATTTTTACACATGGTTTTGGTTTATAAAAAAACGTGTTTTTGTGGTAAAAAACCACCAATTAACCCAAAAGGGTATCACTAAAGTTTTATATAATGATTAACCTTCACTAAAAGTAACTATATGAAATTTACAACAATTTTAACTTATGAATTCGCAATAATAAATTATAAATCCAATTCTATTCAACCACTCTCATCATACATATTTCTGAACATGATTATTAGTAAACCGATCATTAAAACCAAGGAAGTAAATGGACTCGAACCATGAAATTGATCCTATAACCAATAAAAAAGGACATGAATGAACTATAAATGGTTATAATAGTTATTTTACATATATAAATGGTTATGTAATTATTAATTAATAAACATAATTTGTTTATTCTGGTCATTAATAACAACTGGAGAACACCATCATACTTACGTTATGGGATCCTCTCCATTTCATTTTTATTCAAGAATGTCATTTATGATATACCTATTTATGTGTATTCTATAATGATGGGGTATTATTTTTGACCTCCTCCAAACATCCATCATGATGTATATTAGATGATAAACACCTTTATATTTCACGAATCCCTCTTAAGTACACCTGATACCATGCCGATAAATCGTAAACAATTCTACTTGAATCTCTTTTATTCATTCAGGTTGAATTATTTTTATTTCTACCAAAATGAATTTAACTTATCTATTTATGTTCACATTATAAATTCTATGTAAATGTGAAAATTCTATTTATCAATACCCTTCCATCGTTCTCTTTTTGGGATATACATGTTTTTAAAGTGATTCCCTCCTCAATACTTCCTGATAAGAAAACATATTTTTAGGGTACTTCCGGAATTTTTACCTTATTTCATGTTCACTTTTTCTTCTGTTTTATTCCACCATTATATTTATAAAATTAGTCATTATATTATGAAAACATTATGTGATAACTTTTATTTTTGTATAAAGTATTGTTCCCTTTTCTATTTATAAAGGCTCTATATTATTTTCCATAAAGCCTCTCAAAAATGTTCTAATGATAAAATACTGTAAATATTTTTTTTACATGTTGTCAATTATACATGAAATATCTTCCCATGATATATTCCTATTTTCCCATATGAATATCCATGTATATTTTAGTTTCTTTCTTTCTTTGACAGTTTTTTGATATGCCCATTTGTTTTGATTTATGTAATGATTAGGGTACCCATTACTTTCCATGGGTAACCCTTATTCTTATTTATGACTGATTATGTATGATTAATTATATTGAAAATGTATTCATGGAACGTTAATATGGGTGAACCTATACTTCACTCCAATGAATTAGGTAATGTTTATTCTCATGAGATGTTTTGTGCGATTTTCATTGCGGGTTTCCTTGGCTTGTGATACTCTGTGAAGCAGTATTTGGAATTACTAGTGGTTTATGCTACTATTGGAAGCAGTCATAGAGGTAATCCTTAACTCATACTAAATTCATGTTTTATTTTTCTTCCACATTTCTATGACTCCATGTTTATGAGGTGGAAGGCAGGTTTGGTAGGATGCTCACTCGCTCCTTTTGTCGCCAATCTAGTCTCGTGCCTGAGGATTCAAATATCGACACTGATAGGGAGTGGGATGTTTCTAAAGGTATGTATAGGGATTAGTTTTGGGTTTAACTTCCATTGGTTTCTAACTTTTTCATTAAAAGTGTTTCTATAATTAAAATTTAATTTTCAGTCACTCAGACTATAAATCCATGTTTTTTTATTCTATTTTTATTTGTAATGATTCTATATGTTACATGTTTTTTATATTTTCATGTCATTTATTCTATCTCATGTGCCAATACCCTTTACCTATATTTATTCCCTTACTGTGATATTATCTCATCATTTTTATTTATGTTATCCCTTGATTACCAATGCAGATGTGTGAGCACAATGGAAGATAGGATCTCATTGAGGAGTTTAAATAAAAATTTGTTTCTATAATGTTTTATTATGTACCTACTCTTCCAAAACACTAGACATTATGATCCTTGTCTTTTACTCTGATGTATAATTATTCACAAAACCATTTACTTTTATATGAAAAAGTATTCGGTTTCTATATGGAAAACTGATGCTAGTTCAAGGTTGTGCATCGGGTTGTTTCTTTCATGATGAATGAAGTACTAATATTCATACGCAATGACTATTTCCTCCTATATAATCACTTATACAAGGAAAATTAATGATGCATTATAGAAGATGATATAACATACGCTTGGCTCAAGGAGAGTCAGAATAGGTGCTGATACAATACTTCCTTTCAGCTCTTGAAAGGATTTCTCACAAGTTTATGACCTTATAAACTTGACACCCATCATTGTTAAACTAGTAAGAGATGTAGTAAGACATGAAATGTCCTGTATGAAATGATTGTAATATCCTAAAAGCCCCCAGAATATAATGATATCAAACACATTCTTGGGATACTCCCATGAAACTATAGTACAAACCCTTTATGGGCCAATAGAGACTTCGTATTGTAAAATAATATGACTTAAGAAGTGAACTTTTTCGATCCTGATGTGGAACATAAAAATATTGGCGTAAAGTTGATTCTATAGAAGTGTACTCAAAATGATCTCAAGATGTTTGGAATGGTCTCTACAAGTGTGATAATACACCAAGATGTCTTCCACATGGACTGCAACAAAAGAGTACAAAAAGGGGTGTAAAACCTTATTCACCAGAGGCATGAAAAATGGTGGGACAAATCATAAGACCAAACTACATAACAAGGTACTCATACAGACCATACCTTATACATAATGCTATATGAGGTATGTTTGATGGATTGAAAAGCACCTGATTATAACACGATCTCAAGTTGATTGTAGTGAAGTCTTTCACTCCTCAGAGTTGGTTAAAAAGATTATATATTCGAGTAAATGGATATCGGTTCTTGATCATTCGTGGGTTCAACCTTCTATAATACACAAAAATATGTAATGGTACATCTGCCTTCTTGGTGAAAATCACATTCAAACCCCAAGAGGATGTACTGGGAAATATATAACATTTGGCCTCTAAGTCCTCCAATAGCCTCTTGATCCCTTTAACTTCTATAGGTTTTATCCCATATAGAGGAATGAACTCTGGAGATACTCCTAGAACAAGATAGATTGTAAATTATACATCTATATTAGTATGTAGGTCAAAAAATTATCCGGAAATACGTCCCATCAATGATCTACTATTGGAGGAAAACTAATTTTTTTTTATAAAACATAATCTTCTAGGAAGTGTTTTGGAATCTGGGAGGTCACTCCACCTAGCCCATGATGCTTTGGTGTAGCTATACTATCCCTTGAGATCCAACTCACCCTTAAATAGATTACTGCTACCCTCCGGTGATGTCAATATACCCTAGGATGATAGCAGTATACAATAAATTTGATAATAAACCAACTGTTCCATTCAGAGAATGACATCAAAGCTCGTCATCTAATGAACAAAGAGGTTCCATAAGAAAGGGTAACTACCTACCTCAACGAGACATTCACTGCATAGGTATATTCCCTCTATCTGTAACCCCAAAAGTGTACATAGGGTTATTACACCATAGTAATATTATATCTTCAGTTTGAGACACTCATTGACTGAGATATAGAAACATTAGTTTGAATAACCAATATCAAATAAAGTAGATACTATGGTAGATGATACAAGAATTGCACATCATACTATGGATGGTCATACATCTTGATCCTCGAGTATCAACTATAATGCCTGTATCATACCTGATCCATGACCATCTAAAATAGATGGACCCCAACTATCATGATTTCCCTGCTGGAACTACTGGTGATAAAGGGTTCGGCTACTATGACCACAACCACCTCCTCATCTAGACCTTCTAGTACTACTCCAACTCCCTGCCTAAAGCAAGGTGAAATAACTCACTAGTTAATTTTGTTCTAGTGTAGATCATTTCCCATTTAATGCTGGAAGAATGGTCTTACTAAAATTTTGATGATAATCCCTACAGACCCAATCTTTGCACTCTAGTGGATCTCTATCACATTGAGTCTTCGAGTTCCCCCCATCATTTAAATTGATGACCCAAAATATAGATATCAAAATATGGAACTCTGGTTTTCAGTACCCAAATGAGAAACCTTGAGGGAATGTTTTCTACCATCGAAAGAACTATTGTACTACCGTGACATTGATCCTCTATACTCAATAAAATTTTCATTCCTCATGTTACACTCAGTTATAAGAGACTAATTAATATATTATAAAAATTTAGCAAGATAAAGGAATTGACCTTCATACAGATTCCATATTTGATATTATCCTCAAAGCGTCTAGCACACAAAATCTCATCATCATCTAGAAGCATTGAAATGATATGAAACTACGTGAAATGTGTTAAATATTTCAAAAATAACATAGAACTCTTCTATAGATTCCTAAAATCACAAGGTCTATCATCTCTTAGTTTCTAATGAAATAATTAATCAAAGAATATAGCATTGAAGTCCACCCATCTCATTCCTTGATGGTGATCAGCCTGGGTAACCACATCCCATAAACCCATGGAAAATTAAAATTAATGAATCTTTCAAGATTGAATCTCCATTCTAGAGGTTCTTCTAGATTCCCAAATATTGATAGTATGACATCTAGCCAAGACTCAACAGCATGTGGACAACCATCCCTAGAGAAACTATGAGGTTGATGCTGATGAAACTCGTGGGTGAGATCAATCATCATAGGGTAAACTCATGGAGCATCATTCGTGGACTTCATCATAAGTATGAAACTATCACAAACTCGGTCATCAATGCCTGGATTAGTTACAACATGTGGTGCCTCAAGTGGCACTCATGGAGGTACGACTGATGGCTCAGGGCTGACCACATGTAGAGTATGTTCGTCACCTCATTCTTGGTGGAAAAAGCAAGGTCATTATGAGGAAATTGGTCTAAAAATGAAAATCAAACACCTCAAAATATGATTAAGAAGAAATAAATCACCACTAGTAGAAGTTGAACATAAAAAACTTCACTACCCAAGACAAACTGCCCTGAATACCATGTTAGATAGCAATGTTTCGGTAAGTTCCCAAGTATATGTTTCCTTTCATTTTTTAGTTAATTTATTGGTTCACTCTTTTCCCTTTAATAAACATGACAAGGAGGGATAAAAAATTTCAACCAAGTAATTTTATATTTCATAATTCACATCATAATGGATAGCTATTTCTGATCAATCAGTTCCCATACACCTATCTCCAGAAACAATCCCCATTTATTTATAGGACAATGGATCGAATCGATAAATTACTCATCCCAACCCACGAGGGCCTATATACCTTGTGAATTTCAATAGGGAATAACTAAATCATTGAAAAAAAGTAACACTAGCATAATCTCACAATCAAAACATCACTCAACAATTACTAGCATATCATGCAATGGAATGCAGTGAAATGTACCTACATGGCATGGAAATATGCATGAAATTTGAATTCAAGGTTCCTATAATGATACATGTAACAATTCTACTTGACCTCATATCATTTCCCTAAGGATGTAATAAAATCTCAAATAGAGTAATAATCAATAACACCACACAATATCTGCATCACCCTAGAGTGAAATAATGTCAGCTATAATAAGAAAAATATGGAAAACAATTATAATTTTAGAAACATAGTATTTACCCCAAACATGGGTTCACAATACCCAATAACTAATTATGAAAATGTACCAAAGGTTCCAAATATCCAATATATTGTCTGCAAATAGAAATGAAAGAAAAGAAACAAGACCTAATACCCATTTTTTGCAGTACCAGACCCAGAGGCCACTTGATTGGTTCCCCGAGCCTGGTGGGCCACGTGTTAATAATTGTAGTGGTTCAAGGATGTGATAAGGAAACCAATAATGATATTTAGTATTGAAGTTCCAAGGAATTAACCAAGCTGACATCATATTCAAGGGATGATGACATAGTCTCAACTGAGTCTCAATATGGGGTAAGAGTTTAATCCTATGATCATTGTATGAGGAATTCCACAAAGAGATGCCCACCGAGTCAATGGAGTGCATCCAAGTAAAATGATGCTATGAAAAGACTGGTCCAGATAGGATTAAACCATAGCACTGACTTTTCAATGCTATAACTAAAGATTGTATTCATGGCCTCTTGGATCCAAGGACTGTATCCAAGGCATCATGTAGTACTACATGATGAATCCTTCGTTGTTATAATGGGAATCCATAGTTAATACAAGGACTGGTTTCTCAGAGGGTCTCAACCTAATAAATCCACATCTTTGATTTGGAATTGGGTTCCTGATTTCTCAAGGAATTATTCGATAAGAATCACTGGTGGGAACGATTCAGACCATTCCTAATTGATCGTGAAGTCGTATAATAATTCAATTGGTTCAAGGCATTCCTTCCATTAGTGTGAACATGCTAAGTAGCATGGAACCCTTTTACCAGGTCATTTAGTTTAGGCCTTTCTTTTCTATAGCAGGAGAAGGAATTATAGCAAAAAACAACTTAATCCATTTGAGTAATATTCTATATTCATGGATCATTCCACTACAATCCATTAATGTGTTAAGGGGTGTTATGAATATGCAACCAATTAACCATTCACATTTAGTTATCAGTTCGAAGAACTTACCATAGGCGGGTTAAGTGGTATGCATACACGGTAATTAAAATTATGAAATTCACAATATAAATGAATCCAATTAATATATAAACACCTACACATAAATATTTCAAGCTAGGAACACCCGAACAGTGGCTCAAACATTTCAAATCATTAAAAACCCAAATATGTAATAAACATTGATAATTTGATGATTGATTTGTGGGTTTAACCGCTAATAACTAATCACATATTTTGAAAGATCATAACCATACAGTTATTACAAATATAATCATGGAATATGTATTTAATAATCTTCACTAGATGAAATTGGTGGGACCCACACGACATTTCCAAAATTAATGAAATTTATAGAAAATTTATAGACAAACCACCTTAGGGATGTACAAATATCTTCCTGCTATATTAGCCCTTGATTTTAATCAAATTATATTAGATCTATGGAAAGGTGAAAAATATCAAACCATGATTACTAGGTTGAGAGAAAAAGAAAAAGAGAATGGTTGTAACGTTCTTGAGTACTTACCGTTGCACATCCAACATGATGAACAAAAGCTCAGTGTGTTGTGAGATGAAGGATATATCTTGATCACTTGATTAGGTATTAAAAAACACAAAAAATATTTATAATGAAGGTAAACACCACTGGTTTTCGTGTTGGGTAAGAAGAGGTGTGTTAATAGATCATTAAGAGAAAAATTGGATATTTACCCAAAAATTAATCTATGCACGGTTTGTGAACATGGTTTGAAAACCATTCTCAAATTTAAAAAGTTGGTTCTATCTGAAAAAACACCCCCCTTATTGTTTGGTATATCCTTTTACAAACCATGCATGGGTACCTCGGAAGAAGGGAACTTTTCACATTTAGGCATCATGGTCGTGCGCCAACCATGTGAGGTATCTCTTTCTGGAAAATTACAATTGACATGGTTAGGAAAACTGTGTGAGAACCATGAAACTTTCCCTATTTCCCCAAAAGAGGTGATCCAACCTCCCATAAAGACTTGAAATCTCTCAAAACCACTGAAATATCATTAGTAATCCATAGAACGACCAAATTAAATATTTAGAATAAATTGTAAATGATCTATAACTGAGTGAAGAAAAGGTTCTTACATTTCCCCACATGGGGTGGGGCCCTTTGAGATTGATATATGACATTGAGGACCCACACCTTTGGAGGACCACTAAATGAAGGTGAGAGGAAGATATGAAAACAGTTTCTCTACCAATACATGCACCTGATTGTTTAGATTTCATGAATGTCGAAAGCCTCTAAGATCATGCGAATCATGATCAATATTTAATAATCAATAAAAATAAGGAGATCTAGAAAACTAAAGAATACTTACTCTTCTATTAGAATAGATAGGGGATACATGAGAATAATTAAGGGATTTGATGTGCCTATCTCCTCTCCTATTTTTGTAGCCACGATAGTCACATCTTACAACCCCTCAAGATATGAACCATAAGGAAGGATAGGGGAATATTAGAGGATAGAATACCAACTCCCAATTCCATATAAAAGTGTATGAAAAGTCATTGAATCCCATTAAAGTGAAAATAAAGTATTCCCACCCCTATTATCTAAATAGGAGGTCCTTGGTATTAGAGACGATGAGGTAAGAATAATTTCCTAAACCCTTTTTTATATAGTCTACATGGAAAGGATATGACCTTAGAACTCATATATATGACTATGAGGTTACTAGACCTACCCCCATTGTTGGGGTCCTTGTGGACGAAGGGGTGCATAATTTCACACACCTTAGTACCTTACTCATCTAGTGGGATAAGTGTGGGACAACTATGACCAAAGAAATGTTGAGTCAATAAGGATATATTATGAATTTTCCATTCCTTATGGTTTTATGGTTTAAAAATCACAAACACATTTTATCTGTTCTGAATATTTATTTAAGTTCTTTATTTTTCATATGATTTGGAATTGTCATTCTATTTTCCCATTCTGTTATACTTATAGATCTGTCATTACGATTTTTCATTCAGTTTTATGATTCTGAATCCGGTGTATATGTGATTCAGTTTTATGATTCTGAATCCACTATATATGTGATTCAGTTTTATGATTCCAAATCCGGTGTATATATGACTCAGTTTTATGATTCCGAATACGGTGTATATGTGATTTAGTTTTATGATTCCGAATCTGGTGTATATGTGATTCAGTTTTATCATTCCAATCCGATGTATATGTGATTTTGTTTTATGATTATGAATCTGGTGTATATGTGATGCTGATTTTCAATACCAATTCTGATGTATATGTGATGCAGATTTTAAATACTGATTCTGGTGTATACATGATGCCATTTTTCAATACCAATTCTGGTGTATATGTGATGCTGATTTTTCAATACTGAATCCAGTGTGTATATGAAGCTGATATTCTTGATACCAAATCCAGTGTATTTGTGACTCTGATTTTATGACTTTGTTTTCTTAAGAATGTTAATTCTAAGATTCTGTTTGCCTGTTTTCTTAAGATTACGTTTCCATTATAATGTTATCGTTTCCTAATGTATCATTCCAATGATATCAGATTCCAAGATTTCTTATAACCAACATTTATCTTTAACATAACATCATTTATGTTACTTTAAATGATTTTCATATAATATGTTACAAGATAACCGTTGTATGTTTGCCACGCGTCTAGGTCCCTCTGAGATTTAAGGAAAATATGACAGTTAGAGAGCATCCGACTATTGGGAAGCTTTGCTTATAAATACAAGCTCATTTGAACAAGAAAAATACATTTTTCGAAAGTGGAGGAACATTATGCATGTAAAATAGCTATGAAGAGACTTATAGAGAGAGAGTCTCTTACATATCTTATTGCTTCACGCAGATGTCATGAACAACTTGTTCAGGCATGAACAACTTGTTTAGACATGCTTCATGTAGACTCTGATCGTGCTAATTGTGGACTTCTGGGTTTGGAAAACTGAGGTTCTGATTTCCTTCTAAATTGAGGGCTTGTAGGGATAGCAGAATAGATACTGATCATCCGATTTAGGGCATACCTGGTTTTGGGAAAGATAAATTTTCATGAATGTATAAATCAAGGAACCTTTATCCAAGGATGTTGGATACGCTTCTCTTTGGGTTAAAAAAATCCTATTGTTACTTGTTTTCTTTTACAAGTTGTTTTAATTCTTATGTTGTATCTTAACTTTGTTAAAGTTAGAATGTATAACATTAGTATAAATTGTAATTCGGTTACTCTAATTATATTTCAGATTCTATATGCTTTAATGTAGAATCTATCTTTAACGAAAATAGAAAAGGTTTCCTTAAGTGGTCTTGTGATTTTTTGTTTATCCTTGTTAAACTGAACTTGTAAAGGTTCCAAAGGAATTTTTGAAGTATAAAATTCACCCCCATCTTGTATATTGAGCATCTACATTCTTATTTCGATCCTAAAATTGGTATCAGATTAGGTCACTAAAATACTTATATCCACATATAAGATTTCATGCTCATGTTTTCCTTTTCTTATGCTCTTCATATTTGATTTATAAACATTTACTACTAATAAGTTTTGTGGAAAGAACTATCTTTTTAGTATAAAAGGCATTCATATTGGATAATTAGAAAATCTCAAACCTACTATAATGACAATCTTTGATGGGAATGACTGTGAGTACTGGAGAGACAGAATAAAGACCTTTGTGATCAACACAGGAGTAGACAATTACATTATGTTAAATGGAGATTATAAGATTCCAGTTAAGGAACATTGTAGAGACCTGAAACTTGATGTACATGGACATTACATTACTTTTGCGGAATACTTAATTAATAAAAAACAGACACACAAGCACCGTAATAGTTTAGTGTCTTTGGAAACTTGGAACGTAATCTTCTAATCATGGTGAAAGATCTAGAACATCTCCCATAAAGATGTTCCACTTTTTTGTTTTCTTACCTAAAAGCTTTCTTTTAATCCTGGGGGAAAATAAAACATAAAAAGGGTGAGCTCAAATTCTCAGTAAGGGTAAGCATGGATAAAATAAAACATACCATATACATTTGAACTTAAAAACATGAACATAACGTTTAAACATCAAAATATTAAACAATAACATAAAACATGGAAGTACATAAGGCATAGATCATAATGGAACATAAATCATGATAAAATAGCATGGGAATAAAACATGTAATTTTGGCAACAATTAAGCACATGATATTATTTCCATATTATCCAAGGCATTTCTGCCAAGACCATCTTAGTGCACAAAGTCCCTTTCTGAATCGAGTTCAGTCCTTGTTCCAGTCCTGTATTACTGAACTGGTTTAACTTTCCATTCCCGCCATGTCTATCTCATGAGATATAAATCATTAACAAATGCATTGGAGTGAGATATAGGTCCCACCCATCTCATAATGAAATCATTCTTACTTGTTCCACAAAATAAAGATACATCATTGATAATAACCCAATAAAGAAAATGGGTTTCATAAACATCATCCCATCATAACATAATCCATATAAAAGAAATTGATATCATTTCATAATAAGAAAAGTGAAACCATATAAATCATAATGACATGATACTTGAAACATACACATGTAAAATAATGTCATCTTAGATGAAAATGGTTTTGATAAAACACTTGAAATGAAATCATGAAGAAAATATCCTTTTTTCTTCAAAATCATTTTATTTTCACAAAATGTCATGAAATTTTAAAATAAAAGGTTTTTGTTGAAAATAGTCATGAAATCATTTGGAGGAAGCTTCATGAAAATAAGGCTTTATAAATCCATAAAAATCTGTTCACACTGTATATGTTAAAAATAACATTCTCCTCGTACTTTTGTCAGAAAAGTCAAAAAAGTACCTCGTAACGTAAATAAAAGAAAGATTCCTTACATAAAATGTAGTAAAATTTAAAAGTGGGTAAAAATGACTTTAAACATTCATGAAGACACTTTTATAAAACATGGACATGGATGATAGAAATAACCCCAGTAAATACTTACGAATAAGAAATCTCGGATAAAAATGAGATTTGCAAAATTATCCCTTACCTTACATCTGATATGCTTAGTATGTATATGAACCTCCTGTATAATGATTTAAATAATGTCATTGACTTATTACAGAATCATATTCACTGTTATGTTATCATATATGGTTCACTTATGACTTTATATTACCCGTTCTTTTGTAAATTCCATGTTAAAGAGTGTTTTGGGTAAAATCGTTTAATTTGTCGTCCGTGTTTTGACTTGTAATTGTTCATATCATTACATAGATCATGATTAACTAATTCCAGAATATAAATCATTATTTATATATAATATATATTCATAATTTACATATATACAATAGATCGATAAATGGAATGAAATACACCGTTCATGGAGACGGTAGGCCCTAGGTACGCATGAACGCTGTTTTCGTTTCCTTATTGAGTTGAATGGAATTAAGTAGATGAAATACATATATATATATATACATAAATATAGTAGCTTTATAATGTCATATATTACATTATTATTTCT
Source organism: Viscum album (assembly GCA_963277665.1). Taxonomy (NCBI): domain Eukaryota; kingdom Viridiplantae; phylum Streptophyta; class Magnoliopsida; order Santalales; family Viscaceae; genus Viscum; species Viscum album. The sequence goes on along the minus strand of OY728130.1, from coordinate 368,984,909 downwards.
TATATATACTTTATAATCATTCTTAAATGGTTAACATGGAGAATGAATCTCATCGCGTCGTGGAGACGGTAGTCCGTACATACGCACGAGCGATGATATTGTTTCCATAATTATTGAATTGGATTGGATTGGATGATAAAATATATCAGAATCAGTATTATGTTATAATAACTATGTATAGTTATTCATTACACCATTATAGTCATCCATGTAAGGTATTGGTGGAAAAACAGATTACACCATGGCGTGGAGACAGTATTTTGTACGTACGCACGCGTGGTGATTTTGTTTTTCGTAGGATGGATAGAAGGTGAAATGGGGTTGTTTCATATTTATAATAACAAATCAGTATATTAGTGATACTTATTTCATTAATTTATAATGAAAAAACTAAAGAAGAAGAAGTTGAAGAAGAAAGAAGCTTGAAAGAATCGGTAGAAGAAATTACCTCTTCTTTGATACGCCTCTTTGAAACTTCTCTTAGGGCACTATGATTGGTCTTTGAAGTAGACCAGGACCTCTAGGCTGTATCTAGAGAAGTGTAAACGAGAATTGTTCAGGGTTTGGCCGAGCTTCAAGGCTCAAAATGGTGTGAGGAAGAGAGGGAGGAGGTGTCCTTTTATAAGGGAGGAGAGGGGCACCTTTGGAAATCTTAACAATTTTAATTTATAATAAATCTAACCCCACTTAAAAACGTCAAAAAATGACTCATATTATAATATTAGATGACATAGGGTTGTAATCGCATCAACAAATAATATTTAGACATGTTAGGAATTTATTTTAAACATTATCAACTTGATTTTTCCTTATTTAATCAATTTAATTTTATTGGTGGTAATAAAATTCTAAATTTTAAATTATAACAATTAATTACTTATTTGTTGTGAATTTTCCATACATGGATACTTTATAACATTCTAGACCATATAGATTTAAATTTATAATTTTTATATATTTTTGGGATTTTTAAACAATTTTATAATATGTTATTTTTATAAAATAACAATAGTGTCAATTTTGACAGTATTCATTTATATGAATTGAAATAAAATATATATAGAAAATATGTTCGAACTAAAAGCCTTAATAGATTCATAAAAGGTCATATTCCTCTAGAAAATTAGTGGATCACATTAACTAGTTCATATAATATTTATTTTATTATATTTAAAACAATTGTTTTGGTTTATCTCTTAAAAAAAATAAATACTACAACATTTTTATATAATTATTTAGTATAATTATTTGTTTTTTAAAAAATAAAATTAAAATCCTATGATGAATATAAATCTATTACCTTTAAAAATAGTTCTTTTAGTAGAATTTATCATCTTAACATCACAATATTTAAATTTTTATATTTATTAAAGTTTGAAGGTGACAACTTTGGCATCATTTAAAATAAAATAATATAAGTGTTATAATCAGTTTTATAAGACTCTAAACGGCTATATATTCGGTAATTGGATGCTTATAGTGTAGATATACACTACCACTATGTTTGTTTCAGGTTTGTGGGCATTTTAATGGGTATTATTATTTCAATAAAAACTATTTTACTGATTTTTCACTTAATAAATAATTTCTCCATCATTAATGTATCACCATTAATGACAATTATTTAATCCTTAAAAATTATAAATAAATTATAATTATGTAGATAATTTTATGATCGTTCTGGAGAATATTTATGTTTTAAGTTTCATGATGTTTATCACTAAATTAAAATTAATATACTTATAAGATTTAAGAGAGTTACATGTTGTCACTTTCTTTGGTTTTAATAATAATGAAATTATTTTCATGGTAAAAAGTTCTTAAAATGAATATAATCCGACCCATAGGTGATATGGGTTGACTTTTAGTCATCCAATAATATTTTGGCAGGTGTTAGGGTAATTTTATAATCTTATATTTACCCTTAATTACCCGATTTACCTTTAACTATAGTAAATAAAATTTACCGTTGTTACTATTCATAATGCCCAAAAATGAAAAGTAGCTTATTAACATAATTTAGACCCACTGATTTAAAATATGGAATCCATTTTTCCAAATTCAATACACAAAAGTTTCATAAATTAAATTAAATATTATCCCGTTGTCGAAAGAAAACGGGGTTTTGTTTAAAACATTGCAAAAGATTGAATTGATTTAACCTACAAAATCAAGGTAAAATCGATGATAATGACATAAATTATATTAAAGGGTAAAAATATATTCTATTTATACTTTAAAACCATTCAATATTATAACTTAACCATATAAACTAATACGATGAAAGAACTTTTTTTCAATTAAAATATACCGTGTTTTTACTATTCATTAAAATATGAAAGTTATCAGAAAAATATAAAAAACATTATCCAATGTAAATTTTTATATCCTAATTCAAAATAAGATTTTATTTTTTCAAATTGAATATATAAACATGTCAAAAGTAGATTTAATGTGGGTGTACCATTAAAAGGCAGCAAAACTACATTTTTTGAAAAAAACTTATTTTACCCGAAAAATTTATTTTGTTCTCATACTATGTTCTAGAAAATGTGTAAGATGAATAATAATGTTATAAAATTCAAAACTTAGTTAATACTATTCATAATGGATAGTTTTTGATAATATTATAACCATATATCGTTGTTTAGTGAAACCCGATATTGCTTACAACACACGCTATCGAGGAAGGTCACGATTGCGTGTAATGCAAACCAAATATGGGTTGTGTGTAGTGAAAGACTCCTTTGTTTTTGCGTATAACAAAATACAACCATATTTAGTTTATAAATTAAATATATATATATATATATATACATACACACTCAATGTTGCGTAGAATAACAACTATCAAACAAACATGAAATTGTGTGTAACATGATCCTAGAATAATGTTGCGTATACCGCAAGCTAATACGGTGTTGCGTATAGAGCAAGATAATATTGGTTTATCGTACAACAGAAGATATAAATGAAATTAAAACGAATATATCTTATAAATTCCTGGGTTGTTACATTCAACCCCCCCTTAAAATGAATTTCTCCCTCGAAATTCATCGGGGTTATAAATTGTTTACTATTCATAGAAACCCACATCGTAAAAAGGAATACTAAAACTTAATTTTAAAAAATAAAGTATGAAATTCAACGATTACCCAAAGTAACTCATCATTGGGGTTCCATATAGGAGAACACAGGTGAAAATATGGATATAGAAGAAAAATCTAACTATCATGTTCTGATGGAGAGTGGTAGAGGACATGGCTATGAAAAGGCCAACAATCACAAAGCCATAAATTTGTGATGATCTAAGGAACCATCTAATTAATCAGATATAAGAGCACTAGGACAACATTTTTGGTTTTCAATATCATTTCCCTAAAGTTGAAAATTTTTAATTAGAAGAAATACTTGCTTGATTTTGGTACAATCTCACTGTTGTTCGTGCTTTGAACAATTTTCAATTCATCTCTTAAAGAAATGAAGTTGAATTTGTTATTCGTGAAGTATTAATAGGTCATGTGATAGAATGATGGGTCATTCCATCTGTTTCAAACAAAAGGCTAGAAAAAGTTATCAGATATACATAAGTCCATCTATGGTGTGGTTATACATGTATGGTTCCTAAAATGTACTTATACTTCATATATCATACTTCTTAATAAACTAAAACTAGTTTCTACTAACCAGGGACTTCTTTTAGGCCAGTGTTAGGCGATAAAGGCCAGTCGCACTTTGGTTGTGTGTTCGATTCCCATAGCCTTGTCCGGCGCAATGGGTTGTCTCCCGTCCTACAGGTTGTCCTTTTTCTAAAACTACATTACTATAACATCCCATAAATAATATCGAAAAAACATATATCCTTAATCAATACTAACTTATGTCCAACATAATCCATTCCAATCTTTACGATTATCCAAAATACTTCTATCCAATCTCAATTTATAGTGAAACTGATTACCAAAGAGTTCATACAACTAGCATGTTAATACCATCATTGATCCCCATATATCATGAGATATGTATTTTTGGTCACATTCCAAACATTCGAAGGCCTTAATCATGTATTCTCTTGAAAAAAATGAATACCCATTTAATCTTATTGAAAACATGAGTGTTGTCAAAAGGTAACTCTTTTCACATACCAAAACCTCGAACCATGATATAACTATTTCCTTATATTAGCCATGAGCTCATGAATATTTTCAAAAATTTCATTTTCTCATTTTCCATTCATTATGCACATATCATCTACTTTCCAAAAATATCTTAATAACCTTCCATGGTTACCGGTACCATTCAACATATACTTCCAAATACATTAGGAAAATCAATAGCGTAACAATCCTTAGATGGTTGTTTATTCCATAGTACCATACATTATTCTTTATAAACATACAATCATTCCACTAACTTCTTTAACCACTAGCTGAGCTTCATCATTTCTTTCATCTCATATTTCATTTTTAGTCTCTTCATCATCATCCACATAAATACTACCCGTATGACCATGCTGATTCTCTTAATGAGATTTTCCCTTAGGGAATTGGTTTGCATAATGCCCATACGTTCCACATTTAAAACATCTAATCATTGTTGATGTCATAGCAATACCATTATCCTTGTCCATGTTGTTAACTGAACCTTTTCCTTTGCAATTTGTTGGCTGTGTGTCCTTCTTTTCCACACCTAAATCATCTTATAGTTCCTTTGAAACAATCTCCCCAATGCCTATTCCCACATGATTTACATGAGGGAAATTGAACTTTCTTTCCTCTATGATCATCATGGAACTCTATCTTTCTCTTATTAACTGAGTCAAGAAACTTACCAAAGTTGAGATTACTGATCATATAATGAGATTTCTAATTAGTCATAATAAAGATTTTTGGACTTCCAAATCCCATTTCAGTTGGTTGATCATAAAGAATATCATTCTATTGTCCATCATATCCTCCATCATCGTGAATCATCTTGTTTCCAGCCATTTTCTAAAACCCAAAAAGAATAGTGTGAGAGGAAAAAATCATAATAAAGGGGGAGTAACTTCAATATCTAATATATTAGGTTGAATCTAATATCGTTTCCATAATTATAGGACTATAACTATACATATACATAACCTTAGGGACATCCCTAGACAAACCTTAGAAATATCACTAGGGATCTCACTAAAGTTCTCGCATCCTAGTTTCAAAGGTTGACTAAACCTTTCCTATGATACCAAATGTAGAGACCCGAAGCTTTATGTACATGGACATTACATTAATTTTGCGGAATACTTAATACATAAAAAACCATACACACAAGGACCACAATAGTTTAGTGTCTTTGGAAACTTGGAACGTAATCTTCTAATTGTGGTGAAAGATCTTAAACATCTCCCATAATGATCTTCCACTTTTTGTTTCCTTACCTAAAACCTTTATTTTAATCCTGGGGGAAAAAAACATAAAAAGGGTGAGCTCAAATGCTCAGTAAGGGTAATCATGGATAAAATAAAACATACCATATAAATTTGAACTTAAAAACATGAACATAATGTTTAAACATCAAAATCATGAACAACGACATAAAACATGGATGTACACAAGGCATAGATCATAATGGAACATAAATCATGATAAAATATCATTGGAATAAAACAAGTAATTTTGGAAACCATTAAGCACATGATATGGTTTCCATATTAGCCAAGGCATTGCTGCCAAGAGAATCTTAGTGGACAAAGTCCCTTTCTGAATCGAGTTCACTCCTCGTTCCAGTCCTGTATTACTGAACCAGTTTAACTTGCCATTCCAGCCATTTCTATCTCATGAGATATAAATCATTACCCAATTCATTGGAGAGAGATATAGGTCCCACAAATCTCATAATGAAATCATTCTCACTTGTGCTACAAAATAAACATACATCATTCATAATATCCTAATAAAGAAAATGGGTTTCATAAACATCATCCCATCATCACATAATTCATATAAAAGAAATGGATATCATTTCATAATAAGAAAAGTGAAACCATGTAAATCATAGAGACATGATACTTGAAACATACACATGTAAAATAATGTCATCTTAGATGAAAATGGTTTTGATAAAACACTTGAAATGAATTCTTGAGGAAAATATAATTTTTCTTCAAAATCATTTTATTTTCACAAAATGTCATGAAATTTTAGAAGAAAAAGTTTCTGTTGAAAATAGTCATGAAATTATTTGGAGTAAGCTTCATGAAATTAAGGCTTTATAAAACCATAAAAATCTGTTCACCCCGTATAAGTTAAAAATAACATTCTTCTCGTACTTTTGTCGGAAAAGTTAAAAAAGTACCTCGTAACGTAAAAAAAATAAAGATTCCTTACATACCATGTAGTAAAAGTTAAAATGGGTAAAAATGAATTTAAACATAAATGGAAACACTTTTATAAATCAAGGACATGGATGATATAAATAACCCCAGTAAATACTTACTAATAAGCAATCTCAAATAAAAATGAGATTTAGAAAATTATCCCTTACCTTACGTCCGATTTGCTTCATATGTTTCCGAACCTCCTGTATAATGATTTAAATAATGTCATTGACTTATTACAGAATCATATTCATTTTTATGATATCATATGTGGTTCACTTATGACTTTCTATTACCCATTCTTTTGTAAATTCCATGTTAAAGAGTGTTTTGGTTAAAATCGTTTCATTTGTCATCCGTGTTTTGACTTGAAATTATTCATATGATTAATTAGATCATGATTACATAATTACAGAATATAAAACATGATTTATATATAATATATATTCATAATATACATATATACAATAGATCAATAAATGGAATGAAATACACCGTTCATGGAGACGGTAGGCCGTACGTACGGATGAACGCTGTTTTTGTTTCCTTATTGAGTTGAATGGAATTAAGTAGATGACATAAATACATATATATTTATAAATTAATACAGTAGCTTTATAATGTCATATATTTAATTATTATTGCTTATATATACTTTATAATCATTCTTAAATGGTTAACATGGAGAATGAATCTCATTGCGTCGTGGAGACGGTAGTCTGTACGTACGCACGAGCGATGATATCGGTTCCATAATTATTTAATTGAATTGTAGTGGATGATACAATATATAATAATCAGTATGATGTTATAATAACTATTTATATTTATTCTTTACACCATTATACCCTTCCATGTATAGTGTTGGTGGAAAAACAGATTACACCACGACAAGGAGACGATATTCCATACGTACGCACACGTGGTGATTTTGTTTTCCATAGGATGGATAGAAGGTGAAATGGGGTTGTTTCTTATTTATAATAACATATCCGTATATTAGTGATACTGATGTTATTACTTTATAATGAAGAAACTAAATAAGAAGAAGTTGAAGAAGAAAGAAGCTTGAAAGAATCGGTAGAAGAAATTTCCTCTTCTTCGATACGCCTCTTTGAAACCTCTTCTTAGGGCACTAATATTGGTCTTTGAAGTAGAACGGGACCTCTAATATTTTTCTAGGGAATTTTAGAAGAGAATTTGGAAGGTTTTGGCCGAGCTTCAAGGCTCTAAATGGTGTGAGGAAGAGAGGGAGGATGTGTTCTTTTATAAGGGAGGAGAGGGGCATGTTTGGAAATCTTAAACATATTAATTTATAATAAATCTAACCCCACTTAAAAACCTCCCAAGATGACTCATATTCAAATATTAGATGATATAGGGTTGTAATCCCATCAAACAATAAAATTTAGACATGTTAGGAATTTATTTTAAACATTATAAACTTGATTTATCCTTATTTAATCAATTTAATTTTATTTGTGGTAATAACATTCTAAATTTTAAATTATAACAAATAATTACTTATTTGTTGTAAATTTTCCACAATTGGATACTTTATAACATTCTAGACCATATAGATTTAAATTTATAATTTCTATATATTCTTGTGATTTTTAAACACTTTTATAATATGTTATTTTTTATAAAATAACAATAGTGTCAATTTTGACACTATTCATTTATATGAATTTAAATAAAATATATACAGAATATATGTTCGAACTAAAAGAGTTAGTAGATTCATAAAACATAATATGCATCTATAAAATTAGTGGAGAACATTAAATAGTTAATATAATATTTATTTTATTATTTTTAAAAACATTTATTTGGTTTATCTCTTAATAAAATAATTACTACAACATTTTTATATAATTATTTAATATACTTATTTGTTGCCTAAAAACTAAAACTAATATCCTATTATGAATATAAATCTATTAACTTTCACAATAATACTTTTACTAGAATTTATCATCATAAAATCACAATATTTAAATTGTTATATTTATTAAATGTTGATGGTGACAACTTTGGCATCATTTAAAATAAAATAATATATGTGTCATAATCACTTATATAAGACTCCAAACGGTTATATATTAGGTCATTGGATGATTATGGTATAGATATACACTAATAGAAAGTTTGTTTCAGGTTTTTGGGCCTTTTTGATGGGTATTATTATTTCAATAAAAACTATATTACTGATTTTTCACTTAATAAGAAATTTATGCATCATTAATGTATCACCATTAATGACAATTATTTAATCCCTAAAAATTCTAAAAAATTATCATGATGTATATAATTTTATTATATTTCTGGAGCCTATTCATTTTATATGTTTCATGAAGGTTATCACTAAATTAATATTAATATACTTATAAAATTTAAGAGAGTGACATGTTGTCACTTTCTTTGGTTTTAATAATAATTAAATTATTTTCATGAGAAAAAGATCATAAAATGAATCTAATACGACCCTTAGGTGATATAGGTCGACTTTTAGTCATCCAATAAAATTTTTTTAGGTGTTAGAGTAATTTTTTAATCTTATATTTACCCTTAATTACCCGATTTACCATTAAATGTGGTAAATAAAATATACCGTAGTTACTATTCTTAATGTCCAAAAATAAAAAGTAGCTTATTAAAATAATTTGGACCCACTGATTCCAAATATGGAATCCATTTTTCCAATTTCAATACACAAAAGTTTCAGAAATTAAATTAAAATTAATCTCGTTGTCGAAAGAAAACGGGTTTTTGTTTAAAACATTGCAAAAGATTGAATTGATTTAACCTACAAATTCAAGGTAAAATCAATGATAATGAAATACATTATATTAAATGGTAAAAATATATTCTATTTATACTTTAAAACCATTCAATATTATAATTTATCAATATAAACTAATACGATGAAAAAAGATATTTTCAATTAAAATATAGCATGTTTTTACTATTCATTAAAATATGAAAGTTATCGGAAAAATATCAAAACATTATCCAATGTAAATTTTTATATCCTGATTCGAAAGAAGAATTTTATTTTTTCAAATTGAACATATAAACATGTCAAAAACTAGATTTAATGTCGGTGTGCCGTTAAAAGGCGGTAAAACTGATTTTTTTTGAAAAAAACTTATTTTACCCGAAAAATTTATTTTGTTCTCATACTACATTCTAGAAAATTAGAAAGATGAATAATAATGTTATAAAATTCAAAAAATAGTTAATACTATTCATAATGGCTAGTCTGTGATAATATTGTAATAATATATCGTTGTTTAGTGAAACCCGGTATTGCGTACAACACACGTTATCGAGGAAGGTCGCAATTGCGTGTAATGCAAGCCAAATCAGGGTTGCGTGTAGTGCAAGACTCCTTTGTTGTTGCGTATAACAAAATAAATCCATATTTCGTTTATAAATTGAATATTTGTATATATATATTTATATACATACACACTCAATGTTGCGTAGAATAACAACTATAAAACGAACTTGAAATTGTGCGTAACATGATCCTAGAATAATTTTGTGTATACCGAAAGATAATACGGTGTTTCGTATAGTGCAATATAATCTTGGTTTATTGTACAAAAGAGGATATGAAAGAAATTAAAATGAATATATCTTATAACATCTCGGGTTGTTACAAACATAGAACCTTTACTAATCCAGAAGAGGTGGAATATCAGCTGAACTTTAAGGTACATAATACTTTGTTATGTTCCATGAATATAATCATATATAACCTGATTTTATCCTATAAATCGGAAAATAGTATTTGGAAGAAGCATCAAGTAACTCACCTTGAACATCCAATGTTATTGAAACTAGATGAACAATGCTCAGGGCTGAGTATCATGGTTTCTTCTTTCCATACAGAGAAACCATATATAAGGTATAACAAAGATTTATGACTATCATCAAAAGCCTATATTCCATGGGTGAGAATGGTTTAAATGATGAAGCTCTTGTAGAAAATATTATTGACATCATGCCTAACTAATGGGAATCCTGGAGAACTATTATAGATGAGGATAGGAAAGTTACTCATATTTCTCTTGATTAATTGTTTGGAACCCTTCTTCAACATGAAACTAGAATGAAGAGGGATTCTTATAATATTAAAAAGAATAATTGTAATGGAGGCGTTTATTTTACAACTATTTCAAATATTATAAATTCCAAGACTCCTGAGATAATTACATGATCTAAAGCTAAGAAGATTGTTGTTCAATCTTCATCTAGGGAAATTGAAGCTTTAGAAAATTAGTTATCCAATATTTCTTGAAGGATGAACATGATTGTTGAGAATAAGAATATTCAGTATAGATAAAAGAAGAAAGATGTAAAATATAAGAAAGATGGAGAAGTGACAAGCTATGAATGTAGAAGAACTGGTCATATCAAACCTGATTTTCCATTGCTTATGAAAAGAGACAAGAAATAAAAGAATTCTGAAAGAAACAAGAAGAAGTTATGCAGATCAAATCATAAGAATGTCTTAAAAGCTAATGAAACTTGGAGTGCCAATGGTGGAGATTCTTCTGATGATTTTTCAAATTATGAATCTTCTGGGGAAAATAAAATTGGTCTAATAGCCATAGCTCTATTTCAATGTCATTGTCTTATGGCTCAGGTACGAACTGATGAATCCTTAACCAATATGTCTTTAAGTGAAAAACATCTAGATAGAAGTTTTTATTTAGATGATGAGTCTTCTTCATCAGATAATGATATTGATTTTCATTCCTATGAGGAAGTTTCTAGATTTTATAAGTTTCTTGAAAAATGAAATTTTAATGTTTCTAAGAAAATTGATAAAGATACTTCTAGAGAATTTATTTTAAAAAAGAAATTTTGGTTCTTTCAAATGATAGTGATGAGAAAAATGTTGTTTTAAAAATCATTCTAAGAAACATGAGGATGTAAATTCTGAGAATAATAATCTTTCTATGGATCTTATGTAATTGCTTTTAGAAAATGATGTTTTAGAGGATAAACTTAACCCTAAATCTGTTATTCTTGAGGATACGAATTTAGTCCTAAGACTAAAATCGGAGATATTTTCCTTGAAGAAACTTCTTGAAAAATTAACTTCTAGAAAGGAAAATTTTGACAAGATATATTCCCAAATTCGATCTCATGGAAATAGTCAGGGTTTAGGTTATTCTCATTAAAATCCTATTTCTAGAAATAATATTTTTGTTCCTATTAGATCCCCTTTTTGTACTAAATGTCAATGTGGTGGGAATTGGAAAAAAACTGTCTTTAAATAAATTGAAATCCCTTGGGTTTCATAAAGATTATTTTTCTAAAAAATTAGGTTACTCATGCTCTTATTATCAAATAATTCTGGAACCAAAAAAGTTTCGATTCTGAAAACATAACTCTTTCTTTTTCAAGAAAATGAAGGAAGTACCAACAACCTATGGTACATGGATAGTGGATGTTCCCGGCACATGACTGGTAACAAAGAATATTTCAAAAAGTTTTTAAAAACTAAAGGTGGAAAGGTATCTTTTGGTGATAAATCTCAAGGTGAAATTGTATGTATTGGTAACATTCTTCTTCTTTGTAAAGAGGTTATTTCAAATGTTCTTTTTGTAAAAGGCCTTAGGAACAACCTTATAGCATAAGTTAGTTGTGTGATTAAGGCCACCTTGTGAATTTTAGAAATGATAAATTCATTGTTCACAATTCCAAGGATGAGTTTAATTTTTCTACCCTTCGGCATGATAACGTATACACCTTAAACCTAGAAGACCTTAGAAGTCAACACGTAACTTGCCTTAGTGTATTTGAAGATCAATCATGGATTTCGAATAAGAGACTAGGACACTGTAATTTAAGAAATCTTAGTATACTTTCTAAAAAAGAACTTGTTCAGGATCTACCAGAACTTAGGTTTGATTCTTCAAAAGTCTGTTATCCTTGTCAATATGGCAAGAAACAAAAATATATCTTTAAATATATAAGTGAAGTTACAACTTATAATGCATTACAGTTAGTACACATGGATTTATTTGGTCCAACACAAACTGGAATTTTTGGAGGCAATACTATGTGTTTGTCCTAGTTGATGACTACACTAGATTTACTTGGGTCTATTTTCTCACAAAGAAATCTTAAGCTTTTTCTTATTTCAAAATATTTAGATACCATGTTAAAACTGAGAAAAACCTACTATTGATAACTATTCATAGTGATCATGTTGGAGAATTTTAAAATTCTATTACTGAAATTTTTTTTAGTATATAAGATATTACTCACCACTTATCAGCTCCAATAACTCATCAGAAAAATGGTGTTGTTGAAATAATAAATTTTATTCTTTATGAGATGACAAGAACCATGTTGAGAAAATATTCTATAAAAAAATTGTTGGGTTGAATCTGTAAGTACTACTTGTTATACAATAAATCAAGTTTTAATAAGTCTGTTTCATAATAAAACACCATATGAGGTATGGGCTGGCTGAAAACGAAAATTTTCTTACATCAATGTTTTTGGTTGCAATGTTTTTATCTGGAATATCAAAGATAACTTACAAAAAATTTCACCCAAATCCGATGAAGGAATTTTCTTAGGTTACTCTACTAACTATAAGGCATATATAGTTTTTAATAAAAACACTTGCACTGTAGAAGAAACAATACATGTTAATATTGATGAAAATGATCCTTTTGTTTTTAAACAACCTGAATCTTTTCATAATATATTTTATAAAACTGATCCCCAACCTTTTATAGAAGAAATTTTAGACAATGTTAATGTTGATGAAAATATTTCTGAAGAATTTTCTCTTGAATATTTTCTACTTTAAGTTGATGAATAGGTTTTTCAAAACCCAAGTCATTTGTTACTTAGGAATCATCCCAGTGATAATATCATTAGAGATGCTAATCAACCAGTATGAACTAGAATTTCTTTAAGGAATGAACTTGAACATGTTGCATTTATTTCCCAATTTGAACCAAAAGTCTTCTGATGAATCCTTTGGTGATGATGATTGGATAAAGGCTATGCAAGATGAACTCAAAGAATTCATAAGGAACCATGTTTGGATGTTGGTTGAAAAATCTAAAGAAACTTATCTTATTGCAGTAAAATGGGTTTTTAGAAACAAATGCAATGAAAATGGAGTCATTATTAGGAATAAATAAATATTACTGGAAAAATTCTATAACCAAAAAGAAGGCATATATTATGTATAAACCAATGCTCCTGTTGCAGGACTTGAAGCTAATCGTATTCTTCTATCCTTTTCAGCATTCTCTAATTTTAAAATATATCAAATGGATGTTAAATGTTCTTTTATTAATGGTTATATATAGGATAAAATCTATATAGATCAAACCCTTGGCTTTAAAGATAAAAAAATATCCTAATCATGTTTATAAACTTACCAAAGCATTATATAGAATTAAACAAGTCCCTAGAGCTTGGTATGATAGAATTTCAGGATTTTTTCTATAAGGCAACTTTTGATCCAAACCATTTCATTAAGAAAAATGATAAAGGTGTTTTGATTGTTCAAATTTATGTTGATGACATCATCTTCAGATCAACTCAACAATCCTTAACTGATTCTTTTGCGAATCTTAGGAAATTTGAGTTTGAAATGAGTATGATGGGTGAGTTAAATTTTTTTATTCGCTTTCAAATTTCACAAAAAGCAGAGGGAACTTACATATCTCAACATAAGTATATCAAATATCTTCTAATGAAATTCGGGTATGACCACACTAAGAGTATAAGTACTCCTATTGGAATCTCTAATACTCTTGATATTGATAACGTAGGGAAACCTATAGATCAAACATCTTATAAAGGGATGATATAAATCTTGATTTACTTAATATCTAGTCAACCTAACTTAATGATCTTACTATTCTTATTTTCAATATCTCAAGAAAATCTTAAAAAATCCCAATTTAAAGGTGAAAAAAGAATTTTTTGGTATTTAAAGGGAACTTTAGATTTGGGGCTATTATATTCCTCTTGAAAAGTTTTTGAACTTAAAAGTTTTTCAGATGCTAATTGTGGTGGTTATAAAGTGGACAGAAAAATCACATCAGGAACCTGTCCTTTATTAAGAGATTCCTTAGTTTCTTTGTTATGCAAGAATCAAAACTCTGTAGCACTTTCCACTGCTGAAGCTGAATATGTAGTAGCTGGAAGTTTTTGTGCTCAAGTGTTTTGGATGAAACACACACTCATAGACTATGATATGAGTTTTACTAAGACTCAAATTATGTGTGATAACACAATTTCCATTTCCCTAAGTAAACACCATGCACATCACTCTCTTTCAAATCACATAGATATTTTACGTCACTTTCTTAGGGATCACACTCTTAAAGAAGATATCATTCGTCAATTTATCGAAACACAAGAGCAACATGATGATATTTTCACAAATCCTCTACCTTCTGATAGATTTGAATATATTAAACAGAAGATATGAATGATTTCTATAAAGTAATCATTCGTATCTACTTCTTGTTAAATCATTTCCTAACATTAAATTACTCCTTACGTCAGGGGGAGTACATGTAATTGTTTTTCTTTCTTTAAATTCTTTTTCTTTTAAAATTTCAGATTTGAAAATTTCGAATTTAAAAATTTGGGATTTGAAAATTTGGGATTTGAAAATTTTGGATTTGAGAATTTCATATTTGAAAATTTATGAAAAATTTCAAATTTAAAAATTTCTGATTTGAAAATTTCTGATTTGAAAAATCCCAAAACAAATATCTTATAACACTGATGAATCTCTCAGAGTATTCCAAATGGTAGTCTTTAATACTCTTTATTCAATTTATCATATGTTTTGGTTGTTGGTATTTCAAAATTTCTTAAATTCTGGTTTACCTTACTTCAAATATCGGAATTCATTTTTTCTATATCCATTCTCAACCGTCAGATCAAATCAGGTTTTTGTTAGCCATTTGATTATCTTATAGAAGTTGAAAAGTCATAGCCATGTCTATATAAGTGGTGTCTCATTCTCAAGTATCGCACCATCATTACTGTTCTTTGTTCCGAAGCTCTGCTGCCATCAAAGTTTTCCTTCCGCACTTCTCCTTCACCCTGAATGACTCCTGAATCATCAGTAGATCAGATGCCGGTTCCCATGGAGATAAATGATTGGTCAATATTTAGTGAAATGTTTGTATTCCCTATGTTCTTTGAGAAACATGACTACATTATTTCTAAAGTAATAAGATCTAATGGACGAGAAAGACTATGTGTTGCTAAAAAGAAATCTGAGGATCCGATTTATCCTAATCTCCTTATTCAATTCTATGAATCAGTTTCTTTCTTCCAAAAGGATTGTAAGGATCTATTTACGTTCAAGTGCTATGATAAGACATACACAGTTCTTTACAAGAAGGTGGCAAATGTTCATAATACACTGTATGAAGGGGAGGCTATTCTTTTCTCTTAGAAACTCCCTGAGAAAGAAGGTTCCTTTGAGAAAGCTATGGCATTGGATCTTCTTGGTCTGAAATTTGTTAATAATCCAAAGATCAAGAATCTCTCAATGAATCACAAGATGGTATCCCTTTAGATGCATGGATTTATTATTCCATGAAAGGGAGATAAGGATTCCTTGAAGATAGGTGATATATTTCTCTTAGACGACCTTGTCAACCTAAGGAAGATCAACTTGGTGAAATACATCTTTCTCACCATCCAAGCAATTATAGGTGGATCTATCAGATCATAGATCCTTATGTACCCAGGAAAGATTTATAGGATAATTGTTATGTGTCTTCAAGAGCTGATTGTTCCATACTGATCAGTCTCCAAGCTGTTCAAGATATTGTTTCCTAGTTAAAACACTCTAAAAAGTATGAAGGTAGAGTTTATCCCAGAATCCAAAAAACATTGAAGAAATGGTTTTCTAGAACAATGTTGACACTCGGGAATCTTCAAATCCGATATCCAAGAAAAGAAAACATGAAGAACCGAGATTTCATGTACCAGTTTCTGACATCTTGGAATCAGCACCTCATCCTGCTAAGAAACCTAAATCTAATTCAGATGTAATAGTTGCAAGGTGGAGAAAAATGGAAACCACAAAAAAGAAAGAAGATCCTTCTTTTGGTTTGAATCCAGTGGATGCTAAGGCTCTAAATATAAAGCAAGGTGAAAATAATTAAACATAAAAGAAGGAGAAGAAGTTATAATAGAAATCCTCATAATCCCTAGTGTGTCATTCTTTATTGAAATCCGTGGAAAAGAAGTCTCAACAAGTTTAGGAATCTGAAGTTTCTCATAATAAACTAGTGGCCTCTCTAGAAATTCAGAAAGCTAAGAATGTCCTAGCTTTATCAGAACCTATTCAAGAAGTAGAATATCAGATAGTTCAATAAGATGATGATGATGTTTTAATGGAAGTGGAAGATTATGTTGGAACTCCTTTGAGATCAGTTTGAAAATCTGTTTCAGTAGAACAAGTCGAAGAACAAGATGAAGAATAACTTGAGGAAGAAATAGAAGTAGAGGAAGATGTTGAAGTTGAAGAGGAGGAAGAAGTTGAATTTGAACTATAATAAGAAGTAGAGAAAGAACAAGTTGAACAACAAGGTGATGAAGAGGAATAATTCCAACAAATAGAGGGACAAGGAGGATCCCAAGAAACTTGAGTCTGAAAAAGAATAAAATGAATAGGGAAATCCATATGTCATCCAAGTTACAGATGAACAGACTCCTATTTGAAATTCCCTCAAAGTAAAGAGTTTCATGGTTACCTCATCTGATAAACAAATTCCATAGAAGTCTTCCAAGATATTAGAAAGACCAGCTTTCATAACTCCAAAAGAAGTTGAGAAAGGAAAAGATGTTTCAGGATCTGAGTCCGCTTCATCTGTTGGGAATGATTTTGTCAAGCTATCGTTATGAAATTTGGTTAGCACAATTCCAGTTCTTACAAACATAGATTCCCAGATTCAAATGATGCAAGAAACTATGAAACAAAAGGCGGAATCAACCAATATTCTTATGGACATGGTTGTCAAGCATGGAGCAGACTTCAATAATATTTTGATTGATTACAAGGCCCAAGAAGGTAACTTGTATGAATGTCATTCACCGCACGAAAACCATAAATGAAGAGCTTAGGTAGTTTTTTGATTTCATAGATTCAAGAAAAATATATTTTAAATCTTTTGAAACTGAATTCATGAAGGTTAAGGATTCAATATATGAGAAGGGTAGTCAACTCAATTCTGTTGCCCGATATGTTAGCAATGATAAGGAAGTCAGAGCTGAATTATAGAAAAAGGATGCTGCTCAAGAATAAAGGATTTTTGGATTTAGAAAAGTAGAACCATTATCATCATATCATGTTGATGAAGTTTCAAGATGATAATAAATAAGTCAAGAAGCTCAAAGCCCTGATAAAGAATATTCTTTCTAAATAGAAGGATAATGGATGACTTTTATTTACATTCTGATATTTTGTTGAAATATAAACCTAATTTCTAAAATTTGATTCAGAAATTTCATGCATACCTTTCTTTTGTTTTCAGATGTATTCTTGCATAACCTTTCTTGTACATCTTATACTTCTCCATTCCTTTCCCTATTTTTTGAAAATCAAAAAGGGGGAGAATTTATTTAAAGGAATAATTTAATTTCCGTGTGGGAGAATCTATTAAGGGGTAGTTTGGAATGAAAGAAAAATGGCCAAGTAAGGGGGAGTTTTCTTTTAAGAATAGATGTTAATATAAGGTGGATTTATTCCCTTATAAAAAATCAGACATTAAAGATCAAGAATACGATCCATGGGAATCATGACCAAAGGGGGAGTTAGTCATATTCATTTATAATCTCATTCAAAGGGGGAGATAAGTTTTTCCTACTTGTTTCTCAAGGTCAATATATTCTTCCTTAGAAAAGTTGTTTGTGCTTTCCAAAAAGGGGGAGATTGTTGAGTCAATAAGGATTTCTTATGAAGTATATTTTCCTTATGGTTTTATATTTTTAAAATCACAAACACTTTTTTCTATGTTCTGAATATTTTTTTAACGTTTTGAATTTTTCTTCAGATCCGGAATTGTCATTCCATTTTTCTATTCTGTTATACTTACAGATCTGTCATTACGAATTTTCATTCAATTTTATTATTCTGAATTTAGTGTATATGTGATTCAGTTTTATGATTCTGAATCCGGTGTATATGTTTTTTAGTTTTATAATTCTGAATCTGGTGTATATGTGATTCAGTTTTATGATTCTGAATCCAGTGTATATATGATTCAGTTTTATGATTCCTAATCTTGATTATATGTGATTCTGTTTTATGATTCCAAATTTGGTGTATATGTTATTCAGTTTAATGATTTCGAATCCACTGTATATGTGATTCTTATTTTCAATACTGAATCCGGTGTATAGGTGATGTCGATTTTCAATACCGATTTCGGTGTATAAATGGTGCCGATTTTCAATACTGTTTCTATTATATATGTGATGCTGATTTTTCAATACAAAATCTGGTGAATGTATGATACCAATATTCATGATATCAAATCCTATGTATTTGTGACTCTAATTTCATGTTTCTGTTTTCTTAAGAATTTTATTTCTAAGAATCGGTTTTCCAGATTTCTTAAGATTACGTTTTCTTAGTAATGTTAGAGTTTCCTAATGTATCATTCCTATGATATCAGATTCCATGATTTCTGATAACCAACATTTATCCTTAACTTAACATCATTTATGTTACTTGAAATGATGTCATACAATCTGTTACAAGCTATCCATTGTATGTTTGCCACGTGTTCAGGTCCCTCCGAGATTTAAGGAAAATATGACCGTTAGAGAGGATCTGGCTGTTGGGAGGAATTGCCTATAAATACAAGCTCATTTAAATGAGAAAAATACATTTTTCAGAATGTGGATGAAATTGATGCAGGTAAAATAGTTGTGAAGTGATTTATAGAGATAGGATCTTAAAACTCTCTTTTCTTCATGTGGATGTCTTGAACAACCTGTTCATGTGTGAACAATGTGTTAAGACTTTCTTCATGAAGTCTCTGATCATGATGATCATGGGTTTCTAGGTTTGGAAGTCAGAGGTTCCAATTTACTTCTAAATCGAGGGCTTTCAGGGATATCATGACATATACAGATCTTCAGATTAAGGGTTTACCTGGGTTTGGGTAACACAGACTTTCATGAAAGTATAAATCAAGGAACCATTATCCAAGGTTGTTAGATAACCTTCTCTTCGGGTTAAAAGAATCCAATTGTTACTTGTTTGATTTTACAAGTTGTTTTAATTCTACTGATGTATCTTACCTTTGTTAAAGTTAGAAATTATAAAATTCTTATACTTTTTATTTCTGTTACACTGATTATATTTCAAATTCTATACGCTTTAAGGTAGAATCTTTCTTTTAAGAAATTATAAAAGGTTTCTTTAAGAGGTATTGTATAAGTTTTGTTTCACCTTGTTAAAATTAACTATTAATGGTTCCAAAGGAATTTTTAAAGTATACAATTCACCTGTATTGTATATTGAGCATCTACATTCTTATTTCGATCCTACAAGAAATGCATAACCGAATGAGATAAACATTATTTTGTGTCTTGACATGGTTTTTATTGTCTAGATGCTTTAGTTGAGGATTTGTCTTGGTCTCCCTTAGATTATAATCCCAATAAATGATGTTCCCTTCCATTAGTGGAATTAAGATCTCTCATATGAGGCTCATGAAGGTGATGTATGGGAGATCCAATGGGGGTCTCATGGAGGGTATTCCCTAGGAGGAATGAAGGAATCTTATACAGGGTAAGGCTTGGGTGGACCAAAACTGATTCATGTCGGGTAGGGTTTTGCAAGCTAATGATTAATTTTGTACAATGGAAATCCTAGGAAACAATATTTGGGTGAGGCTTTTGTCTAGTCTCCAATGGTCCCCTCATGGTTCCAAAGAGTTTTCTAATTTAGGTCCTAAATTTAGATGGGGACCATCATTCGAGTAATTGGTCAACTATATAGGTTGTGAATCCTCACATGAGTCTTTTGTGCTTCAAAACCTGAGGGGAATTTGATCCCACTATTCTCCTTTAATAACTAGTTATCTTGGGTTTCGTCAAGATACCAGGATGGTTCTGAGGATATTAGTGAAGGACTTGGGCGAGTAGTGCTTCATGGATTCTATTATTTTTTTCTTCTAAATGTGAATCCCCATGGCACTATTAATATGATAAAAAATGATTGTACGTGAAGGATATTTTTCATATTGGAACCTCGAATAGCTATCCTATATAGATACCTCACAGAAGGCTGGAAAAAAATGTAGGTCACAAAAGTAGGGCCTATACAGGCCTCGTTACATGAAGGTTGTGTGACCCTAAATTTTGCATGGGTGAGCCCCTTGATTCTCCTTGGGTTTATTCACTCCATCATATCATTTAAGTAATTTCCATTAATTATTTTAATCCCCAAGAAAAAAATAGTGAATAAATAAATCCACCCCCAGGGGTGGATTTGATTAGAGGAATTTTGGTTGATCCTATGGTAAGGGGATGAAAATATTCACAGGTACGTACATGTCATCCACACATGTATTTAGAATAAGTCATGTATAGATGATGGATTCACATTTTATTCGAGCATATAATTAGGGTTGAACACTTGGATGTTATTTTCTCTATTCATTGCTTTCCTCAACTCTTTTCATCTAGGTAATTAGTGATCCCTTATAAGGAATTATCTCATTCAAGAACATATGATATATCCACTTGAATGAATGTTCTACACATGATAAATTCATTGAGTGTCATGTGAGATGGAACTTGGTTGAGCGTCCTCCTTGAGTCATTTGGTTGACTAGCCTATGTGAAGAAACCAGTATGTGGACTATGTGAGTCTCTTATTAAGTCTTCCTTTTGTCGGTTTTCATCTTGATAAGGTTTATAACTCTTTATTTTAATTTCCATATTTTTACCAAACCCATAGAGAGTGATTCTCTAGTGAGTTGAGAATATAATTTTACCTGGGTTTCCCTTTTGTGGGTTTTCAATTTCGTGAGTACCTTGAATTTTTGGGGGTATGTTAAGAGTATTTTAATCTAAATTAACGTGACTAGTGTTTTAGGAAGAAACAAATAGAACATGAGTTATGAAATGATGATCGATGTAGGGATTCCTAGGAAATAATGTTCTAGAAATCTTCAAATAAAAAATGTGGGATTTTGAGTCATGGTTTTGTGATTTCCATTTCTGAAACTTGATGTGAGACAAAAATACAAGGAATTATATAAGAAAATATTTGATAAGTATTTTCTAGAATGATGATATTGTTAGGTATTATAGGGATATAATAGGTATGTCTAATGGATAAATGTACCTCTGGTTGGGAGACCAATTTTGGTGGGTGACATATATAAATCCCACTGGGGGATATTAATATATATTGATACCAAGATTTCATGATGAAACTAAAATTATATTATAGGTGTCTAGGTTGGATTTGATGACTCATATTTCTCAAGACCGAAATGTGTGGTTTTTTAATTGATGGAGTCTAAGAATGAAGAGATAATCTTTATTCGAATTTTCCATGAATGAAAAAATTGTCCGGTAAAAATTTTGCTTGTGTAAAGGAGGGTGTAGTGACCCAACCCTAGAAAGCCCAGAGCTAGGGTCTACTACCAGTACATAAACATGATTATAAGGAATCAAATCATGATGGACTGAATGTTCAAAAGATTTTGAAAACTAGATTACATAAATGATATACATTTTATGTTGATAAATAGAAAATAAAATAAAATATATATGAAAAATATTAAACTGTATATTTGAAACTCATTCAAAGGATTATACTTCATAACCTGTATAAATAAAACAAACTAAGGGTGACATCAAATTCTCAATAAGGTTAAATTATTAAAGTTTGAATTAATAATCATTGATCATAATCAATATGGAATGGTAGTAACTGAATAAATATGCTATATAATCTATAAATTGAGAAATAATTTCATTAATAGTTTGGAAATATAAATATTTTAACACACATGATATATATTCAGTGAAATGATAATGAAAGTGAATGAATAAATAATGTTGAAACAATAATCATAGGGATAAAAATAGTAAATGAATTATCAATAAAGACAATGCTTAATTGTTGGATACTAAGATTCCCAAGAACATGATAACATTACCATAAATAATAATTTTCTAAACTATTTAATACGTAACAAGTGAAAACCCATTAGCTAAGCTGGAAAAATCATTTCGTCTCATGAGACTACCGGTGCATCATGGGGCATGAATTTACCGGTCCAAAACACACAGTAATTTCATTAAATGTTTCCCAAGCCCTGTATTTAATTACAAAATCATTCCTCAGATATCTAATAATCAATTTAAATTCATAAACAATAATCTTGATTAAATATCAATATTGAGTAAAGGATATAGATTTATCATTATTTCCCACTTAAATGAAATAATATTCAATTAAAACACCATATGTAAAAATGATATACAGGTTAGGAAATGATAATATCTATGATAAATGATGTTGATAATTAAGGGAAATTCTATGTTCAATGATCATTGAAAATTAAATATTTAAAGGGTAATAACAATGGAATCTAGTTAGTGAATGTCAATAATATCATATATCAAAAGAATCATAAATGATACCAATGAAGAATAATTACGGTATTAATAGAAAATATCCGATGTGGAGAAAATTAATGGCTGTTTTTTTATGAACGGAAATACTATAAAAAATTATTTATAACAATCATTGAGTAAAATATCATCATTATTTTTAAAATAATTTTATTTGAAAATAAATGTTTAAAATAATTTTCATAAAAAATTAACAGTTTAGAAATTCTAATGAATCATAAACAAAATAATTATGGGTAAATCTGTAGTAGTCATACAAGGTAAAAATAACATTCCTTTTTAATTGTAAAACATTAAAAAATGTTTCTTATTCAGAAAGAGATAAGAATATTCCAATAATAAATTAGAAAATTAGAAAATGTAAAAATTCAATTCATTAATATTTTTTAAAAGGTTAAAAAATTGGAACCCTTTCAATAAAATGGGGTTTTTAGAAAAAAAAACCAATCCCTTGACTAATGAGGGAAACAATATAGGTTTTTCATATAAAAATCTAAAACAATTTGAGTACCAAAAATTGGAAAATGGTACCACTACATGAAAAAGAAAATGAATAACCATATGAGATGAAAATTTAAGTATTTATTTACCAATTACCAAATAATTTACTCTAATGAAAATTAAAGAGTAAACAATCCTAAATAAAATGTTATTTTGAACTTAACCCTTGAAAAGGATATAACGTTAATGTGAGAAAAAATCAATGAATCGATTATGCAGGTAAAATTTAAATACATATAATACAAGGGTAAACAAAACAATAAATAGTTAAAATTTATTACACACAAAATAAAATAATATTAATGACATTGAGGGTGTAATATAACCAATGAAAAGAAAATAGGTTATGAAATTATTTACCACTTGATATCTTCTATATAAAATCCCATTAGAAGACACAATTAATATTTAAACAAAAACTACCTTGAAGATAAAATAAATCATGATATAATATATCTGAATTTTTATTATATTCACCACAAAAAGAAATAAGAAGTAGATACAACATTTATCTCACAGATGTATAAAGTGGGATGAAAATCGTTTACATTGTATATCTTTTTGGTTGAACATCCATTAACCATATATATAATAGTTTTAAGAATGTTATTGAATTATAGAAGAACCATTAAAACAAACCCATATTTATAATTGCAATATTTTATCTTCTTATAATATCTTATTTCCCATTTCTTAAAAGTCGTTCAAAATTTTCAATATTTCGAGTGTTAATTACATTTTATTCACATTTGTTTTAACTTGTTATTTTTCTTCATCTTATATAGATCATGATTTAATAATCGATAAGATTTAAAACATAATTTATATATCATATATATCCTGTATATCTATAATTATAATAGTCCATAATATTTTCTGATAGGAAATTAAATCTACCATTCATGGAAATGGTAGGTCATACGTAAACATGAACACAACTTCAATTTCATTATCATATTTAAATTAATGAAAATGAAAATATATATTTATTATAGTTACATTACCCTAATTGTGTCATATATTTTAAATATTTTTATTAAAATAAAACTTTATACAATTAATTTAGAGCATGAATGAGTCACATTGCTTTTAGGAGGCGATAGTCCACACATCCACAAATGATGTTATTGTATAACCATTAAATGGAATACATGAATGTGGAATTTATATAATAATTACAGAAAATAAATAAATTATAAATATAATATATATAATATATAAACTATAAAACCACTATTATTCCAATGTTTAATTATGGTAATTAAAATAACAAATGACATAAGTTTGTTAGGCGGAAGTCCATCGTACAAATGAAAAATGATTGTGTATCCCATTTGATTGATGTATGTAAAATGTAGGTTGAAATATTAGATAATAAATTATAATTATATTTAATATTCTGATATTATTATGTAGTATTGAAATAAAAATAATTGAATGGGTGGATTGGTAAATGAAACAAAATTTGTCATTGAAGAAGGTTACCCCTTATTCTGGTGACTCATTTTGGTTTATACCAAAATACTTCCAATGTTTTCTTTATAGGCATGGTGAGGCATCTATTATAAGTGGAGGGAAGAATGTATATTACATTTTAATGGTTTTTATGATTCAAATGTGTTTATAGGTGTAAATATGTGGGAGGGGTGAGTGAATTTTTATAGCGAAGGAGGAGTGGAATTCATATAATTTTTTGAAAATGGATATACACCAAAGGTTTTTCATGTAATGTCATTCCAATAATGATTAAAACCATATATAAGAGAGTTTTAGGTCTACATATGGACATCCAATATCTTTTTGAAATATATATTTGTTATTTTGTCCCTAATGATTATGGTTTAGTGATTTATTAAGCTAAATTTCTCTTAATCGTTGTAATTATTAACAATTACTATCAATAAAATATTTTTAAAACATTAGAAATTATAAATTATTAATACCACAAATATGAAATCCTTTTTTCCAAATTATAATCCCATATGTGGCAGAAATTAATTTACATTTAATTCTGCGGACGGGATGAAAAAGTGGGGTTTTAAAGTAAAAATGTTGTATATACAATTTCAATGATAAATTGATTAAAAAGGCCTTAATTGGAAGACATTTGTTCTAAATTATATAAATAATATTTTTAAACCAATAAATAATATAATTTAACCTTATAAATATTTTAAATGAAAATATAGTTTGGAATTAAAATTCAGTATTATTAACTATTCATGAAAAAAATGAATCCTCAGAGAAAATTATTAAATATTCACCATAAGATAATTTTTTTATAAAAATTTCAAACAACTGTCTTTATTTTAATGAATAAAATTTATAAATGTTCCAAAAAAATATGTGAAATAGGTTCTTTAATAAATTTTAGTAAAATAACCTTTTTTGAAAAATACAAATTTTATGCATAAAATTGGATTCATTCATAAATCATGCATAGTAATCTTATTGGATGAATATAAAAAAATATAGAATATAGAATATAAATATATATTATTATTACTATCATTCAATAATGTTATTTACTTTCATTTATTAGGATAAAAATCTTTTATAAGCATAAAAATTGTTTTTATGAAAATATTTCTTTTATTTTCAATTAGTGTGTAAATACATTTATATTTTGTTATAAACCAATGAATTTGAAAGTATATTTCCATAAGATATTTATTCCAATTATTAACCTAAAATTTAATAACTATGTTATATTTTATTATATTAATTAATAATATTTTAATATTAGATTATTATTTGGTAAAAATTGGTCTTCTGTATAACAAAAAACATCAATGAAACTTGTTATTTTCATTGATATGAGATAAATCACTAAATCATGAATTGAATTCTATTTAATATATTATTAATTTTCAATATATTTCAATGTATCTGGGTGTGATATTCATTTATACGCTTTATGATTCATGTTATACGTGCTATCAATTACAATGTTCTTGCTTAATAATTTGGGGGGTGTTACATTATTCTCACCTTAAATAAATTGAGTCCTCACAATTTAAAAATTATATAGGAAATATAGAGTTTGAAATTTAAAATTTCCTCATTTAAAATACTATATATTTAGAAGATTTAATAAAATATCATCTCTATAAGAGACTATGAGAATTGAAATTTTCTGATGGAATAAAATAAAACACGGTTTCTCCATAGGAATAAATTAGTGTAATGTGAAAATATGGACATTGTGGAAAATGTAAATAATTATATAGAGTTATTGAGGCCATAAATCAAAAAAATTGAATTATCAATGTAATTTTTAAGACCTAAAATCCCTAAATCTATGATTATTTTAAAGACCATCAGTTCAATAGATGTTACAGTATTAGCACAATATTTATGTTTTAAGATACATTTACAAATTATGAGGGAGTATTTTATTAGACAATAATATAAATAATATACTTACATTTTATGTTCCAATTTTATAACAACAATTTCATTTATTTCATTATCCTATGATAAACATATAATTCATCTAGTACACTATGAAACTGATATCCTAGAATGAATTACCTTTTTAGAACCACTAAAATTTTATTATAATGGGTAATAATTGCCAGAAAAATGTCATTATATTTTTCTATAACTATTTTACAAAACCAATATGGTTAAAAAAGTAATCTATAAACATAAATGTGATATAATTGATTCATAATTAACATTTATTCATCAAATTGTTTAACTAAATGTAATTACACATTAAAAGTGACATTGCATATGCCAATGGCAGGTGTTAAAACCTTATCATCCTTCATTCGTGTGATAAAGCCCCAACACCTTTCCAATTTGATGGGTTGTCACCCAGTATTCATCCTATACTTCATTTAATCAATAATAATATAAATTACAAAATAAATATAATGGATATCCTTGAAATTTAATCATAAAATATATTTTTAACAATGGTTTTAAATTATTCCTCAATACATAAATAATTCATCCATTTTTTTCCACATAGATTATAACTTGATCTAGATTTGCCCTTTGGAATAGGGCATTGACATGGTTAATGCACAAGTTCCCCACACATTATGTAATAAACTATAAATGGATCTTTTGGACGAGTTTTATTTTTATACATCATACTCATCATTTTCCTCACCGATTATTTATTTTTGTCCATAATTCCAACACATAAATCATTTATTAGTTCTATTATGAATCATTCATGGTTTTCGCCTTCAACATTTCCTACATGATGAAAATCAATCCATTTTAATTCCATGTTCTCCACCACTTAATCTCCTAGAAAACTCTATCCTTTTCTTCTTTGGTGAGTCCAGGTGTTAGTTATGGTATATTTTCTTAATCATGATCCAAAAAATGATTAGGAATGAACATGATATCATTTACTCATATCAACATCCAATTTATTTCTCATTATCTCTGTCATGTTGAATGTTTTCATGACTCCTTCAGGTTCCTTCCAGTTACTAAAACCAGAAAGCATAGTGTGAGAAATAATATTCATAGTGAAAAAATGTATAATAATATATATGTTATCAAAATCACGACACCTTATTTTAAATCTAAAACACCTTAGGTTTAATCTGAGTTATTTCTTTTCATAGAACATTCAAATCCTTTATAATGGTTTGTAAATAAAATTGTAATTATACAAGGAATATAATCGAGAGTATGAAACCTTATGACCAGTAAGGCCAACTATAATGTACCAAGCTATGCTTGAGTAAGATTTGACCCACCTTTTCAGAGTTGTTACCTCTAGGTGCATCCATCCTAGAACCATGCCCACTTGTACTATCCATAAAGGGATGAATTTCTAAGAAGACCCACATATTATCTACATTACCAAAAGTATTTTATATTCCTTTATAAATAACCTCAATGTATACCTTAGTGTTATGTGGTAAAATATATGTTTTCTAAAAATATTATAATGATTATACTAAATGTACTCTGATACCAAATATAGCGACCCAACCTAGTAATCCTGAAGCTAGTGTCTACGACCATTATATTGTCATGATTTCAAAGAATCAAATCCAGGGGGAATGAATGTTTAAAATTTTTGGAAAACAAGATTACATACATGATGCCCATTTTAAATTTAGAAATAGAAAATAAAATACAATGCAAAATATTACTAATACATTGCATCTTTTGAAATAATTAAAGGGGTTCTTCTTTATAACATTGGGAAAGGAGACAAAATACTGTGAGACTAAATGATATGTGTTGGTAAAGTATTTTTTATGAAATAATGAATCAATGAGAACAGTCAATATATAAATATAATAACTTAACACACATTTCAGGTAATCTACATAATAAAAAGTCCTTAAATAATATTTCAAGGTATATAATGGAACACGCATTCCATGTACTCAATAAACTGTAAATAGAAGTGTTTACATAGACAATTATGACATAATAATCTCATGGATAATAATAATAATTTAAATCCTTATAATGTAAATTATTAATTAATAGATTTCATGTTTCTCGAGAATATGATTTATTTACCAGAATGATATATCCACTAAATGGTTTAAAAAATACTCGGTGAAAAACCATTCACATATCCAACAGATTTTGTGTCATGATACTACCTATGAATCATGGGGAGTGAATTCACTAATTCCCAAACCATATGGATATCATTAAATGTACCCATTCTCGTGTCTTTCATGTCCTAATTGTTCCTCATATATTAGATTCTCGATTTAAATTCAAAAAATATTCCCAGTCAAATATCTATATTGATTAAAAGATATGTATTTTTTAATATTTCCAAGTGTGTCAATTAAATTTCAATGTAAA
Organism: Viscum album; assembly: GCA_963277665.1. Taxonomy (NCBI): domain Eukaryota; kingdom Viridiplantae; phylum Streptophyta; class Magnoliopsida; order Santalales; family Viscaceae; genus Viscum; species Viscum album. Next base: position 368,955,556 of record OY728130.1, on the reverse strand, counting down.
AACCATATGAAAAAAATTTAAATGATTAATAAAATTTAAATATCCATATATAATGATATGGATAAGTATAATAAATTCAATGTTCTATAATTATAAGACATTGAATATTTCATGGGGAATAACAAATTAATCAAGGTAGTGAAATTTTATGATAACATTGGTAAAAGAAATAATAAATAATAAATATTATGAATAATTATGGTATTAATAAAAAATATCCCACTAGGAGTAAAATAAAGAGTTATTTTCATTGATGAATGGAAATATAATAAAAATATCTTTTAAAATCATTCTTGAGTAAATTATCATCTTTATTTTGGAAGAATATTAAATATATTATTCATTGAAACTCACTTTTAAAAAAAAATTAAAAATAGATTATTATGGTTGAAATTAATAATAAATGAATTTATGATTATTAAATATCTATATACCATACAGAAACAAAAACAAGATTTCTTTTGAATGGTAAAAAGGATTGAAAAATGACTTGCTGAAAAAGTGGCAAGAATATTTTTTTGAAAAATATGTAAAATAAAAATAGTTTAAATATTCATCTTATAAATCATTACAGAAAGTTTAAAAACCTTTAAAAAAAATAGAAAATATGGTTTTAATATGAAAATAGGTTCTCAGACTAAAGAGAAAAATAAATTCATGTTTTCAGAAAAATAGTTTATAAAATAGATTTAGTACCAAAGAGTGGATAAAAGGAACCATTAGATAAAAAAGGTCATTAATAACCATAGTAGAAGAAAATTATTGGATATATCAAACAATGATCCAATATATTTTTCTAATATAAATTCATGTGCAAACAATACAAAAAAAGAAGATTTTGATGTAAACCCTTGAAAAGACAATAATTTTGATATGATAATCATTCAATAAATAGATTGTGTGTGTCAAATTTAAATCCACATAAAAAATATAAATACGGGAATATATTATAAATTTTTTTTAAACACATAAAATATTAAATATTAATGAGAATGAGGAAGTAATATAATACAATAGAAATGAGTCAGGTTATGAAATTGATTGCCACTTCGTAACTATTAACTCAAATCCCACCATATGACATAATTAAAATTGAAACATAAAATACCATGAAGATAAAAAATTCATGATATAATATATAAAAATGTGATGTTGATTCACCACAAAAATAATTATGTGGATAATATGACATTTTTCTCATAGATGTAAAAAGTGAGATGAAAATACCATACAATAAGTTTAATTTTTGGTGAACATACTTTAACCTTATGTATAATAGTTTTAAGCATGTAATTAGATTATATCATAAACATAACCAATAAAATATTTATAATATCATATATTACCTTCTTTTAATATCTTATTACCCAATTTTTAATATTCTTTCATTATTTTAACTATTTAATGTGTTAATTTTATAGTTCTCTGAGTATGTTTTGACATGATATATTTTTTATTCTTTTGTATATCATGATTATATTATCTCTATGATGTTAAAAATAATGTAAATATACTATATATATATATTATATTTGTATTAATAATAATACATAATATTTGGAGATAATAAATTAAATGCATTAATCATGGAGACAGTAGGTCATACATATGCATGAACCTTACTTACATTTCTTTTTAGTATTTAAAATAATGAAAATTATTTGAAATATTTGTAAATTATAATTAAATGATAATATTTATGTCATATATTTCACATATTTTTATTGAAATCATCAGTTATAAATTCTATGTATATCATGAACTAATCACATTGCTTTGAAGAGGTGGTAGTCCACATGTCCACAAACGATGTTATTGTATTATCATAGAATGAAAACCGTGAAGGTATGAGTTATATAAGAATTAAAAAATATTAAATGAATTATAAATATCACGTATATCATATATAAACTATAAATTTATCACTATTAAAAATTTTAAATATGGTTAATGGATTAGCGAATGACATGGGTCTGTGAGGCGGTGCTTCGTCATACACACGAATGATGATATTGTATCCCAAATAATGGATGTGTGTAAAATTATATGTATAAATCATAGAATAAAAAATTTATTTATATTTAATATAATAAAATTATTATATATTCTTGATATAAAAATAATTGAATGGGTGGATTTGTAAATTAATCAAATGTGATCATTGAACAAGGTTACCTCTTATTCGGGTAACTAAATTTTTATTATACTAAAAACATTCTATGTTTTTTATTATTAACAATGTGATAATTACATGATTATGGAAGGGGATTTTGGATCTTATTTATATGGGGGTTTGATATGTCAATGTTCATGATATGTGAGTATAGGTGGGATAGGTGAGTGCCTTTCTGTAGTGGAAGAGCAGTGGCATTCATGTAAATTGTTGTAAAGGGAATACCAAACACGATTTTTCCCTGAAAAGTGGACCCTTTAATGAAATAAATTTGATAAAAGTGATGATAGGGTTTAAATATGGACTTCCAATAGATTTTTTACAAGTGTATAGTTCATTTTGTCCGTTAAGATTAAGGTTTCGTCCCTTGTTAAACTAAATTTTCTCTTAATCACTGTAATACATTTTAATTACATTAACATACATTTATGATAAGAAAATAAGGTTAACTTATTAAAAATAAAAAGTAATCAGGATTCTAAATATGTAATAACTTTTTTCAAATGAAAATAACATAAGTGGAACAAATAAATTTAAATGAAATATTGTAGATAGGATAACAAAACAAGTTTCTAAAGTAAAAAATGTCCAAAAGTTTTAAATATTTTTACATACAATTTCAATGTGAATTTGATTAAAATTAAGTAAATTAGATTAATTGATGTAAAATGGATCTAATTGTTCTTTAAAAAGAATGAAAAATTTATCCTTATAAATAAATTTGATGAAACATATTGAATTAAAATATTGTACTTTCCACTTGTCATTAAAAAATTATTCTTCACAAAAAAATAACAAAACATCACCTTAAGTTAGATTTTATATTTAAATTCAAAAAAATTATGATTATTTTTAAATAGAAAATTTATAAAAGTTCCAAAACGTTTATTTGAAATACATTTTTCATTTAAGGGAAGAAATTGTGTTTAGAATGATACAATTTTTTAATCATAAAACTAAACGAATCGTTATATTATTCTTAAAAAGACTATTGGATGAATATAAAAAATATTTTATGTAATATATTATATATAAATATATCTATCATTAATATCATTCACTAATATTATTTAAATTAATTTAATAATATAAAACTCCTTTTATAGAATAAAATTGGTTCTTTATAAAAATATTTCCTATATTATTATTTGGGTTTGATATTAATTCAACTTTTTTTGTAACAGAAATTGATTAAAAATATTTTTCAGTAATTTTGTTAATAATATCCATAAATTATATTTTAAAATGTTTGTTATATATTTCTATATTAAATAACAATATTTTAATAGTATATTTTTGTTTGCTAAAACTCGATCTTATGTGTACTGAAAACTATCAATGAAACTTATCATGGTGTGCAAAGCAAGATAACTAGATATTGCATGGATTTTGAGCTATTTTATAGATTTTTAATATTAAATATATTTAAAGGTCTCTATGTAACACCCCAAGAATAAAAATAAGTTTTATGTTTTGTCAATGATTCTAATATGCAATAAAATACATAAATTTCCGATCGCAAATATATAAGTAGTTAGCAGATTATTTATACAAATACCAAAATACATCATTGACACATAAGAAATATCCCATTAATCCCACTAATATAGATAATAAAACAATTGTAAGACCACCGAGAAACACAACGATACCTATCAGGTAGTTCTCTTATTTTGGATCAGATAGTATCACAAAGGTTATAACAAGAAAAATAGCAACAAAACTAAGAATAAGAGTAATATATAAAACCATCTCCAAAGTAGTGTTGTGAGCATCGAAATATAATTTTCAGAGTGTTTGAACAACCCTTAAGTATTGATATTTATAGTGTTTTTATCCGACCGTTATAAAAACTATTCGTTATAAGTTTTCAAATTAAAATTTATATATGGTATAAGATAACCATTGATATAAAATAAATAAATATACAGAAATAATATTGATTTGAATATTGTTATCCAATAAAAAAGTTTAAAAATATTTAATAAATTATTCTAAAAGTAAAAAAAATGTGTTTTAAATATTAAAAATACATGAATTCTTGAAATTTATAAAAATGTTACTATTACATATCTTATTAAGATATTATTATGATAAATATATATATATATATAACTAAATTAATTTAATTATTAAATATATAAATAAATAATGAATTAATACTCACAAACATATAATATTAAAATATATCATTATCATCATTTTTATGTTAATATATATAAATGCATTATTATTAGAAATATTACTGTTACATATCTTAGATTTTATTTTAGAGTAATAAATTCATTTTTGCTATTTTCTTTGTTTTTGATCTTAATCGATATAGACATTTATTTTTGAAATCTTCTCAATAAATCAAGTAGGTTGGTTTTTTAATTTGTTTTTCTAATCCAAATCTTGTTAAAATATTCTAAACAATTAATATGTCTGACCATTTTCATAAGCTTGTTTCTAAATCAGCCCTCTATCCTTATCTGCTTTTTATTTATGATTGAGATAATAAAATATTTGATATGAATATCTTAATTCTGTTTATTTTAATCTTGTTTTGAAGATATCATACTTTTACATGTCTGATTAGAATCTGTAATGTGTCAAGATTCATCCTTGACATGTTCTTTTCAAATTGAATGTTGAAATCTGGATTTATTATCTGTGATTTCACATAAATTCAACCATATATCAAGCTTATTGGTAATAAAAATGTATAAATTCATTTTCCTATCCTCTTATATTTATGTATGCAATGAATGATGACAATAATATATAAATTAGCTTGTCGTGCAAGCTGAACGAAATAATAAAATAATGCCTCCTAAGTCTATAAATAGAATAATAGTACTTCATGTCCACCTTTCATATTGGAGTATCACATGTTCCATTCATACCTTGAGTGGGTATTGCTACTCTTCATGAAAAAAACTATTCTCTAGCCAACGTCCTTTATAGTTCTATCAATGGTCTCTAAATGTTCCATTAGAGGTATAAAAACATTTATTTTACTCTAAACATATAATTCTTAATGAGAAACCAATTAAATTAACTACAATTTCTAGTTTTACATAATTTAGAAATACTTATTTTCAAGTCAATGTTTAATTGAAATTGAATATTAGTGACAGTCTAATTATTTTCCAATACTCACTCTGCTATTCAATTTTATTATGGTAAGGGAATTTTGTTTATGATTTTAAATTTATAAATTCCATTTTCTAGTTATTTTCCAGTGGACAAATGTTTATTTATCTCAAGTCATAACATCTATTTTTTTTTTATTTGTAACAATCAATTATGTTGAAATTATTTTTCCTTATTTTTATCATGTTAAGTTATGTCTTTTTATTATAAAAATGTTTTATTTTTCAAATTTAGCAAGATATTATTTACTCCAAAATTATTATTTAAATTTTCTAACTTATTTTGTAAATATAAAGATTCTATGCTATATGAATTTGAATTATTTTTATATTTTGATTAATTATTTATTAAAATAATAATAGAAATAAAATAATATATAACAATTGATTATTTATGGAATTTTATGAATTTAAATGATGGAACTACATGCATGACATAATCATATCACTATTATGGCCATATATCAATAAGTTTTCATGAAATTTCATACATTCATACGCATATATATATATATATAAAGTAATATACAAATTTACATGATCATGAAATGAACTTTACAAAAATAGATTTTTTTGGAAATATGGATGAAATTTTAAGTTCATGGATGTTGATTAATATTTCATGAGATTATGAAATGTCATGTATCATGAGATTTGATCTTACCAAGTAAAATATATAATTCTTAGTAAATAATATTATTTATTTTATCGAAGCATGATTATAAATATATTTTTTAAACTAAAACTCATGTGAAAATTATATATATATAAAAGGAAAGCTAATACAAAAATGTTTTATAAAAACTGGAACTCAAACTTTGTAAATATGATAGGGAATTTGAAAATGAATTCCTCCCCTATGTGGGTAGGCCCAAGATAGACTTCAAAGTTATGAGTGGACTTAGTTGTTTTGTTTTTAAGAGACTGCTTAATATTTTCAATCGAATCACTGGATTAATTTAAAAGTCTTTTCAAAGATTAATTATTTTTTAAAGAATTATTTTATAAATGTATTTATAATTTAATAATTTAATTTTATTATTAATCAGATAATTTTAAAAGGGATTTGTAAAAGGTTTTCAAAACACCTTACTGGGCAACTTTTCTGCTCTGCCTATGATTGCAAAATATTTTTCAAAGGTTTCCGTGAAATTCAGAGTTGATCATCTTTGTAGTAGTGTGTTCAGAAGTGGAGTTATTTTCCTTACTCATCCTGGAAAGGGAGAGAATGATGTTGGACCACAGAGCAATGCAGACAATAGTAAAGCTACAATGGGAGAGAATCAGGGGATTACAGTTCCATCGGCTACTATATAGAGTAAGGAGAGGAGGCCTAGTGGAAACCTGAAGGTGGCAGATGTGGTTAAAAAGTTAAAGCAAGACCTTGGCATACCATTGCATGATCTGGGTTCTATGGAGCAGATCCTTGGAGAGCCTACTCTGGTCTCAGTTAGTGTTCTAGTGGGAAAGGAGAAGATCACTCAAGGGTTCCCTATAAGTGATGTCAACGGGGTGGATGACAGTAGAGAGGCCAAGCAACCTAGAACCTCAGTGCAAGAGTTGTCTATGCTTCCAGATGCAGGGCGTCAACATGGGGAAGAAAGTCTAGTTGATGTGCATGTCTTGGACCCTTTGGACCCAAATACGCTCCTCAAACCCTTATGCCATCTTAATGCTTTGAATGTGGGGAAGAGAAAGCGGAGTCCCTTCAAAAAAGGCCGAGGGTTTGTGCTAGGAAACCGGTTTGAAGCGTTGAATAATCATGAACGAACACTTCCTCGCGAGGAGGGAAATTCAGGTGATGATAGTTATAGACAATTCTCGACGAAAAAATTGGAAAGAATTCATGGAAAAGGTATCCACATTCCAAGAATGAAGAAAGGGAAAAAAGGAATCTGAGACTCAGGGAAATGCATTGTGGTCAAAGGGAAAAAGCCAAAGCCACAAAAAGATTATTCACATTTTCCCAAACCGATGGAGACTAGATAAGCTAAGAAGGGTGGATACAAGGAAAACAATGACCCAATGAAGGGGGAAAGTGAAGAATCTAGTAGGAATACTAGAGACAAGCAACAAGAGGTTGGGGAGTGCTTGAAACTCATCCTACACACCATGGAAGAAATGTTAGAAAAGAGGTCAGGCTCAACGTCTCAAATGCATATATTAAAAGAATCTATGAGAGAAAGTTGGAAGTTGAGGTCAATGAGGAGCTAGAAGAATGGATAGATAAACAAGATCGAATCTTGGCCCAGGGATTCAATCAGAGTAAAATCAACTCGAAAGAATTTATTCAGACTTTGGAGAGGATGATTAATCGCCATGAAGAGATTATCAGCGAAGATTAAGATGTCTAGGTTAGTATGCTACATTAGTAACTATATAGAGTAGCGAAATCCAGTAATCTTAGTCTTGTATTTGACCATTTTGTGAGCTCTTTCAGCACGTAGTGGTATCTCGTGTGTACTATGGTTTCCCATTTTTCCTTAATATGGATCATAATAAAAATTTAAATTTGGATGGATGGAGAAGTGGAGTTGATCTTTCTTTTCCTTTTAATTTATTCTGAAACTATTATTTTTTTAGCATGCATATTTTTTCCAGAACCTAGACTGATAAAAGATCCTTGTTTTTTTAAAGTGTTTTGTAATTGTTAATTTTCTTTAAAACAATACACATCATTTTCAAGCACCGAGTCTGAAATAGCAGACTATGGGCATTATAATTATTATCAATCACATGGTCTTGATATCTCTAGGAAGTTAGAACTCTTCGATAGGTCGAGTATCCTTTCATAGTAAAAAATTCATATTTGTAATTTTCAGATGGAAGGAAGGAGAACCCAAACAAGTCATTTAGGCCTTCTAGATGAATTACTTTCTATGATCATGGAAAAATCTGAAAAAGAAGAATCTGAGACTTACGAATCCATGAGGATATCCTATAAACGACATTAAAATATTTCAGGCATGCCTGATATAATTCATTTCCATCACAGTTCTAGTTTTTTATTCGAAGATCTCTAACAGATTCAACGTCACTTCTATAAATGCCAAGGGGCATATTACTAAGGACTTTTTAGGAGATTTACCATGTTTGAGCAGCCAGAATCAATCTCAAATTTTTATAGAGAAGCTGAAGAAGGGAATCTTCGTGCATCTTATATGTGTCAAATTTTAAGCTTATTCATCATAGGAAGAATTTAAGATGACTTTGAAACTTTTGATGATGATTCAAATAAAAAATTCTTATATAAATAAAATTCAAGAAGAACTTCTCAGATACAATTTTTATTTTCATTCCTTGAGGACTATCTTCTAGTGCTTACATCCATACAACCACTCTTGCTCAAGTTGTGTTTGGGGAAATGAGGTGGGGGATTTCGAAGTCACAATGAACATTAATCTCTTAGGAAGATTTGGATACTATGTAAGACAACTATAATGACCTTGGGGACATCATGTGAGACTCAGAATAGTTGATAATTAGAAGTGATAAGTGTAAATGAATTGTGAGGGTGCAATTCAATTAAGTGGGGGAGAATGTGACACCCTGGGTTTAAAAATAAGTTTTATGTTTTGTCAATGATCCCAGGATGCAAAAAAATGAATAAGTTTCAGAATAAAAATATATAAGTAGTTTGAAATTTATTTATACAAAGACCAAAATACATCCTTGACACATAATACATATCCCCTTAAACCCACTAATATCGATAATAACACAATTGTAAGACCCCTGAAAAACACAACTATACCGATCTGGTAGTTCTCATATTTTGGATCAGATAGAAAAACAAAAGTTATAGCAAGAACAGTAGCAATGAACTAATAATTAGGGGAACATATAAAACCATCTCTGAAGTAGTGGCGTGAGCATCGCGCTTTTATTTTCTGAGTGTTTGAATGACATTGAAGTAATGATATTTATAGTGTTTTTATCTGACCGTTATAAAAACTATACGTTATAAGTTGTCAAATTAAAATTTATAGATGGCTTTTGAGAACCATTGATTTACAAAAAATATAGAAACAATATTTATATGAAAATTATTAGGCAAAAAAATGTTTAAAAATATTTAATAAATTATTCTAAGAGTAAACAAAATGTGTTTTAAATATTAAAAATACATAAATTATGGAAATTTATGAAAATGTTACTATTAAATATCTTATTTAGATATTAATATGGGGATTATATATAAAAAAGAAATGAATTAAATTATTAAATATATAAATAAACAATGATTTAATACTCACAAAAATATTCCATTATCATCATTTTTATTTTAACATATATAATGGTATTTTTATTAATATATGTATATATATAGATTAATTTGAAAATAAAACAAATTATATATATATATTAAAAAGTAAAACAATAAGAGAGATAAAAAGTTAATGAATTAATCAGGATAGGGGTTCGAGTCAATTAGTGGAGGAGGCCGAGGTCAGGTGTCTTCGAGTGCTGTACCGTTGAGTTCATTCAATCTTCATCCAGGAGATGTCACACTGATGTGAGGGAGTCCTCCATCAGGAAACGATGATCGGTGCTGTGGACTCAAACCTGACAACGATTTAATATCTGGAATCGTGTTTAGATGATGGATTCAATTTAGTGTTCAAAGCACTATTAAGGTCCGTTTATACATGAATTGTTTTGTGTTTAGTGTTTCAGTTTCATTTTCATTTGGAAAAGTCAATCTTGTTGCATGAATGCGGTCTGGGATTCAATATTCGGATTGGTATGTTATCCTGCATCTGTTATGCAGATCTAATCCTTTGATTTTCGTTTGGTGTAATAAATTAATTATCATTTTTTTCTTTGTTTTTGTTCTTAATCGATATAGACATCGAGTTTGGAAATCATCTCAATAGTGCAATTAGGTTCATTTTTTAATCTGTTTTTATTATCCGAATCTTGTTGAAATTTTCTAACAATTACTGAATTTGACCATTTTCAAAAACATGTTTCTAAATTGACCCTTTATTCTTATCCAGATTTTATTTATGGTCATGATTGTAAAATATTTTATCTTAATATCTTCAATCTTTTTATTTTAATCTTGTTTTGATGAAATCATAATGTTACATGTTTTATTCGAATTCGTAATGTGTCCAGATTCATCCTTGAAATTTTATTTTTAAATTGAATGTTTAAATATGGATTTATTATCTCTGATTTCACTTCAGTTCAATCATATATAAAGCAAGTGGGAATTAATAAAATGTATAAATTCATTTTCCTATCCTCTTATATTTAATATATGAAGTGAATGATGCCAATAATATATAAATCATCTTGTCATGCAAGATAAACAAAATAATTCCAACTATGTCTATAAATAGAATACTAGTACTTCATCTCTACCTTTTATGTTGCATTATCGAATGTTTTTTTTCATACATTGAGTGGGTATTGCTGCTCTTCATGAAAAAAACTATTATCCAGCAAAAGTCCTTTTTAGTTCTATCAATGGTCTGCTAATGATCCATTAGAGGTAAGGGAATATTTATTTTAATCTAATTTTACATTTCCTACTGAGAAAAAAAAATAAATTAACTACAATTTCTTGTTTTTCATAATAGAGAAATACTTATTATCAAGTAAATATTTAATTGAAATCTAATATTATTAAGGGACTAATTATTTTCCAATACTCAATCGTCTATTCAATTTTATTTTTGTAAGGGAATTTTGTTTATGCTTTTCAATTTATAAATTCTATTTTATAGTTTTTTTCCTATGGACCTTTATTTATTTATCTCAAGTCATTAAATCTCTTTTTCTAATTTGTAACAATCAATTATATTGAAATTATTTTTCCTTATTTCGATGATTTTATGTTATGTCATTTTATAATTGAAATTTTTTATTTTTCAAATTTAGCAAGATATTATTTAATAAAAATTTATGATTTTATGTTTCAAACATAATTTTTAAACATCAAGATTATGTTCCACATGAATTTAAATTATTATTATTGTTTCATTAATTATTTTTTAAAATAAAAATAAAAATAAAATAATATATTGCAATTGATTATTTATGGAATTTTATGAATTTAAATGATGGAAATACATGCATTTCATACTCATAACACGATTATTGCCATATATCGATATGTTTTCTTAAAATTTCATACATTAATACGCATATATATATAACGGTATATACACATATACATGGTAATAAAATAAAATTTACAAAAATGTATTTTTATAACAATATGGATGAAATTTTAATTGCGTGGATGTTGGTTAATCGTTCGTGTGATTATGAAATTTCATGTATCATGAGATTTGATCTTACCAAGTCTAATATATAATTATCAGTAAATATTATTATTTATTTGATCCAAGGATGATTATAAATATATATTGGAAACTAAAACACAAGTGAAAATTATATGTATATATAAACCAAGATATTACAATTTTATTTTATAAAAGTCGGTACTCGAGCATTGTAAATACTATAGGGAATTGGATAGTGAATCCATCCCTAAAGTTGGTATTCCCAAGATATCCTTCAAAGATATGAGTGACCTTTGTTGTTTTTTAAGAGCATTCCTAATTCTTTCAATCGAATCATTGGATTAATTTAAAAGTGTTTTCAAATATTAATTAATTAGTAAAGAATTGTTTTACAAATGTATTTTTATTGAATTATTCAATTTTATTATTGAAGTGATAATTTTTAAGAGGATTTTTAAACGGTTTTTAAAACACCTTACTGGGTACATTTTTTTCTCACCCTACGTTTTCAAAATATTTTCATTGGTTACCTTGAAATCTAGAGTTGATCGTCTTTGTAGTAGTGCGCACGGAAGTGGAGTTGATATTTATTTTTTTTAATTAATTCTGAAACTCTAATGTTTTTTAGCATGTATATTTTCTCTAGAACCTAGAACGGTAAAATATCCTTTTGTTTTTAAAGTGTTGTGTAATTGTTAAATTTCATTAAAAAATTATTTTACACATCATTTTTAGGAACCGAGTTTGGAAGAGCGGGCTCAAGGCATTATACTCTATGTTTTATATTCTCCATTGTGATTGGTGTTTCATGGAATACATGCTATCAATTACAATGTTCTTAATTTAGGATTTATGGGTGTGTTTTGTCTTGAAATGGGGTTGACCTTGTTTGTTTTTGGTTCAATATTTCCAATCGGTTTCTAACGGGTTTATTTGTAGAACAAGAAACACCCAATGATTCTTTATCCATTTGGACCTACATTCCAAAGGTAGGTTCTCATTAGTTGTGGAATGATGAGGCATATGAATTTTCATTAGTCGAGAGGATGGGAGGTTAAGCTCATCACAACTTTAGGGGGGGAATTATTTCCAACTCCAGGACTCTGTTATAGATTTAAGTTATGTTCACGAATCCTTATTAATTCACCAATAATGAAAATGAGTTTTCCTTTAGATAAGGAAATCAATGATTTATATGTATGGGATTTAGAGAATCTCATATATGTATTTGAGGTTCTTCATTGATGGATAATCATCCGTATGTATTATAGATTCTTTGTAAATGGTATCCTTCAATACATTATATAGAAATATCTTGGTCATTATGATGAACATACTAGTTTTAAAGCCACACAGTGTTGCACTTGATGTTTATTGCCATTAGAAATATAGGTATTATTTCAGAGTTGTGATCATACCCGCAGATGGGCTACCTACAGATCCTTGTTAAAAAAGGATTCAGAACCCACATAGTTTGATAAGAAGGATATAGTTTAATGTCATATGGTATGGAAAAGAATTAATGAATGATGGGATTGAACATTAGAAATTCTTCCTACGTACTCTACTTTTAAGGCAGAGATCAAAGTACACGTAGTTCAGGTGAAGAAATAGGAGGCTTATTCATGGTTAACGACCAAAGAAGATTTGTTGTGATTACTTTTACCCTCTAAGATCACATGAGTCATTCTCGGTGTGAGAAAAAAGTGGTATCAGTAAACCTGATGATTGTTCCATGAAAGATGCAATCATAAGAAATGTGGGGTTTATGCATGTATGACTACCCAAGTAGATGAAGACCCGGACGTACCTCAGGAATGAAGCCCATGAGCAGGGTCTATAAAGTTATTTGTACTTTATTGAGATTTTGAATTTTAACTCGGGGATTACTCCTAATGAGGATTTACAAATTAAAGGGGACTTATAAATTGGGGATTACTACTGATAAGGAGGCCCAACTTAAAAAGGGACTTATGATTGGTGCATACTCCTGAGAAGGATGCTCAAATTAAAAGAGACTTATGATTGGGGATTATTCTGGAGAAGGAGGCCCAAATCGAAAGGAAATTATGACTGGGGATTACTCTTGAGAATGAGGCCCATGTTTAGGGGACTTGGAGCTTATTTATAATAAGGAGGCCCAAACTAAGGGAACTGGGGACTTAATCTTGAGGAGAATGCCAAAACTAAAATATCTTCTCATCTAAAAGGATGAGGTTATATGGAGGAATCCTCTAACCGTAGTGACATAAAGATTGTACGCCATGATATTTTGGGAGAGGTTCTCATAGAATTGATTTCAGATAAGGAATAAAACAAATGAACCATGCCTTAAATGGCATGGAAAAGGGGTTCGAGGGCTAATATCATGAAGATGAGAGGTGAACATGAGAGAGGCACAAAACTGAAGTTGGCGCGCAATTCTTGGCTGCACATGTGTACTTGCATGGCATGGGTTCACCTCAGTGATAAAGAATATGTAGGGTAATACTTGGGAGAGACTTTACTCAAGACTTTAGTATTATCAGTAGATGTTCCCAAAAGGGAAGAGTGATAGTTTCATCAAAAGGGTAGGGTGGCGCGCAAGTGTTTCCATTTTTATGGAGGTCTGGACACTTAGGCGTGTAAGTTCTATTGAATTATAAACACGTAGGCCTTATTATACTCCTTCATGTATTCCATTTTAGGTAAAAAGATACCTTAGAAGCTTTCAGAAGAGTTGAGTTGAAGACTTGGGAGACCAGAGCTTGAATTTGACTTTTGGAAAAATCAGTCCTTGAAATGGGGGCCCACGGGAGCTATTTGTAGGCAACCTTTCACTGTGGGAGAAAAATTAAATAGGACGCACAAGTGATCTGTGCAGTGCACAATTGACTTGAGCGCCTCCCTCTAAATGGGCTCCTAGTCCATGTATTCGTCAATTTTTTTGATATTCATCAAAGGGTGACCCTCTTTGTTCTTAATGTATTCCTCTTTTCCATTCGTTGGACTCTGTGATGAAAAGGAGTGTCAACAAAAGTCCCCCCTTAGACTTGGATTCAAAAAGAAAAGACGATCCAACTCTGATGTAAATCCAGATAAATCAAGGGTCTTTGGTGCACAAGTTTGTCGCGTAGATGATGGGGCATACAGGTATGGCACATAGGTGGTTTGGGTCGCCTATATATACAGGCTCACTCCCATGAAAAATCATTCGGCTTTCAGCAACTTGCACTCTCATCGTGCAAGCTGATTCTGTCTTCTACGAATCACCCTTTTTGATTGTGTCATGCTTCTGCAAAAGGTATTTGACTTGCATTCCATGACTACGGTGGCAAAACGTTTGCGACCGGTTTGACTTGTGCGCCATGTTGGGACTTTCATGCCGTACTTCCATTGCCAATTTTTTTTATTTCCTTCATGAAAATTTCAGAAAACAAACTTACATAAAAGTATATTTTTTATCATTGTGTAGATTCAATGGATCCTAGAAGAATTGGATCAGCTGATGAGTTTTCCAGCAAAGGAATATATTACATGATGAATGTCTTTGACCATGACTATTATGTTATTTGGGACAACACACTCCCAGATTTGGATACATACTAGAAGAAATATCATTCCAATTCACCACAAAACATCGTCTTGACATTGTATGGCTATAGTCATCTACAAGAAGTCAATGTTCCATAGGCAAAGAATTATATCCCCCATTTATGGTTTCATTCCTACAACAACTTCTCTTCAGTGAATTTCTCAATTGCAGGATGATTTTTCAGTTCTGGGATAGTGGAGAAGGCATACATTTTGAATCACAGTCCATGTGCTCCAGATCTGAAGCCTCACATCCCTAGGCTGCAGCCGCATTTCTATCCCTCTATCTTCAAAAATTCTCTGATGGACCAATCTAAGGGATGGATGAAGAGTTGGGATTTCTGTCCTGGAGTAGGTGTGAAGCCGACATTGATGTGGGCATATTGGGTGTTACAAACATGTGCGGAGTTTTTCAATGATCTGAAGGGAGCTGCTATATATGATGTTTCCTGGGTTGGGCTGACATATGTCTATAGAAATGACAATTTTTTCTGGAGTTAATCAACCGTTGGAGCCCAAAAAAACGAATTCCTTCCATCGAACTCATGGAGAAGTAGTCATCAGATTGTGGGACGTCTACAAGATTTTAGGGGCTCCAATTTTGGAGAAAGTTATGATGAATTCATCCACCCCATGGTGACCTGGAATGATTCAGAGAAGACTCTGGATTTGGATTGAGAGTTAATGATAATTTTATATAAGCATAAGTATACCACCACCATGAAAACCCACTCCAGAAAAGATATTCATCTATAGGAGTGGATGGATATGTTTATGATTAAGAAGAGTGTGGAGGGAACTTCTTGCACTAGTCCTATTAGTTTCCCTAGAGCAGTAAACAGGGGTGATCCCATCATATTTTATCCAACTTTGGAAGAAGAAGAGTTTGATAGGTGGGGGTATGATGTGAACCAGGAAATTCCAGCGAAGACCCATCTAGCAAGCTTATTGGAATTTTGGCTCAGTGTTTACGTTTTACCAGTTTGGGATTCAAATGGAGATGTGAGGCTGGGGACCTTTGTCCTTACAGCCAAGCTAGCTAAAAGGAAGATGGTTGGTTTGGCCACCCCAGTTTTGGAATGGATTCATAGGGATTACTTCATGTTTATATGGGTAAGTCTCCTCTATGAGTAATGGGACCATTCCATGTTTTATGGGGATGGATCGTCACCCACTAAAGGACATATGTTGTACAATGTGGGGTACATGTTCGTGGAAGTTCTTTCGATCCATCTGTTAAGGCCTTTTCTGGAATTTCTCCTTTATCCCTCAACGCTTATGATATCAAAATAAGGATGAGCATGTTCAAGGAGTTTCACTTCGTTCCTTATGGAAATATTCCAACAAGGTGATTTGATGATGATGGAAAAACCAGCCTGGAGTTAAGGGCTTATATGCTAGCATGTAGATATGGTACATTGGCCATGAGGATTGATAGTGAGATTATATGTGTGGCCTATGTTCCATACATATTTTCATGTCAATTCAAATGTCTACAAAAAATTTCATGCATCCCTTCTAGAGCATGTCGGGTTAGAGCAGCATCTGATGGTTGCTCGTCAACTACGGTTGTTGACATCTATGGAGAAGAATGGGGCAGTATTTGATCTACCCGTTGTTGAAGCGGCATGTCGATTGACTACATAGTATGCTGAGATCTGGGTAGCATCATACCCTGATGGGGTACTGAATTAGCGGGTCCCTCGGGTGGTGATAAAGAAGAGAACCATTAGGAATGATGATTTTCATTTGGAAGGTGACTCTTCCTCACTAGTTGCTGATTCACTAGATTCCTAACATGGAGCCGGTTCACCGGATTCCAATGAAGGGGGTGATAAGGCTCAAAATGCGTCAAATTGGCCTTTTTCCAGATATCAGCCACCTTCCAGAGTCAAGAGACCTAATTCATTTTCTCCTGTTAGTTACATCATTGAGGAAATTTAGTCGCCATTTTTTAAAAAAGCAACATGTTTTATTTTATTATCCTTTATCTTTGATTTTAGGAGCTGGGAAAAAGTTGATGTCCTAGATTGTAGGACCCTCTTCATGTGCTTCTAGTTCATATTCTAAATATTTATGTGTAGTGGATGTCCGAACATGGTGGAGTTTATTTTTTGATGTTGAAACCTCTTGGATGGACTTATGGAAAGGGATGTATATCCCTGGAGTGAGGAATCTCTGGGATTCCTCTGGTATCTGTTTTGAGGACAACCCCAATGAAGTGAGGGCTTACATTAAGGAGATGGAAATTCTCCTATATTCCATTGATGATATAGTTCCTATCACCAAGAGGGTGAAGGAAATGATGGACCATGGTACCACTGAGGGGATTGGTCCTTCATTAGATGAAGAGTTGTGTGATTACATGGCTCTAAAGATGTATGTTTCCTATTTCTCATATTTCTATTTGCTATGAAATTTGAATTTAGTCAAAGCTTTTTTATTCAAGGAAATAATCTTCTTCATCCTGTAGCTTGTAATGGAAAGAACCATTGATATCCCTTTGTCATGGTATAGCCTTTGTGGCACCACTCTTGGAGCCACTGAATCTCCACATGAGCTGGTTGAAGTATCTCCAAGCCAGAAATAAATGGTTGAGAATTTGGAAAGGGATTTATTGTCTCTTATACCTGTTTCTGGAGATGATGATGCCAGTCCACCAAAAAAGGCTAAGAATTAAAGGCATCAAAGAATGAAGACCACAATCTAACTCTTTATTAGTAGTGGTACGTCATTCTGGTAGTCATGAATCTTATCTTATGAAAATTTGCTCAAACTTATTGGGATTTCAGGGGCTTCTTCAGATTCCCCTATAAGGGAAAGGACTGTCCATCCTTAGATTACAACAGAGGGTGTTGTATAATTTCTGCAAGTTCCTACTAAAATGGCTGTTCTTGACGAAATTCTGAGAGTGGATGAGCCAGAGTCTGTTCCCAGCAGCGATCCTTTTTCTTATGTCAAGAGAGAAAAGACTTCTGGTAATTTAACAACACATCATAGAACCCCAAATGATACAACAACTAACTTCCATTATGTGATGTTTTTGGTTCAACACATACACCAGAACATTTTTCAACCACCGAAGCTAACCCCACAACTATATTTGAAGAAGCTATCAGGGGTCATATATTTCTAGGTTAAAGACACAAATAAGACATCCCAAGTGCTCCCAATAGTGGGAATAACCTTGGATATAGGATATCACTGAATTAAAGAATTAATCTTGTCTTGTCCTTTCATGAAATTTTAGAACATCTTAATTTACCACCTGATTTAGAAGATTTTGGAGATATATTTATAGAATCAACTGGACGTGAATTTCATCATTTTTCTTATTAATCTTCTCATGATTACACTTCTAACCAAGTTTGGTTAAAACATGTATAGTTCCATCTAAAGAAACTGCTGAACCAAACATGCTTGAATGAGGTGAAGACATTGATTCCTAACCTGTTATTGTAGAAATATTGGCTCAGGTGGAACATAGCATGATAGACCCTCCTGGAACCCATCCTGAAAATTCTGTTGACACTAGGAAATATGGGTAGGAGTCTTCAAAAGTTGTTGATATACCGTTAGGTAAAATATGATGATATTTTTATACTAATTAACCTACAAGAAAATCAATCAATTTTTAATATCCATTGAAACTAACCATACGTTCAATTGACCAAACAGGACTGTCAACTTCAGTAGTTAGATCTGAAGGTGAATCCTCAGCCTCAACCCAAACAACTGTAGAAGGTGAAGCAACCAGGGTCAGGGAAGGAGTAGAACTGGGAAATTCCTTAAGTTAAGTAATCCCAGACTATGTTACTCCCTATGATAACAATGTCTAATTAGACCTAGAGGTGAAAAAGGAGATCCAATTCTCACGTCGAAAGGCATGGAAAAATATATGAGAGATAATATCTGAGGTGCCTTTTGAAGAGCTACCTTCTAAAATTCCAAGACTTTCATCCCTATTCATCATTTAGGGACATGGAGGTTATGGATATCAAGAAATCAATGTCGCCGTGAAACAATCATTTAAAGGAGGGGGCAAGAGAAAAGGTGTCATCAAGACCTGATCATAGCTAGATTCCTGACCAATATCAGTGAATTTTAGGTTCTAGTGTCCCGTGATGAGGATGATCATGATGTAAAGCCAAAGGAGCTAAAGCAAAAGATCAAGGATAAGATTTTCCATCCGTTTTACCTTCCGCAAGAGCTATATTCTATTACTGGGGAGCTTGACCAGCTTCAAAATTCATTAGAAGAAGTCCAAGAGGATGGTATAAAAGTCATAACAGATTCTAAAGAAGCACTTCGCCGAGCTGAATAGTGTGAAGATAGTTGAGTAAATTAAATTCAAGTGGATGCTGATGATGCTCAAGATGCTGTGAAACATATGAGAAATCATGTTGACAGTCTTCTGTAGTTTCTAAAAAAATGAGAAGAGACTTCAGTCTGTGGATGTTCTTCTAATCTTGTTCATCATTGAAAAATCGTTCATCTTCAATCATATATACCTTAATCTTCTTGATAATTTATCATATTTTTACCTAGGTCAATGGTCATAGTAAACATAGTTTAATTTTTACTACGGTTATATAAACAACCCCAAAAAAATTTCATCTTTTATTTGCTCAATATTTCCTAAATCATACAAAATGTACGTTTAGCACGTTGGGACTTGACTTTTGTTTAGAGTACCCTTTACAGGTTCCCCATTTACTGATTAACATGTCTTTTGTTTTTGGCATTTTAAATTCATGCATGATGGACTATAAAAAGTCTAATATTTCAGGTCGAATAGATTTGACCGAATGGATGATATTGACTCAATTATTGATAAATTTTTTGGAAACATATTACCATGTGGAAGTATAGAGGGGGAAAATTTTAAATTGCGACTTGAGAATTCTTAAATCTGTGGAATGACATGGGAAGATAGCTAAAAGTCAATATAGGAAGTCTTTTCTAAGAACAAAGTTACCACTAATTGACAAATCCGTTATGGGGGATAAATTATGAAATGCCAACTAGGGAACAAGATGCATAATCAAATAGTAGTATATTTTGGCTGATAGGTCCATTATGTAGACAAATTATGCAAGGACACCTAAGGGCATGTGTTGCATAGTCGGCCAAAAGAACTCTCAGAAATTTGACATTCTATTACTAAAAGCTGAAGAAAGTTCTATAGAGATTCAAATTTTCCAAAATATAGAGTATACTTTATGGAGAAAGGTACTTGAATATTGAGAGGATATTTCTAATCAGATTAGTCAAATAATTGGATTAATGTGGCTTCTAAGATGGTATGACCCAAACATAAGAAAAATAGTATATGTTGTTTTTAAATCATATGACTAAAATATGAAGATAGAAACATTATACGTCATATGGTCAAGTGGTCCTAGGTTATTTCATATTGATTTGAACATATGGAGAAGGAGGAAAATGTAAACCATAGACTTGAATACTTTTAGATCATGAAAAAGAGTATGGAACAAATATGATAAGGATGACAGTTTTTTTGCAGATCCCTACATATCACTGTAAAGTCCAATAGGGACAAAAAGGGATTCTCATAAGAATGAAGTTACCATTACTTGAAAAACACATTATAGAGGTTGAATTATGTAGTTCCAACAGGGGAATTGGTTTCATTGTCAAACAGTAGAATCTTTTGGCTGAGAGGTCTGTTATGTAGACAACTTATCTAAGGCCACCTAAGGGCATGTGCTGCGTGGTCAGGCAGAAGAACTCTCAGGTATCAGTCATTTTGTGACCAAAAGTCATGAAAAGGGTTATGGAGACCACAAATATTATTTTTATAATGTTGTGGCTTGGTCCTGAATTGAGATTCTTGATGTCACTACATATCTCATTTGGATGAGAATCAATCCACACATAGTTTTTGAAATATAGTTTAACGTCATGAAAAATGAGAGCATGTAAGATCCTTGTTTAGGGTCATATATCTCGAGCCATATTGAGGGGGACACATCCTGCATTTGTTATAAACCTGATCTATATATTGACCAGGGTGTTCCATATCACATCATGTGATCCTAGATGGACTTTTCATCCAAGGGACCAAAAGTGTAGTTTGGGGTTAGGCCCAAAGGCTTGGGCTCGCACTCGAGGAATGCTCGAGCATTCCTACGTATCCCATGAGGATGGGAATCAAGATACAATTAGTTCGTGAAATTCCAATTCTACATATTTTTTTTGTACATATGAGGGGTAAAGAGGACAATATTTCAATTATGGTTGGACCCAATATTAAATACTTGGGAGACACTACGTATCTCATTGGATGAGAATCAAGACATACGTAGTTCTCAAAATATGGTATGGTTGGAGACCATGTCAATGATGATTCTTCTCTAGTGAGGGTATTAGGGATTTTTCATGTTTATTTGTCAAATAGGAAAAATGTGCAAACAGTTTAAGGTCATATGCATGGACCAGTGCTATGCAGTTTAATTTCTTACCGCAAAGACAATGGGGGACTGTATAGTTTAACGTCATATAGCTAGGACGATGGGGCATACATAGTTTAACATCATTTAGTAAGAAAGTGATACGATATGAATAAGATGGTTGATGGGGGCTTCACAGATCAACATCATATGGGATGGAAGTGAATCAATGTGAAGAAAGTGGTTTCGGGATTGAACCTCATGAGGTTACCTACATACCCAGCCTAGGAGGAAGTGATCAAAGTCTGCAAAGTTCAATTGAGAGGGATTCAGATATCGGGGTGTACATGAGGAAAAAGACATGAAGATGATGTTGGGACTTTAGTGTGGTTAGAATCCTAGAAATGATGTCATGGTCGATGATTACTCTAAGCTCACATGAGTCATGCTCGGTGTGAGAAACAAGAGGAATCAACAGACCTGATGATCATGTCATGAAAGATGCGACCACAAATGATGGTGTGGAGTTTATGCATTGTTAGCTGCTTGGGGAACACATGGAAATAGAGTTTAATAGACAATTGTGCATGCGTAGATCAATGTTTAATGTCATGTATCACAAAAATTTGGTGCTTGGTAGTTGAATGTCTTGTAGCTCAGATGATGCACAATTTAACGTCATATTGGATGATAGAGGGGGATATGCAGTTTAATGTCTTGTAGTAAGGACAATGGGTGTATTTTTTTTACACAAAATACATCTTAAATAATAATTCATCGGTTAGAGTTGTAATGTGTTCTCCATCCATTGATATTAAATAATAAGCTCCATTGGAGTAGACATTAATTATTGAGTAAGGTCCTTCCCACATTTGCTCAAGCTTCGTGGGATTCTTTCGTAGTATCATTGGGATTTTGAGGACCAATACCAATTCTCCTTGAATGAGTGAATGAAGATGAACATTTGTATTGAAATCTCATGTTATTCGATTATGATATACTTCTAAATGGTTTAGTGTGAACAATCATTTTTCATCTATATGTTCCAATTCATCCAATCGCTTTTGAGATTGTTCATATGTAGATAACTGATCAAAAATGGTGACTCTAAGAAAAGGTAATTGAACTTAAATAGGCAAGACTAAATCCGTTTCATATACAAATGAATATTGAGTTGATCATTTAGCAGTGTGGGTGGTATTCTGATATGCCCATAGAGTATGAAAAAGGATATCAGGCCATGAATTCTAATATTTATCCAACATCTTTTGAAGTATATTTTAAAGAGTCTTATTGAAAGCCTCTACTTTACCATTTGTCACTACAAGGTACTGAGATGAATTGTTGTATTTGATATTGTTTTCTTTTTACAATTTTCTTACCTTAGATGAACAAAATTTGGTTCCATTATCCATCAATGTGGTATGAGGAACACCAAATATGGTAATGATGCTGGACTTAAAAATTCTAAAAATGCTTTTAGCACCGACTTCTTTGATAGGTATTGCCTCTACCCATTTGGAGAAGAAGTCAGTTGAAGTATGAATATACTTAAACTGCTTAGCTATTGTCGGAGGATAAGGTCCTACTACATCCCTTCCCCATGTAGCAAACAACGAGGAGTGTTTAACCATATGAAGCATCTCTAGGTGTTGATGAATGAAGTTGGCGCATACATGGAATGAATGACACTTCCTAGGGAAATCAATACAATCTTACATCATTTAAGGCCAAAAGTATCCAAGCCTTCGAATTTGACCCGAAAGTCTATGTCCTTACTGGTGGGAACAACAAACTCCTTCATGTACTTCATTCATGACAATCATTTCCTCTTCACCATAAATAAAAATGAAAATAATTCCATCAAAACCTTTCTAGTAGACAATTGTTTGGTGATATTGGCTATGATAAAGAGTAAAATTGACCACACATCGCCAGAGTTGTTCTTTCCCAGTTCTATAAGGTGGAAG
Organism: Viscum album; assembly: GCA_963277665.1. Lineage (NCBI taxonomy): Eukaryota > Viridiplantae > Streptophyta > Magnoliopsida > Santalales > Viscaceae > Viscum > Viscum album. The sequence continues at coordinate 368,932,033 of OY728130.1, read as the reverse complement.
TGTTCCATTTTGAAGGTATTCCATGATAGGTGTCATACATCATGTAGTATGGCCATATGGTTCAAAAATGGGTCTGATATCATTGATTTCCTCTATTATAATTTTAACAAAAGATGAAACTATACGATGGTGGTCTATACTGATGAACGTTTTGTCCCGATTTTGATCTTCTAGGGCTGTGGCTACATTAGCCAGTGCATCAGCTTAGTCATTTTGTGATCGCTGGACATAAGAAAATGTCAGTTCCAAGGGAAATTCCTTCATTAACTCTCTGACATAATCAAAAAAAGGGATTAACTCATCCTTTATGATGGAATAATCCCCATTGATTTGTTTGATTACCAAATCTGAATCACCTTTTACCTTCAAGTGATTCACCTATTCTTGAAGCGCCAATTCCAAGCCTATGATGAGAGCTTGAAATTCTGATTCATTGTTTGTAACACCTTCCAACAATAATAAGGAATAGGGTAGTACTTCCTTTTCTATGGAAATAAGCATGATTCCTAACCCAACATTTTTGAATTTAAGATCTTCCATTTTCTTCCTTGTTGTACTACAATTGGAAGCATCAAAGTACATTTCCCATGAATGGGGACTATCTTTAATATAGAAGACTTCCTCATTAGGAAGTTTAATATTTAAAGATATAACTTCTATATATGGGTGTTCAACAAGGAAATTGACCAGATCTTGGCCCTTTATTTCATTTTGAGACACATACTAGATATCAAACTGCTACAAAATAACTTCTCACCTTGCTAGACGTCCTGTAAGCATTGGACGACTAAGGCCAAATTTGAGTGGGTTATTGTGAGATACCAATTGGACCTAATCATGATGCATGTAGTGTCTCAATTACTAAACTGCAAATATTAATTCTAATCAGAAATTTTCAATACTTGAATATATAGTTTGTACCTCAATCATAGTCTGACTGAGATAGTAAAGTTTGTTTTCAATCCCAACATCATTCTTCTGGGCAAGTAAGGTACCCAATGATCGCTCTAAAGGTGTCACATAGAGAATAATTGGTCTTTCTTCAAAAGGTGGAATTAATACCGATGGACTCAAGAGATATTTATTGAGGATATTGAATGCTTCTTTAAATTGTTCACTACAATAGTAGGTGACTCCCTTATTAGTTAATCTGCTGAAGGGTAAACACATGACTACCAAATTGGAAATGAAACGCCGAATATAGACCAAGTGTCCTTGAATTTCTATTAATTACATCAAATCTATAGGAGGTGACATGTCAAAGATTGATTTTGTTTTCTTAGGATGAACTTCGATACTGCGATGACATACAACAAAGCCGAGAAATTTTTCTAAGGTTGCCTTGAAAGCACATTTCAAGGTGTTCATCTTTAAATTTGGTTGTCGATGTCTGTTTAAAATGATTTGCAGATCAGCCAAGTGATCAGAATGTTGTCTGGATTTAACCACCAAATCATCCACATAACATTAATAAAATTTCCCTAAATAGGGTTTGAAGATATGGTACATGGCACATTGATAGGTTGCACCTGCACTCTTCAGGCCAATGGGCATTACAAAATATCAAAATACACCTTGAGGAGCTATGAAGGATGTAGACTCATCATCTTCTTAGACCATTCATATTGGATTGTACCCAGAGTAACCATCCATGAAGGAAAGAGCTTCATAGCCAGCTGTTGCATCAATTAAGAGTTTTGTGATCAGAACTAGAAAATCATCTTTGGGACAATGTAGATTATGATCTCTGAAGTCAATGAAAATTCAAATTTGTAAACTCTTCTTTTTTATAGGGACAATGTTAGCCAAACATTTGGGATATTGAATTTATTTGATAAAGTTATCCTTGATCAGCTTATCTACTTCAGATTTAGTTGTCGAGGCACTAGTTGAGTGTTCTCTACTTGCTTCTTAGTTGAATCCTCGATGTTGTTCTAGAAAACCCAAATGATGAGTGGAAACATCGGCATTAAGACCTATAATTTCTGTATAATTCCAAGAAAAATAATCTCTATTTTTCTTTATAAATATTGTATAAATTTCTTTCTCTTCAAGAATCATGGCTTCATTAATTAAAGTGGGGAGTGGATCTTATTTTTTACCCAGATTTATTTCTATTTGTTGATCCATAGTGGTACAGATATCCTCTTCAAATTCTGAAGAAGCACCCCTATGATTTTTCACATATTCTTCAATATGTTTTACTTCTTCTATTTCTACTTGCATAGTAGATGACAAAACAGAATTTCCATGGATAGGGGATAAATTAAAATTTGAACAACTTGAAGAACAGGCTTCCATTTCTGACCCAATTGATGATGAAGGGTCTTTTAGGGGTCATAGAGAGGAGATGATGGATTGACAATCGACATACTTTTTTTTCTTCTGGTATTGATATAAATTCATCCAACCTGGTTGATGAAGTATAGAATTGATGGGTTTTAGCAGAAAAAATAAAGACATCTCTATTTAAGATTTAATCCCTGCTTTGCGAATCAACAATTTCTCCCATGTTGTTTGGCATGATTTTCGTAATTGACATTATCAAAGTTTTCATAAGAGTGCTTGGATTCAGGTCTATCATGTCAATTTGATTGATAGTCAACACATAATCTGTACTCACATGTATGGATGGGTTTACTGGAATCATTTCCAAACCATTTGGAGCATTAATTGTGGTGACCTTCTTTGCCGTGGATTTTTCATTTCCCTCCCTGTGATAAACTTCTACCTCAATGTATTGATATTCACTCATTTTGAATGGGGCCTTGTCACCATATAATGTCCCAATTTTACTATTGAAACAATATTTGATACATTGATTGTATGACGAAGGTATGGCCATATGTTGATGTAACTAAGGTATTCCAAGAAAAATGTCGATAGTGGTGTCTAGATGAACAACTATGAAATCTGAATTATCCATAAGGTCTCCAAACTGAATTTTGAGCGTTATCTCACCTAGAGGTTCTTGTTCATCGTTATCATATTTTTTCAACATCAATGTAGAAGGAGAAAAATAATATTCCATGATGCCCAATCGACGAAGTGTTAAAATAGGAATGATGTTGACTTCTGATCCATTATCAATGAATGCTCATTATATTTCTATATCATTGTATTTTCTAGATAGATAAAAAGGTCTAATATGTCCATGTACAACATCATTTTCATCTTCATTTGTAGAAGAAAACACTACCTGGAATTCTGTAGGATCATTACTTATATAGTAGACCTCAGCCACAACAATTTCAGTTTCGAACTCTTGAGGACTTGATGAAGCCTTAATAAGTGCCTTCAAAAGATCTTTTGATATATTCAAGGAGTCCATAATTGATAACTTCACCAGTATTTGGGACAAATGTTTTAATACATCATACATTTGGTCTAAAGGACTGCGTTTCCTAGCATGAAAATGTGATTTTTAACGTGTCTTGGAAGTTGATGCTTTGACAGTAGATGAATCCCATATCAGGGTTGGAATTGGAAACACTCTTGGATTTGGTAGGTTAGACTGACTAGGTCTTTCTATTTTATGATAGTAAGAAGTTGTAACCTCTAACCATTCCTCCAAAATAACGTGTCAGGATCGAATCTACCATGCGTGGAAAAACTCCCTTGTTCCCGTTGAGCCCGTTGATGGGCATTTTCATGACATTCTATTGCATATATATAGTTCTAGCAAGGGTAGAATTAAAATAGTGGCTTCTAGATTATCAACATCTTCCTCTGTATCCTAGAACTCTGTATCTTCCTCTAATTACTCTATTGGAATATGGATCCATTAAATTAATCATGTTAACAGAACCAAAGATCAATTCTTCATCTGATGAAGATTCTTCCTGATGAACCAGTTAAGGCTGTTCTATTTGGTGGGGTAGTGCCCGTGCTTTTAAAGAATATGGAATAATATCTACAAGAGTCAAAGACAACTTAGGATTCGACATGAGGTCGTCTTCTTCTGAATGCTCATCTTTCTTTAAATTACACTGCTTCATTGAGGATTTTCCATCAGATAAAAGAGGTTTTGTTGTGGCAGAAATAGTAGAAGACATAATTGGTCGATTCAATTGTGTTCGTAAAATGTCATGAGTTTAGTTGATCATTTTCTTAACCATCCAATCCTGATATTTCTACGAATTTTTACTTTTTTACTTTGTGTCACTAGCCTTCTTCATCTGGATCAGTCAGATTAATACATGCTACCTGGGCTGAAGAACCATTCCGTTTTACTTGTCCAGATTCCACCATCTTTTGTTGGAGGTCTTTCAAGACAAAACACTCTTGAATGGGATACCCCAACATCTGATGAAATGGGCCATAGTTTGGGAGGTCGTCATCTCCTTCCTTGTTAGGCCTTTTGGGGCTTGGAAACTAAACCATAATTTTTTCCATAGATGAGATGAAGTAACCTTGAACTTTTTCATTTTGGAATGAATAAACATTGTTCTTTAAATCCTCAAATTATTTCAGCCTTTGATCTTTTTGATCATCATGATGAGGCGGCCGTTTTTTATGCTCAAGAGGTGGAGCCCTTCGATATGATAAAGGTTTTGATGTAGAAGCATGTACATGTGCTTGTTTAAGTGTAACTGTAGTAGTTTATGCCCTTCATATGCTCATTCCTGGAACTGATGAAATTACATGAGTTTTAGCCCCAGTCTTTATAATAGAGTCTTCTATCTAACGAGAGATTGATGTAAAGTCTCAAAACCCTCTGTTGTATTTTTCAAGGATCAATGGTGTGTGTAATTCATCATGAAGATTTGCCACAGAGATTGGTAGAAACTCTTCTTGAGGGAGTGCTAAACTTAAGGAATATGTTAATCCCTTCCAATGAGAAATGAAATCCAAAACACTTTCATTTTCCCTTTGATTACAATTGGAAGGAAAAAAACTTCCATATTTGCTAATGTTGAGCTAAATTGAATATGGGATTTTTGACAGAGTTCTTCCCACCCAGTAATTGACTGAGATTACAAACTTGTATACCAGATAAAAGTAGGTCCTTGTAATGACTGCACAAAACACCTGAGCTTAAATGCTTCATGTTGTCGAGTAGTTCTGATCATAGGATCAAAATGGGAAAAAATGTGTTATGTTTTGTTCTGGATCTCCCGAACCAATAAAAATTGGGAATGTGGTATTCAAAAAATTTGATGGGGGAGGAATCGCATCCAGCCATTCATGGTAAGCTCTTTTATTTGGTTGAACGGGTTCATGTAGTCCTTCCACAGTTTCCATCCGAGCTATTAATGACTCAGTGGTAGTCATTAATGTTTGAGAAATATCTAGTTGAGCTTGGGCATGAGTAGGTGCAATAACTGGAGTTTTGATGGGTGTGACGTCTGGTACTACCATTGATGGTAGCATTTCTGGTTGATGTTGCATATGACCCATAGGATTAGACCTGTGAGGGTGTACTTGTAAAAGGGGATATTCTTGATCAATCCCAGCATATGCAAAAACATTCCTTGATTTATTAACTCCATCATGGTTAGGAGGAAGACTACCTTGAAATAGTTCAAAATTTAACCTCATTAAATCCATCATTTCTTCTTCTAATTGTGCGGACATTTCATCTAATGAGAGTGATTGGCCTTCTCCAAAGGTAGGGGTGAATGTAACCTGAATTTTTCTTTACCCTTTGTTGGATGCCTTTTGGAGAAGGCGATGTTGGTTATTTGAAGGCATACCTAGATTCAAGGCAAGCCTTTGATTTTGGGTACGCACACCTTCTTCATTTGTTTCCATATATACAACCTATTGAATTGGAAAATTTTCATCTGATTCCTCTTAGTGAGCCTCATGTTCTTGGGGATCAGTGATAATGACATTGATGACATTTATCGATGCATAACTCATTGAATCCCATCTATTAGTGTTTCTATGATATGGTCTTCTTCCACGTCCTTTATGAGACATTGCCTTTTTTTGGTTGATTCCTCAAGAAATTCCTGATGAACGGTATTTTGGAGGGGATTTTATAATAATTTGGCTCTGCGTTCTTCATGTGGCTTCTTCCCTAATCGAGAGAAGACTGACTTTCATTGAGGAAGAGATTGAGATTTAGAAAAAGTCCCCAGTCCGGTGGACTGGGTTGTTCTTGTTTTTCCTGCTCAACTCCTCGAAACATATCTATTGATCATGAGGGTTGGATTAAAAGAGTCCCCATCCTAGAAATTTGAGGTGGCTCTTGAGCTACTACATCTGAAACATTTTTAAAAGATCTCCTGATTTTGCAGATTTTAGTCTAGAAAAAGGCTGAATGCATCATCCTAAATCCACTCAATTAACCTGGATCATTTGACATTTGGATTATTTCTGACACCTCTATCACCGGATGATGCGCATTCCTTAAATAAGATTACTATTTGATATTCTTAGTTTCTTGATGAAATATTTACTCAACAACTTGTTCTTTATATGCCTGATTTTGGGAAGAACTAGTTGAGGCATGTTCTTGGGAAAGCTTTTGATTACACACAAAACCAGTTATTTGTTGCTAGCCATGGGCAATAACATTGCATGATACCACTTTTGGTAGGATTTGTTTACTAGAGAGCACAATGAAATTCAATGCTCCATTAACACCCCCTCCCCAGATATGAATACCAGATGGGGTATTGGTAATTAACTAGTGCAGCCTTTATAATGCACCAAGGCATGTAAGCTGAACGACACTCTGCTATTTTTAAACCTTTGGATGTCGGGAAACTATGAGAGATGAAAAGTAAATTTGGCATTGCAACACTTATATTACCTTAACATGATTTTGATACTCATCATAAGGTAATTTTTCCTCTTTTATGTGACAAAGAATTTTTTATATGTTTAGACGAATACCGTGAATACAATATTCCGTCAATGTTTCTGGAATATCATACTGAGTGTCTGCCAAAGGCCAAAACATTAATGGAATTTCACATTTTTTCAATTGTTTTCTCATATTTGTCACTTCCTCTTTGTCATTTGATGAATATTATTCTACCTTATTGGACCAAATCTAGTGCTTCTTCGTTGTTTCATCAGATTCAACAAGATTGGTAGAGAATTAATTTGTTAAATGAGAAGATGAATGACCCAGGGGTGGTTTAAAGAATGACTTACACCTCGAGCGATCATCTGATTGAGAACGTATTTAACCTGGTAGTGGTAAGGCATCAAACCTAACTGGCTTCACATTTTCTAGTGCCTCAAGATAAGAGGCCTTTCTTGTTACTACATTTTCCATTGAAGAATTTTCCAGGAAATGAAAATTACTTCTACGAAAAGGACTTTCAAAGATAAATCCATCATCATGGGGAGGACCACCATGGTGGGTTACAACAAAATAGGAAACCTTTTTCTCCTTCGTCTTCTAGACACATAGAGACTTATCGTGGCTCTCATCTGATGATGTTGCTTCGAGATTGACCGATTTTTCAAAAATCAAGCCTTCATGAGGAAGTGTATGATGAAGACCTTCAGAATTATTCTTGTTATTTAAAGAATTTGGAAATGTGAGAGTAGAATATTGAGCTGTAATAGATAATTTTTTAATGGATTTAAGAACTCCACCATTGAGCAAGACCTTATTGCAGATTGGCTATTTATTTTTTAACTATGTTGGATGGGTCTTTTTCTTGGATTCCTTCTTACTCATTATGGAGACCACTTGTTGATGAAAGTTGTTAGTATGGGTATGTTTATGTTTCTGCTCAGGAGAAATGGTCAGGTTAGGCTGGCTATCTCTATTTAAATTGGGTGTATGTTCCCGACTTGATTGTTCATATGACATGGTGAAGTATGCCCCATGACCATCTTGGACTGAAACAAAGGTGTGTATCTGCTTTGGGGTGATATGTTGATGTGTCACTCCACTGATAGGTATATATTTATGATTATCTCTATGTGATGTCTCTGAAGTTGTTATAATATTCTTACAGGTATCCAGAATATGGACAAGGATTCGCTTATAGACATTCACCATTTTCAGATGTGCTTGGTTACTTCAGCTGACAGAATGAAAATATACATCCAGTCCGTGTTTGGAGTAGGTGTGTGTTCATTCTCATTTCCTCATTTCCTTGTCAGTGAATTGTAATAGTAATCATGTGTGAGCGTAGAATGTTGTGTCTTCCTTTAGTTTATCATTTAAGATTTCCATTTGACATATCCAGGTGCTACAAAATAGATAGTTGGTTAGCTTAATGGATTACAGGTGTATGTGCCTACTTATTGTTCTCCAACAAATATGATTGAGGAACACACTTCAATACTGACAGATGAGACTGCTGGAAGAATTGATTAGTGTAACCAGGTGTATGTACCTATTTATAGGTGCTCACCACATTTGGTTGGAGGGATTCTTTAGATGCACTTAGATGAGCTTGCTAATTGGATGGTGATTTATAAAGAGGTGTATGTTCATACCTATAGTACTCCACCAGAATTTCCTAGAAGGATTGGTGTGTTACTTCTAGACGAGTCTACTCGGTAGTGAAATTAGGATGGATGAGTGCCTCTGTCCGCTAATTTTTTTCCATCAATCTAGGTTGATGGACATCTCCGGAGGGGGAAGAGGTATGAACATACTCCCTATTGGATGACTTTCACCTCTAACGGTCCATCTTTCATTCTTGGAGGTGAGGAACCTGAGCCAAATTCCTAGAGGTGATACCCACAACTTGTTGAGGTTGAACTACAAGACAAATCTAGCAGAGACTATTAGTGAGAGTCCTCAAGAAGGAATCATGTCATCTTGAAATGAGGCCTTGAGTGACCTCTTGATTCACCTCCCTATAACATGGAAGGGACTAGTTATTTTTTTCTAGGGATAAAGACCCGAAATGGTTAGAGATGGTGGTTGGAACCACCTGCTTCTTGACCATGGGTCATCGCTGTCCGGACAACCAGGGTGAGTTGTTAACTTGGAGGGCTTGTCGAGCGGCCTCTAGTGTCAGGGTGGCACCGTGTTGATAGTATTCCCTCACCAATGCATTAGAGGCCCTGCGTTGAAGATGCTGAGTAGGTAATATCGTCCTTATAGTATACTAGGATCTATCCAGAGTAGTGGCCGAGGAATTCACAGGTGTGAACCTTAAATAAACAATTTTTTTTGCAGAGATATCTTTGAAAAGAGTGCATGTTTGATATAGTATACATAATCAAGATATGACTGGCCAAACTAAATCTTTTGGATGAGCACATATATTATTGATTTCTTTGTTGGCCCTCATATATTTTTTAAATAGGGGCCTCAAAATAAGAAAAAAATCATTTAACATGGTTAAGGATTCACGTCGGGTTCACCATTTTTTATTTCGTCTGAAAATGGGGATGATCATGTTTGTTTAAGGTTAAAACTTTCCAATAAGTTTTTAACGGGATTATTTGTAGAACCAAAATCACCCAGGGATTCTATATTCATTTTGACCAACATTCCAAAGGTAGTTGCTCATTAGTTGAGGACTGATGAGGCTTAATAATTGGCAATGGTCGAGAGGATGGGTGGTCAGGAAAATCACACCTTTTGGGGGGGAATTATTGCCTACTCTAGGACTCTCTTATAGATTTAAGTTATGTTCATGAATCCTTATTAATTCACCAAGAATGAAAATTGTTTTTTCTTTTAGACATGGTAATCAATGATTGATATGTATGGTATTTAGAGAATCTCAAATATGTATTCGAGGTACTTCATAGATGGATAATCATTCATATGTATTCGAGGTACTTCATAGATGGATAATCATTCATATGTATTAGAGATTCTTAGTAAATGGTATCCTCTAATATATTATATTGAAATCACTTGGCCATTATGATGACCATACTAGTTTTAAATCCACTCAGTGGGGAACTTGAAGTTTATTGTCATTCATAAAGAATGAAATTATTTCAGAGTTGGGATCATACCCGCAGATGGGCTATCTACGCATCCTTATTAAAAAAGAAATCATAACCCATGTAGTTTGATAATAATGATATAGTTTAACGTCATTTGGGATAGAAAATAATTAATGAATGATGGGACTGAACCGTAGAAAGGCTTTTTATGTGCTCTACATTTAAGTCAGAGATCAAAGTCCAAGTAGTTAGGGTGGAGTAATATGGGGCTTATACATGGTTAACAACGTAAAAAATAGATGTCGTGATTACATTCACACTATAAGCTCACGTGAGTAATGCTCGGTGTGAGAAACAAGAGGTATCAGTAAACATAATGATTGTTCCACGAACGATGTAGTCACAAGAAATGTGGGGCATACACATGTATGACTACCCACGTAGATGAAGAGCAGGAAATACTTCAGTATAGAATCCCAGGAGCAGGGTCCATAAAGGTATTTTTACTTTATAAAGATTTGGAGTTTTAACTCGGGGCTTACTCCTATAAAGGATTCCCAAAGTAAAGGGGACTTATAACTTGAGGCTTACTCTTGAGAAGGAGTCCCAAATTAAAAGGGACATGTGATTGGGGCTTACTCCTGAGAAAGAGTCCCAAATTAAAAGGGAATTATGATTGGGGATTATTCTGAAGAAGGAGGGCGAAATCAAAAAGAAATTATGACTGGGGCTTACTCCTGAGAAGGAGGCCCAAATTAAAATGAAATTATGACTATGGATAACTCCTGAGAAGGAGTCCCGGGTAAAGGGGACTTGGGGCTTATTCTTGAGAAGGAGGGATGAACTAATGTAACTTGGGACATACTCCAAATGAGAATTTCCAATCTAAAAAATCTTCTCATCTTAAAGGATGAGGTTATAAGGAGGAAACCCCTAACCGTAGTGACATAAAATTTGTATGTCATGAGGTTTTGGGAGAGGTTCTTACAGAATTCTTTTCAAATAAAGAATCCAAAAAAAGAACCTTGCCATAAATGGATTTGAAAAGTGGTTTGATGGATAATATCTTGAAGATGATAGGTGGATAGGAGAGAGGCACAAAACTGATGTTGGAACGCATGTCGTGTCCACACAAGTGTACTTTCATGACATGGGGTTACTTAGGAGACAAAGAATTATTAGGGTAATACTTGGGCGAGACGTAACTCAATCCTTTAGTATTATCAAAGATCTTTTCAAAAATGCGTTGTGCAATTTTCATCAGATGGTTCAGGAGACACACAAGTGTTTCCATTTTTAAGGAGGTTTGGACACTTAGGCGTGCAAGTGTTGATGAATTCAAAACACTTAGGCCTTATTCTACTACTTCATGTCTTCCATTCCAGTTAAAAAATTCCCTTAGACGCATTCAGAAGAGCTAAGTTGAAGACGTGTGTGACCAGAGCATGAATATGTCTTTTGGAAAAACCCTTCCTTGAAATGGGCGCCCATAGGGGCTATTTATAGGACACCTTACACCTTGGGTGAAAAATTAATTTGGGCGTGCATGTGAGTTGTGTGACCCATAGGTGGAATGCAAGTGACTTGTGTGGCGTGAAAGTGACTTGTACACCTCACTCTAAATGGGATCCTAGTCCATGCCTTCATCATTTTTTTATGTTCGTCAATGGGTGACCCTCTTTGTGATTATGTTATTCCCCTTTTCCATTCGTTGGACTCTGTGATGATAAGGAGTGTCAACAGGGTGTCACAAATGGGGTAATCTATTGGATGACCAATGTTATGAGGATATGATATTCCTTAAAAATGGTTGAAACCTCATTTTTCTATGTCAAGTGATCTAGACATGGACCATTCATTTTAACTTCTTATGGTAATGACATTTATGGCTATAATTTAAGGATCTTTAGATTAGACCAACTGATTACTGAATTTCCCTTCAATGGTAATTTTTCCAGCAATCTTCCATAATCTTCATGAATGAAGTGTAAACTATTGAAATATGTAATATACGGGGTTTTGTATCTAAATAGTTATATGGGACAAGTATGAATGTAATAACTATGTTCCAACATTTAAATATAAAGTTCCCAACACAATGTACTTGAGGATTATAGAGATATAATAGGTATCTCTTTGGTACATATATACCATATGGGACAAAAGGCCCTTTTTATTGGTTAATTTTTCAAATAAAACTAAGGTATATTAATGTCTAGTCAAAAATTGTAAACGAATTTCTAAAAATTCATTTATTTGGGTGACTTATGAAAATCCAACTAGGGAATATTACTGTATTTTCATATAATGGTGTCCTAAAAAATCAGACATCCTGCCACCGATTTCCATGGAAATGTTATGGAAATTTTGATCTTTCTAGAGATAGAATTAGGTTTTTGGAAGGAATATTCCTAAATATATGAGGATATTTTCAAACCAAACTCACCAATAATGGGGATAGAGGATTCCTAATGTGGGTCTAATATATACTCAGGTAAGGGGAATTATTTTCACTACACGATGTCCCAAAACATAGGGTATGTAAATCACATTGTATCCCATTAAACCAAGAATCAAGACACACTTAGTTCTTATAAAGATCACCCACACTGAATGAATTATTTTTTGGATAAGGGTCCTCCTCTTTTTTTTTGTGAATACATGCTCATGAGAAGTGTGAAACCCCATATGGGTTCTATTATGTATATTCGATTAATATATCGAATAGGGGGAAAATTTCCACTTATTCTCTTCGATCCGGATGTTGTACCTAGGTGTCACTATGTATCTCATCTATGAGATAATCGAGACACATGTAGCTCTTGAATTTTTATCATGAAAGATATTTCAATCATATAGTTTATCATTGCACATATAATGTTCTCTATTTTCCGTGTATAATTTTTAAATAATATATTGAATTAATTTGAGATTATGCACTGAGATGACATGAAATTCAAAGGCCAGTTGTGCCCAGAATAAATTTTTGAAATTTATAGAAATATCAAATTGCACACACACACATTCATTTTTCCTTAAAAAAAAGTAGAATAACTTCTAAACAGGTTCCAAGATAATAAATCTAAGGGAACTATTGCATTCAAATTAGCGATCATACCCTAGTGAGGCCTAACATCGGCCGACACGGGTATGTTGTGAAATGTAGTTTTTCAAAATATAAAAAATAAAAAAATGAGAAATTTTTTTATTTTAATACTTCATAGTGAAAAAATGATAATTATTCTAATTATACTTTTAATCAGGGATCTATGGTTAGGATCAATACTTTGGAATTTCATGGAGGATCCCGAGAGATCCAAGGAGAACTCTATCGATGAAAACTGATGATAAATCATGGATAAGATATTGAAAGATTCTATTTTTGATGGATATCGAAAATGTTGGTGATGTGATGATTAATCTGCTTCAATGAAAAATATTACCCTGAGGTAGGGAATGTTGTTTTGATTTCTTTTCCCCATTTTTAAAATCAATGATGAACAAGGATAAACCACCAAAAAGGTTGGATCATGGTATGACTGTTCTTCAAGGATGGGCTTTAACTGCAGTATTTATGGGGTTGATTTCTTGTTGTGTTGGTTGATCATTCTTTAAGAAATAGATCAAGAATGAAAAAACAATAATCAAGGTATGTTCCTTAGGTTTGTTTACTTGTGGGTATTTATTCATTACAATATGTTATATACATTATTCGTTCTTCATATATTATGAAAAGATAACCATTTCAACCTCATTTCATTGTGTAATGATCCAAAATTTATGATCCAACCTTATGATGACCTATCATAGGTGTGAAAATTATGACAACATATGAATCATAGTGATTTAAGAGGTATCGTTCTTCGGGTGATTTTTTTTGGGGGATCAGAATTAGTTTTTAAGCTTGATTGAAATCCTAAAACCCACAGATTCGGGGTTGTAATGGTGATACAACCATGGATGTCCAGTTTTAAAGCCAACAGTGCATTGGATTGATCACTAGAGGATCAGTGAAGGAGCACATAGGAATAAAATTTGTCTATAGAAAATCACAATCAACACAATGTGTAACCCAGGGTTACATGTCATGTGTCCCCACTCAATGGAATCTAGGGTTTCATGATGTAGTATAGTGTTACATGGAATGTTACCCTTATAAAATGATTTGTAGGCCCTTCGTAGGGACTCAATGTGTATTTTAAGAGATACATAGATATGGGGTGGAGTACAACGTTTTCCTACATGGCATCTAGCCCACAACACAACCTCACTAGGACTAAGTACATGGGATTCCCCATGAAATGGTACATAGTCATAGTTACATGGGATAAAACCATGTACATGGACTTGTCTAGAGTACATCGGTGGTCCGTAGATGGAACGACACAAAATGAAATACTTTTTACACATTGTGTACTCTCTTTTTTACATGAGATATTGAAACAATGTTGGTAATTGTAAACGAGATATACCTGGGGTCAAGGAATATGGCCTATAACTCAAATACATGCCATGAATACCTTCTTACATGGCTTCACTCTCTTGTCCAATGTACCTTGGACATTCTTCTTTATTTTTCAATCCCTTGATCATTTCCATGAAAGTTTATGTGTATCATTTCCTACTCATAGAAGTATGATCCATTCAACATAACATACTTGAAGGAGTTTTTGGAATCCCTTATGAGAGGCATGGAGTAAGAACCTCAATTCATTTTTTCTTCCCTAGGTAGAGTCCTTGGTATTGATATGAACATCTTCCCAAGGTTCCTATCATCTACTTACCAGGATTACTCAGATGGAGTTGTTGGTATCACCCCATGGACACTTTTCTTATCTTCATCTATGGTATTGTATCTATCTTCATATATATCATCAAATATCTCTCATGAAAGTTCATGATTAACAGTACATTCTTTGAGGACTTCATCAGTTTTTTTAGACACAAGAGTGTATTCTCCTAGATGAGTGCTTCGTCTAATCTTCCGACAGAATTCATGGTGATGGTATGTGGTAGTTGTGAATTACCTTGAGATTTCTTTTTTTGGTTGGAGTATATCTGGAGATTCTTGTAATATGTGTTGTATAAATACAATTTTAAGAGATAAATGTACCTCTCTTTTTGTATTTCATTATGTTTTCAGGATGCCCTACTAAGTATTGTTATGCTCACCCATGCGCAGGTTTTGCCCGTACGTGACGTTTGTTTTACAGATGAGCACCCATTTGAATGAGTTCAGGGAGGACTAGGACCAGACAGAGCTTTATGACTTCAGAAAGTCTAAGGTTCTCCTATGGCATTGAGAATTAGTCCCAATGCCTATTTTGTTTACAGTTTGGGATTTATAGTTTTAAAACACGTTATTTTAGTGGATTTATATTTTTCCCTAGTTTACATTACTAAACATTAATTCCTATTGTACTCTATTGGTTGGGATGTAGTGGTTTGCATTCATTTTATTCAAAGTGTTTTTTACATTTCAGAAATCGTGGTCTTGGATATGTGTGTTTGTGCATATAGGTACATAGGAAATGCCTCCTATGTTAGTGATATTCCCAGTCAGTTCTTGTCACCAACCCCTGGCCTATTGGATACGGGTTTGGGGAGTCATAGAATGGGTCCCACTGACATGGATTGTGATAGAGTGGTATCAGAGGTGGTCGGTTCTACCATAGGACCGAGGCTATATGGAATGAGTTATGGGAAATAGTGTTAATTGTTTTGTGTTTGGTTTTTAGGATAGGGACACCAGTTTTTGGGCGGGTGGAAGACATATCCATACACTAGAACTCTAATAACCTTATTATCCACTCAGTACATGAGAAAACATGTTGTAGTGAATTTAATAGTACATGCATCATATAAGAATGGGTTTTGATTCTATTTCCTTCTATAGTTAGCTCTCTAGATATACTCACTAACCATGGTACATCATGATTTCATACAGGATTCCCCTGAGATGCATACCGGCTAGGATTCAACAGACTGATCATGAGGATGACCCCCTCAGTGGCAAGCCTATGATATAGGGACCGGTTTTCTAGATGTCACTTCTAGGTAGTGCTCTAGCCATAACACCACCTATGGAGAATTAGCTGATACACGTAGTACCAAAATTTGAGGATCATAGGCTAATTTCACTTCATGAGTTCTAAAGACATAGACCTCTTAGGTTTCAAGCTGAGCCTGGACTTTAGGTTGTTGAGGACTGTCTTCAGGAAGTAACCAATGTATACCATCTAATTCAGACACTATAATATTAGAGGGTAGTTATAGTGGTGAGCCTTCTACATGGATCAATAGGGTGACGGTGGAGGTTGGCTATCCAACCTCACAACGAGGCAACTAATTTATGGACAGAGTTTGAGAATGTCTTTAGAGAGGATGATTCACCCGTTATACTTATAAGAGTGTGTGTGGAGAAGCATATTTAGCTCTAACAGGGAAACTTGATCTTGGATGATTATACATTGAGGATCACTATCCTTTCTAGGTACTCAATAGATATTGTTAAGGATCAGTACATCCAGGCAGAAAACATTGAGTGAGGTTTTCATAGAGACATTTTAGTTAGTGTTGTACATATATAAATTCTGATTTATTTTGGAGTGATTGAATGATATTTGGTGGTTGGATGCTTCTTAGACGAGAAGATACAAATAGTGATAGTCAGTAGTGGATGAGTAAGGAAAGATAGAATGGTAGTGGGGATTTGAAATCAGACTCAAAGATCTTGATGTGGGATACATTTCAAGATGTTCTAGGATATGTGATCTAAGATTCATGGTTCTTAGGCAAGATCTTTTCTACCAAGGTATAGGTGATGGTTCACATGTGTTAGGAGGGGAAATCTCGCTCGATATTTTCTAACCTATAGAGCTACTAAAAAGGAGATGGTGTATGCACCACCAAGGAAGAGGTTATGAAAGGAAAAAGTCGATCCACATGGTTGCGGGCATGGTATAAGAGCTAGGAGGGTTGCATGAGTTGGTTAAAATTTCAACAAATTACCACCCCCACCACCAAGAGGTCCACTCCATGCTCAAGGAGTTTGAGGACAGGGGTAGGGAGAACTCATGGAAGTTGATGCATACAACCTAGGGGATCCAGGGATGATTCTAGGTATGATATGTTACTTTTCTACTTCAGAAAAAATTCTAGTAGACATAGGTTCTAGTCATTAATTTCACACCCCATACCTTTTACGTGACCTAGATATTTAGGTAGAATCGTTGAATCGACCATTAAACATAAATACACATACTAGAGGAGATTCAATGATCAAATTTTTATGTCGATAGTGTGACATGATCCTTGGAGGGGAGTGTTTCGGTTAGAACCACTTGGTGGTAGCTTCGATGACTTACGAAATCACTATTACTAGGGATTGGTTATATTCAGTCCATTCCCAAATTGATTTTTTTAGTTGAAGGGTGAGTTTTGTACATAGTGATGGAATGATTTTTTCCATCATAAGTGAAAAGGAAACCTTGGTAGTGTAGGATAGACTCACGGATAGGATGGTGAAATCAATTACTCATGAGTAGTATAGCCTGACCCTCATTGTAGAAGATGTTATGAGCTTCTAGTTTCCTACAATAGTACAGGAGTACAAGGAGATATTCCCTGAGGATATTCAAAGATTTCCTTCTTGATGGGATATATAATTCTGTATTCAATTAAATTTGAAGACAGAACCTATATCTACACCAGTATATTGGGGGGATCCAATAGAGCATTGTTAGATGAGGGTCTTATTGGAGGACTTGTGAAGGAAGGGATTCCTGAGACATTCTATTTCACACTGGGTGGCCCCAATTTTGTTGGCCAAAAAGGAATACGGGAGCATGAGGTTGTGTGTGGACTATCAGTGTTTGAAACAGGTGACTATGAAGAACAAGTATCCAATGTCAAGGATCGATGACAAATTAGATCAGTTGAGTGGGGCATGATGGTTCTCGAAGGTTGACATTTGATCAGGCTATCTCTAGTTGCCAGTACATGATGATGATATACTGAAATGGATTTTAGATGCTTCTATGGTCACAATGAGTACATAGTGATTCCATTTGGAATTAAAAAAATCCAATGTAGTCTTCATGAGGCTCATGTACTGAAGATTTCATAATTATTTAGAACGGTCCATGTTATTCTTAATCGATGATATCCTTGTGTACTTGGAATCCGAGGAGAAGGAAATGATACAGCTAAGGATGGTTCTTGACATACTCTATGAGAACCAAAATTATAGGAATCTCTCCAAGAATTGGTTTTTGATTTAGGTGGTCCACATTCAAGGAAATGGTATCCCAGTGGATGAACTGGAAATGGATCTATCTATGGTGGAGGCAATGTTAGGATAAGAGACACCTAGGAGTGTGGTGGAGGTTTGGAGCTTCCTTAGGCTGGAAGGCTATTATTAAATATTCATCCATGATTTCTCTATGATAACATCACATATTATAGCTTTGAATCGGTAGTGGGATCCTTTAATATAGATAGAGAAGTGCCAATAGGCCTTCCAATATTTGAGGTAGAGTTTGAGAAGAGCTCCAATATTGAGATTTCAAGAGGAGGGTGTTGCGTACGTAGTGTTCTGTGATTCTTCAGGGAACAAACAAGTTCGTGTCTGGATTCAAAGGAAAGTAGTGATTGCCTATGGTTCACTAAATTTAAGACCAAATGATCATAATTATGCAACCCATGATCTTGAGTTAGCAGTTGTAGTCTTTACATTTAAGATTTGGTGACATTACGTGATGGGTGAGTAGTTTATCTTCTACTCTAATCAGAGGAGTCTAGTGTAAATATTCTCTTAGTAGGATATAAATATGAGATAGAGGTGATGGATGAATTTCTTAAAGGACTGTGATATTGAGGTTATCTATACTCTTGGGATGTATAACATGGTGGTATATGCTCTTGGTAGAATATCTAGTTCCTAGTTAATGAATGAGGAATTGAATAAGTTGACCAGGTACAGTTATCCGTTGAGGATGGATATGGAGAAATTACCTCCAGTCAATGGTTGTTACCACTCCACTCATAGAGTGTGTCAGAGAGGCACAAATTAAGGATACTGGCTATGATACCTAACATGCTCATATTTCCACAGTCCAGGATCTTGATGGATATTCCCAATTTGGGGAGCACATTTCCCTTTTTATAAGATGCATAGACAAACTAGTGGTAATGCGGGTGGAGGTTTAGTGGGAGTCTCTTAGGTCCCCTTTGGTAGTACATCCTATAGTGTCAATGATGTAATAGGACCTCTGATGGTTTTTTTTGGTGGAAACTGATGAAGAAGTTATTGGAATAATTCGTTTCTCTATGCCATACATGCTAGAAAGTAAAGGATGTGCACAATGTTCCAATGGGTTTAGGTCGACCCCTTGAGGGGATGAAATGGAAGTTGGATGGGATATTGGTGGACTTCATGATGGGTTTCCCATGTATGTCCATGGGTCATGATTCCCTCTAGGTGATCATTGAGTGACTCACTAAATAGGCCCACATCCTAGCTATCCAAGAGTACTGTTCAGTAGATAACATGGGACACCTCTAAATTCACTAGATAGATCAACTCCATGGAGTCACATAAATGATAGTTTCAGACCATGATGATCATTTTACATCCCATTTTTTGAATGGATTAAATGAGGAATTTGGAAATCAATTATTCTTGAGTAAGAAATTTTTCCCCAGATGGATGGCCAGATAGAGTTGGCCATTCAGGTTCTGTTGGACATGTTGTGAGCTTGCATGTTGGACACTGGTCATAGTTGGGAGGATCACCTACCACTAATAGAATTCACATTAAACAATATATACCATTTCACCATTTTTATGGCACCATTCAAGTAATTGTATGATTGAACCATATAGTCACCCATTTGCAGGATTGTCCCATAAGTGTCTATACTCAAGGGCCATGATATTGTGCAGGCTACTATAGATAAGGTGAAACCTTTCTAGGAGCTTATGAAGATTGAACATAGTCATCAGAAATCTTATACAGACAGGTGGTGGAGGCCTTTGGAGTTTTAGGAAGGATACCTTGTGTTCCATTGGGTTTCACCACAATATGGATGGAGGTGATTTGGCCGAGATGGAATGTTTTCTCTAAGGATTTTCTGCCCTTTCCAGATATTGTGTAGAGATAGAGAGTCGAAATACTGCTTAACTCTACCCTAAATTTTGGGATAGGTACACGATGTCTTCCACGTGTCATATCCGAGGAGGTATGTGGATGAACCATCACAGGTCATCTACTTGGGAGAGCTGGAAATTGACGATGGAGGGAATTTTTTTGAGTACCAAGTAGAGATTGATGATTGTTAGGAGATGATCCTTCATGGGAGATCAATTCCTTTAGTGTTTTAATGGTGGAAGCACACAAATATTTAGGAGAGCACATGAGAGAAGGAGGCTATGATTTATGCACAATACATACATCTTTTTTAGAGACATTATTATTGGATATTTAGGGATGTAAATCCCCAAGGTGGAGAGAATGTAATGTTATGTACTTTTTCATGTATTATTTTTCAATATTATATGAAATTAATTTATGACTGTGTGGTGAGGGGATGTGCTATTTCAAGACCCAATGACCCCAAAATTAATGATCGAAATATATTAAAATATTAAACAACATGTGATCATAGTTTTCCATTAAAAATAGAACAACATCTAAATAGGTGACTCTATTAGAAATTTGAGGGCACCATTTCATTCAGATAATCGAGTAACTCATGGTGAGTTCTAACATATTTCTGTGTGGGTCAGCCAATAACAGTAGTTTTTTGGCATTTCAATAAATAAAATAAAATCATAATTTTTTAACACTTCGCAGTGATGCATAAATATTTCTTTTAATTAACCTTTTAATCATGTATCCAGTGTTATAATTATAACCCTCGAATTTTTTGGAGTCTCCGGTGAGAAGCTTTGAGAACTCTCTCTATGGAAAATGACGATGGAGCTTTGATCAGAGATCAATATGTTTTTGATATATTTCATCAATTATAGAAAATTGATGATCAATTTTCATTATCGAATGATACAACCCCATGGTAGGGCATGTTGTTTTTATTTCTTTTCCATGTTTTAGAATCAATGATGAATGCAGACTTACTAACGAACAGGTTGCCATACTATATGATTTTTCTTGTGGGATTGGATTTAATTTCTTGATTTATGGGGTTGATTTGTTGATTTATTTGTATATCATTCTTAAGGGAATATATTTAGAACGAAACAAACTATGTTTGGGGTATGTTCATCAAGTATATTTCTTGTGTACTTATCTTCTCCCTTATATGTTCTATGAATTACTAATTCCTCTTGGTTTATGAATGGATGATAATTTCACCCACATTTCTTGGTAAAATGATATGAAATTTAAGATATGACCTCGTGACGACCGAGAAGATGTGTGATGATGAAGGCGACTGACGAATCAAAGTGATTTGAGAGAGATCATTCATTTGGAGATTTTTATGTGGGTTTCTAGAATTGTTATTTGGAGCTGGTTGGAAGTCTAAAACCCATTGATTCAGTGTTATAATGTTGAGACGACATAAGATCTCTAGTTTTGATGTGAAAAATTATTGTATTGAATACTATAGAATCAACCAAGCTGCATCGATAAAAAAAAGAGGTTTCAAGAAAATTAGGATCAACATGGCGTGTAACCTAGTGTCACATGATGTGTGGCCCCTAATCATCAGTGGATAGTGTTTTGGGATGTAGTAATGTGTCACACAACATGAAGGTTTATTATGGAGACTCATTGTGTATCTCCAGAGATAAAAATCATGGGTTGGAGTATATAAGTGCCTACATGGTGTGTACAACACCAAACAACATTTACTGGACTAGGTAAATGGACTAACCCTTGCATTGTTACCCAAATATAGTGTCACGGGTTGACACCATGTACTGACATAGGGCCAGAATACAAGGGTGGACCGTGTATTGAAGGCCCTGGCATGTAAGATATTCTACATGTCATGTAGTCTATTTTTACACGACATGTTCTAATGACAAGACCATTATACATAGGTATTATCCAAGGTCAAGGAACATAGTGCATGACCCTAATAAATGTTGTGTATACAATTACACTTTTTTTGATCTTTCTCCACCATATCATGGATAGGCTTTGTTAGGATTTATTACAATGATATGTTCATTGGATGTTGGTGCGTAACAATTTCTACTCATAGGATTATGATCCCTTAAACGTGAATATCTTGATAGAGTTGTTGAAATCCTCTATAAGAGAACCAATAAAGGATCCTCTATTCATTCTTAATTCCCAATGTAGATTCCTTTGTATTTACATGACCAACTTCACCGGGCATCAATCCTCTACTTAGAAAGTTAATCCAAACTGAGTTGTTGGTATCACCCCATGACCCTAGCTGTGATCCTCATCAGTGGTATCATATCCATATATAGATCTATCATCATATATTTCTCATGGTGGTTCCTTATGAACAGTACTTATTTTTTGGATTTCATCAATGTTAATTGGATCAGGAGTTTGTTCTCCCAGATGAGTGCTTCTTTTACTCTATGGAATGAATCCCTAGTGATGGTATACGACTATTGTGACTTACCAAAAAACTGTGTCTCTTGGATAGAGTATATATTTATATTCATGATATATATCTTGCAGATATATACTATGTAGAGATAACTATACCACTCCTTCAATATTTATTTTTGGTTATCTGGGATTTTATTGAGTATTGTTATACTCACCCCAACATGGTCTTTGCCCGCACACATCGTTTCTTTTGCAGACATGCGACCTTTTGAAGGAGTCCTGGGTGGACCAAGAAAAGTGATATCTTTGTGAGTTCAGGTAGACTATGAGGTTCCAGAATATACAAGCATTAGTCCTAGTACGTATTTTTTATAGGATAGAATTTATAGTTTATAGTCCATTTTTTGTGGTCTTGTAGAACATGCCAGTTTTATTTATTTCACATTACATTATGTCGTACATTGTTGGTTAGGATATATTAGAATTCATGCATTTGTTTCTTAGAGGTTTTTATATTTTTTTATTCCTCGGATTTGATATGTGTGTGTTCTTATGTGTTCATAGGAAATTCCTCCCTTGTAAGTGATATAAATACTCAATGTTAGTCACCATCTCCTGTCCTATTGGAGGAATGTTTTGGGTGTCGCTTCATGGGCCCCACTAGGAAGTTTTGTGAATGTGTATTAATGACATATAATGTTCCTTTTATGGCCATATGTCCATATCTATAGTAAACCTAATTTGAAATGATATTCCTTTATCATGAATGAAATCCATTTCCAAAACATATAATCTTATTTAAGCTATGATCATTTTGAGAATCAAGGAGTGGTAATGGTTTATTCCCACACACAAATATGATAAAAATACACGACATGGGCCTCTTCATTTTGTGGTGTATGGAACAGAATTGATGATATTGGTTTCCCTAAATATTCCATTAGAAATATAACCAATTTGAATATATATTTGTGAAACCTTGCAATTTAGTATTATGTAGTGAGAACATACGCCATGTAGTTCAACATCCACTGGATATGAAAAATGTTAACTTGAATGGAATAGAAGACATGATGCCTTACACATGAGGTTTGGGAATTCAGGAAATCATATCAGGAGATACATTTCATATTTTTGATATGTGGATTACTGAGTTATATTCCTAGGGAATCCTATTCTTGGAACATAGGGTAATACTAAATTTGAACCTCATATTCTAAAGATAATTTCTGATAGTTTAACTTCATGTGAATTAGGATGACATGGTGTCATGTAGTTTTATGATATAAAGATATGACCATATATCTTCAAAATGATCAGTGATATGTGCATTATCGAGCCAATAATATCTCGACATAATTTTGACATGAAGAGGTAAATCATAAAATTTTGTCTTTGGGGTTCTTGAATCAGGAGGAGTGATAGAGGAAAATATACAAGGAATAACTATTAACCATGATTGAAAAGAGGATTTTAATATGATATTGTTGGGGATGAATGTACCTCTAGTTGAAATTCCCATTTTTGGGTGAATTATGATAATCAAAATGAGGTGTATTACTATATTGTAAAGAAAAAACATCCTTCGGTTGTTAGGGACTTTTGGTCCAGTGACATTCGTGTATTAAATCATAGACAAATAAAGGCATCTTCAAAAACATAACATTCTATTACCAATGGTTGAATGTTGTTTACAGAGATATAAAATGTCATAGGATAAATATTATGTTGTTTAGAAGATATATTTCCATAATGAAAGCAATCATTGAGTGGTATCAGAGGTGGTCGGTTCTACCTTAGGACCCTAGCTGTGATCCTCATGAGTGGTATCATATCCATATATAGATCTATAATCGTATATCTCTCATGGTGGTTCCTGATTAACAATACTTAATTTTTGGATTTCATCAATGTTAATTGACTTAGGAGTTCGTTCTCCCAGATGAATGCTTCTTTTATTCTATGGAATGACTCCCTACTGATGATATACGACTATTGGGACATACCTATAAATTGTGTCTCTTGGATAGAGTATATATTTTTATTCATGATATATATCTTGTAGACATATACTATGTAGAGATAAATATACCACTCCTTCAATATTTATTTTTGTTTATCAGGGATTTTATTGAGTATTGTTATACACACCCCTTCATGGGATTTGCCCGAACACATCGTGTCTTTTGCAGATGAGCGACCTTTTAAAGGAGTCCATGGTGGACCAAGAAATGTGATATCCTTATGAGTTCAGGTAGTCTGAGATGTTCCAGCATATTCAAGCATTAGTCCAAGTACCTATTTTTTATATGATAGAATTTGTAGTTTATTGTCTATTTTTTGTGGTATTGTATAACATGCTAGTTTTATTTATTTCACATTACAATATGTTATACTTTGTTGGTTAGGATATAGTAGAATTCATTCATTTGTTTCTTAGAGGTTTTTTATATTTTTTCATTACCTGGATTTGATATGTGTGTGTGTGCTTACGGGTACAAAGGAAATTCCTCCCATTTTAGTGATATAACTACTCGGTGCTGGTCACCATCTCTTGGCCTATTGGAGGAATATTTGGGGAGTCGCAGCATGGGCCCCATTAGGACGTGTCGTGAATGTGTAGTTATGAAATATGATGTTCTTTTTATGATCATATGACCATATCTATAGTAACCCTAATTTGAAATGATATGCCTTTATCATGAATGAAATCCATTTCCAAAACATCTAATCTTATTTGAGCTATGATCATTATGAGAATCAAAGAGTGGTAATGGTTTATTCCCAAACAAAAATATGATAAAAATACAGGACATGGGACTTTTCATTTTGTGGTGTATGGACCAGAATTGACGATATGGGTTTCCCTACATATTCCACTAGAAATACAATAAATTTGAATATATATTTGTCAAACCTTTCAATTTAGTGTTATGTAGTGAGAACATAAGCCATGTAGTTCAACATCCAATGGATATGAAAAATGTTAACTTGAATGGAATGGAAGACATGATACCTTAGAACTGAGGTTTGGGAATTCATGAAATCATATCACGAGATACATTTCATATTTTTGATTTTTGGATTAATGAGTTATATTCCTAGGGAATCCTATTCTTGGAACATAGGGTAATACTAAATTATAACCTCATATTCTAATGATATTTTCTAACAGTTTAACTTCATGTGAATTAGGATGACATGGTGTCATGTAGTTTTATGATATATGGATATGACCATATCTCTTCAAAATTATGAGTGATATGTGGATTATTGAGCCAATAATATCTCGACATACTTTTGACATGAAGAGGGAAATCATAAAATATGGTCTTTGGGGTTCTTGAATCAAGAGGAGTGAGAGAGGAAAAAATACAGGGAATAACTACTAACCCTAATTGAAAAGAGGTTTTTAATATGATATTGTTGGGGATGAATGTACCTCTAGATGAAATCCCCATTTTTGGGTGAATTATGAAAATAAAAATGAGTTGTATTACTATATTTTAATGCAAAAACATCCTTTGGTTGTTAGGGACTTTTGGTCCGGTGACATTCGTGTATTTATTCATAGAAAAATAAAACCGTCTTCAAAAACATAACATTATATTACAAATGGTTGAATGTTGTTTACAGAAATCTAAAATGTCATAGGATAGAGATTATGGTGTGTATAAGAGATATTTCCATAAAGAAAGTAATCATTGAGACTATGACATGGATGAACATTTAATCTTTTTTAGGGTTATGCGGTAATGACCGACTACATAGTTTAAATTAGTGTAGTGAAGATTATTTTCTCTCTTATCACATGATGTATTTCTTGTGAAATCGTGCATTTGTAGGGGAATAAATGATCTCTCCTCCCATCATGATCATGTAATAATCGCAGTTATTGTAACACCCTAAGATTTTATGAGAAATATTATTTTTAGTTTCATTGATGTCTTGTGTTATTTGCTACAAAAATATTATCTTGGATTATGCACAACACTGTATTATCATGTAGTATATGAAAACACTATTCGTGGCTTGTGTTGCACGCAAGAGTGCCATCCTCAATAGCATGTGTTGTACGCGATACCAAGTTTTTCTAAACAAGGATAGCTTATGAACATGCCATAATGAATAGTATTAACAGCATTTTAAATTATATAACATTATCATTCATCTTACACATTATCAAGAACAAGGTAAGATAACAAAATTAGTTTTTCAGTTAAAATAAGTATTTTTAAAAAAATGTAGTTTTACTGCCTTTGGATGGAGTATCCCCTGTAATTATATTTTCTGACATGTTTATAAGTACAATTTGAAAGATAAATCTTCTTCCTTGGAATCATTATATAAAAATTTACTTTGGATAAATTTTTGGCATTATTCTGATAACTTTTATATTTTAATGAATAGTGAAAATATGCTAAATTTTAATTAAAAAAACCTTTTTTCATCGAGATAATTAATATGGGTAAATTATAATATTTAATGGTTTTAAAGTATAATTAGAATATATTTTTATCATTTTATGTTATTTATTTCATTATCATTAATTTTACATTGAATTCATAGATAAAAACATTTCAATCTTTTTCAATGTTTTAACTTTTAGAAACCGTTTTATCAATAGCAGGATTATTTTTAAATTAAATAGTACAACATCTGTGTTATGTATATGGAAAAATGGATTCCATATTTAGAATAATTAGGTCCAAATTTTATTAAAAGAAATTTTTTTATTTTTAGAATGGTTTTAGATAATAAAAAAAGGGTTATATCTTTATGGGAGATATTGAAGATCTTTCACTGAGATTAGAAGATTATGTTCGAAGTTTCAAAAGACACTAAACTATTATGGTCCTTGGGTGTCTGTCTTTGTTATGTATTAAGTATTCTGAAAAAGTAATGTAACGTCCATATATGTCATGATTTGGGCTTCTACAGTTGGTATAAGAGGAAAGGTTTAATCAACCTTTGGAAACTAGGATGTGAAATCATTAGTGAGATCCCTAGAGATATTTCTAAGGTATGTCTAGGGATATCCGTAAGGTTAAGTATAATTATATGATATAGTCCTGGAATTATGTTGACCATCATGAATAAACTAGGGTAAACCTAAGCTATCATAGATTAAATAAGGTGTCATATGTTATACACCCAATAAGTGAATTTTAATGAATATGTGGTTCCTCATTATTTTAACTGTTTCTTACACAATGGTTTCTGGTTTTAGTTAATGGAGGGAACTAGACAGAATCGGGTTAACATTGAATCTGATGAAAAAAATAGGTGACTATGAGAAACAAAATTGTGTAATTCCTAGAGAGAAATATATTATGATTATGCCAAATCTTTCATCATGATATATGTTTAACAAGGTGAACTTTAGTGGTATTCCTAAGTCATCAAATAAGAAGAAGATGGACTTTTATGCATGTTCTCATGGAGACGAACATAGAGGAAGGAAGATAAATATTTATACGTATCACGGAGAAGGGACGAAAAGCCTTGAGGAATACCTCAAATGGAGGGGAAGATGTGATTTGTGTGGGAAATGGGTCATAGTGTGACAGACTCTTGTTGGGTTCAATGTCATATTTGTGGAGAACATGGGAATTACCCAACTCAATGCCCTAACCTAAGAGGTTACATCAAAATCAATGAAGGACCTATTCCATACCAATCATTAAAGATGATGGATTTAAAGGATTATGTATTGGAATTCATGAATAATGTTGTTGAGGTACATTTATAGTATGTTGAAATATTTTTGTATTGGTCCATTGTGGTTTTCCATAAGAATATGGTACCGGTAACCATGAAAAATGATTGAAAATTTTTTGGAAGGAAAATGATATGCGCAAAATGAAGGGATAAGGAGAAAATAATATTTTTTTTGAATTATTGAGATCATGACTGATAAATTGAAAAATTGATGTCATGGTTTGAGTATATAGAAATTTTGGGATCTTAGTATGTGGAAATAATTAATTGTCGACAGGATTCATGGTTTCACTAAGGTTCAATGGTAATTCATGTTTCAAGAGAATACATGATTAAGGTATTAACATGTTTGGAATGTGACCAACAAGATATGTCATATGATATATAGGGGATAAATGATGGTATTCACATGCCTGGTAGATGACCTATCTAGTAATCGTTTTCATTATAATATGAGATTGGACCGAAGTATTTTGGATAAGCCTAAATATTGGAATGGATTAAGTTATACATCAGATAGTATTATTTATGGTTATAACTATTTGATATTATTTATTAAATGTTATAATAGTATAGTTTTAGAAAAATGACAACCAATAGGATGAGCGACAACCCATCGCATCAGACAAGGCTGTGGGAATCGAACCCACAACTGAAGTGCGACAAGACTTTATCGCCTACCACTGGCCAATAAGAAGTCCATGATTAGTAGAAATTAGTTTTATTTTATTCTGTGGCATGATAGTTGAATTATATGTCCATTTTTGGAATATTATATGGTTAATCTCACCATAGATGGAATTATGTATATTTAATAACTTTTTTTAACTTTTTGTTTGAGAACGATGGAATAACATATCATTCTATCACATGATCTGATAACATTTCAAGAAGGAAAAACTCAACATCATTTATTTAAATAAGGGAAGCAGTGGAAATTATTCCTGGAATGACCAATGATGATATTACACTAAAATAAAGTAAGTATTAATCCTTATGAAAAAATTTATCAACTTTAGGGAAATGATCATGAAAACAAAAAACGTTGTCCCAGTACCCTCATATCCTATATATCATATGGTACCCTAGATCATCACAAATTTATAGCTTTGTGATTGTTGGTTTTTTTATATCTATGTTCTCTACCACTCTCTATCAGAACACGATGGTTACATTTCTCTTCCATATACACATTTTCACCAATGTTCTCTTATGTTGAAACCCAGTGATGTGTTAATTAGGATAACTGTTATGTTTCACACATTAGTTTATAAAATTATGTTTTATTATTCCTTTTTATGATGTGGGTTTCTATGAAAAAAACTTTCAAGTCGTAAACAATGTTTAACTAGAAGAATTTTGAGGGAGAAATTCATTTTAAGGAGGGTAGAATGTAACACCCCAAGATTTTATGAGAAATATTATTTTTTAATTTTCTGATGTCCTATGTTGTATGATACACCATGATTATCTTGCGCTATGTGAAACACCGTATTATCTTGTAGTATACGCAGGCACTATTCTTGGCTTGTGTTGAATGCAAGAGAGACTATCCTCAATAGCATTTTTTGTATGCAATACCTTATTTCGCTATAGAAGGATATATTATGAACTTTGCGTTTTGAATATTATAAACCACATTTTAAATTTTACAACATTATCATTCGTCTTACACATTATTCAAAACTTTGTATGAGAAAAAAAATCGGGTAAAATAAGTAATTTTTTAGAAAATGCACTTTTGCCGCCTTTTGATGGTGCACCCACTATAAATATAATTTTTTACATGTTTATAAGTTCAATTTTACAAATTACACAACTTACTTGGAATTAGGATATAATAATTTACTTTGGATAAATTTTTGACATTATTCTAATAACCTTCATATTTTGATGAATAGTAAAAATACGCTAAATTATAATTCAAAACAACTTTTTTCATCGAGATAATTTATATGGTTTAATTATAATATTTACTGGTTTTAATGTATAAATAGAATATATTTTTACCATTTAATATTATTTATGTCATTATCATTAATTTTACATTGACTTCATAGGTAAAACACTTCAATCTTTTGCAAAGTTTTAACTTTTAGAACCCGTTTTCTCATCATAGGGATTAATTTTAAATTAAAAACTGAAACTTCTGTGTTTTTAATTTGGAAAATGGATACCATATTTGTAATAATTAGGTGAAAATTATATAAATAGGCAACTTTTTATTTTTATACATTATGAATTACGGTAAATTTTATTTACTACAGTTAAATGTAAATCAGGTAATTAAGGGAAAAAATAATATTATAAAATTACCCTAACACTTTTATTAATATAATTTTATGATTATATTTAATCCTAAAATATACTTTGGTGGAAATGGTATCTTTTAAAACCCACTTGGATGTGATTCTGACCATTAATTTATTTTATTTAAAGGATGTGAAATATGACGAACTCAAACTTTAATAATTAAAGTTCTCTAAATATAAGTTTATACTAAATATAAATTCGACTATAAATACTCATTTGAAATATAATATGTTTTTATTTATCCTGGTAGTTTATTTTAAAATTTAAAAAATATATCACTACCATAATAGCTTATACATTAATGATGCAGAAATTATTTATTTAGTAAAAAATCAATAATATAGTTTTTATTCAAATAATAATACCCATAATAGGCCCAAACACCTAAACAAAACATATTTTACGTGTATATCTAATCCATAATCATACAATGGTATAATTGTGGGCCATTTAGATCTTTATTAAAGCAATTATGACACTTATATATTTTTATTTTAAAAGATGTCAAAGTTTTCACCTTCATAATTTAATAAATATAACAATTTAAATGTTCTTATTTTAAGATGAGAAATTAGAGTAATAATATTTTTAGGAAATATATTATATTTATCTATATAATATAATTTTATTTTTTATTTTTATGAAAAAAATATTTATATTAAATAATTATAAAAAATGTATTACTAATTATTTTATTAAGAGAACTATCTAGTAAATGATTTTAAAAGTATTAAAATAAATATTATATTAACTATTTAATGTGATCCAAGAATTTTAAAGATTAATATTACATGTTAGGGATTTATTATATATTCTTTTTCTAAAATATCTTTGGTGTGTATTATATTTAAATTCAAATATATCAGTAGTGTCAAAATTGACACTATTGATATTTAATAAAAATAACATATTATTAATTTGTTTGATAATCAAAAAAATATTTAAAAATTATAAGTTGAATTTATATGGTCTAAAATTTCATAAATATTCCCACTATAGAAAATTCACAACACATATGTAAGTATTTATAACAATATCGAATTTAGAATCTTATTACCACAAATAAATTTAAATAGATTAAATAATGATAAATCATAATGATATGGTTTAAAATAAACATAAAACCTGTCTAAATTTAATTTTTTGATGATATTAAAACCATATATCATATAATATTATATTTTTGTTCATTTTAGAGGTTTTTAGGTGGGGTTTGATCTTATTATAATTTAATATTTTTAAGGTTTCCAAAAGTTCCAATCTCCTCTCTTATAAAAGGGAACCTCCTCCCTCTTCTCCTCACACCATTTTGAGCCTTCATGCTCTGTCTAACCCTACCCATTTCCATTATCCACTTCCCTAGAAACATATTAGAGGTCTTGGGCTTCTCAAAAGTCCAATGTTAGTGCCCTAGGAGGAGGTTTAGTAGAGGCACGTTGAAGAAGAGGTAATATCCTTTAATGATTCTTTCAAATTTAATTCTTCTTCTACATCCTCTTATTTGTTTGATTCATTATAAAGAAATAAAAATAGTATAACTAATATACTGATATGTTATTATAAATATGAAACAAAACTATTTCACCTTCTACCAATCCTACGAAAAATGAAATCACCGCGCGTGCGTACGAATGAAATACCGTCTCCACGCCGTGGTGCAATCTATTTTCCACCAGCACCTTACATGGATGGGTATAATGGAGTAATGAATAACTATATATTATTATTATTATAACATGATACTAATTTTTAGATATTCTATCATCCTCTCTAGTACCATTCAATAATTATGGGAACGATAACATCTGTTGTGCATACGTACGGATTTCCGTCTCCACGATACGATGTGATCCATTCTCCATATTAACTATTCAAGAATGATTATAAAGTATATATAATAAGTAATAATGAAATATATGAAAAAATAATGCTACAAGATTTATGTATATATTTTTTTCATCTACTTCCATCCAATTTAATAACGAAACGAAAACGACATTCATGCGTACGTACGGCCTACCGTCTCCATGAACGGTGTATTTCATTTCATTTATTGATCTACTATATAAATTCATATGATGAATATATATTATATATAAATCTTATTTTACATTCTGGAATTATGTAATAATGATCTAGTTAATCATATGAATTATTATAAGTCAAAACACGTACGATAAATGAAACGATTTTACCCAAAACGCTGCTTTAACATGTAATTGACAGAAGAACATCAAATATAATGTCATAAGTGAATCCTATATGAAATCATAAATATTATTATGGTTCTATTAAAAGTTTATTTTATGTTTAAACCCATTATACATGAGTATCAGACACATACAAAAGAAATTTTACCTAAGGTAAGGGATATTTTTGTAATCTCATTTTTATATGAGATTTCTTATACATAAGTATTTAATGGTGTTATATTTATCATCGATGTATGTGTTTTATAAAAATGTTTTCATAATGTTTTTACTATTATTACATGTATTTTTAATTCCATTTTTAACCCTTTTTGAATTTTACTATGTAGTAAGGAAGGAATATATCTTTTGTTTATCATACAAGGTACATTTTGACTTTCTGGCAAAAGTACAAGGAGACTGTTTTTTAACCTATATGGAATGAACGTATTTTTATGGTTTCATAACAACTGATTTATGAGAATCTTATTATACAATATTTCATGATTATTTTAAACAAAATTCTTTTATTTTAAAATTTCATGACATTTTCTGAAAATAAAATGTTTTTGAAGAAGAAAGGATATTTTCATCAAGAATTCATTTCAAGCGTTTCTTGAAAACTATTTTCCATATAAGATACATTCATTCATATGGATACTTTTCAAGTATAATGTTCTTATTATTTACATGATTTGATTTTTTTAATAATGAAATGATATCCATTTGTTTTATAGGGATTATGTTATTATGGGATGGTGTTTATGAAACCCATTTTATTCTTTGGGTTATAATGAATGATTTATGATTGTTTTGTGGAACACATAAGAATGATTTCAATATGATATTTTTTGGAACTATATCTCTCTACAATGCATTGGAAAAATATTTATATCTCACGAGATAGACATGGATGGAATGACAGTTAAATCTGGTTTAGTAACATAGGGCTGGAACAACATGTAAACCAGGTTCAGTAATGGACAATGTGCACTATGATGGTCTTGGCAGAAATGCCTTGGATACTATGGAAATAATAACATGTTCTTAATGGTTTCCACAATAAAATGTTTTATTCCCATTCTATTTTATCATGATTTATGTTCATTTGTGATATATGTCTTACATACTACCATGATTTATTTTATAACTCAATATTTTGATGTTTAAACTTTATATTCATGTGTTTATGTTCAAATGTATATATCTTGTTTTATTTTCTCCATGATTACCCTTATTGAGAATTTGAAATCACCCTTTATATGTTTTATTTTCCCCAAGTCATAAAGAATGGTTTTTGGTAAGATAACAAAAGGGGAATATCTTTATGGGTGATATTGAAGATCTTTCAATGTGATTAGAAGATTATATTCCATGATTCCAAAGACAATAAACTATTATGGTCCTTGGGTTTCCGTTTTTTATATGTATTAAGTATTCCAAAAAAATAATTTAACATCTATGTATGTCATGATTTGGGTCTCTACAGTTATTTTGGTCCTTGTATAGAACATGTGGTCCCTCTCACATTGGCACATGATTTGGAGGTTTCATCCCTAGTATTATTGGGGTCCCGACGCATTGTACCAGTTCTCTATGGAAGAACAAGAGGAAGTGGAAATTCTAGAACATATGAAGGTGTATATTTATGAGATCATTAAAAAACTCTAAATAATAAATATTTTCAATATATATATAATTATAATATATATATTAAAAAATAAATTTTTATTTATATTCATTCGTATATATGTTTTAATAATTCAATAAAATTATATAAATCTAAAGTATGAATTGTTATTATGTAATATTTGATTTTACACACACACACAAACACATAGATATATATATATATATATCAATTCCTATGTGAGTATATGTATATTCATTATGTTGCGTGTGTGTATTTTTCATATGTGTATATATTGATGTTGTTTATGTAATGATGTATATATGTGTCTGTATATGCTCATATTTACAAGAGAAGTACACATATTTTTAACATGTGTACATGTGTATATATGGAATGTACTTATTTAACATTTTATTTATATTTTATTTCTGATTCTTTTGTTAGGGTGTGCATCTGTATGTGGGACCGTTCTTGCTGTTTGTTTCCCTGTATTCCGACATTAAAAAGACTTGAACCATTTTTCATTTATTTACGGATGTTTTCTCCTTGATCGAAATGGGATTATGGGATATTGGTTTCTCATTCCAAGGATTCCTCCAGAAACATGTCACCTAGTACGGGTCTCCCTCATAGATTGAATACATTGTTTGTGAATCTCTGGTTAGTGCCACATCTTTGTGGATGCTGATTGATTACACTACTTTTATCAAGACATTCCATGGGGTCATATCAGGGCATCAACCATCAGTCAAGGGAGTAGTCATGTTGGGTATCTACGGAATGTGTGGGTGTTGAAACAATGGTACACTTGTATTTATTCCCTTTTTGATAGGGATTCTCGAGGGTTTAGAAATCCAAGGCACCATAGGATGCGTGTGGGGAATTGTATGCCATAGGAATGTCACCGTGGTTTTCCTCCAACATCCCAAGTATAACACTGGTTATGATTAGAGTTTAACATCTTGCAGATATGGACTGGAATGATTGAAACACTAATCGGTGTGGATTAGATTGGTACATCCCAAGGAAGAAGCACTTTGAAGGATTAGTAGATGGGTGGATCAAAATGCCTTATGAGGACGATTCCGACAATAATTATTCCAAAAAAATAGGACCCCAAGGTTTACCATTTGTTGGGATTGAACCTCTTGGAGGCCTCCTACATACCCTATATAGAAGACAAGGATAAAAACCTGCATAGTTCTGATAGGGTGAATCTTGATATTGGGGTGTACATAATGGAAAACAACCCAAATACATGTTGGGGATGATGCGTGGTTAGTGGATCAGGTAGTTCTAGGAGATTGGAGGAAGTGGATGACAAGATCTCACTCAGATGTGGTGGCCTGGGGTAAAACCATGATGGATTATGGATGATTTGATGACATAGATGAGATGAATGGGATGGAACCAATGTGAAGATGATTGTGGTGTTAGGCTTGAACCTCATTGAGGCCTCCTACATATCACAGTGGGTGGGAATACAAGTCCATGTAGTTCAGTGGGGCGATGAGTCACCTATGGAATCTGATCAAGAGAATAAATGCATGAATGGGACCCAAAGGAAGTATAACCACTAGGTTAAGGAATGATATTCCCATAACACAAAGGCCCAAGGGAGAGACTATAATGGGACATGGGTGATGTGCTTAGACCTCTGGGAAGCTTCCTATGTATCTACGTAGTAGGGAATCAAAGTCCACATAGTTCAAGAACGGGTCATAAAAGTGGGTTGTACAAAAAGGATAGTTGCTCGAAGACATGTAGTATCTTACCCATGGTTACTATTTTATCACAAGAGGGGAAGTATTTGTTGGGGGAGTATGGATTATGAATTTTTAGGACTTCGAGAACTGGACTGACGCCACTAAATTGTGGACCAAAGATGGGGGTCCTGATAAGGGGAGATGTAATGTTTATCAATGTTTGGTTTTTATCATAAGTGAGGCTTCCTATGTACCCTGTCTCGGAGACACATATCAAAACCCATGTAGTTCTAAGAAATATATTTTAGCATCATGCATAATGAAGGAGAGCCGATGTAATTTCCTGGTTCCAGTGCCTCCCAAAGGTGCCTGGTACCCGATTGGTTACACGGTCTCAAGTGAATTTCCCTAGATGGTAGAGGCTTATGACTAATAATGATGAAAATGGGTGTGATAGTGGAAAAATATGCCCTCTTTGGTGGAGTATCATAGTGGAGACAAACATATAATTGTAGCAGAAGCAGTAATACCATAAAATAAGTAAACAACAGAACACTGAATGTAAATAAACAACTATAACATATATATATATATACATATATAATGATACATGTCACTAGTATCAAGGAAATCATCCAAAAAAGTCACAATTCTAGAATACAATACTATGAAAATGTATAAGGAAAATAAGTAAACATCTCCGATAGCATCCTAAGACTCATCTTGGTCTAATGATCTCTAGAACTATAGAAATCAAGTAACTGAAATAGAAGGTAAATTTCCCATATCTATACCTAGAAAAATATAATCTATATGGGCCCAAATGCATGACCCAAAATGGTGTGAGACGAATCCAGAAGGCAACCAACCATTGATCTGTGTGTAACTATTAGTGAATATATATATATATATATAGCATGAGATAATGGAAATTTAGTAAAGAAACGTGAAGTACTCAAAATTTTACAATCTCAGAATTTCAACTAAATCATTTACATTTATTTATTATCCACCCAAAAGTAACAAGTAACCCTCTATAAAAGTTCACACAACCTAACCCCACTGGTTTACCATAAGAAATTATGATATAATGAACTTCTGGGTAATCTCACATGGTCTATCCCCATTGGTCTCATGCAACAAAGTCTCTATGAGGAAGCACTCACCATCAAAATCTCTTATAGTCTTTTAAAGTTAAACTACAAAGGAAGCAGTTAATGTTAATTTTTCATATAGTATCTTAAATTTATCTATAGAAACTTGGAGAGAGTACTCAATTTTAATCCTCCACTATGGTCTCGCATCATGAAAAGTCTAACAAACACTCTGGGGAAGCCCTCAATGCCTATTCTCCCTATGGTCTAACTACCCCTAGTTCCCATAGCCCTGTGTAATACAATCGTACACAAATGATATCCATCATCTAATGTAAACCTCAAAATACTACTTGGATAGTAGCTATGATGCATATAAAAAACATTTCATATAGGAACCACCTCCATCTTAACAGCTTTAGGCATGGAAGGAAAAAAAGCCTAATAGGAAATTCTACACCCAATGGTCAAAATCAATCCAATGTGGGAAAACACATCCATAATAAGGTTAATAAACCCCATTCTCAATTAAAAACCCTTACTCAAGAAAACAAATCATAGAAGGAAATAATTATATTAAATTCCAATACCACGCAATACCCTAAACTGGGGTATTCAGCACTTTTTGCACATATATCTCAATGAAAACCTAAGAAAAGTAACAGACCACCTACCACAACGTTGTATGATCAATATATTAGATACTTACCTTGGAATCGGCCTAGAATGTAGTAGATCTAAAAAATAAAAACAAAAAATCAACCATGAATAACTCACGGAAAAGTATAAATAAATATATTATGCTCTAGAAGAATGAAGAACTCACCGAGATGATTCCAACGCAATTGTTAGTGTTTGATTTAGATCATGGAAAAAAGTTAAGGGCTTAGAGAAGAATCGGTGATCATTGATCTCTTCTGGATGAGGCGATGTTAGAAGATGTCGTTTCTGCCAAATAGATGCAACCCTTCTCTGATATATCAAAAAAAATACAAGGTGTGTTCTTTAAAGATACACGGTGTGTACATGCCTTTACCGAGCCCCAGATTAGGTTTTATGTATCTCATAACACATAATCATGTACATGGACATTACACGGCTAGTACACATCCACTCACGACAACCAGATACACGGTGTGTACTCCGAAGTACACAGTGTGTACTCCTAAGTACAAGGCATTAACTCCATAAAATTTTTAATCATCAACGTTTTCTAAAAAATTCCAGAAAATAAGATCTATAGATGAAAACAATATTTGAGTTTTAAAAACATTCCATGTTAAATAAATTTTTTAATGAATTTCCCTAGTATGGTGGTAATTTTGAAGAATCCCCCAATAGCTCCGAACACTAAGAGCGTACATCTTCCTTCCTCTCCCAGTTCTCATCCTGTACTTTCCTGTGTTTACATAGCACCCGTAAAAAAAACAGACCAGCCACAGTGAACCTTCATGCAAAGATCAATAATTCTAATAGGATGCTCCTCAAATTATGTGTCCACCTCCAACTCAACCTCCTCAAGTAGAAAAAAATGATACAGTTTTGAGAGTTAACGTCATGGTTGATAATATTGGAAGAAGTCATGCATATCCTTGTATCTCTAGGGAAACTGCAATTGATAGGAAACCAGGCTGAATCTTTCCAAAACCTAAAATGGCCTATTGTATCTTCGAAAATGCATACACTATATCCAAATCCTCCTATGTCCCAGCCACGGTCTGACATGCAGAAAAACCTAATCTCCGACCACAAACATCAGAGGACGTCTCTGTCGATAAGCATAAGTCTACTATAATGAATTTTTATTAGACAGCCTCTTACTAATTAACACTATGTGCTTCATGGTCTCCTGGAAAATATGGGGTCCAAACATAGCTTCCTCTCCCACCTCCATCCAAAATAGGTGTGATCCGTATGGCCTACTGTACAAATCCTCATAAGGTGACAATTATATAGTTGCTTGAAAACTATTGTGGAAGGAGAAATTCACCATAGGTATGTTCTTATCCTAAGAAACTCTAAAATCAAGAAAGCATGATCGAATCATGTCCTCTAGCACCTAAATCGTACGCTTGGACTGGACATCTGTTTGGGGATGGAATGTTGTACTTAGAAGTACCTATGTACCCAAAGCCCTCTGTAGCCCCTGCAGAACTTGAGAAGTAAAACATGCATCATTGTATGAAAATATTGAGTGTGGGACCATATGTAAATGTATAATCTCCCAGATGTCAAACCTTCCTAGATTATCAACACTGATGTTCTCGTTGATTAGAAAGAAGTTTGAAACCTTTGTCAGTCTACCAATTACAACCCAAACTACATCGTTCCCTCGAGGAAACCTCAGAAAACCTATCACGATGTTCATCAAGATATCATTCCCCTACCACCTTGGAATGGGTAACTACTGAAAAATCCCAACTAGACGCTGATACTCTATCATCACCTGATGACAGGTTGAACATCTCATAGAAATACTCGAAAAATCTCTCTTCATACCTGTCCACCAATACAGACTGTTTATATATTGATTCATCTTGGTGACCCCAGTATGAACTTCCCAAACTGAGGAGGGAAAATACTGCATCATCTCCTTAGGTATATCTCCTGACACCCATATTCACCCAAAAATGAAAGATCTCATCCTCTCTTATAGTGCATTATGGAATATGGACCTCTCCTAACACGGTCTTTAGAAGGACTAGGCCTTCAGAATCTGATAACTTCCTCATTCACACATAGTTAAGTTTACTAGAGGTAAAATCTATAGGCACATGATCCTTAGCCTAGTTGGTAAGGACTCCGTAAGTGCACCCAATCGGCTAGGGATAACCTCCAGGAGAAGGTAGAATTTTCGAGGAGTACTGTAGCAGTACTGTAGCATGAATTGTGTAGTTCTGTAGCTGGTATAGTAGCGGGAACTGTAACAGGAAATGTTTGGCACTGTAGAAGGTGGGAATATTTCCTCGTTTGGGCCTTCGGGCAACTGATTTGGTTCCTACGTCTTTTAAAGCCTTCGGGCCACCCAGGCCTTCGAGTCAGCAAGGCCTTTGGGCCAACTCAAGGCCTTCGGGCCACCTTAAGTGCAGATGAAAACCAGAAAACCTACAAGGACCAAGATCTATAAGGAGGATGATCAAGGAGCATTCACTAGATCAGAAGCTAAATGGATTGCAAGAATGAGAGGGTATGGCACCTGCCATCGGGACAAGCCTGTGCATGCACGGGAATGCCTAGCTGAACAACCATGCGAAGGTGGAGAGCAGATTTCATGATGACGATGGTGGGGTGGAGCAGTTCCAAGTAGTTAGTCTGGGTTGTATGCATGCTTGAAGCCTATGGGAAATGAATTCCTCTAAGGCCTACGATCCATGTAATACTTACGCATACGGGCATTGTAAGGGTTCCACCTCACCCCTTGAAAGGTGGATTATCACAATAAATAAAAAATGAATGCATTAGGGACATTGGAGGAGGAGGAGAGGTAATATATATAGAATAAAGATATGTCTTCCCCTATCTATCTTGCACCTCTAAATTTATCTAATAGCATAGATCCATTAGCTTCCAGTCACTACTGGCCTCTTGAACTGCCTGTATCTGAGTCCTCCTGCTCAACTCATTAGCCACTCTGTATCCTTTTCCAAGTGTGTATACAAGCTCAAAGTCAAAATACTAAAGGTACTCAACCCACCATTTTTGTCTTGGATTTAGATCACACTGGGTAAAGAAATACTTGAGAATTTTATGGTCAATGTACACCAAATAATTCTCTCCCTATAGATAATTTATCCAATAATCTAAAGAATGGAAAACAACATCCAACTCAAGATCGTGCATCAGGTAATTTATCTCGTGCGGCCTCAATTATTGAGACTCATATGGGCCATGTAATAGTTATGCCTACAGGCCTTGTAAGGTTCCACCTCACCCCTTTAAAGGTGGATTATCAAAATAAATAAAAAAATGAAGGCATTCGGGCCATTGGAGGAGGAGGAGAGGTAATATCTATAGAATAAAGAGATGTCTTCCCCTATCTATCACGCACCTCTATATTTACCTCATAGAATAGATCCATAAGCTTCCAGTCACTACTAGACTCTTGAACTGCCTGTATCTGAGTCCTCCTGCTCAACTCATTAGCCACTGTGTAGCCTTTTACAAGTGTGTATGCAAGCTCAAAGTCAAAATACTAAAGGTACTCAACCCACCATTGTTGTCTCGAATTTAGGTCACGTTGGGTAAAGACATACTTGAGACTTTTATGGTCAGTGTACACCAAATAATTCTTTCCTGATAGATAACTTATCCAATACTGTAATGAATGGAAAACAACATCCAACTCAAGATCGTGCATTGGGTAATTCCTCCCGTGTGGCCTCAATTGTTGTGACTCATATACAACAACTCCTTTCCCCTATATGAGCACTTCTCCCATCCTAATATGTGATACATCATAGTAGACATAATAACTCTTTCTTGGATTTGAAAAATGTAGTATCAGTGATGAATTCAACATATATTTTATCTCTAGAAAGGATGACTCACAAGAATTTTTCCACAAGTACTTTGCACCCTTCTTATTAAAGCCTGATTGTGGCGTTGATATGCATGAAATATCCTTTATAAATTTTCTGCAGTAACCAGCCATCCCTTGAAAATATCATACCTCAAATAAATTCTTTAGATGCTCCTAGAAAACTATTTCTATCACTTTCTCTGTGTCTACTAATACTCTTATCTCTGAGATTACGTGACCCCAGAAGTGAATCTTGTCCATCCAAAAGTGGAATTTTGAAATCGTACCATATAACTAATTCTTCTTCTATATACTCAAAATAATCTCAGGTTGGGTAGCATGGTCATGTCATGTGTGAGAGTGTACTGAAATATCTTCCATGAAAACCACTAAGAAAGATTCCATGTATGGATGCAACATTCGGTTCATCTATTCCATAAAAACATCTGGCGCATTCGTGATATCGAACAACATAACCACATACATGTATATACTATACCTATTCTAGAAAGATGTAAGAGTGGTATCAGATGGTCTAATGTGCAACTGATGATAACCATATCTCATGTCAATCTTTGAGAACACCCAGGATCCTTGAAGCTGATCAAAGAGATCATCAATCATCGGCATGGGATATCGGTTCTTGACTGTCAACATGTTAAGAATCTGATAATCCACTCAAATATGGAGGTTATTTTCTTCCATATTCACAAATAGGATATGCAAACTGTAAAGTCCCATGGTTATCCTGATATAGACTAGAAATATGGGTTCTAACTCCTCCCAACCCATGATGCTCGGGTTCCCCTCTATTCGCCTGGACATCCCATTTTTTCGTATATAGAAATGAATCACCATTTGGTGAAATAATGCTCACCCAACATCGATAGAAGTAGACAAAAAAATG
This sequence comes from Viscum album, assembly GCA_963277665.1. Lineage (NCBI taxonomy): Eukaryota > Viridiplantae > Streptophyta > Magnoliopsida > Santalales > Viscaceae > Viscum > Viscum album. The sequence continues at coordinate 368,889,564 of OY728130.1, read as the reverse complement.
TTTTGGAAACAACCAGTCCATTTCAAGAATGACATCATTACATTCCATCTTTAAGACATAGAGGTCCCATAAGAAGTCACACCCACTTTCCTCAAGAGGGGAATACCTTTAGGGATGTACACTAGCCATTATAGTCTCCAACGGTGTGTCCGACATCTGAATATCAGTAGAATTAGTGATACAGAGCCCATGGATTCCCACAACAGCAAAAGATATTAATCTATGGGAAGCACCTGTATGAAAAGTGTAGAATCTAAAACTGAGGGAACTAGAATCGTACTACTAATTGTAGAGGGTCCGAGGTCTTCCTTCTACTGGTTATACTCCACTACAAATATATGGCACGTATCGTGCCCCTACGGCCATGCCTGACCACCCTGACCTGATCCAACATATTGTCGCTAAAATCCTGGAGACTGGGTACCACAACCACAATCTCCACCTTGTCCTAAATAGCCAAATGAACACTAGTTCCAAGACTGATGAGAAACTGGTGGTCCTGATCATAAATGAGGAGTCATAGAAAAATCATTTTCACCAACTACTGGTGGGAAAAACTGACATTAACACTAAATATGACCCATCTTTCCACAAGATCGACACTCAACTAGGTCTCTCGTGCAATGTGGCCATGTATGGATGCCCATCCCACATTGGTAGCGCACCACCAGGGAACCTGAAGGTGTATCCTTACTACTTGGATCTCCATGTGTAGAATCCCTACAACACATCATACTAATCATCCGAATAAGCACTAACTATGGATTCTATTTCTCCCTATCCCACCTCTCTATAATCGTTTAGGTTTTGCTCTATGATCAGCTCCTGGTTGACTATGGAAGATATAGTTGTCAACTTGAAGATGTTCACCTGAGATCAAATGCCTTCCCTAATACCATCCTAACACTTTTTATCTAATAATAACTCATCAACCCCTAGAAGGGATGTGAATCACTATAACACTGTGAAATGAGAAGAATACTCCATGAACGATAGAGTACACTACTCCAAACTGAAGAACTATCGGGAATGAGTTGTCCTCAATGTCTCTGGATATTAGTAGTCATAGAAGGTATTATGGAACTCATCACAATCCATAACAAAGATTCATCCCATCAGTGATATCACATCCCACCATCTCTGGGTGGAATACCAATTCATGTAAGTAGTGGGAATCACCCTCCTTTAAAGAGGCTTCTCCATATGTTGGATGATATATAGCATAGATTCTAACCATGAATATGAATCCTGAGGTCCTCCATCCCTTGAGAATGTGGGAGGATGTTACTGTTGAAAAACCCACACCAATTCTTCCAAAGATGGGGTAGGAGGAGGTTATCTTTGGAAAGTACATATAAACTACATGAATCCCTCTCAGAACTATGCATCGACACTTTTATCTACGATAATAGCTGGTGACAAGAATGGAAAGAAGAGAGGGTCCACTGGTAGTCCTTTATATACTATATTCTGGGTTTGATCACTACCCTGTATCTGGTGTACAACTAGAGTACATATCCGGGCCATAACTATAGAAAGTCAACCACACACCTTAGTTCAAAATTATCAAGGACTGAAACATAGTAGTACAAGAAAGAAACAAGAGAAAGGAATCATCCAGGTTTTTCAACACTTGGATTCACATCACTTATTAACCCATCATGGTGTGTTCCATTTTGCTTTCACATGGGAATGTACTTCAACCAAAATAGGTTGTGTAACACTCCTACATAGGGTGTGTTCCTCCCAAGGACACAACATGTACTTGAATCAATTCCCCCTGCCTGATTTCATTTACACTTCTATGACACACAATTTCCTTAAATCAAGATTAAATGGCATGTTTATTCTAGACACGACATGTACAAGAAGGAATCCACCAAGCCATTCCATTAGTCACATTTCATGTTACGCGGTTGACTCCACAATGCTTTTTTATGATAGACAGTGTGTACTACCGAATTTTCATCCCATTGTGTCGTTAGTGACATGGCCAGATAAATTTTCACTACAGCACAGTGTGTATGTTCGGAACACATCATGTTCCACCAATTATTTCCCAACCCCGTGTCTCTGCCCACATAGTAAGTCACACAGTTAAAGTCAACACAATGTGTGCATATAGTATCCAACATGTACTAATGAAAAACAGTTCCTTCTTGAGAAAAAGGATACATGTCATGTATTCATCATTACACACAGTGTATTTGTTTTGTTTTTCCATATAGTTAGCCATAGAAACTACTCTGGAAGCCCATAAAACACCGAATCAATCATCTAATGTGCCAAATTCTTATATGTGAGGGACTATTTTCCCCATGAATCAATTCTTGGAATATTATACATGTACATCACAAGGAATAAAAATTCATTCAAACACATGATCCAACAAATTCTGATCCATGAGTGCCCATAACACCTCAGGGAACAATGTTTGGATCTCATTAAAACAATTTTACACAATTAATTACCATATCAAAAAATATGTTTTCTATCAAATCATCTATCACAATAGCAAGAATATCTTGCACAACATCTATCACAACAACATGAAATCGGTAATTCACCTTAAATGTCATGACAATAATGCTTGTCATGTGTACTCTAGTAACTGCCTATATGATGCATGAGATGGTATACATTATTCTCATCAGTTTGAAACATAAATAGAACCTAAAAACATCAACAATAACAGCAAAAAACACGTGAATCACCCAACATTGAAATCAAATAAACTGTAATATTGAAAAATTAGAAAAAATGTAATAATCTAGGTAAATTAGCTTTTCCCTGTACCTGGGTTAGCTCCTCCTTGGATAAAATTATTTCAAACTACCCATTCCTTCCTATCCCTGGCTATAGGATCAAAATAGTAAGTCAAGAAGATAAGAATTCATCTGGAACCACTTTTTAACGTCCCTATTCTAGTTCCTCCAAAAGCTTTCCTGTACTCGGTTGGCCCCATGGCCTTAAGCGCATTTCCATGAATGCAAGAGGATGTTGACTAGCAGTGAGGGCCTTGGCTGAGATTGTGGGGAAACTATTCCCTCATTGGCAGAGTAACACAGCAGAAACCAACGTATAACAGTAGCGGGAGTAGTAATGTTGTACAATAAGTAAATCATAGAATAATGGATATGAAAAAAAACAACAACATATATATATAAATAATGATGCACGTCACATGTATCTAGGAATGTATCCAAAAAAGTCACAATGCTACAACACTATACTATGCCAATGTACAAGGAAAACAAGTAAACATATCCAACATCATCACAATCCTCATCATTTTCCCATGCTCTCTAGCCCCATAATAATCAAGTAACATAAGAAAATGGTGCATTCTAATATCTATACCTACAATAATATAATCTATTTGGGCCCAGAAGCCTGACCCAAATAGGGTGTGAGGTGACTCCCAATATTCTGCCACCCAAAGATCTGCGCCTAACTATATTTGAATATATATATATATATAGTAGGAAATACGGGAAAATCATTAAGGAAACTAAGAGTATTCAAAAGTAAACAATATTATAGTTTCAACTACATCATTTACTTTTTTTAATTATCCAACCAGAAATTACATGTAACACTCTGGGAAGTTCACAGAGCCTAACCCCTCTGGTTTGACTTATAAAATAAAGATATAATGAACTTATGGGTATGCTCACACGGTCTAACCCCTTTGGTATTATATAACAAGGACTCTCCAAGGAAGAAATCACCATCAATTGCAATTATAGTATTTTAATGATAAACTACAGAGTCTCTGAGGAATCACTCAATTTCAATTCCTCATATAGTCTCATAAATGTAACTATAGACACTCTAAAGGGAAACTCGACATCAATCCCTCCCATGGTATCATAATGTGAAAAGTATAACAGACACCTTATGGAATCCCTAAACATCAATTCACTCAATGGTATAACTACACAGGTTTCCCACAACCCTATGTTATATAATCATATATAAACGATATCTGATATCCCAGTTTAACCTCAATATTCTACTTGAAAAACAACTACAATGCATATCACAATCATGTCATATAGTAGTCAACCCCATCCTTACAGCACTAGGCATGGAAAGAAAAATTGCCTAATAAGAAATTCTAGACCTAATGGAGAAAATAAAACAAACATGGGAATAAACAATACTAACAATGTTAAAAAACCATATGCTCAATCTATTACCCCTACTCCTGCAAACACATCACAATAAGAATTAACATGGATAAATTCCCTAAGCACGCAATAACCTAAACTAATGTATTGGGAAATTTTTCACATATAACTCAAATATAATGTATATAAAGGAAAAAACCACCTACCTAAATGTTATAATATTGATATGGTTGATCCTTAGACTCTAAATCGACATAGAATTCGGTAGATCTACAAAAACACCTAAAACATTAAACCTATAATAACTCATGGAAGATGAAAAATCAAGAAAATAGGCTCTATAAGAAGGAATAACTCACATAGTCAATTCTAACACAATTGACTGTGTCTGATTTAAAGCACGTACGATGGATTGGGGGATCAGAGAAAATCAGTGATCAAATGTCACTCTTGGATGAAATAAAGAAAGAAGAAATCATTTTTTCCAATTAGACTTGTCCTCGGTTCGATATATAAACTAAAAATAAAATATCACAATGTGTTCTTAAACGATCCATGGCGTGTACATGCCTTTACTGGGCCCCACTTTAGGAGGTCTCCAGGTCACCACTCAAGATTGTGTACAAAGCTGTTACAGTTCCACTAAAGGCAACCAGATACATGGAGTGTACTTCTATATGTAGGGTGTGTAATCCTAAGTACACAGTGTGTACTCTTAGATTTTTTATGTTCTCCTTTTCTTCACATAAATACTAGAAAACCATATTCATACCTAAAAAGAAGATCTAGGTTCTTATATCCAACGTGAATTTTTCGGGACTGAAAGGCGATAGAAAATGATAGGGCTTGAACCTCAGAGAGGCATCCAATGTACCCTTTTTAAAAGTCAGAGAACAATGTCCACAAAGATCCGATGGGGGGAAGGCATGGGGATTATGCATGTTTATCAGTCCATATAGGATGTCATGGACTATGCATAATCTAAGCCCGGGAGAGTCGTTCTCATCGTATGAAACACAAGCAAACAATAAACCTGAAGATCACATCGTGAATTTCCATCAACGAGAAGTGGTGTGTGGGTTATGCATTACTAGCATCCCATAGAGGAAATAAAAGCGTACACTTAGTAAGATGCGTGATGTGAAATGAGGGTAACCAGGATTATGAAGAGGATACGGTCATCGTACCTAAATCATCCCATAATAGGTTATTGGGGATTACATGGAGACTGCCTAAGGTGCACATAGTGACAAAGAACATTGTGAAAGAGATAGTGGGAGGGAACCCATTCACATACCCTATCTGACCCTCTTGGACCATCCACACATGAATCCATCAAAGATTAATACCATGTATCAAGGACTCGTGTGCTTGGCAGTTTATCATCATGTAGCTTGGATGTTGAGGATTCACTCTACATCCCTCAAACATACATAACTGGAACACATCAACCCTTGGTGATAGGAAGGAACCAGTAATGACATATGGTGATGAGGTTGATGATTGATCCATTTAAGATATCAAATTATCATGTCTATGTGAATAAGAAATAGTCATTAGCATTCATATGCAAAGATGTATGGGGCAAAGAAAAATAACATGAAGTATCACCCAAGGGACCTTGAAATAACTTCATACAAACAAGGAGAGTGGTAAAGGAGAGGGTCACGTAAAATTGGAGACATGGGAATGAGGGGATTTTCAAACAGAATGGCCTTGGCGAGGGAAATGATATTCACGAAGGAATGGTCCTTGGTGAATGGAAGTATCATCGTAAAGGGAAGAGACTTCCTGAAGGGAAGAGTGTTTTTAAAGGGAAAGGTCTATGAAAATGGAATGGGCATCATGATGGGATGGGTCTTCATGAAGGGAAGGGGCTTGTGAAGGGATGTTTCTTCACGAAGCGAAGCCTTCGATAGAGTAGGGCGATGATTTAGAAATTAAATCTTTGTTTGTATATTACTTCATCAAGTCTCTAAAATTCACGAAGTTTTGAGCACCCCGAAGGGGATCCTTAAATTACAATGTATATATTCCATTGCAAAGGGATTTCCCACCATAGGTGGAGGCATTACCGAACACAAATAAGTATGAATCGTAGTGTCCAAGTACCATTGGTGATCCATATGATGGTTTTGTGAAGGTACTTGTGAAATGGAGCTCAGAATATGAAAGGGTGGAGTAAAAATGTTTTGACAGTGGGGTGAGACCTCTATTTATAGGAAACGAATGTCAGAAGGGGTCATAAAACTCACTGTAGAGAGGAGTGATTCCACAGAGAGGAGGTGCCCTGTAAAAATTCATTGACCTTGCATAGGGTGAAAGACACTGTAGAGAAGATCGTAGATGTGAGACTCTCGATGATTGATGAAAACATAGAGAGGACACACTCCAATGGAATGAATCAGACTCGCTGAGGCTCCATGACACCATAGAGGAAATTGTGGAGGAGGTCTTCCTAAAGGTGGGCTAGACATATGGAGGGCATCGTGAAGGTACCCTTTGGGATGAATTGGATGGATTTAGGGACCATATAAGATCTGATTAATTCAACACCATCTATGACTTCTCTCCCTTGGAGAGATGAATTTCGGCACCAACAGATCCCCCCAACCACATCAGAATTGGAGCCGATGGAAAAGAGTGTCCAATTCCTAGTGTATGATGATAACGATACTATGAGGAATGAACATATAGTGGATTGTTTTGATGGGCTACAAAGGTGGTCATGATGTCGCTTTTCAGAGGACCTCACAAATATAAATCATGAAGCAACGATCACAGAGAGGCGCCGCTATGTGTAGGTGGGAGGCACCATGAAGAGCCCATACGAGTCTCCGCATAGACCATCCGTGGGTTTCTATGAATCCAGTAATGAAATAACTTATAAATAGGGAACCAAAGTTATTTTTCAATATCTAGGTTAGCGCGACTGATTGTTATTGTTATTTATCATTGTGAAATGATCCTCTCAGCGAACACTTTTAGTGGACTTTATTTCTTTAGACTAGTGCTTCATGAACACTTTTAGAGAACCGTTGAATCACTATCCATTGATTGATTTGCGACATAGGATGAAGTCAAGGCTACATTGTGGAGGGTAGGAGGCTTGAAACCATCTCCATGAAAGGTCTTCGTAAAAATTCACGTAGACCGATTTTTCCTTCAAGATTCTTGCCCAGACTAGAAACATTCTCCATGTCTTGGGGCTAATAATATCTCTAGATGTTTCATGAGAAACTCATACTGATACATATTAGCGGGAGGAAATGGAAATAAACATCAAAATATGAGAGTACATCAGGATTACTTCTGATCACCAGTCATTAATTGAATGGGTGATGAAGGTGCAGAAGGAATTCCCATTGGGAAAGTGACTTCCAATTTATGGATTTGGTTTTTCAGATGAAGTCTCCATACTAGACACCAGCAAGGACGATCCAACCTATTTGTAAAAGAGCACCCCCAAGATATACCAATTGTATAGGAATGCATATGGACACATTGTAAAATATCACACCCCGGTCACAACACATTGACATTACAATATAATGTAAAAAACATAAATGGTATGGAATTGGTGAAGGATATTTCTTCCCCTCTGAACAACACGATTATCAAGGAAGGGATCGAGAATCCAGAGAATGAGTGGATCACAAGATGGGATTTGGGCCAAGGTTGGGACTTCACTAATGACTGGGCCTGAAGATACTGGGTATGTACATCCTGTGAAGAGTTCAAGAATATAATTAGGTGTGTAGGCTAGAATGAAGTGGCATGGGCCTCCCAAATCAGAATCTCTCAACAGAGGGAGATTATACCAGAATTTCCATGATGGTGGTCATTGGATTCCAAAACATTCCATCAGCATCACAAGGAGGATGTAATTATCCTCTGGGACCTTCATCAAATTTCAGGAATCCTAATCCTTAGTGGTATGTATGATGAGTTCCTCCCCACCATGAAGGTTTTGGAGGATAGGAAGAACATGTCCCCTTTGGCGATGGAATTGTTGAGGCTAGTACCATGTAAATATAAGATATAGAGAATAAACGATACATCAACATTATGTAGGGGTTTGACTATTTTTTTAATTTCCCACTGGTGGAGGAAACACTACCAGAATGGCCCCACATATGTCAACTATGATAATAGTGGGATTAATAAGGACCATACTGGAAGATCCTAGAGGATAGATAGGAGAAACGTTGGGGGTAAAATGGCATGTCTGTGTAGCATGTAAAAGTTAGGCTGTCTAATTCATTTCAACACTAATATGTGGGTGGATATTACAGGTCAGAGATGCCCATATGCGGGTGATACCACTTACATTCATCATAGCAGGTCAACTAGATGGCGATGACCACATCGAACTGGGCATACTGGTGCTATCAATGATATACTGTCTACTCCGACACATCAGTGAGGGAAAGAGGCCCATGTGGGTGTGCATTCTGTTTAATGTTCTATATAAATTGATTGTGTCACACATGGTGGGATATGAATATCATAACCACATATCTCATCTAGGGATACATTCTTGGCCGTCAATTTTTAATATTGCATAGAGGGCTCCATTGAGATTGGATGCAGTGACCACATCGGGGAAGGGGTGGTGGGAAAAACAATTCATCTTCCACCCATTCACTTTGCCAACAGGAGCGTATACTGATGATGACACAAATAATATAGAGAAACAATTGTATCTTGTCCCTTTTTTCCTATGGTGTGTTGGTGGAACCAGTTGACTATTAATGTATATGTGAACCATATACCCCATACTGGTTTGCCTGAAAATTCCTATGCGTGTAGAGGTTGATCCCATAGGTGTACACAAATGTGCACCACAAGAACCACCTGTGTGTGATAAGACAACTCTGGATGATGTTTACAAGAGAGGATATGAATATTTGGAATTATTGGCTCCATCCAATGCTATATTTAGACGGGTTCATGAGTTTGCTCAAGTCTGGGAGACTACCTACCCCGGTGAGATTATGAAGTTACTGACTACCCGACGAACCAAAGTGGTCTCTACACATCGACGTTGAACTGTGATGACAGAGGGGCATCATGAAGGTGGTGAAAACATGGATCAATGTGATGAGACTATAATATCATGGGACATAGTTTACGAATTTGTAGGCATTGGACCAGTGTTGGATACAAGGTGAAGAGAGAGAGGTAATGGTGTAGGGGTCAGTGGATCTACCTAGGAGGACCCAGAAGAGAGGTGAGTCACCACGAGGCTTTCACACCCCCCCCCCCCTTCACAAGATCTGGGGAAAGATATGTGTTTATTAATGATTCCTTATTATTATATCATCATAGAGGATGAGAATGGTTGGGAAAACAAAAAATAGTATCTCAGTTTTAATGGTCTATAGAAAAACATGAACATGCACTGGATAACACTAGGAGAACATGGATTTGTGAAAGGGGGATTCAATGATACCCTTATTGAGGTATGGAAGTTTTGGACGTAATACACTCTAATGATGACATGAGGCTGATGATTCATCAGGTTAGGTTGATGTTAGTCATGATTAATCCTATAGAATTTATGGAATATCAACTATCAGATCATTTTTACATTCCCAGTCATGGATAAAAATATTGGGAGGATTAAGTAAAAAAGGGAGATTTATATGGGAAGTGAAGGGGTCTTCAATGGGATTTTATCCTAAAGAAGGTAAAATAGTGTCCTCAGGTGGAATTCCATGGGTGAGTTTTTCATAACTCTAGAAGTGAGTTACCACTCCCTTTCACTGCACTAGTGATATTCTTACCTTTTCTAACATTCTCAACTGAAACTTATCTTTGTAGAAAAATTTTTAGTCAACCACTCCCACTATTGAGGATGAAGGTATGATAGGAGAAGGGAGCTAAACACCAGGACCTACAGCTGGAGAGATAATGGTTTCAGAATCCAGTAGTGCTAGGGGAGTAGGGGTAGCCACCTCAAAATCATAATATCCCACAATCATATATGGATGACCATGTCATGGAGTCCCAGTGATGATATACCCAAGGTGAGATAAAGGTGTTGAACAGGGTATGTATTCTGCTGTAGAGCTATAAACGATGTCTGATCGGTCAAATTGGCTAACATAACCCATTCTTGCATATTTTCTAGAATGGTACACATGTTTCTGGTGCCACAGGAAGGATGATTTGATGATCTAATTCAAAGAAGGGTGGTGATCCTTAGAACTGAGACCCCAAGATGACTAGACCATAGTTGTATATGAGAAAATGGGGGTGATGAGTGATATTGTATGTGGGATAGAGTTTGGAGTCAGCTGAGTGGACATCATTGAATTAGAATCAAGCAATGATAACCAACCTGAAAGAGATCCTACATCTTATCTCCTGGATTCATTTCCCAAATGTGATCATGTTGACTCAGGGGAGCAGGACTAGACTACATCTGATGAAGAGGATAGAAAAGATATTGAACAATGTTCATGAAACCTATCAAATGATTCATCGACAACACAACACAATAATAGTGGAAATATATATTGGAAAATGTTTCCCTCAGTAGTGAGAACTATGCGCTAGAGAAGTGGGTTCTTGACAACCTCACATGTTCATTCGATATTACCTTGATGAGAAGGTACAGGAGTATGCTTATGACAGTAGTGTTGGTCGACAATGGAGGAAGACATCAAAGACATTAGGTGGGTGAGCAAGATGTTTGGTGTTTGAGGGTGCGCGTGGCTAAACATTATACTTTCATTAGAGTCCACTCAGAATTCATATCTCGATTAAAGGAAAAGATGATAGAAGATGAAAAGAAGATGAGGAAAGCATACAAATATTTTGATAATATCCAAGTTGGAGAATACTGAGTGGGAACCAGGGATAATGAATTGCACCCTATGGCTAGAGAAGAGAAGAAGGATCATTCCAGGTGAGAGAATGTTTTGGAGGCCAGACACCAAAGAGTGGTAGAGCTAGAATGCACTATTGAGGAGGTGAATCCATATATTGGAAGGGAAATCTATGGGCATTGTAACTTGTATGATCTCATAAACATATTTTAATACTTGTATTATAATTTTGGTTGTGTGCATGAATCCCATTATTTTCTTTGATTAATGTATATCAATCATAACTATGAAATATCTAGAGAACACTCCCTTTGCCCACGTGGGTCATGCCAAATGTGGAAAATAAGGGATGACCACATAATTATTCCCTAAGAATGTGAGAATTCCATCAAATCACCAAACACCCAGGGTTTGAATGGATACTTAATGATTTTGGAATGAATTATCAAAATATCCAAACCGCCCTCCCCCATCATGCTCTACAGCATGAGTGGGAAAATTCTAGTGGTATAAGAATCAATCTGAATAATGTGGGATGAAGAATGTGAATTATGATACCCCAATTTTGGATGCAGTGAGGATGGAATAGTTCCAGAGGATTTTTGTTGAAAAAATTTCAACGCAACATCCGTATCACATTAGCCTAAAGATGGAACAGAAAAATGAGGGTCTACTACTAACTGCATTCGAAACGTGGGTCCAAATTCAGAGTGTCATCTGATGTCTTCCAGAACGTCGGACTAGGAAATTAGGTGATCCTTAAGGTAAAATATCATATCAATATGGTGCTTATTTCAGATGTGAAAGGGAATTGGTTCTCCAAATAGAGGCCATGCACAATGTGGTGATGGAATAATGGGTTGTTCCGATGTATTCCAACACTCTTAGTATTAATCAACCATGAAAAATATTCATCGGGTGAGTATATCTGTTTGAATCTAGACCAAGCCTACTTCTATGAGGGACCTAACTCATTAGGATATAAGAGTGTCTATAGTTTTATGTCATGTAAAGGGGGAAAATAATAATTTAGTTTTGTCATCATAATCTGAGGGCGATGGAATATTTTAACATCATATGATCTAGATGTTGAATATAATTTATGGTCGTATGATTAGGACATTGCAGATAGTATAAGTTCATACAACCTTGACCCTTCCAAATAGTGTATAGTCATATTACATGGACTAGGAACTCCTATAGTAAGGTCATAGTGTTCGTAACATGATTTGGGGAAAGGATCCATGGATGTTAATGGTCCTAGGGCTAGGCCTGAGGTGAAATGTTCGAGCATTCCTACATATCCCATAAGGATGGGAATCAAGTTGTAAATTGTTCTAGAATATATCTTGGTTAAATACCAACACTGGTGGGGGAAATAATCTATGGCGAGGAGGCTGACACATCCCATAATTGTCATGGGGCACCCCGAACATGTTCAGTGAAGGGTCACAGTTTAAATCCATACATCGAAGATAGGCTCATGCAGTTTATTTTCATGAAGTACGGACATAGAAATGGATAACAGTCGAGAAATGTATGTGGGATAGATAATGAAAAACCCGACATGAATGAGGACGTAAGTCCACACCAAAGTACATGATTCCGAGGAAACACATTTTTAAATGGCACAATAAGGTTCCGGGTTATATGGTTGGACCATATACAAGAAGTAAATGTGTCACTATGTATCCCAAGAAGAAGGGAATGAAGCCATAAATATTTATTGATGGTGATACAGTAGGCGGCCAATGGCGAAATGGTTAACATATTCTCAAGTGAATACATCAAATTGATTGGTAATTTATCATTATGTATCCAAGGCGCAGAAGACGTAGTTTAGCACCATATGATAATGAATTAATAGTTCTTATTTTATGGTCATAGAGCTTGGACTAAAAATATCATAATTCTTGAAGCATAAATTTGTGATGTGGTGCCATAATGTAACCCAATGTGAATGAGGAAAAAATAGTCCACACCGCACCACAAATTTTTATATGAACACACATAGTTTAAACTCTTGATGCCTGAATTAAGGGACTGATGCACTTAGTTTATGGTCCTAGGATCGGACAAAAAATGGGAGGATTCCAAAAAAATAAATAATTAATGTGGTGCCATAAATCATCCCTATGTGAATGAGGACAAAAGAGTCTGCACTACATGAAAAATATCGATAAGAATGCACAATTATTAAATACATTATGCCCAGACTAAGTGATATAGGATCCTATTTTATGGTCATAGGGTTCCAACAAAAAGAAGTTTGACTATTCAATATATTAACAAAACTAACCCATATATGTATACCCATGTTACATGTGATTGATTTCAGAAACAAAGGTAGAGAACCTCTTTTCATCACATGGAATACATAGTAGGGGGAGATGGTGTGGAGTGAAAGATGAACCTCATGATACCAATTCACCCTCTTTAACATGCATATGTGCACTTAGGGATAACACCAAGGGCATAAAATTCCAATTAATTATTATTAAGTGGAATGGGATGTGAATCATGTGAATTATATATAAGGATCAATGGGGGTACCGTAATGATGGAGGATAATAGTTTACTATGTTTGAAACACACTATCCATATCAAGTGACCAGAAATTGGATCTAACATTCGATGGTTACCCGTTGACAAAATTGGAAATGCAGATCCTATCATAAAATTCTTTTCAAAATCATCCTAGACGTTGGCTCAAAGTGGTAGGCGAGGCATAATCCCAAGAATCCATACCATCTGGGGGTCCTTTCAGATGCGAAATATGATGGAAACCAAATTAAAGGGAGATGCGAAGCATGAAAAATAATTAACGCGTATCCATGTGGAATCGAGACTTTAGGTATTAATGCACAATGCATATAAATATATTAGTGATCCAAAATAGATGTCGATAAGTCTATAAGAGAGCGTAAAAATAGGTTGATGAACCGAGTGATGGAATCGAAGATGAAATGTATGGGTATTCCTATATATCCGATAAGGATGGGAATCTAGCCATAAGTATTACTTGAGACACTATGATGTTCATTGTTGCGCGGTAAGGATGTAAGGATAATAGAAGGGAGATCACTGAAGGGACATACACAACACAACTATTATAAACACGATGTGAACGAGGATATACGTCCACATACACCACACCATGTTCTTCCGATAAAGTTTGGCATAAGGGGGCCAGAAGAAGGTAGGATTTGGAGTACCTAGGATGGAATTGAAGATGAAATTTCCAAGAGTTCCTATGTATCCCATTGGGATTGAAATCAAGACATACATAGTTCATGAAGATGGAATGGTAGGGTATCAACGATAGGGGAAATACTCTCATTTAGGTCTAGCCCATGCACCAAAAGAAGAATCATTTTATGGATCTTGTTTGTTCTTTTGTGTGGGTGTGTGTTTTTTAAGCAACAATGTGAAAACAAAGAATTTGGGCATCAACGATGGAATCAATCCATCTTTAGACTTCAAAAATGGCATGGTAGATGACTGATAGCAAATATGGTTAAACCTCAAGAGACGACACCATAATGCAGTGTCATTTTTCGTTCTGTGACTAGGATGATTATGTTAATGTTTATGGTCATATGATATGACCATACCATGCATTTCAACATTGTAACACCCCATGATTCCATGGTACACTTCACTTTCAATAATGAAATATATTACATTGTACGCATGTTCGAGATTCTAACACACCGTGACCAATGAAAGTAGTAGTTATGAATAGTAATAACCACCTTTTGAAATTATATAAATTTTATATTTCCAAATGGACTTTATTTTTGTATTCGTAATATCGAATATAGCTTAGGATGATTTTTTTGTATATTTCTGAAAGACTTCAATTTTTTATGAATAGTGAAACCACTATGTGGTAGTTAAAAAACTAATTTTTCATTTAAATGAAACTTTACCACTTCTGGGAATTAAATTTCTAAAATTTGACATACATGGTTGTCATTAGTAAGTAAAATGTGGTTCAATGGGATGAAAATAATTTATGGTGAATAGTAACTTTTATGTTTTATTAATCGCGATTAAAGGTAATTAGTGTAATTTAAGGTAAATATAATGTTATAATAATATGAAATTACCTTTACACTTGTCCTACCCTTATTAGATGAGTCATGGCCGACCAAGACAATCCATGGGTCAACTTGGGGACCCCATGGAGCCACTTGGGTAAGAAAATGACATTAATAACTTTTTATCTAAAGTAAAAATAAAATTTTCACAAACATGTGTTGTTTTACTAAAACAATTATTACATTGGGTTATATAAGTTAACATTTAGAATATAAATATTAATTTGAAATATGAAAAGATTTCCCACATCATGGTTATTTTTTTATAATTTTTAGACATTAAATAAAATAAATTTTTTATGACACCATGATGATGCATCGATTACCTCATTAATTAACGATTTGAATGAAATGAAATGATAATGTAAAATATAAGACATACAGTTTTAAAAAACTTATTGGATGAGTATATTTCGAACCTTTATCACCTTATACTATAAATATATAATTTTGGGCCATTTATAATCTGAAACTCATTATATAATAAAGTATCATTTCTTGACTTTCCAAGAGTGACCCTCCTCTCCTCTTATAAAAGGCACCCACCTCTACCACCTTATTCACACCTTCAAAGCCATTTGGCTCAGACAACCTCTACCCAAACACACTCTCAAATTCCCTATATTACTCTTATAAGCCTCATATTTGGTAGAAGTCTTCCAAAAGAAGCCTTTGGCTCAAATAAAAAAGAGTTACCTGATTTTAAGGTAATGTCTTCTCTTATGTTGTTTTGTTTTATTTTTCTCCTCTAACCCCTTAAACTCTTATAATTTTTTAATTTTGTAAAAAAACCAGTATCTTCAATATACTAGGATTTTTTTATGATAAGAATTTGATTTACACTTACACACACCTTCGTCTAATGGTTAAAGAACATACTGTTTCTGTGGGTGGTGAATTACTGCTTCACAAAACAATGATTGTTCAATCTTCTATTAACACCTATCATGGTTTCCATCATGATGACACTTTATATATATATGATATATATTATGTTTATGTTTTCCTTATTCTTCTTTATTTTTCATTTATGTCATACCTTTATGATTTCCATTATGGGTAAACGCGATAATTTCATTTTAGGAAGTGTGGACTACTGCCTCCTCAAAGTGATTTGAATAGTTAATGCCATATGTGGGACGTATAAAGGATGGAGTTAATGATATTATATGTGATATTATACTGGAATTATAATATACTTTTATATCATTATTATTTCATTCGATTAAATACAAAATAGAAATGAATGTAGCGTTCATGCGTACGTATGGCTTACCGTCTCCATTAACAGTTCATTTCATTTCTTAACTCTAAATGCTATGTAATATAATAATTGCAGTTATATAATGGATATATATGATTTATAGTATATCTAAATAATGAATATAATTATGTATATAATGGATATTTTACCACATGGACAACTTGTAATTATAAGAAGTTTATTTTTGACTCAAGTACCAAAGATCGACAAAATGACCGTTATTATCTTAATTAATTACATAAAATTTATAACATGGTAATAAGTGATATAAAAGTAATAATTAATTTGAAAAAGGTTCTTAAGAAATTAGAAATTAACTCTAGTTTATTATTCAGGTGATTAAATAACGATCGATTCAAGATGGACACGAGGTAAGGGACATCATCCCAATATTCTTTCATTGAGGCATATTTTGTTTTAATACAAGACATTCTATTATACGATGTATAAACCCCTTTGACTTTTGAGTTTATTCAAAAGGAATATTTTTTATATGAAGCGTTTTACTAAATAATAGAAGGGAATGTTTTTTTGTCGTACGTATGCGGCGACAATGACTTCACCGCCGCTGTGACCATTATTTGAGTTTCAGCTTCCTCTACAAGCCATAACTATTTTTAAAATGAAAAATAAATACCATGTTTTACTTTTATTTTATTTATTTTATTGAAAAATGGTTTTGATAATGTTTTTATTATATCAATTTGTTGTATTTATATGTTGTGATTTTTTTTACTTTATGATGTAATGTAACATTTATGAATGTATCTAGTGTTTCTAAGGGTACTAAACTAATCGGTCTTTTGAGACTTGATCTTTTGTGATCATGCCAATGTTACGTAATAATGAACCGACTCTAGGTAACTGGGGTCGGGGCATTACAGTTGGTATCAGAGGTAGTTTATTACTAACCTTGGAAGCTAGATTTATAAAAAATATGATTTGATAACATAGCCCTAAGATAGACATTGAGGATTAGTATAGAAGACTCTCCTAGAATTTTGGTATTATAGAGATTTTGGGAGTTTTCCGAGTAATACATCCCTATCTTGATACGATCAGGTAAAGGAGTATCTGGAATAGATGTACCTAGGGGTAAATCCTGAAAATATAGCTTTGAGCTAGACTCGAACGGGAGCTGGTGTACGACAACGGGCCTTGCTGCACTCTTGTTTACGACACTCACGGGGGATATGCATAGGGTAATTCTAAATTTCTTTAAAAGACATTATGAAGGGTTTATGAGTATATACTTCTTCAAATAAAAAATTTCTTTTTATGATTATGGATTATATCCATAAAAATATTTAATTTATGTTAAGTATGTTACATGTTTGGAATTATGTACTTCAATTCCATAACTAGTCTAGTTTATGACATTGTTTAGAAATGGCTCCTAGTGGAAGGAATGGAAATTGTATCAATGTACACACTCCATGTAGGGATTTCCCTCCTGCTCAAGATAATTATAATTGAGCTGGTGATAAAACTGGTGCTGATCAGCTTATCACCAAATTGGGACAACTCACTCAGGTTATGAATAATAACCTTACTCATATGGAGCACCTTGATCTGCAATGTAGAGGATCAATGTTAGACCGCTTCATTAGGAAACAACCACCAACATTAAATGGGAGTACAAATCCCTTAGTAGGTGAGAAATGGATAAATTCCTTAGAGAAAATATTCCATGCCTTGGGGAGTAGTGTAAGGGAAAAGGTTATCATTGTAGTTTACTGCCTCACTTGAGACGCTGATCAATGGTGGTCATTGATTCAAAACCAGAAAGAAGGTTATGATGTATCAAACATGGAATGGAGGGAGTTCAAAGAGCTTTTATTAGAAAAATACTTTCCTCGTGACCATCGAGAAGATATGTAATGACAATTTCTAAGTCTAAGACAAATGGAAGATGGGAATGTCGCAAAATATGAGGCTAACTTTACATGGTTAGCAAGGTGTAATGCAGATTATATAGGTAACCCAAGAAGTAAGATTGATCGTTTCTTTGATGGGTTAAAACCATTTCTCCGTCGAGAATTGGTCTTACAATCCTTCTCGTTATACGAAGACATTTTCTCATGTGCTATTAAGACGGAAAAGGAATTCTCTATGTCTTATTACATTAAAGAAAAGCAAGAGAAGAAGAGATCTACTGATCACTCTAGAAATGGAAATAAGGGGAAGAAGGGAAAAGTTTATTACCCATCCTGTAGTAAATGTGGAAAAAATCACCCTGGTAATTGCCTAAAAGGAATGGGAGTTTGTTATAAATGTGGAGAAAAAGGTCACCAGGCTCATGATTTCAAGGGAACGAAAGAGGCTATCAATGTTGAATGCTACAATTGTAGAGAAATGGGGAATTATGAAAATAAATGTCCTAAGCGTCAGGGAATCAAACCTCAGAAAAGGCCAAGGGATCAAGGCTAAGCTTATGCTGTTACTAAAGATGAATTTGAATAAATATTGTATTTGTGTTTTTGGACTAAAGAACAATACTATGGTCATAAGAATAATGTGAAATATATATAAGGATTTTACTTCAGTACTTGTTGTTTTCATTAAGGTTTTAATATAATGAAGGTAATCATATATTTAGTAAGTGACAATCAGAGAAACTTTACTTATTTGGGGAATCTGATGTTACAATTGATTTTGGTATTTAGAGACCTTTTAGAGAAAGTCCGGACATAAGTATTTTGGATAACTATAAAGGTTGGAATGGATTAAGTTGAACATTGTATAGTATTGTTTAAGGTTAAAACATTTCTGATGATTATTTTTGGAATATTATAATACTATAGTTTTAGGAAAAGAACAACATGCAGGTCGGGGGATAACCCATCACGTCGGAAAAGCTACAGGAATCGAACCCGCAACCATAGTGCAACATGCCTTTATTACCAACCACTAGCCTACAGGAAGTCCCTGGTTATTACAAAATATTTTTCTTCAGGGTATGTGTTAATATTTGGAACCTTATACGATTAAGAGAAATATAATATTTTTGAGTTCTATTATCTTTTTGAGTGAAATATGAGTTTGTGGTATAAATTAGTTGAAGGATGAATTTCTATTTTTCAAGTATATATATATATATCTTATTTTTTGAAGAAATTAATTCTTAAACTTTAAGGAATGGATAATATCTTATGTTTTGTTGAACTGATGATATTTTAAATCACCATAGATTGAAGGATTTGAGGCCCTCAATTTTACAGTTGTTTGTGATTGATGAACTCAATCACTCCCGACAAATATTTATGTTTTTCCTATAATTATGTGTCTCTAATTTTCACCAATGTTCTCCTAATACTCATCATAATTTGGTGGTAACTTTTTCATTTCCCTTTCCCTCTTATTAAGACTAAATTTTATTAACCTTATTTCCAAGGTGGGTTTTCCACAACGATATTTTCTACTTTCATCCTGTTATTTTTGAAGAACAATATCAAATTGTGAGGATGCAATTTATTGAAGGAGGGGAGAATATAACACCCCAAGCTTCCATGGAACACTTCTCTTTCAAAAATGCAATATCTTGCATTGTACTCAAGTTCGAGATTCTAACACACCGCGACCAATCAAAGTAGTCATTATGAATAGTAATACAAACTTTTTGAAATTATATAAATTATATATTTCAAAATGGACTTCATTTTTGTATTTGGAATATTGAATATATCTTAGGGTTAAATTTTGTTATTTTTCTGAAAAACATCATTTTTTTGATGAATTGTGAAACCACTAAGTGGTAGTTAAAAAAACTAATTTGTCGTTTAAATGAAACATTACCACTTATGTGAATTGAATTTTAAAAATCTGACATACATGGTTGTCATTATTATGTAAAATGTGGTTCAATGGGATGAAAATAATTTTTGGTGAATAGTAACTATTATGTTTTATTAATCACGATTAAAGGTAATTAATGTAATTTAAGGTAAATATAATGTTATAATAATATGAAATTACCTTTACACATGCCCTACCCTTATTGGATGAGTCATGTACGACCAAGAAAATCTATGGGACAACTTGGTGATCCCATGGAGCCCCTTGGTTATGAAAATGACATTAACTTTTTATTTAATGTAAAAATAAAATTGTCACAACCATGTGTTGTTTTACTAAAACAATTATTACTTGGGGTTATATAAGTTAACATTTAATCTATTAATATTAATTGGAAATCTAAAAATATTTCCTATATCATGGTAATTTTTTTATAATTTTTAGACATTAAATAAATTAAATTTTTTATGACACCATGATGATGCAGCGATTACCTCATTAATTAACGATTTTAATGAAATGGAAAGATAATGTAAAATATAAGACATACACTTGTCAAAAACCTATTGGATGAGTAGATTTCAAACCCTTATCACCTTATCCTCGAAATATATAATTGTGGGACCTTTAAAATCTGAAACTCATTATATAATAAAGTAACATTTCTTGACTTTCCAAGAGTGCCCCTCCTCCACTTTTATAAAAGGCCCCCACCTATCCCACCTTATTAACACCTTCAGTGCCATTTGGCTAGGCCAAACTGTACCCAAATACTCTCTAAACATACCTCTCTTACTCTAATAATCCTCACTATGGGCAAAAGTCTTCCCAAGGAAGCCTTTTCCTCAAATCAAAAAAGAGTTACCTGATTTTAAGGCAATGTCTTCTCTTATGTTCTTTTGTTTTATTTTGATTCTCCAACCCATTAAACTCTTTTTGTTGCTTTCTTTTGTAAAAAAACCATTATCTTCAATATACTAGGATTTTTTTATGAGAAATATTTGATTTAGACTTACACACACCTTCGTCTAATGGTTAAATAACATACTGTTTCTGTGGGTGGTGAATTACTACCTCACGAAACGATGATTGTTAAATATTCTTTAAACACCTTTCATGGTGGCCATTATGATGAAACTTTTTTTATATTTGATATATATTATGTTTATGTTTTCCTTATTCTTCTGTATTTTCAATTTATGGCATACCTTTATGATTTCCATTATGGGAAAACACGATAATTTCATTTTCGGAAGTACGGACTACTAGCCCCCCAAAGTGATTTGAATCGTTAATGACATATGTGGGATGTATAAATGATGGAGTTAATGATATTATATATGATATTATGCATGAATTATAATATACCTTTATATCATTATTATTTCATTCCATTAAATACAAAATAGAAATGAAAGTAGTGTCCATGCGTACGTACGACTTACTGTCTCCATGAACGGTGCATTTCATTTCATACCTCTAAATGTTATGTAATATTATCAATGCATGTATATACTGGATATATATGATATATATGATATCTACATCATGAATATAATTCTGGATATAATGGATATTTTACAACATGAACAACTTGTAATTATAAGATTTTTATTTTTGACTCATGTACCAAAGATCGAAAAAACGACCCTTATTAAATTAAATAATTACATAATGTTCATAACATTGTAATCAGTGATATAGAAGTAATAATGAACTTGAAAAGGGTTCTTATGAAATTAGAAATTAAATCATTTTTATTATTCATGATATTAAAGAACGATCGAGTCAAGTCGAACACGAGGTAAGGGACTTCGTCTCAATCTTCTTTCATTGAGGAATATTTTGTTTTAATACATGACTTTATTTTATACAGTGTATAAAGCCCTTTGACTTTTATGTTTATTCATAAGGAATATTTTTTATACGAATAATTTTATTAAACAACAAAAGGGAATGTTTTTTTTGTCATACGTATCTGGCGACAACGACTTCTCCACTACCGTGACCATTATTTGAGTTTTGGCTTCCTATACAAGCCATAACTTTTTTTAAAATGAAAAATAAATACCATGTTTTAATTTTATTTTATTTTGGTATTGAAAATGGTTTTGATAATGTTTTTATTATATCAATGTGTTGTATTGATATCTTGTGATTTTTCACATTATCATTTAATGTAACATTTATTAATGTATCTAGTGTTTCCAAAGCTACTAAACTGATCGGTCTTTCGAGACTTGATCTTTTGTGATCATGCCAATGTTATGTAATAATGCACCGACTCTGGTTAACTGGGGTCAAGGCGTTACAAACATCGTGTAGAAAAGACACAATAGTTTTGTGTCATGTAGTACGTGGCAAGATAGTTTAACATCAAATGTCTTGGCTGCATACAAAAGAATGAGGTTCTAAATGGAATGTGCATGGAATGATAAATAATACCTGACATGAATGAGGAAATAACCCCATGACACACTTCTTACAATCCCATGGTAGGGTACCATAGTCCAAGGGGACAAAAATGATCAATGAACATGGGGTTGGCCATGAATATGAAATGTTTAGGCATTCCGACATATCACATGATGGTTTATATCATGTTGTACATTGTTCATGAAATTCCATATAGTTTAATTTCATGAATTAAGGATGGATATGGGATGGAGTATCCAGTAAGGGGATGTATGCGGTGATACTATTATTGACCTAATGTGAATGAGGAAATAAGGCCACATATTCCACACCACTGAATCCCATAAGAACCAATTCCAAAAGGATGAACATAAAAGATAATTAGTGGAATATAAGCTAGACCTAAATATGAAATGTTCATGAATTAATATGTATCCCTTAAGGAATATAATCAGGTACATTATAGTTCTCAAAATTCATGCATTCTAACGTCATGCGATAAGGATGATGGGGTTTTTCATTTATGGTTGTAGAGCTCAGACCGAAAGAAGTGAGATTCTTCCAAGAAAGTGTAAACCATGACCAAGTACCTAAGCACATGTTATCTACAATTTATGTTGGAAACAAGGGAGGAGAATATCTTCTTCACACATGGAATACACAGTAGGGGGAAATGGTGCAGAGCCAAGGATGACACCACGACATTAAATCATCCTGTCAATGTGCAAATGAACATAAAGGGATATCACCAAGGGTGCCAAAATTAAACTTGAATATGATGGAGTGGAAATGAATGTGAATTAGGTGTCCAATATTTAGGGTTTGATGGGGGTGGCACAACGATGGAGGATAAATTTTGACCTTGTTAAAAACATAGAACCCACATTGCATTGGCTTGAACTGGGAACAAAAAATGTGGGATGATCACTTAACATATTTGAAATGTGAAACCTATCACATAATTTCATTAATAATATTTAAGGAAATTGGCCCAAAGTGGTTACCAAGCCATAAGGCCGAGCATCCATACCATTAGGGGGTCCTTTTGGATACTAATGTTTAGGGAAACCTAAATAAATTAATTCCTGAAGCATGGAAATAGGTTAAATCGTGTCCATACAGAATCCAAAACTATAGTTCCTAAACCATAGTGAATTTTAACACGTTAGTTAGTGTCCAAAAATGGTTTAGGGGACCCATTGAGAGAATATGACTCGATGAGATGTGTAGAGGAAAAGTAAATAAAGAGATCTCTCAAGAGAAATACAAGGTGGGGTTATTGCAAACCAGTATACATGAGCGAATAAGTCCACACCACACCAAACACCCCCAGAAAACATACGCCAAGGTTTGATATGGAATATAAGGCTTCTAAAAATTATTTCAAGTCCATAAACAAATTTTTTATGCATTCCAACATATCCCATAATGATGCGAACCAAGACCCATGTAGTTCTGAAACCACCGAGCAGTTTAACAACATGCTGTTTGGATATATTAAAGAGAGAACCTTGAAGAAGAATGGTTATGGAATAATAAATAAAATGATGTGAATGAGGATATAAAACCACTAATTCCACACAATTCCTAATTCTAGGAGATGACTTGGTCCAAGTGTCTGAGATATAGAATAGATGAACCCAGGCTGGACCACAAAAAAATGTTCAGACATTAATTTGTATCCAATGAAGATGGGAATCAATCCAGACATAGTTCTGAAATTAATGTACAGATTCACTTCGTGTGGTAAGAACAATGAATGGATGATGTTTTGGAAGGAGGGGCACAAGATGAGGACATTGTAATCTCAATGTGAATGGGGACCAAAGAAATCCACATACCACACCATATGAAATCCCTATATAAGAACTAAACTTGAGGGGGTGAATATATTTTCTATGATAGACCTGAAGATAAAATTTCCTGGAATTCATTCCTATCCCATAGGTATTGGAATCTATCAGAATGGAGTTATAAAAATACCGTGTAGTTTAACACAGTGCGACAATGATGTATATAGAAGGAGTTTCTAAAGGTAATGTGTATGTCATGAAAAAAAATCTGACGTGAATGAGGACATAGAGTCTATAACAGACCATAGAATCCGTGTGAGGATTTGGCTCAAATGGCCAGAATGGTCGAGTGACCCAGGGAAGGGCCATGGATGAAAGGTCTAATCATTCATATGTATCACATAAGGATTGGAATCAAGCCATAAATAGTTCTTAAAATATCAGGTAGTTTAACATCATGCAAAAAAACATATGAGATCTTTGTTTGAGGTCGTAAAGCTCTGATCATTTATAGTCTAACATTTTATTGATTGAGGATGAGCGGTTAAAAATACAATAGGATGGGGTTAGATAGTCTAACATCCTGCCAGATAAAAATACAATTTAACCTCTTGTATCATGAGAATCCCTCATGTGAATTACTGCTTGACAAATTCAGATGTTGTGGGATGAGTAATACGTTCACCATCTATAGTGACATGATAGTATGAACCATTGGTGTAAAACTTGTGAATGACTTGTAGTCCCTCCCATTTGGGAACCAACTTCGTTGGGTTCCATCCTAATATCATAGGAATTCTTAGATCCAATAATGTGTCACATTTTAAGGAGTGAAGGTTCACTTTATTGTTGAAATCCATAGATATTTTGTTCTAACGTCTGTCCATATTGTGCAAGGAATGAAGCCTATTCTCGTCAAGATCTTTTAGTTCAGCCAGATGGATTTTGGTTACATTATCTAGTGTCTTCTAATCGTAGATGGTTGTGTCTGGTAATGGTAGTTGAACCTAGATGGGCAAGAATGCCTCTATTTTTTGCACTAGATAATTTTGATTCACTAAGGTGGAAGTATGAGTCATCATCTTGTAATCACAAAGGCCATTTGGGTGTTTTTCTGACCAACTCTTCTTATTATGGTTAACAATCTTTTGCAAGATATTAATGAGGGATTTGTTTAATGCCTCGATATACCTATTTTCCTACACATGATAGAAAGAGGTATAATTAGAAAAAATATTGTACTTGGTGTATAATTTCATTAGTTTGGATGCTCTGATGTTGGTGCCAATATTAGCGAGGATGGTGTGAGGGACTCCGAATCAGTAGATGATATTGGAGGACATGAACTAAACGATAGAATGGGCCATAACTTCTTTGAGAAAAATTTCCTCTAGACACATACAAAAGAAATATATAGAGGTCAAAATTAACATTCACTTGAGATTTGTTGTCAATGGATATGGTCCAATGACATCGAGCCCCTTGGCCGTTAATTTCTAGGATTACATGGTAGTGTGGAGTGTCTTTGGAGGTCAATGAAAAAAATTAGCATGGATCTGAAATTTCTGGCTTATGATAGAAGAGATGATATAGTTACCGATCATGGTGTGACAAGTTTATCCCAATAATCAGATTTGATGGGAATGTTTTCGACCTTTCGGATGAGCCCTGCAAGAACTGGCATGAACATCCTGCATGACCTGAGATATTTATCCTCCTTGAATGAAATGGAGGATAAACCCATATAACACACATTTGTAGAGGATTTTATCAAGACTCAGACTACTCTATAGGGTGAAATGCACTACACATTGTCGGATTCCCCCATGTTTGGATCTGTCTATTAGGAGATCACCTTGCTGGAGATACTTGATAAAAGGATTTGTCTAGTAAGGGGTCCCTTACAACGCAGTGGAAGGACTTGGAGGTCCAGTTATGGAGGCACTAGAATCATGGTGGTTTACAGTTGGGTTTTCATCATCTCCTAGAGTGATGGGAGTGATGAATCATTGATCCACAACATGGATAATCAAATCATCATGATCAGGCTCTGCAAGTGGTGTGTAAAGTTTGATTAGGACATCAACTCGACCGTTCTATGATCACATGACATAAGTAACTTTTGGAGGGGATGTTAACTGAGCTATTAGTTGGAATGTAGGCTCTAAAAGTTGTACAATCTGTAACATCATAATGATATATTCACTATTGATCTTATTGATGACCAGTTCAGAGTCACAATTCACATTCATTTGGTGAATTTCAATCTAGAGAGCTAGCTCAAGACTAGTGAGGAGATCCTGGTACTCTTCCTCGTTGTTCATACAACCTTCTAGAAATATGAATGAATAAGACATTATAGCTTGTTCATGCATGATAAATATGATACCTAGTCCATCTATGATGAGTCTGAGATCACTGAGTCTTCTACAAGTAGGGCTTCAGCAAGTGATATCAAAGTGCATTACCTTACACAAAATGGATTGATCCACATATAAGATTTCATAATATATAAAATCAATATCCAGAGAATACTCTATGAGGGATGTATGTGTCGTAAGAATGTCTTCTTGTGCATGTACCTTAATAGACTTTTGGGAGGTATAATTTTTGTTGAACTGTTGATGGATCACTGCCCACCAAGCTATATGACCTCAAAATATTGGTGCAGTACAGAATGTACTTCAAAAGATCCACTTGGGAAACTATATATATATCATGGTGGTGCATTTAAGGGCACAATTTCTACCTTACGAATACCCCCACAATGAATCTCTTCTCAATAGAGGAATATCATGTCTATATATCGAGGAGCATGTGACTGAGATAGTATAAACAATTATTCATTCCCTAATTGTTATTCTGGGTGAGAAGGGCATCGAGGGATCATTATTGAGCAGTAACATAGATGACCATCGGCTTTCTAGAAATGGGTGGAATCAGAAACAATGGTTGTAGTAGATAACGCTTGATTTCCTCAAAAGTAGTCGAACACTCCCCATCACATTGATACTTGACACCTTTCTTCATGATCTGAGAACTTTTTTTACACATGGTGGCCATTTTTGTAATGAATCAGAAAATTTAGGCTATGTGGCCTTAAAATCCTTGGATCTCCCAAATATTATTTAGTAGAGACATCTGACAGATGGACTGGATCTTTTATGGATCAATCTCACTACCTCTATGTCTGAAAATGATGACTAGAAGCTTTCTGGAGGTGAACCCAATGGCCAAATCAAGAGGTTTATCTTTAGATGGTAGGTTGATAGGAACCCAAAATCATTATCAAGATCCTTTAGATGATCCTAACCTTAGTGATATTTATCCACTATATCCTCTACATACCATTCCATCAATTTTCTGAGGATCAACTTGAATATGTGGTGCACGACACACTGATAGATGGGGCCAACATTATTTAGACTGAAATTAATTACCTTTTAGTAGATAGTAATACTTTATGGTGCACTAAAAGAAGCAGAATATTTATCCTCTTGGTCTATTTAGATTTTATTATATCCTAAATACCCATCCATGAAAGAGAGAACCTGGAACCTAGTTGTTCCATAAATCAACACGTCTGTCATAGGAAGGGAAAAATCATACATCAGAAAGTGACCGTTGAGATATAGGAAGTCAATCCATAATTCGATCATGTCTATTCCACTTCCTGATAGGTGCAACGATTGCTAACCATATAGGTTACTAGAATTCCTTGAAGAATTTCGCTTTGATGATCTTATAAACATCGACCTCGACCATGGCACCATGAGTAGAGTGCATCATTTTGGGTGGCTATTTTAGCCCGTGATGATTTTATGGAAGACCAAGGTGGTGGATTATGACCTGAGGATCATGCTATGGAATCACATTATAACTCTAGGAGAAAACATCATGATTCATCTTCAGGAAATCAACGTATCCATGTTTCTCTTCTACATGCATAACAGTGTTGATTGGTGTTTTTTACATCTGTATCGGTATTGAGGTTCAGCTATATCAATTCATCAACCATAGTGGAGTCACCCTATTTAAATTCTAGTGGAGTGTCTTCCAAATCATTTTCTTTATCAATAATTTGAGAATCATCATGAAGAGGAACCTCCTCCAAATTGACAGTTCCTAGTAGGACACTGGTCCCAGCCTTAGTGGTAGTGGAAACCTCATTGGGGAACTCTTGGACTGCGGAAACCTTGGCGATGAAATACATCAACCTAATCACATAAGGAATTAATCCCAAGGTGTCACACTTGATAATATAAAAGAAATAGTGGAGGTTCATCTTGATCTGGTTCATCCCAGCCCCGAAAAATAGGAATGTGTCGTTTATCGTTGTTTCCAGGGGTCGAACATTCGGATACCTTGTAAGAGTAGGGGGCTCTAGGATTAACTGAGCCTGATTTTTGTAGCAATACAAGGTGATATCATGAAATTAAATAGACTTGGGAACATTATTCCACTTTTATCTAGAGACAACGATGATTTTCCCCAAATCCGAAATCATGGACTACAATCGGTTAATTGGGAAAACATAGGCATCCTCCAGGTCTTTCCATAGATCTGTCACAGCTGTAGCATATTCATCCTCATTTTCTTGAATTTGATGTCCCTTTCTCTTGTAAGAGTAGACATCCAGGTAGCAGGATTCACATGAAGAAATGGGGTGAAAACCACCTTGGATTATGCCTACTCGACCATTATGGGAGTACTTATGGAATTATTGATATGAAGAAGGGACGGTTGTGCACATTTGGAGTCATGGTCTACCCATCAACATGTTGTATGTGGTGTCTTCTGAGACAACCATGAACTCAGTTCTAGCAACTAGGCCATTGAAGTGGCTGTTATGGTGATTTTTTAGAACTGGTATATGTTCCATCCTTTCATATCCATGAATTTTTAGGATAGAGGGACTCAAAACTTCATCAGATAGTCCAATATTTCAGATTGTTAGGGTCAGGATATCGTTGATCTTAGAGACCCTGTCAATAGGACAATAGTGGACATCCATTAAATTGATATTGTACATTGTGTAAAATGGGTGGATGTTCTCATATATAGGAGACCATTCATCTTCTCTATAAAAATAGATGATGTATTTACATTCGGCATGCTCGACGATATCAGCATGGAAGGTTTCTACAGCTACTACCACTATCTCACACTGGAGGGGGCTTCATAAAGCCTCTATAATGGCTTCATGAATATAAATTATCAAGAGGAGAGCCTAGAGGATAGTGATATTCACATGAATGTTGGTATCATTCTTGAGGATACCATACATCCATGCCTGGCATATAATTCTACTAATAAGTGGTCACATTGTGGCATGAGGTCTGATGGGCACTGCTAGTTGAACCTGCTAATTCTAGATGGTGCTGGGAATGTCCCATTACTCACTAGTTGAACCACATAGAGTGACTACTATCTGAGGTCCAGATGAATGAGGTCTATTTGTGACTAAATGTGAATGACTATAGTATGGTCATGATGGCTCTTCCTGAACAAATAGAACAAATTGTGGCCGAAGAGAATATGATGAATTGAGATGGGAAAGCTATGTGTGTTGAGCTCTACACTGGGCTTGTCATCTAGTCTTCGTGGCATGAAAAACATGCCTAGAAACACTAACCAATTTTATATAGTGATTCAAATACCCATGGCTCCATCAAAGCTGGTGTTGGCTGGGGACATTGGGAGGGTCCACTTGGCACTCTCCATTATCGGGAATCATGTAACAATTTACTAGATCAATAGTATTGAATGGAGTATACCCTTGATCATCAAATGAATAATCCTTAATCACTATCCATATTATGTGGGAAATCACCCTCTCTAAGGGAGTGAAATTTCTAAGGGTACAAGTTGACATTGGAATCAGTGGGGGACTTTTCTTTCCCTTGCTTTTCGATGCATGCTTTTCTGGGAAAAGGAAGGCTGGAATGTTTATGGAGATGTAGGGGTTGTAGGTATCGTGATGAATTATAATGTATGGGGTTGATTTGAACTAGCATAGATAATACCATGGGAATGAGCGACTAGCTTGATAGACATCCTTTTATCATATTTTTGAGACCCGTCGTTAGAAACATGCTTCCATTCGCCCTCTTTTTTATTGTTTGGATTTATAAACACACATGCCACCTATGATGGGACTGGACCCAACCTGACTATGTTGTTATTGAATAGGTCTTATAGAAAGTATCTAAACACACAACACTACTTGAGCTTGTTCCCAAGGAAACGGTGATAGAGGCCGTAATTGGGGTGATTAATGAGTTCTTCCACTTTAGGCCTCTTGAAATCTAGAAATTGTTTGATTCAATGTCCCAAGGAACATTGGAAGTAACTGGTATCCTGAGATTCATTAAATGAGTAGGTCTAGATCCTTATGTTTGGGAAGGGGGGTCTAGGTTCCTTTCCCTGACGAGGGGATGGTGGAGCCTGACTGTGAGGAGAAATTAGATTATCTCACCTAGGTGGTGGTGGAATGTTATGTAGGGGTGCCTATCGATTCTGAGGCTAACACTACTAGGCTAAAGGTGGTGCCTGAGGTGGTGGGACTTGATGAAGTTGTGGAGGTGGATCTTCCTATAATAATTCCAACTTCCCAGGGCCTCTATTTGTATTGCCATGGTAGGCTCAGCATTAGAGACTCTTCTTGTGAGAACCACAAGAGGCAATGGACATTCCTTCTCAGCATGTTGCAAGGCTTCTTATTAAAATTGAGATTTTTCATATAAATCACAAACTCCACCTGGGAAGTTCTATATGAAGAGGGAAGTGATCAGTTTTCTCTTCACATTCCCCATGCACATTGTCAATGGCTACTCTTGGGTTTGTGTCTTATCAAGTGAATATGTGAATCACTTCCACCTGGAAACAATGTCTGTGAGGAAATCATCAGGCCTCTGCTTAAATTTGATGATGTCAATTACTCCTGTATTCAAGGTGGTGAAACTGAACTGGTAGAGAAAATTCATGCGAAGGTCCACCCATATGGCTAGAGAACCAATAAGTAATTGATTGTACCAAACAAATGTAGGACCTTAATGTGTTTTAGGAAACAGAGGAGCCTGGTTGTCTCCTTCTACACTGGAGTTCCCAGCATGGGTCCACGACTTGAAATAAAGTGGGCTAGATGCTGCAGCGGATTTCCCCTCCTATTAAAGGGGGATAAAATAGTATTTCAAAATCTCGAGTGTGCTAGCATATCATCCACCCATGCCCGATATTGATTTCCATTAGGCTGATTTCCACCTTTCATGTTGCTAGGGACTCGATTCAAGAAATAAGTGATTCCATCAGATCATCTGGATGAAGATTCCAATCTTAACGAGTGTCTCTAACCACTAACGTGTTGGTAGGTTCATCAACATGGAACTTATGCCTAGTAGGTTTTGCATCAGCTAGTGGGATGACATACATGACTAATAGGGGAACAACATATGAAATAGCAGGGGGGAACATGAGGTGAGTCGCAAGGAGGGTTATCAGGCATCTTGGGTGGATTTGGTGATGCATATCACACCCACTTTCCAAAAACTTTTGCAACTAATATGTCTATATGTGCATGATTTTCAGGGTTAGGTGGAAGAAACTCATAGGGGAGAGGTTGTACCTGCCCTTATTTCCCAATCTTAGGATCACCATAATCTGGTCGTTGTTACACAACACATTTTCTGAGAAGGTCAAAGATCATCTACTTATGTTCTGTGATTCATGGATTCAATGAAACCATTACAAGGTCATCTTCTTGTGTTTTGAACTGAGCTAGATGGGTTAAAGGGTTTGATGGTCCTAGCGTGCTCTTACACCTATTGAGGTCCTGACATAAGGACAATGACTCAGAAGGTGCATGAAGGCCCAATAAATTTCTATATAGGCAAGTAACCCAGTCCAAAGGATCCAATAGGTTTGGAACCACCTCAGGGGGTATGTTCTATTTAATGAGTCCTAGCTCAATTTCTCTCTATGATTGACCTATCAGGTTAATTGCATCTATTCTTGGAGGCATATCCTTAATATCACATGGAATGTCAGGGTAGCGCAAGCTGGGAATGAAATGAGGGGAATCATACTACCCAAAAACATGGATCTAGACATCGGGGGGGTGGGGTGGGGGCGTGGGGGATACTCCATAATAATTACATGGATCACTTTAAAGCTGTGGATGCATCGTTTCTGTAGGGTCTAATGATGAATAGGAAACTCAGGGTTCTAATACATTGGGAGAGAATCCATGTCAACCATGCGACATTGTTGGCCAACATCATCGAAGTGTTTCTAGATCTTTGGGTAAGCTACCCATTGATTAATGAGATGGAAGTGTGTTTCCTAGAGAGTTTGGTAGAAGCAGATGACCTTATCCTATGTGATAGATTCCATAATACTAAAACATTTTGTTTCAATGGGTCAGAAAATATCTGAGAATTATTATACTTTGACAATTTCCCACAAGATTCACAGCTCAGACTATGGATCTTTTCTTAATATCCCCACTCTTTGACTGGAGTTGTTTGGGGGACTGGTAACGGCACTGAATCTAACCATTGTGGTGGTAGTCTTACAAGTGGAGAGTATAACTTGCGAGCTGACAAGCCACCACATATTGAGTTGTCTTCTGAAGAATACACTGATT
Source organism: Viscum album (assembly GCA_963277665.1). Classification (NCBI taxonomy): domain Eukaryota; kingdom Viridiplantae; phylum Streptophyta; class Magnoliopsida; order Santalales; family Viscaceae; genus Viscum; species Viscum album. Next base: position 368,856,581 of record OY728130.1, on the reverse strand, counting down.
ACACCACCACATACCTTTATGGTGGACTATATACCAGTACATCCTATGTAGGGTATGTGGTCATTGGAGGTGGGTAAAACTGTTTCTCATTCACTAATGGTCCCCAGAACAACTCCCTGCTATCTCTTATTGAGGTAGAGAATGACTATCTTGAAGAAAAGAAAGATTGTATGGAAATGACCTAGAAAGGGTCTAAATAATCCTCCTCATTTATATATATTTTTATGTATTTATGTATCTAGAGGAACTCACATTCTAGTAGGGGGAGGCTTATACACATTGTCCATACCCTAATCCCTACACATAATATCAATGTGAGGGTTCCATCAATGGATCGAACCTCTCCATGTAATCTGAAAAGCATATGGGTTTAATTGTAGTTTGAATATTCTCATGAATCCTCCTTTGGTGATGGTGACATTCCCTCTTAGCTTGATATGGTTCCTTAGGACTAGTTAGGTTTTTGACATATGGATTCCCTCCATACATATTGGTGCTAGAGTGGGGAGGACCATCACCCGCACTAGATGGGACATGAGGTGGGCCTTCATATTAGATATTGATGATGTGGGGAGTACCTCTATTCTGATGATCTAGGATACGAGGGGTATCCAAAAAATTGTCAAATGGAACACATGGTGGACCTCCCTGATTGATAGTCCTGGAATGAGGAGGGACTCTACTGGAGGTGCAAAACACAATGGGAGGACCTACTTATTTGTCGAACCTAGTATCAGTGGGTTGAAGAGGGCCTTCATACTGATTATAATGGGTTTGTGAAGGGAATCCAGGATAAGTTTTGATGAAATATGTAAGGCCTCCTATTTGGCGATTTCTTTATTGGGGAGGACCATAACCAGAATAGATGATAACATGTGGAGTGCCACCATGTTGTTGGTTGACTATGAAAGGAATACCCTCATGTTGAAAACCAGGTATGTGATGAAAATTTATATACTTACAGTTTATGTCATGATGAATACATTTATGTTGGGTGTAAAAAAATATGGGGAGGGCCTCTTCTTGGGTTGATGACAGTGGCATGGGGAGGTACACTATACAGAACATAACTATCGCATGTTGTTTAACGATGGCTGATGATTTCCCTAGTAACTGGGAGAGACAATTCAACTTGCTCACAGGGTGACATTTGCTTCATCATTATCTTGGATTGGAAGAGTCATTAGTATGCAACTTGGAGGTGAATTTTCCCAATGATGATATGGGGATGATAGCTCGTGCTTGCGGTTCGGGCCATTGCAGCCACAGAAGATGATACCCCTTTGAGGGCATACTCTTGATCATACACCTGACATTGACGTTCAGTTAGCTGGGATGGGGCCGACTACACATGGGGATGGACCACCTATCATTCAATATGTGAGGTAGTTTGGTTATGTTGACATGGCCTGTTGGGATCCCTCTTTGATTCCCACTGAGAACATGTCATAGTCAAAATGACTCGGACATCTCATACTTCATTAGCATAAGGGGTGAGTCATATGAGCCCTCTGGCGAGAGGCTTCAACATCTATTGGAGATCAGAGTTGGTAGGCGTTTCTCCCTATTCATCTCTTGGGGCAATGACATTGATGGGGGTACCAAGGACTCCATGTCTTTTTAGGACATTTCCATCATTAGGATGACCCCCACACATTCATATCGGCGAAAAAGGCTCTCAATAAAAATCCTCTGAAAACATTCCGGGGGATAGAGGGTTCATGATAGCCCAATAGATGCGGGGTAGGATGAATCATTGTGGAGATTAAACTATGTAAAATTTCCACATTCATACTACCCATGCACCTGTGTCCGTGGGAGGCAGATGATTGGTTTCCTATAGCTTAAGCTTGGGTCCTATAAAGAAGTTAAACTCAATCGTCATTATAGACTATATGAAATTGAGGCCCACTGCCCCAACATCATTCAATATTTCATGGATGGATATGAAGGTCCACACATAAAATTTCATAGACAAGGATTCCCAATAGTCAACTTCCCCAACTCATGATGATTTTAAAACTAGATGTACTATTTTCTTGGTAGGACCTTGCACCAGATAGCTGGATCCGGTGACACTCATTTGTTCAGATATATGAAACCCTACTAATCTACATACAAAGGGGAATGTTCATGTCTGGTTCACCATTTCTATTTCTGTTTCTTTCTCTAGGGCGTTCATCTATCCATGGGGAAGCGCTGGCCATTTGGTGCGCTAAATTCCTGCTTTCCAATGGTAGGAACTATTCATTGCTTATTTCGTGATGTTTTCTCTTTGATCATAATAGGATGATGGGATGCCGGTCTCTCCTTTCATGTATTCCTCCATTGAATTATTTTCCTAGTCAGGGTCTCCCTCGTAGATGTATGAAATTTTTTCTGAAACTCTTATAAGTGACACAACTTTGGGGATGCTAGTTTACTACACTGCTTCTATCAAGACATTTCATGGGTTTATGTCAGGGTATGAAACTTTAGTTAGGGGAGTAGTCATGTTGGGAATCATTGGTGTGTCTGGGAGATGAAACATTGGTACTCCTAGATTTCCTCCCCTTATGATATGGGTTCTCAAGCACATGGAAGTCCAGGGATTCCCATGTTGAGTGTGGGGAATTATATTCTATAAGAACGTCTCAATGGTTTCCTCAGATTCCCATGTTTATCGTGGGGTATTTCATGAGTTTAACGTCTAGTAGAGACAGACCAGAATGATCATAATACTGATGGTAGTGGATCAGATGGGTTCATCCCAAAGAGGGAGCACCTAGGAGGCAAACTATATGGGTGGATCAAAACTCCCAATTAGGATGGATCTCAGGATGATTTATTTCTGAAAAAGGGGAATCCAAGGATTAAGATTGGCTATTATTGAACCTCACGGAGGCCTCCTAATTACCCTGTATAGAATATATGGATAAAAAACATTTTAGTTGGAGTGGGTGAATAAATGGATCAGGGTGTACGCAACAGAAAAAAATGGAATACATGTTGGGGATTACACATGTTAGCGGCTCGAGTACTACTTGGAGATGTGAGGAGGTGGATGACATGATTACACTAGGATGTGGTGGCCCAGGTAAAACTAGAATGAATGATGGATGATTTGATGACATGGATGAGATGAATGGGATGTAACTGACGTGAATATGATGGTGGTGTTGTTATTGAACCTAATGGAGGATTCTTACTTATCCTAGTTAGTGGAAATAAATTTCCATGTAGTTCGGCATGGCGATGTGTCACCTAAGGAGGTGGCTCATGATAATGGATTCATGGATGGGAACCGAAAGGAAATAGAACACCCAAGTTAAGGCATGAACTTCTCAAAACACAAAGGATCAAGGGAGAGGCCAGGATGGGTCATGGGTGAAGATCTTCGACCTCAAGGAGGCTTCCTACATATCCCCATAGTATAGAATCAATGTCCATATTGTTTGAGATGGGGCATAGAAACGGGGTGTACACAAAAGACACTGCCCAATGACATGACATGGTTTACGTGTGGTTAAGAAAACATCACAAGAGGAGTAATATTGTATGGAAGAGTATGGATTGAGTTATTTTTATAACACATGGTTAGTATCCCTTGAAGTAATATGACACCGCTAAACGATGGACCAAGGATGGGGGTCCCATGTAGGGGAACACCAATTTTTACCAGTGTTTGGGGTTGGACCTAATGAAGGATTCCCACATACTCTAATTGAGAGATAGGTATAAAAACCAACGTATTTCAAAAGCATACAGTTTAGCATCATGCGGGGTGTAGGTGATCTAACATTAATTGGCTGGGACCAATGGGTGATAGAGAATGATTGGTCTGGAACATAAAAGAGGATTCTTATGTACCCTACTTAAAATGTAAAGATCAAAGTCCACATAGATCATATGGGAAAAGGAATGGAGATTACACATGGTTAACATCCCATATAGAATGTCTTGATATATACATACTCTCAGCCCATGTGTGTAATTCTTGGTGTGAGAATCAACAGGTAGAAACAAACCTGATGAACACATTGTGAAGGATCATCAGTGAGAAGTGGAGTGGGGCTTACAAATGGATAACAGGACACATAAGAAATAGGGGCCTATTATTAGTTAGTATTCCGATGAGAAAGTAGGGTGTCCAGGCTTATGAGGAGGATATTGTCATCGTACTTTAATAATCACATTAAAGGGTGGCATGGATTATAGGGTGACTGCCTGAGGTGTGCATGGAGACAACGCTCAGATGGATAGACATAGAAAGAGGGAACCTATGCCTATCCCCTATCAGATCTACTTGAACCTACCACACATGCTACCATCAAATTTTAATGTCTTGTTATGAGGATATGTGTTATTGGAATTTTAAAACCCCAAATCTTAGATGGTGAGGATTCACTTATCACCTCTAGGATATACATAACCGCTACACCTCAACCCTTGGTAAAGGGAAGGAACCAGCAATGTTGTATGAGGATGGGGTTGTGGAGTGATTTATTTAAGGGATTAAATTAGCATGGATATGAAAAAAAATAAATAGATGTTTTCATGCCTATGAAAAGAAGCATAATGAAAATAAACATAACGTAATGTATCTCCCTAGGGACCGTGATATAACATCGTACAAACCTGGAGGGCCATATGGGAGAGGGGACCATAAAGAAGGAGACCAAGGAAAGAGGGACTTTTCAAAGAGAATGGCCTTGGTGATGAAAAATATCTTTGTGAAGTAAATGGACTTCACAACGGGAATGATGTTTGTGAAGCGAGACGTCTTCATTAAGGCTACAGTTTGCTTTATGGGAAGGGTATTCACGAATGGAAGGGGATTGGTGAAGTGAAGTTCCTTCCGGAATGGATGGGGATTTGTGAAGGGATGGTTATTCTTAAAGGGAATACATAGATTGAGTAGAGATTCACTTTAGAAAATCCCTCTTAGTTTGGAGAGTACTATGTGGAGGCTCTATGCATCACAAAGTCTTGAGCACCCCGAAGGGGCTCCCTCTTTTACGATGGTCATATGCCTTGGCGAAGGGATTAACTATCATATGAGGAGGCCATGAAGAACAAAAATAGGTATGAATCACAAGGACCAAGTAACATTTGTGATCCATCAACTGGTTTTGTGAAGGTATTTTCACAAAAGAATTAAATATATTGAAAGGGTAGAGTAATAGTGCTTTGAGAGGGTGGTGAGCCCTTTATTTATAGGCAACAATGGTCAGTAAGGGTTGTCGAACTCACCATGGAGAGTAGGGACCTCATAGTGTGTAGGGGATCTATAGGAATGCATTGAACTCTCAAAGGGTGCAGTATGAAACAAAAAATATCATAGAGGTGGGTCTCATGATAATTGATGATGACGTGGGGAGGTCGCGCTCAATCAGAATGCATCAGACATGCAAAGGGTCTGTTATGCCGCGAAGATGATCATGGAGATGGTCCATGTAAAGGAAGACCAACCTTGTGGAGGGAATTGAGAAGTTGACCTTTGGGATTGTTTTGGGGGATTTAGGGACCTTTTGAGAACTAATTATCTCTAAAATTTCATGATGTTCACTCACAAAGAAGGGAAAATTTCAGTGCCAAAAATATTATTTCATTTCTTCTATAATATTTTTTAAATGTATTCATTTTTTATACATATTTAAATTTTTCTATGTATTATTTTTAATAATATTTTAATTAAAATGTTTAATATTTACTCGATTTTTTATTAGCTGTTAATATTTTTAAAAATTATTATATTTATATAATTAAGTTAGTTGAATTAAATTTTTTAATGTTTCTTTCATTTTTGGATGTGTTTAAAATCCTTGTAGTTAATCTTATATGAATTAATTTTTAAAATTGTTTTTTCTTCAAAATTCTATTTTTTATGTTTTATTATTACTTTCATTTAATATTTATTATTAATTTTTAATAAATTATGATTTTTACATTTATTGGGATTTAATAACATTATAATATTTATTCTCACATATATTTATATACTATACATGTAATATTTCCCATATGTTTGTAGCTCATATGAAAAAAATGTTTTTAGTATTTTTTATTATGTTTTAACATTTAAAATATGTTTAGAATTTTTATAAATATTCTATTTCAGTAATTTTTTTATAATTTTTATTTTAAATAGTCAATTATGAATCTATAAATATATATAATGTTTCAGATAACGTAATTATTAAAATAAAAAAATAATTACATATTTTAATAATTATAAAATAATTATAAATATATTTTGATAATAAATATATTTATTATATTTATAATTATTTATAATTATATATAATTATATATTTAAAATTATATCTATAATTATATAAATATTTATTTATATAACTGTATATAATTATGGTGCCCTGCCTCATGATGGGGGTGTACGGGATCGCCGATGCGATCATCCAAAGGAACTAACCCTAATTGAAGGGATTTAAACTGATGGGTGGACCTATGTGCACCATTTATATATAATATATACAAGGCTAGGTTTTAATTTGTTTTGTCCTTAGGGGGATATGGACTAGTTCATGCCCATGAATTGTGTGTGTGTGGGCGTGTGTATTTGAATGTAATTGTACAACAAGTACCTAATATATATATATATATACAATTAAAATTAAAATTATATATATATATTTAAATAATTATAAGGTTATAATAAATATATTTATTATGTTTATTATTATATATACTAATATATTATTAATTAATTAATTAATTGTATAATTATATAATTATATAATTTTATATAATTTTATTATTATATATAATTTTATAAATATTTATAGTCATATAAATATATTCATAATTATATATAAATATTTATAAATATAGTTATAGTTATTTTTATATATATTTAAATAATTATAAAATTGTAATAAATATGTTTATAGAATATATATATTTATTATATTTACATTTATATTTATTTATAAATTAATATATAGTTTATTGGGTTTTAATTACACTCAAACACACACACAAACCACAGATAGAGGCTGAAAAGGATGTTTATAGCTCTCCCAGAGATAACACACATCACCTTCCAAATTTATTTATATATTAATATCTTATAGGCCCTAAATCATATGGACTGAAGGCCTCTTCATTTTGATGTCCCCAAGTCCCTACATTGCCTCACAATTTCCATGGTTCTGCACCACTTTCTTGCATCACTACCACCCATGGAAGTTCCTACATCATAAATCCTCCATGGGGATTTCCATGATTCAAACCATGGTCTTCTAAATGAAAGATTTCAGGTTTTCCTCTCAGGAACCACCCTAACTGCATTGTCTCATGAAAAAATCTTAGGATGATGTAGATCATCCCCAACTAATTGATATGGAATTGGATTTGAAGAAGGATGGTAACCTATCAAATGAATCTCATGCTTGTGCAGATCAGGGGAAAAATATCTCCATGATGGGTCAGACATCAATAAGGGATAATGATGCTGGTGATGATGTGGAAAATGATTATGGGCAGTTTTTTCCAATTCAAGATGGACAAGATCTTGTTCTAGGTGGTGATAATTCATCCCACATATTTCTAACTTTTATATTTAAAGATGTTTTTTGGAAATTCAGGATCCTTCCATTATTATCTACCAGTATGAGATATAGGTTATATCTCATGATATTATTTTTTGAGATACATTTTTAGATATCCATTTCAAACAAGATATGTTGAATATTGGAGCATATAAAAGGGGATATTATGGATCAACAAAGGAGATTATTTTGTGGTGTACAACAACTTAAGGAGTGTATATAATTTGTTGATGGGTTTTTGACATGGGAGGAAGTGAGAAGCGGAAAATTAGGTTGTGAAATGATGGGATACAATGACATCATGAGTTCTATTTTGATCTATAGGTGGCGACCTAATTTTACAGACTATTATCAGAGAGGTGATAGATGCATATCAGGGTGTTTTTTCACACCATTTTTTATATTGTATTTACAATTCATGTCTCAGGTTTTATGAGGATTTTTGTAATCTCAGATTCATAGTGGATACCCTTGGAGATGACCTCTGGGGTTTTATTCTGTCATTTTGAGGGTATCTATATGTCAAAAATCTATATCCCAATTTCTTATTTTATATTTGGTTTTTCATCTCATTTATGCTAGTGATTATCACAACTACTTTTGTCGGTACATAGTTTTATTTTGTGGTTGATCCACTTACAACCCAACATCTGTTATAAAATGTGGTTATCCGTGTCTTCTTACTGATTAAATATGGGGGATTCACACAGAGTAATTTCTTCGCCCAATGAACTTTTTAATTGGAGAATAGATTATTCACTTTGGATGAATAGGGTTAAAAATATTATTTTCTGCGAGATAAACTTGAAGTAATTGAAGAAAAACTTGAGAATCCAAAGATGGTGAGTGATGGATATCGGAAGGATATAATATAGTCGGTGAAAAGTGTGATTCATATGTACTTGTGTGATAGTACACTATGGGAATTGAGGAATATGAGTGATCCAGAGGAGTTCTCGGTGATTTTTGAAAGCAGTTATAAATCAAAATCCCTCATTAATAATATATATTTGAAAAAATTGTTGTTTTTATTATGAATTCCAAATGATATAAAATTATGAAATAATATGGACTAGTTCACAAAACATTTTATGGAGTTGTCTTTGGTGGAGATAAAGATCAATAATAAGGGTAATGCCGTACTCGTAGAGATTGAATAAGAATACAGGGGTTTAATTTTTTTGTCATTTTCTATCTCATTTTATTATCTTATCAAAACATTTCTTTTTTAGAAAGACACACTAAAATGGGATGATGTGATTTCATCATATTTGATGAACTAGACTCGACGAAGGACCAATGATGGTGAATCTTTAGGTAGTGAGGGTACTATTGTTGTGGCATATAGACGTGGTAATCAGAGTGGTTGATCGATGAAAAGAGTAAAGGTCAAGGGATTCTTTTGCAACAAGGAGGATAATTTATAGAGAAACTACTATGAATTGAAAAAATATAAAAGAGGAAAAGAAGGTACATGACACCAATTTTGAGGATATTAGAAGGAGTATTATTTAGGGTTAGGGTAATTTAGTTTCAGTCTGTGTTGATTTTTCGTAGGTTAGATACATACACCAAATGGGTGGTTGATTCAACAACATCCTGCCATATTACACTAAATATGGATTTATTTTCTTCATACTTAGAAGGTAACTTTGGTATTTCGAAGATGGAAATTATAGATTCTGATAATGTAATTAGTGTTGGGGATATTTGTATCACTATGAATGTAGGTTGAATGCAGACATTGAGGGATATTCGGCATGCTCCAGGTATATTCTATAATTTTTTATCCACTTGTACTTTTGATAATGATATATTCAAGAGTCCTCTTGGTAGAGTAATATAGACATTGTCTATAGGATCGATGATTTATGTGAAATAAAATATGTATGACGCACATTAGAATATTTATGTATATGAATGAAATGAAGTGGTGAATGTATTTGAAAAGAGGAAATTGTAAGATTTTTTACATATGGTATCATCACACATGAGTCAAATACCATCAAGTATGATGAAGAAGGTTTGGATTCCAAATCTTTTTGGGTTAGGTGTTTCAGGTTTTACACCTAATTCTTTTTCTTCAAAGTGTTTTACTATTGAAGAAATAACAAAAATCAAAGAGAGTTTCATACTTCTCATAAGATGTTGAGTAAATGGAGCAGTTAATTTTAGTAGGTGATCTAGATTATGTGGTGATCAAAATTATAGGGGAACCAGATATTATTTTTTATGTTATTGATGATGAAAACACAATTACGTCCAAGAATTCAGAATTGGGATTTCTTTTGTAGGGGGAGCACTCAGGTTTCCATCAAATATAAAAAAAGGATGTCATATTTTTTTGTATAGGATGGCGGATGGGGAGATACCAATTGGTATTCCTTCCAACTGAGATTGCTTGATGTGATCTTTTTCATACATGGGCTAAAGGGAGAAATTTTTGAGGTGCATACCACACATTTCTATCTACTTGATTTAATGATATTTTTTTTGGAATGTCAATATCCTTCCCCAGTGTATCTACTAGCATGAGATATGGGAGATATCTCATGATATCATTTTTAGATATATTTTCATGTATCCATTTGAAACAAGATATGTGGCATATGGGAGCCTATAAATTGGGAGATACTGACTAATGGAAAGATATAATTTAGTGGTGCATGACATCCCAAGTAGAGAAAATACTTGGGTGATGGTTTTTGGGAGCAGGAAACACTGAGATGTATAAAATCGGGCTGTGAAATGAGGTGTTTCAATGTCACCACAAGTTAAATTATGATATCTGAGGGGTGATGTATTTTCATAGACTGTTATTATAGAGGTGACATAGGATTATTAGGGTGTGTTTTCTCACAAAGGTATTTACCAGATTTTTGAAATTCAAGCCTTTGGTTTTACTTGTATTTTTGTACTCCTAGATTTGTAGTGTATATTTTCAGAGTTTCCCTATGGGTTTTTAGTCCTTCACAAAGATAGTTTTCCATGTAAACAATATGTGATTCCATTTATTATTATTTTATTTTGTTTTTTTCTTCATTTAGGTTGGTGGTTGTCACAATTATTGATGTTGAAATTGAGTTTTATTTAGGGTCCATCCACTTCCAACCCAAAAGATATATACCATTTGGATAGGTACTGAATGATCTGGATGTGATGGATGTTGTCTTGAATGAGTAGTTGAATGGTTTCACATGGGATGAATTAGTGGAGGTGTCTTTTGATGATTTATAGAGTCGTGATATATTTGAAGGGGAAATTCATGCTCATGAATCTGTAGAATTTCAATTAATGTCAGAGTAAAGCTTAAAGGGTAATCAAAATTAGGATGTGAAGGATATGATCACAGGGAAATCTAGGATGCAACCTGCTACTTGATTTAGTGTTAATGAAAATGAAAGACCGCACACTACCACAAAAGTAGATGTAGCTAGTCACTATATTATAAATGTGTCTTTCATGGAGATTTCTCTGTCGAACTTCTGTAATGATCTTTTTAAGCTAACCTGATATCTTTAATAGGCCAAACATCCAAGAATAATTTCTTATGGAACTCGGAAATTCTAATGGGGATATTTGTATTGACTGAGAATCATCATATCAAGCTGAAGAATATGACCCTAATCCTCTTGATGATTCCCCCCCAGATAGATATGTAGATGATGGAACATATAAACAACCAAAAACATGTAGGATGAGGCATTATCCGAGAGCCAAGGGTAGTGGCTAATCCCATTGTTGAATAGGTTGACTGGTGTGAAGTGGTTTTTCACATGTTTTAATTTCCCATTTACCTTTGTAATTTGGACAACATTTAATTAAATAAAAATTAATAACCTTGGGTTATAATCCATGGTTCTCATTATCCAAGTATAGATAAATAACTATATATAAAAATACTTTTATACAATTATATACATATATATTTAATTATAATTATATTTAAATTTAAATATTTATTTAAATATTTATTTAAATATTTATTAATAATAATATAAATATTATATTTAAAATTATATACATTAAATTTTTTTATCATTTTAATTATGTTTTAAAATTAGGTCTTTATCGTCTCTTTGTTGGATCTGATAACGAAATATTTTTATAAACACTAAACAAGTGCTAATAAAATTTTTCCTTATCATTGCTATAATTTTAGCAATGATAATGTTTTTTATCGGTACTAAGAAAGAACTGATAAAGATCAGTTATATAAATGATTGTTATTTTAACGCTTATAAACCAAGTCATTTTCAATGTTTTTTGAACACGTTGATTTAAAACATCCATTCTCTTATATGGAACCCTAACCAAGTTATACTTCCTCTCATTATTCAAGAAGTTGTTGAACCAGATCTATATCATTACACTCCCTTGATCACTTAGGATGAATTGACTACTTCAAATGACATGGTGTGTGATCAAATTTGATTGTCACTCCCATTCTAACATCATTTTTTAATCATTTTAAATGGATTGGATGGTGTGGGAATAAAGAATCAATAAGTTATAACTTTCAATGAATTCCAAAAAGGTATCATCACGAACCCTTGGATCGAAAAGGCTGTGAAAATAAATACCCAAATAAGGTTAGGTTTTTTCCTAGGTTACATGGACCACAAAGTCTAAATTAAAACAAATTTGGGGAAAAGAAGGAGGGGGGAGGGTGATAAATACACTTGATGAGATTACACTAGAATTTGGGAGCAAATTCAGGTTAATAGAGGGAATAAACGTGAGTTAGATCCCTCCTTAGCCATGGGGATTGACTAATAGGGATGGGGAATGGGACATTGAGCATGGAAGAGGTGTGGGGGAGGATACCCATTAGTGTTTTAATTAGAAATATGTTGTTTTTATTTTTATTATTAAAAATTAAAATTATTTTTAATGATGGTGAGGTTGCACAGTTTGGATGCATAATCATCTAGAACATGTGCCTACCATGTGGTATATCTATCCAAGGGGTAGGGGAGGTCCCATGGTAACTGGAGCCTAGAGCACAGTCATAAAACTGACCATTTATTTTTGATAGTCCCACTTTCAAGGGATCCATGATTAGAAGATTCTAGCCAAAAACCAATATTTTTCTTAGAAAACTATAATAAGTTCGAACGACTAAAAATGAGAAACAAATGCTTCAAATAATAGTGTATTGTAGGGTTGTGGTCTGAAAGAGAAATCGGTAGAGGATGGTTGTTTAAATATCTGGGGGGTTGGTATTGTCTCCAAAATATTAACTAATCTATTACACAAATCAATAAAATTATAAACATTTATTTTTAATAATTTAAACTGTGTTTTATTAAAATAAAATATTTTCATTTTACATTTATTGGGGATCAAAATTTAATCTTATAATTCAAATATTTTAATCATATTGAAGGATAAAAAAGTTATTTTATTTTTATAAAATACATCATAGGATTTGAAAATTCACAAATCTGTTAAAAAGATTAATAATTTAAAAAAAAATTATTAATGAATACATTTTTATGGTATTTATAATTTTTATTATATTTTTGAGTTTGTTTCACATTATAAGGATCACATAAATCATTGGTTTTAAATGAGAAATGTACGTTTTTTACTACTCTTATAATTTAATACATTAAAACAATAATTAAATTCAACCAAAATTTAATTTTGTTTTCATTATTCATAAAATATGATCCATATTAATGAAAAATAATTTTTTTCAATTTTTTTAATTTTTTTATTTAGAAACTGTGATAAAATTCAATGATTATGTAATTATGTAAAAACGTATGTTATTAAAAATTATAATTAAATAAAATTTAATACAAAAAATATATTTTCTTATTTTAATATTTAATGTTATTTATAAATTTATTATAAATAATATGTAATATGTATTTTACTACTCTCAGTGTTAGGTTACATTTAAAATAGTATGATAATGAGTACCCATCTTATAAAGAAGACATATTTTATTGTGAAAACCCAAAAAATTAACTCATATTATAATAATATATTCGAAACTCATAATAAACATTCTAAATTACAAACGTTGAATACAACTTCATATGAATAGCCCAACTTCATTCTATTTATGTGAATTTTATCTTGTTGTGTGATATCCCTCTTCTCGTGTGAATATGATCTCTCCATTATAAATATGTTGCTTATTTATTTATAGAAGAATAATTTCTCAATAAAGAACATTATTTAATCATTGTTAACAAATTTCCCTTATAATTTACATATTTTCATTTATTATAAATTTATATATGAAATATAATTATACAATAATTTTTGCAATTATTATTTTATAATAATTATATATTAAAAAATATATTTATTTATAAAATTATTTTACGATCATATATATATATATATAATTTATATTTTTCATATATGATACCCCACCCAATATATTTTCCTTTATCCATTTTTGGTTAACCTTATTCCTTTCATTCCCGTTCATTTTAACCCATTCATCATTATTTCACATTCTAATTACATGGATCTCCATGCTATGCACCGCAAAACTCTTCCCACTTTTCATGTAATGTAGTGACTTCATATAATAAGTAGAAAATGTTTATTTGATGAATATATGGTAATGAACTCCAATTTACAAATATCCCTTATACTCCCATGGAAATAAATCAAACAAAGTTTCCCATTTTCTTCAACTACAACGAAGAAGAACACAAATCATATTAATATATAATGTTTTTTTATTTTTATAGGAATTATGAAATGATTTTAATTTATTTTACATGATATTTTCTTATTTTTTATATTTATAGAGTTTGATAAAAAAATATTTCATGATACCGTGGATTCTTATACACATACTATAAATTTATATGATAATTTTTTATTTTATGGTTGTTCTTCATAATTTTTATTTTTATTGGAAGTAATAAGTATTTATATTTTTTTAATATTTCTTAATAATTTTTAATATTCTTATTATATATATAATTATATAGATACCATTTTTTAAATATTATACACATCTAAAATAGCATGAAAACCGGACTTATGCACATAGATTGTGGACGCATAAAAAAGAATCATGTTTGTAGAAATGTGAAAAATGATATAACCAAAACAAATGTTGAATCAATTACTTACATGCCATAATAACATTATATTACATCACAACATAACACATCATAAATAATCACAAATATTGTGAGTCTTTTTCGACACTAGTTATTCCATTCCCAATAACACCAATACAAATAACTTAATCAATCCAAAAAATGATCATTTTGATGCGCAACTCCTCCACCGCTATAAAAACAATTTGATTACCCATCCTTGAACTCTTACAATATTTTACAAATGGATTAATATAGATTAAATTATTCTCTAATAAATTCTCTTTATGGTTTTCAATATCATATATTCTCTGTATTTATTTATTTGGATAAATATTATACTTTTATAATGAAATAGGATGGATATGAATAAAAAATTGTTGGTTTCAAATTGCATGAAAATAGAGTATTAAGATGCGGTTAAAAAGTTCATCATGTTTGAAAAAGATAATTCATATTAAACATTTCAAAACCCTTTTCTATGATTAGGTTGTTGTTATTTAGGAATAATTATTCAAGATGAGTTATAAGAACACTTGTTCTATCACGGAGTAGATCAATGTTATAAAAGATGGTCTAAATACAGAGAAAAACTCAATTCAGATTATTATTGGGATAATCATGCATTTTATGTATCATATAATATGATTAAAAGTATGGGTAATGATGAATATCATATCAAGGATGTGATTACGGGTGTGAATGATGATGAAGATCATATTGATGAAATTTCAATGAAAGTTAGAGATTAAGATCATTATTGTCCCATGTGGCATGAGATGTTATTGAGTTGTCTAAAAAATATATTTTATATTTTTTTATTAAATATATATAATTTTTATCCATATTGATGTTGTATAATTTAAATTATTGAAATAGATGGATTTTTTATAGTTTTACTGAACTAATTTCTCTTTTGAATAATATGATTCAATAAGATAATGAGTTTAATTATCTAAAAAATGAATCTAAAATAATTCTCCATTCAATGGGTATGATGTATAAAAGAATAAATTCATATCCAAATGACTGTATACTATTTCACAAAGACGAAAAATCACATAAGAAATCCCCAACATGTAGTGCTTCTTGATATAAAAAAGATGGATAGGGTCATATTAAACTTTTAATCTATATTATAATGATTCCATGGATTATCTAAATATATGGAGGTGAGGAGATTGTTTGAAAATTAATATAGAACATGTATATAATAAATTGACATGGAATCCCGGAAAATCAACCTTGTAACTTGAATGTTCTACACTAGGTTCTTCAGTTAACGAGACACTTTTCAAAATTTTATTCACTACCTATTTTGTAATAGATACTTATTTTTTCATTCATGGAGATCCTAGGGTAATGATTTTATCACTTATGAATCTTCTAATAAATATTATTACTCTTTTAAATTCCATGAATTATATAACAAAAATACCATGTGTTATATTTTTTAAAAAATTAATGAAATGAAGAAAAAATGGAAAATACAACACAATTATGATTTTTTTGAAAATTTGAGATTAATAGGTTTACCATTAAACTAAAATATTTTTTTGTAAGGGTCATTAATAATTATCATTACATAGAGCACATTACATAAGGGTAATCTCAATGTACCCTTACACACAACGGTCTACATAAGGGACTTTCATTTTTACCTTTCATAGATTGGTATAGGTAAGGGTAATCTCTACTTAACCTTATGTAAATGAATCTATGCAAAGGCAATCACATGTTTCCTTCTTGTAGGGGTCTGGTCCTATGAAAGGGTATACAAAAAAGAATTATTTAAAAAAAAATTATTTTAATTGTTTATAAAATGATTATAAATAATAAGAAAAGGTATATTGGGAATATTTAATTTATATGAAATTTATAATTTAATTAATTAGTTTTAAATTGTTGATAATTAATTAATTAAATGTTTAATAAAACTTTTATTATTAAATATTCCATAAATATTAATTAATAATATTTGAAATACCTTGGAATCATATTATATGTATTTTATTATGATCTATAAATATAATTTTTAATTTATAAATTACAAGATAAATTTGTAATGTATCTATAAATTTTAAAAATAAAGATAAAATATAAAAATTGTATATTTCAAATTTCAAATGTTTCATAATAAAGTAGTTTGATTTTTTAAAAATATGGAAACCTTATTTGGTTGTTATTTGTATAACTTCAAAGTGTTTATGATAATTTAAATAAAATTTATGTATATGATATTAAGATTGTGTAAAATGATTAAATAATATTAGTTGGATAATAAATTTTTTTATCCTTATTAAAATATAATTTATTTAAAATAAATTTAAATATAACAAATTATATAGATGATATCATATTTAAATTAATAAAAAGACTTATATTCATAATTATAGAATTTACATAATATAAAACTAAAGTAATAAGTGGTAATATTTAGCTGTAACATTATGAATAGATTATAAATGTCTACTCTTGTTTGAAAATATAATTTGTTTTATTTATTGGTTGTTTTCTATAATAATAATAATATTTGATTAATAAAATTATTTATTAGTTCTAGGAAAAGAACTTATAAATATTAATCTTCATCTTCACTAAAAAATTCATTTATAAAGGGTGTAATTTTATGTGGGATTTTAACAAGAACTGATAAATGGTTACAATTTTGTCTACGAATTATATTTAGCACTATTAATATCAAGTGATTAATAATGCCTAGAGTTTAGTAGTGTATTGTAGGGATGGTGTGAAACAATACCTCATCACAGTATGAGTACCTAATCCATGTTTTTTATGATTTTTTCATTGATTTTTTATAATCTCCTCATATCAAATCCTGAAGGTAAAATATGTCTGATATATCCTTAGAGTCAAAAGATTCACCATCAACTCAATCTGATCAATGGATTTGAGATATTTTGACATATATGAATGCATATTTGGTTAAATTATGTGATGAAATCATGTATCTTATGAATATATAATTTTTATGAAAACATTTTCCATGGAGGATAAATATATTTTAATAATTAAATTCTCTGAATCAGTTAGCTAAAATGGATGTATATAATTAACCAGAGTTCATGGAATTCAAATATGAATCTATATATGATAGAGGAAGAGAAAAATGGCTTGTATAGTGATTGGAAGATAGTGAGGGGGTTTTGAAAATTTTTTATGAGAAGAATTATGTTGTTAAGAAGAATTATTTATAAAGTTTTGATTATATTCAGAACAATTATTGTGATGTTGATGAGAAGTTTTAACATCTTGAAAAATTAAACTTTCTCTTATAATATCATGATGAAGAGATTTCAGAGCCGAAATTAAACATCATTTCTCTTGATAATGAAGCTCAAAATCTAAATGATATGTTTTCATAGAAAAATTATTTAAAATAATAACTAGACAGGATCAAACAATATGTTCAACGATTCGATGTTTTGGAATAAAAACCCACAATGATAGATGTTAGAGAAACATAACATTATAATATTCCTAAATAATTTGAAAATATTAATGTCATTGTGAAGAGGCTATATAATATGGGACAAATTCTTTTCTAGTCCTTTTTGATCATGTAATTTTCAAAAAACATTTAATTAATTAAATTCAAAATGTTCTATCTTATACACATTTGAATTAATTTTTCCCAATTTTTAAAAAATAAATATTCTTTCGACATTTATTTTGGATAATTTTTTATTCTTCTTAAATTGATTTGAATTATTTTTATCAACAATATTTCATTTCTACCTCTATAACATATATATAATGTTACAAATGGGGATATGTATTTACAGAATTAATTATGGGTGAATTATTTGGAGAAATATTTTGATTTCTGGGAAGTCATTGAAAAATTCATTATGGGTAGATTTTTTTGATGAATTTATTATTCAGGGGAGTAGTTTTAAGGAGTTATCATATGTTATTATTCTATTAAATTTATGTAAAAAATTTAATCATATGTAAATGGGGATGTAAAAATGATAAAGGGGTAAAAATTCATGAATGCAAATTTAGCTTTTAAATTTTCAAAGTTATTAAAATTTATCTTTTTGTGTTTGGTTTTTTTATTTTAAAAAATGGGAAGATTGTTGTTTAAAAAGATTAATTTCTACCATTTCTATCATTTACTATGAAAATAACTATGCGTTGATAAAAACATTGTTTTACTATTTTTATATTTACCTTTTTTTTATAATTTATTCTATAAAACTACATTTTATAAAAAAATGTGAAAATATTTCTAATATGATGACATAAAATTTATAAATTATGTATGATCCATTAGATTGACTAGAGTCTCGACCATCATAGTAACCAGAGTGAGATGTATCAGATTTAAATAAGTCTAGTACATCGGTATTACTAAAACTAGTTTAATGTTATGTTAAAATTTTGTCTATTGGTATTTTAATATTTATTCAATAAGTATAAAAAATATATTCATTAAATATAATATAACTACTCTTTCAATATAACTGAAACTAGTCTATTTTTGTGACTGAATCTAGTATGTTAGTGTGACCAAATTTAATATATCAGTTTGATTGTGATTTGTCTCTTATTGTGACTACGATTAGTTCATCAAACTATATGATTTTACATTACCTATATAATACATATTATTATCATAGTCAGAAATATTTATATATGTCAGAATACTTTTAAAAACACTTTAATGGTTCTGTTAGAATGGAATTAGATGATGATTTATTTGATAATATATCAAGACATGATCACCTAAGGTAATTACATCCAAATCATATAATGAATAAAATATGATCGTTTGAGTTATTATTATAAGTAGAGGTGAATTTGAGGATATTGGAGTTGACTCTCTTGTTAAGTCAACCTATCTGATAATTTTCTATACTATAACAACTGATTTCATTTTCTTCATAATGTGTTCATATATTTTTTAATCAAGGTATTCAATTTAAGGAATTGTAAAATAATTATAAAATGATTCATTTTTATTCCGAATATGATCTAGGGGTAAGATCAAGGGATTATAATAATATAACATCCAAAGGATAAAACCAAACTGATTGAGGTATTCCAAGGATAATAAGGAAATGTGAATTCTGATATTTCTGATTGAGGGATTTCTGTTGAGGAAAGTGAAACAATAAAATTTTGGTTTAAATTATGGATACATTATGTTAAAGTGATTTAATTCCATTACACTATGGGTGAATGAGTATTATTTTCTTTCATAAATATTCTTTTAGTTATACTATAAAAGATTATAGAGTCTTATATTACTTTTTTCAACAATTTATTTTTTCTTATGTGGAATTTTCTTTAAAACTTCATTACAATAACCTTTTCTGTACCATGATTTATGAGACACATTTTGAGTATGTTTTCTATATTCTAATAATCAGATGAATTTTGAGTCTGATACAACTTAATAAAGATGATTTTGTTTTTAATTACTTAAAAATTTTAAACAATAATTCACCCACCAGTTTTTGACAGCATATACTCTTACGATCCAGAACCACATTTAGATAAATTACTATATTATATAATGAGAATATCCACATTACGACCAATTAATATTTGACTACTCAAGTTGATCATTGATGAAAAATTGATTAACAACGCTTGAATCTAAAAATCAGTTGGCATTGCTCAGAGATCAAACAACCAAGTGTGGATCATTGCTAGATTTATTTTATACATGGATCCTTACTGGGTAAAATGTTAATATGAAAATGTCTTCTCAGAAGATCAAAATAATCATTGAAGAATTATCCTCATTCTAGTTTTTAATTTAATATTATAATTGATAATCTGATTATAAATTTAGGGTGAAATATTTATTCATGGGGTATTGAGAAACTCAATATTAAAACATATTTTAATATAACACCCATAATTGGTGGTTTCACTATTCCTAGAGGCTTCTTGTGGTATATGACCTTCCGTGTAATGGCCCGGACCTCTCCGGTCCATTTCTTTGTAAAATATTTTATGTGGTCAAACACGACACGTGTTGTAATAATAATTTTTTATAATAGTAATTGATAATGGTGGCGTGAAAATATTTGGTGTTAATTAGATAAAATGGTTTTAATTTAATCATTGTAAAATATGAGAAATAAAATCGAATATATTTAATAAAATGATGGGAGGCGCATGGAATAAGTTATAAAGGAATAAATTACAATAAACGAGGCTCATGTAATAAATTATAAAGGAATGAAATGCATGGGGTGCATGGGTGTGACCTTGTACAGGAGGCGTTGTGCGGTTCTCCACAATTAAAGTTGGTATTGTGTTAATAACATTAAAAGGGTATTATTATATAATAATTTGTTATAATAATAATAACATGAAGAGGCACGTGAATGAGGTTCCCAACCATGCATGAATATAATGTTATGGGATATATGGAGTAATTATATGAAAATAATGGGCGTCAATAATAATAATAATTATTAATGTTAATGATGGGGACCCGTTGATGAAATTGAAAGAGTATTTATTACTATTGAATTAAATAATAATGATAAAGGTGACAGAAATATGTGTGTGATTGGTAAATTAAATTAAATGGGTTTAATTTTTGGTTAGTAAATTAAATTATTTGAATTTAATTAAATGGAATGGTTTTAACTTAATAACCAAGGTAAACTAATTTAATAGGATTAAATTAGTACATTAATTATGGGTGTTATTATTATTAATTTTATTAAATATTAAAGTTGAAGTGAGAATGGATTTTGGGGCGTTCCACATGGAGTAAAAGAAATGGGAGGCGCCACTTTTGGTGGTGGGAGAGAATCATGAAAAAAAATAGATTGGAGAGAGAAACAAAAAAATAATAATAAGAGAAATAAAATTAAAAGACAAATAAATGAAAAAGGAGGAATTGGTGCTTAATTATAGCGCCCATGAAGACTCCAAAACGTGATTGCTTTTGGAGTTATGTAAAATAAATAAATAATTGATTAATAATAATAATAAAATATTGTTATTATTAATTTTGTTGATAAAACACTTTTTTGTCCGTAACTTCTTCGTGCGACCTCGGTTTCACGAACCGTCAGTGGCAGTGCGACCCTGACTACGAGACGAAAATTATGAGTCCAATATTGGATGTCTTTTTCAGGTTTTCGGATTGGGTACCCGAAACTCTCATGAATTAATAGATTTAATATTGTTATTATTACGGGATCTTGTATCCAACGTATCTCCCTCATACGGTATCGGATTGACGATCTGTCAGCGACAGCGTAAACCTGAAATTATGACAGTCATTTTAAGACCATTAATGAGATACTTTTATGACTCATGCCTCGGGTCAACGAAACTCCACATATTGATAGAATTATCATTATTATTAAAACGCATGGAAACTGCGTGACGTGTTGTGTGTTAACCAATCAAAACACGTAACGGGTGTACGGTCACACCGTGTATTCATCAATACACACTGCATACTGTTTTAACTATTAGTTTCCTTTATAAGAAAGGGTTGCGAATTATTTCCAGACCAATCGCTTCTTCTTCGCACGACGACACTCATGGTTGATCAAGAAGTCTTCCTCCGCTAACTTCTTTGTCCGAGCTCCGAATTACGACCTGTCAGCGGCCACATGATCGTAGCGATGAGACGAAGCTTCTAAGCCCGGACTTGTCACCTTTCCTTCCGGCCTTCCTTCTCTAGCTTCCATCCTAGGAGGCGTTTGTCGGGTTTGGCGAAGGCGGAGGACACCGAAGGACGTCATCGGAAGTGACGTGATCGGGACCTTTTGAGGTAGGGGTTTACCTTCGTCTCTCTTTTTGGTGAAACATGCGGGGTGGGATATTTTATTTTGTTCCATGGGATGCAGTTGAACTTTAAATAAAGATAATAACCGGATAAAGAAGGGTTTGGGGTTTTGTGCTGTTTCTATTGCCTTCCAGTTTCTTTATCTTCTGATTGTGATTTTGGATTGAAAGGCCTTTGCCTACTGAAAATCAAGGCCGTTGGTGGCCTTTGCGTGCGCAATTGATATCTGAATTGTTTGTGTTTGGTTTTGTTAAAACATGGAAAATGGATAAGCACGTATAGACTGGCTGATTAAATGAGAATGAAAACCTTGTGTGATCACCCCGATTGAACAAAGTTGGAATAATGAACATGTTGGTGGTTTGGTTGTTTTGTGGAAAATGACTTTATTTATGAAAAGTGTTTTGATTATGAAAAGTGTTTTGAAGTAAAAGGTGTTTTCAAATGCGGAAATGTTTTGTGTGTGGAAAGGGTTTTATGTGTGGAACTTTGAAATAAATGAATGATGGAATGTTGTATGGTTGTGATAATCTCTTGTAAATGAAATGGAATGTGGTTGCTTGCGTTTTACCTAACCTTGGTTGTGGATGGCAGGGATATGTTTGTGAAAGGTTTTGTCTTGATGTTAGTTGACCAGTAGTAATAATTTGTTAAACCATTGCATGAAACATGAAAACCTAAATTGGGGTTGGGGGATGATTGTTTGGTTGTTGATGCATGCTTCGTGGTAGCAGTGCCGAGGCACATGCTCAGTTCCTCTTTTTAAGAAGCCATAGGTTGGGCTGTGTATTTGGTATATGTATATATATAATTGAATCTTTGTGTTTTGTCGCACCACACCCATGTCAAGCACCCAGTGCCGAACACTCCCATTTTATGGGAGAGGGTGTTCCCCCATAGTTACTAGCTCCTTCCTTCTCCTTCTTCCATAGGCTATGATGGTTTGAGGTGACCTTACACCCAAGATGCTTCGGGTAGGTCTCGGAGGCTGTGATGGCTTGAGGCGACCTTTAGCCCAAGACTCTTCAGGCAGGCTTACCATTCCCAAGAACCTTTGGGATGAGGCCCAGGTGTCTGCAGGCGGGTTAGTGGTTTTGGCCCAGGTGTGTGCGGGCGAGATGCGTGGTTGTGAGGCCCAGGTGTGTGCGGGCGGGATGCGTGGTTTGGCCCAGGTGTGTGCGGGCGGGAAGAGTGTGGTAGAGTTAGGACGTTTTCCGTTAGGAAGAGCAGCATCTAATTAAGTGGGAAATGGTGCGGGGTACCCAATACTTTTGTTCTATATATATACTAAACTTGTTTGTGTTACTTGGTGAGTGTTACCAGTGAGGCTGGGTGGATAGTTTTTCCTTGTTAGTTTCTGGTTCTTCTGTTTTCTCACGGGACCTTAGGGTGTCTCCCCACTTGTGCACGAGAGCTTTAGGTTATCTACTGAGTATACTTGTATGCTCACCCTACGTTGTTTCAGGTTTTCAGAAGGACTACCAGGGCCGTGTGGGACCCTACTAGTCAGGCAGTGGGAGTTGTGCAGTTGCTGTTTTCTTTTTTTCCTTTTGGTACTGTACTCACTTGTACTTTTGAGCTTCCTTGTACTTTTACCTTGTTATAAAAATTGTTTAAACATGCATGTGGGCTTGTTTTGGGTTTATTTATGTACACTTGTTCTTTTCCCTTTTTGGTGGTTGACTTGTCCTATTTCCCGATCCAAAATAATAAAAAGGGTAATGCCTCCCATATTTGTGAAAACTCATACCCTTGGTGCTAGTCGCCAACCTGGGGCCTACTGGAGGCGGGACTCGGGGGTCATTATCTTCCTTTCACCATTGCCAGCTCAGGAGGGGCATCTTTGGTGGGAGGGGGTCATGACAGAATGGTATCAGAGGTGATGGTTGAGAGATATGATGGAGTCTGGAGTTAGGCACAGTGAAGATTGCATGGGATGGTAGGGTAACAGTGTTCGTTAATCTTGGTGCGTGACATAGGCCAGGGAAGACCGGCTAGGACACGGGATTTTAGGGCCCCCCGTGATTCGATGCAAGGACTCTGAGCCTACCGAACGACCAAGTGAGACTATATTGATTGCAGGGTAGAGACCCTACGGAAGGTACATGCATCATCATGTTTGTGTTTTACTTGATTTGGGTGTTCTGGGAAAGAAATTGAAATAAAATGATAATTAAAACTTTGAGTTTTTCATTACTACTTGGGCTTAGGCGTTCCCTGTTTACCGAACAACTATGGCACCTGGACGTCAACAGAACGACAGAGGAGTGGGACACAGACAGTTTCATGCAATAGAATTGGCAACCCTAGCAAGGCCAGAGATCGAGAGAGATGTTTCCGGTTTTACTTAAATTCTCTCATTTATGTTTTGTTTAAATTCAATATCATCACACTCCTTTGTTGAAACTCATTCTCGCCCATGCTTTGGGCCTGGAACTTTTTTTTCATGAATTTATAATGATAAGTTGTTTCCCTCTTTCCTTTAAATGTGTGTGTAGATTCATAACATGTGGGGGGAGGAGGACCTAATCCCTAATCAAGACGCATTAATGTGGATGCGATTAAACCCGTGCAGGAGAGTCAGTGCCGCCTAAAGCGGATAATATCTCGACATGGGAGAAGGAATTCCTCAAGCCATGTGTTTGGGAAATTTATTGATGTTTTGTATGGTGTTGGGGGGCAGTGTAAGTTGGAAAATCCTAATATATGGAAGTGGGAAGGCTCAGTCCTTAATCGAGAGGCATTAATGCGGATGCGATTAAACCCGTGCAGGCGAGTCAGTGCCGCCTAAAGCGGATAATATCTCGAAATAGGAGAGGGAATTCCTAACTCACATAATTAGGGTTGTCGGTTGTTTCTTGTTATGACAAGGGGCCTGAGAGGTATCTTGAGTGGTGGTTGTTCGGACCTTTCCCCCTTTTAAGGGTTGGTTTTAATTCTCGAGGACGAGAATGTTTTGAGAGGTATCTGGTGTAATGGCCCGGACCTCTCCGGTCCATTTCTTTGTAAAAAATTTGATGTGGTCAAACACGACACGTGTTGTAATAATAATTTTTTATAATAATAATTGATAATGGTGGCGTGAAAATATTTGGTGTTAATTAGATAAAATGGTTTTAATTTAATCATTGTAAAATATAAGAAATAAAATCGAATATATTTAATAAAATGATGGGAGGTGCATGGAATAAGTTATAAAGGAATAAATTACAATAAATGAGGCTCATGTAATAAATTATAAAGGAATGAAATGCATGGGGTTCATGGGTGTGACCTTGTACAGGAGGCCTTGTGCGGTTCTCCACAATTAAAGTTGGAATTGTGTTAATAACATTAAAAGGGTATCATTATATAATAATTTGTTATAATAATAATAACATGAAGTGGCACGTGAATGGGGTTCCCAACCATGCATGAATATAATGTTATGGGATATATGGAGTAATTATATGAAAATAATGGGCATCAATAATAATAATAATTAATAATGTTAATGATGGGGACCCGTTGATGAAATTGAAAGAGGATTTATTACTATTGAATTAAATAATAATGATAAAGGTGACAGAAATATGTGTGTGATTGGTAAATTAAATTAAATGGGTTTAATTTTTGGTTAGTAAATTAAATTATTTGAATTTAATTAAATGGTATGGTTTTAACTTAATAACCATGGTAAACTAATTTAATGGGATTAAATTAGTACATTAATTATGGGTGTTATTATTATTAATTTTATTAAATAATAAAGTTGAAGTGAGAATGGAGTTTGGGGCGTTCCACATGGAGTAAAAGAAATGGGAGGTGCCACTTTTGGTGGTGGGAGAGAATCATGAAAGATAAAAAATAGATTGGAGAGAGAAACAAAAAAATAATAATAAGAGAAATAAAATTAAAAGACAAATAAATGAAAAAGGAGGAATTTGTGCTTAATTATAGCGCCCATGAAGACTCCAAAACGTGATTGCTTTTGGAGTTATGAAAAATAAATAAATAATTGATTAATAATAATAATAAAATATTGTTATTATTAATTTTGTTGATAAAACACTTTTTTGTCCGTAACTTATTCGTGCGACCTCGGTTTCACGAACCGTCAGTGGCAGTGCGACCCTGACTACGAGACGAAAATTATGAGTCCAATATTGGATGTCTTTTTTGGGTTTTCGGATTGGGTACCTGAAACGCTCATGAATTAATAGATTTAATATTGTTATTATTACGGGATCTTGTATCCAACATATCTCCCTCATACGGTATCGGATTGACGATCCGTCAGCGATAGCGTAACCCTGAAATTATGACGGTCATTTTAAGACCATTAATGAGCTACTTTTATGACTCATGCCTTGGGTCAACGAAACACCACATATTGATAGAATTGTCATTATTATTAAAACGCATGGAAACCGCGTGACATGTTGTGTGTTAACCAATCAAAACACGTAACGGGTGTACGGTCACACCGTGTATTCATCAATACACACTGCATATTGCTTTACCTATTCGTTGCCTATATAAGTAAGGGTCGCGAATTATTTCCAGACCAATCGCTTCTTCTTCGCACGACGGCACTCTTGGATGATCAAGAAGTCTTCCTCCTCTAACCTCTTTGCCCGAGCTCCGAATTACGATTCGTCAGCGGCCACAGGATCGTAGCGATGAGACGAAGCTTCTAAGCTCGGACTTGTCACCTTTCCTTCTGGCCTTCCTTCTCCATCTTCCATCCTAGGAGGCATTTGTCGGGTTTGGCGAAGGCGGAGGACACCAAAGGACGTCGTCGGAAGCGACGTGATCGGGAGCTTTTGAGGTAGGGGTTTACCTTCGTCTCTCTTTTTGGTGCAACATGCGGGGTGGGATATTTTTTTTGTTCCATGGGATGTAGTTGAACTTTAAATAAAGATAATAACCGGATAAAGGAGGGTTTGGGGTTTTGTGCTGTTTCTATTGCCTTCCAGTTTCTTTATCATCTGATTGTGATTTTGGATTGAAAGGCCTTTACCTACTGAAAATCAAGGTCGTTGGTGACCTTTGCATGCGCAATTGATATCTGAATTGTTTGTGGTTGGTTTTGTTAAAACATGGAAAATGTATAAGCACGTAAAGATTGGCTGATTAAATGAGAATGAAAACCTTGTGTGATCACCCCGATTGAACAAAGTTGGAATAATGAACATGTTGGTGGTTTGGTTGTTTTGTGGAAAATGCCTTCATTTATGAAAAGTGTTTTGATTATGAAAAGTGTTTTGAAGTAAAAGGTGTTTTCAAATGCGGAAATGTTTTGTGTGTGGAAAGGGTTTTTTGTGTGGAACTTTGAAATAAATGAATGATGGAATGTTGAATGGTTTTGATAATCTCTTGTAAATGAAATGGCATGTGGTTGCTTGAGTTTTACCTAACCTTGGTTGAGGATGGCAGGGATATGTTTGTGAAAGGTTTTGTCTGGATGTTAGTTTCCCAGTAGTAATAATTTTCTAAACCATTGCATGAAACATGAAAACCTAAATTGGGGTTGGGGGATGATTGTTTGGTTGTTGATGCATGCTTCGTGGTAGCAGTGTCGAGGCACATGCTCAGTTCCTCTTTTTAAGAAGCCATAGGTTGGGCTGTGTGTTTGGTATATGTATATATATAATTGTATCTTTGTGTTTTGTCACACCACACCCATGTCAAGAACCTAGTTTCGAACACTCCCATTTTATGGGAGAGGGTGTTCCCCATTAGTTACTAGCTCCTTCCTGCTCCTTCTTCCATAGGCTATGATGGATTGAGGTGACCTTACACCCAAGACTCTTCGGGTAGGTCTCGGAGGCTGTGATGTCTTGAGGCGACCTTTAGCCCAAGACTCTTCAGGCAGACTTACCGTTCCCAAGAACCTTCGGGATGAGGCCCAGGTGTCTGCGGGCAGGTTAGTGGTTGTGGCCCAGGTGTGTGCGGGCGAGATGTGTGGTTGTGAGGCCCAGGTGTGTGCGGGCGGGATGCGTAGTTTGGCCCAGGTGTGTGCGGGCGGGAAGAGTGTGGTAGCGTTAGGACGTTTGCCGTTAGGAAGAGCAGCATCTAATTAAGTGGGAAATGGTGCGGGGTACCCAATACTTTTGTTCTATATATATACTAAACTTGTTTGTGTTACTTGGTGAGTGTGACCAGTGAGGATGGGTGGATAGTTTTTCCTTGTTAGTTTCTGGTTCTTCTGTTTTCTCACGGGACCTTAGGGTGTCTCCCCACTTGTGCACGAGATCTTTAGGTTCTCTACTGAGTATACTTGTATGCTCACCCTACATTGTTTCATGTTTTTAGGAGGACTACCAGGGCCGTGCGGGACCCTACTAGTCAGGCATTGGGAGTTGTGCAGTTGCGGTTTTATTGTTTTCCTTTTGGTACTGTACTCACTTGTACTTTTGAGCCTCCTTGTACTTGTACCTTGTTATAAAAATTGTTTAAACATGCATGTGGGCTTGTTTTGGGTTTATTTATGTACACTTGTTCTTTTCCCTTTTTGGTGGTTGACTTGTCCTATTTCCCGATCCAAAATAATAAAAAGGGTAATGCCTCCCATATTTGTGAAAACTCATACCCTTGGTGCTAGTCGCCAACCCGGGGCCTACCGGAGGCGGGACTCGGGGTTCATTATCTTCCTTTCACCATTGACAGCTCAGGAGGGGAATCTTTGGTGGGAGGGGGTCGTGACATTCCGTGTTTTAAATTTATAATTATTAATTTTATTTTCAATCAATATGAGAAAATGTGTTTGATTTTATCATTTTAAATTATTCAATCATTAATTTTATTTGAAGTAACATGTTTTCGACATTTTAATTTTGTTCATTTAGGATTTAAAATTTATTATGTCCTAGAAAAGATGATGGGTGATGGGATATGCCATCAATAATTAATATGGAATATAGAAATATTTAATGTTATAACACAACATATAGCTAATGTATACACAATTTACAGAAGTGAACTAAACCTATTAATGTAATGAGATACATGACAAGTTGAGAAGTAATTACATGTCGTGAATTTATTGCACATAGAATATAGACTGAGTCAACCTAGAACATGACATGTTTGAGAACATGATGTGTAGTTGGCATAAATTTTATGTATTCTAGACATGTTAGAAAAAAATTCATACAATATATGTGGTCATTTTAAAAAGATAAAACTGTAAGAGACTGAATGGTTTTTGCATTAATGGAGTAAAAGACATGTATCCAACATACGTGATGTGTAACTCATTAATTATAATTTTTGATTTACAAACATAGACATTTGATGAGGCAAGTGGTAACACAACAAGAAAATAAACACTTTGTTTAACTGGATTGTATATGTTGTGTAGTACCACATTCGATGATCATGTTGAGTCTTTCAAAGAGTTTTATAGACACACGAAAAGTGGAATACATAGAATTTTTAGTAGTTCATGATGTGTTGTCTGACCAATCTTCATGCCAGAGTCCTAGACATGTATTCTGGTTACACAAAAATAAAGGCACACTGTTTGCAACTCATAAATAAAAACCATGTAGTCTTAAAAGTAATTACAAAATTAAATTAAATTAAATTTATAATTAAATTATCAAATACTTATTTTAGTGATTATCAAAATTAGTGATTGAAAATTTAATAATTAATTTATATAATTTTAAATGCTCAATTAATTTTGTGTGTGAATATGTAAGTATTGGATTTTCAGTTAATTTTCCATGATAGAATTTAATGATTTTTATCTCAAAATAAGTTGGGAGGGTCTTTAAGATGAAATGTAATTAGAAAATTAATTAATTGATTAATTAATTAATTAATTAAATTATTTTTATCATAATAATTACGAACACATTGAAATAAATGTTAACATTTCAATGTTTTCAGATATATTGCATGTACGACTACTCATAAGATTAACAAAGACCCGTATATATGTTGTATGTTTTAGTTTAATTTATTACATGGAATTAAAATTATTTAATATTAAATTAAATTTGATGGTTTCTGTTATATCCCTCCCTCTATTATGATTTTTGAACTATGTGTCCATCCTGATTTAGGTAGTCCCCATAAACAAATCCTTCGGTTTCCCTCACGTGTGTGTGAGTAATAAATACTTGTTATTGATTGAGTATCCCACTGTTCATAGAGAAAGCTCAAGAAAAAACCATAATGATTACAACCAAGGAGAAACACAATTTGATGTGTGGAATACTACAACTCATGCCAAGACCAACAGAAGGTGTTATTTCCATTGGTAAAAGGTTAATTTTTGTCTTATCAATAAATAAATTATTTGATAACCACATGATCGGGTCATTTCATTAATTAATTAATAATCTATTATTTATTATTTATTTAATGGTTTCATGATCACAATCATATAAATAATTAAATAAATATGCCTGAAAAACTGTAAATAAAGGAATGAAAAAAAATGATTAATCAAACGTGTGTCATTAATTTAGAATAGTTCACTTTATATTAACAAGTTAGGTAATGGATAACGTAAGATAACATATATTCAAAAATAAATAACATCCCTAAACAAAATATTAATTCATACTTGTACTTTACTTACATTATTAGGAATGAATCTCGTATAAATAATTGTTTTAACAACCTTATTGGGACCCTTTGTTTTATAAGTGGATTTCTTATGAATACTTGGGTTTGACAAAACTATTTTAAAATAGGTAGATTTCCCCTTTCTAGAATTGGTTTAATATATATAATAATGTTGATGAAGTCCAATTTTGGATTTCAGGATTCGGTAGCATGCCCAATGGATCAAGGAGTTCTAAGCCCATAGTTTCAAAAGGATTGGCCACCTAAATACCATCATGTTTCCTAACCAACATTTGCAGGGTTACACGAAGAAAAATATGAATTATTTCCATTATAATTTCTTGAAAATAGATTCAGAGCTCAATGTTGAGGGCTATTGGGACACGAAAGAATAACGGGATAATAAATTATTAATATTTCTCAGTGAATTTTTAATCATGTAATGTAATAATCATTTATATTAATTACTATATAAATTATAAATAAAACCAACAAATAAATTATATTTTTCTTTAACTCATGATAGTTTTTTTAAAAATAAAATATTTCAAAAAAGGTAAAATCATTCATCATATGCAGTATTATTAAAAAGACTATACTATATGATGGAATCCCCTATTCTTATTCTACCACTCTAGTATGTGAGAAAAGGTTGAAAGTATTATAACTAGAGACATTTCTAGGATCATTCATAAATATATTTTATTTAATTTTTATATATGTTTGACTATTATAAAATAAAAAATAAATTCATGGATTCTAACAATATAATATCTCATCATTATTATCTTCAGAAAGGGTAGTAATTACCAGAAATAAAAAATATTTTCAACGTATTATACTTGCATAATATGAAAGAAACCAATCTAACTATTGATTAGGCAATAAAATATATAGGATATACTGATCCATTAGAAAAATTTGGTTTCCAATTGGATACTAAATTATCCATTAATATTATCATATTAAACATACCATATAGACTATCTATATTTTTAAATTAACGAATAATGAAAATGGATATGTCACTAAATACAATTTTTTTCATACTTCACCAAGAGGATAAGGATTGGTTCACAATTGTTTCTCCATTCCTTTTAGATATATCTTTCAAAGAAAATGATAATGATCCCATGGATACTATAATACCAAAATATACTTTACAAAAAACATTATAGAGACAAAGGATTCAATGTTATGATAATGAACAGGAGGCTATTTTATTCATATGTGGAAAGAATTGACATTTGGAAAGTAAATTGGAGAACAAATAGACATCATCCAATTCTAGTATATTCAGCATGTTTCTATTAAATTATTGTGTACTAAATACAATATAATTAAAAAAACATGTACTTAAATATATGAAATGTGAAAAAAATTAAAAGGTTATAGAGTGAACTCTAAAGGGGAAGAGAAATGGAATTTCCTATATCATCCAAGGGGATCTCACTATTTTTAATTGTTATATCATATTGATTCCTATTTTTAATAAGTGTTATTAAAACATTTATTTCAATGTCTCTCATGACACAATGCGACATTTTTTTGAATAGAATTTTTTATTGTACATTAATACTAAACTAATTGATTAATAACTACTGGATAATATATATCCATTATAGTTAAATCTGAATATAAATTATAATAATCATACATGATTAAAAAAGATAATTATTTTTCAAATAAATTTAAAAGAAGTTCACATGATTATATAAATAATTTTTTTGTCTCAATTTATTAAATTTAATATATATAAAAACAAACTACTTATCATATTTTAGATATAGAATGTTTTTTTAATAAAACTGTGACCGATATATTTTTATAAATGTTACAACATGGCTATATGAACCATTCAAAAATAAAAGTAACTTTAGGATATTCCTTTAATAAATTTATCAATTCTCAATTAAGTGAATAACTCCACCTATTAAGTATTATGGACTAACAATTTTTTTCATATAAATGAATAACATATCTAAGTAATCATTGTTCATATATTTTGGATTAAGTTGTATCCTTAATTCACATTTTACTTATATATATATAAATATATTGATGGTAGTAAAGTAAGATCAATAATGAGTCTTATATATACTATAACTATTTAATTATCTCTTTCGAGACATATTTTTTAAATATAATTGAATCAAATAAACATATGACCACTATATTTTCTAATGGATATTATATAAAATGGGATTTTATTGGAATCAATTAGAACACAACCACGATAAATTTTTGAAATCCAATTTTTTAAAATCTTTCCCAACCCACAAAAGAAAATTTGAACACTGAGGTATGCCTGATTTAGTGATTCTATAAATAATATAGATCTTAAAATCTAATTAATATTTACTATATTTGCATATAAGAATCATATATCTTTAAATATAGTCAAATAATACTTAAATTCAAATGGTCATGCCTCTGGGTTTACATAAATCAGAATAAGAATATGATACTCAGTTGAGTTTAGTCAAAGGAGTAGCTCTAAAGGCACATACTATGTAAGAATTATAACCAAAGATACTGTTTATGTTCACTATGATGGGGGATATATATAATATTATTTCATAACAAATATTTATACAAATTATTAGTGACTAGAAACATTATGATCCTGACAGGTATGTATAAAAATAGGTAATAGATTTAATGAATCAAAATTTGGAGATTTTGAATTTTGAATGATTCATAGACTTGATCCTACTAGTGAGTATTAAATATAAAATAGACATGGATGGTTGAAGAATTTACTAATAAATAATGGTTTATTATTGAAATATTAGTCATTTAACAAACATATCCAACTTAAATATTGAAAAACAATTATTTTTAAATTATACTTTTCAAAGAATACATCTATGAAAATCTTATTGGGATAATTATTTTCAATGGAAACTCATTTAGAAAAATCCTTAAATAATATGTATATATTAATTAACTAATATGATACACTAAGGTAGTTTTTTACTAGGCATAACTAAAAGGATTGGTTACATCAATAAATTTTGATAAGATAAACATATTATATAAATTTATTTAAGAATAAGTCATGCATTCTGATAAAATAATATTCTTTTGAAATGAATGGGTAACATGTGTATCTATTTGGTTAGTGGTATCCCAATAGGTTTTCAATAAATATATATTAATAAAATATTGAAAATAGATTTAATGTCTTACCATATTGTTAAGAGTAAGGAATGTTATTTATTCATGTTTTAATTAATGCAGAAACCATGTTACAAGGAACAAGATCTATAAAATATATCTCTGGGGTTTCTAAATCTAGTAATAATATATATATTATCATGGTATTAAAAAATAAAATTTAAAAGAATTCATGACTGGATTTTGGTTTTTATATAAACTGCCCGTAGAACATGCAAGGGAATATGAAGAGATTATAAAGATTAAAATAATTTCAAAAGATTATGTTCTATGAATTTCTCTAATTTTAAATGATATATATTATTGTTAGATATTAGTAATTCATAATGTTTAATTGGTGAATATAAAATAGATAAGATATAATTTCATACACTTTCATTTAAAATAATTTTTGAAAAATTGGAGAAGTAGAATTGGATGTTCTCCTGGTGTATTAAGATGTGGTAATACTAGTGATCTAGGTAATGTAACACACACATATATATTTAGTACAATTTTATCTAGAATTATTAATAAGTCTATAGTATTATGTAATAATAACTTATTATAATCAGTATTATCCATATCCACAATATCAAAGTACATTGTGGCTTATGATGTAGCTTAATGAGCAATTTTGAAATGTCATGTTCTGATTGTGGGTTATACCAAAAGAAAGAGATGTAAAATTTTATGAAAATACTTGACTATAGATTATGTTAGGATTTCAAGATTCTATCCAGAGAATAAAAGGTAGATACTTGGTTATATCACTAATTGTGGGATATTCTAAAGACAATAATGTTTCCATAGAAATATTCTCTATGATGACATATAGAATTTCCAATCATTTCCATGTAAATTTGATATTCCTAACATAAATAATCATTCTCAGCAAAACCATGTTTTAAAATATAGGAACTAATCAGTAAATAACAATTATATCTATTTTAAGTGGGAGTTTTTTGGAGTCGGTTCCCTATAACCAAATTCACTATACATTGGATTAAAGGTATATTCAAATAAGTGAATATTAATATAAATATATTACCACATATAGATTTTTATTTTGTATAAAAATTATTTGATAACATCCTAGAGTATCTATCACATTGAAAATGACATAGAAGTTACCCACTATAATGAGAGACTTTAGGTTCTATGATGATATCTCTAAAATAGTGTTGTATAATAGGATTACATAATATGATAGGGAAAATTCAATATAAAATTTTTGATGCGTGTACTCAAAAGAATATGATTATTCATCTCATAATGTTTTCACATGGTAATATCAATGATGGGAGATTATAATAATATACCCTCTAGTCATAATTCCACATGTTCTTGTGTCTTTGTAAAATCTTATGTATGATCATGTGTAATAGTCCTTAAACTATTATATGATCATTAATTCACATCATGTCTTAGAAATATATATTTACTAAAAAAACATCATTCCATATTCTGGAAGGATGTAAGGTACGTTTGGTCTATAAAAAATGGAATGTTATTAATGGGTAAGTCATTCAAGTATTTGTGACTATAATCATTATGGAAGTTCATATCTTAGACTTTTGAATAAAATATATCTTTCACATAAATTTCATGGCCATGGCATAAAGATGTTTATTTGAAATTATAAAATTAAGACATATTGAGCTTATAGGTTGATGGAATATATGTGAAGCCTTTAGGAATAGATATGAATGTAAAAGGAGTGTCTTCCATAATGATCATTCATATGTGAATGACATAATTACAGAATTTAGTGCTCTCTCTTTTATTCCTTGCCTCATTACATGATAGTAATCTTGACCTTTTGTCATACCCACCGATTTACAATGAGAAATAATCATTGAGGGTTTCACACTAAGTGAATTTATTGTTATCAATTAAATTATATTTTAATTTTATTAATGAAATAAATATTCTTCTAATGACCAAGGAATAATTTATTAAATTTTTTATTAATCAAATATATTAAATAAAAATTTATTCATGGAATTTTGAATAAAATATATTTATTTTTTATTGAATTTTTATCAAATACATATTTTATGGATAGTTGATTGAAATATTTATTTATTTATAAAATATTTATTTGGGTATTCAATAAAACCTGATGAGGATAAATGAATCATTATCGCATCCATTGGTAAAACAAATTTGTCAGCGTGTAATTTTTTTTAGTATATCACAAGTAAGCACACACCATAAAATAATGATGTAATTATTGTTATAAGGAATGGTATTTGTTAAAGATTATATTATTATTTAATGTATAGTACATAATTAAGTAATAATTCAATCTAAACCATTACACTCTAAATAGATGGTGTTGCCTATTAATATGGGTTAATCGAATGTTGAGAACATAGAATCATTACACAAAACTGAATTCACTATCAGCCACTCAATTTCATCCTATATTCCTCTATAAAAATAATAATAAATCATTCAATCCCCATGTATCTTGTATAAATCAATATTATAAATGAAATAAAATTTATTTATAATGTTAGTCCATAGAAATTAGTTGGAGTTTATTGGAAATCAAAGGAGCACATGTGGATCATCATTAGAGGGATTCTATGATTGGATCATTAGAGTGTGATGAAGGTAATTTGATAGTGGGTTTTCAATGTATCAACATAATAATAAAAGAAATATCCTCTATCTCAGAATTAATTTTATCTAATCCTAAATAAATTAATTATATATTTAAAATTAATTTTCTTTTAATTATGAATTAGGAAACATAATTTTAAATGAATTTTTAATATAAAACCCAGGATTGGTTATTTATTTATGCCGGAAACATTTACCCTATTAATGGTATAAATTGATAAAGGTATAGGATTTGTAAAAAAATGGAATAAAATTGGTCATTGAGAGTCCAAGACCCCATCTAAGATGGGGACCAAAATTGGTAGATAATGCTTCCATTGTGAAAAATGTCTAATAGAGAAGAAATTTTCCAGATTACCTAAAAAGATGCAAGAATCCATGTAAAGAATCTAATTTATTTATAAATGTTATTGAATTAAATTATTTACATTGAATAGTATTATATACAAACTTTATATTTTTAATGTTTTGTAAATATTCAATAAAATGCAAGAAGAAGTAAAATAATGATATGAATGGTAATGTTTGATGTCATTTCCCTAATGATGGAGCAATGCTGTTACTGAATTTATGATGTAAATTCCTTTGGATTATATAAATATTTTATACTATTTATATGTTTTACCTTTTCTTTAGAGAAGAGAATCATAAAATGGGATTTAAATTTAACTAAGATGGATGTTTATAATACATATTGTTTATGATTTTCTCAATTATATAACTTTCTTCAAGGTAGAATATAAAATTAATTTCATGGTTAATGAATTTATACATTATACATTTAATTATATTTTCTAAAAAATATTATTAATTTCAATTAATGATTACCAAATAATACTATATATTTAGAATTAATGAACTGGAAATGTGATGTGTGGTTTCTAGATCGATATAAGTTGTATTGGTTACAAGTTAAAATATAATGAAGAAACATTTATTAAAGTGTTCAAATTTTTTTCAAGAATATAGGAAATGGAATTGAAACCAATAGTTGTTCATAACGAAATTTATAATCTAATATTATTTCATTATCTAAGATATACCATAATAATTTTTTAAACTCTATGGAATGCCCATGTTAGGTATATGTGTTATAGAAATCAATTCATTAATTTTGAAGGGTATGTTATGATGGATGTATATTATAAAATAGTCGCAATTGTATATGAATTAAATATCAAATAATAATTGTTTGATATTGAATTTTACATTCATGATATGATGAAAATATTTGATATATAAAATTTTAATATAATGAAATATATCAATCTCAGATAAATAAAATTAAAGTATGTGCATCTTTATATAATTTCTAATATATGATAATAGATATACTGTCATAAAAAAAGAGTTTTTTTAAAAAATTAGATGATTGATTGTATATACCATAATTGGTTGACTAAAATCTATGATATACATGAAAATAATAGATGGGTAAAATTGTTTTTATAGCTATTTTTTAAAATATGAAGGAATTTGATTCTTCCCCCCATAATTAGTATATATTAATGAATAATCGTACTTTTAAGAAAAATGATTCAAAAAAATTGAATACCATATATGAGATAGATACAATAGTTTATTTGTTAAAATTTTTATATAGAGTAAAAAACTATTATTAAATAATGAAAAAGGATTTATATATCTTATAATGTTTTTTTGAAAGACTATAGTATCTAAAAAGTTAGGGGGTATGTTTGGACTTATAGAAATTTAATATAAATAAATATAAAACTATATCATTAAAATATTAATTTTTTTTAAATTGATACCCTAATAATTTTATGACATGTGATGATAAATAAAAATGAATAGAGTTTAGTTTAGTTATCATGAATAAATGAACATCATTGTTTCCAATTGTATTATACTAGATAAATAAACATTTAATTACTCTTGATAACCTAAATATATTTAGTGTATGATGCTAAATATAAATTTAAAGAGTTATATTACTTATGGTAATATTTTTAATATAACTATATCCAAAAATGGTTTAGGATATTTTTTTTTGAATTGTTAATGTAAAAGTTATATTACATAAAAAAAATTATATGAAAATGTTTGTTAGAAATTGATCAAGGTATGATGATTCCCTTAGAAAGAGTTCTATTTAGACAATAGATGTTTACATCATAAAATTTGATGTAATAAATTTATGAATTATTAATATGATAAAAGATTTTAACATTAAGAATATTATTCCTAAATATCAGCATTATTCAAACTATATTACTTCAATAATGTTTTTAAAAAAATAGTTGGAGGGAGTGTTTTATCAGATGGTCACATAGATTTTTAGAAGGAATTATATATGATATAATGAGTTAACAAAACAAAATAATGTTTATCACACATAAGGATGATATATCTATATTTCATAAATGTTATGATAGAAAGGTGATTTTGTTGGGTTTGTTAAATATTCTTTTATGTGTTTATGAGTATTTAAATGTATCTAGTTGATGAAATATCCATTTTATTATTCATTCATCTTAGCTACATAAATGCACATATATGTGTATATATATATATATATATACATTCCATAACTTCTGTTGATAAATAACCTCTCATGTATGACTTTGAGTTTTCCATAACTGATGTTCATTACATAGTATTATAGGTTATAATGATATATTAAGTCTTACATGAGTTGAATTATTTTATATATATACATAATATTCTCATGAGGATGAAAATGGAAGTTTTTTGCACTAGATGAACCACTAGGTATACCAAATAGAGTGTTAAATAGAATACCATATTATACTTAGTGTGCATGGATCGTATTTGAGAACCCACTACATGAATTTGGGGAGATACCTACAATGATTACATTCATACATTTATACCATCCTTTGGAATTCATATATTTATTTTTATATCTGATATGAGAGTGGTTGGATATTTTAATGATCATATCATAAGTCCGATATCAACTAGATATAGATTTTTGTTCACTCATATTGTGAGTATGACATATGCGACCCTAATTGAGATAGAATGTTGATTGTGTGTATGAATATAGATAGTAAATATGATGTTTTTATATTTTTGGATAAGAATAATGTGGCATACTAATCCATAAGAGTGAATGAAATATGATATGTTTATTAACCAGGTTAGTGTATACTGTAAGGATAAATAATATATGAGTGGGATATAAGGGATTGATAATACCTGTGTCCCATTATCACTCGATGTGTTAGATAAAGGTAAAATATGATAATTTAAATTTTATATATGATATAGGTTGTGAAAACATGTATAGGCCTACATGTGTCAGATATAGTTCTCAGTAGATACCTTTACAACTTTAGTAGCATTGCTGATTTTCTAGAGGTTACTATTTTCTTACACTAGTGGATCTAGATATTCTTATTTGTTGTCAAGAAAACAAATACTCATTCTGTCAAACATTGGGGTAAACTAAATGTGTATTGAGTATATATCATTGATTTACTCTAAATCATTTTAGAGTTAATTAAGATGTGTTTTCAATAAGAATTCACAAGGAATTTCATATGATGTGATACAAGGTGAAGTTAGTGATAGATTTCCAAAAGTGTTTTTGAAAATATCCCGAAATATTTTTTGGTATTATTTCACAAGTAATTTGTATATGACAAAATAGAATGTGAAATGGATCAAATACATTAAGGATTTAGTGCAAGAGAAAGATTAAAGGATATATTCCTTAAATACTTATATATATAATATTTATATGCTATATTTATACATGGATGAATTATTGGTTATATTATTCCACGGAGTAGAGATCCATGCTTGAGGCACCTCCCCATGTTGGATATCATTAAATTTTTTCTATCGCAAGATGAAAAATTTAAAATGATATGTATTCATGAAATTGTAGTATGTATTGGGAATAACATTTCTCCATGAATTAAAACACATGAATAAATGTTACAAAACCAAAGGAGCATGTTTACGAGATTATATATATATATAAATCAATTTTTTGTGAAGGTACTGTGGGAATGTGGATTCTTGGATAAACTTTCTAAAACTTGAAATATATACTCCTCTTCTTCCTACACACGTTAATGTATTTGTACACCATGAGTAAAGAATAATTTCACTTGATCATAAGATTATAAATGGGATCATAGATAAATTCATAGGTGGATTGATAAATTTTTCTACTCATATTATATTTATTAAGAACATTTAATGAAGATCAAATTATTAGTAGAAGAATATTAAATGGAAAACATTCTTTTAATCAGTTATTCAATTTACAATTTAAGACAGGTTTCACATTTTTCTTATATGGAGATCCTTGTTTGAGGGATTTAATCTCTTCCACATGTTTCAATAATAATTATTAGAATTGATATAATCGTAAAATTTTTAACTAAAAAATATGGTATAGGTTAATCCTGATAGCAATTATCGTAGATGATTTTCAATAATATGATTTTACATCTTATAGAACACAAATGAATGACCAGATCAAATTTTACTAACATGATTTAAATTTTCATTCCTTTTAGACCAAGAGTTCATTAGATGTTTCTAAACAATATGATATGGATGTCTATTATTGTTTAAGTTGACCACACAATTCATTGCCTCTATCTAAAAAACCATGAGGAACCCTATATAAATTACCATGCTCTAAGCATTCTCCAAAAATGTATAGTATATTATCTTTACAAATATAGCAGGTTCTAGAGTCTCTTGTTCAATCATATTGAAAAAAATCCCCTTATTAAAATAGAAACTCTGGAACTCTCAAATTATGTAGTCTTCACCATATTATTTCTAACATCCCCAGGTTATGTGACTTAATTTTGTAAAATTAATTTAGTCTTTTTAATATTTATTCATTTCACGCAACACAAAAAATACTATATATATATATATATATATTTTTAATGCACTATATTTGTATTGTTTTATACAAAATTAACTGTAAATTATGAATTAAATGATATGTAATGTTTATATTTCTCTATGTATAACATTGAAGTTATCTTACATTAAATAATAGATTGGCCTTCCTCAATGGTCTGCGCAACACAGAAGAAAATGTTTTACCAGACAAAATATATTATTAAAATATTATTATTTGACATATGAAGACATATCCCAAATTTTATATTAGGGATATGAATAATATTAACCAAATTATTAAAATTTATGGTTTACCCAAATATAAAATGAATTCAATAGTTACAATTAATATAAGAAAAATTTGATTATAAAAAGAATATTATTATAGAAACCTATTTGTATGCTCACAAACCTGATTAATCATAATAAATTTAATCAACTGAAATTTTTGAGTTATATTAATGTAATATATTTTATATGTTTATAATATTTATCCAATTGATTCTATATACATAAAATAAGAATAAACCAAATTTTAAACATAAAATCCTTAATATTTATTAAGGTATGTTTACCCCCTTTTGATAGAAAATTTATTTTAAATATAAAATTTAAAAATTTTAAAAATTTTATATGTAAAAATAATTTTTTTGAAGGTGAAACATAAAAATTATGACATGATTCATTTTTTGTATCTTTTTGTGACAAGTCATTTCTAATGAATAGTAAAATACTAAAATTTAACATAAACCAACTTTTTTATATAATTTATTTATAAGATAAAATTATATTTTTAATTTATTTAAATGTTTAATTAGATAATTTTTTTTTTCAATTTATCAAATTTCATTCATTGGAATAAATTTCATTTAAAAATTAACTTTAAAATTATAGAAATGTTTTGAATGTTTTTCTTTAAAAAACATGCATTGTCGTTTTATCTATAATATTATATTTAAATTAATTTCATCCACTTCTATTTAAGAATTCATATAATTGGATAACATATATGTAATCAGTGTAATATATAATGTATAATAATTTCAACATATTTTTTATCCAAAAATATTTGTGAAAACAATAAAAATTAATTACAATAATTAAGGATAAATTATGATTAATAAGGGACTAAAGCATATCCTTAAGTCCCCCTATAACTTATAAAATTATCCAATATATATGGGATGTCTATATAATGATCCTATAGTACCTATTATCGACTTTTGATCATTATTGGATCAACATTCAATAAAAAAACGTTGGTGGTGTTTCGCGTTTTCTAAAATATTATAAGATTGAAACTCCTCCTCCACTATAAAAGGCTCCATATCCACCCACTCCCACACACATATCAAGAAACTTAATTTTGTTCATGTTCTGAAAAAATAGTTCCCCGAAATCACTAAATTCCTACTAAATTCCTCCCTTTGAACATAAATAAATACAAGGATGTCCTTTTGTGAAAACCAAAAGAATTGACACAAAGAATAGACAACATCCTCCTTCAAGAACATTTATCTTATATTATTTTTCCATCCCTTCCAATCTCTTTATTGTTCATTCCTAATTTACCACCTCTCATGGTTGAAATTATTATGAGAAATGTGATTTTAAAGTATATTTCTGATATTTATAAATTATATAATCTTTTTTATTTATTATAATACACATATCTTTATACATTCCTTCTTGTATAAATACAATAATTTAATTTGAGGAAGTATGGACTACCTCTAGAGACCCAAATCTTGACTTACATGGAGATTATATTACTTTTGCGAAATACTTAATATATAACAATAACAGACACCCAAGGACTGTAATAGTTTAGTATCTTTGGAAACTCATAATATAATCTTCTAATCATGGTGAAATATCTTCAAAATCTCCCATAAAGATATTCCCCTGTTATTTTTTTACCTAAAACCATTATTTATATCCTAGGGAAAAGAAAAAATATAAAGGGTGAGCTCAAATGCTCAGTAAGGGTAAGAATGGAGAAAATAAAATAGGCCATATGCATTTGAACATAAAAAACAAGAACATAAAGTATAAACATCAAAATCATGAGTTGTGAAATAAATATTGGCAGTATGTAAGGCATAGATTATAAAAGAACAAAAATCATAATAAAATAGCATGGGAATAAAACATATAATTTTGGAATACCATTAAGCACATGATATGATTTCAATAGTGGACATGGCATTACTACCAAGACCATCATAGTGGACAAATTCCATTACTGAATCGGGTTTACTTTCCATTCCAGCCCTATATTACTAAACAAGATTTACATGTCATTCCAGCCATGTCTATATCATGAGATATAAATATTTACCCAATTCATTGGAGTGAGATATAGTTCCCACCCATATCATAATGAAATCATTCATACGTGTGACACAAAATAAACATAAATCATTCACCATAAACTAATGAATAAAATGGGTTTCCTAAACATCATACCATCATAACATAATCCATATAAAACGATGGTTATAATTTATCATAATAAAAATCAAACAATATAAATAATAGTGACATTATACTTGAAACATGATCATACTAAATAATTTCATCTTCTATGGGGAATAATTTTGATAAAATACTTGAAATGAATTCTTGAGGAAAATAACCTTCCTTCTTAAAAATCATTTTATTTTCTAAAAATGCCAAGTAATTTTAAAAGAAAAGGATTTTGTTGAAAAAAATCATGAAATCATGTATA
The DNA here is from genome assembly GCA_963277665.1 of Viscum album. Classification (NCBI taxonomy): domain Eukaryota; kingdom Viridiplantae; phylum Streptophyta; class Magnoliopsida; order Santalales; family Viscaceae; genus Viscum; species Viscum album. The sequence continues at coordinate 368,812,214 of OY728130.1, read as the reverse complement.
GTAAGATTCTTGAAAATAAGGCCTTAGGAAACCGTAAAAATCTGTTCATGTCGTATAAGTTAAGAAAACATTCTCCTCGTACTTTTTCAAGAAATTTCAAAAAGTACCTTGTATGGTAAACAAAATAAATATTTCATCCATACAATGTGGTAAAAGTAAAAAAGGGTAAAAATGTCTTTAAACATAAATGGAAGAATAGAAAACATTTTATGAAAACATTTTGAGAAAACACGGATATGGATGATAGACATACCCCAATAAATACTTACGAATAAACAATCCTGGATAAGAACGAGATTGGAATAATTATCCCTTACCTTAGGCCTAATTTCATCCATACATGTCTGGAAATATTGTATAGTGGGTTTGAACATATTATTAACATGTAACAGAACTATAATAATATTTATTATATTATATATGATTCACTTATGTCTTATATTACCCGTTATTTTGTCAATTCCTAGTTAAAGCAGCGTTTTGGGTAAAATCGTTTCATTTATCATACGTGTTTGGAATTTTTTTCCTTGATATTACGACATATATCATGATTTAAATAATTCCAGAATGTAAAACATGATTTATATATAATAAATATTTAGCATATAAATATATATGATAGATCGAAAAATGGAATGAAATACACCGTTCATTGAGACAGTAGGCCGTACATACGAATAAACACTGTTTTCGTTTCCTTATTGAATTGAATGGAATTACGTAAATGAAAAATAAATGTACATAAATACAATATCATTATTATTTCATATATTTCCTGATTATTTATTATATATACATTATAATATTCTTTATTGGTTAACATGGAGAATAAATCTCATCGCGTCGTGGAGACGGTAATCTATACGTAAGCACGAGCGATGATATATTTCCCATAATTATTTTATAGAATTGTAATAGATGATATAATATCGCAGAATACGTATGATGTAATAATAATCATATATAGTTATTATTCCAATAATTATATCCATCCAAGTATGGTTGTGGTGGAAAAATAGATTACACCACGACGTGGAGGCGGAAAACGGTACGTACCCACACACGGTGATTTCATTTTTCGTAGGATTGATATAAGGTGAAATAGGGGTGTTTCATATTTATAATAACATATAAATATATTAGTGATATTGATGTTATTAATTTATAATGAAACAAATAATTAAGGGGATGTAGAAGAATAAATGAATTTGAAATAATCGATAAAGGATATTACATCTTCTTCGACACGCCTCTTCTTAACCTCCTTTTAGGGTATTAAAGTTGGTCTTTGAAGAAGACCAGAACCTCTAGTATGTTTCTAGGGAAGTGGAGAAGTGAAATGGACATGTTTTCGCTGAGATTTAAGGATCAAAATGGTGTGAATATGAGAGGGAGGAGTTTCCTCTGTATAAGAGAGGAGAGGGGAACTTTTAGAAACCTATAAAATAATAATTTATAATAAACTCAAACCCCACCTAAAAACCTCGAAAATGACTCAAATTATAATATGAGATGAGATATGGTTTTAATATCATTATTAAATAAAATTTACACATGTTGGAAATTTATTTTAAACCTTATCAACTTTATTCCCCATATTTAATCTATTTAATTTTATTTGTGGTAATAATATTCTAAATTTTAAATTGTTATAAATAATTTCATATGAATATTGAATTGTCCGTAATTTGATACTATATGAAATTTTCGAACATGTAAATTTCAATTTATAATGTTTACATAATTGTGTAGTTTTTAAAAAAATTAATAATATTTTATATTTATAAATTAACTATAGTGTCAATTTTGTCACTATTAATTTATTTGAATTTAAATAAATTCCACACAGAGGAAATATTCGAACCAAGATATTTTATAGATTAATAAACTGTCATATTTATCTATAAAATTCGTAGAGAACATTAAATAGTTCATATAACATTTATTTTAATATTTCTTAAACCGTTTATTTGATATTTCAATCAATAAAATAATTTATACATCAATATTGTGTCATCATTAATGATACTTATTTAATACCTATAATATTTAAATAAATTCTCATGATGTATATTTTTTTATTAGATTTATGGAGACTATTTTTGTTTGATGTTTTATGAATTTTATCAAAAAATAAAAATTATTACACTTATAAGATATAAGAGAGTGACATGTTGCCACTATCTTTGGTAATAATAATAATTACATCATTTTCATGGTCAAAACTCTATGAAATGAATATATTCCAACCCTTAGGTGACATGAGTCTACTTTCATTCATCCAATAGGAGGTTTTCATGCGTTAGGGTAATTTTATAATATTATTTCTGCCCTTAATTGCACGATTTACCTTCAACTATGGTAAATAAAATTTACCATAGTTACTATTCATACTTCTTACAAAATAAAAGTATCCAAGTAAAATAATTTGGCCCTATGATTCAAAATATGGATCCCTTTATACAAATTCTGAACACAGAACATGCAGTAATTAATTTAAAATTAATCTTGTTGTCGAAAAAAATGGGTCTTTGTTTAAAACATTGCAAAAGATTGAAAAGATTGCACCTATGAATTCAATGTAATATTAATGATAATGACATAAATTATATTAACTGGTAAATATATATTCTATTTATACTTTCAAACCATTCAATATTATAATTTAACCATATAAATTATATTGATGAAAAATATTGTTTTCAATTGAAATTTAGCGTACTTTTACTATTCATCAAAATATGAAAGTTAACAGAAAAATATTAAAAAATTATCCAAAGTTAATTTTTATATCTATATTGAAATAAATAAGATTATATTATCAAATTGAATTAATAAACAGGTCAAAAACTAGATTTAATGTGGGAGCACCATCAAAAGACGACAAAACTGCCTTTTTTGAAAAATACGTATTTTACCCAAAAAATTTATTTTGTTCTCATAACATGTTATATGATATGTGTAAGATCAATTATAATGTTATGAAATTCAAAAAAATTCATTACTATTCACAATGGCAAGTTCATAACAATATGTCGTTGTTTAGTGCAACCCGGTGTTGCGTACAACACACGCTATCGAGGAAGGTCGATCTTGCATGCAACACAAGCCAATAATAGTTTTTTCATATAATACAAGACAATACGGTGTTTCGTATAGTGTAATATATTCTTTTTATATCATACAACAGAAGACATCAATAAAAATAAAATGAATCTTTCTCCTGAAAATTTGGGGTGTTACTTTCAACCCCCCTAAAAATAAATTTCTCCCTCAAAATTCATCAGGGTAATAAATGGTTTACTACATGAAAGTTTCTTTCATAGAAACCCACATTGTAAAATTTAATACTAAAACATAATTTTAAAAACTAATGTATAAAATGTAATAGTTCCCTATATTAACTCATCACTAGGTTTCCACAAATGAAAAAGTAGGAGAAAAGTTTGATATGGAAGAGAAATCTAACTATCTTGTTCGGATGGAGAGTCGTAGAGATCATGGCTATGAAAAATCCAAAAATCACAATGTCATGAATTTGTGATTATCTAAGGTACCATATGATTCATCAGATATGAGGGTTCTAGGAATTTTTTTTTGGATTTCACGAACATTTCCCTAAAGTTGAAAAAATATGAATTAGAATAAATACTAACTAGATGTTGGTACAGTCTCGATGTTGGTCGTTCCATGAACAATTTCCACTTCTTATATTAAATAAATGTAGTTGAATTTTTCATTATTGAAGTGTTAGATATTAATGTGATAGAATGATGGGTCTTTCCATCTGTCACAAACAAAAGGTTAGGAAAAGCTATCAAATATACATAAGTCCATATATGGTGATATTAATCGTATACGGTTCAAAAAATGGAATTATACTTTATCTATCATACCAATTAATAAAAAAAACTAATTTCTACTTACCAGGGACTTATTGTAGGATTGTGGTAGGCGATTAATACATGTCTCGCTTTGGTTGTGGGTTCGATTCCCACAACCTTGTCCGATGTGACGAGTTCTCACCCGTCCTATGAGTTTTTATTTTTCTAAAACTACACTATTATAACATTTTAGAAATAATATCAAAGAGTTATATCCTTCTAAAATATGATCTGATGTCTAACTTAATCAATTCCAATCTTTAGTCTTATCCATAATACTTCTTTCCAATCTCAAAGTATACAGAAAAAGATTACTAGAGAGGTCATCTACCTAGCAAGTGAATACCATCATTTTTCCCCTATATATCATATGATATATCTTGTTGGTCATATTACAAACATGTGAATACCTTAATCATGAATTCTCATGAATTACCATAGACCCTTGGTGAAAACATGAATGTTTTCAAAAGTTAACTCTTTCCACATACCAAAATCTCAGAATTTATATATACCAAAACCATGATGTCACTTTGTCCTTATATCATTCATGAGCTCATTAATACTATCAAACATATTATTTTCTATGTATCCCTTAATTATGTGCAAATAAACTTCTTTAAAAAAATATTTCAATCCCTTATCATGGTTACCGAAACAATATTCTTATAGAAAACCACAATGGACCAATACATATATATTTCAATATACCATAAAAGTAACCCAACAACATTATTCTTGAATCACAATACATAAATCCTTTCAATACATCCACTTTAATTATTGGAATGGAATATATCCTTCCTTGATTGAGATGTAACCTCTTAGTTTAAGGCATTGAGTTGGGTAATGCCCATGTTCTCCACATATAAGTCATTGAACTCCAAAACTACTTGTCACTCCATGACACGTTTCCCCACACAGATAACAACTTTCACTCCATTTGAGGTATTCCTCAAGGCTCTTCTTCCCTTCTTCTTGATATGTGTAATGATTCATATTCCTTCCTCTATGTTCCTCTCCATTAGAATATTCATAAAACTCCATATTCCTCTTATTTGATGACTTAGGAATACAACTAAAGTTCACCTTGTTAATCATCTATCGTGATGACTGATTCAACATAATCACAATATCTATATCACTAGGAATTACAGAATTTCATTGATCATAGTCACCTATTTGTCCATTGGAATCAATGTTAACTAAATTACATCTCTTTCCATCCATTGAATAAAACTAGAAACCATATTGTAAGAAATACATAAAAATAATGAGGAACCACATAATCATAAAAAGTCACTCATAGGATGTATAATATATAAAACATTCATTAATCCATGACACCTTAGTTTCAGCCTAGGTTATTCATGATCATCAACATAATTCTAATACTGTAACCTATAGTTATTCTAAACCTTAAGGACATCCCTAGACATACCTTAGAAATATCTCTAGGGATCTCACAAATGTTTTCGAATCCTAGTTCCCAAAGGTTAACTAAACCATTACTCTGATACAAACTGTAGATACCCAAATATTTACATACATGGACATTACATTACATTTACAGAGTACTTAATACATAACAAAAACAGACACCCAAGGATCGTAATAGTTTAGTGTCTTTGGAAACTCAGAACATAATCTTCTAATCATTGTGAAAGATATTAAACATCTCCCACAAAGATATTCCCCTTTTGTTTTCTGACCTAAAACCATTTTTATTTCCCAGGAAAAAGAAAACAAATAAAGGGTGAGCTCAAATTCTTAGTATGGGTAAGCATGGGGAAAATCAAACAAACCATATACATTTGAACTTAAAAAAGATGAACATAATGTTTAAACATCAAAATCATGAGTTGTGAAATAAATTGTGGCAGTACGTAAGACATAGATCTTAAAGGAACCTCAATCATGATAAAACAGCATGGGAATAAAACATGTAATTGTGTAATAACATTAATCACATGATATGATTTCTATAGAAGCCAAGGCATTGCTTCCAAACAATCATAGTGGGAAAAGTCCATTACTGAACCGGGTTTTCTTGCCGTTCTAGCCCTGTATTACTGAACCAGCTTTACTTGTCATTTCATCCATGTCTAGATCTAGAGATATAAATATTTACCCAATGCATTGGAGGGAGATATAGGTCCCACACATCTCATAATGAAATCATTATTATGTGTGCCACAAAATAAACATAAATCACTCATCATAACCTAATGAATGAAATGGGTTTCATAAACATCATCCAATCATAACATAATCCATAAAAAATGATGGATATAATTTCAATATAATAAAAATAAAACCATGTAAATAATAGATATGTTATCCTTGAAATATAATCATATTAAATAATGTAATCTTATATGGGAAATAGTTTTGATAAAAAACATTAAATGAATTCTTGAGGAAAATATACTTTCTTCATAAAAATCATTTTGTTTTTAGAAAATTCCATGTAATTTCAAAAGAAATGGATTTTATTAAAAATAATCATTAAATCATGTAGAGGATGATTTATGAAAATAAGTCATTATGAAACTGTAAAAATATGTTCATGCCATATAAGTTAAAAAACATTCTCCTTATACTTTTGCTGGTAAAGTAAAAAATTACCTTCTATAGTAAACGAAAGAAAGATTCCCTCCATAAATTGTTGTAAATTTAAAAAAGTGTATAAATTAAATTAAACATACATGCAATAATAGTAAAAAATTTATGAAAACATTTTGAGAAAACCCAGATATGGATGATAAACAGAGCCCTATTAAATACTTACGAATAAACAATCCCAGATAAGAACAAGATTGCAATAATTATCCCTTACCTTAGGTAAACTTTCTTCCTTATGTGTCTAAAACATCTGTATATTGGGTTTAAACATATTATTAACTTTTAATAAAACCATAATTATATTTATGATATCATATATGATTCACTTATTGCTTTATATTACCCGTTCTGTTTTCAATTCGATGTTAAAGCAGCATTTTGGCTAAAATCTTTTCATTTATCGTATGCGTTTGGACTTGTTGTTCTTGATATTATTACTTATATCCTGATTTAATTAATTCGAGAATGTAAAACATGATTTATATATAATATATATTCAGCATATAAATATATATGTTAGATCGATAAATGGAATGAAATACACCGTTATTGGAGACGGTAGGCCATACATACACATAAACATTGTTTTCGTTTCCTTATTAAATTGAATGGAATTATGTAAATGAAACATATATGTACATAAATATAGTATAATTATTATGTCATATAATTTAAGATTATTTTTATATATACTTCATAATTATTCTTGAATGGTTAACATGGAGAATGAATCTTATCGCGTCGTGGAGACGGTAATCCGTATGTACGCACGAACGATGATATCATTACCAAAATATTGAATGGAATTGGGGTGGGTGATATAAAATCTCAGAATTAGTAATATGTTTTAATAATCATATATACTTATTATTCACACAATTATATCTATCCAATTATTGTGGTGGTGGAAAAAAATATTACACCACAGCATGGAGACGGTAAGCCATACGTACGCACACACGGTGATTTCATTTTTTGTAGGATGTATATAAGGAGAAATAGGGTTGTTTCATATTTATAATAACATATCAGTATATTATTGATTATTATTTAATTACATTATAATGAAATAACAAAATAAGATGACGTAGAAGAAGAAATGAATTTGACTGAATCGGTAAAGGATATTACCTCTTCTTCAATGTGCCTCTTATAAACCTCCACTAAGGGAACTAAAGTTGGTCTATGAATAATAAAAAACCTCTAGTATGTTTATATGGAAGTGTAGAGGAGAAAAATATAGGGTTTGACAGAGCATGAAGTCTCAAAATGTTGTGAAGATGATAGGGAGGATGTTCCCTTTTATATTAGCGGAGAGAGGCAATTTTGGAAACCTCAAAAATATTAATTTACAATAAAATCAAACCTCACCTAAAAACCTTAAAATGAATCAAATTCTAAGATAAGATGAGATGGGGTTGTAATATCATCAGCAAATAAAATTTATACATGTTGGAAATTTATTTTAAAACTTATCAACTTGATTTATCTTTATTTAATATATTTAATCTTATTTGTGGTAATAATATTCTAAATTTAAATTGTTATAAATAATTACTTATATGTTTAGAATTTTCAATAATTGGATAATGTATGGAATTTTAGACCATATAAACTAAAATATTTAATTTTTAAATAAATTTGTGATTTTTAAACAATTTAATAATATTTTATTTTTATAAAATAACAATAGTGTCAATTTTGTCACTACTCATTTATTTGAATTTGAATAAAATCCCCACATATGATATATTCAAACCAAAATATTTAATAGATTAATAACATTCCAAATTTATCTATAAAATTCATGGATCACATTAAATAATTCATATAATATTTATTTTAATATTTTTAAAACCATTTATTTGTTATTTCAATCAATAAAATAATTTATACATAACTATTATGTCATCATTAATGATAATTAGTTAATCCCTAAAAATTCTAAATGAATTAAAATGTTATAGATAATATTATTTTAATTCTTGATACTATTTAGTTTCGATGTTTTATGATGTTTATCAATAAATTGATGTTAGTACACTTATACGATAAAAGAGAATGACATGTTGTCACTTTCTTTGGTTTTAATAATAATTACATCATTTTCATGGTCAAAAGTCCATGAAATTAATATATTCCGACCCTTAGGTGATATGGGTCGAATTTTATTCATGAAAGAGAATTTTTTCAGGTGTTGGGTAATTTTATAATATTATTTTTACCCTCAATTAACTGATTTACCTTTAACTATGGTAAATAAAATTTATCATAGTAACTATTCATAATGACTAAAAAATTAAAGTATCCAATTAAAATAATTTATAAATATTTATTCTAAATATGGAATCCATTTTTACAAATTAAAAACAGATAATATGCAGTAATTAATTTAAAATGAATCCCACTGTTGGGAAAACGGGTGTTTGTATAAAACATTGCAAAAGATTGAAATTATTTTACATGTGAATTCAATGTAAAATTAATGATAATGACATAATTATATTAAATGGTAAAAATATATACTATTTATACTTTAAAACAAATCAATATTATAATTTATCCATATAAATTATACTGATGAAAAAGATGATTTTAATAAAAAGTTTGCGTATGTTTACTATTCATCAAAATATTAAAGTTAACAGAAAAAAATTAAAAAAATTTCAAAAGCTAATTTTTATATCATTATTGAAATGAATAAGTTTATTTAGTAAAATTGAACTTCTTGATGTGTCAAAAACTAGATTTAAAGAGGGTGCTCTATCAAAAGTGGACAAACATCATTTTTTGAAAAATATATATTTTACGCAAAAAATTTATTTTGTTCTCATACTATGATATAGGATATGTGTAAAATTAATGATAATGTTATAAAATTAATAATTTTGTTAAAAATATTCATAAAGTCTACTTCATAATAATATATCGTTGTTTTGTGAAACCGGGTATTGCGTACAACATACGCTATCGAGGAAGGTCGCTCATGCGTGCAACATAAGCCAAGAATAGTGTTTGCATATACTACAAGGTAATGAGGTATTGCATATAGGGAAATATAATCTTCGTGTAGTGTTCAACATGAGACATCAATAAAATTAAAAATAATCTTTCTTATAAAATTTTGGTGGGGTACACTACTTCCCCCTCAAAGCGATGTGATTTGTTCATGCAATACATGGAATGTATTATAGATGTGTTTGATGAAATTATATGATATATATGATAAAGATATTATAAAAAAATATTTATATATACAATCACACACATTTATAATTTTTTATTATCTTTCTTCCAATATGACAATAAAACGAACACAACATTCATGCATACATACAACCTACCGTCTCCATGAACTGTGTATTCCATTTAATAATTATTAGTTATATAGATTAGTATAATAAAAATATAATGAAATTAAATCATATTTATATCATGGTTTTCATGGTTGATGTGATGATATAAGTATAAGGACCAATAATATAACAATATAAGACCTTGAGAAAAACAAACCCCATATTACTTAAAGCATAACCTTAACATGTAATTGCTAATATGAGGGTAATATATATTCGTAACAAAATAATATGTGGTATTAGATATGAGAATATTGTTATGTAAAATATTTATAGTAAACATAATTTTTATATACAGGAGGATTGAAAAAGTGTGATGTGAGTCAAGATGAAAGGTAAGGACATTTAATCTCACTCTTTATTTCCATGAGATACATACCTTATTCACTGCTAACATATTTTGTGTAGTTTATATAATGACCATGAATGTATTATATGCATCATATAATTTAATATATGGTTATTTAAATATCCATTTGGTGATATTTCTTTTATAGTGATTATAATTCAATATTTACCAAAACCCAAATTAAATGTTTCTCTATTGTCCTTCTTTGAGACACATTCCATGTCATACATCTATATTTTTATATGAGGTTTATAAACCTCCTTTTCAATGGTATAACATGAATATCCGTCTTCTCATGATATTATAAATCTCCATATAATTTCATTTTACTACATGTGGAGTATGATTCAATATTACCATGTGGTAAGAGTTAATTAAAATAGTCTGACCATTTACACATATTATTTATGATCATGTGTTATTTAATTAAATCATATGATAAATGTTTCTGTAAAACTCATGAATTTTATTCTCCTCTAGTTACTCATTATGTATTCAAGCATCATTTCCATTTCTTCCTCTCTTTGGTACTTAATAAAATTAAGAAAATGATTTTATGAAAATATTACCTTACCTCTCTCTTACGATAAAAATCTTTCATCCTTCAAAACAATGATTCCCAAAAAGAGACTAAGAATAGTATACTAATGTATTTTGATAATTAAAATAAATATATACCATTTCTGTATTTTACTAATGTTTTCAAGGGAATCTTCTGGATTCTTTATTAATATGGATTTTTCTAACAATTTTAATGTTAAAAAGTAATGTTTTTTCCTCATTTGACATGTATATATTTACCTGCCAAATATTAATTAAAGCATCACTTATCATGTTCAAAAGATTAAATTTTATGAATTAGTTTTAAATCAACTTTTAATGAAATGTTCTTCCAATGGAATTCAGGATTTTTTTTAATGTTCTTAAGAAAAAATAGTTCTCAAAAAGGAAATCAATCACCTCTACAAATTATCAAAGGAAAAATGGCTATCAATATGTTTCCAATTCTTCCTTTATAATTTTTCATATCTATTTTGAATAAAATGGATTGAAAAAATTTTATAAGTTTTAAACATAATTTTTCAAATAAGAAGGATATATTACTGAGGATATTTTTTGAAACGATCGTTCAAAATTATTTCCATATAGGATAACTTACTTTTGTTTAACTCATGCCTTTTTGGATAAATGATTATATGTTTCCATTAATATTATTCATATAAATTACTTATGTTTTTATGTAATGATTTTCATGAAACTCATTTTTCTTTCACAGGCTATGTTCTTTTAAACTCACTTTTTTCATGGGTTTTGATTTTGATTAAATGATTTTGAAACATGTATCTCTTTCCATAGGTGTGTATATGATTGCAGTTTTATTATACCCCTTTAAGATCATGGGTTATGATATTATAATTTAGAAAATTGTGGATAATGTATGTATGATTTTATTGTGATACTTGTAGGACCTATATCTCCCACCAATGTATTGGGTAATAATAAATGTTTTATGAGATAAGAGGTTATAAAAGATTGAATCCTAAGATCGAATCAAGATGGTATATTGGAGGAAATCCCAACCCAAAATATGGGGGTACAAGGATGGAAATCCCAAACCAAAAACAAGAGGGTACATGGGAGGACATCCCAAACATGAAGTATGTACATGGGTTATTATCCCAATCCTAACAGGTTACAATGGTTTTTTTGGGCACCCTTGAGATAAGGTTTTTATATTCTTATCTGTCTGCAACAATTTTAGGTCTAATTCATATATTATAATATCATGGATCATGTTATTATTTTTTTATAATTCATGTTTTATGGACTAATTCTTTTCCCATTATTTAGGATTATGATTTTTATATGTTGTTTATGATCTTCTTATGATCAAGATCACATGCTCATACCCCTATGTTTATGATATTCTTAGGCATTTCTTTTATTTTCCCGTATTGGGCATTTTAGCTCACCCCCTTCTAATATTTCCCATCACTAGTTTATGATGATAGGTTTTTATGTATAAATACTAAGGGGGATATCTTTTTAGGGGACATTGAATATATTTCAATGTGTTATAAGATTTATGTTCCATGTTTCCAAATGCACTAATGTAATACAGTCTTTGGGTGTCTGTTTTTGAAATGATTTATGTATTTTTTTGGAAGAGATGTAATGACTTTCTATGTTAAGTCGCGGGTCTTTATAGTTGGTATCAAAGTAATTTTTTAGCTAAAATTTGGAAAATTGAATGAGAAAATGTCAATGATACTCTTATGACTTGTCAATGAAAATTTCTAAGGACAAATAAAATTATAAAAAATATCATAGATTTTTGGAAAAGGGTGGAGTGAGTGGATTCCTAGAAATAAATCCATGTCTGGATACTACATTTGGATGTGTCTCTAAAACAGATGTACCAAAGGGTAAAAACATTGAAAATATGTCTTTGACTTAACTCAAGGTAATTTTTATATGAAAACATGATTTTCCACACACATGGTTTGACACTCATGGGGGATATGAAGTGAAACTCTGAAACTCAACTGGAATATTTGTAGCGATGAAAAATTTCATTAATGTAAATTCCTATTAATATAATTAAATGATTATAATGGTAATATTAAATGTGAAATTCATTGGTTTTATGTTTCTGGATTTTAAAATACTATTATGAATTGTGACCATTGCTAATATAGCCATTGAATAGTTATCACATGTTTAGTATAAATATAGGGCATTAACAGATCCAATTTAACCATACAATGGAATTGATGGCCTTATACAGTAGAATTTCCCCATATTAATCCCAATTTTTGTAGTTCCAAAAGGATGTGGCATCATTGGGCTTCTAGTTTTACCAAGCCTAACCTGAGTTTGAACATATTACGTATGAGTGAAACCGACTACGTAATAAGTGGAAGTTAATAGATATTACCACCCGAGTGATGTTATCTAATCCACCCCAAGAGTCTATCATCATTGCAAACCTTACAATTCTATATTATTCATATGTTATAAGGGGTTATGTAACAAGACCCTATCCCTATGACTATGTACATTATTGCCGCATAAAGAATGTGCATTCATTTTATTATTGATACTTTGCAAATAATTTTTAATGCACACATAGTAATTTTTGTTAATATTAAACTAATAAAACTATCTTGATGAATTAATTGATTTATGAATTAAATAATATTTTAGAAAAATATTATTATAATTAAATTATTTTTTATTAAATATAAATTATCATATAATTTTATGAATGCTATTGTAATTTTTATTAAGTTTTGAAAGCCGTTTTTTTCAAACCACGTGATTTTTGGGTAAATGCATGTTTATATTTTAAAAGTAAAAATTCACATATTTATAAAATTATTTAGATAAATTAATATTATTTTTTTAATTAGGATGTCGAAATTATCCAATGGTGAATTTTTTGTAATTTTCTGAGATAGTCACATTTTTGTGTAAAAATTAAATACTTCTAAATATATAATGTGTTTTATGACATCATTATAACCCAATAGTGATGTAATAAAATAGTATAAACACTACATTCGTCCATTATAAGTTTTAAATTTAATATAATGTGATTTTTGGTTTTTTTGATTTATTTTACAAAGCTTTAGTGGACCCTTCATGGCATATAAAACATTTTGTGTATTTAAATTGTTTTCCTTGAGAGTGTGAATCACCTCCACATAAGAAAACCTATTATTTTAAAATTTTCGGCCATTGGCCTCAAAAAATATTTTTTTCCACCCCCCTTTAGAAAAATCGATGGGCAAAAACCATGGACTGGTTTGTGTTTTTGATTAGTTTAATGTGAGGTGACCGAAATCTAAATAATAAATAATTCCCTCTCTTTTCTTATATAAACCCACCCAAGCACCAACTTTCGCTTCACTAAAAGCCTATGGAGTTGACCATCCCTTTCCCTCCTCTCTATAGAATCCTTCCATGGTGCCACAAGCTCCAAATAAGCCTCTCCCAAGCCTCTCCTAAGCCTTTGGGATCACACTTCAAAGTAAGGGATTTATTCTTTTCTCATTTTGTCTAATTTTCATTAAGATGTTATGCCCATTTTTTTCATTTACAAATGTCAAGGTATGATTTTAAAGCTCCCCATACTATCCTCTTTAGGTTTTTATGATGGGAGACCCCAATTTCTCTCATTAAGTCCTCCCATGTACACCCGTTTCCAGGCCAAAATTCCATGAGGGATTTTTCTCTCATTTTTTACATCCAAGTAATTATTTTTTATTATGCATCTAAATTCCATTATGTTTTTAAGAAATGTATCTATATTAACACCTTAATTTAAATTTAATCTATATATGATGATACATCCTTTTCTATCTCATCAACCATTTCAATGAATCGTTATGTCACGCCGTTATTCTTCCGAAATTTCACGGCATTTTTTCAAGCCAAGATCATTGTGTAGTGAATTCCATACTCATGCCTCTATCAAGGGTGTTAACCTTTATGAACATATAAAAATTTAATGGTACTTCCATGTATTTATTCCACATTACATAATCACAGAATAACTTATGATGTTGATTGATTCCGTGATCCATGTGGCACACTTATGCATGAAATGAAATGTTTAAGAAGGGTGTTCCCTCATAGTGCTTCAATGTATTGGGTAAAGTATAGTATCATGATACATCATGTGAAATGAGTTTTGACTCATTCTAATTCATGTTCAACGAGGTTTTACTCGTTCTTCATGTGCAATGAGAGTTTACTCATTCACTATGTGCAATGAGCTTTAGATCATGCTAATTCCATGTTAAGTGGTGTTGCCACATATCCATGTTATGATTATCATGCTTTATAATGGCTTTATGATCATGTTTCTCTTGTGTTCCATTGATATTCCTATTGTCTAACATGAATTTTATTCCTAATTTTATTCAAATTTTATTCCCATACTAGGCTTTATATCTCACCCTTTTATTATGCATGTCCTCAGGTTCTCCCATGCAATGCTAAGTACGAGGGAATGGAGGGGTCAGGTAAAGGAAGTTTTCAATAATGATATTTTGTGTTTTATGTTTTAAAATATTATGTACTGTTCCTATTCCCCAAATAAACGAGGCCTCTCAATCTTCTATGCTGTATCAAGTGAATATTTTATGTAATAAATTAGGTTTAAGTGTGTAATAAAAAGCAGGGTTGTTATAATAATCATGATGTATTTAAGTTGAAGTTGTATTGATTAGTCTAGGATAAAAATAAGGTGTCATAGATTAAATAATGAGTCATACTTGAGACATCATATAATTGTTTTATTTATTATGTTATTACTCACTCTGATAAATATTTTTTACTCAATGATTTTTGTTTATTCAATGGTAAGAACATGAAACAACAATGTTAATAATGATTTCAAAGGATAATTCAGTGATTTTATTCCAGAGAAACCAAATTCTATGGGTGAAAGAATACAATGTCACATTTTTATAATCAACCAAATTTCTCTATTTAATAATAGTGGTATACTCCCAAATGAATAATGGAGGGAACAACATTCTGTTGAGTAACTCATGAGGTAATATGCACCTTATTTCTACAGGTCTTCTCATCCACATGTTTCTGAACAATGGATCTGTTGAACTGAAATGATATTTTCTATTCTTCTATGTTAAAAACATAGGAAATTCATTCTGTATGTTTCTCTGTTTGAAGGTGAAGTGGATCAACTTTTTACACTAACCAATAATATAAGGTATCAAGATGAAATTGAATCAAGTGATTGGGATGAGTTCAATAAAATATTTTTTAATAAGTATGTTCCTCATATTATTCATTATAATAAGGGAATGTAATTAAAAGAGTTTAATTAGAAGGATGGTTAATTTTTTCATCCATATAATGAAAACTTTACATGTTTTTGAGGTAACCTAAAATTTTTACTATTTATCCTAAACAAAAAATTGATTGATTCTTTGGTGTTCTGAAACCTTGTATTTGACAGGCCTTGGATATAAGAGACTTTATAAGATATAAATATGTGGTTAGATGTTGTATAAAGGTGAAAATGGAGGTTATATTTTTGTATCAATCTAATGGTTTTGACATGAAAAAGAATATGATGCTTAAAGGAAACTTTTATCACCATGGAGAAAAGAAAATGAGCCTTCTGTTATGTATCAATTGTGGGAAGAAATAGGGATGGAATTGTTATAAGGGTGATAATAAATTTTTCAATTGAGTAAGGGAAGGTGATCGAGCAGATAAATGTTGAAGTGATGGGAGAAAGATAGAAAATGATGAAAAAAATAAGAAATCCGCATAGAAAACACCACCCACACTTTAGTGTATCAATTTTAAGGAGTTTTTCTTTAATGTTAAAAAGTTCTCCAATATAATGACTAATTTCAATGATAATCTAGATAACCGTATTAAGAAAATTCAAAAAGGGAAATCATATTCTGTAATAACAGATGAAGTGAACCAAGATAATTAAAAAATACATATCCTCCCCTCCTAAGTTAGTAATTTTATCTTTGATTTTACATGAATAATCCCTATAAATGTCTTATTGATCTTCCTTTTGTGAGCTTTCACGATATTATCATTACCTACAAGGATTATGGAATAATTAAATCACATTTTTTATTCAATTATTATAAGGATGGACCCAAGATTCCAGTGAATTTTATTTTGTTTTGTAATAGTGATTATTTGAGTAATAAAGGGTGTATCATCTTTTGGAAGGGTTACAAGGTTATCCATTTATAGAAATTCTATATTAAACATGAAATAATGTTTTTGAGAATTATTGTATTATCTATCCATGTTTAGATTTATGAAATATTGTATAACATTTGATAACCTTTTGTTTTGAAAAATGTAGATGGAATGACCGATCATTCTATTTATGAATCTCATTATATCTTAATCCTTAAGGAATGTGAAATCAAACATCATTTCCTAGAATATCAGATAGAGTGGAAGTTTATCAAAGAACAAAAAAGGATTATATTGTTCTAAATCATGCATGTATCTATTTTCGATAAAATTCCTCAACACTTGGGAAATGATCATGAAATGGAAAAGATTATCCTAGTATCATCCTTTCTGATGAATCAAAAGATTCTTTTGGTGATCACATATTTATAGATTCATAGTTATTAAATTTATCAAACCTTATTCTTTATCACTATCCTTCAGAACATGATAATTATATTTCTCATCCATGTCCATTTTTTTACTTTCCACATACGTTCTCCAATATAGATCCTCAATTATATGTTACTTTGTTAAACCGTAATGTTTCTTACATTCCTTTTTAAAAGTATGTTTTAGTATTCATCTTTACCATTTGGGATTATATGAAATGAAATTTAATGTGTTAAAACATTAATAACTAAGATAAATTTTGAAGGAAAAATTCATTTTAAGGGGTGTATAATGTTACACCCTCAGATATTTTTAATTATTTTTTTGAAATAATTTTTTCTTTTTGATATTTTCTATTCACACAACACTGATAATATTTATTTTATATATATTAAAGTAGTATGTTGGGATTTCATTATAAGAAATTCCATTTAAATAAGTCACTACAGACAATATAAAGGTTAGTCTTCCCTATAAAGAACAGTAAGGATATCTTATGTAACATGCATGAATGAATTTCCTCGATGGCATGTGTAACATCGATAACCATGTCTTACCAAACAACAATTTATTATTAAAATACTATTAATTTATATATTAATACATAAAATATCCATAATGTAAGAATATATGAATTTTATAAACTAAAATATAAAAATATATGGTTTACATAAATATAAAATGAATACATTAGTTATAATGAATATATGAACCAATTGGATATAAATGAAATATTTTTATTGAAAAATATTTTTGTTCTCACAAAGCTATATTATCCTAATAAATAAATTAATTAAAATTAGTGTGTCATATTAATGTAATATATATATATATATATTTTATATTTTATATTTATCCATAATATTTTATATGCATAATATAAGAGTCACCCCAATTTGAATCCTATATTTATATTAAGGTAACGTTACCCCCATTAAATGGTGAACCTACATTAAATCTAAATATTATAACTTTTACTAATTTTATATGTCAAAATGAAAATTATTTCTAAAATCAAAACAAAAAAAGTAGGATAGTATGAATTGTTGGTATTTTTTGTTTAGTTTCATTTTTTCTATTGAATAGTTAAAATACATAAATGTAGTTCAAAACTACCTTTTCATATAATGTATATGAAAGGATAAAATATTTTTCTAGTTGATTTTAATATAAAATTAGATAATTTTTTTTATCAATTTATCCAAATTAGGTCATTGGAATCAATTTCAAATTGAAATTGAATATAATAATGTAGTAACCTTTTAACCATTTATTACTTTAAAAACATGCATTGTCGTTCTGTATGGGGATTATATTTTATTTAATTTTATCTACATAATTTTTTGCAATTTTTAACAATATATTCAATATTTTTACTCATAAGAGTTTATTATTTACAATATTTTCATTTTTGTTTTTAACAAAAATGTTAGTGAGAGTAATTAAAATTAATTACAATTATTAACGTTAAATTGGGCTTCTTAAGGGACTAAAGCATTACCATAAAGCCCAAAATTACCAATGATGTTGTCAAAAATCAATTATATATCCATATTGTGATCCAATAATCCCTTATCTATGCTTTGGAACACTATTGGATCCACTTGAAATAAACAAATGTTGGTGGGGTTTCCATTTTTCCAAAATATTACCAGAGTTATACTCCTCCATTATAAAAGGCCTCTACTCCTCCCAATTCCACACACCTCTCAAGCCATTTATGTTCAGCCAATAACTACGCAAATAGCTCACAAAATCCCTCTATTCCTCCTTTATTCCTCTATTTGTGTTGAAATAAATACAAGGAAGTCTTTTTTGTGAAAGCCAAAAAGACTTACCCAAAGATGATGTAATATCCTCCCTCAAGCACCTTTATCATAATGTTATTTTCCATACCCTCCTTTATCCATATTCCATTATTATAAAAAACAGTGTCCTAAATATACTGAGTTGTTTTTATTCTACAATTTATATCTTCACATCCACACACTTTAGACAAATGGGTAATGATAATACTATTTAAGTGCACAAGAACTACCACCCCAAAAAATGATGATTATTCATTCTTCATTACTGCCTCTCATGGTGTAAATTATGATTGAAATTATATTATTTTATAATATTAAATATATTTATAATTTATTTAATCTAATTTATTTATTTCACAACAGATATCTTAATACTTTCTTTATTTTTTAAATCTGATAATTTAGTTTGAGGAATAGTGGACTAATACCCCTTCAAAGTGTTGTGATTCGTTC
Organism: Viscum album; assembly: GCA_963277665.1. Taxonomy (NCBI): domain Eukaryota; kingdom Viridiplantae; phylum Streptophyta; class Magnoliopsida; order Santalales; family Viscaceae; genus Viscum; species Viscum album. Next base: position 368,792,599 of record OY728130.1, on the reverse strand, counting down.
ACACATGAGTGTATTAACGATGTTTTTAGTGATATTATATGATATATTTTCTATCATATGGATACTAAAATTATGATAAATATATATATACATATATGTTAATTACGATCTTTTTCCAATATGAAAAAAAAAACAAAAATCTTTCTTATGTATGGCTTACTATAACCATGAACGATGTATTCCATTTCATACTTATTTATTATATAGAATAATAAAATAAACATATAATAAAAATAAATTTTATTTATATCAAAATTTAAAATATTTAATTAATCATATATCTATAAGGAAAAATTATATAACAAATTATGACTATGTGAAAAAAATATATATATTACCTGAAGTACAACTTTAACATGGAATTTTGAATAAGTGGGTAATATAAAGTCATAGTCTAATCCTATATGATATTATATATAAGAATGTGTTTTTTGAAAATATTTATCATAATGATATATTTTTTAAATAGTGGGTTTGAACAAGTGTGAGGAGTGTCATGACCGAAGGTAAGGGAATTTCACATCACACGTTATTTTATGATATACACACCTTATTAACCGATCACTTATTTTGTGTGGTGACTATACCTCTCATGATTTTATTATATTCATATTATAATTCAATTTATGTGTATATTAATAACCATTTTATGATATTTATATCATACAGGGTTTGTTTCAAAACTTACTATATCGATAATTAATTGTTTTTCAACTTTCCTTCATTGAGACACATTTCATGTTGTACACTTATATTTTTATTTGAGGTTAATAAAATATCTTTTAAATTTTAGTATATTAATATACTTTTTGTCATGATATCATAAAGATACATGAAATTTCATTTTCATACATGGGAATAATGATTCAATGTTACCATGTTTAAAGAGTTTATTGAACAATCCTTCTAAATATCAAGATTCTTTATAACTGCTTTTTTATTAATGAAATATTATAATCCATTGTTTAAGAACACTCATAAATATTATTTCCCTCTAGTTACTATTTATGTTTTCACATATTAGTACAATTTGGTATGCTTTTCGTACATAACAATATTATGTAATGTTTAATGAAAATATGACTTTACCTCTCTCTTCAGTCGTAAATCAATGTTCCTTCAAAACCATGATTTCTAAAAATGGATTACAAGAATATTCTACTAATATCATTTGATATTTAAAAGTAAGTTTTATGTTATTTTTCTTTTTAAAGTTATTTCAAAGGAATCATTATAACACATTCTAATGAAGAATTTATCTATCATTTTTACCATTAGAAAGGAATGTTCTTTTTACCATGTACTATATGTGAAAATTTACCCACCGTCATTTAGTTGATTCTTTATTTGAATGTTTACAAGGTTATTAATTTGGAAAATGTATTTATAATGTATTTTGTAAGAAATGTTTTTCAAAAAAAATTCATGAATACTTTATAATTTTCCAACGAAAAGAGGTTTTGAAAAATATTTTCATTCCCCTATACATGTTTTCACTGGAAAAAAGGTATTAAAAGGTATTCAACATCTCCTTTATATGTTTACATGATTATTTTAATGAAAATTGTTTTCAAAGGATATAGGTAATAAAAAAAACTTTTCAATGAAAAATGTTATTTTCCTCAATAAATGTTTTCCAAATATCAATAAAAAATTTCCCCATCTAATATTACAACCATTTGAATTACTCATTATTTTCAAGGGAAATTATTTAGTGTTTCAATTAAGATTCCATATTTGAATGGTTTTTGTTTTCATGAAATGGTTGTTATTAAATTCCATTATTTTTCATGTGTTTTTTTTATTTTAAAACATGCTTCATTCTTGGGTTATGATTTTGATGAAATGATTATGAATCCCATATCTTATTCCACATGTAATTATTTGATTACATGTTTAAGATAACCATTTTACTTCATGGGTTATGATATGACTTTTTATTATTATTTTTAATATGTATGTATGTTTTCATTATGAGATGAGTGGTACCTATATCTCTTTATAATGAATTGGGTAACGATATATGTTTTATGTGATCAAAGGGTATATGGGAGGATATCCCAAGACCAAAAAAGAGGGTACATAGCAGTGAATCCCAATCATGAAGTAGGTACATGGGTGATTAGCACAAGCCTGACATGTTACAAGGTCCTGGTAGGTAGATTTTGCATGGGGTTATGATATGCTTATTTATCTTCCAAAATTACATTTCTTAATAATATAATATGATTTCTTGCCCCATTATCATTATTTCCTTATAATTCATGCACTACAAACTACAAATATTTATTACACGAATCATGTTCATTATTTTTAATATGTAGGGTGTGATCATCTCATGATCATGATCATGTCCTCATACTATTATGTTCATGATATTCATAATCATTACCTTCATTTTATTTTATTTATAATTTTAGCTCACTACTTTATTATGTTTCCCTTCACCAAGTTATGAAGAAATATTTTTATGTATAAATTATATGGGTGATGATAAATGTGAGAAACATTAAAGATAATTAAATGAGTTAAAATATTTTTGTTCCTGGTTTCTAAAGGCACTAAAGTAATACAGTTTTTGGGCATCAATTTTTATAATGTTTTAATTATTCTTCAAAATTGATGTAATGACTATGTATGCTAAGTCAGGGGTCATTATATTTTTTCCATTAACACATAAAATTTTATCAATTCTTTTTTTAAACAATTTAAATCCACCATATAAATTTTTTTAATACCTATAATTACTTCATTAGAGATTAAAACCACAAATATTGTGTGGTATTATTGATGAAGGTCGCATAAAAGAGTGATCATTAATGATAACACATCAGAGCTAATCCTAAAATCTATGTGAAAAAAAACTATAATTTTTAGTTCTTTGGAATTTTCCCTTCCACATAGAAGGATATCTTATACTAAAATCCAATGAAATTATCCTTATACTTTCCAAACTATATTAATTTAAAATTTATAAATCATTTTCCAGTGAGTATTTTCATCCCTTTTTTACAAATATGACCAAGACAATCAGGACATAACTTCTCAAAAACTGAATCTCTTGAATATATGACTCCTTCTGGTGAACCCATTAGGTATAATGACCCATACTTCATTCGTTTTCTAAAAAACATGAAAGAATATGAAATATTCCATGAACCATCAATGAAAATTATATGAAAACTCATATTATCTAGTTGACCTGTTGTGATTTATTTATTCAGCCACAATATTTTCCACACACCTATCAAATCAAGTGTGTATATATTCCATCTGTCGATCAGAACTTCATCATTTCAATTAATATCAAAATCTTTTTCATCTATAAGATGAAAACTATCCTATTATCCCAAAAATAATTTAATATGATTAATCACTAGAATGTATATTAGAATAAATCACAGAAGTTCATCATCCAAACCCTAACTAACTATCATCACATGGAAAAAAATTTGACATTATTCTCTTTCATAGGGTTCACATACATTCTTCTGTAAGAATTTTATTTTTAAATATATTTTTTTTATATTAATTTTTTTTATGATTCATTTTCCATAACAATTTTTACATAAGGGGAAACCATCCCCAGGTGACCCCATAATAACTTCTTCTTTTCCCAATTGTATTATTTTTACATCAACTAGTACATCATCTTCCTTACATGTAGTAAACATTTTTATAAGATTATTAGATATACTTTTAATGTTTTTATTCATTAATTATTAGGTCTTTAACATACTTGATTAAATTATTTATACTTTATAATTATTCACAATGGTCACCATCAGATCACAGGATCCTGGGAGAGAAGATGGAAACAACACCGGCCACTTCAGATCATTGAAATCATCATTTATAGACAATATATTGATTTGAATCATATTAAATTAGTTAATATTATTGGATTTATATTTCCATTATGAAATATACATGATAAAAATAAAATTAACTACAATAACATGTTTTCATCAGTGGGTTTTCATACATATCTTGATTGGTCATCAGGAGTTTTAAAGCATTTTTAAATTCATGAATATTGAATAAAACATTTTAGGTGTGTTATATCTTAATAAAACACAATTATTTATCTTTTAAACATCTCAATCCTTCATTTTTGGTGCCTCTAACTTGGCGGTAGTTAGAAAAAGATCAAGGTACATATATAGAAGTTAATATCCTACTTCCATATTCCAAAAAAAATTCCATCATACTTATCTATCTAGACCTTACTCTCATCATATATCATTACTATTGAAATTTAAAACTTCCACAATTTACAAACAATGTATTTATATGTGTAATGAACTACATATTGATTTTCTCTAGAGGGAAAATGCTATAATCATGCTACTAACTGTAGCATTCGAATACATTCCCAATGTAATTTTTGTCCAAAACACTCCAACATTGAATTTTGATACCAATTATTGGATCCAAAACAAAAATTTTATAAAACCAATAAACATAACTCCTTATAAATTTTCCATGTGGAACAATTTCATGTAATATTGAACACTTGTTATGATATCTATATCTTGGAATACAAGTGAACCCAATCCATCACAACACAATATAAAACTATGCAGTAGAAATAATAGTAAAGGCTATAAGAATCAATGGTCGAAATGAAAACCCAAAAAAATAGGAAAAAAATGAATATTCCATTTTTTTGAAAATGTCATCTTAATTTACCGATGGAACACTAATTCAGTTTTATTCAAGATAAAAAAAAGATAAATTTAATTGGAATTTTCTGTTTACTACACAAGGTGTCATAACCCTCCATTATAGTGGTTCCCATGGACCGCCCTTTCATGACAAATAAAATTTATTATGTATTAAGATGATTTTATTTAATATGGTAGACCCTAGTTTATCACTCAAATGGAGTTGGTTATTTATATTGTCCATTTTAAATTACAATAAAAAATAAAAAATGGGGGGATTTTAATTTGTTATTAAAAATATATAAAATAATATAAAGTGTTAAATATATGAAAAGCAAGGTTAGTGTTTTAATAGATTTAAGAGAGTGAACAATTTGATTTTAATACACCAGAAATCAATTTCATAGTATTAAAAATTATATTTGGTTTATTGAAATTCATTGGTTTACGGTAACAATGATTTTTATTACCATCTCTTCCCATTAATAAATTTGAACATAAAACCATCCATTGAATCAACAATCATTTTTTCAATATTTTAAACATAAAAATTTAATGTAAAATTCAATGGAATATATAAATATCAATTATTCATGAGAGAAAAATAATATTGTGTTTTCAAATCAATATTACCCAAGACTCCTACTTGAAATTTAAATCCAATCGACTGTGAAATGAACGTTCTTTCATTAGATCAAAACAAAATAATGAATTAAAAGTATATAAATTTTAATGTAAATCATCGGGGAAATGTAAAAAAAATTAAACCAAACCTATGGAAATATCATGTGTTTTGACTGCCTCTCTAAGTGTGTATCTCCCTCTAAATAGTCATCAACTATTTACCTTTCCATCAATAGGAGGAGAATAATTGTATAGAAACTATCCTTTATATTTGATCTCTATTTGAGTTAGGGTACTCTAGTAATTATAGTCTGAAGAAAGTATCCCATATAAAATCCAAAATAGAAAAACATAACTTGGAAAAACATTGAAATGTTTTCCCAATGTGTTAATTTATAATAAATTTTTAAGGTGTATTTGGGCTCCCTAAATTTAAAAAACCACTAGGATTATAGATTTTGGATATCATAAAACCTTTTCTATTTTTGTAAAAAATAAATATTTTGTTTTTAAACATCATGAATATCACAATTCATTTTTTATCATTTCAATCTACAAAACATTATATATGGATAAATTATAGTAGTGACCTCATGAATGTGAATAATGAAGATCCTCTACATTTATGGAACATTTTAGCCATTAGAATAGAAGAATTGGTCTCTATACTGTTGTTGATAATTTTAGTTTACATATTTTTTTACCCATACAGATGTTTTTTTTTGAATTTGGATTCATGTGTAATCTTTAGTGTAAAATATAGTCTACATGTGTGCAAAGAAAATTGTGATGTTTGGCTGGATTTTGTTTAATTTGAACATGATAATTCTAAAGTACCTCTATATATAACATAATCATGAAAAAAAGTTATATTTTATACTTTAATAGTGATTCAATTTAACTAAATGAATAAAATTTAAATCTATATTTTTATTGTATATTTAATTTAAAGTAAAAAAATTAGTTCAATATAGTGTTATAAGGGTGGAAATGAATAGTGAGTCCTCATGGGATCAGACCCCAATACCTAAACATATTCAATCCAATGAAAAGCCACGTTTTTGAATATAATGTATGAAGATATTACATAGATCATGAATATTAACAATTAATAGTTAATTCATTCAATGAAATCATGGCTAGAAATGGAAGTATTACACAAAAGTGTTAATCTCAATAAACAAGGAAACTAGGGTGTAATAAATTGTATCAATAAAATATAAGAAAAATGTGATACTGGTATTAGAAAGAATTTAAAAAGTTATCCATGTCACTAAATAAATATATGTGTTTGTGATTAACATTTATTTTTATTATTTCTACTTTATATCTAGAGACTATATTTTATTTTCAAAAAGTATTCTTACTCGATTATTTGCACCGAAACTGCCCTATATCATTTTCAATCAAATTTAAAGACTGAATCACTTAAGAATTCCTTCAATTTAAACATTAATAGCATCACCTATATATCCAAATATATTTTATACATTATCACTACCCATATTGTTTTAGCTTTTGAGGGTTTATAATAGTTGGAAAATAGGTACACATGCACTGGTCAATCTTGTATTGTGTAAAAATATAATGAATAAGTAATAAATATTTTGAAATTAATTTTGTAAATATAATAAATATTATACTAAATTATTTAACTCTTCAATTAAGTAATAAAAATTTATACCTCATGGTTTAGTGAAATGATGTTTGGATAGTTTAAATGAAACAATCAGTGCATAATAAACTCAAATAAAAGGCATTTATATCTTAAAGGTATTATAAAAATAAAATCATTTTCATTATTTAAAAATAAAAAAATTTGCATAAAAAACCCACTCAATGAAAATTCTAATCACAAACTCACATTCTGTTTGTGAAAAAAATCATTAAATATATAAAAAACATGAATTAAAGAAATTAAATATTGTTCTAAAAACTTTTTAGGATTATATGACCATTTAAATGAGTAATTCAACCAAAATGAGAAAAAATAAAGATATGGAGAAAATAGAAACAAAATTTATTAAATAAAATGATAAAGAATATTATAGATGAAAACAAGACCTAATAAGGTAGAGATGTTGGGGAAAATTAAAAATATCATGCATCAATAGAAAAACAGAAAAATGAATAAAGATGATAAAAATCCTAAATAACTCAGGATTGTATTCATCACCCCACACACACTTATTGTTTTTATTTTCTTCACTATAATAAAATTTAATTTGGGGTTGAAGGATAGAACATGGGGGAGTTAATGATGTTCCATTAATGTTAGGCTGAGCTCCTCTGATGGGGAATCTAGAATGGTTTCATGGATGTGCATCAGATTCTTCTTATTGATGGTAAATATTTGTTTTTTTAATCATTAACAACCTGTAAGACTCCAAATTGATTGAAATTAGTAATAGTGTACGGTCCAAACTAATGGGAAATAAGCTTACTTAAGTGAAACTCAATCCATTAATATTAAAGGATGACCTTTTTCCCAATATGAAACTAAAAAATAAAAATGAGGCGATCATGAGAATCTGTGTTTCTCTATTGATAAATCACAGAGTTCTCATATGAGTCTCTTCACAATTTCTCCAACACATGGATATATAATTTTCTTTTAAGAAACTTCACAAACAATATTATAATTATATTATTTAATGTCACACTAGTCCTATTTATCTATCACAATAGGGAGGTGACTAAACTATCATAAAATATAGAGATAAAGTGACATGATTGTGGGTGTATTGAATGTTGTATGGTTTGTCCACAATGTATCATCGATTCTCAGACATGGAACTTTTATTTTGGGTTGAAACATTTTTTATATAATTTTCATCCCTTTTAACATGACAAATTGTATTGACCATTGGTTTTGGGATGATATGTAGTAGAAACTCAAACAGTGGACCAATTTTGAAAAAAATGTTAATGAGTAGTTTGGTTTCTAAAATGAGAACCCAAGTCACTAATGATGTAACTATTAAATAAAAACATATATAAAATTTATGTTACCAATAACTAAACAACTATATTTGAGTCAATTGTACTTATATAACATTTTATACCAATTTTGACACATAATATACTTCTAGAATAATGTACAAGTTTCAAGACTCATTATGAAATGGACCCATAATGTCAATATACAGAATATAAAAAATTTCATGGAAAAGTAATGGTTATTGTGGAATTTCTAACTTTTGGATACATTCCCCATCCTCTGACAATGATGACATTTTCTAAAAAATCATGTGCAGAAAAAAATATCATTCTCATAAATAAAACCACATTACAGACCTTACAAGTAGTCTGTTGGGTACTAAAGACACATCGATATGAAAAAGAATTAGATAACCTAAATATTTACCAAAAATAACTATCATGAATCCAAATTATAAAAAATTGATCATTATATGTTAAATAAAGGTATGTTTAATCAAATATTTACCAATGAGATGCATTATTTAGATGATTATCTTTTTTTATTTATATCAGCAGAAGATCATCCAAATAATTTATGGTGTATTCATTACCTGGAATAACATCACATTCAATAAAATTTATCATCCAGGAGCTTTTCATTTTTGAGAATACAATGTATAATTCAATTTCAAATGATGGAACATTCCTAATAATATGTCTATACATCAAATTATCTACTATTTTTATCATGATTTCTATATATAATTATCGAAGAAGGCATATCTAACTAATGTGACATGGTTTAAGTTTTGGTTTCTTAATAAGATACCTATGGATTCAAGTTCAGATAACACAATGAAATTATAACCTATTAGAATTAAAGAAAATGTATACAATTCATTTATAATATAAAGGAATTATTTATTAATTATATTGATTTTTTATTGGGAAAATTCAAATTTATGTGAGACATAATTACTATCATGTGGTGCTCATTCAACATATTATGATTATACCTACCCAACTACATAGTTAGAGGCATCAAACATGAGATACAATGGTAATTATATTCACACTAATTAGATTAATATTTGTTTTGAGAGACTCCATTTAAATTTGTTAAAATTACCCACACTATTTTCTAAAACATAAATTATTTCTCTTTTTAGACCAGCTGAAAGAGGGGAAGTGCAATGTTACAAATTCCATTAATTAATTAACGATAAAATCCCACACATCCTAAGAAGAAAAATTCACAATTAAAAAAATTATGTAATGTTAGTGAAGAAGTTAAATAAATTTTTTTTATAAACATTTATGTCATCCACATAAATGATACTTCCAAGAAACATACCTTATTTCACAATGAAATGGAATTTCTCAGAATTTATTACAATTTTTTTTCAATACAATAATGTAAGATAAATCCTTTAATAATCAAAAATTATAGATAAGTTTAATAATAGACATTGAAGTCATCCATGAATAAATAAATGAAATTATATAGATAATATCAAAAAATATAACTCTATATCATTAGAAATTACATGGATTATTGTAATGACTGAATGTAATCCACTTATATGGAAAAGTAAATAGGGAAATTTAAATTTCATATTTTTCTGATCCTTAGAGAAAATATAGATCTAGAATTATCTAAAGTACCCATCAAGGAAATAGTAGTGGGACTTATTCTTTAACTTCTCTCGAATATAGTCATTGAACTATAGTGGAAAATAATATTTCATAGTGTGTTGGTTTAGTTTGTGATATTATTTATAGCCAGACAATATATTCAACATATGGGTTATAAAAAACTCATTATTTTCATTTATTATTAACATAATGTTTATTCTATGGGTAAATAATTACACTAGAAAAACCCATTGGATTTCAAAGATTGGTTAAATGATTCGAAATAAAAATAATTTTGTTACTTCCTTTATAAAAACATACTATAGGTTTGGGTTTAGTCATTATTGTATCTTAGTCATCTGTTTATCCTCATTGGTTAATAATATTCAAGGAATTCAAATTGATGTGATAATATCTGGAGTGGGAAAAATATTCCATCCCAATTTTCATTTATGTTCCCTCAAAATGTGTAATAAATAAACATTATTGATCTAGATAATGTTATATAGTAATTGAAAAAGTTGATTGTTTTAATTCTCAATATATATATATATTAATTTTTTTGGAAGTGGTTTATGTTCTAATTATGAAATTTTGTTAATTAAATTGAATGAGAATGAAGAATAGTTATGATTTCTACTGTCTCATCAATTAAAACATAGTCAAAATTGAAAAATGATTATTAAAGATGGTAAGAATCATCAATGGTCATTATGACCTCATTGTATAATAACCCATCAATTAAAGAACATGATTGAAATTTTTCTTGGTAATTACAACATTAAAAGTGTGACTCATTTCCATTAATTTATATTAACAACAAAAACTCAAAAGGGGTATCGAGAGAAATTGTTAATGTTATTTGGTTAAAGGGATTAAATAAATTGAATTTTATGAAAGAGAAGAATGTTCTTGTGAGAGGTAATTCATGAACTCAAGAATATTAAAGTGGATAATTTCACCATAAAACAAAAAAGATAATGCACCATTATGAACATTAATTATTGTTTTGGTAGTTTTTAAGAATGTTCTCGCCAATATAATTGGGTCATGTATATTTATCCTATCATCTCCCTTTTTAAACAAATAAAAATAAATTGGGAAATTATTCTCTTAACTGTCACAAGAACTTCCTCGATCACACAACTATAGTGTGTGGTACTCTAGTATTTGTGTTGAAGGACTATTCTTGTAGGATTAATTTCCTCAAATTGTAATTAAGGGAAATATATTGAGGCATAACATTTATATAAGAACCAAAATCAATAGTAGTATCATAAAAGAAATACATCATAGTCATACAATGACTCAAGAATATTCCAATATAGTTTCATTGGTGGGAACTGATGGATCTATCTATTATATGATTTCATCCCCCAAGATTACATTTTTTTCACCTTGAAGTCGTCATTGGTGTGTACAAATACCCTTTAAAAATGTTATATTTTTTACTATTCTTCACAATATCAATGAATGGGATATTAAAAAAAATTGAATATTTCAAAGAATATTTTATCGTGCTCAATTTTTTTGGGGTTTCTTTATTTGGTGGCCCTTTGGGGAGATATAAGATGAATGTTTTTTCTTATTGGATTATAAATTTTAACCCTCTTTCTATTTGGATAGATTCCCCCAATATAATTTTTTTCCTTATTTGGAGAATTTATAATGGTTGAAATGGTGGTTTCATTATGAGGGTATGAATTTAATAAAAGGTTGAATTGTATTTTTACTTTTTAACACTCTGAAGGGTAATGTACCTAACATTTCATATAGTAACTAAGGATTATAATATATAGATATTGCATCTTTTTAGATGAATATTAAAAACATTACACAAACCAACTCTTAATGACAATAATTTTTCAGTTTATTTATATATTACGTACATAATAAACTAATTTGGTGAAATAAATTCATCATCTACCATAAAAATTTTACCGTGTATTACTATTCAAAAATAAACCCTACTTACATCCTTTCTTCAAAACATTTGAAAAGGAAACTTAAAAATGGTGACCTCATAATATCTTTAAGGGTAATAAAAGAAGATACAAAAGTATAAAAGGAACATAAGGGTATGATAACATGAGAAAACACATTAGGGTATGAAAACATTTGAAAAACATTTCAAAAATGTATCCTATATGTCAAAGATAAAATTATTGATTCATGATATAGAGAATATATTTTTATAAGAAGTGAATCAAAAGGGATTATAGAAACAATATCCATCAGGGAAAACATTCAATAATACATATATTTTTGGAATAAAAAAATATTATTACATTGTTAACATGTATAAATATATATTTATTCATTAATTAAGTTAAGGACATGAAAATGGTCCATTTAATAATCACAGGGATGTGGAAATAGGTCCACCCAAAATATTATATACATTAAATACAGGTCCATTCATTATTCTGTGAACATAAAATCATGTTCAGGAATATAATTGTGAACATGTAATCACATTCATTCATAGAATTTTGAACGTGTAATTAGGTATATAAATAACATATTTAATCATGACATATCAATATTTACCTAATTAATTAGAGAAATATATATGTCATACCCATTACATTGTGAAAATTAAACGTATGTGTGCCAAAACTTCATAAAAATTTAATAATATCACAACCGATGAACCAATATTTGTTTTATAAACATTCATTATATCATAAACAATAAATAATTTATAGATTTTATAATCATTTCATTATATAATAACCCTTGGAATGTGAAGTTGGTTTCATAAAAATTTTATCATGGTAAAACCCATTAAAAAGAAACGGGGTTATTAAACATCATTCCATGATAAGTTGTTCAATGAAAAAATAAGAATGGTATCATTGGTCTGTATCCAAATCGAATCACAATTTACATAAAAGGATATAACCTTATATGTAGAATGTTTTTTAAAGATCAAATGAATAATTTACTGTCGAAAATAAGTTTTCATTGAATACTACATTATTTAAAACAAAATATTCATTAAAAAATTCAAAATAATTTTCATTGAAAATATATTTCAAAACATATAAAGGAATATTAAATATAAATAATTATCATGATGATGTAAAACATTTTTATTCTATACATGTCAATAAAATGATTCCATTCACATTTCTATTAAAATCTAAACATGGATTTTTTTAAAAATGGAATGATTATAACCTTAAATTTTTTTAGTTATTAAAAAATCAGAAAAAATTACTTTAATAATTATTTTTAATTTCTTTGAAGTCATTATTAAGTCATTTTTGAAAATATGTTTTTAGAAGAAAAAATGTTTTCGAATGATGAGAAAAATGAAGACTATTTTTCTTAAAAACATTTTGTCAATTATTCTAGGTATTTTTTTAAATGTTAATAGTACTAGAAAATTTCATGAAAAACTAGATTATAATAAGATCAAAGAGATATATTGAGAGTTATATTATAATAGTTTCAGATAGGATACATAATCCCAAAATATCCCAACAAATGGTGATATTATAACCTAAATATATTACAACATTGTTAATAATATGAAACATAATCCTCATGAAATAGAGATCCAAAAATGTATTTGTAATCCAATTTATTATCATTATATGAATCATAAAATATATTCATTATAATTATATACGTAATGTAAAATTAATAACTGTGAATATGGCATGGGTCTCAAAGAAGTAAAAATAGAGAAAAAAGAATGTACCAAATTTGTATTATTTTGAATTGTATTCCCCGAAAAAATGAAATCAAATGAGAATTTAAATATTATAAAAACTATTATAATAAGGATATAATATGTAATTGTGTAAGTATATATAATACTCAAGATAAACAAGTTTTTAATTTACATATGTCTCCCAGAAATAAAATATAGACTAGAAATACCTTATCTTAAGTATCAACATCCTTCGTAATCATTCAGACTTCCTATATAATAAATATTTTTTTATTCAAATATTATAGAACCATTAATATATATATTATAGCATATATAATTTACTTATGACAATTTCTTTCCCACTTATTACCAATCCCTTTTTAAAATCACATTCTAGGTAATGACCACTTTGTTTTTCATACAAGATATGATTATTTATTTTTGGTCCTCTTAATTTGTTAATTGTTCTGTAATCTCTATAATTATTATCATACATAAAATATAATTTTAATACCAATAATGAAATATATTTTTTGAGAAATGAAGTTTTGTAGGATCATGGAGATAGGAGGTCATACATACACATGAGTAACATATCCATTTTCAGTGATCATTAAAGAAAAGTGTTAAGTGATATTTAATATTTAACAAATAATAATATTATAATAAATAAAATATTATTAATAATAATATAATTATTAAAATTATCCATGTTCGGTGGTGATTATGATAGAGAGTCATGTTGTATCTTTAAGGCGATAGTCCACACATAGAGTAAAAATGTTATCATCATTCAGTGAGTGAGAAGGTAAGAAATAAAATGATATATTATTTTTTAAGAATGATAAATATGTCATGAATATATTATTTAGGCAATTAAAATCATATATATATATATATATATTATATGTATCATAGTTTTCAACAATTTAAATAGTTAGTGAATAATAAATTTCTTTGCTTCGGGAGGTGGTAGTTCGCTATACAGATGAGTGACATTATTGTGTCCTCCTCGGAATAAAAATTAAAAAGATATATATGTATATATATATATATGATATAATAAATCATGAGGTATAATTATGTTATAAATATAATATATATACTTTATATCCATAATCAAACTCAACCACAAGAGGCTGTATTGGAAAACAAAATGACATTGGTGCGCGATGCTCTAGTCTTCCAAACTCATCAATGGTGATTTATTAACAAATTTAATTAATATGTAGATGGTCATAAAATATTAAATTAACATGAAAAACACTAACTATATGTATTACACTAATTTTATTATATTATAATGACTAAATATGAACTTATGTAGGAAGAATATGAAATACAACAAAAAATCTTGTTGAGGAATGTTTCCACTTTATCGTGTAACCTCCTTAGGTTTAAACAGAGTTCTTTCTTTGGATGGATTTACAAAAAAAATAAGACTTATAAGATGATAATAAAAAAAATTGGAAGTTATTTTCAAAGTAAAATTTTTAATCAATAGGGTATTAAAATGTGAAGAAGATAAGAGATATAATGGACTTTAGTAGGTGAGATGAGTGACACAGTTGTAATTTTTTTGTAGAAAAGGTTTAGAAACATTCTCTACATTCCTCAAGAATCCAAAATGAACTATTATTGAGAATCATAAATTATAGGGTCAAAAGAATAATTTGAAATAGATTATATACAAATTTAAACTTAACCCATTGAAAAAACAGAAAACCTCATAACCCTCCTAAAATTCATCAAATATAAATAAGGTCACTAAATTTATCAAAATAATCATAACATTAATCCATGTATATCATAATGTGGATCATTATTGTCACATAAAAAACATGTGAATACCTCGATCATGTGTTTTTTGGAAACATGGTAATAACCTGTATTACCATATATGCGTATTGAAAACATACATTCTTACTCATTCATTACATAAAACCCTGATTATTGGTTATATGACAAAAATAAAAATATTCTAAAAACATCATAAATGATTTCACATAACAATTGATCATAAAATAATTATTACATTCCAATGAAGATAGTAAAATACAATTTATTACATTCATATCAATCATATATTTATCCTAACATTATTATGTCAACATCTGAAATATATTAAGGGTTATCTGTCCCTTAATAATGAGTTTTTCATGAATATCACCTTACCACTAAATCACTTTTTTTAATTCATCATCACCATTCTAAACATTCTTGAAAATAATAAATGAATTTGTTTACAGAAAAATCCTTGTACATTTCATAATTTTTGAATTCCAATAAATAAACACTTAAATCATTCCACTTCATTCTTAAACCATTAACATTCCTTCACCATCTTATTACATAATTCATATCTCTATTCTCATTTCATTTATAGTCTATTCATCATTGATAAAGAATCGATTAATTTTACAACAATACATATTTTCTTCACGATATGTTTCACAAGGACATATTATTTCATAGTTCTAATAATTACCATAACTAAAACATTCATCCATTGAAAATAATTTAGGGAGAACAATATTAAATTAAATTGAATTAATTAAAAATTTATTTTCACTTTGGAATCAACTGTTTTGTGCTCTTCATTTACAAAATAAAACAAATATTCTTGTCCCTATGAGACAATATCACAAGTCATTCTTCCAACATTCTCAATATATATAAAAATGAATCTTCTTTCCTCTATGGTATCCACTTCCTGAACTCTCTGTGAACTCTATCTTAATCTTATTTTGAATTTTTATAGTTATTTAATTTGTATAATATTAATCATGTTCCATGATATGAAATTTTTTATAATCACAATATCATCCTCTCCATTCATCATCTGATCTGTATTCACATAGGGAATTTTTTTTTAAAATTAAATGCTAACCTAGTTCTTTGTAATTATATCCATTGAGTAAACCAAAAATAATATTATAATAAACACTAATTATAATGGAAAACCAAAAAAATCACTTATAATATGTCTAGGTAATGACACATTTTTTCAATCATTGAATCCTTAGGCTTAAATAGGGTAATTCATATTCAAAATCTATTCAAATTCTTCATGAGGGTATAAAAAGAGTTTTTGAATTTCTAAAGAATATCCCCCAAGAGTGGCAAACTACGTGTGCCACAAAGCTCGTTGCCATGATCTAGGTGATGACTAAATCAGGCTCAATGAACACATTTTCGAGTAATTACCCCCTGTGTACCTTAGTGCATGAGCCATATCCACATCATATATCTGTAGAAGGATAAAATTTTATTGAAACAATTCACTATATAATTAAAAAAAATATAGGACATCTTACTATACTTTGAATCATCATTAGACCTATCCTTATATATGTCCCTATAAATATCATTAAAAATACCCCTAGGGAAATCACTATGGTTTTATCCTAATAGTTTCCAAATATTTTCTAAAAATTTCCTCGGATACCTACTATAGTGACCCTAGATTATAATATATACATATTACTTATTTTTTGTTTAATATTCAATACATTACACCAATATAAACTGAATAAACATAATACTTCTTGTTATGTGGAGAATTGATACACTATTCCATAATTTGGTGAAATATCTACAACATATCCCTCAACTATCATCCCAATTAGTAGTTTTCACAATAAAATTAAAAAATTTCTTCATAACATGGATAAGGATAATAAATAAATGATGACCTCATATTTTCAGTAATGATGGAATATTGGTATATATAAGCATAACATTAACATAAGGGTATGAGAACCTGAAAATAACACATGAAAACCATACCCTAGACATCAAAGATCTCATTATTGGGTTATGAAATTACTAATGGATGTTCATAAGACACGAATAATAAGGGAATAAAATAAAATTATCCATGAGAACATAAAATTATCATAAGTCATAGATTATGGGAATAAACACCATTTTAAAATAGTTCTAACATGTATATTCAAGACTGGTTTCATAATCATTTCATTATTGCATAACCCATGCAATAATTAGTGGGTTTCCTAAGAAATTTATAATGTTATAACATGTTGAAGATTAATGGATTTCATTAACATATTTTCATCATAATCCATTTTTATAATATATAATAATGGTAACCAAAGTTTATATCCTTGAAAAAATCTAAATTACATCAAAGGATATCATTTAATATGTATAATGATTTTTAAATATCAATTGGAACATTTTTTGATGAAGATATCTTTTTCTAGAAAACAAGATTATGATAACTAAAAATTCAATAAATAATTAAAAATAATTTTATTCTGAAAATAGACATGAAAAATATTAATCTAATATTCAAAAAAATTGTTCATGATGGTAATAAATTCTATTAATTCCGTACACGTTAAAACAAATAATCATTTTATACATTCAGTTAAATTCTAAGAGGAGTTTTATAAAAGATATCATGAATATTACATTAAAATAATTTCATAAAAATTAAAAAATTTGTAAAAATATGTTTAATATAGAATTTTAATAATGTTAAAATACTTTTTGATTTTTTTTTGAAAATATTGTATGTGAAGAAAAAGTTTTTTTGACCGAAGAGAGAAATGAATATGACATTATGGAAAAAACTTCCAAACTATTTTTTAGTAAAAAAGATTTAAAATAATATTATTGATTTAGAATGTAATTTATAACTAGATAATTATATAATATATGATAATTCATTGGAGTTAAATCATAATTTTTAAACATATAAGGCTTAATAAAAAAAATTGATAAATGATGTGATTGTATTAAAAATCAATTACAACATTAGTAATGATTTGAAACATAATCCCTAGGAAAGAGATATCCAAAAATGGATATATAATTATAATAATTTCTTTGAGAAACATCATAAAATTAATTCATTGTAATTATATACACCATATTAAATAAATATTTGGTGAATATGGAATGTTTTTCACATTAGTAAAAAAGTGAGATATAAATCCCTTACCATTTAGTAATTTCCAGATTCGTAAAAACAAATAAAAAATAAAATCTAATGAAATAGTTAATTTCAATAAAATGAGTGTATTAATGATATAACATATCAATGGTTCAGTATATAAACCAAAAAAAATTGATTGGTTAATTTTAAAATGTCTCCCAAAATTAAAACAGACTAGAAATTACATAACATAAATCATCACTTCCTTCATACATGTTTGAACCTCATTTTCAATTAATATATGTATATTATAAATATATAATATAAACATATTTTTATATATGTTATCATATATTATTTAATTATTTCCATTTATTACTTTTTTGTTACCAGTTCATTGATAAAATCGCATTTTGGTTAATAACATCATTGTTTTTCGAATATTCACTATTAAAAAATGGGCAAGGGAAGTGCTACCCCTTTATCAGCGCTAAAAAAAGCGATGATAAAGGGAGCCTTTATCAGCACTAAAAAATTCACTGATTAAGGGGGGCCTTTATCAGTGCTGAAAAAATTTATATTTATAAAAAAATCATGAAAAATAAATAATTGTTATATATGTATATTTATTCGTCAATAAATATAATATATATATTTTAAAATATGTTTTAGATACGTATAAATAGACTATTACAATTAATATATAAGAAATTTAGTGAAAATGGCTTTAAAATATATAAAAAAATTATTCATTAATAATTTTCTAATTATTGACCATTAAAAATCATTTAATAAAAATTTGAAGCCACAAAAAATCAAATAAATTAGTAAAAGATCTAAAATAAGTTGAAAATGTTACCCAAACTTCAAACGGCCATTAGTTTTGATTCGGGTGTCCATTTGAGCTCTACTGCATATCAAATCGAAGCTTGCGACGAGCTCTACATGATGGTTGTCATGAACCATCTTCAGGCCCATTCCATGACTACCCCAAGCCCCCATTCATAGGCCATGGGTTGGAAACTAGCACCAATGGCGTAATACCGATAAAAAGGGAAGGAATTGTCTTTAAACCTGTAACACACACTGTCTAAACATAAGATTTAGATGCAAAAAGTACTAAAATAGAAAAAAAAATTGTGCTGAAAGTAAGTGGGCTAGTATACAAACCCAACTGAACAACAAGTACAAGTAAAAAATGGAAAACAACTCCTAGATCGTCCATCGGGGAATCCTACCTGATGGGTAGGTACAGAACTCGAACAAATTGTCCATGTGATACGTCTCATCCAGTCCAGCTCCGAGCAGCCTCCCGTCCATCACCCTCAGCCTCGATCACTGTTGTCCGTCATCTGCACAGAACACAACATGGTGCGGCGAAGCCCGTGCAGGGCTGAGTATAACAATACTCAGTACGGGACCCTGATACCATTGAAGGTATCCCAGGATCCACAAAGGATAAACCACAGTAGAAAGATACAATCACGAAGTATCAACCAACCCTACTTAGGTATATGCCCAAACATATACCTATGTTATCAATCAATGTCTGGCTCCAACTCTCGATCCCAAGCACAAACCCTTACACAAAGGAAATAAAGTCAATCACCATGATGATAATGGTTAAAAGACATGACTCAGATCACACGGGTATACATTCTTTCCTTGAGTGATAGAGATGATAATATGTAGACAATGTGTCATCTAAGCTGTTGGACCCACACATGATACAAGACGAGCTAAGTTGTCGGACCCACACAGGATACAAGACTAGCGTTTTTGACAGACCCAAAAAGGATACAGGAACAGAAATAAGAACTGTCAGACCCATGGAGGATCCTGGTACAACAGTAATCACTGTCAAACCCATGGATGATTCCGGTATAGTTTTCATCACTGTAGAACCCATATAGCATCCTAGTACAGTATTGTTGATGTCGAACCCATGTAGGATCATTTCATCTTAGTCACAACAAACCCTATGGTTCCCACACACAGCACGCTTGATTCTGAGATGATACCCTCCTCGAGCCAAGTTTAGATATGTCAAAAATCATGAATTCCTGATTTGATGTATCCCGTAGTTCTGAATCATCATAATAAACCCAATGTGATAGACAATGCTTTAATTGGATGACCGGTCTGTGAGTTATTGGCATTTCTGTTCCAGGGTCCTAGTTGGTTTTTAGGCTCAAACAAACCCGACCATGTACCAACAGCATCCTAACCTCAATAGTGTATTCCAAAAGTATCTTTTCACTCCATGAATTACATCATTGTTGTGGTACATCAATCGGACACTCATATCCCTAGATGAGGTCTAAAAGGTGTAAACAACTAAATGAGGTTCGGGTCTGATCTTACCCAGTATGACTGACCCGACCCGACCCTATCTAAACTGGGGTCTGACCTGAACCACATGTCGGACCTGGTCTGAGGAAGCATCCCGAATCAAGGGTATGACCCGGACCGACGAGACGGCATGGCCTGATGGGAGGCCCGGCTAAGGGCGGCCCGGCTCGGGGGGCGACCTAGCCGAAGGCGGTCCAGCCTTGCCGCACCAGGGTGGGAGGCACGCGCCCACTGGCACCTGAACGACTTTGCCGTTCGGGTATAATCGAACCGGAACCCGGTGGCACCGATCCAGCCGACATGGGACCCAATGTGGTCCCGCCTCTACCGGCTGGCCGCTCGGGTCGGCCGCTCCCCGTCGCTGGTGCGGGGCGATGAACCCACGCCCACCACCGCGCACTGGCCCGGCCGTGGTTCTGCATCACAGGCATGGCACGACAGCACGCTTTCTCTGCCAGGACCTGCCCTAGCCGCGGTCCTTCTCCGACGCAGTGTGACAACACCGGGCCCTTCCGGCTCCACCGCAACCCGTATGGCCATGACTTTTCATTGTGTGGTGCGACAGATGCCCTTGCAATTCCAACCTCTTCTGTGATCCACCTTTATCGTCAACACAATGAGAACAACAACAAGGGGGGAGGGTCGAACCGTGTTTATGTCATCCGAGCCCTCCTCATTACGTTGATAACATTCGGCATCAAAGGCACACCACACGATGAGGAAAGGAGTGTATAACTCATATATAAAAAACAATCCAATTTCCCCCTACCTCGAATCTAATTACATCGTTGAAGACGCAGAAAGATGGCGGACATCGATTCTTTGACGTCGGGAAACATCTGACAAGAATCGTCATCGACGTTCCTCGTGGTGGCTATTTCTCTTGTGGCTTGGATGAAGATGGAAGATAGTACTGTCATTCTTCGGAGATTTGGAGGGTTCTTCATCGAGAGGATGATGTTCTTCCTATAGTTATACAAAGCTATCAAATGATTATGCCAACCCAACATAAAATATTACCAACTCTTATTTCAATGTTCACATAATAAATTCAAAAGAATTCAAATAACTCAAATTAATTAATTAAATCATTAATTAATTTGTGTTGGAACCATTAAGTGGAAGACCAAGAGTTTACCCTATTAATGTAGAGCTCAAGGGGTTTAATGGGGGGTTTAGAGGATTTAAAGGGTTAGGGTGGGCCCCACCCTAAAACATCCTCCCAAAGGTGGTTAGGGTGTGGTGAGTCCCACCTCCAAGCCCCCTTTAGAGGTTTTAACTACCTTTCAAATAAATATTTGTCACACATATTTTTATTTAATTTTTTTTAGAAACCCCAATAATTCACTCCCAATCCTGATAAAATGCAACTATGGTAAAGGTCTCCTAAAGAGAATATCGGCACTATGGGTTCAATAATGCCCTTAGATTTCAATTCCGAGAACCTCTTTAAAAAAGATATAAAATACCGCATGTACGCTTACTGAACTTACCGAAAAAAAACATCTTAAATTGATTCTGGGTACACCGGGCCTTAGAATCAAACGCTGTCAGAAACTACAAACACGTTAAAATCCCATGTATTAAAAATGATTCCATGGATTTTCTGGGTCTTTACACTTCTTGCCCAAGAAAATCTTCTGTAACATTTTGAGAGGCCAAAAAAGGCCAAGAAGGCCTCCAAAATTGAGTTTTTAGTCAGGATACACTGATTTTTTACCATTCAAACATGTATAACATCGGATCCAGATGTCTATTAGGCCTGTACCACATGTCATATTGAATATTGTTTTATTTTATTCTATTTTACTAGTTGTGGAGTTAGAGCGGGCCTCTAGATTATATGTTATGGTCATTTAAACATTCTATAGCTTTTTCAAATACACATATATATGTATTTATTCGTAAATATATATGTGTCTCTATATGTTGGGGTCTGTGTGTGTGTCTTTGTGTTGAATATATATATATATGTATATATTTAATTATTTATTTATGAAAACAAATAAAAAACATATTTTTTCATAAATATATTTTAAACTAATATTATAAGTATATATTAATATACAAATAAAAATACAAATAAAAAATTATAACTAAAAATATATATATAAATAAATATAAATAGATATTAATATATGAATGAATATATATAAACTAATATATGAACAAATATATTTATATTGATATGAGTCTATATCATTATACGAATAAATACAACTATATATATATATATAATTAAATAGATAACAAAATGAAATGGCATAGTGGTAAAGGTGAAACCGTGAAAGGGGGGAGGTCACGGGTTCGAGTTCGGGTGGATGCAAAGGGGTGAAAGAGTGTGAGGATGTGCAAGAAAGGTAATTTCTCCACCTAGTTGTAATAAAGGGGGGGGGTCAAGAACTGTTTAAAGATCTACCCCTACATATATAATTCTTTTTATTTCATTTTTGTGACTTTTATCATTTCTTTTTAAAAGCGCTGAGAAAGGGGTCGTTTATCAGCGCTCATTATCACTGATAAAAGGGACTTTTATCAGAGCTTTTGAAATAGCTGCTAAAAGGCCCCCCCCATATTAGCGCTGATCTTTAAAACACTTTTTAGCACTGTTAAAGCCCATTTTCAGCACTGATAAAGGCCGTTTTTGTAGTAGTGATGATTTTATTAGTTATTGTGGTTAATATTTTTTTACCATGGTTCCATCACATCCAGATTAATAATAATAACAATATTTTCATATTTATAGTTAAATTATTCATTTAAAACCAATCTTGAAGGTTTCATTTAAATGAAGTACATTATGATCATAAATATGTTAAGTCGTAAGTACGAATGAGTAATGTTTCAATTTTCAAATATTCATTATGAAATGGTTGAAAATAATATTTTATATTTACATAATTATAACAATATAAAAAATAAAATATTATTACTTAAAATATAATTATATATTTCATTCATGTGTTGTGGTGATGAAATGATAGGGTCACATCGCATCGTGAAGGTGGTAGTTTACTTGTACATGAATGACATTATTATCTTTAAGTCAGAAGAAATGTATGAAATAAAATAATATATTATACTTTTTAGTACCAAATATATACTTAATATCTTAATTATTTCATGTATATCATATATTTTATTTATATTTATCCTAATCATCTTACTCGTAAAATGTCAGTGAAAAACGCATCACATCGCTTCGTGAGGTTGTAATATGCCATAGAGAGTAGCCACAATATCGTATCCCCTTAAAAATGAAAATTAAAAACTCATATATAATTTAATTACTATACGTTGATAATTATGTTATATATATAATATATATACATTATATTCATCATTATACCCAACCAATAAAGGTTGTAATGGGATTTTAATGACATTGGTTTGTGTTGCTGAAGTCTGATGTACACACGAATGATGATTTCACAAGCCATTTCATAGAAGTGGAGGTGGAAGTATGTATTACATCAAAAAATATGTAATATAATGATATTATTTTATAATTATGTTTAAATAATAATTTAATGACTTTGAGGAATAAATAAAATAAAAATTCTCATTGAAGACCAGTACCTCTTATTCCGATAACCTTCGTTGGTTTGTACCAAAATCCTGCGATTGTTGTATTTAATCACAATCTAATGAATCATTGTTGAGATTAGGGATGGTGATAATTTATTATATCATATATTTTATAAACCAAAAGGTATTCAATGTGTGAAATTAATATGATGGGGGTGGCCTTTTTATAAGTGAGGCGAGTAACACAACAGTAATGTTTTAAATGAAAAAGGTGTACCCACATGTCTCACAAGTCAAAATAAATAATAATAAAGTAATATTGAGAATTATAAATTATAGGGTGAATATATTAACAAAAATATATTAAGTACATGTTTTATTGAAATTTTTTAACTTATATCTATATTTTAACCCCCAGTAAATCCATTCATTCTTTAATCATGGTAAATATTTTTTACATGTTTTACTCTTCATTAAGGTAAAAAATTAAGCTGAACTTATTATATAATATTAGATATTTTTATTACAAATATGGAATAAATTTTATGAAATTAATCTTTTAAAATTGTAAAAAATTTATTTTAAAATTAATCTCTCAAACGTGCTGAGAAAGCAGGGTTACAAAGGAGGGATGATAAAAAAATTCCCGTTTTTATATCAAAAATCATTTTGAAAGTGATTAAAACTACCTAGTTGGATTAATAGATATTTAATTTAACAAATTTTAATAAAAATTCAATTTAAAAGATAACTTATCTTTATAAAATATTTAATCTAAAAAGTTGTTTTCAATTAAAATTCAGTATTTTTCACAATTCCACAAAAAAAATATTTTTTTCATAGTATTCACAAGACTTCGCCCAAATATAATATTAAATTTATTCTTTAAAAAGTAAATATAATTATCAAATATAAATTTTATTAATGTTTCAAATATTATTTTTAGAATATGTTCACATAAATGCTGAACAAACTATTATTTATAAATATAATGTTTTTACGCATAAAATTCAATTTGTGGTTATATATTTTCTAAAAAACAAAAAAAAAGAATGATAAATATTTTATTGAATATAAAATATATTTATTTTTATGAAATAATTACCAAAAATTGATTTTTTTAATTCATTGATGTAAAACGGGTTTGTTATCATAAAAATCGTTTGTGAGAGAAAAAAATCTATTAATTTGAAATTGTTTTTATTTCCATTATTTATTAAATTGTCATCAAATAATTCATTCTATATATAATTATGAAACACATTTTTTTTATTTTTTTCATCTTTATTCTCACCATTCTAATTGATAGGTGACACCTACCATATAAAAATATTTTAACACTATGACACATTTTTTTTAACTTAGTGTTTCTTGTATCATAAGATAGACATAGTGTTATGTGTAATGCAATCCAAACTCCGTGTTTAATGTAACGAAGACAAAATATGTTTTTCATGTAATGATCTCCAAACATAGTGGTACATGTAATGTATGCTAAACACATATTTATATGTAATAAAAGATAAACCTAGTGTTTCATATAATAATATTTATATAAGTGATTTAATTTAATTGAAAAATATATTTCATGAAATCTTGTAGGGTTATATTTTCTTTTCACTAGTGAAGAATAGTGGATGGTTAGGTAGTCTACCTAAACCTTGATTTTGGATTTTGGTCACTGATTTCTTGAGATTCGCTAATTGGAGTTTAGTTATTTTATAGCTTCATAGGTTCTTTTCTGAAATTAGAGATTATTTAAATCCATTTGTTTCATCTTATCCACTAGGCTAGGCATGGTGTTTGGAGAAGTCTATTCAAAAGGGATTTATAGAGATTGAGTATTATTGGGTGGTGTTTGGCATTGAACACATGGCCATGGTTGGTTCATGGATTATTGAGGTTGGTTTTAATTCCCCCTTACCTATTGGATTTGTTATATTTCCAGTTAATGTATGATGGATATTATAGTTCTTTTATAATGTGTTGGTTATAAGGGGTTCTTAGGATTATTTCCTCACAAATCTCATTAAGGACTCACGCTAGAGGTAATTATTCTGAATAATGGGTGTAATTGGTAAAAATATTAATGAATGGAATGAGTAAGTAAAAATTTCCCTTGGGAATGTGTATGCTATTAGAGAAGGGTACTTACCTTTTCATACATCAAAACCAACTTCTTCTAAAACATAGAAATTTTCACCTCATTGTTACCATGAATGTATACATAGGACCATGAAATGAATTGATGTATTTTCTTCATTATGTATTATATGATTTTATTTTTAGTTATTAGTGTCTAGCGAACTAATTGACTGTCTAAAAAAACATCAATCATGTTATAAACAAAAGTAATTAAATCATTAAAAAAATATTGCATTAAAATTTTATCACTCTTTTAGTGGTGTGGAAAAAATGAACATAACCTTTTAAATACTTCTCAATATTGATGACGTTTTTCCCCTTGGGGTTTTTATATTAAAATGTTTTATTTCCATCTGGTTTTTATTTGAAATTTTGAGTAGTATTTTTAAATAAAAAATAGTTCCTTGGCTACCTAGTATTTGATTATGGAGTTAACATAATATAACTAATATTTTTCTATTTCCACCAAAAAATGGGAAATATATATTTTTTACAAGTTATTTATCCAAATTTATTGGTTTTAATATAAAAAAAAGAAAGTAAAATTCATTTCAAATCTTATATCGGTCATCTACAATAATTCCCAAAATTTTGGAAACAAATGAATTAAAAAAAATTATAACAAACATTGGTGTTCCACCTTGTCTTTGAATATAAGTTGATTGGATATAATCATTAAGAAAATTGATTAATTTTAATCTTTTATTATTTTCATCCATGTAATATAGTTTCATATCATTTTGAACTTTTATTTTAAAATAAAAAGAATAATAAGGGTTTAGTTGATCGTGAATGGTTTGTGTGTCCTCATTAAAAGGATTTGTTTACATGACTTAGTGTAGATGACTAATAATCTTTTCATGTTTCAGAACAAGTAGTGGAAGTTCAACTGAAGAAGATCATTCTATAAAAAAACACTATAAAAAAGATGGTACATGTAGTTGGGGTTGTGATTTAGTGTTAAACCATGTAATCATACATCCAAAAATCCAAAGATAAAAACAAAGCGTGGGTGAATTTCAATGTTAATATAGTTGGTATAGTTGTAGTTAATATAGTAGTTACTATAATATCAGATCCTGTTACAATATCTGGGCCTATGGGCCACCAGATCTTCTACCACCTTAATCCTTTGGGTCATAGGGCCTCTATGGAAACATAGTATTTCAGGACATAAGCATTTAGGATACATGGTTTTTGGGGATGGATCAGTTACGTCAGACCACATAAGAATAAGACCCATATGAGGAATCAAAGATAGCATCAACCATTAGAGCATACCTTTCAAAATTGGAAATGACGATTTTGTATTGAAAATTTACAATAGGTATTAGCTTCCAGGTATGATTTTATGTTGTAATGTTATTCGATCATCCCTAAAATGTGTGGAGACAAGAACCATCAATTAAGAAGAGTATATTGAGTTTTAGTTCTACTGTAGTTAGGTATTTGGGAGTTTAGGTCTTGTATCAGGCCTTGGGACTCTAGGCCTTCGGATGATCCTTTGAGCCAGCGGGTTATGTATGTTTTCAATCATGAAAAAGTTAAAAGTGGAATATCCAAATAAAATAAGAATCAAAGGCCTTCAGTCCATACCAGAAAAATTGTCCAAAACACAAATTATATTCAAAATCATGTGAAATAAATAAATTTTTTTATAAAATAAAAAATGTAATTATAAAAATTTAACAGTAACAACCTTTGTTCTACTTGAAAAAACATTAATATTTTTATTACACAACCATGAAACATAAAATTGCTTATGTTTTTTTATTTTATATTATTCGGAAGACCCTTGGTCATGTGTCAAGGAGTGTTGGTGGTTTATATAATGTATTTTCAAGAATTTTTATAAAAATATAAAAATTTTGGATTATATTATGGTACAAAATTAAAAAACGTAATTGAATTTGTTTATTATATGAGAAAAAAGAACTGTTTTATGATATGGGTGATGAAGAATCCATTAGCAGTTTACTACACAAGATGTCATGTTCATATTTCTAAATATTATATCTTGTTTAATGATTTTTTTTAGGATAACCAAGATCTATTTTAACATTATTACCCTTTAATAAATATGAACCTTGAACCAACCATAGAATGAACAATAACTTTTTTAAGGTTTGAAACATGAACATTAAATTAGGGACGCTGAATCATAATAAAATCTCATGTATTTTTGTGAGAATAAGGATTATTATATTGTCCAATTAGAAAAATCAAACATTCCAACATGGAATTTCTAACCAAACTGTTGTTAAATGAAAATTATTTCATTATATAACCCCAAAATAATGCATTAAATGTGGAATAATTTTATGATAAAACATAAAAAGAATGTCTTAAATACAATTTTCATCAATATATTAGAATAAAAAGTGTTATAATTCCCTCTCCAAGTGTATAACTCTTTCGTAATAATAATGCAACATTTATCCCACCATGATGGGGGGATAAGGCTCACATTAACTCTTCCTTAATATTTTATCTCCTTATGAGGATAGGGGACACTGAAAATTCTAATATAATTTGATAAAACATTTGGATTTCAAAAATGGTATAACCTTAATAACTAGTCAAACATATTATTGGGGTACCGAGGGATCTAATTAATAAGATATGTGAAAATTTCTTTTTTTCACCCTGAATTTTGAAAAAAAAATTGTCTTTTAAATTTGTGATACCATGCAACCTTATCAATTTATTGAAAAAAAAATAAATCTTATTGGTCCACATCTTTAATATCTCAACCTAAAATTTGTAGTCATTTGGAGGAATGAAACCCATGATACGGCTGAATTACAAAAATTACTTTGAGATTGTGGGTAGTGAAGATTCTATGCAATGATCCCTCATTTTGATCCTCTAAATGCATGAATTGGTATACTAAGACATCTAGATAATTGTACCATATAGTTTTTTAATAAAATAACAAAATTTCATACCAATTGGATGCACATATTAATCTTAGTGTGAATTATTTCTTCATGTACACTTGGAATCTTATGCAGTTTCGTATGTTTTTCTAGAATTTCATCATGGTCTTTGCAAAACAGCTACACATACAATGTAATCACTAAACAAAGTGAAATTTACAAATTTAAATATGATAAATATAAACTATTTGAGTCAAATTTTAAGATCAATGTTTTATTTTATTTTTAATTTAGGATACAAAATTATCATAAAATTGTGGTGTAAGGGTGTAATGGAATTGTGAATTACTACATGATTAACCATAAATACTCTTGGTCTCCAAAACATTCCACCCTTCACGAGTTACATTCCACTAGGGAATTTATTCTTGTATAATCTCGATAACTATTTAAAAATTCATAAAACTTCAAAAATCTCTACTAATGTATTATTCCAATTTCTAAATATTTCCAATGATAATTCTTGCAAAAAATTAATCTCCCACATATTTTCACCTTCTAGTTTTATCATCTAAAATCATTAGTCTAATTCACATAATGTAATTCTATATTTGGATATCTAGAAAAAAGATGTTATATATTAATCTATACATAATCAATCATTTATTAGGCCAATGATTTTTATCCTTTCATTGGTCAGTATATTTTTTCCAAAAATTTGTTTCAACATGCAAAACCTGGCACAACATGAATATCAAAAGTTAAAAATATCATTAATATAATTTTAAGTGAAAATGCATCTATATAATGGCTAAAAGTCAACAAAAATTCATAAAATTAATTAAAATGTTGTGATGGTATTCTTGGATTATTTTTGACCTATTCGAACCAATGACACAAAAATCTGAAAAATAAGGTGTCAAATATAGAAAATTGTCCAACAGAAGGGATTTAAAATCCTAGTTAACATAAATCATTCACATTGTAATTTCATCCCATTTAATAGTTTAATTTATTGTTTTTTGAAGCATTACATCAACAATATTGGATGATCCATATTTTTTTCAAATAATATAAGTGAAATAAAAACATCAACTATAGAAAATTTGATGTAATTTAACTATATATTACACATGATCATATTTCAAATTACATTATAGATATTAATGGTATTAATAAGAAATATTATTTTTAAATATGTTGTTTATTAAGCAATTACCTATATACAAAAAAATCTAAATGGTATAAGAAAAATAACAATGGTACAATTATGCAATTTAACTATTATCTTTGAATTTTTTTCCAACACTAAATTTATATGTCTTTTACATTTATCATATATTATTTAATTTAATTTTAATCACTGTAATTGTCTTCTTTGATTATTATTAAAAAAATCACATTATCTAATAACTAATGATTCTATACTGCTAAATGATCCATATGTCATACTAAATACATATTATAGGGACATAATGTTATAGAAACATAATGGAGAACCAAGGAAAAATGATCCTATATTAAAATTAAACAAAAGAAAAAATAAATAAAATCAAAGTAAATTTTGAAGATTACAGGGTCTCTAAAAAATCCAGACATTTATAAGGAGTTATAATTATTTCATTAAATTTTGGATAAAATTACTGGGAACACACAATGTTAGAAATCATAGATTATGAAGGTGATGAGTCGGAGTTTTCTACAATTGAGAGGGGGAGGGGTGAATCAATGGTACTTTTTTTCATTTTTGTTTTTTTTTCAATTGAAAAACCTTCACCTCTTATTAAGTATTTCAATTCATTTTTGATAATAAAATCTATACACATCCATATGAGCACAAATATTTACAAGGTTCACAATTAAATAAGAATAGTTATGTCCTTGGTCTGGTTTGGAAATGATCCAATACCATAAAATACACTAGAAATAAATCCTTGGATTATAACTAGTATGATATACCCTTTCAAATGCATTTCACTAAGAAATAATGAAAATAGTGTATGCTAATTATTTTAGAAAAATTGGGTAATAGATAAGTTTTGTAACAAATCATGTTACATCAACTAATTTTCAATTAAACAAATGTATTCAAATTTTAATACAATCTGACTATTCCTTCCCTAGAAGAAAGGTAGGAACTACCTAGAATTTATTATGAAAAATTGAGTCCCATATTTTATGAATCAAATTACATCGAGTAAAATCGATAAAAAACCAAACTCCCTGTCCAATTTTCTTATAGAATACGATAGAGTAGAATCAAAACCACTTGAATTCTATAGTGTAATTGTCATACCGAATAGAATGAGAATGAATCGGCACCACCCAAGAAAATTGTCTATTGGAATAAAATTGATCTCTTCTTCTCTCTTGAAACCTGGAGCTTCTCTCTCTTACGTAGTGAAAAATTCCCAACTCTACAAAGTACAATGTAATTTTTCCCCCATTATAGGTGTCCCAAAAAATATTTAGGGGGAATCAGAAAACAATTTCCTGCTCACATAACATCACCCAAATCTGAATTTCACAATAAATTTCCGAGAAATTATGACTTTGTCAATGCTTCTCGATTCTTCATGAAACTTCCACAATCTTCATCCCTTATTTTCCATACTCTCATATCAAAAGTCAATATGATTACAATTGATGAGAAACACATAGGATTGGTTATCTAAATATGATTCCCTCATTATGATTTCTTCAAAACAATGACTGATACCATATCAATTGAATGTGTTTGAATAAATGCACTTCTCCACATGAGATACAATCATTATTTTAAATAAAACCCCCCAATGACAATTTATTCTTTAATATCCCCTTTTATTTCATTTCTCATGAACCACTAGAGAAAACACATAATCACATTCAAAACCTGTGCATGACTGAAGACATCCTTCATGACTTTGAATTCATTGAGGATCAGCTTTTTCATCATTAATGTTTAATTAGAATGTATTGAAAATTTCCATTTTTTCCTACTAAATTATTTTAATCTCAACCAAATAATGATCTTTTTTAAATACTAATGGTCTAGATAATATCATTTTGAATACGATCATTTCTAGTTACCATCATTCGGGATATAATCATTCTGGTTATGATCATTCTGGGAATGATCATTCTTGATACGATCATGCTGGATACAATCTTTCTGGTTATGATCATTTTGGTTATGATCACCCTGGGTACGATCATTCTGGATACGATCATTCCAGTAACAATCTTACAATATATGATCTTTCTGGATGTGATCTTCTAGATAAGATCATTCTATAAAATGTCATTCTAAGGACATTCAATTATGGTTATGATCAAATTCAATCAAAAAAATTATTTTCCCAAATAGGATACAATTGAATCTGAAAACAATGATCATTGATCAATATCATGTCTATTTTTTCACTTTTATTTAGGTACGATAATTTTGAAAAATAATCCGCATCATCTCTTACTATTCTATTAATACCCTTTTAAATCATCCCACCTTTTCAATCGGCACCACTTTTCATCGGAAAAATATTCCATAGGAACCACCTATTGAATCATCATAACATATACCATTGGGACCACTTTTCATCAGCACCACCTGATTACTAATGTGCACAAGATAATTTACATCAATTCGTTATACAATTGTTTTGAAAGACAATCGATAATATCTGGATAAAATTGTTTTTAAGAGGGATCAGTACAATATAGATACAATTTTTTTGAAAATCAATCGATACAATTTGGATACGACTGTTTTTTTATTGTTTTGAAAATCAATCAGAACCACTTCTTTCTCTCTACCAACTAGATCTGAATACAATTCGGTTCTTATTGTTTTTAAATACAATATAAAAACGATTATTTGATGACTGTTTTTTAAAAATATGAATATGATTCTTTTCTGATTGGAAGCATCTCTTTCACTCCCCCATCATTCTAACAAGCAATCATCACATGTTATCAATCTAACTCATGACTTATATGACATACAAACCAACAAATCATCATCACAATTACTCAGAATCCTATTCATATAGATTTTGATTCTTCAACAAAATATCCACTTCTTTCTCATTAGATCCATTTTAAAAACGATGTCCAGTAAATTTAAACATGATACATTCTCCTGTGAAACCTATTCTCCTAAAACCGATCAATTGTTTTTTCAAATAAATACCAAAAAAGCTACATCCAAAATAAAGTGAAGTGATTAATTTTCTTCAAAACCATTTTTGAAAAAAAATTACAACTCATAATCAATTTGTAACCTTGGTCCAAACTATCTCCCCCTTCATATTTTATTATCAACCAGGTTTCATAAATAACTGAACATTTTATCCACATGAAATTGATTACATATCAATAATTATAAGACTACGTGAGAAAACTCATTATAGGGGAAAATAATTATTAATATAAACACCATGGAATCCAAAAAAGTGAACATTAAAACATCTTCCTTTTATTTATTCTTCCTAGAAAGCAAATTACTTTCCTTTCTTATAACCACTCCAAAAAAGAGTTAAAACAGTTAAATAAAAAAATAATGTTGAATTCACAAAAAAACCACAACTCTCCATTTTATGAAATTAATTTTTGAAATAAAACAATTATCCCTCTTGGAAAAACAAATCAATGGTCTAATTAGAGAAGGGATATATATACATTCCTCAACCATGAAAATAATATGGTTAGTCATCCATGTTCAACGTCATTGTTGAGAATGGTTCCTTCTATAATGGTTTTGTGAATATATCAACAACTTTTTCTTTTGTTGGAACATACTCCAGCTTCAATTCATTATTCGACAAATTCTCATTGATGAAATGATATTTGATATGAATATTTTTGGAATGATAATTTGGCATAGGATTCAGAGTGAGATAGATTGTAATTTGATTATCACAACCTATGATCAAGGGTAACTTCACCTCAACAAGTAAATCTTCCAATTGGGACTTCATCCACCTAATATGAATAGTGTCTTGAGTAGCAGAAATATACTACGCTTCATCCAAACTGATATTTACGGATTTTTGATTCATTTATTGGAAAATAACACAATGCATTCCCAAAAAGAATAAACCACCATATGTGGATCATCTATCATCAGTATTTCTAGCCCAATATGCATCAGAATACCCAAATAAATCTATACTATCTAAGCTATAACACCTGATTCCAAATTCTTTTGTTCCTATAATGTATCTAAGAATACATTTTAAGTAATAAAATGTTATTCTCTTGGAGCACTCTAAAATAGTCCATATAAGGTAACATAAAAAAACAATGTCGGTTCTTGAGGTTGTAAAATACTATAGACTTGCAATAGGTTTCTGATACACTTTTTGATCATCTTAATTTCCTTCTATATCATTAGTCATATTTTTTCCATTGAAATGGGTGAAAAAACAGGTTTTAAATTTTCAATAACAAACCTATTGAGACGTTATTTTTCATACATTTCTTGTGAGAGGAAAATGAATTCTTTATTTTTCCGGATTTGTAACACAAGAAAGTATTTCATTTCTCCTAGAATGAATATTTAAAATACATTCTTTATTTATTCAGAAAATATTTCATAGCTTAATTCATTGTTCCCAATAAAGATAATACATCAACCTCAACAATTACAATGAAGAATACTCTTGACTTTATCTGATGTAAATATTGATATTCATTCTTCTTGTGTTTAATTTCATCTTTCATAAGCATGTATCCAATTTTGAATACCATTCCATAAGGGATTTTTTTAGACCATAAAATGCCTTTTTCAATATACACACATAACCTTCATAATTTCCAATAACTAAGAAATATTATTGTTAAATATATACCACTTCTCCAAGATCACCATTTATGTATGTAGATTTAACATCCATTGGAAAGAGCTTATTGCCTCATTGTGAAGAAATATCAAGAAAGACTCTGATTGTTTCGAGTCTTTACACTAGAGAAATGGATTCATAAAAGTAAATAAACTCGATCTATGAGTACCATATGCAATCCAATGTTTCTTTGTTTCTTATAACTTCACCTTTTATTCATCTTGTTTCGGTTAACCAATTTTCGTCCAATAATGTTTTTGCTTTTAGGCTTGGGAATGAGTTCCCATAAATTAAACAAAAATAATCATGTCTTACGTGAAAAACTAATGGGAACAATCTTGCTCAAGTAACATGGTTCTTCCCAATTTCACTAGGATATTATTCAACCTTTCAGCAACCCCATTTTGTTGGGGAGTGTATAAAGAGCTATACTCATGTCAAATTCTATGATTCTCAAGATATTTTTCTATGTCTCCACTTCTGTATTCACCTCCATTATTATTTCTCAACATCGTCACAAAATACTCACATTCTTTCTCAACTTTTCTTCTGAATAATTAAAAAAATTTCAAATCATGTGTTTTGTGTTTCATATACAAAATACATGTAATGATAGTAAAATCATCAATGAAAGTAATGAAGTACTTATCTCTATTTTTGGATTGTATTATCATTGAAACACATATATTTTAATGGATAAATTCCATAGTTTGTGTTGAATAAATACCAACTTTATTATGCACAACATTTGTAATCTTTTTTTTCTGGAAGATAGTGCAACAATAATATCTTCTTCTTAGAAAAAAATGATGTCTCAAACACTATCTATTTTAGATAACTTTCTCATGTTTCTATAACACATTATATCTATGTATTTTATGTGATACCTAATTCTCTTCCACCATACTCTTGGAATAAGAGTTTTTTGGATCACCGACCTAAAAGAAATTTCCTTTTATATGTTGGCTTTATGTAAGAATCCTTCCATATTGTTCACTATTTATAACAAATCCATATTTCTAGAAGATAACCTTGTTAACTTCATCACAAAATTGTGAGACACATAGAAGGTAGTGTTTACTATCGATCAAAATACAATGTTTTCTTAGATTTCATATTTACTTTTCCAATAATGGATGACCCAACACCATTGATTTTCAACAATTCATCGTTTTCAATTTCCACGGTTCCGTCTTTATAATCATTCAAATCATACAAACATTTAATGTATATTATAATGGGGGAAGAACACTAACTACCTAGTTTCCAGATTATTTCTCCTTTCATGGCTTTTAATGTTGTTTTAAAAACAAGCACATTTTCTCCATTCTTTTAATTCATAAAATTTGGATATTGAGAATTGAGAATCATGTGCAAAGACGGAAACAAAACAAGACAACATTTTGTATGATTTACATGTTTTCCAAATATTTCACTAATATTTTCCAATGGTTGGAACCTATTTTCAATCATCACGTCATTCTTTTAATATTTATTCAAAACAATCATCTCATTTTTCTTTCTTTGAAGTAATTGAGTCCCCCCTGTAATCTCTTCCTTTCCTAACATGTTGGGTAATAAAAATGTTGTTTATTGAACCAACGCATACTTGTTATGTGCATGAATCCCCCATAATACCAGCAATACCCATTGAATGAGTATGTGCCTCTGAGACTTCCATACAGATCAGAATTGTGAAAACATTTCTATTCCATCTTCTTTTCATTTTAAATTGTGTTATTCTTCTTATTTTCAGCTTTGATTGAATCATATGAATTTGATTATTTTTTAGTTCCTGATATAACCCTTTTAGACTTAGGATGTTTTATTACTTCAGAATAACTGTCTTTTCCTACATGCATAACATTCCCAAAATTCTTCTTTTCCGAGACACTTCTATTCTCATTCTCATCATTTGAATGTATCGTTTTTAACTTCTCAAGTTTCTCATTATGAGAACATTCAAAAACTTCAGTTACTATGTTTTCGAAACATAGTCATTTATTTTATGCTATATAGTGTTTTTATTAAACAAGTTTCAACTCTTCTTTTTTTCCTTTAACACTACTAGGAGATGCAGATTATGATTATTTTCATCTTCAAAATACCTCTTCAAATCATCAATATCCTTATCCAAATTTCTTTTTTCTTCCCATAAAAAAATTATTGGTTGTATGAGCATTCATCTTCCTACTTTTTGTTTTTCTTTTCAAGCCTTTTGATCCTTCTCAAAAAGTCATTCAACCCTTCTTTCAAATTCATTTAAAGTTAATATTATTCTTCAATAGAACTATTACTTCTGAATTCTTCATCATTCAATATAATAATTAATTTATTTTCATTACCATACTCTATGGATTTTTCAGTTTCAGCATCACTCTCTTCTTCTTTATCATCTTTGATATGAAAAATCATCATTTTTTTGAATATTTTTTTTCTTTTCCTTTGTCTCCCTTTTTATTTCATAGTATTATTGTCCTTATTAATTCTATATCACTATCCAATTCATTCTTTCTTCAAGTAAAATTAGTAGAAAAGTGACCAACATATCCACATTCAAATCAATTCAAAGGATGATTCCCTTTGTATTTCCTCGTACCTCTTTTCAAATTTTTAGAAAACAAGCATATGATTTCATTGATATTTTTACATACCAAATTTTTCGAGTCAAAATCACCATATTCATCTTCAAAAAAATGTTATTTGACATTTCTTTCTTCAAAGCCTTGAAAGAAATTTATCTATCAACATCTGTTTTCCACTTTAATGAATTCTCTCTTCTCATTTCATAAGTGATAATAGTGATTTGTAAATCATCAAGAGATAATGTTTTCGGACTTTTATCTTCCAATGAAGAAATATTTGCATCGAATTATTTAAGAATTTTTCTTATGTTCTTTTAAAAAACAATAAATTACTTCAACTTTTCACCAAGTCATATGATATTAATTACAATGTCATTCACCATAGTAAATAATTCCTCAAAGGATTCATGCTTAACTATTTTCAAATCTTTACACTTAAATATTCGTATTTGTAACATTACCTTATTCCCTTTTTTATTACCATCATATATGTTTTTCAATTTATCTCACATATATCTATCAATGGATACATCTTTAAATCTCATGATTTAACTTTCAAAAATTTTTAAAAATATAGAAATATTGTCAGTTCCATCATTCTCAAGAAACATACTATCAATAGGTGTAAGTTTAGAACTATAATTTATTAGTGGAATCCCAATTGTTACAGTTTCAAGAACATCATAACTTATAGACATAAGATATGGAATCATTCTATGCTTTAAAATATGAAAATTCATTACATCAATGACCAGAATATATTTACAATTTACAGAGTTCACAATCTCCATCAACAATGAATAATGACGACAACCTCTCTCTAATACCAAGTTAGAGTACCTAGTGGGAGTATTGAATCACTGAGAGGGGGAGGGGGGAAATCAGTGATACTCAATTTCTTTTGTGATTCTTTTAAATCAAAAAACCTTAAACTCCTCTTACGGATTTCGATTCCCTACTGAGAAACAAATATATACACATACAATGGAACATAATGATTTACAAGGTTCAATATTCAATAAGAATAGATACGTCCTTAGTATTGATTGGAAATGATCCAATACCATACAATCCACTAGAAATCAATCCTAGGGTTTCAATGAATAGGATTTACTCTTTCACTTTTCTAGCACTACAAAATAATACAAATAGTGAATGTCCATCCTCTTCGCACAATGGGGTAATACAATTGTTTTGTAATAAATCATGTTACCTGCGCTTCATTTCTATTCAACAAATTTATTCAAATTGTAAAATAATTCATCAATTCCTTACCCAAAACAAAAGTAAGAAGTACCTGGAATTTTTAATGAAACACTATGTCCCGTATTTTCTGAGTCCGATTCCTTTGAGTTTCAATGTTACAAAAAAAATCCCGAACCGATATTCTGATAAAATACGATATAGTCGAATTAGTAGAACATAAATTCCAGAATACAATTGTCAATTCGAATTGAATATGAATGAATCATCACCACCCAAAACAATTTTCAATTCGAATTGAATTGATCTCTTCTTCTCTCTAGAAACATGGAGCTTATCTCTCTTCTATATTGAATAGTAAAAAATCTATAAATTATAATGCACTTGTTTCACTTTCATAGGTGACCCAAAACATGTTTAGGTGGGATTCCAAAAACACTTTTCCACTCAATTAAATTCAACCAAATCATAATTTGTCATGAAATAATGGATCAATTATGACTTCATGAACGCTTCTTTATTCTTCTCAAAACATTCTCAATCATAATCCCTTTTTTCTAAACACCAAATTCAAAAGTTAATACAATTAAAATTGATGAGAAATACAGGGGTCTGATCATCCGAATATAGTTCTATCATCAAGATTTCCTGAAAAAAAAACTTCTTCATAAGATACCAATTGATTTTTTTTTTGAAGAAATTCACTTTTCTTCATGAGATACAATCATTATATTAA
The DNA here is from genome assembly GCA_963277665.1 of Viscum album. NCBI lineage: Eukaryota > Viridiplantae > Streptophyta > Magnoliopsida > Santalales > Viscaceae > Viscum > Viscum album. Next base: position 368,752,934 of record OY728130.1, on the reverse strand, counting down.
ATGATATGCTCTCCCATGAAAATTCATTCATAAATATACTCTTCCATTTATTTTATCTTCACCCACTACAGAAATCAAATCATTACATTCCAAACCTATGCTTTAATCATGACTAACTTCATTACTTTGAATGTATTGAAGATCAACATTATCATCATCTGAATCCAATTGGAAATTATTATAACTTCCCATTCATTCATGCTTATTTCTTTCTATCTCAACCCATGAATGATATTTTATAAATACAAATGATGTTGATATGATCATCTTGAATATAATCATTTCTTGTTATGATCATTCTGATTATAATCATTCTAATTATGATCATTATAGTACATTAATTCTGGATATGATCGTGCTGGATAAAATCATTCTAGATACGATAATTCTGGTTATGATCATTCTGAGTATTATTATAAAGGATACAATCATTCTGGTTAAGATCATGCTTGATATAATCATTTTGGAGACGATCATTCCGATTATAAAAATTCTAGATACAATCATCCCGGGTATGATCATTCTTGGTTAAGATCATATACAATTTGAAAACATTTATCTACTCGAGTACGATACAATACAATCAGAAAAAATGATCTTTGATCCGTTCCATGTTTATTATTTCACTTTCACCCATATTCGAACTTTTTGAAAAACAATCAGCAACATCTCTTACTCTTATATCAGCACCCTTTTCAATCAGTGCCACTTTTCAATTGACACTATTTTTCATTGATACTATCTTTAATTGACAACACATATTCAATTGGCATCACTTATTCTATCAGAACCACTTTTCATCAGCACAACAAGAATATAACTCGACACTAGATCTTTTACATCCACTAAGTATCCAATTTTTTCGAAATAAAATTGATGCAATCTGGATATGATTTTATTGAAGAAAAATTGAAATAATATGTATATGATTGTTTTCAAAAAAACCGATATAATCTAGATATGATTATTTTATTATTGTTTGAAAATAAATTGGTACCACTTCTTTCTCTCTTCCATCTGGATCTAAAGATGATTCTTTTCTTATTTTTTTGAAAAAAAATTAATAATATTCTTAACTAATGGTTTTGAAAAGAAATATAAATATGATTCTTTTCTTATTGGTAGCATATCTTTTCCTCCCCTTTCTTTTATTGTTCCTACATCATATGTTCTCATTACAATTCACGAATTACATGAAAAATAAATGGAAAAAATTTATCACAATTTATCTAAATCTTAGTCAATGTTGCTCTGATTATTCAAAAAAATTGCAACATCTTTTTCATTGGTTCTAGTGTGAACCCGATGACCAAGAACATCCAACATGACACATTATCCTATGAAACCGATTCTTCATAAAACAGATCAGTTCTTTTATAAAACAAAATCTGAAAACAATTGTTACCAAAACAAAGTGAAGTGATTTCTTTTCTTCAAAATAAATCTTGAAAACAAAAGAAAACTCCTGAACTATTCATCACCTTGTTCCCAATATATTATATATTATATTCAAAAGAAACATTATTCTATAGAAACTCACTTTTCTGAAATGTCAAATATTTACATTAATACATGATTTGACAAAAACCATGTCATTAAATTTTATGTTGTTACAGTACCCATGTTAGTAAATACCACATAGATAAAATACCTATTATTAGAGTTTTTTGTATGGTATATTATAGTTGGTAAGATTTTATATATTATTATAGAATATAGGTTATGGGAACTTGGTGGAGATGGAACCATAAAATACCTAGTAGCCTCACCATGATGGTAAAAACATGAACATTTTTATAAAAATTCAATGAATTCCAGAATTATTAGACCCAATTTAATATTATGGGTAAGGCCTCTCTATTCTGTCCCAGTTAAGAACCGTTTATGTAAAAATTATAGGGATTATCCATCCCAAATAAATGGATAATAACATCATTTTGGGAGAGTGTTGATAATTTTTAATGGTTTACATCCCATGATTCATTAATTTTAGAGCACCAGATAAATAAAATTATAATTTTCATGAATACATAAAATGTGAACTCTAAAGAAAAATATTTACCCAATGTTTTATAGAAAGTGGATTCAAATAAATTACCGTCAACTTTATTATGAACATTAAAGAAATGTTATGTCAATCCTACCATATAACCAATCATTTTATCACTTATATATAATGTTGTTTATTGAATGTTAAAAAATAGAATTACATTAGTTTCACTATATATATATAATGAATGTAATAGTACAGAATCAAGAATGATATAGTTCTTATAAAGCTCATAGATCAAAATTTATGAGGATTTAGTTATTTTTTTAAAACAATTTTTTCTATAAAACCTCCCTATAAGAAGATTTTATTTATAAAAACATTATCAAGGATATAAAATTAGTAAACTATTAGATAAAAATTACCTTTTTATTTTCCCTATTATTATTATCATTAAATTTTTTCCACTATTTTAAGCACCCTTTCAGGGAAATTATCATATATCTAAAGTAATTTTAAAAATGATAAAATAAATTAATACCAAAAAATATGCTTCTTATTCTCCCATTTCAATCCGAGTATTTTTAATGTCCCTTGATTTTCAACCTCATCAGAAATAAGTTTAAAATAGGTACAAATAAAAATAAAAAATGAAGGTATTGGTATGCAAAAAATATAAATCATCTCATTTAAAATACACATCTGTTAATTCATAATTATAATTTCTAATAAGAAAAATTAGAGATATATTCCACATTAATATTAAGGTTGGGGTGACTAATTTATTTTATCTTTTAAAACGATTTATATTTTTATCCTTTTTTCTTTTTAAATATTTCAATTGGTATGGTGAATGGTTCCCTCATTATCTATTCCCAATTTTTTTCAAGTATATAGAATATTAGACACACATGCACAAGAGTTGTGATAGGTTTCTTCATGGGCGACCACTGAATATGAGTATTACATCCCTTAGAGTGAAATAAATTCAACAGTTATCACACTACACTACTAAAAAATACCTTTAATAGTGCTACAATATGCCATTATTAGTGCTACAAATTCACTGTTAATCAGAGAACTATTAAAAGATAGAATTTTTTCAGTTCTAAAAAACCACTAGTAAAGGATCCCATTAAAAAACAATAGAATGCACTATAAAAGGGATCCTTTAATAGTGAATTTATTTGGGATGTAAAATGGTACTTTACAAAGAATTTTAATCACTATTAAAGAGGGTACAAAACTTTCAGATGTCCAATGCATTTGACCCCTTTATCAGTGCTGTGACAACCCCATCAACATCACTACCCCACCTTTATTAATGTTTTTCACCCCTGATATGTTCTTTCAGAATTTTAGACCTCATTCATGTGTACCTAAATTTGAACCATGTACCTCTCCTTTGAATATGGAAGGCCTATACCACTACTCTGCTATTTTGCTGTCAGATTAAGAATATATTTTTTATTTATATATTTCTTTACATATATATGTATATATATTTATAGGATTTATAAAATAAATTTACACAATATATGTGTTAGTTTCTAATTTATATATATATATTCTTATATATATTTAAATATATAATAAAAATCATAAATAAAATAAAAAAAATATATCAAAAATAAATAATTAAATAAATAGATAAACAAATCATAATTAAATAAATAAATCATAAAATTTTAATAATCCCTAAAAGCCTAAAAACACTAGAATGGCCATAAAAAATAATATTAGACACCTTTTTAGATCCATAACCAATAAAATATAAGATCATGAAATGATCAACATTATGGTATCTGGTACAAGCAGAAAAGTGACCTGGATCAGATGTTACATGCATTTGAATTTTAAGAAATTCGAGACAGTTACTAAAAATTCTATTTCAGAGGCCTCTTGGCCTTTATAAGAAACGGGGGATAATTTCTCAAAGAGATAGTTCAATACATGAATGCCATAGATCTTGTTTCATGCTTGGATTTGATAAGTAGTAGAGACCAAATAGACACTTAGATTAAAAGTTATGGTTGTTTGAACTTCGAGTTATTTTTTCAACTTCTTTTAGATATTTTATTATTTTTTGGAAGTTTGATATCATGAAATTAATATTAAATGACCTCTAATTAGTAATTAATTAAAAATTATTAGTTAAAAATATATTTTTTAATTATTTTATAATCCATATTCAATAAATATTTTATATATTAAGTGGAAATGTTTATTTATCTTATATAAAACATATTTTAAAAAATATATAATATAGATATGTCAGTTTAAATATATTTATATATTAATTTATTTTAAATAATGATTTTTTTTGAAGTGCACTTTTTTCAGTGCTTGTTAAAAAGCACTGTTAAAGGGGGGTCTTTATCAGTGATTGTAAAAAATAACACAGAAACCCCCGTCATTTTTCAGTGATTTTTTACAAGTGTTGATAAATGAACTTATTTTTGCACAAATATAAAAAACAAACTAATAATGGTATAATTTTAACAATTCTTTTTATCATTTTTATACCCCTAGGACTTTTTTTAGTGCTAACAAAGGGAGTTTTTAGCAGTATTTTTTTGCTCAGTTATAGCCAGAGCGAGGGATTAACCTAGTTTTTTTAATAGTTATACCCAATATATTTCAATATTGAATACAAAAATTCTTATATAAGCTTGAAAATCATGTTTTCACATCTCTTAAATGGTTTTTGGTTCATCCCAAACAGTATACAACGTCATTTTGTTACATTATACATCCATAATGATAGTTCAAGATGGATTTTGGTAACAAAAAATAGATAATGAACTAATACAATCAACATTTTCACTAATGAGTTTTCTTTTTTATTCATCCATTTCACTCACATTAAAAAGATAATAAAAGCGTTTTTTCTTATTTTCTGTACACAGAAGTACATGCAACTATTTGATTCTTCTTCACATCAACAAGTATATGATTCCTATCATGTAAAGAGGTAAGAAATTTTTCTTCGTCTATTGAACTAATCACAAGACACATATTATATATATGAAAATATTCAATACAAAACCTCTCTTTCTATATACATATCCTTCAATTATTTTTCAGATTCATTTCATAATAAGACTGCACTGGATCTCCATCAACATCAAGACATGGAGTTTCATTATGATACAAGCATTTTTTGTTATTTATTATTCTTCGATATAAAATAATTTTCAAGTTATAAAATGTATTTGGTCTATCATTCTAAAAATCTCATATCTTCAAATAATATAGCTTTGGTTTATCACCATTATATATCTTCAACAACAAAATATATATAAATATACAATGGAATAATAATTCCAGTTTCTTCTAGAATCTGTATCTTCTTCATTTAATTATTTATAAAACACATAAATACTTGAATTAATATCACCACACTTATAATGATTTAAAACACAGTTTAAATCATATATTAAGTATTTAAAGACATATAGGGATTCAGTTCTAAATTTCATATTACACTCCGATTTTAACGTCCACAAATACCGTTACAGTGTTCATTCAAACAAATTGAATTAATTCACCTTTCTTCCTTTATTAATCCACGATTTTTTCTTCATTTTATCCAACATTTCTACTCCAAAATCCTTGTATTCATTTATACTTATTTATTGTTATAAATCACCTAATTGTGGTATAAATCAAAAATTGATTATTTATATTTGATGAGTTGGATGAATTATGAATTATATTATCGTGATATTTCTTTTCTTTTAAGAACCGCTTTCCGAGAGTTCCATTACTTAACATTGAATTATATACAGTTCATAGTATAATTGTTTCATATGACAGGCCTTATTAGTATGACTTTAGATGTAAAATGAAATCTAATGTTATATGATAAAGTAATTAATAACCCTAAAATTTATATGTGCAGTAAATTCTATCATCATAGTCTTAAATGCCCATATTTATATGAATCATCAAACTTATAAGCAACAATCAAATTTATAAGATTATTTTTAATTCATATAATAATTGAAGATAAATGCAGAATTCATTCAATAATAAAGTCTTATATGAAAATCATATGAAATAAATGTTATACATGAAATTTATATGTTATGAAATTCATATTTGAAATTCATATGGAATGATTGTAATATAAAAAATTCATTTTTCCAAAGACATATAGAAATAAATTTATATGTGTCATGATCAAAATTACTATTCTAATTCACCGAACTCATTATTTACTATATGAAAGAATCATGATAAATAGTATAATTATATATATAATTATATTCAATGCATTGGTATATTCCAAATATTTCCATAGAATATTTATTTCTGTAAAAATAGAATTTTTTTAGTTCAAAACAAAATTAAATTTTTACCCAGTGTTGAACCATAACAAATCATGAAAAAACCATTACATTGTCTGTTGGAAGAATTTTGTGTTTATGTGTCAACTAATAAAGGGAAATTAGGAAATATTACATGGATTGGTATGAACCATACAATTGAAATTTCATAACCTAATGCCTTTTGTCAAAAATATTGAAAAATTCCATGAGATAGAAAATATTTTAGATTCATTATATAATTACACAAAATTTCTTCATAACTCCTCAAATAATTCTATAAAAATATTAAAAACGCCCTAAAAATCACCATCATACAAATATAATATTTTGTAATATAACATCCTTCATGGTACTCAAATCATCAAACACCTTTTTGCCTTCAAAAAAATTAATCTTACAATATATTTAATAGTGTTAAGTTCGTAATTTTTCATATAAGATACGGATAGAAACCAAAAAATTGAATTTTGAATATGTTTCTTCTAATATTTATTCAAATAGTTAAACATACAATCTCTTAGGATCTACTTTTTATTTGAGCATGAGATTTCCTTCTAAATTTTATGATGTACTATTCATAGATCTTCCTCAACATATTGATTCTTCCTTAATATATTTACATTGGTATTAATGAAAACTACTTGTTATTTGAAACCATTATTAAAAAAATGCAATAATAAAAAATTGGGATAAACTATCAAACTCTTTTTAATTATCTCTAGTACCCACATAAATTGATCTTCCAATATGTTCTATCTTCAATCATTCATTCTCTCCCCCGTTCTCATAAATCTTTCATTTCATGTTACTCTCTCCCACTTGATGATAATGAATAAAACATAATTGATAGGGGATGATATCAATTCAAAAAAAATAAATTTTCCATTAATCATTCCAATATATCATTATATGATCAATGATCGGTGTATTTAATATGAGGGTTTCATTTAGATTACAAAGATGAACATTATCAACAAAATCTATTGAAAAAAGAAAATTATACAGTCATTTACTTTTGAAAATGTATTACGATTGTTTTCAAGATGAATTATCCCATTTATACCAATTGAGATAAATATTTTCTTGTTATTTCAACCAAAATTTATTGCAATAACTTCAAGAAAATATTTAAAAATATTCATGTATAATTGAAATATTATTAGTTTTGTATTACATCTATGAATATACTCCAATATTCCACTTCAATGTCATTTATTTAAATCTATTTCCCTCCCATTATGATATAATTTGAATATAGATACCAAGGATAAGTGATCAAAGAAAAAAATACCTTAACAATAACATCTCTTCAATTACATTCTGTAATGATATTTTTATCAAATAATTTTTTTGAAATATTATACATTATTCATCACTCATATCCACATTATGTAGACACTTCATATAGTCATCATAATGGTGGAACACATAAAAGAATGAATAATTATATATTCTGTGTTCTGGATGCAACAAAATAGATCTTTTTTTTGGAAATCTGGATTTTAGAACATCCATATCATAACCAAGGATGATCATCATTAATTTGTGTTCATTTGAAAAGTAAAAATATCAAATAAGATGATATTTTTTTATATTTTTTCCATTATTTATATAAAATAGTTAATATTAGATTCTCCCTCTAAATATAGTTTCACTATAAATTACACATATTATAAGTAAAAATACAACACACATAGATAAGGAAATAATGTGGATCATCAAGCTACCTCAATGTGAAAAAAATGGTGGTGATGTTTTTCTCCACCAAATTTTTACATTCACATTACTCTTCATTCTTAAAAATTATTTTTTCAAATTTTTGTTAATTTATTGCAGTAAGCATATCTTCCCATCCACTTCTTGTTTGTATTGGATTCCTATTTTCTCATCATCTATCATACAGATTGATCACTTTATTCTCTTGAAGGCTAATTCCTATAACTGAAATATGTTTAAATAAAATTTATTATTATATATTGCCTTCCTTCACCTCCCACATAGTCATTATTTAAATAAAGGATTCCAATTTAAAACAATTGTCATGAAATTTATCTTTTTCAGTTGGAATTGTTTCTTTACCTTTAACAACATCTTTTACATGAACTTTTCTATATTATTTTCCAATTCCATATTATATGATTAAATAATGAGAAAATATTTATATATATTAAGATCATTTTTGGAATGTATTCATGGATTTTCAAGAGTGATTTTAATCATATTAGGCCATCTATATATAACAATCACAATGGTTATCATGGGTCTATCAAGGAAGGAAAATCTATCATCAATCATTGAAATTTTATTGGGAGTATCTAGATTTAGATATCCATTCATCTTCTTAAACAAGATTATGTCTTCTTTCTTCAACATATTAGTAAGTATTATATTGTCATAATGTTTTTTTAAATTTTTTGAGAAACATAAACCATTATTATGACCAATATTTTTTAAAAAAAACATTAATATCATAATTTTTTTGAAGTCAATTTGTGGTGGACATATTCGTCTTCTTCATTTATTTATGGTCTTCCTTATAGGCTTAACACCCTTGAAATGGGCCATATATATGATTCTTAAATTTTTTCGATTACACCAAAAATCTAATTCATAGCTTCCAACCATATTAAAATACCAATATATGACTATAAAACAATATATCCCCTTATAGAAAAAATCCATAAAAAATTTAGATTTGAATGCATTTAATTTTTAGGATTTCTCCACCACTGGTTGATCCACTATTAGGGTACCACCCCTAATACACCTTCTTCAATCCACACATGAGATAGTTTTAGACTTATAATAACTTATCATTACCCATATTTCTTCATTTGTTTTATTTAAACCTATATCTTTTTAGAAATAAGATTTATTATAAACATTTGATTTAGGTAAGGATGGAACTTTTTTCTTTATGTCATATTGACTATGATTTTTTTAAGATGTAATTAATTTATTTCCTCCCAAAAAATGGTATTTTGACATAATAATACTTATTTTAAAAAAACATTGATGCCTAAATTCTTCAATTACCTTCTCAAGATGACATATCTTGAGTATTTTTTATATTTTTAAATTTATCCTCTAATTCTAGATACTTCATATTATGAATATTCTTTTGATCTTCAATTATATTCAATATATATTTACAATCCTTCCATATATTATTCATACCAATATCATATTACAGATACCTTCAATCAATGTACCAATAACCTTGATTATTTTTCATTGTTCCACCAATTTATAATTCCTGAATGAAATGCAATTTTGGTGATTTATTTCAGATTCATGGGCCATATCATAAAAAACTATTGCTCTATAAATTCTTTTAAACATAATTGAGCCATTAATTTTCAAACAAAGATCAACTCTATTTAATCTACACATTCACTTCATTAATTATTATAACTTATTTTTATATATTTATAAATTTATAAAAATTATATTTCAATGATTTCTCTATAGTATTAGATTCCATGTCACAATGAGTGACTTCTTCTTGAATGATCTATAAAATTTCAAAAATGATAGAAAATTAATATTTTGAAAACCATGAAAAAATTATTTCAATGAATAATGAAACATAATAAATCGGGATATTTATAATTCCGTACTATTTGTTTATAATATATTTTTGTAATAATAATATGACCTTCCACCAATGATATTTTTCTTTTACATTAATGCACTGGCTTGGTAATTTTCCTCTTCTATTACATGTAAAGAAACATGTAAGAACATATTCATTTTGTATTCACATAAGTTCATACAACTATCCTCTTCTTAGTTACAATAATAAGTGTGAATAATTACATTCTTATATAAAATCAAAACATTATTTACACACTCCAAGACTAGTTTTATGAAACCTTTTATATCTATGAAAATAAAAAATGAAAAACCACTGTTTATTATTCCCCAATATTAATTTTTTTCTTATACATTAGTCTAAACAAATATGTCCATAGATATACTAAAATTTGAACATATAGTGCTTTTTTAATATTCTACGAGTGTTTGGTCTTCTTTTTTCAGCATTACAAAAAAATTTAAAGGTTTTAAAATATATCGGGTATCTCAGTCTTAGATAGTCATATTTTAAATTGAATATTATATTGGGTTTTTACCTCTATAAGTCCTAAAAAACCAAATATATATAAACACACACACAAACATATATATTTATATATTTATACATTTTAATATATATAATTGTATACAAGGGTTATTTTCATCGAGTAAATCTCTTCTTCGTTATAGTATTTATAGAATGATGATAATAAATGAATTCAAATCACCATATTTTTCAAGATTTCAAACACCCTTGGAATATTGTCTTGAATTTTCTAAGACACTTGGAGAATCATATCTTCATTTCCTATATAATATCCTTCATTACTTCATGAAACTACATGAAATAATACTTAGAGCACATATATTCAAACAATAAAAATTATCTCATATTTCATCCATTGAAAATATTATCATTATTCTAGTTTATATCAACAATGTTCACTCCAGAATCCATGTATTTACGGATCCTCAAATAAAAACATGAAGGATGATTTTTTTATGGCATTACATTAAAATATAACAATAAATATTATCATGCTATTTGTTTTCATTTAATAACTATTTACATATAAACTCCTAATTTAACTATGGAAGTCCTAAAATTCCAAAAAAACCCATTTCACTACACTTTTCATTATTCTTATTTATTTATATGTTAAATATAATTCAAATATATGTAAACATTTCATACAAAACCGCCAACATTATACACTTATCAAAGTCATAAATGCAAAAAATTCTTACACTGTCATTTCTTATATGATCAAGGTTCTATAAAGATTAAAATTCATAGATGACCTTCAAAATCATATAGTTATTTAATATTTTTTTCCACTAAAATATGTATTTTAGGGTAATAAAATATGAAATTCATATGCTCAAGTCATAAGATATGAAATTCATATGTTCCAGTCCTGTGATATAAAATTTATATGTTCTAGTCTTGTGACCTGAATGCCATATTCTCTGGTCATATTGCCATATTCAAATGGAAACCAAGTAATACATGGAGGATCAAAAATTATTCATATGATTCAAATAATTTCTTATTTAATATATATAATAATAACTATAATGAATATCATGATATATATATATATATATATATTATTGATGATAACTTCACCAAGAATATGAATATTTAAAAGATATATAAAAATAAATAATTCTGGAAAACATGAAATTTTCAGTATAAAACATACCCAATATTTTACTAAGTATTGAACTATATTAAATCCTAAAAAAATTATGTGGTTTTATGTATCCTTTATATGTTTTTATCCACTGTATTAGGAACATTGGACGTCCTTATGTAGACTTGTTTGAACCACACAACAGAAATGTTACAACCCTATGCCCTTTTACAACAATTTTTTGTGAACTCCATGACATATCAATTTTTTATATATAATTTTTCAGAATTTCATTAAGTGTTATAAAAATATTCTACAATATTCTTAAAACCTAATAATTAATAAACATCATAGAGATATATTATTTTCATATATAACATCCTCCATTGAACTCAAATCACCAAATGCCTTTTTCTATTCAACATAAATGAATTTTATTAGATCTTATGAGGAATGAAATTATTATTTTATCATATAAGTTATAGGAATAACTTTATTAATAAATATCCATTGTAATACTCTAATATTTTATGATTTATACATATTTTTCAGAAAAATTTAATTTATTCGATATCTTGTGTTAAAAATATTGAGTTTAAATGAACAACGAGACACTATAAATATATAATTATTTAATGTAACAATTATATAGTAGGAATTAAATTTTCAGGAATTAATATAAATAATGAAGATATTAAATAAATAAATATTTCCAACTCAATAAATTTTTTTTGATAAATTAATATAAAACAATCAATCAATTTATAGTATTATAATTTTACTCTTAAGAAATACGTCTTCTTAAAAAATGATTTTATTGATTATTATTAGAAAATATTATAATTAATTTATAGAAATTTCTATATTATATTTTCCAATAATAATATAATTTTTTAAATAATCATATAAAAAATATCCTACGGTGAGATTTTATATGAAAATATATATTTTTTAGTGAATTGGGAAAAATAATGACTTTAACTAAAAAAATATTATTTATTAAAAAAATATAAATATTCAAAATTTGATATGAAAATGAATCAAATGTAAAATAATTATTATTATATTAAAAATAATCCAATTCTATTTAAGAAAATAAAATTTATTTTCGAATTTTGGAAGAGAAAAATTTTTATACATAAAAATACATTTTTCTGAAATCTAATTTCCATTACATTAAACAAATTTATATTAATATTAATTTATTTACCATATAAGAATATAATTTTATGAAATTCAATTTATTATTGGGTTCATCAACTAAAATTTATCCATGTTTTATTTTTTTACATCTTATAATGATGTTAATTTTTTTGTGAATGGTAAAAAAATACAATTTTCAAAAATATGGTAACTTTTATAAATTCTCCAGGGCATAAAATGATATAAAAAAATCAAAATAATGGAAACAATAAATTATTATAAAATTATAAAATTATAATATGCAATTTATTTAATAAAATATAATATATAATTTATTTCATGTTAAATATGAAAATCATTTTCACTATTGAGGTAGAGCTTGCGCAACACTGGAAAAGCCAAATATGATACACTAAAAATAATATTTGAGATGTAATAATTACTTAATCTTTTTTATTATAATTATTAAGTATTATAGAGTAATGTTTATTGCTATAGATGAATTTTTGCGTTATATATAAGTGGTCCTCCAAATTATTATGCAATACTTCTGTAAGGCTGGAAACGTAAAAATAACATATTAAATATGGTTTCATGATATATATATGACATAAAATGTATATTTGACGAATAAAAATGTATATTTATATCATATGAAACATATTTTATTTATTTTAATTTATTTATAATTTTAAATCCTTAAATAAATACCTAAAAGGCTTGCACAATGCTGACACAACAATTATTTATTTATATGAAAATTATAATATATGATTTTCAAAATACTAAATCTAATATAATTTGAAATTATTAATGTTAAAAAATACTAGTATATATCTATATTAAATATTTGATAAATTTAAATATATTATATATGATTTTTTCATTTTCATATTTAATGAAATACAAATTAAATAAATAGTGTGAAAATCCACATTAAGTATATTTTAACAAACTAATAATTTAATAAATTATTTAAAGATTATATAAAACATAAAGTTTACATTTAGGAAAATATATAGTCTTAAATTTTATAAAATGTAATTTTATGTGACAATGTTCATCTATTATTTAAAATCAAAATCCTTTAGGTTTGAAAAAGATGCTATCGTGGTTAATGTTAAAATAGATTAATTAACTAGTTAAACCAAAATATAATTTTTTAAATGACAAATATACCTGTAAATATGTTATTGGTTCATAGGATATATAAAAAATATTACCATAGTTTCAAATACATTTCAATTTGTATTCATTTCATCTCGATAATGACATTATTATAAATGAATCTTTTAAGAATTACTAAAAGTGACATTCACATCAATTATAAAAGGGAACATCCTCACTCACATAATTAAGACACTTTTAGCATTCTATATCATACAATACCAACCGTAATATATGAATATTATTCTTAAAATCATCCTAGAGATTTTTTTATTTCATGAATGCTATCCATTAAAGGCATAAGGTGTAAGCCAAAATGTGTTTCTCTATGAAGAGGTAATCATGTTACCAGACCACTTTCAATTTATTTCTTATGTCACCTCCTCTAAAACTATGTAGTTATAATAAAATAAAAAAATATTATAATATATATTATATAATTTTATTGTTGTTGTTAAATAATAATTTTCATCCTCCTTTTAATCAAATGGTATGTGAAAGTATCGCTCAAGCATGTGTTCGGATTACTGTCTCTACTTAGTGATCCAATTTATTTTACACTATCGAACCTCATGTATGGTCATTATTATGTTTTTAAAATCTTTATATTATAATTTTTATATAATTTTATAAATTTAATTATAATATCACATTTATCTTCTCACCTTCCAATCTCCTATAATATAATAATTTCACTAATACGTATGTGGAGACTACCACCTCCAAGAAGAGATGTGATTTATTTTTCATTCATATTTTACATGTATATTAATAAAGATGTATCTTATCAACATATATGATTTATATGATAAAATAAAAGCTCTCTAAAAATGAGTTAATATATACCTTTCTTCTGGTAAATCTATTAATAATGAAAAAAATTGTTTTTGTGTACGTATGACCTACAGACTCCATAAACAGTATAATTAATTTTTCTATCTATGAATTTTAAAAAGAACCGTAATATTTATATAATAAATATAAATGATAATTATATTATTATTATAATTCTTTATTTTATTAAATCATCATAAAGAAATCAATGAATCTATCAAACATAAACATACATTAAAAATGAAGGAGATATTACCGGGAACTAGAATTTTGACAATGTGTTAGCAAACATGTGATAAATTGTTATAAAAATAAATAAATAAATATATATATTAATATATAATATTATTATTTTTTAACATATGTATAATAAATATATATTTATTAGTTATGAGGTTTCAACTTGTATGAAGGAAGTAAGATCATAGGTAAGAAAAATTCATCTCAAATTTTCTTTTTTAGGACATATGAAATGTTATCAACCTATATTAATTTAAGAGATTTATATAATAATAAATTAACATGATATATCATGAATATATTTATTTTGATGATATTTTGATTTTCATTTCCTGTTAATCTTTTATAGGTTTTATGAGACAATAGTTACCAATGTAGTAATAAGTTTTCGTCTCACTTTTTTTTATGCGACGCATGCCTTATACCCCACTTGTTTCTTTGTTTATTGTATATAAATCCACTGAATTTACATTATGATTATTATAATGAAAATTATTTTATGTACATATCTATATAATTTTTTTTATTCATTGATATTATGAATCAAAATATACCAAAGTGGCAAGTGTTTTCTCTGAAAATCTCCATTTTAACGGAATTGTACATGATTATGTTTCTAATGATGAAATATTATGATCTACTTTTTAAAAACCTAATGAAATTTCTTATCCACAAGTTATTTAGTAAAAATATCTATTTTCCATCCATTTTGGACACATTCGGTACTTATGAGGCTGAAAATATATTTTTTATGGAAAATCAATCTTATTTTTCTATTTCATTGAAAACCGTTTTTCTTTTATATCACTGTCATATAACAATGTGTTAATGATGGGTTATAATTTTGACATCTTTTTGTTTAAATACATTTTTATACATGTTTTTCTTTTTAATAAAAATTATATATAAACTTCTATTCATTTTATGAATGTGTTACTTTTAAAAATTTATACAAAAGTGTGAAAGAAATGTTTTTTAACTTATATGACATGAAAACATTTCCCACAATAATTACCACTCAATTATTTGATGCATAATATATTAGTTTACTTGCATACTTCTAAAGAAATGTTTTCCCGTTGTATTTTACAAATTTTTAGATTTTAAATAATTGATTTTAAAATGTAAAGGATATATTTCTGAATAATTTTTAATTATATTTTAAATATATTTTTATTCATGAAAGAAAACAACCCATGATTTAAAATAATCATTAATTGGGATATGATCCAAAGATACAATCCTTATTCATTCTCTATATAGTTTATGTTTATGATGAAAATATGTTTATGAAATAAATTCGTTTTCCATGGGTTTTGCTATAAGGAAATGATGTAATGTTTTCAAAACCCATTTATTTTCTATGGGGTATCCTATGATGAAATGACTATTACACCCATTTCATTCCCATGTGTTATATTATGAGGAAATTTTATAAAACCCATTTCTTATCATGGGATATTATATGATGAATTTTTTATGATCTTTTTATGAAAACATATAATTGATTTTAATTATGTGATTAGTGACAACTATATCATCCTCCAATGCATTATTTTAATATAGATTTATCACGAGGTAAACAATAGTGGATAAGGATGTGAACACAGTTTAGTGAGGGACGTATCCACTATTGTATTATTGGGAGTGAAATTTGGCTACTAGGATTATTTGGGGAGTGAACCCTCATACTATGATTGTCTTGTAAATGATCATTTACTATTAATTAAATGATTTTATATGCATATTTGTATACCAAAATATCATGTCTTGTGACAATTTTTTGCTTATATGGTTTATGTTATTTAAATACTTTATTATTGTTGTCACATAAACTACCTATATTTATTTTATTATTCATTATTATGACTTTTGATAAGAAGGGTATGATTACCAAATGTAATAATCAAGTTCTCACATGCTCATGTTGATGTTATTATTAAGTGGTTATTAATATCTATTTTTTTTAAAAAAAATATTGATAATTTTATCTCAACCTTTCTTATATTTTCATTCTATAGTTTATCAAAAAAGTTATTATGTATGACATATATAACAATGGTTCTAGTTATGCTGAACTTTGTGGTAGTTGATGTCGGTCATTCTTGAAACAATTTTTTAAGTGTCTATGATTAAAAAGGAAGTAAGACTATATATTTTTTCCATCAATCATTATTATATGTAATGAATGATCATATACTGTGATATTATATCAATTTATGAAGGTTCTGCATTGTAATATGCATGATATGTATGACATTATTTATTCTCTCAATCAAAGTGAGAGTCTATTGGGATATTCTTTTTCAACAATATTGTGATTCTCCTTCCAACAACCATATATATTATTCGACTAAATTATTCAAGAAATATATTTCATATAAATATTTTAACATTGGATATTATAAATAATATATGTTCATTAATTACAATTGATAAAAATAAAGAAAACACAATGTTGGATCAACATTTACCTTTATTTTTGAATCAAAAGTCTCTTTTTTAACCATAGAAAATATGAATCATTATTTATAATTAATTGAGGGGACAATTTGACAAATATTTATCAATTATTCCCAATATAATTAAAATTAAGCACATCATACTAATCACATATATAAAAACATTAAATAATGAAATTATAAATCATAAATTGTATTCATTTTACTTTCAAAATGCGTTGTCTTTGAATATGTTAAACACATTTATTCATCAGTTATTACTTGTAAATAAAAATATGTTTTTCATAAAAATTTACAACAATAATAATACCCTTCCAATATTCCTTGTATGGAATGTTAGGTGAGGCCGCATTAGATATAGAAGTAGGAACATCATATGGGAAACAAAAATAACCATAATGAAGTAATGCTCTTTGAGGTCAGGCTTAATATATTTTTAGTTTCATGTATATCAATGAGGTGATTGATGTAGAGATTGATATAGTGTAATTTTGGGTCAAAATTCCACATTCAATAACAAATTATCATTTTTATTTGAATTAAACCGGATTAATTTTGTTAAATTGGACAATCCCCACAAGGTTACTAAATCTCATTCTCTCTATAGTGTATTCTCACCTTTTTTAAATTTGGTGAATTGAACCCCTGACACCCATCCATACCTCATCCTAGGTTGTAGTTTATTATCAACCATAGTATTATTAAAAATAAATATATTTTTATGGTAATGGTGATGCTATAAATTAAATGTGTGTTTAAAAATCTCTTTAAACACCATAATGGTGCATATTCTACTACCTATATAAACAACCAGGTATTTACTTACAATGTAATTACTTTCACCAACTGGTATTAAAATATGATAATTTATATTTTAAAGAAAAATATTGATGAATTTTTCTTGATTTATAGTGTTAATTTTGAGCTGGGGTCTTGTGCTATTTGGAGATAAAATTAAGGAGACCACAAAGATACTTTAATAGTTGATAAATAAAAAAGTTTTCTTTATTTAGTTATATAATATGATATTAATCACTTTATATATTATTTTTTGTGAAATGTTATTTATTTATTGTGGTTTGGTCTCGACGTAAAATGAATGCAAGGAAAATGTTTTTTATAAGTTACATTAAAAGATAATAAATCTTGTTTCATTTTCCCTATTTTTTTAATTAGTTTTTAAGTAGATATCAAAGAAACAATCTATGAGAAAATCCGAGACTCCAACTATGAATTTTACAATGTATTTCAAAATTTCATATAAAAATTAATATTAATATTAATATTAATATTAATATTATGTTATTATGACATCATCCACCCTTTTGGGTTGAAATTTGTAGTAAAATTCTTATAGATAGTTAAGAAGTTAAAGTCCAACAATCAAAACCAATTGGTGTGGTATCAATTGTAAGAAGATTCAAAAGTCACCCTAATATGACATGGGATTTATCACCATATTAGGGTCACAAATCATGATTATATTTTAGAATTAATTTTTAAATTATATTTTATACCTATATATTTATTATAAAACCCCTTTACTTATCTATTCCATATAATAATTTTCAATAGGTGACCATTATTTATTGATTCACTAAAAATAATAATGATGTTAAATGTATAATAAATCACTTTCATTAGTGGTTCTGTGAATTGAACAAGTTGACACTAATAATGTTTACCGACCTTTCTCATTTATAGTTATGCACTGAGAAATATTCTCTGAACTAAAAAAACACATTTTACTTCTGTAGAAATTAATTAGAATAGATAAAAAAATAATAATAAAAATAAAAACCCCATAAAATCGACACAATATAATATATAATTTAATTAATTTTCCTCAGCTAATGATTCACTATGAAATTTATAATAAATTTAAAAACAAAAAAAAAAGACTATTTTACTTAAATAAATTTAATATTATTTACAATTACAAAAACTATACACAATAAAAAAAATATATGTCATAAAAAATTATCCCAACAATCTATTGTAGTTTGAAAAAAATATTCATTTATTTTAATTTTCATTTTACTGAAACTCATGTAATTTAAAATAATTGTATTAATAATAATAAATAATAATAGTCATATAAAAAATATTTTATAATATTTTAAACAGACATTCAGTCATATTGAATACACCACACATAATATTTACAATATATTAACTCATATATTCGATGTTATAAATAAGGATTATTTGTCATCGATTTCATTAAAATATGAGGATGCTTGAATTTTTTTGACACTTTAATGCAGATTTTGAACAGGAAATGTATTTACACTTATATATTTAAATTTTGATCATTATATGTAGAATGAATGTCATAATGGGGTTTTATATATTCCAAAACGTATTGTATTTTCTTTTAATTATATTAATAAATTTTATTAAAAATCCCAAAAAATTATCTCTGTTTTTTGTCTGTGAAATAATCTGTAGTAAAAAATCATAATTAAAATGAATGAAATTCGCTATTATTTATTCTGTCAATATCGAACATGTAAGTAAAATTCCATCCATAATATTTGAGAAAAATTAATGAAGGATTGTTTCTATATCATTTCATGATAATACATTATCATTATCTTGGATTTTACATTTTGACACACTTTTTATTATTGGGAATATTTAAAATTCACTTTTACAAGACATTGACCACACTAGATGTGGATTGACGGATCATTCACTTCTACATACCGTGAATTAAATATGAATCATTTTTCTATTATTTCATGATATTTTGAAGGAATTTCAATGGGTTTGATCATTAATTAATGTTTCAAACATATAAAAATATTTAATATAAATGATTCAATTTCAATTATTTCATTTAGAAATGATGTTTTGTTAAATGGTACACTTATTGTATTTTTTATTCATTTTATTCTTAAAATTAACTAAAAATATGAGATTTATTTCTTATTAATGAATGTCGGAATAAATTTTAAATTAAAATTGTGAATATAAAATATTGAATCATTCTTTTTGTATTTATGACTAAATTGATTGTTGAAATGATGTGACAATTCTTTAATCATTAGAAAAAGTAATATAATATTATTTTTCTATGAGTTAAAATAATAATAAAGTCATTTACATGAGTATGAATATTCAATTCCCATTCTATTAAACATTGAAATCATTCAAAGGACACATTTTATCATCCATACCAAAATACTTGTTTTATTGACTTTATTTCATTAAACAAGACCATGAATAATATAGGGATAATATTTTCTATTATTTAAATACATTTTATAATTTATTTATTTTCATTTAATAGTTATATGGAAACAGTTTATATGATTTATAATCTAAATTATAATATTTAGTTTATTATATAATGTTTATAATACATGCAAATATATATATGTATATAAATAATCATACATACTGTAATGCAATTAATGTTATATTGTTATTAATTAAAGGTAATTTTCACTAATACTTAACCATTTTTTAATTTTTTTTGAATGTTAATGGTTTATTAAGTATATCAGGGTATATTTTGAGAGAATTTATCTGGTGTTGGGACATTTGTCTTACTAACATAAGATAGTCTATTTCGGGAGGTTTGATATTAGGTACCTGGTTGACCTCCAAGTGGATGGGTGTTTCTGTGAAGGACACCGAGTGGTCAATTACCCTATAATGAGTAACTGGTGGGGGAAAAGAAGGTATTAGGTGGGTATATGGTTGTTTGATAATATTTTTATAATTTAATTTTAATTATAATATTTATTAAACCCCTGAACCAACTCCCTTTGTAATTTTCTCACATGCAAACACCCCTTATATATTCTCTTTCGTTATTTCATGATCTATGAAGTGGATATCCTCTATTCATAAATATATTTTGTAGCCAATATTTTCATAGGATCATTGTATGTGATTATTTCAGAACTCTTTGATATTTTAATTATTCTATCACTGTATCACTATATATCATTAGTTATACCCTAATTTGGATTTTTTTAGTTTCATGATTTCTAATGATTCATAAAAAATTTATTGGTTATATTTAATGATAAGAACAATTTTATGCCGTGATATGTGGTCAAGATATTTCCAATTGGTTTTTAATATAGTTTCATGTGTTAAATGAAATATTGGTAGGGCCAACCATGTTGACATGTCTTAATAATAAATTTATATTTGATTATTGTATTTTTCAATAATCATGTGGGATCAATTAGGCCATAAGTGGTCTTCTGAGAGGTTTTCATCAATGGTGTAGTATCTAAATACCATTTTCCATGTGGTGTGTGTTTTATAAGCATGAATTAGAACCCTAATGTGGCTTTTACCTTGATTCACGACATCAGGGACAATGTGAAGTTTCTTATACTATTACTTACTGATAAATGATGAGAATACATGATTTTATACGGGTGGGGTTGATGTAGAATGATACATTGGGTGGGATAGTGGAACAGTTATGTTGACCCCTTATGTACTAAGTAATTATATACATTATGTGTTACATAAAAATGATACATCATTTACTATTATGATTACATGTTCATGAAACCCACACACTTAGTGTGTTTTGTTGAGGATCGAGATTAACGTTTTGAAAGAAGGAAATATTGGACCTTAGAGATAAGAAAATATAACGACATTATTTATGAAGACTTTATAATGGTAAAGTGACAATGGATGACTGTGAGTACACTAGAATATTAAATATGGGAAATAAGACTCAGTCTATCATATGTTTATTCACTACAATATCAAATAGGAGGCACATCTTGTGAGTTCATATCAAGGTTGAATATTTAATATGATGGGAATGTTATGGGGGATAAATTACATTACCAAATAAAGGGTTACACTATGTACCCTGAAGAATGTGGGCATCATCCCATGGACATAAAAAGGTGGTTTTGACAAGAATTACCATATTGACAATATAATGAAAGGGGGTGGATCAATTCTGATCTAAACATAAAACATAGTGTGACTACCGAATATTTTGTTTCATCCTCTATTATTATGTGAATAATATTTTGACAATATCACCGATTTATTATAGTGTAATCTTCATCAATTTATGAATAAAATCATAAGTTATTGAACCCATAAATATGAGTTTAATATAAATTATTGAATTTTCCTACATTCCTATAGACATTAAGGTTTAGAGTAATTTCAAATTATGAAAACCATTATATTATATTAGAATAAATAATATAATAAGTCCATTTTTTCAAAAAAAATATCATTATGTTATTTAAACTCATGTTTCATTCAGAACATGTTTTCGTATTTCAATCAGGATCCCCATAATAGAGAGATAATTTTCTCTATAAGTTCATACTCAACCTTAATCCCTATAATTTGTTTTTAAAATGTGGGACGAGGAAGAAAACATTGTAAGGGTTATAATGAGAAAAGAAAACCCATTAATCAATTTTAAATTCATGAAAACCAATAAGTATGTTTTTTTTCTCATAATAAACATTAAAATTCAAATAATCAGTTAATTTAAATTGAAATTAATTTTTTGAACAATTTTTTCATAAAATATTTAATTACAAATAATTAAGTAAAAAATCATAATTCATAAACTATTCATAAAATACATGAAATAATTTCCTTGAAAAAAATCCTTTTACCAATGGGATATCATAAAAAATATATTAAACCAAATTACATTTTCTTATCTTATAAAATTAATATATTTCCATAAAAATATTAATAACTAGGATGGAAAATATATTTACGGATAAAAATAATCACTAGATAATAGAAACTAATTACCTCATGACGGAATGAAAATTGTCATACACCATAATTATACCATTAATACATTGTGTGGGATATTATTAACATACCATTAAGGTCTAACGATAATAAATCAAAAATAATTGGGCAACAACACACCAAATACCCTAGCTAGTTTGTCTCATAAGTCCCACTGATGCATTTAAGGAAAATTATAGTCCCCTCTAATCAAATACAAAGTATAATTCATTCATTATATTAAATAAATGAATAACCAATGAATACATAATAAACACAAATATATATATTGAAAACAATGAATAAGAATTGTTTTTATTTTAAATTGATAATAAATAATGAAAATTATTCAAATAAAATCAAAATAAATAGTTTTTATGTTTTTATTAGATTATATAACCAAAAAATAATAATACTCATCAAATTATATTTAAATTGCTGAAAATACCCTTAAAAGAATATTCAATCTTTTTTTAGGCATGAAATTTTGAATACTATTTATAAAATAAATCACTTTTAAAAAAAATTAAAAAATTATAAAGGTATATTTAAATAATATATTGTTATATATAATGGGAATATCCATCCGTGTCATATACAATAAATGAACAAAATACTTTTCACACCTTTTTAAAAAGAATATAATAATCTTCATAGAAATAATTTGATAATATTTTTTTAATAATTTATAATGAAAATAAAAATTAGAAAAAACATACATTTAAATAAATTATGTATAAATATGAATATTCATGAATTCATTAAATGAACCTTCACATAGATGGAAATGATATTATTGTAATAGGTTAAAAAACGGTTTAAATAAAAAAAATCCCTTACCTCAAGTACATAATCATTTTGTAAACCCTCATAATCCAAAAAATTAAAATTATTAGTTTTATAATATATTAAGATCCATTTAAATGTTCATTGAATTACAATTATTCATTTTATTTCATTTATTTAAGTAACTTATTTTATTATCAAATCAATTATGTTTACAAATTTTTTTTTGAGGTTTTTAAATTTATAATCATAAAATAGCATTGGTAGGTTGAACGTGGTCAAAGGGGCGGTAGCCACACATACGTACGAGTGACATTACCATTTTTAATCATGTGAAAGTGTATGATGTTAAAAAATTTATTATAATTTATATTTAATAAATATTTCATAAATATCATATATATTTATAGATAAATTAAATCTATCATAATAACCATCCATGTGAGGAAGTGATGAAAAACAAAACACATCACCTCATGGTGGTGGTAATCCACACATACTCTCGAAGAGTTTTTTCCATTCCCATAAGATAGAAAAAGATATGAATAAGGGTTGTTCTATAAACATAATGAATTTTATTAATCTGTATGAGAATTAATTTATTATATAATAATAGATAGAAAATAATTTTAGGAAGTAGAAGAAAAAATAAAACTAAATAACTTGGCTAGGATTTATACATCTTTTTTGGAAATCATTCTTTGTATTACACCTTAATCCTTCTTAGGACGGTCTTAGGGGGAGAATAAAGGATATTTAAAGTGTATAAAAATTCTTTCAAGCTATATTTTGAGGTTTTTTATGATAAAAAATTTATAATGAATTGTGAGGAAGAGAGGAGGGTTGTTTTCCTTTAATAAGTGATGTTGGTGGAAATCTTGTTAATAATTGAAATTATAATATATAATAGGTCTTAAAATAATATAGAATTTATCCAATCTTCCATTTATTAAATTATAATGATTATTATTTCAAAATATCAATAACCAGTAGAATTTTGGAAACTGTTTAGATCATTTTAATCCTTACCCCTTCAGTGTTTCTTTTTACTATAAATGTGGTAACATTTTCACTCATTATTAGTCATGAATGTAATTTTTAAAATTACATTTTCAAAATACAAGAAACATGATTGATAGGCTCTAAATATTAAAATAAAATTTATTAAATAATGGATAATTATAATTTTATAATTATTTAAAAATAATTTGTAAATATTAAATACAATTTACCGTCAGTTTTAGCACCGTTCAGGTATCATGATTTTATAAGTATTATGAAAAAATGGAATATGAATCTAAACTATTTAATCACAATTTATAAATTATTATCATTCAGTAATTTATTTTTATATCATAATTAATGAACATTATGTTACTATAAATTATTTTTAAATAATTTATTTTATTTTTTTAACCCTTAATAATGTGCTACGTCGGGGTCGCATAATCATTCTATTCAATTATTCAATGAATAGTTTTAAAAAAATTCCAACATAAATAAAATTTATTGAAATTAAAAAAAAATTGATTTGAAAATATTTTTTAAAACTTTCTTAACATACTTTTAAAATCACAATCAACTACCATAATATTTTATAATAAAATATAATTTAGACTTGCTAAGATTTCTGATCTATTTTGCAGAACATTTTATGTTTTAATTGATATAGAAAAACAATTCCATCCTAGAAATATTCCAAAATATAATGTAATTTTACTTAAAACATTGGGTATATAAATTTATTTTTCATTGGAGGTAGATTAATAATTTTTGTAAGATAAAGTATGCCAAAGTCCTAGAGGATGAAATTTTACAAATGGCTACTGGAAAAAAAATTACTGATTAGATGACGACATAATTTATGGATAAAAAACTATAAATCCTACCAAATTAAGAAACACTATTATACCAAATGAACATATTTTATTCTACCATAAATATTATTTCATGAATTTTAATAGAGCCTCTTCAAAACTACCATTTGATGATTAATATGTGTTGAACCACATCAAGAGTAGAATAGTTAGTAATATTTCATTAAAACTATATATGAGATATGAAAAATATAATTTTTAGGAGGGTTCTGATAAATAAGAGCTTCATTCAAGGAGGAGGGATATTTTTTATACAAGGTTATCTAAAATTTCATAAATGTCTTAGTGTTATCTTATTACTTGGGCGAAGAAAAATTGTAACTATTATAAATATTTTTATTATGGTTCCATTTAAATATAATTGAAAATTCCATAATAATTCTTATGAATGTCTAAATTTGGATGTTCTTGTGTGGTCAAGGGCTATAAAAGGATAAGAATAAAACTACTGTTGATTTTCTAATCAAGGATTCCTAAGGCTATAAAAATATAGATTTTTTCCAATCATTATGATCATGGACTTACAGGTCTATGAAGTTATAACATTATAGTACGATTAATGCTATTGATATCTAGAGTCTAATTAACAATCCCATTAAATTGAAGGTCAAATTTGTTTGACTTTATTGGGAAATGTATTAAATGTTTATCTTATGCTCTTTATGAAACATTTTTTATCTTTTTATTCTTATTAAATATAATATTTTTTTATTTTCCATTGTGAATATTTTTACAGGGATTGTATTTTTTTATATTAGACTATTCTCTAACTTTGATAATAAATTATATTAGTGTTTCTATATCTTATTACATTTATATAAGGGGATATTTAGAAATATGAGTTTAATTTTATAAACTAATATACACCCCCCTTATTATACTAAGACAGGTACTATTTAGATACTAAAAAAATAAACATTT
The DNA here is from genome assembly GCA_963277665.1 of Viscum album. Classification (NCBI taxonomy): domain Eukaryota; kingdom Viridiplantae; phylum Streptophyta; class Magnoliopsida; order Santalales; family Viscaceae; genus Viscum; species Viscum album. Next base: position 368,726,210 of record OY728130.1, on the reverse strand, counting down.
ATAAAGATTAATAACTTGTTTTTATCCTTAAGAAAAAAAATTAGAGATATTAAAATCAAGTGAGTAAAATTTTGTAATTATAATTTACTTAAATAATATAAGGGCCATTATTAGAGGGATGTGGAAGTGAAATTATATATTTTATATGTTAGGTTGGTTATGGTAAAATTAAAATAAGAATATTATATATTGGAAATTGATTTATTGATTTTGAGAAAATATCATATAGGTTTAACCCAAATTAACCTATTTTACCTACTACTCTGGTAATAAAATTTTATGATGGTTCAGTTTATTATTAAATAAAACAGAATGGAATTATTTTTATATTTTATCCTCCCCATTCTAAATAATAAATATTTTCTTCAAGATTTAATTCCTTTAATCATAATATGTTTATTTTAATATATGTATACAAAATGAAATGGAAATAATTTCTGGAAAAAAACAATTTTTAAGGATAGAAATTAACATCTACCACCATTAAATAAGATGGTGATTAATATAGAATTAATTAGATCATGTTAAATAAAATAGTTATTTTATTACCTTAAAATAAAATCCAAAACATAATATATATTTTTATTAAATAGATTTAAAGAAAAAATGGAAAATTTAAGTAAATTTGATATTTTCACTATTCTCTCAAAAATTGATCATTCAAAAAAATCTCAAGAAATTATATTAATATTATTTTTTACAAAAGATTTATAAAATTATTCTTATATAAGGAAATATAAATTCTACATGTGATATAAATTTATCATGATATCTATACCCAAAAATAAATAAAAACCATTTTTGAGATACGAAATTAAATTATACACAATCTATATCTAGTAATCACCATTAGATGAATGTAAATTCATTTTATTAAATATATGATCAATAAATTTATTTAAAAATATCAATTTATATTCAAAAATACAATTTATATGGATAAAAAATTAATATTCATATATATAAATTTCTTAAAAAATATTCTTTTATATTATAAAATTTTATTTGAAATTTAGTTCTTTTCCATATGCATTAATTAGTATCAATTTTTAATAAAAACAATTTATTTATATTTCATAATAGGGTATTCCTATTATTACCCTCTATGAAAACTACTATAGTATTATTATCAGATTCAAATAATAATATTTCTATATTATGTACCTGTTCATTAAATTAAGGTCTTTCATATACTACAAAATATCAAATATGTTACTAAACTAAAATTTTTTATAAAATATTGAAATTTTACATTCATCCCTAACCAAATGAATTCACCCTGATAATTATTATCTCTTATTTCATAAAAAGGTTTTAATTTTTTTTAATTTAATATTGGTTTGTGGATGATAAAACATATGATCATGAAATGAAAAATAATTTTCATATTTCGAAATTCATTTTCTGGAAATCCAAAACATAAAAAAGAGTTAATAAAACATCCAATTATAATAGGGAAAGTGAAATATTAATGTTTCAAACAATAACACGTAATTACTTTCCCAAATAAGGGTAACCATAGTGTGAAGTGAAAATATGGCCCTGTGGGAGAAAAATTACGTCCAATAAAAAATAAAGATTGAAAAATATTATTATCATGATAAATTTAGTCACCAAAAAATTATATATCAGTTTGAAATAATGAATGACATAAAATTATCAAAAAATTTGGTAAAATGAAAAATTTATTATTTCAAGATATTATTCCCATATTTGTGGGATTAATTTTTTATCAAGAATAGGAACAAGAAAAATTATACATACATGATTTATTTTAATTTCTTAATCATGATTTTATACTTTGACATTGGCTCAAAAAATTTCTACTTTTATCCCATATAATACTCCAAGAAAGGAATAATTACGAAAACAGTATCATGCGTGAAGCACTAATATTATCTTTAAATATGTCAACAAATCCATTAGAAGATAGTAATTTATTACTCCTATCTATATACATTAACGAAAGAAAAATTGTTTTCAAAATATTAGATAATATCAAATATGAATAAACCATCATATAAATAAATGCTAAATTACTCTCAGATGTTTCAATAATAATACATAATTTTCAACACAGATCATTCAATAAGGAACTACCTATAAAGCTGTTTACAATATTCTTAACAAAGATGAAAACCCAAAAATTAGAAAAAATTTATCACATATTCTTTAAAGATCAATGTAAAATTATTTAGAAAAGATATTAATCACTTATAAGGTCACATACCAATATGTATACACGCCAATAAAATATTTTCTAAAATGAACTAATAATTTCCCAAAATAACATCATTCACCATAGAACCACTACAAAACTTATATTATTTCATTGGTTAACTCAATTTTTATTCTTAAAAAGAAATAAAAATGTAAAAAAATATTAATTTTACTTTAATCATATAGTTTTCCCAACAAATATAGTGATATAATTTTAAAATAATATTAATAACATAGTTACAAAATCAATTTTAAAACCCAGGATTATCTATAAGATTAAACATATATAACCTAATTTCAATATCCAGTAATTACCTCAAAATTAAAGTTAATAATAACTCTTTTGTTTCTCAATAACATTGAACTTATGTTATAAAATTTTAAAATCATTAGTCCTTAAAAAAGTATTTCACTACAAAATTTATTTAACCCAATGGTTGTAATCCCAATAATTTATCCCAATATATCCTTAATCATATTAAATTTTCATTACATAAAACCTAAAAGGGGACTCTATTCATTTAATATTATGGTCAAAAGTATACTAATTAACCCATGATGGAATCTAATACTATTTACATATCATCATCTAAATCATCTTAGCCCTTAAATTTATCCAAAACCATCCTCTAAAACAAACTGAGGTGGACCATGACTTGTTAAACAAATAAATATGAGTTTAATAGAAAGGATTGAATTTATATACAGTACGATGATATTTTAGGCTTATAATTTAAGATAATTATAAAATATATATCACATTACATAGGTAATCATTGAATACATTTCACATTTTCTACATAGAAACATGATACTTAATTTTCAACACACGATTCATTCTAAAAAACATTATTTAATCATAATTCAAATAATGGAAATATTTTCCTCGATATATTTCTTACTCATCCTCAAGACTTTTAATAAAAATTATAAAACGTGGTGTGTGAAAAAAACAGGGTGTAGTAAATAAAATAAAAGTAAACCTATAAATCCATTAAAAATTTATGAAATACTATAAGGATATTTTCTATTACACATATTAAACATTGGGTTTAAGATAATAAAATAATTTTTTTCATATAAACTATTATAAACAACATTTTTAATAAAAACATATTAATAACATTAGATAATAGTCATAATCCATGAGTTTTTTTTGAAAAATCAGGAAATATTTTCCTAACAATCAAAACGCTTACCCATATGAGATCTAAAAAAATTTAAATCAATGTTCATTTTAATATCCTGTTAAATAAAAAATATATCCATAATAACATCAAAAATAATGACTTGAAATATATTCAAGGATAAAAATTATAATATGGATAATAGAAACTGATTTCATGACAATGAATATATAATGATAGACCCAATGATAACCACCAAGGCCCCATTTTAAGAGATTATAAATATTTTGGAAGACATACATGAGAGACCTAATCTAGTTTATCACAAAAGACCCACAGATGCATAAAGGGGATATAACTGGCCCCACCCATCACATAAAAATTAAAATTCATTCAACCTATGATATAAATTGTTATAAATTCAATCAATAATCTATATAAATATTAATTTTGAAAAATAAAAAAAATATTTTTTCTATGTTTAGAAATAAAATAAATTGATCCCAGTATATCTATAAAAAAACATGATGGTACCATTAATGTATATACCCATTAATGAGTATCAATTATCTATGGATATTGACATAGTTCAATATACCATTAAAATAACACTCATACTATTCAATGAAATCATAAAAATTTATAGAACATAAAAAAATGATATTAGATTAAAATAAAAATTGAATATTATGAATGAATACCCAATTAAAATAATTGTCATTATAGTGGTAAAATATATTCATGTAGTATATTTTAAAAGACAACATTCTTTTCAAACTTTTGTAGAAAGTCATAAGTGATTTGTAATGAAAAAAATGTAAATGATTACTTATAATAATTTATAAATTAAAAAATTTGTTAAAAAAATATTTTTAGAAATATTTGATGGATAAATGTGAACAATAATCAATCATTTAATATGACCACTTCATTTATGAAAAATATTTTAACATAACATGTTTCAGAAAAAATTAATGAAAAAATCCATTACAGTGAGTCTTGAATAATTTATTACATTCCCTAACTCATAAATAATATTAATATATTTGTTTAATAAATTATTATAAACCATATATATTATCATTCCATTATAATTATTCCATTTATTTCATTTATTACCATGAATTTCGTTGTTACTAAATCAGTTTTGTCAACATGAGACGTTTTGAGGTTATTCGATTTATAATCCCAAATCAAATTTTGTTGGTTGACCATGGTTTAATGGTTTATAGTTACATTATTCTTAGAATAATAGTTATTCCATATTTATCATTTTTATAATTGAAATAAAATATTTAAATCAACCATGATTTATAGTCATGATAAATTGATAACATATATTTGCAGAGGTGATAGTTCAAATGTACACATGAGTGATCTAATCATTTTCAAATGGATAGAGGGGTAAGAATTTAAGTAATATATTAATTATTGAGAATCATAATTATGTAATTCATATCCCATACGATCACAAAAATTAGACATAATAACTATCCTTATGAGGTGGAAATGAAAAAGGAAACACATCACCTTGTATAGGCGGTATACCACACGTACAAACGAGTAACGTTTTCAATTACTCTAGGATGGAATGCAATATAAATAAAAGTTTTATATAAATATAGAAAAAATTTATTAAGTATAATATACTAATGTTATTATATCATAATGTTTCTTATTGAATTTAAAAAATGTAGAAGAATAAATAAAATGAAAGAACATGGTTAAGATTTATATATCTTCTTTGGAAATCCTCTTTTTTCTCACTTTTTTATCATTATTGTTTTTATATTAGGGAATAAAAGGAGATATATAAAATGGACATAGAATCTAGGAAGGTATTATTTAATATAATTTCCATTATATATGACTTATAAATCTTATTAATAGATGATGGGTGGTTCGATCAGTACTCCAAATTTATAGTATATCCATGGTTTAATTAACAACCACTAAAAAATATCTGAAAATAAAGAGGTGGGTTTCAAAAACACATTTATAAATTTTATCAATGTACTAAAACAATTTCTTCTTTATAAGCCCAATCTCTTTGAGCCTCTATATCCCTAATGCACCCCCACCCATCTCCCTCAAGTACCCCTACACTAAAACCTTTCTTCGACTACATTCCTCTTTTAAATGGCGCAATAGATTTCCCTGACCATACATGATCCCCTAATAGTGATCCATTTCCCCTGAACTAAAATACAAATCCCACTGGAGAGATATATTTTCACATCTCTTCCTTTAACCATTCCCCTCTCCCTCATCTTTTCTCCAGTTCTCCTCACCCATTCCCTCATTGACATTTCAGTTTCCCATAAGCCCCTCGATCCCTCACCCTCACCCTCACTCCATGAAACCTTTTATCCCATGATCCATCCCTTCCAGAAGATCATCAGGGGATATAATATTTTAATCTCTTATATTAATTCCATGAATTAAGCTATAGAGGATTTACATTGATGAATCTAATGTAATCACTAGGGTTTTTTTTTTCTGGATTTGTTCTCCTAATGTTTTAATATTGTTTTCATAATTCTAGTCCCTTGGTATGTGGTTGATATTAGATTTTTGGTGAAATATATATTCTTCAAGAGGCCTCAAATAGATACTATATAATTAAATTTATATGACCCCAGTATTTTTATAGAGAGAGTTATCTTGTATTTATTTAATGCTTGGGGTCAAAGCCATAATTTTTAATCTAATCAAAGGACATCTTTTTTTTTTGTAGAGGAGCCCCATTACATGGCCCATAAGCCCAGTGGGAATGAGAGCCCATTACATTGCCATAAAGGCCCATTTTGTTTCCTAAAGGCCTAATGGTGAATAGTAATTCTACAGAACCCAGGATGCTAAAGTACCTACTACAGTACCATCCCTGCTACAGTTCATGCAATAGTGCTCACCACCGCAATAGGGCTTTCATTCTTATAGTATCACTACTGCTACAGTATCACTATAGTACTGTTATAGTCTCCTGTGCCAAATGGGTTTTGAACCCCCAATATTTTTATGTATAATTATAGGGTGATTACAACTTAGCCAAACCCCAACTACAAATTTATCATGGAAATGGTATAGGGTTGGGTGAACCATATTGGGACTTTGAGTTTAAAACTAGTAATTGTTTTCCCGGAATCCTTTAAGGTTAAATCATTTTTTGGAACTCATGCATGTTTTTTACATGATTATCTTGTTATTTTAATTACATTATAATTCATTCTTTCTATTATATACTTCCTCATCAAGCTTACTTCTTTTTTTTCATAGTGATGTATGAAATTGTCGATATTCATCATCTTTTATATTGTTAATAATTTAATAAAGTGGGATCATATTTTTATCCCATGCTATAATTGCAATGTTTATCATGAATCATGCTTTTTGACTTATTTTTCATGTTGAAAATGTTGAATACATATATGTAGTTTTTTAAGAAACTACAACCTCTTACATTTGTATTCTATTTACTCTCTCATAGAAAATGTTTTTCATTATATTTTTATATATTATTAATGGTCACTGCTACATACCAGATTTGTTTTCCTATATGTATCAGTTAGGATTTTTTAATAAATATCTTATGATTTTTTTGGATTTATAGTAGTTGTAATTAAATATTTCATATGAGATCTCGTATTATTTATTTATTTTTCTACTAGTATGTTAACTTATGTCATTATCCACCTCCTATCCCATTTTTTCATAATACTAGATTGACTTAGTTACTTCATAATTTTAACTCATATACATGTTTAGTTTATTATTAGTTTGAATCAGTTGTTCTCTATTTTACCTCTTATACTTTTTATGGATTACTATTAGTACAACCTACATTTGGGTAATTCAATTTCATATAAATTTTTTAAACTAAAATTAATTTACCTTAGTGGTCAGTTATATCATATATTGCGAATTGATTATATTTCTCATAGTTTTCCATTATTTTGAGTTATACTATACTTTATTCATTTCATGAACATCATAACATGAATCAGTTCCCATTTTGTTCTTTAAATAGTATTAAATAATTTAATGAGATTGTATAGAAACAAGTCACATGAAATGTAGTCTTTAAATTTATCAGTGTATTTTTTAATGGTAATTAACTAGTTAAAGGGGTGTGAAACAAGAATTTTGTCATTTAAATGTGTGTGTGTTGTTTTAGAGGAACCCTTTAGTAATTTAATTTATTAGACCTATAATAATTTTTTAATGGTTTTTTGATCATAACACTCATCATGGCTTGAAATATATTAAAAATTTGAATGTTTTTTCTTGAGAATTTTGTGCTTGAAAATAATTGACTTCTATTAAATGTAAAATACCTAGAAATTACAGAATAATAAATGGTTATATTTGTAAATATTTATGAATTATATAGTAATATTACATTAAAATGGATGCTATGTCTGATAGCATACCCAACCCACAATAATTGGTTTCACTGGAATCATACGTTCAACACAAGACTGAGTTTTACAAAAAATAATATATTATTAATACTATAATTTAATGGTTTTGTTATCACATAGTCGTTATAATGGAGGGAATGGATGATATTAACAGAATTATGAAAATAGGGTATACACCTATTTATATAATGATTCATTGGTTAAAAAATTAATTATAAATTAAAATAAATACCCATTGAACATAAAATATGTGTTTTTCTGAAGAATAAAATTCTTAATTATGAATAATTGTGTTTATAAAATAACAACATCACAGTTTTGGGATTATATTAATGAAATATAAATTAAATACCATGTTTAAAATTCATCTTATATGATTTCGAGACATGATATAAGAAGAAATACAATTCCATTAATTCAAAGAGTAATTTAAAAAAAATTGGTATTTTTACCATGTTTTGATGGAGAACCCATATTAAATCTAGTTTTTTGAACTTTATATGTTCTATTTGAAAAAATAACCATATTATTTGGAAGGGAGACATAAAAAAATTAAATTAGATAATTTTTTGGTATTTTTCTATGAAAATTCAAATTTTAATAACTAATGAAACATAATTCATTTAAAATCAAATCTACCTGTTAGTGTAATTTATTTACACTATTATATTATCCGTTTACATGATTTTAAGATATAGTTTGAATAATTTTATATCATTAAATCCATTTTTCTTCCTTGGAATATTTTTCATGTTAAAATTAAAGCGAAAAATAATGTGGACTTTTGAACGTTTTACTTAAAAACATGTTTTCTCAATCCATCAATGATATTAGTGTTTAACATAATATAACCACTTTTATTAATTTATTTTCAATAATATACATATATAGTTATACTCAATGCATGAAATTTGGTCCAATAAGATCAAAATTAATTTTTTCTGAATCGTAACTTAATTATTTTATTTACCACGGTTAAAGGTACATAGTGTAATTAAAAAAATAATAATTTTATAATATTATAAAATTACCCTAACACTATAAATTTTTTTTGTATGAGTTATTATCAACCATGAAAATACTATGGGGAAATTTTGACCTTTGTATTCCATTGGGGTGTGATTATGATATTTATAACATTTATTTTAAAATAAAGACAAATATGTTATAAAAATATCTATTCTTACAAAACTAATTTTAATATGGGGTTGTATAAGTGATATCATAGACTATGAATATTATGTAGGAATATTATAATATTACATACATCATGTAAATTTATTTATAAGTTATAGTAATTAAATTCTTAAATTTAATTATGACTTAAGGATGATGCAGCATAAGATTTATTAAAGACAGAATCAAATAAATGATATTAATAATATTAAAATAAATATAACGTAAAATATTTTATTTCACTCATGATTTTTATGGATGAATATGACTTGTTAGGATTGAGTTAATGTATATTGGTTTAAGTAATCAAGTTGTTATGATGTTTTTTAAAAAGTCATGTAATGAATAGTGTAAAATTGATATAATTTATATTTTAAAATAAAAAATATTTTATTAAATGTTATAAAATTTATAAAAATCTATTATTCGTCCAAAATGATTCATTTAATCTAATAATATCAGTAATGACTTATTCCTTGGAATTTTGGCATGATTTGGAAATTATTATAACCCTCTAAGTGTAATTACTCAATAAAATGGTAAGTGTTAAGATGTGTTTGAAACAAAATTATTTAAATGTGATTAATTACTATTGGAATGTTATATTTCGACACATACTCATCCTATATTACATATAAATGTTTTTGGAAACATTTTTTATGGAAATTGAATATATATTAATATAATACTTTTAACAATCCTAAGGGTGTCCATCTCCTCTTTATAAAAAGGCATTTATTCCACTCTATTACACAAACATAAAAACCATTTTGATTGGTCAATATATACCAAAAAACTTTTTAAAATCCCTCCCATCGTTATTAAGGCCTTATTTTAGGAATAACACCCTTATTAGAGGTGTTAAGGTGTTAAGAAATGTGATCATATGAAAGAAAGGTAATGTTTTTATTTAAATTTTTTTATTTTATTTCTTCTTAAACATAATTTATATCTACTTTATACCTTAATAACCAAAAAATATAGTATCATAATTATACTTAGATGTTATTATATTAATCCATCTGTAATTTCATCCAAATGGATATGGATTTTTCTTTGGTGTGTATGGTGGACTACCGTCTTGTGGACCAGTATAGTTCATTTTTCATTATCGTCTCTCAAGACTAGTCAAAATGATGGTATTGATATTTAATATTATTATAAGTACACATTTATCATTATAGGTGAATATTTTTCAGTTATGTTCTTAAATTCGATGCACAATAAATTTATAATGTCATTCATGCATATATGTGAGCTATCATCTATGAAAAGAGATGTGAACCATTTTTATTTCCCCCACCACTTTTTTAATATTTATATTTACATTTAAATTATTATTATTATTTAAATTATATTATGATATTTCTGGAATGATAAAATTATAATTACGTTGTTTCCATAATGATAAATGAAAAATTGGAATGTTACAAATGTGTTTGTACGACCTCCCATCTCTGTGATTATAAAATTGTTCATTTTTCATTCCATAAATAAATTTATTGATTTAATAGTATAATTGATATATAAATGTGATCATTATTCCAGGAATTTTATTCTAGAGATGATAGATTTATAACTTCCTGGACTATTAACATCATACAATGTTTATTTTTTTACTAAAGTATAGAATATCGACAAAATGTTCGATACAAACTTAAATAATTAAGTAATTTTTATAACATGGTAATAAGTTATTTAAAATAAATAATGATCTTGAAAAATAATATCATGATTGATAAATTATCCTATTTTTATTATTTAGTAATATAATAAGTTTACATGATGAGTGAGACTAATGGTAAGGAACTTCTTCTCAATCACATTTCATCGATGGATATTTCAATAATATACCCCACCTTCTTTTATATAGTGTATAAGTAACACCTTTAAATTTTAATTTAATTCAATGTTTTTCTAAAGGAATATTTTTTTATTAATATTTTGGCTAAATGATAAAAGAAATGTATTTAATTTTATGCATTTACAATGAATTTTCTACCGCTATGAAAATTATTAGATATTTGGATTCCTTTATGAGCCTTAATATCATTAAAAGGAAAATAGATACCATATTTCAATTTCATGTATTTATTTATTGAAAATTCTTTTCATGAGATATATATATAATTATGAAATCAAGAAATTATAGGTTGTGATTACAATGTGGAGATGATATTTTTCCTTTATTATTGTAAATGTGTTATAATTATGTAATGGTTCTTTTTAATTGCTTATGTATATCAGTGGTTCCATGATAAACTGAAGGCAGGTGATCCCATTATAGATCTATAATAGATTGGGTACTGAGATATATTATAATTGTGAGGTTTATCTTAAGTGATTTAGGGAATTTATTTTGATGGATATTCCAAACATAACCATAAAGGTTACTCACTATGTAGGTTTGAAGGCTAAAATGTAAGTTTGATATGGATTCCATAAGCTATTTTTTTGATTTATGATTGCTAAGATGTTTTATATGAATATTACTATTTCATTATGTATTTTAAAGAAAATATTTTTTATGGGTGAAAATTATGTTTTTTTGGAATTTATTCATGAGTTTAAAATATTCATTGACCACTATTCATTACTTATTTAATATCCCATACTGATCTTTTTGTGCTCATCGCAAGTGTTTTAAATATTTTCAACATGGTATAACAATGTGTAATAGAGAGAAAGAAGTCAATATAAATGTTATGAATATTATTTTCAAGAAAAGTATATCATGATTAAATAGATTTATTCGGTGAAAAACGACCCGATAGTGTTTAGAATTTTCTACTTAGTAATATTTGATTTATTTTGTAATATTTATGGCCTAATTATATAAAAATTTAATCCTAAATAGATCCTTAATGTATATTATTGATTTAATTCAATATTATTTAACTTTAAGGCTTGGACCTTGTAGTTGGTATCAGAGGTTTTTTTAAACAACTTGAGTGGTTGGGGTGATATTTAGACATAAGTTAAAAGTTATATATGGCCACAATTTTTATCATAACAGGAAGAGTCATAGTTATTTTTGATAAAATTAAATAGGTTTAGGTAAAAGGAATAACTATATCTTAATGTTTATCTTTATCATATATATTATGCATTTATTGATATAATAATAGTAACACTTTTGGTTTTAGTAAATGGCTGAATCCAGCAAGCACCAAAGTAATAATGGATGAGAGGGAAATGTGGTGGTTCTATTAATATAAAACTAAAAAAATAGGATTTGAAATGAGAACCCTTGTCATTATTCTAAACCAACAATAAAGAGCCATGATTAACCATTGAAACCTTGATGAGTTTTCTAATCCATCATATATGATAGAAATGAATCCCTCTAGGTTTTCAGGAAATAATCACAAAGGTAGGTATAATCAATGACATATGGTTCGAGGATGTGGAAGGAAAAAACACAGAAAATTATTGAATGGGGAGGTATGATTTTATAGATTTGGTAATGAATGTAATAAAGTAATGACCTTATAATGAAAAGGAATGTGTTTATTTAACACTGAGAAAAGGAAATATGTTCCTTCCAATTTATCACAATAATGTTTTAAATATGGGGAGTATGGCCATTATGAAAATCAATGTCCTCTATAGATGTTTTGTGAATGGGGTCATGAGTACCATACAAATATATTTTTAGTAATACCTAATTCAATTCCAATTTATGACGAGGAAAATGAAAATTACCAATGGATGTTTGGAATATTTCTTGTCTCATGATTTGACATTATTTAATTTTAGTACATGATTCATGTTTTTGTTTTTAGGAATGAAGTATTAAAAAATAATTTCTAAAATCATGGTTAAACAAACATGAATAACACTGACTGAATAAAAATTATACATATAAAGGATCCAAAAGTTATAATTGACTGTGGGAAGGTAAATTTTTTAAAAGTATTAATGATCTTTTACTTACGGGGTTACTTAAGAAGACTTTTTTTAGTATGTGTAATCCATATGTTTTTTATGTGACAATTTTTTTGATGATGAATTAAATTTTATTTTGTGAAAATAATTACAATGGTATGGATAACAATTAGGGTTTATATGATATATGATTTTGAGGAAATTATGGGTTATTACATTTAGGGTTTCAAAATGGAAGTTATGAGATAAATATTTATGATAAAACATGTTACGATTATTTTTGATGATTTCATATCATTTTTGGAATGTTATAAAATTATATATTATAAGAAAAGGAAAAGCTGAAATAAGGGTGACAACCCATCACATCAGACAAGGATATGGAAATTATACACACAACTGTAGTGTGATATGTCTTTACCCCCTACGACTGGTCAATGTTAAGTCCCCAATTAGAATGATAATTTTATATTTAATTAAAAGTGTTGATAAAATATTAATAAGTTGATATTAGGATCTTATGTTTTATCAAATGTATATCCTTGGTATAGGAAAATGATATGGGGATTAAGTGATAAATTTTATTTTGGAAGACATTCAATATTTTGGGAACCCTGTACGCCTATAGAAAATAGAATACTATGAGATTTTCTTTCTCGAGTAATGGTTGAATTTTTTTTTGGAATGTTCTCTGTTTTTATTATGTACTTATGGTGACTTGGGTTATTTATATAACTAATTAATCTAGATTATAGAATATTTTAGTTTGAAAATTACATTTTCGGTATGAGACATTAATATTTGTTGATGGTATTTACAGTTAAATGTTAAAACCTATCATGGAACATTATTTGATTAATTCTTTCATATTTATGGTATTTTAACTTACATATAATATTTTTTAAGAATAATAAGGTTAATTATTTTTTTAATGGTCTATGTTAGACAATGGGTATTACTTCTAAATTTTTTAATGAGAAAATAATCATTATACTTTTTATGTTTATTATATTTGGATAATTTTATTAATTTATCCTAAAATTTTGGTATCGGTTAATGTTTAAAGATAAGATGAAATGATAGATAAAATTTTGTGAATTATGTGATTCTATAGATGTTTATTCTAGTGATTCCTTAGGGAAAAAATATCTTAAATACTCATCATTTCAATAAAAATATGAGTTTGTGGAGGAATTTGATTAAATAATGAAACTCTACTTTTCAAAAAAAAGTGTATTTCTTTTTGTTTTTTGTCCACGTATTATAATAATTCATCAAATATATGAAACAGATATTATAAAAGAAATTTTTTCCATTTATATTTCTTAAAATGAAGTAAATGACTGTTTAATCAATCACAAATTTTTGGTATTTTTATTGTTAACTTTTTCGAAATTATTTTTTCTAACATTCTTCATCTAGAATATGATGGTTAGTATTTATTCCATATCCATGTTTTCTCTATATAGAATGCTAGAATGTTCAATATTAGGTAACCTTAATACTATCCTTTGTTTATTTAGGAGTGTAACTTTTATTAATCCTTTTTTCCTATGTGGGAATGAAATATTGGTATTTTGAAAAGCGAAACCTTAGATACCAAGTAAAATCTCAAAATTGTGAGGACACCATTTCCAAAAGGGGGGAAGGATATTAAATCCTATAAAATTATAGTATAAGAAATTTTGATATTTATTATTATTTATGAATTTGATAGTAATTTAAAATTTAAAGGGATAATATGTTTGATAACATACCTAACACGTAAAAATGGGTTTCTCCAAAATCATATGTTACACATAGGACTGAGTTATATTGAAATATAATATTTTTTTAATATAATTATTTTTAGTTGTAATTATCACATTGCGATTTGGAAACTGGTAAATAAATATATTTACTAAATTATAAAAAAAGGGTTTACACATGTTTATATAATGATTCAATGGTGAAAAATTAATTATAAATTCAAATAAAAACCAATTGAATATAAAGGATATGCCTTACTAAAGAAATATTTAAGTGGAAATAATTTTTTTTATAAAATAATAAAATAACATATTGGGATTATATTATTTATATATAAATTAAAAATGAATTTTAAAATTAATCTTATATGTTTTAGAGACATAAAATAACAAGAAATTCAATTTTATGAATAAAAGGAGTATTTTTTTCAGAAAGGAAATTTTAATGCCTTTTGATAGAGAACCCATTCTAAATATAGTTTTTATCACTTTTATATGTTATATTTTAAATAATAAACTTCTTATTTGGAAAAGGGATATAAAAATTTTTATTGAATTAATTTTTTGTATTTTTCTTATATAATACTAATTTTAATGAATAGTGAAAAATAATACATTTTAATTCAAAACATCCTTTTCATCTAATATATTTATATATTTAGATTATAATTTTATATGGTTATTAGGTATAATTATATGAGTTTTTTCTCAGTTAATATAATTTAGTTCATTGGATGTTTTTTAAAATTTAAATTAAATAGAAAAATAGTAAACTTTTAAACGTATTACATAAAAATGAATTTTGTCGATCCGTCAATGGGATTAGTGTTAAACACAATTTAAACACTTTTATGTATTAAATTTTGAAAAATATACATACATATTTTTATTCAGCATGAATTGTTTTCCAATAGGATAAAAAAAATTAGTTAATATTCACATTTTTATTTTATCTACCATAGTTATAGGTAAATAGAGTAATTAATGATAAAAATAATATTATATAATTTCAAAATAACCCCAAAACTTGTACTAATATTATTTTATAAGTTATTATAAAACCTTATCTTCCTAGGGATGAAATTTTGACCTTTGTAAGATACTTGTATGTGATTAATACATTTAAATAATTTATTTAAAAGCAATAGAAAATATGTCATAAAAATGTGTGTTCTTATTATAAAAATATAATATGGGGTTATATGAATGATTTCTTTTAATTTGAATAGTTCAAAGAAATATAAAAATATTAAATACTATTCGGTAATTTATTTATACTTTTTAGTAATTAAATAGTTAAATTTAATTAGCACACAAAGATGATACAATAATCGATTTATTAAAGAAGAATAAAGTAAATGTTATTAATAATATTAAGATAAAAATAATATGAAATATTTAATCATGTAAACTAATTTTATAGATTAATATTACATGTCTGGAATGATATATTGTATTTTTTTAAAGGAATAAATTTTAATGATATTTTTAAAAAGTCATGTACTAAATAGTTTCAAAAGTAACATAATTTATATTTTAAAAAACAAAATATTTAATTAAATGGTATAAAAATTATAAAAATATAACATTCATCCAAAATTTTTATAAAAAACTGAAAATTTCCTTAATGACTCATTTAGTGGATGTTTGGTATGATTTGATAATTATTTTAACCGTCAAAGAGTAATTATCTGATAAAATGGTTAGAGTTAAAAGGTCTTCGAACATACTGATTAGGATAAAAATTAAAAAAAACTTGTCTAATTTTCTTTGGATGATTATATAGTTTCCGATAATAATTATGTATTTCAAAAAAATAGATTTGGTACCATTTGGAATCACAATTGAATTTATATTAATTTAATAATTTTATTAATTTCAAGGGTGTCCCTCCTCTCTCCTATAAAAATGAAAATCATTCATATCTACTAATCATACATAAATACCATTTGGTTCAACCAATATCTAACAAAAAATCATCCTATAATCTAAAATCACATTATTGATAAATTATATTAGGCAGAAGAACCATCTTATATGTGTTAAGGTGTTAAGAAAGGTGATCATCCGAGGGAAAGGTAATGTTTTTATTTAAGGGTTTCTATTTTATTTCACCTTCCTCTTCATTTAAATATATTTCATCCATGAAGAACTAATAACTCTATTATACTCAATATACTGAGATATTATTATTTTAGTCCTTCTACAATTTCATCAAATGGTTAAAATGACATTTCGTTCGTGGGTACAGTGGACTACGTCTTCAAAAATAGACTAAGTTCGTTTTTTCTCTATCGTCTATCAAGGATGGTCATAATTATAGAATTAATGTTAGTATATAATTTAAATGAAATATTTATATTTATAAGTGAATAATATATCAATTATTTTCTTACATTCCATTCACGTAAAATTGATAATGTCGTTTGTGTGTACTAGTTAAGTATCACATACATGAAGTGATGTGAATCATTTTTATTCACCAAATAATGTGTATGATATATATAAGTATATTTAAATGTTTATTATTATTTTAAATATATTATTATTATTATGAAAATATAAAATAATAATTGCCTTATTTCTGTAATGATCAATGAAAAATGTAAATGTTACTCATGCGTACGTACGAACTATCATCTCTATGATTATAAGGATGTTAATTTTTCATTCCATAAATAAATGGTTTGATTTTTAATTATAATTAATTTATAAATTTTATTAGTACATATGTAATGTTATTCTGGAGGTGATGGAATTAGGACCACATAATCTATTGACATCATACCATGTCCATTTTTGACTGAAGTACTGAATATCGACCGAACGTCTGACATGAATAGAAATAATTAAGTAATTTTAATAACATGGTAATAAGTTATATAAAATAAATAATAGACATGAAAAAGGTTCTCATATAAGTAGAAATTAACGTAAGTATATTATTCAGGAATATAATTATTGTACATGATGAGTGCGACTCATGGTATGGGGATTAATCTTATTCACCTTTCATGAGGTATTTTTCGATACTATATACCACCTTATTTTATATGGTATATAATTAACCCCTTGGAATTTTAATTTCATTCAACAGTTTTCTCAAGGAGTACTTTTCTAAGAATCATTTTACTAAATGAAAAATGTAATTTTTTGTTAAGGTATATGGTGACAATGAATTTTCTGCCACCGTGACCTTTATTTGATATTTGGATACAAATGTAAGCCTTAATGTTAATAAATGTAAATAAATACCCAATTTAATTTTTATTTATTTTGGTATTGAAAATGGTTTATAAGGGATTAATTGTGTTTGTATATTGAAATTATATCATTTGATTGTAATTTGGAACAGTTATTTTTCATTTATTTGTGTTAATATGTTATGATTATGTTATGGTTCATTTGAATTACTTATGTATACAGTTGGTTCTGTGATAAACAACATGTATGTGAACCTAGTATAGCTCTCAAATGGATTAGGTATTTATATTGAGTTAAATGATATGTTTTTTCCTATGTTATTTAGTGAATATACCTTGATGGGTATTCTAAACATAACCATGATAGTTTATCCCCATATAGCTATGAAATCTAGAATGTAAGTATGATATGGATACCAGAAAATGCCATTTTTATTTATGATTTCTAAGATGATTTTTTCAGAAAATAAAGATTTCATGAAGTATGTTAGTGATTTTATTTTTTATGGGTGAAAATTATAAATCTTTAAGAAAATTCACGAGTTTAAATTATTCATAGTCTAATGGTTTTGTTATTTATTTTATATGTATTTATGAGATTTTTTTGCTAATATAATGTTTTCAAAAAAACATTCCATAGGGTATAAGGATTGGTAAATAAAGGAACAAGTAATGATTTATTTTATGATGATTTTTGTCCTGCAATATAAAACATGTTTAAATTGTTTTATTTTGTGAGAAAATTGATTGTGAGTAGAAGTGTCTACTTTTAAATATCTGAGTTGTTATGTTATAGTTATGGGCTAATTATATAAAACTCTAACATTGAAAAAATTCAAAATGAGAATTATAGATTTAACTCAAAATTATGTAAAATATAAGTCTATAGAATTTTATTAAAGGCCTCCCCATATGATCCAGTTGTTCATTTTATTAAGAATGACCACCCTTGTCATGTGTGTGGGATGGGTTTAAGACTATATCCTCCCAAGGCCTTCTGTATTAAATTATGTATTTCGACATCATATAATTATTATTATATTTACTCCACTACATGATATGATCTGAGGGAGTTTTTTTAATTATAACAAAATTTTATTAATAGGGGGAACATGTAATGTTGCAAGATTAAATGTTCTTTTCACTAAAAAAATTAATGATTCCAATATATTATATAATTAATGGTTTTCCCTAGTGATATTGTGTTTATGAGTGGTAAAAAATAAGTAAATCCCACGACATAATAATCTTTTAGAACAAAAACCATTATTTTTATGATTAAATTTAAATATACAACCCAAATTATTTTTAAAAATATTTTTCATAAATTTAAAATTTGTAGGTAGTGGAGAAATAGATGAAGAGGGTGTGGATCAATGTTCATTCAGTAGTGATAATTCATAACATTGGAATCATAGGCTCTTCATTGTATTAATTTGGTTTTAGTACTCCATTAAATTATAATTTTTATCATTATTAGAAAAATATACAGTCAGTTTAAACCATTTATGAGCTATATAAAGTTCTAATTCTAACATGGTGATTCACCATTTTCTACCTGGGTAAATAAACATGATTATCAGCTTATAGTTGGACATCCCCATATTATTTTTATTGTATGTGAATCATTTAGATTGCTAGATTCACTCTCTTCTAAGAGTGTGGACCATCAACTAGTTTATTAATAGAGATAAAATATCCATTAGTTTATACACTCGAAATAAACTCTAATCTAATTAAAATTTTACCTTTAAACTTAGTTAATACAATAATTTCTCTATATATTTCCTCATACATAGAATCATTAATATATTAATGCTACAAGATGAAACATCTACATCATCATTGACATGATTTTGAAAATTATTATTCATCAAGTAGTATTATCAACGGAAGAAAAATATCCCATTTTTTAAACTATTAATTAATCTATATAAACCATTAGAGAACATTATACTATTATTTCATCAGCATTCTTGGGAACTCCAAACTACTTCACCTTTTTAGTCCACAATACATTTTGAGATAATCAATATTATAATAATCATTATAGATGAAAATAAAAAGAAAAACCAATTACTTTCAATATTTATAATAGATGAATCACCACCCATAACAATGAAATGTTTTTACCGCAATTATTAAACTTATGTGATTGTATTTTGGGGGGTTTTGAGTAACATTTAAGATGTTATAAATAGGTAAATATTAATCTGCTAAATGATATTTAAAATATATTGGAACATTTTTGTGTAAGTGTTTTGGTGAAGGAATTCCTGTCCTCTTATTATCCTTTGTCTCTTTTTGTTTAATTTTACCCATAAAATAACAACCTGTATAGATTAAAGAGTAGTTATTTTTAATATTATAGTAATTATAATATATAAAAGTGTTATTATTCGGCCTATTGAAAGACACACATATCATTAGATTTTTTTTATAAGTTCATTTTCAACATTTCATCCCTCAAAATAAAATATCATGTTTGTAGTCACATAATTTGAAGATGAACCAGAAATCCCTCCAAATAAAAACGGTTTGTAAGTGGCAACATTATGTTTATATTTACACTTAATAAATTATTTATTCTAAATTTTATTTATCTCCACATATACATTCATCTTTGATATTATTTATTCTTTATATAACATGTAAATAAATTAATTCTACTTATATAACAATATTTTTATAATAAAATAACATCATATTCATTCACGTCCATTATAAATGTAAATAATGATATAAAGTATTATATAAATTATATCCATGGATGGATTAATTTCCATTCTCTTGTAATATAACCCATCCAATCATAATGTACTTATCCATTGTTGACATGAACACCCAACCCAAATTTCAATTTCATCTCCCAACATCATTGTCATCATCATCCAACCGAGTCCGCATAACCATTCCATAAAATCACATTCTAATGGTTATCATTCTCACCCAATTCATGCAACATGGTACCCATATAAAATCCAATCATAGTTAATATTAATACACAATTAATAACTCAATATTCAAAATGATAGTATTAAACATAAAAAGAATAAAATAAAAGGACAAGTGTTTTCATAGACCATAAAAACACACAACACTAAATGTTACATAAGCTTGGGTATTTACAGTCACAAAAACGACATCTTTCAAATTCAAACTAATTCATAAGTATACCGCCACTATTTTAATTTCCTTAATAGTATATAATTGATCATGGACGGATCGTATTTTTATAAATTATTTCACTACTTCATGACATGCTTCCAAACACCCGAATTGGGTTCATTTATATTGTTTAGGTTTCATAAGGGTAAAATCAATGGTAATATGTGATATATCCATGAATATAATATCAATAGGAATATTAAATAATATTAATAATGATAATTATTTAATGGTACTTATCTGTGTCATATTAAAGATCTGTTTTATTATGTGTTTTTATAAATTTAAATATACAAGTTATAATTGAGTTATTATTATACTAAAATAGTTTTTTATAGTTTTTATATTGTAATCTATATTTTTTGTTTGGCTATTCATGGGATGCAGTTTCGACATATTTAGTTTTTTAAAGAGATATATTGTTGTGGTAAAAACCACAACAATATGTGCCAAATTATTATTTATAGGTTGATTATACCGCAGCTATAAAAGGCCGAAATATTTTTAGTCCTAGTTTTAGTGGTATCAAAAATAGTTTCCCAACACAAAAAATTCTAAGAGGATAGTGATGGTTTCAACTGCCATTATCCCCTAGGATTTGTTTTGGCGGGGAAGCCAATTATAAAACCACTGTTAGAATAATGTTAATTACTAATATTAAATATATGTTCTACAATTTATTATATTGTGGAGATTCTATATACTCATGAATAGTCCTAATGAACCAAAGGTGTACCCCAAGTGTTCAGGTCTGGTAGCATGTAAACCATCCATTTTGAGCATTTGTATAACATTTATATTTAAATTACAATATTTCCATAATATATATTCGGGTTTTTATGATTATCATTTGGTATACCAAATCACATGAATATATTACTTAAATAAAATTAATTATAAAATTATTGGGTGTTATAATGTAAGAATTTAGGTTTTTCTTTACCTTTCATGTTTTATTTTTCCTATTATTTCCCTCAGTTCGTGTCTGCTTTTTATAGTAGATTATCATTTCAGTATATTAACAAGGGGTTTCCTGTAATTTATGTTATAGGAATCATGTGTGGGTATACTTCCAATGATATTTCTTCAAATTTTCATTTTTTTAATTCTCGTATGATTTATTGGTTTAGTTTTATGGCGTTTATAGACCCAAAAATTTGCAGCATAACTCAATGTTAGTGTGTTTCTGAAGGTACATTCCCATGATATGTTGTTTCAATGAAAATATTAGTGAAAATATTTTAACCCTTTTATTTATAGTAGGAAATAGGTAAATAGTCCCTTAAATGTTCCTTCACATTGATTGAATGTACTATGAGTTCACTATTTTAGGTGGTATGGAGTTATGTGAGATCAAGTTCCTCATAGTAATGTTTAATATATAACATTTTGGGCTATGGAGCAAAAATTTAAAGTATTTCCTTCTACAGAAATACCATAATATTCCATTGACTGGATCCATGATGAAATTTTTAAATCCCATGAATTTTAGGTCTGTTTCTTTGTTGTGGGATTTTGAATATTTTATCACGCTATGGGGTTGTTTCATGAATTATAATATGGTTTGAAAAGATGAGAATCATAAAATATCTATAATATATTTTTTGGATATAGAATGAGGCCTATTGGTGTCTGGGGTTCTCAGAATATCATAAGAATAGGTCCTAGTTGAAATTATAGTAACCTATTGTTTCTTATAGTAATACGGTGATAGACAACATCTGTGGAATCCTAACAAAAAGGAGGGTAGAAATTCCACCTTGCCAACATATGACAGATTGATTCTATGAACCCTTATACACATTATGATTTTTTTTAGTTTATGGGTTGTTTCATGACGTGATACCCAAGGGCATGTAGTGATGAAGGGATTTTGTGTTTTCTAAATAAGGAAAAATTAGTAATTTAAAAGTTATTCCAAAAAAAATTATCAGTTACATAGGCATGTGAACAATCTATTTAGTCATAATTACCATATTTATTCATCCCATGGACCCCCCAGTCAAGGGAGGATCATGAGGAGTTCCTATTGTGATTTAGGGTGATTTAACCCTTATTTTTTTCCTTTTTTATTTTTGTTTCTTGCCAGTAATTGTTTTGTTATTTTCCTTGGGTTCAATTACCATTCAAATCGAATGTTGGGGAATATGGTGTTCATGATGGATATTTCATATGGATTAGATACATGAGGGAATACAAGGTTGATTGAAGTCCATTAGAATAAATTTAAATGAAATTATGATACAAATTGAGTTTCTAGGATACACTTTCTTTATAAATAATTTAGACAATTAATTATAATTTTTTAATGTTTTATTGTATGACATATCTTCCAATTAGTATGGATAATCTATTACAAGTATCGATGGAGATTAGAGAGGGTTTAACTCCATTATATGTTTATATATCCCCTATGATAATGTTACATATTTTTGGTCATTAATGACCATGAAAGCTGGCATAATTTTAGTGGTTCAAATATGGATGATTAGGGGATGAAATTTCCTTAGGTAAAGTAATAGGATAAAGTTGATCCACCTTGTGTGAAAGATGGTGCCTAGTAAAACATAAGTAATTTGGGATC
Source organism: Viscum album (assembly GCA_963277665.1). Lineage (NCBI taxonomy): Eukaryota > Viridiplantae > Streptophyta > Magnoliopsida > Santalales > Viscaceae > Viscum > Viscum album. The sequence continues at coordinate 368,702,675 of OY728130.1, read as the reverse complement.
ACCAAAAATCCATGATTACAAGGTATGAGTCTAACGACCTGAAATTTGGAATAAATTTTGTTTCATAACATTGGGTGTTATTTTATTTTATACTCAACAATTCATTTAATAAAATGATTATAATTAAAATAAGAACATTAGAAACTAAATATTGCAATTATTTTCTATAAATACAAGTGATCTTGATTATTTTTTATAGAAAGAAGATTTGATGGCCCCATCCAGTAGTATCAGGCCGATCGAAGCCCATCTGACAGAACTCGGGAAGGAGGTAGCACCTTTGGGCTTTGCTATGGACCAAACCCAAGTCAAAATTCATCGTGTGAAGATGGAACAGAATCTCCTTTGCGAGAAGTTCAAGATGATAGAAATCATTATTCGGGCAATGTTGGCCAAGCTGCCCTAAGATTCTATCACCCTAACACACCTTACTCTTAGGCCTTATGCCAGTGTTATAAGGGGTTATGTAACGAGATCGTAACTGCCTTGTGCAATCATTTGATTTAAATAAAAATTTTGATTTCTTTTTATGATGATGTTTGTGAATTTTTAAATTTCGGGATAAATATAGTATGCATATTATTGATGAATTTTAGAAAAAGGATATTTTAAAAATATTTATGTAAACCTTAAATGATTAAAATTTTGTAATGATTTTCAAAAAATGGTCTTCTATAGTTGTGTTCAGTATGAAATTTAGTGTCTAATAAGATCAACATGAATTTTAATAAATATTAATTTTTGAATGGTGATTTTACGCCTAGGATTATTAATGTGACCAAATGTATTATTAATCCCACTTAATGAAAATATTTATATAATTTAGGCACCTTGATTAAGTAATATGATTCAATAAAATAGGTAAATAACTGTATCAGAAATTATTGGTTAAGTAATTTTTTTTAGGTGAATAGTTTTTTATTTAAAATTTAAATTAAAGTTATTTATAATTTTTTTTTCATAAAATGGAGTTCATTTTTGAAATCATAGCATCGATATTTTGTTAAGGTGAATTTTTTGGATTTTTCTAAAATAATTGAATTTTCAGTGAATTGTGTTTTTATTTAAAAATTAAATAAAAAGTATTTAAAATTTTATTTTCATAAAATAGTGTTTATTTTTTAAATCAGAGAAACTCTATTTGGTTAAGGTGAAATTTTGGGTTTTTTATGAGAAAGTTGAGTTTTTGTTGAATAGTGAAAATACAGTTTTTGAGTTTCAGGTGTTTAATAACATCATTAAGGATGTATTAATTATTCAATAATTCTGGTAGACTTATGAATAGTATGATCAGGTATGAGGTTTCCCACGTGGACAATATGATGGGCAAATACAATGGTAAAGCTCATGGTTTTTCCAATACCACTGATGTGGTGTCCCTTGGAAATTAATGCTTTGTCCCCTAACTTTTCCTATAAATACCAATACATTCCTTCATTAATTTCATTTAAAAATCCTCCCCAACAATGTTCTGGTATCATTAACTCCCATTTAGTCCTACCAATGTTCCCTCAAGCCTCCCAAGGTCCCGATCTTCTTGTTTTTTAAGTTACTCTTCAAGGTAAGGGATCCAATCTCTCTCTTTCTTTTCATGTACTCTATTGTATGTCATTTCATTTTATCCTCATGTTCTTATGTTGGTGGATATTATTTTATATTACTATTACTTCACTTTACATTATCATATTATGAGATACCCCTCTTACTCTCATCATTTTGTTTTATTAATGTTTAAGTGGTGCCGATAGGCTACCGAATTTTTGTAAGGGATTCTTCACCCCTTCTCATTTTCAAGTTCTATTTTCATGTTATTTCATTCAAGTTCATTTTATTATGTTGGGGTATGATCTTCTATATCTATAATACTGTTCTTTTTATGTTAATATTATTAGAGACCCTATTTTATCTCATAAATTCATTTTTTAAAGTTTTATGTAACGCCGTTAGGCTGTCGAATTTTCAGAAGAGAAATCTTATTTTTTTTCTTCCTTTCTAGTTATTCATTCCATATGGTATATCGTTCAAATTTAATTACCATGTTCTTAAATCCTTTATATTCTGTCCCCCTACTATTTTATCGATCATTTATGAGTGGGTGACCCATGTCCCCTCTATTTTCAATGTAATCTAAAACCCTGTAACAAAGCCGTTATGCTGTAGAATTTTCGTCTCAAAATGTCTTTCTCTTTTTCTCAAATTATTTTATTTTACTAATTTAATAATCCAAGATATTTATTCTACTTGGGTATTCACATATATATATAAATAATCTATTTTAATTCTTGGTTTACATACATGATACATGCTTTCCATTTTCGTGGGTTTAAAGTGACATAAAGATCATGTCTTTAATGCAGTTTTTAAAATGTTATGATTATGAAATGAAACCCATTTATTTTATGCTATATGGGTTATTTATGAAATGTTTGATAATGATATATGTGGCTTAAATAATAATAATGACAAATTAATGGTTCTCCTTGATAGCTCTTCAATGCATTGGGTAAAGACTTAATCTCTAGAGATGACCATTTTAACGATACCTTGTTGAATAACCTTGGTAATTTTTTTAATGACACCTTGGTGATTGACATTGGTGATACAGAAATGATTTTCCATGTAAAATGTTGTATCCACATATTCATGTTATGAAACATATTATTCTTATTATGATATACCTCATTATCTCTTTCTAATTCCTTAAAGTTCTTTATCATGACTTTATTGTGTATCTCAGGTTCACATGTAAAATGTTTCTCTTGTTTAATTTATGAGGATTTCTGCTCACCCTTTCCTTTTATATATGCTTCAAGGTTATGAGATTTTGTAATGAACTAAGGATGAACAATGAATAATCCTTACAAGAGGTTTAGAAGAATGTTATATGTTGTTCTCATTTTTTATGTTCCTGATTTCCAAGACACTAGACATTAAAGATCCACTGTATATAAAATGTAATGAAATCATATGTAATTGAAAGGTGGGATGCTATAGTTGGTATCAATGTGAGGATTCGTTATTTATGGAAATTAGGATATGAAAACTCTAGGAAAAATCCTATATAATAGTTTAAATATAGGAAATATTCTTGGTATTTTGGTGAGTATTGAGTTAGTGGTTTATTAAACAAATATATCTCTGTCTAGATACAAGCTGGTAGAGGTGGCTCCGGCACAGATGTACATAGGGGTAAAATCCGAACACACCACTTTGATCTAGACTCAAACAAGAACTGGTAAACTACAACGGGCCTTGCTTCACTCTTGGTTACAACACTCCTAGAGGATATTATTGGTTAATCACAAGATTTTTATGAATCCTTATGAAGGAATTATAGAAAAATTTAAATTCTCTAAGCATGATGTTTTAAGACATAATATCCTTTTAGCTAAAAGATTCATAAATGAAATAAGATTCTCACGAACGATTTATTCTTTTAGAAAATTTCCCCATCATCTAGGAATATGTTGACGTATTTCCTGAGGAGTTTCCCGGAACATCCCCATAAAGGGAGGTAGAGTTCTCCATTGAACTCATACGTGGATCTCATCTGATGTCAAAGACCCCCTATAGGATAGAAAATATGGAGCTATTGTAATTAAAGAAACAAATCTGAGATCTAATGTAGAATCGGTTTATCTGACCAAGTGTGTCTCCTTGGGGAGCACCAGTTCTCTTTGTGAAGAAGGATGGATCAATGCAGCTATTCATTGACTATAGAGAACTGAATGTGATCACAGTGAAGAACAAATACTCTCTTCCATGAATTGATGAATTATTTGACCAACTTCGTGGGACTCAATTCTTCTCTAAGATTGATCTTCATTATGGTTATCATCAATTGACGGTGAAAAATGATGATATTCCAAAGACTTACTTTTGATCAAGATATGTGCATTATGAGTTTTTTGTTATTCCCTTCAGATTAATGCACTTTCTATTTTTATGGATCAAGAGTATGTTGATTTTAGAAACATATATCAAATGGATATACATTATATTGGAAATTGGTTTGTTGATTAAATGATAATGGTTATGTTGGGTGATTTTTTCCCTTTTGGTGTAATATATGCCTAAGATACATCAGGATTTAAATTGAGGAGGAATGGTTGAATTTGTTTTTAAGAATTTATGTATTTATTGTGGACATATGGTGATTTGGGATATTTCTGGAAAATAATGAACCTAGAATAAATAATATATGAATAGGTTAATTACACTTTAGTATGAAACTTTAATAGTAGTCGATGTTATTTGGAGATAAATGTTATGAATTTTTTGGGGAAGACAATGTGATTAAATCCTTCTAGGTTTTTGGTTCCAATCATTGTTTGGATTATTCTGAACAATTTTAAGGATGGTTGTGTATGGAATGGTCTTTCTGGAACATTTTTTACTTTTGTTGAATTTTTGATATTTATAGTCATATTTCTTTTTATAAATGATTATCCTTTTGGGGATTATATGAACTCGTACTAAACGTTTTAGTTTTACTTGATGACTAAAGACAATGGAAAAATATTGTTATTCTTTTTTGGATTATGTGATTCTCTAGAAGATGATTCTTCAACTTTTGATGAGACCATGTCTTTTTCAATGCTCAATGTTGGGAGAAAATAGTCTTGGTGGAAAGTTATTAAGGGATGAGACTCTACATGAAGGCAAATATATTTTCTTATGTTTTTATTCTATGTAGTAAATGAATTCCACAAAATAAAGAAAAGGAACGTAAAACAAAACTGTTGTTGGTTTCCGTTTCCAACTGAGTAATAAATGACCGTTTAACACATCTTAAGTTTGTGATCTTCTTGTGGTTAATTTTCTCCTAATCATGTTTTCTATCACTCTCAATCAGAACCTGACCCTTTGTTTTCTCTTCCATATCCATGTTTTCCTACATGGAATCCTAGTATGGGTTAACTCGGGTGACCTTTGCACTTCCCTTTCATTCTTTTAATGTAATAGTTTTACTGACACTTTTCCGATGTGGGACTTTCAACGAAATATCAAATCCCAATTCTAAAATTGCGATGACGGAATTTCTTATTGAGGGAAGATTGTAGCCACATGAAATTTGGAATAAATTTTGTTTCCTAACATTGTGTGTTATTTTATTTTATACTTAACAATTCATTTAATAAAATGATTATAATTAAAATAAGACCGTTAGAAACTAAATGTTGTGATTATTTTCTATAAATACAAGTGATATTGATTAATTAATATAGAAAGAAGATACGATGTCCCCATCTAGTAGTCTCAGGATGATCGAATCACATATGATAGAACTCGGGAAGGAGGTAGCACCTTTGGGCTTTGCTCAGGACCAAACCCAAGCCGAACTTCATCGTGTGAAGCTAAAACAAAATCTCCTTCGTGAGAAGTTCAATCTGATAGAAATCACTACTCGGGCAATGTTGGTCAAGCCGCCCCAATATTCTATCACCCTAGCACACCTTACTCTTAGGTCCTATGATGGTGTTATAAGGGGTTATGTAACGATACTATAACTGACTTGTGTAGTCCTTTCATTTAAATAAAAATTTTGATTTCTTCTTATGATGAAGTTTGTGAATTTTCAAATGTATGGATAAATATAGTATGCACAGTATTGATGAATTTTAGAAAAAGGATATTTTAAAAATATTTATGTAAACCTTAAATAATTAAAAATGTGTATTGATTTTCAAAAAACGGTCTTCTACAGTTGTTCTCAGTATGAAATTCAGATTCTAATAAGATCAAATTAATTTTTGATGAATAGTAATTTATGAATACTGATTTTATTCTTAGGCTTAGTAATCTGACCAAATGGATTATTAATCTCACATAAAGAAAGTATTAATATAATTTAGGCACCTTGATTAAGTAATGTGATTCAATAAAATAAGAAAATAACTATTTCTGAAATTATTGGTTAAGTATTAGTTTTTTCAGGTGAATAATTTTTTTTATTTAAAAATAAAAATAAAAATATTTGGAAATTTATTTTCATAAAATTGAGTTCATTTTTGAAATCAGAGCATTGATATTTGGTTATGGTGAATTTTTGGGATTTTTCTGAAACAATTGAATATTCAGTGAATATTGTTTTTATTTAAAAATAAAATTATAAATATTTAGAAAATTGTTTTCATAAAATTGACTTCATTTTTTATATCAGAGTGTCAATATTTGGTTAAGGTGAAATTTTGGCATTTTTATGAGAAAGTTGAATTTTCTGTGAATAGTGAAAATACAGTTATTGAGTTTCTAGTGTTTAATAACATCATTCAGGATGTATTAGTTATTAAATAATTTTTGTCTACTTATGAATAGTATGATAAGGTACGAGGTGTCCCATGTGGACAATACTATGGGAGAATACCATGGGAAGGACCATGGTTTATCCAATACCACCGATGAGGTGTCCCTTTGCAATTAAGGCTTTATCCCCTCAGTTCTCCTTTAAATACCAATACGTTTCCTCATTAATTTCATTTCCAAATCCTCCCCATTGATTTTATGTTCTCTTAACCTAACAATGAGTCCTACCAAGGTGACCTCAAGCCTCCCAAGGTCCCGACCTTCACACTTTTGAAGTTACTCGTCAGAGATTCTACCTCTCTCTTTCTTTTCAAGTTCTCTTATTTATGCCATTTCATTTAATACCCATGTTCTTATGTTGAGGGATGTTATTTTTTATACCTATTTCTTCACTTTTCATTATGATATTATGAGATATCAAATCTTACTCTCATAATTTTGTTTTATGAATGTTTAAGTGGCGTCGTTAGGCTGCTGAATTTTTGTAAGGGATTCTTCCACCCTTCTCATTTTGCAAGTTCTATTTTCATGTCATTTATTTCATTTTCTGTTTAATATGTTGTGTTATGATATTATATATCTGTCATATTTTCCTTTTTATGTTCATATTATTTGATACACTATTTTTTCTCATAAATTCATTTTTTGATGTTTTAAGTAACGCCCTTGGGCTACCGAATTTTCACAAGAGAAATCTTATTTTTGTCTTCCTTTCATGTTCTTCATTTCATATGGTATATCATTCAAATTTAATTACCATTTTCTTAAATCCTTTATATTATTCCCCCTACTATTTTATGGATCATTTACGAGTGGGTGACTCATGTCCCCTCTCTTTTCAATGTTTTATAAAACCCTGTAGCATAGTTGTTATGCTGAAGAATTTTTGTCTCAAAATTTATTTCTCTTTTTCTCAAATTATTTTATTTTATTAAGAGAATAATCAAAGATCTTTCTTCTACAGTGCTATTCACATATATATCAAAATGTTCTATTTTAATTCTGGTATTTACGTACATGAAACCCACTTTCCCATTCCATGGGTTTAAAGTGACATAAATATAATTTCTTTAAAGCAGTTTTTAAAACATTATGATTATGAAATGAAACCCATTTATTTTCTGATATATGGGTTATTTATGAAATGTTTTATGATGATATATGTGGCTCACGTGATAATAAAGGAAAATTAAGGGTGTGCCCTAATAGCGCTCTAATGCATTAGGTAAAGACTTAATCTCTAGAGATGACCATTTTAATGATACCATGGTGAATAACCTTGGTAATTTTTTTAATGACGCCTTGGGGATGGACCATGATGATATGGAAATGATTGTATATGTTAAATGTTGTAGCCACATCTTCAAGTTATAAAACACGTTATTTTTATTATGATCTTCCTTATGATCTCTTTCTAATTCCTTAATGTTATTTATCATGACTTTATTGATGTATCTCAAGTTCACATGTAAAATGTTTCTCTTGATTCCTTTGATATGTGCTCCTAGGTTATGAGATTCTATAATGAACTTAGGATGAACAATTAAGAGGCCTTACAAGTGGTTTAGAATAATTTTTTATGTTGTTATCATGTTTTTTGTTCCTAAATTTCACGACACTAGACTTTTAAGATCCTATGTTTGTACAATATAATAAAATGTTATGTAATTAAAAGGTAGGATGCTATAATGATATTGTTATTTAATATATCATGGGCCCCTAGGATAGTCTATGGTTGTGATTAGAGAATCACAGTGGCCTAGGTTGGGTTCCTAGGTATTTTGGTTACACATTAGTGGCATGGGGATTAGATATAATGGGAGAGATGGTTGTGTTCCTCGAATGTTAGTAAATACTATCTCTTGTGGTCATATGGAATCTTTAGTGTCCTAGGTGAGAAAGATATGTGCTCTGAGACTTGGTATGTATGATGAGGGTTCCCCCTCGAGTGATAGGTTGATAAATCTACCTTAAGATATGAGAGATAAGACTCGTTAAGGGGTATAGGAACTATTTAGGACTTGGTATTGGGTTTCCAAGTGTCTTAGAGTGCGATATCATTGAAAAATCCTTGGTTACATATACTTAGAGTGATGAGGGACTTATATGAGGTATATATAGGACTGGATGACTGTGTTGGAGGATCCTAGAGGTTGTGATGTCGCCAAGGGTTGAAATTCTTTGAATAAAATTTGTGTTCGGGTGATCTTGTGTGACATGATATGTGTCCTATTTGTCAGTTTATATGTGTGTTTATTTTATTCTTGTGAAAGGAGACATTCTATATTATGGGAGTGGGTCTTTTGGATTGGTCACACAATTAGTGATATGGAACTGAATGGACTACCATTCTTAAGATGGCATCCTATTTGGGTATTAAAATTTCTAATACATTGAGTGAGAAAGAATATCTTTGGAAAAGTTGGATTCATCATGATTGATAGGGTGTTTCTATGGACCATTTATTTAGTGAGAAGGCTATGTTAGGGTAAATGATATTCTTAAATGAAGTTAATACTCTAGTTGGGTTGGGTATTGTGATTAGATGATGGGACTACGTAAGTGAGAAGGCTAGGTACATATGGGATGAAAGATTTGATAAATGAACATTTCCTTCAGTTAAAAGGTAGAGGTTGAGCAGTACACATATGATCATCTTATAGAAGGAGATTGGGTCAGGATCTTAGTTTCAAACAAAATTAAGTATTATTAGTGATTGGGACTTGGATATTTCCATACCCAGGGTATTCAAGTATATTCGAGTATATATTTACTATAGTGATGATTGGATTTTGTAACGGTACTAATGTAGGTGTGATAAAGTGTCATGGTGGACTATTTTTCAAACAATGGCCAAAAACATGGGTGTACCTCATCAATATTTAGGATAGACTAGTTAGTAAACTATGAACCCTCTAGAATTTGTATTGATGTATCAATTTTTACATTGTTTACATGAATATATCTCATCATATATTAGGGGTACATGGTGAAACACTAATGAGTTATACTACCACACCCTTCCCATGAACACTAGGGAATATACAAACATTATGTTTGTGTTTTAGAATAAAGAACATGATCTATAGTTAGTTGGGAAAAAGTAGCATGAGGGTGTCACGAAACATGGAGTGTATTATTATATGAGGATGGAAATAGGGGCGGTAATTATATATTAGAATTTTTTTTATTTTCTGTATAGGATATTCTTAGTGAGAAATAAATTTAATTATTTTTATGATTTCATCATTTTGTTATATAATTGTGTTTATTTATTTGTGTGTACACTAATGTTTGTGATGTATATTTTTTATTTATTTCCAGTAGTTGATTAACTCTTATTCAATGGAATAGTACCACTATTTTATGGATTAGGAGCTCAATACTAGTTAGATATCTTTTGATTATAGTGGGTTACAAATAAGGCCACATGATCTACTAGACTAGAACACTATGGAGAGGCCTCTACACTATGAAATTAAAAAATTGAAAATTTATTTTGATTTGTTTAAATATTTATTGAGATAGTGGATAGTTTTTCAATGAATGTGATGAATCTTTTGATGGACATCATAATGGTGCATCATTAAAACTTTTCTAGAGGGAATTTGTGTTTACTTGGGTGATTCCATTAATTATATCAGTTCTCATGGTTATGATTAATAGGTTTATTTTAATATGATGTGGTTATTGAGAAAAATATGTATGTTCTAGATATTATCCAATTGGAAAGTGTCCCATGCACATGCATCATATTTGACATGTATAATTCACAAGACATATCCATTATTTTGAATTATTATTTTTTAATAAGTATTTAGTTGTTAAATATGTCAAAAAACATATATATATATATATATAAGTTTATAATATTAATTTTGGTGGAATTATAAAAATTTGTTCTACGGATTCATTCATGAAAGGTTTTATGACGTTGCGTTATATGATTCATTGTTAATGATTTTTTTTTGTGGCAATACACACCCTCTATATATGGTATTTTTATTGATACTCAGTGGGTTAGTGTACGCTTTATTGATTGGGAAATGATTCAAGTATATGAACAATTACTTTGAGGATATTTTTTGGTAACATAAATTGTAAAAAAACTATATTGTGTCTTCCAATATAAAATCTTGGTGGAATTATACTTAACTATATTAATAAGTTATTTGGAATACCTGAGTGGTTTTAGAGAAAGTCATGTAAATTCCTTCTAGATTTATTTTACTATATGTGAAGTGAACATGGTATCATGGTTGTGTGAGAGGGTAGGGGTTGTAGGATGTATTCCCTCGTTATTTTGGGTTCACTTTAGGTGGTGTGGTGGGAGAACAAATATATTTTTGTGATTCTGGGACAATACTCATATGTATGGTAATGGGGTGGTATGGCCTTTAATGAGTGATATTCATTATTAATGCTGGATGGAAAACATTGGGTGATTTGGGATAGCATGTTCAACCTGATTATAGATCACAATTAGTGGTTTAGGAACATGATCTTATTTATATGAGATGTGAGTCATGGAAGTGTGAGTTAAGTTGTGAAATCTAGTTATACTCATTATTAGTCCTTTTGGATTAGTTGATATTGACATAAATAGTTGGTGAGAAACAAAGATATTTTTATTAGTGGATCAATCTGAATTAGAAATAACATAGGGATGTTTTTAAGGATTATTTTAAAAAATACATTCCATGTGGGGTATGGGAGCACAGGTTCTATGAGCTTCCCGTTTAGTTTTAGATAGGTGAGTATCCATGTGAAGTTCACTGAAATGTTTTTTCGGATAAAATATTATGGGATGTTGGTATTGGGGCATTAGATGAAAGTAAAATATGTTTCCCATAACACCAATGATAATATCATTTATGGTTGGATTTAGAGGTTGATAAGATGGGTGGGTGTGTCCTGGAAGGTCTGACATGTGTGTAGTAATGAGTCCATTGTGGTTTATGATCAAATATTGGTATAACGGAATCAATATGGTGGGGTGAAATCAATTTATATTAGAGAGTATGACCCCCCACCATTTTGAATTAATTTTAGTAGTTATTTGGGATAATCCACCTAGGTAACTAAGAATGGGTGTAAATGATTGATTCATTTTAGCACACATGAATGATTGCGGTGATCATGTTCAATAATTACATGAAATAATTGATGGAGTGTGGGTTGTGGATGATGGGTGTTTTGGTTTGATGTAAAAATGATGATGATATTTCTATTGTGAGAAACATTTAATCATTCATGAGTGAATAAAACCACATGAAATATGGATATTGAATGTGGTGAAGTTGGTTTTAAATATGGTCAATGTGACAGTGTGATACTATTGTGTAGGTGGATCCCTATAGATTTGGATTCTTGGTAAATAGCATATTTTGGATTAGTATTTAGATTCAAATGAGGTATTATTATTCAACAAGTTACGGGAAGAGTTGAGGTGATCCAAGAGTGGTGTGAATTGGTGGTGTGGCAGTTCATGGAGTGTGATCATGAAAAACAACATAGTTGGCTGGTAACCCAACCAAAGAATTACATGAGGAGATATTTTAAAAAATTATTGTGAGGAATTTGGATGATCTCATAATGACACTAAGGATAAAGGAACCATGATGTCAATAGGTGGTGAAGTAGTGCATTAGAATGAGTGTTCAAGATTTTTGGTATAGGTTAGGCTGTGTATAATATACTAATTTATTTCATGGAATTCGGTGGGATGAGGTGAGGATAGCTGCTAGAGCATGGATGAACTAGTAGAAGAGAGTTTTATAGGTGATTCTTATTGTGGGGAGAAACATGTATTGGAACCATTCATGTAATATGAAAAATTATTATGGGTATAACCATAATACTTGAGATGAATTGGTTAAAAAAATCTTAGTGTCTTACGAGACACAGGTGTGGTTGATCAACATCTCAGTGGTGGAACTGATGGAGAGTGGGTAGACCACGTTTTTATGAATAGTGAACTCTTGTGTTTATAGTCTCATAATCGATGTTTATTTATAATTTATAGATTGAATACATGGAGTACATAGTGAATTGAAAACCATTTATTTTGGAAAAAATGGTCGGAGGAATGTTACATCTTCTCAACGATGAAAAGAATTATCTGGTTGAGCTTGTAAAAACTCATTAATTTTAGGATCATTAATTTTTGGGGGGAAATTGATTTTTTTATTTGCAAATGGGATTATTTTTTAATATTGTTATGGATCGGGAACATGAGAATTGTAACATCACAATAAGATATTTATGAATGAGGAATGAGGATAAGTTGATGTATCAGGTGTTAGTGCATGAATCAAAGTAATGTCTAAAGGCTATGCTAAAAATGTTATATTACATCAGGTTTTATCATGACACAATGTTCATGATTAAATGAACTATAGTATGTATTTGTGCTATGAATTTGTGAGGCATCATGCTATGATTACTTGAGGAGTCACACCATGAATGGAGAGGTGGTTCTGTATTCCCTATATCGGAGGGAATCATGTTTCATGGCCTTGGTCATACTTAACATTTTTTAGGGAATAGGGTGTGTTACCTCATGAAACCCTTGTTCAAAACAGTACTAAGGATTTCTTGGGATTTATTAAATTAGGGGAAAAATATATTATCATTTTTCTACATTGAATTTTATATGTGCATATGTGCCATGAGATATCATTTGTCTATATCTTTACCACTAACATCCTCACATGGACTGCAATGTCTGTTGGATCTACTAATATGTTTTAGCAGATATTTTGGGTGATTTCCACCATCTATTATCATGTTTTCAAAATTTAGTTAACTAAATACAATTTTTTTATTCAAATAAGTGTATGATTCCCATTCCACTAAATTATTGTTGAATTAAGTAGGGATGATGGTAATTTCTTGTTGATTTGCTAGAAGATATTTCATAAGGTTGATCACTCTTTACTAGTTGTGGTTTTAGAGAAAATATATGGCATGGTTAGTTTTCCTGTAAATATTTTTTAAACTTTATTTAATAATTTAATTATTTGTGTTATATGGTATGAGATATATTCTTTAGAGAACGAATGATGCAGTTGGACTATATGATAAAATATCACATATAATTTTTATGTATGAAAGTGAAATCTTTCATAATTATATTGGTTCAAGAGGGGATAATTGGGGATACATTTCCTCTTATGAAAATGTATATGATTTCATTAATCCTCTATGAGTTATTATTAATTCCTCTTTCACATTTGGTGAATTTTAATTTTCCAATTATTAGGTCTATAAGGGGTAAGAGTGTTGGGTAAGTTGACGTTAGGCCTTGGGTATGTCTCTGGGTATAGGTGGTTTTATAGTGTAGAATAGTTTGGGTTACTAGGGATAGTGGGTAGGCATTAGAGGTGTGGGGTTTACATATGATGAGTGAGTTATTCATACATCCAATGAGTGTCTATGAACTATATCCTAAAATTTGGAGAGAGAATTGGTATAAAAGGTGGGTGATAAAATTCCTCTGGGACTTAACATATATGTTCGGGGTTCCCTGATTGATGGGTTGATAGTTTTGTCCTAGGATATGTGAGAAATGAAAGGGTGGTGGTATGTAGAAATGTTCGATACATGGTATAGAGTGGCCAATATTATTGGATCAAAATAGCATATGGCAGTCCTTTTGTCGCGAGACAAGGAGTGATGATTGACATTAGTGAGTCCCGATTAGACCATTAAGTAATGGTTAAGGGAGAAAACTGGTTATGATGTCCCTAAGGGGTCATGATCTTGAGATGGTTTTGGTGAGATGGAGAACTTCTGTTATTGGATACCTGCCTTATTTTTTGTTGCATGAATGTATTTAGTTTTGATCTCATGATGGGTGATGGACTCTAGTGTGGGATAAGATCACGAGGTTTGGCCTCAACATGAGCGATATAGAAGTAGATATACTACTAAAAATGAGATTTAGTCCACATTATTCATAAAGGTTATGAATACATTGATTGTGAAGATAAGGATTTAGACCAACTGGATTAACCTTGAGTGAGAAGGTGTTATCATATACCATTCCATTTATGAGAAGGCTTGGGTTGAGATATTGGATAGTCTTGAGTGAGATGACCATTATAGTAGTTTTTTGGTGTTAGACCAAATGATGACACCACCATGAGTGATATGGATAATTTTATAGGTGAATTAATATTGGATAGATAGACTCTACATTGAATTATAATGTATAGGTTCATAATTGGACATATAATCATCCAAAAGAGAGAGGTTGGGTCAGTTGCATTGTGCGAGACTGTAATCTAAGAGGGTAGTGGATGGGACATGGTTGACACTCTATCCCATGTGTGAGATTATTTTTCTATGTTCATGGAATGAGTTAAAAATTGTATACTATTATGGCACCAAATCATTTGTTGTTAGGGTTTGTTGTACCACAATTATTATGTGGTGATCCAACATGCATATATTTATTCATGAGGGTTATGGTGGCCTAGTTAGCACGTAACTACTAATATAAAATATTTATTTATGTATTTTATATACTCATGAATAGACACATATATGGTGATTTATAATTAGGGTACTTTTTGGAACCATACTAAGTTATCTGCACACACCCTGCACAGGATCCCTAGTGTACATGTAGACCATATGTTTGTATTTGAGGTCGAAATATAGGATATGTGGAAAATAAGAGAATATAATCTTGATGTTATCAACATACGATGAGGGTAGTGTGGATAAACAATGGTAGTAGAGCGGGTTTTTTGTGTGAATTGATCTTTTTTTATAACTTATTTTGAATAGGCCGAGTAATTAATTAGTTGTATGTTTTTACGACCCCATAATTTGATAATATAAATGTGTTTATTTATTTATGTGTACTCTATATATTTTTTTGCATACTGTTTAATTCATTTATATTATTATTTCACTATTATGTTATGTAATTTCCCCCCCATTATGTTGATTATTCCTTAGGTCTAGTGGAACACCAGAAAATGGTGAAATACAGTGGTTTCTAGCACAAGGCATTACAGGAATTGACAAAAATTAGGAACGAGAAAGGATATATATAAAATCAATCATGATAATATGAATTTATCATTTCTTGAATGCATAAGTCAAACTTCAATAAGCTAAATCCATTTCAAAATACAGAAATTTACTAGTTTGTAAGAAAATCCCATTAAAAAGAAAATGTTGTTCACCTTAATATGAGTATTTAGAATTTGAGTTTTAAAAGGAATATTTGAAATGTATCATTTGAAAAACATAAATATATTTTTTAGTTGGTTGTAAATTGTATTGGAAGTCTTCCGAGACCCAATATGGGTGTTGTTGTTACATTATATACTTATTGAATCATGTGATGTGATCATGAAGACTAGAATTTTTTCAAATAGAACAAAAGATATGATGTTCATAGATGTTCATGCACTAATGTTGAATTATTAAATTAATCATAAAGATGTTTTTTATCTTCTTCAATTTCCTACAATACCAAGGGATGGTTATTCAATCTAGATAGAAAACTCAATAGAAAATAAATGTCAACAAAAGATAAAGATGAAGTAGATCATTGGAAGGTTCCCCCATATGTTTCCATTATGAGAAGATAGACCACTTAAAAAATGATTTCAGTGATCATATTTGTAAGACTAGAAGATATAATTTTGGAAGTGGATTTATGAATATTTTTTAGAATAAGGGTGTGGATTTATACTATGTTCTTCCAAATCACTTTAGTATTAGATGATATATTTTGTAGCTTTATTCTATTTAAAATCTACGAGAGAGAGTATAAAAATTACATATCATAATGATATGATATTGATTATATAGAGGATTATAAAGATCATGAAATTGATGAAATGGGATATTTCTACATAAAAATATTGGATGAAATATATTAGAAATTTCAAGGTTTGAGGAAATACCTAGATTACAGAAGAACTTAATTTCCATGGGATAAATCAATGACTCGGGTTTCTATAGAATGTTTAAAGGTGTAATGTGGTAAATTTGTTGTGTCTTCATGGATTTAAAAAATATAGTGAATAATTAGACCCTCTAAATTATAGTTTCACAAAAAATTGGGATTTATCCTAGAGAATTTATAAATGTTAATCATTTACAAGACTATCTAGTCTATCATAGTGAGACAGGAATAAGTATTCTATCTACTATGTTATTTATGAATACTAGAGGAACAATGTATATAATATGAAATTATTTTATTATAATAAACTATTGGAGGGTGTCCTTATGAGTATAATGTAAATTTCCATAATAGTAGATGTTTTAATCCGTTCACACGAATGTTTTTGGACCACCATCATTGTGTTCCTATAGAGTTTTACACTACCATGTGTCTTTCATTGATGACAAAATGCTCAATGTTTTAGTGTAATTCATTTACAAAAAGTTTTTGGTTATCAAAAGAGTCATTTGGTGTAGGTTCATGATGGAGATGGGGAATAAATGTTACTTTAATCAATTATAGTAATAAAATGACAGTGAGAGTAGAATTAGTGAGTTTTGGAGAGTCTATTTATGGATGGTGATTCATTTTTAGAATATTATGCTAGGATACCTAGAGTAAAAAGATTTATAGAGAGTTCAAATATGTTTTTATGTAAAATTATAGGATCATGATACTTCTCATATGTTTCCCATTGGTATATTGTGAATTCATAGTTAATTATCTTCAATACGTAGCCAATAAAATTCCATTCATACCCATTTGGAAGAAAAATTTAGAGAAATTTTTTACTGGAAAAATAATTTCTTAAACCACCCAAAAATCATCAGAATATGTTAATTTTTTGTCATTAAAAATGAAGAATTTGGATTCATACTCTAGAATAATGGCCCTCCAACAATCATTAATGTTTGAAGTTTTATCATTAGTGAAGATATCTAATAGAGGTATTAGAACCTGTTCATATATTTTTTTAAAATAAATGTATTATTATAATATTTGGTTTAATTATTTGGATGATCATCAAAATTATTTATTTTAAATAGTTTAATAATCATTATAGTTTAGGAAAAATCAGAATCGCTAGTGGATTTTTTAAAAGGGGACTGAGTTAGGATGGGGCTTCCAAGCCCTAGAGTACCATTGTTTTTATAGACCATGAAATATCAAGCATCAAATGTTCACACTCTGGTAGTTTCATTTGGGGAATAATCTCTGCTATAGGGAATAATATGAAGATATACTTGGGAGAGACTCTATATGAAAAGTTTGGGGATTAATTTACATCCTCCACATATAATGAATGATCAAGATCTTAAATTATCTTAATAGGTAATTTTTTTAGGGATTCAAAATAGTTGGAGTTAGTTATGTGGTACATGCATGAGTCCCTAAATAGAAAATTCATGCTATGTAAATTGAAGTCACATTAAACAAAATATGTTGTAAATTATATAGAAAGGATTACATTTTAATTATCTATAATAAGTTTAATATATACCTTTTTTTGTATTTTTATAAAAAAAATTATATGCATTGGGATTTAGATGTAGGTTAATATAGAACATAAAAAGATAGAAAATGGATATTATGATTTGGATTATCTAGTATGTTAAGTGTTCTAAAGATATAGAACTTGGTTTTTAAATAGATAAGACTGTATTTTTTTACTCTTTGAATTTGGTGTAAATTTATATTCAAATAAAATAACAGTAGGATACATGAAAATTTTTGGAAAGATAGTAGACAATTGGATTTCATAACATCAATTTGTAGCTTCACATTCAATAATGGATGTCCAATACATATTTTTTACAGATGTAGGGAAGGATATTGTGTGTTTGAAATGGTTATTTTGGGATCTTGGGAAATAACATGAAGTTGGGTCACCATTTTTTGAAACACAAAGTGAGATTCAATTGAAAAGAAATATGATGTTTCAAATTCTGAAATATATCAAATTTAGGTGAAGTATCATTTCATCAAGATGATATTGGATATAAGAGTGTTATACTAATGAAATAGTGACTGTGTGTATAATCTATCCAACAATTTGAAATATTTCATTATTTAGGATTTGTTGAGGGGGTATTATGACTTACAAAGTTTGTTTTGATTGAAATGGGGGAATGATGGAAAACCATTGTGTTTCTTCTTGTAAATTCAAAGGAGGAATTTTATTCATGAGTTAGTGGAGAATATAATCGAACTGATTGAAATGAATATCATGTGTAATATTTTATATCGATTAGATTCATTTTTCTAATATAAGGAATTATAAAAGCACTAAAATGGGAAAAGTTTATGGCATAATTTTTAATGATGGCATAGAGGTGGGTTGATAATGTTTGAGGGTTAGTTCACCAAAAGATGTAGGTTGGTGTTGTAAGAGGTATTCCATTAGAAATTCATTCATTTTAAGATTAAGCAAGATGAAAATATTATGATTTCACTACGATGGTGAAAATAAACCAGTCGGGAATATTGAGGATGTTGAATACATTGATTAGATGAAGGGTTCTGTTGTTTGTACCAGAGTAGGTACAATTCATCCCTTGAAGATAATATAATTGTGGTGGTGGAAAGCACCAAATGAACTCTAATATAAAAGAGGTGGATAACATATGATCTACAAACAACATATATTGTCACTGCATAAAAATTGTAATCATAAACTATTATTATGTGAAAAACAATGAAGTATCATTCTATGAGGATTGTGTTTGAAGATAGAACCATGTGAACCATTGTGTTGTTATTTTCATTATATGTTTTATTTAAATATTTATTCTAATTTTTATTGGCTACTTTATTCATTGGTTACATTTCTTTTTTTTGGTGACTTGTGTGAACTTCTTTTTCATGTTTCAAGTGTTGTATGTGGGGTTTATTTTGGATCATTTTTACTCAACATGTGAAGTTCTACTAGATTATGTTTTAGAGATGTAATTAATGGTGATCATGGACCCATTATGTTGGTGGTATCTCATCCACCTTGGGAGATGATCTTGTGCTTCACCATCCACCTTAAGCTAGATCTAAGTTATTTCATCCACCTTAGTAGGGTTGTTGATACATCAGATACTATGAGGCTAATTTATTAGTATTATTTAGTGCATCTAGAGATAATTATTTGTGGAAACCATCCACCCTTCATATTGTAGTACCAGACCATCCAACTATGTTATGTCAGTCTTATATCATTGACCTAGATAATTTATTTGGTGTTATATTATCCACATAAAGAATCATTCTTGTGGTCAGTCATCCAATTTGAGTTTTCTGTAGGTTTTATATCATCTACCTAAGAAAATCGAATTTATTGGTTCCTTATCTACTCATGAAGTGTCAGGTTAGTGGTACATAATACACTAGATATCGTTAGAAGTGTTATATTTTCCACTTGATAATAATAAGTTGTAATATATATTCCACTTATATTGTATATACATCATTCACTAGATAATTCCTTATTCATTATTGAAGTCAAATTAGTGATTTATCTTTATATTATATCTATTTTGACTGTGATAATTTGTTTACTAAGTGATACATGGAGTTGATAAATCATTTACATGAATATGTAAATATTTTTGTTGTTTTATTTACCCTCAAGGAATGTATTGAAAATTGGTATATTATACCATTATAGAAAAAATTAATGCATGTATGGTCACATGTGGTATAACTGCTGAGCATTCCATGAGGTGGTGGAATATTTATTTCCTGTCATTATTAACAAATGATTTTTTAACATAAAAGTTTAGTTAATTAACATGGTCAGGGACACTATTGGTTCTAGCATACTGATAAGCACTGAAAAAAATATTGGATTATCTAAATCCTAAGAAAACATTATAGTTCATGACATGGGTAAGGCAAACCACATATTGTTTGATAGTTGAGTTAGGATACCTTGTCGAATTTGGGAAGTGGGACTAGGAAATAATTTAGGAACAATTCTGTAGAGTCCAAATTTCATTTTCTTATTTTGGAAACTAATGTGTATGATCTTTTCATGAGAGATTATATTTATAATTTCAAGACATTTAAGAAATTATTGTAGTCCTTTTGTTATATGATGATAGTTGATATTATCTTTTAACAATACATAGTTGTGATTTCTATTTATTTTTTACAATTATATGTTCATTGTTGTTTTTTATATTTCTTTCTCTATTTTTTGTGGTTTTCTATACAAAAACCCTCACTTCTAATCAGAAACATCTGATATACAAAAAATTACACTTGAGTTATATAGATACAAGTTTCAATCACTATAGAATAAAATCAGACCAACTATATTAGAAAGTTGTATAAAAGACATGTTTATTTTTTTCAAACTATGTAGGAGATAGTATCCAGTATATAGTATGTTTATAGATATTATTACTAGACTTGTTCCAAGTATTAGCTAACCCATATATTGTTATTGTAATAGTTACGGGGGATTTGATTTATTTTCTTGAGTTTTGAATGCTTTTTTAATTTCAAATAGTATGATTTATTATTTATTATTTTTTATATTTTAATATTGATTTGGGATTTCATGGGGTTTCATTTTTTATTCATAAAACTCTTCATATTTGACTTACATGGTATTTGTATATTTTTATGTTTTTGATATTTGGGTTATGATACTAGTTTTTTTTATTTAAAGTGTTTAGGAAAATGTTTTTTACGTTACTATATAACATAATGGTGTGACTCTACATAAAACAATGGGTATTAGATATTTCCTTATTCCTAGGATATTTAGTCATCCAGTCCTACATGATAGTATACAAGTCCCTGGAGTGGTTGGGTGGGGCTAGAGTCAAAATTATATGTGATACATATATATCACATGGTGTGATTTTATAATAGAATCACATGTATCCTATTATTGATTTCATCAAATTGTTGAATTTAGAAGTATGAAATAATGTGTTGTGGGTCTTTTTCTTGTAATATATAGTAAAAAATACAAATATGTCTCACGATTGAGCTCATTGAGTGGGGTGAGAAGACCAATACATGAAATGGATTTTGATCAACTTGTTGGGATTATTCATCCAATTATGTATTAGATTTGAGATATTATACTTTATGTGTTATATTTTATGGTAAATAAGAAGTCAGGGGTTAGATTGGCCATATCAAACATCACTCAAGAGAACTATTTGTCATATCCATCACACTTTTTAGGTTATGGAGGAACACGAGCTACTGATTTTTGGATTGAGTAGTTGAAGAACAATTTCTATCAACCTAGGAGACCCCATAAGTAGTAGGTAAATCTTCCTACCTAATTTATTTGAGGTCTAGTGAAGCACTATTAGAACATTCTGGTCTAGGAAGACAACCATATAGGTTATACAAGATGGATTTACATACTATCAATTTCAATGATTTTTTTATATAGACTACAATGTTTTAATATTATGGATAGTTTATTTATCTAATTTAGGGGGAATTTTTGTGATAGATTATGTTACCTCCTTTACTATTCTATTACGGTTATCACCTACACTAGTGTGTGATCATATAGTGCGGGTAAAGTGTTTTAAGGATGTATTGAGGCATTTCATTTGATCATAGTTGAATATCTCCCACTTGACATCTTTATCATATGTCTTAATTAAATACCTTATTATATAATAGAACAAGATAGTGGGTAGATCATTTCGGAAGCACAATTTTTCAATTAGGGCATAGATTAATTTATAATGTTATTGGAAGTAAAAATAAAATGAGTCTTACTCATGTGGAAATGTATAGGTTAGATAGGTCAAGGTTTCCATTGATAGTGAAAGGATGAATAAAGTTTTATTATTTTGTGTATCCTATGAATATTCTGCATGATTATAACAGAATCCAAATGGATTTCCACTCCCAATGGTATACTGGGAACTTTTAGTGGGTTTTTAAAATAACACCAAATTTATCTGGTAGATGTGGGTCGTGTTTCACTTATAAATTTTTAATCGGTAAGTAGTGTGTAATCCTTTGATCTCTCAAACCATAGCAATTTTCATGGTGCCTATGGGAAGGAAAAAATACTAGGAAGGTGATTCCACTCAGGATATTCAAGTAGTATGAGGTTAAGTTAGGGTTCAATCCATTTTCACCCCATTGACCAAGATCCTTATGATGTGATTGGGGGGTCATTGATGGGTAGAGTTGCGATTTAATTTTAATCCATAGTTGTGACACACTATTTCATATTTTCTAAGTTTTTTGGTGATTTTTAGATAGATATAAAGTACCTATATGTGGTGATTTTCCATGATATAATCTTAAGGGATCATTTAGAGGGTATTCATAGATGATTTTTGTGTGTTATTGTCAATATATGATATAGAAATCTACATGATTTATTCATAATGTAGATACATAATATCAATTAGATCCTTAGGATAGATTGACTAGATCATTATTGATAACAAATAAATTTCTTCCATTAGAGGGTATCCTTCACATCATAAGAAGGCGATTTACATACCTATGTTGGATAGTGGAATCTGTAGTATGGTCATTCAAGACCAGGAAATTATAATCATTGGGTGATCATAAATAAATTTTATAGTGTTTCATTAATGGTTGTGTAGTTGATGTGCTAGCTTTTTTTCATCCTATTTCTGAGAAGTTCTCTGTAGAATTTTCAAAGGATTTATTAGGATTCCCAATTGAGGAAGAGATATTGTTTAGGATTAAGAATGTACTATCAATGGAAGACCATATCTATTATTCCATATAGGATGGATCCTATAAATCATTTATTGATGAAGCACCAATTTGAATATTTGTAGCCCAAGGGGTTTATTATCCTATGGATTCAATTTTGAGTGAACCTATGTTATTATCAAAGATGTTGGATGGTACCTTATATTTTTGAATAGATTATCAAAGACTAAACCTGGTAATGTTTAAGAAATTGTATCATATTCATCATATTGATGATATATTTTATATTTTTATAGGATCCATGTGGTTATCAAAAATTGATCTAAGATATATTTTTATCTAGTTGTGAGTGACGTCTTATAAAATT
Organism: Viscum album; assembly: GCA_963277665.1. NCBI lineage: Eukaryota > Viridiplantae > Streptophyta > Magnoliopsida > Santalales > Viscaceae > Viscum > Viscum album. The sequence goes on along the minus strand of OY728130.1, from coordinate 368,679,363 downwards.
AAAATTTATTTCGTATAAGATAATTCATAAACTATACCACTATCATGTGATGTCTTTTGGTTACAAAAACATTCTATAAGTGCTCATGGACTTGGTAAATAGGGTTTTATATCCAAATTTTATTCATTCAAGCTATATTCATTGACTATTTATTGGTAAATTGCATTGAAGGGATGACCATGTCTAGAATCTGGGGGTCATTCTAAGCACACTGTAGAATCATTGATGTTATGAAATTATATCAACCCATTAGGTATGGATCAAATTGGTGCACTTATTGGGGAATTTGTTATATAAAGAATGAATAGTAGTGTCCCCAAAAGAAGATTTTGGTAATCATTTAATTATAGATACTCAATAACTTTGTCAATATTAATAGTTTCCATACATTGGTTGTTTTTTACCATCAGATTATCCAAGATTTCTCCATTTTGAAATTTTCAAGGGAAACCCCGAACAAAATTTGGGTAATGTTTGCGTAGTGAAATTCTTCTCTGGGGGAATTTATTGATATTAATGGTAGATTAATTTTCACAATTATCCCAACCATACCTATTTTGATTAAGACTATATATTATATTATGATTTCTTAGTACTCAATATTTGGTACTTTTTATATAGTAAGGGAGTTTTGTTTCGTGGGGATCATTGAACATGAGGTCGTATGAGTGGAACTACCTGATGCGTGATCTATATCTATTAGTGGTAGTGGACATACTGAGATGTTGGTGTTATAATATTTTGGAAAAGAGTTTAATGGTTTATATAAACCATATGATTATAAATTATATATTCTCACAATATTACATTGAACTTAAATAGATAAGGTGTATTTAGTACCTATATTATTTCAACTATAAGATGGAATATAACATTGGGAAAGGGTATTTCTGGTTGATATTATTAGTAGAAATAATAGTGTATAAATAGTTTATGTGTATTATACAATGTTGAAGGTGATGAGCCTCTTCGCTAGGATTCACCTCATTTTTTAGGATTATCTTGGAAGTGTGACCCAAGAATCTCTGAGTATATCCTCAACAATTCTAAAGAGGGTGAATGAGATTCAATTGTTTGATTCAGATTGTCAGGTGGTGTGGGAAAATATATATTGTGGGAATCCACTACATGATTGATCAATGGATGCTGATGAGGTCCTTTAGTTTGGAGATGTTTTGTAGTCTCTATGAGCATGCATATGGAGTTGATATAGGAATAAAATTCCATGAGATACTATATTCACCTAGGTCTTACCAAGATGTAACATGATATATATATGTAGTGTTGGTGGATTGGGATAAAAAAGGATATAATGGGATTGTTATCATGATTATTCACCAATGTGTAACTTGAGGATGAGAATCAGTGAGCCTTAGATCATCATTGTCTTTTACCCATTCCCAAGTGGTAGTGGGATGATGATATGATTGACTCAATTATTGGATTTCTAATGTTTTGTTATAAAATAGAATTAGTATGGGGTTGTATGGGCTGGTAAATGAATTTTATTCTTCTATTATTAATCCAAAAGATATATTACAATAATGAGTTGGGATTATTGTTTGTGTGAGAGATTCTATATATTTATCTAGTGTTTAGGAGAATTATATTTTATTGGGATTCCAATTTAACATTTAAATTATCATAAGTCTAATAGATGTTTCTTGATGTAAAGGTTCATATAATCACTCCCTATCTACCTTATACCATGGATAAATATGAGCATACCATACATGTGTTGATATATATTCTTCGGGTGTGTGTTCTAGATTTCAGTGGTTCGTGAGAGAATTATGTAGATCTTAAATAGTTGACTGATAATAATGGTTACTTGGAATAGATTCAAATAAAAAATTGTAAGTAATTGTATATTAGGTTTTTTCAGTCACTTAAATTCATGAGAGTGGAAGGAGATTCTTCTGTTCTGGGGTTGATCCTCATGCAAGAGACATATGAACATATAAAATAAATCTAAAAGCGATTAGAGACCACATGGAGAATATAATCACAGTATTTAGATAAAAATGTGTTTTCTTATGGAGAGGTGGAAGATCAGGTATTTGTATTAGTTTCACCTTGATTGGGATACACAAGAACTTAGAGGTAGGTGATGTTAGTTCCTTGGTTCATGGGGTCATTCAATGTTTTTGAGAGAATTAACATCATGGGGTATCTATTAATTCTCTCCATGAGATACAATGATATGACAGATTTCTTCCATTTATATAATCATCATATAAACCATGTCAGCCATTTTCACATGATCAAAAGCTATGAGGGTGAGTTAGATTTTAATGTACCATTTTATGGAATGATAGTTTTATCATGGATATGAGTAAAATTTTCATATGATGGGACATTTTATCTCTGGTATACATGAAGTATATATTATATACAAGAGAATATTTGGGGGAAGGAATTTGATATGACAGAACACTGACCAGAGTTGTTCATTGGTGTTTCCAAATAACGCATCTCAATGATAAGACATTATAGTGTGGGGAGGTTATAACACCCAATATAATTTTATGGATAAGTATTTTCTTTTTTATCTAACCATTTAGTATTTTAATGAATTTGGAATATTTGGACTATTGGAGGGGCATGGTTATCCATTTTACGAGGACATTCATGTTATTATACTATTGTATTTATGAAAAAAATCCACTGGTTATAATGTTTTATTATATCGAGTTCCCAGTGGACCCCTAAGTGGATATGGTAGTTCTGTAAGGGTCATCGACTATCCTGTTACACTATAATGGATGCATGGTGGGTGAAAAGTACTTCTAATATCTCAGTAATTTTCTTTGTAATAACTAGATTACTTATATTAAAGAAAAAATAATTTTAATTAAATTTTAATTTAATACAACTCTCCATCATCATAACATTTTATACGAGGTTGAGATCCTATATTTGTTTTTGGAATTGAGATTCCATCATCTTATAGAATCATCATAGGTGAGTTTACCACCCCTCTTCTATATATTCACCATTTAATCATGCTTCATCATTTATAAAGTAAAGTAGTGGGATATTCAGGATTCGTGATTTCTACCGGTTGAAGGAAAACTAGTATATGATGTCAAATATAATGGGCTCTCCTATGATAAGGTAGGTAGTCCATAGCATTCTCATTTGTTTTTAAATGAATTGAATGCATCATATGAAATAAAGTTATCTCCAAAGATGTGCACATTCTCTAATACTGAATTTTAAATGGAATCATCTATTCTTTATATATATTATGGAGTTTATTTGTCGTTGATTAGTATTGTGAGAGGATTTAATAAATTCTATATAAACTGAAGTGAATTTTAATTATGACGCTTATTGTGTAACCCTGAGATGGAACTAGGAAATGGTGTTTTTGATTGAATTATGATCTCAAGAACCATGTTAGGATTCATAGTGTTAGATTTTGTTCCATTGGACAAAAATAATTGAACATTATGACAAAATGTATTAATTATCTTCAGTTATTATCAATTGTCTTATCAATTTTTGATTATTCATCTCATGAAATAGTATTTTATAATCAATTACATATTCATTTTGTGTCAAAAGTACATAGAAATTCCCCACTGTGATGAGATGCTTTATATTCTGCGAATGTATTCATTGAACCCATGTTCGATGGAAGGATGATAATTTTTAATTGGATAATGATGATGTAGGTTATCAGGGGTATGAGAATTATATGAAATTAAGTCACATTTTCATTTTGTTCTCCATAGTTAATCTCTAAGAGGGAAGATTATGTGTGGAGACCTTCCTATATAAAATATGTATTTTATATGTTAATGGATGATCCTCTTATAAGATGATGGTATTGAGGTTTAGACATTATCATTATCATTAATTAATACCAAATGATGTATAATTTTATTTATCAATGAAAAATGTGGGGACATATGTTTGTGGAGATATAAGATACATAGAGTGTGTCACGAGTGGTATAACATTAATGAAAAATGCATGAAATGATTTATCCCTTATCTCTTTTAATAAAAGTAAATATCTCATGCCCTATGATGGTAAGGTAAGAACATGGATAATTATATGGACATGGTGTTCAGTGTAAAATTTTATTTTTAGAAGTTCAAAGAAAAAACATTTATCAATTAGGTTGATGTCATAAATAAACAACCTACATTATTAGACATATCCTGATAAATGAATTAAATTACATAATAATAAATTATAAGATGTTTTATATCTTCTTGAAATTAAAATATTTTTTTTGGGTTCCTTGCAGTGTTATAAGATGTTAACTTTGAACATTAAACATCTTTACATTTTTAAAATGGGAAAGAGAAATAAATTTTTGGATGTTATGTGTATCTACAATCTACTTATAATTAAATGAAAAATTTAATAAGTTATGATAAATATTATTCTTACTTTATGGTTTAATAATAATTTGGGTTTGGTTGATCACCAACAACAAATCACAAGTTATTCATAATAATAATTGAGTAAAATGATAATATGAAAAAACATTCATGTTTGGATAAATATAATATAAGTTATATTTGTAAATGAATAATGAAATGATATTTATTCATTACATAAATATTCGTTATTCAGTGTTAATTAAATGTAGAGGATGATAATTTTACTAATCTCAATGTTATGGTTGAAAATTATGTTCATGATATTTATTTATAAATTACTAAAGTGATTCACATGTTAAGTGATTAGTAATAATATATTTAGTTTTAATTGAAATGAAGAAAATATGAATTATAGAATCTGAATGAGTTTTATGTGTAATTAGTAACTCTAAAATTACTATAATAAATATCAAATTATATAGAGTTAACTCCATAATGACTTAGAGAGAGTTATAGATATCTAAAGTGTGATCTCTTCTACTATCCTACCAAGTAATAGAATTAAAATCCAAAATTCTCTAAGAGAATTATTTTTGTGAACAACCATGAATGGCACATGTGATCAGAATCATCTATTTTAGCACATGATGATACAACAGTGATGTTCATTGATTTTGGTGCATGTGGGGACAACCACTAGAGGGGTTTTTATTTGTATCCTATGATGAAATTATGATACATTGATATTGATTTAACCATATCTCTAATGAAGAAGGAATTAAAATTTCTGGGAGTTATAGGTTTTCTTATAAATTATTTATAAATTACAAGTGAAGATATTCATTTTCTAGTTCTACATTTTAATAAATTCAGGTACTCATTTAATTATATTATTCATGAAATAATTCATTTTTAAAGTTCATTTTGTTCCTAAATTAGGACTAAAAACTGTATTTTACATCCTATGAATGTCATTCATATATTTCTAAAGACTACAGATAGACTATCCCCTAGTGAATAATTGTGATAGAAGGTGATAGGATGGGGGTGAGATGGAATTGTCATGATTCCATGAGTGGGATAGATTCTTTGATATCATGACCCCATATGAATTAAGTAATTTCTTATATTATGTGTTTGTTATAAATTAATAATCATTTTTAAAAATGACTGATTACAAGTAGATCATCCGCCCATGGTGTGTTGGTTGTATTTAATTCACTATGTGAGATGGTTTGGTGTTATATCATCTACTCTGATTTGGATTGGTGGTATCTTATTGACCCTAGTTGAGTTTAAGAGTCATCATTCTCTGTGAGGATAATGTATTGGTGGTACCTTATCAACCTAGAATTTTTTACTGATGTTGTGTTTCCCACCCATTATATACCAATGATATATCATTTAACAATGGTATGTTGGTGGTATATCATCCACCCAAATTTTTGTGGTGGGAGTATATCATCCACAATGAAATTGATGTTTATTATCATCTAAATACTATTAGTTAGAGTTGGTATATCATTTACCCGAGGAGTTTGATATGGGTGGTTCCATGTTCACCCATGGAGTATCATGATTTTTGTGCATCATACAACTGTGATGTTTATTAGCGGTATATCATCCACATGAGAAAAAATAGTGGTGTAATATTATCCACCTATAGTGGTAATACCTCATTCACCATGTGATTATTTATTCTCCATTGTTCTTTAATTGGTCGTATATCATTCATCAGGAGGAGTTATGATATTGATCCATCATCCACCATGTGGTATAAGATAGGGACAACTATTTACATTGATGAAGAGACAAGGTGTGATATATCATTTATCCTTGAGATGTTATCAGAACATGGATATATCATAACATTATATCATTAGTTGGAAAAAATATCGTCACCTATAGCTTTCATCCATACCATTTTATAATTTTACATTTTATTTTTTTCTTCATTATCATTCCATATAGAGCATAAAATTGTAATTACTAGAATTTCACAGGGACATAATTGGTTGTTTCTTCCTATGTTATAATTACACTACACATTAGCACCCTATTAAACATAAAATCATTATGTTTTGTGATGAAAGTATGGGAAATGATCCGTATTTGGATAGTTGAGCTGATATGTCGAGACCATGTTGGGAGATGGGATGAGACGAAAACATGGGATCAATTTTATTGATATATCCCATATTTTTTTATTTTTTACCATGATGTATAAGATTCTACCATAGGATATCCTCTGTATACATTCGTAACTTTTATAACAATACATAAATAATTTTGATAGAGATGGAGAGTTGATAATTACTGTTTATGGACCATGATTCTAATACCTACATACATATTGTTCTAATTTTTGGATAATTATTATTCTTATTACTTATTTTTTGATTTTAGTTCTTTTTACCCAATAGGGTATAGTATTACCATCATATACATCAAATATTTTCATTATTAAAAATCATATGATGTATAAGCAGGAACATATAAGGTATGTATTTTTCTCGGTTCGGCCACGGTGGGGGTGAATCATGTCGAGGAAATTATACATACATACATTCATACATACATAGACATATATACATATATAAAATCACAAAATCACACATATGTTTGTGTGTATCTAATATACTATATTATATCTAAATTATAATATATATGTTACTATATATTTTTTATGAATTATATTTACACATACACAAACATATAATGTATATATACAAAAGTTTTTATAATTCTATAGTTATAAAAATATTAATGCCTACGTCTGTTTAGTATATATTAAATATAGGTTAGAATATATATATACATATATTGTTTATATATATTATAAAAATAATATATATATATATATATATACATTCACACATGTGGGTGTTTGTGTGTCTACAAATTTAATTGTAATAAAGTACAAAAAAACTATTTTTTATTGATTATATAAATTATTAATAAAACTTATTATCATAATCTCTATAAACATTGACAAAGGTGGATCTTTATCAGAGATAAATAAAGTTTAATAATGAAAAACAATTCTTAGTGATTTTTAGCACAGATTATACATGAATATGTGGTAGTGATTTGATTTAAATTAATCATTATATTAAGTTTTATGCTTTTTGAAGGCTATAATTTTGTTACATAAGAAATATGATTTATGTCTCTAGGTCAAGATAGTTTATTTGTTATTGATTTTTTTGTGAAGTTGCATTATTTTTTGTCAAGGTCATATAGAACCCTTTCAAAATAATGGCTTGGGGTGTGGTGGATTGGTTAATAATTTTAGCGATTTATTTGTATCACCATTTTATTGATTGTTGTATATTTTATGGTATTGATGAAGAAGGAAATTTTTCTACTTAGAGTGTGATAGTAATTTTTTTATTTAATATTTTTATATAATGGCTAATAGTGGTTATAAAATAATATAAAAAGTGGGGTTTTTCAACAGTTTTAAAAAAAGTTCCCCTTTCCCACTTCAAAAGACCACATTTTTATAATGGTTTTTTAATCCACTATTAGAATTTTAATATCACATGAATTTCTAATGGATAAAACCCATACTTAAATCTTCAAATTTTCAAATAAATAATAAGGATAATATATTATTTACTAATATAATTTCGACTACATTTTAAAAATAAATATTTATAATTTATATTAATTATGAATTGTTGAGAAATTTATTTGGTTTAATTTAAAAAGTGGTTAAGATTTTTTTTTAATTTTGTTGCATTGCTTAGTTTAGTTTAATTTAATTGTTTTAATTTAGAAAGTGGTTATGATCACTCGAAAAAAGGATTAAAAATTGTATTATCAGTACAAAGAGTGGTCAATCAGTGTTCACAATTCTGTTTCAAGAAATCCGTGCAATCAATTATATCTCTTTGGTAGTTATTAGATTAAAGCAGAATAAAGGATAATAAAATGTAGAGGATAACATATTTTTTAACTAGGTTTACCTACATAAGGATGATTATATACCCAGTGTATGTTTGTTGTATCCTAAGAAAACAAGGGTTTACTATTAATATGAAGATATATATATATATATGAAAGGTTATGATCTATACCCTATTAAAAATAATGGAACCATATAGTTATTTACATATTGATTCTTGTTGAATAGAAACACAAAAAGATCTTTGAATATAAATTTCCTTTTGGAATCTAGTTCTCTAGTGAAACTGAATGAATTATATCTTTTTTTCTTCTCAATACAACAAAACATGGTTGTTCTCATCACCGATAATATCTATGCTCAAAAATTCATCAATTCTATAGTATCTACCCAACATCATATTTTCATTTACATTAAAATATATTCATTGAAACTATGTGAATATGATTTCAAAAATTCACAAAACATGAATTCTCCATAAGTCTCAGCCTATAGACATGATAAGATTACTTCAAATGATATAAAAAAAGGGTGGAACCATTATTATTATTTAACTTGAATTTAAATAATTGTAAAATCACAGAAAAATTACAAGATCCTTCTATAATTGTGGATCCTCATGTTTTGTTGAAAACTCCTCAACATCTTCCTTCTTCCATAACTCACGACAATGTGATAGTCTCTTCAGGTCATAGTTATATGAAAAAAATTGAATCCATTTTCCCCATAATTATCACCTTTTATATAATTAGGATAATATTTATTTACTAATATAAAATCCAATATATTTTAAAAAAAATACTTAAAATTTATATTTATAATGAATTGTTGAAAAAAATATTTGGTTTAATTGAAATAGTTGTAACAATTTTTGATAATTTTGTTGCATTATATAGTTTAGTTTAATTAAATGAAATTTATTTTAATAGTTTTAACAATATAAAATAAAATTGTACTATTATAATATATATATATATATAATAATAAAATTATTAGGGATGTGGGCCAAAGGTCACTCGAAAAAAGGATTAAAAAATGTATGATCAACAAAAAGAGTGGTCCATCAGTGTTCACAATTCTTTTTCACAAATACCATGCAATCACTTATATCTATTCCATAGTTATTAGATTAATCCAAAACAATGGATAATAAAATATATAGGATAACATGTTTGTTAACAAGGTTCACCTACATAAGGATGATTATATCCTCAGTGTATGCTTCTTTTATCCTAGGAAAATAGGGGTTTACTATTAGTATAAAGAGATAGATATCTGAAAGGGTATGATCTATAACCTATTAAAAATTATTTTAACCATCATGTTATTTACATATTAATTCTTGTAGAGCAGAACACCAAAAGTTCTTTGAATATATATCTTTATTTGGAATCAGGTTCAACAGTGAAATTGAATGAATAATAGCTTTTGTTCCATCTCAATACAACCTTCCATGGTTGTTCTCATCACCAATAATATCTATGATAAAAAATTCATCAATTCTACTGTGTCTACCCAACATTATATTTATAATTAATATATATTCATTCAAACAATGATAATATGATTTAAAAAATTCACAAAACAAGAATTCTCCATCAGTCTCGGCCAATACACATGATATGATTACTTCAAATGATATCAAAAAAGTGTGGAACAATTATTCTCATTTAACATGAATTTAAATAATTGCAACATCATATAAAAATAACATGATACCTCTAAAATCTTGGATCGTCATTTTATGTTGAAAACTGGTCCACATCTTCCTTTTTCCATAACTCACCATGTGTGATAGTCTCATCATGTCATAATTTTATGAAAAAATACATAATCAATTTTTCAATTAATTATCACCTTTTATATCAGCGTGAAATATATTTCCTCTTCACATTGTGTAGCCACCACATTCATCATAACACATATAAACATTGTCCTAATTAATAATTATAGACAGACTTATGACTTTTTTATAATTCAAAAATTGCATAACAACTCTTTAACAAAATATTTTCATTAGAAAATAAATTATGGAATATAAACAGGTCTTCCTATGTAAATGTTATTTTCTCAAAAATAAATTATTCTATTATAGTTTGGGTGTCACTTACAATAAACTTAATTATTTCCCATATGAACTTCAGATTTAGACATTCAATCTCACAACGACTCAACTCAATATGTGGTTTAATCATATTAGGTATAACATGACTCTATAGATGTTATTAAAGACTCATTCAAACCCAGTTTTTACTCAACCAAGCTACCTATAAACTCATTTCATTTTTGATTTTATTGAACCAAAGTAAATAATTAATAATTTTCATAATAATCATCCTTAAAGGATGTTATCCAGCGAGTCCCTCTAGCGTCTCATGTGTCTTGCTTCACAGACATCACCCTGGATCTACCGGCTGAGTTTCAGGGGTTTTGGGTCTTGCAGATGGGTCTGGGCCATCTCCATAGATTCTACTTGTTTTCTTCTCATATGATGCTGATCTACTCAAATGGAAGATGGTATCTTGATTCGGCACCGAAAACCCCTTTCTACCCTATATTAATAGTTTCATGGATTCATGGGGTTTGGATACACTGGCTTGGGTCTTTTCTCTCAGACAGAGATCTTTCTGTGTGGTCTTGCATCAGAGGCAGACTTCATCCAGTCTTGGTGTAAGGCCCCAAAGTCTATGGGTAAGTGGCGGCATGTTCTATCTCGATTTTCTATAGATGTTCACCATGGTAAAGATTCATTATGAGCTACAATTTTGGTTCATCTCCTAGGGATTCCCCTCCCTTTACTAAATGGGTATTTCCAGTGAACCATTGGGAACTCGTTGGGGAGGTTTTTGTATGCAGATGATCCAACAGTTAGCCTGGTTGAGTCCTCTTTGCCAAAGATCTGTGTTGGTGTGGATATCTCTGCACCTCTTCCTGACAGAATCTCCCTAAGAGTGCAGGATGCCTTCATCCGGTCCCAGCCACTTCTCTTCCCCTTGACCCACTAGGTGTGCTCATACATTCAATTTCAATGCCATTCCCTTCCCATTTTCATACAGAAACGTGGTGCTCAGGTTGGTTGGTCCCCATTGTCTCTGAGTCTTCCCCTTCCTCATTGCAGCCAGTTTTTCTTTCTCTTTCCTATCCTCTGACACCTTCATGGGCCCCGTTGGTTCCTCTTGTGCCCACTTCTGCCCCAATGGAGAGCACCTACATAATCTTGGCCATCTCCACCTTCCACCCGTTTTCTGTTAGAATAACTCATGTGATTTAATTTAATATTATTATGATGGGATATTAAGGGATAAAACTTTCAATTAATGGACTTTGACTGTTAATTATGTAACCACCTTTATAACTACTTTGTCCCTATTTAAATAGTCTTGTCCTTTCCAATTAACACTCAATCAAATTCTAGTATGTTCCATCAATTTTTTCTATGGATTATAAAAGAGGCAGAGGATAGAAATCCTTTTATGTGGGAGAAAATCAAGGATATTAAAATCTAAAAGATCACGTGGATCAAGGTATGTTTTATCTTATTTTAAATTTCGTTTATCAATGTGATAAACACCGATATTTATGATCCTAAAATAAATGAAATTAATTTAGATGTGGTATTAGAGGAGGGTTAAGAAATCACTGTTTTTTCTATGTATAAATTTAATATGTGTTGTGTAAAAATAAGAATAAATAATGAGGATTACATTCTGCATGTAACTTGTTGCGTTAGATCAGTTTTCTTTTCTTATTATTTTAAATCGTCGTTAATATTAATAATAATAGTATGTGGTGGAAATTTTTTTGAAACCTGAATATGGTGTGAAATTTATTAATATTATTATTATTAAATGAGAATATGTTACCTCTCTCATCAATCATGGGGTGTTTTGTAGTGTTGTTTCATTGTTTAATAATCATTGTGCAATTAATATTATTATTTTTAAATTACGAAATCCACTGCACATTTGTATTTCTCTTCCCTAATATGAAGTGCCTATTTTGTGGGAATCTCAATATGAGGCATCTTCTCCTTGATTTTAGATTACGAAATCTCCCTTTTAGTTATTTATTTTCTTTGGTAATAGAATAAATTTTATATTTAAAAATGTTTTAATGTTGAGAAAAAAGGATATGGTTTCCCACCATTATGAAATGGTTTTAAAGGTGACATATTAACATTTTTATTATTATTTATTTATCATTTTTTTTCATTGGTTTTCAAACCCTAAAAAAATTGTTATAAAAAAATGATTTGTCATTATTTGAAATAATTATTGGAGTTTCAAATTTTACGTCAAAACAAATTAAATAATGATAAAAAAATTGGATTTATGTTTATTAAAATTTATTTTTATTTATAACTATGTTATGATAACGATATTTTTTATTTGTAACATTATTGCATGGGAGTTTATAATCACCAAAGTGGTCAAATCATAATGTTAAAATGTTTCAAAAAATAATTAAAAAATATAACAAATAAAATTCTAAAAAAATTATGTTAAAAATGATATATATTTATTTCTAATAAATTTGATACTATTATGATATTTGATGAGTAATTAAAATTCATTATTATAAGATATTTATTAATTTCCCAAAGGAAATTTTTATATTCTTTTAATTTTTGAATATAACTGTTGGTAATATATATTTTTCATTATGAGATGTATTTATATATCCGAAGATAATAAATAAATCTAATTGATGCGTATATAATTTCCAAATAATGTTATTTATAATTAGTATCAATTATGTTTGTGTATTAGTGTTTTACCCAAAAGAGAACACTAATACACATTTATGTTAAATAATTTTTCTCAATCATTGTATTATTATTATTTCAATACATTAATTTTACACATGTATTAATTATATTTAGATTTTCATCAGCATTTCACTCACATACATCATATGTTCCAATATTTAATTGAATAAATTTCTCTGATTGGAGTGAGAAAATCTAATTTCACCTTGGTGTATTGGATCATGATTTAGCACTCTGAGTAGAGAAACCCTCTACTACAACGGATGAGAGTAGCGATGATGATAAAGTCTATTATGCATCATGGGAAAGGTCAAACAGATTATGTTTGATGTTCTTGTGAATGAGCACAGAATGTAATATCAAGTTAGGTCTCCCTAAAATTGAAAGTGCAAAAGAATTTATGAAATCTGTGGGAGACCGATATAAATCTGCTGCCAAATCTCATGCTAGGACATTAATGAGTACATTGACCACCATTAGGTTTGATGGTTCTCATTCCATGGATGAGCATGTCATTGAAATGAAAAATATTACAGCAAGACTTATGTATTTTGGAATGGAAGTAGATGAAATATTCATTGTACAGTTTGTCGTATACTCATTATTGTCTGAGTATGGGCCATTCCAAATGAACTACAACACCATGAAAGATAAATGGAATGTGCATGAAATTCAAAGTATGTTAGTTCAAGAGGAAACACATTTAAAGAGTCAAGGAATCCACTCCATCCGTTATGTGCATCATCAAGGAGGAAAGAAGCATTAAATATAGAATCATGGAAAGGGAAAGGGACCATTGAAGGATAATGATTCTTTTAACAAGAACAAGAAGAACCGAAATAATGATAAATTCCATTTCTGTGGGAAGGTTGTACATTTCCAAAAGGATTTTCTGAAATGGAATGCTTGGTTTGAAATGAAAGGTATTCCTTTAAACCCAAATCACATGCCCAATTGAATAGTTTATCTTCATGGGGAATAGAGTTAAGGTTCCAGTTGAAGCTGTTGGGACTTATCGGTTAATCCTTGATAGTGGATATAGTTTGGAATTATGTGAAACCTTTTATATAGCTAGTGTATATAGAAATATGGTTTCTTTGTAAAACATGTTGTTGTTGGATACTTTTTTAATTTTGGGAATGGATATTCTAGTTTGTTTAAGGATACACTCATGATTGGATCTGGTTTATTAGAAGACGGTTTATATAAAATTAAACTTGATAACATGTATGTTGAAACACTTATGACCATGCATCATGAATCTGGTACTAAACGTGGTTTAGTAAATGAAAAGTCTTCTAATTTATGGCATAAATGTTTTGGTCATATTTCCAAAGAAATATTTAAGATATTGAATAATTTTGAAATCTTTCCAAAATTTTATTTTACCAACATAAATTTTTTTGTGGATTGTATTAATGGAAAACAAACAAAACAAACAAAGAATGGTTTCATAAGAAGTACTCAAAACCTTGAGATCATAAATATCGATATATGTGGAAATTTTGATGTCAATTCATTCAGTAAAGATAAATATGTTTCACCTTTATTGATGATTTTTCAAGTTATGGATATGTCTATTTATTACATGAGAAATCTCATGCAATAAATGCCTTGGAAATTTATGTAAATGAAGTTGAAAGGAAATTAGACAAAAAGGTGAAGGTCATAAGGTCTGATAGGGGTGGTGAATATTATGCAAAATTTTATGAAAGTGGAAAAAACACTGGTCCATTTGCAATGTTTCTAGAAAGTCATGGAATATGTGAACAATATACTAGGCCTGGTACACCACAACAAAATGGGGTAGCCGAAAGGCGTAATAGAACATTAATGGATATGTTTAGGAGTATGTTATGTAATTTTTATTTACCCTTATCTTTGTTGATGTATTCTTTAATAACTATATTGTATTTATTGAATAGGGTTCCAAGTAAAGAAGTTCCAAAGTCTCCTTTTGAATTTTGGACTGGTAGAAACCCTATTTTAAGACACCTGCATGTGTGGGGTTGTCCGGAAGAAATAAAAGCATATAATCCACAATAAGGATAACTTGATGCAAGAACAATCAGTGGAAATTTCAATTGTTATCTAGAGAAAATAAAGGGGTAAACATTTTATTGTCCGAACAATAGTATGAGAATTGTTGAAACTAAAAATGATAGATTTATCGAGAATGGTGAATCTAGTGGGTGTGAAGTTCCCCAAAATGTGGAAATTAAAAAAGTTAGAATTCATGTTCCATTTTATTTTATTCCAAATTCACATGTTGTTGTTCCTCAAATTATTGGATCACAAAAAAAATCATGTAGAACCACAGTAGAATGTTTCCTAAATTCACAATGAAGAAATGGTTGAAAACCACAAGAAATAGTGTTAATAAGATTCCAATGGGAAAGAAGGATAGTTTTTTCTGATTATTATGTGGTATATCTACATGAAATAGAAAATGATTTTGGAATTAATAATGATCCAGTTTCATATTCTCAAGCCATCAAGTGTGGGAATTATGATAAATGGTTAGATGCCATGAAATGAAAGTTGAATTCCATGGAACAAAATAAAGTTTGGGACCTTATGGAATTTCTTGAAGGATGCAAGAGAGTTGGATGTAAATGGGTCTTCAAAACCAAATATGACTCTCTTGGTAACATTGAATTATATAAGGATAGACTTGTTTCTAAAGGATTCACTGAAAAAAGTGGTGTAGATTATATGGAAACCTTCTCACTAGTTTCTAAGAAAGATTCTTTCAGAATTATTATGGCATTGGTAGCTCATTATGATTTATTGTTACATCAAATGGATGTTAAAACAACCTTTCTAAATGGAAACATAGAGGAATATTTATATATGGAGAAAACAATGGGTTTTTCCTTTGATGTAAAGGAATATATGGTATGTAAATTAATTAAGTCAATATACGAACTTAAACAATAATCCCGACAATGGTATGTTATGTTTAATGATACCATTGTACCTTTTGGATTTAAGGAAAACAATGTTGATCAGTGTATATATCAGAAGATTTGTGGGAGTAAATTTATATTCTTGATTCTATATGTTGATGATATATTGCTTGCTGCAAATGATCTTGGTTTATTATATTAGACCAAGATATTCCTATCTAATAATATTGTAATGACATACATGAGAGAAGCTATGTATGTGATAAGAATAGTAATATTTCTTAATAGAACTCAAGGTATATTGGGTTTATCACAAAATTCATACATCATTATGATTTTAGAGAGGTTTAGGATGGAAAAATGTTCAGAATCACTGATTCCAATTCAGAAAAGAGAAAAATTTAATCTCAGTCAATTTCGTAAAAATAATTTCGAACGAAATCAAATATAAGAAATTCCTTATGCATCTGTTGTTGGAAGATTGATGTATGCTCAAACATGTACATGGCCAGATATTAGCTTTGCAGTCAGTATGTTTGGAAGATACCAATGTAATCCTAGACTCGATCATCAGAGAGATGTAAAAAAAGTTTTATGATATTTGTGAGGAACAAAGGATCACATGCATACTTATAAAATATCCAATGATCTTTAGGTGATTGGATAATCTGATTCAAAAATTACCAGTTGTTTTGATACAAGAAATTCTAGTTTTGGTTATGTCTATCTTCAAGCCAAAGGATCAATATCATGGAAAAGTGAAAAGCAATCAATAATAGCTTCTTTGACCATGGATGTTGAATGTGTAGCATTCTTTGAAGCTACAATTCAGGTTACATGGTTGCAGGACTTTATTTTAGGACATGGAATTGTTGAAAGTATCTCCAAGCCCATGAAAATTTATTGTGACAATACCGTAGAAGTATTCTTTCCCAAGAATGACTGATATTCCAAAGATTCTAAACACATGGAATTAAAGTACTTTGCAGTAATGGAGGAAGTTCAAATATGTAAGATGTCAATGGAACATATTAGAACAAATATTATGATATCCGACCCTTTGATGAAAGGGGTTCTTCAAAAGACATTTATTGGACATGTTTAATGTATGGGAATTATCATTGAGTAGGATTCATTGTATTTATTGAATGTTATGATTATTACAGTTGACACTTGGACTTATAAATGGTTTGATCATGTAGTCTGTTTTTCAATAAGTATAAATGATTGGATTCAATAATTATAGCATACACATTCTTTAATAATGGAATTATTTTTGGAAAAATTATATATATATATATATATCCTATTTTAATTGTGATATGGAAAATACTAATAACGTAGTACATGGAAGGGGTATATTAATAGAGAATATACAACTGCCATGACTCATGTGGACATCATCAATTATTATGATGAATGTTGTATACATGATAGAATAAATATAAATTCACATAAATGACCGATTAAATATTAAATATCATAAATAAATATCACATGAGTTAAGTGGGAGAATGTTAGAATAAATCACCTGATTTAATTTAATATTATTATAATGGGATATTAAGGGATAAAATATTTAATTGATGGAATTTTATATTTAATTAAGTAACCACCCATATAACTACCATATCCATATTTAAAGGGTCTTGTCCTTGCTAATTAAGACCCAATCTAATTGAGGTACGTTCCATCAATTTTTGTTGTAGAAGAGAAATGTGTTAGAGGATAGAAATCCTTTAATGTGGGAGAAAGTCATGGAGATTCAAATCTGAAAGATCTCATGAATCAAGGTATGTTTTTTCTTATATTCAATTTTTTTTATCTTGGTGATAAATACAATTTTAAAGATCCTAAAATAAATGAAATTAATTGACATTTTGGACCCACCCCTTCTTGCATGCCCCTGGTTCTCTCCTCGGCACCCGCTTTTAATACCCATCTAATGAATCGCAAGGGAAAGGAGGTCCTTATATATGAATATTTGGTTTCCCCTGGATTCGTGGTCCTTCTTTTTAGATTGAGTTTATCCCCAGATACCTATTCAAGCCCCCTGTTTCTGCTGCTTGAGTTGTATGTTTGTCGTACTTCATCTCTTCCTTCCCTCAGGCCGTGGGGTCCCTGGTCAAGGACCCCCCCTAAAACTGATGGTTTCACCATTCCATTGGGGATGCAAAGAGTTTTTTTGAGTCCTTTCCAGCTGGTTCCCTTACTTGGATAATAGAGTTTCCCCCTTTTGAGGCATGCTCTTCAACTCTTTTGGTTTCCCCTAGCAGTCCTGGTCCCCTAGACCCCTCTACCCCTATAGCGTCAAAAGTCTATTCTCAACCCATTTTGAACCATACCATTCCAAACTAAAGGGAATCACCCTTCTTCTCATCCCACTGATGTCATGATATCAAGGGACAAAGTCATGCTACCTCATTTTTAATCATACCAATAATCATTTGGAACGCCCATGGCCTAGGAGCCAGTGGAAAAAGTGATTTCTAGGACATTAAATCCCACCCCCACAAAGACATGGTTGTTTTTTATTTGGAACCGAAGTAGTCATCCTCCAAATTTGAAGAGTTTGTGAGGAGGATGAATCTCAGCACCTGCATGCATACAGTCTGAACCAACCAGAATATACGGATCTTCTGAAACTCATCTACCTATGTTAACTTGATTAAAGCATCAAATCAGTGTTTATCCACCAAAATAATCACTAGGCCTTCTCATTTCTTTATCACATTTGTGTATGGAAGATGTGATGCTATGAAGAGAGAATATTTATGGAATGATCATAATGCTTTTGACCCGAGGGACTCTCCTTCATTGGTTGGAGGTGATTTTAAAATCATTTTTGATCCTGATGAAAATAAGGGGAGTGAATCATTCCCCCACAACGCTAGTGAGTATTTTGTTTAAATCATGCCATGTAAGGGTCACATGGATATGGGATTCACAAGTGACTAGTACAAAAGGTGTAATAATCAAAGAGGAGGTCAGTGCACCTGGTGCCGACTTGATCGTTGTCTTGCTAATGTCTAAGTTGTTTCAGCATTTCCCAATTCTAAAGCATCACAGCTTGTTCATATCCTATCTGATCACTCCCCTATTCTGGTCTCACTCTCCCCATTAAAGAATTAGAACTAGCGTTGTGTCTTTTCTCACACCTGTCCCAACCATCCAGGCTTCCAATAGGAAATCAAGGACTCATGGAACCAATGTATTATAGGAACTGGACGACTGGCTTTACACAAAAAACTATGAGGACTGGAAGGTGATCTCCCAGAATGGATGAGCAGACATCCACCCCCTGACATAGTGTCTTGAATTCTCTTTCAAATGAAATCGAGACCATGGAAATCTGTTTATAGTTCGATTGGTCAGATGACTTGTTTGAGGAACTCTCTTAAAAGAGGGCCAAAAATAGGAAATGGTTCTACAGGAAGAAAAAAGGGCCCACGAACAAGAACATATAAAGTGGATTCAATAGGGATACCTTAACTCTGCTTATTTCCATTGGTTCATTAAGGATAAACAAAGGTTGATCTGGCTGAACATATGTCTCTAATACAATAGCTTCACCGATGATAGGGACCTTATTGGGAGAATTTCTTAGTCACATTTCAAAGACCTTCTAGGAGGCCCTAATCCTTACATGATGTGTGTTATCCAAACAGTCATGGGATTTTTTTGGAGGTGATCCCTATAACCATTTGTAGACAGAATAATGAACATTTTTTTTCTACACCAAATGAGAAAGAGATTCATGAGGCAATGTTGAGCATTAATATGGAGAGTTCCCCAAGGCCTAATGGATTTTGGAGGGCGTTCTATAGAGTGGCATGGGACTCGATGAAGGGTGTCTTGATTGCGGTAGTCCGTGATTTATCTAAGGGTGGGTTCCAGCCTCTAGTAGAATACGACACCACCTTGGTACTGATTCCTAAAATATCTGATCCAACATCCATCCACCACTACAAGCCCATGAGTATGTGTAATGTATTATATAAAATCCTGGAAACGATCATCAATAGGGTAATTATAGCCCACCTTCCCACCCAGATCATGTAGGAGCAGCATGGATTCAGAAAGGTATAATCTATTTCGTGGGTGATCACTCTGGCACAAGATGTTATTGGTGATCTTAACATGAAGGATCATGGATAAAATATTATCATTAAGATGGAAATATACAAGGACAAAAATCGCATGGAGTGGAGTTTTATCATCAATGTACTTGTTAGAATGGGTTTCTATTCTTGGTTTATTGATTTAATTTTTAGGTGTATCAGTTCTTCTTGGATTTCTTTTCGTTTCATGGGAATGCATCACGACTTCTTTAAGACGGTTCATGTTATAAGAAAAGGGACCCCCTTTTACTGAGCATCTTCATCAGTGCCCAATAAATTCTCAGTTGGAATATCAATTTTGGCATCAGGGATGGTTCCATTTATCCTTACTTGTGTCTGCATATGTATAACTACATTTCTCACATTATTTTTGATGATGACACCCTCATCCTTCTCAAAGAAAATCAACATTCTATTTGGGGATTAAATAGGATCTTGTAGGATTACAGCTGCAATGGAGGCCAGTGCATTAACAGTTGAAAGCACACCTTCTACATTAGGAACCGATGCTTCGTTTCTTGAAGAGCCTCAATGAGTAACCACCTGAACATGAATCACAACTCTTTCCCAATAAACTAAGTAAGTGCTCCCATTTCTCTAGGCCGGCCATGAGTCCAATTCCTTGAACCAATAATTTCTCAGATTACTAATAGGGTCACGAACTGGAAGAGCTAGTTCTTATCGCTTGGAGGTTGGATCACCCTAGTAAATATCATCTTCACCTCTATCTCGGTCCATGCGCTTTCTTCCATTAATGTCCTGAAGGGTGTTCTTTCTAGTATCGACAGTATCATGGTCCCATTTTTCCAGGATGCTCATTCATATAGAAAGAACCATTTGGCTTCTTGGGTGAGACTCTCCAAGCCACTAGAGGAGTCAGGTATCACTAATAGGAGCCTCTCAGGTACACTTAATACCTTGAATTCTAAGATCACAAGGGATATCATCAAGGCCCGATCTCTGTGGGGTGGGATTATGGATTCATGATATAAAAATATTGAGGGTATATGGGCTAGTCGTGGAACATCTATTTGGCCTGTGGTTGCCCTGCTAGTCGAGTCTCTGTAACGGTACTCCAGATGGATTGTCAGGAGAGGGGAGATCTCTTTTTTTTTTGCACCACAACTACTCTGGCTGGTGTCTTGGATTCCCAGGATGCCCTACTACCAATTATTCCATATGTTATGATTATTGTATCCCACCTTCATTATGGTGGTTCTGCATAGAATCCAACATGAAGTTTTTTACTTCATTGTCATGAATGATGATCAGGGTAATTGTTCCATCACAACATCGAGTTATGGTGTTTTTTCAATGTAGGACTTCCAAATTATCTCTTAGAATTTGGACCAATATAATGAATGGGGGTAAATCTCTAGCTCAAATAAATACTTGCAAAATATAATTTCATCATTTGGAGGATCAGAAACCATGCAATTCCAATAGAAGATAGTGTCAGATGGATGGGAATTCATATGTTGTCATGTTTCTCTAGTTGTAGGGTGCATATGGAGGAATCCACAGATCTCTTGTTCTTTATAAGAGACTAGGCCAATGCAATACGGTCGGATTTCAGTGACTTCTTAGGCTGGGTATCTACAGACCAAAGGGTGTCTACCTTCCTTGTGATATTGTTTCACGGTGTAGGTGGTTAAGGGCCGGAGTTGAAGGCTCATGCCTTGGTCCTTGAGGCATGTTTTCGGTGAATTAGGACAAATCATAACAAGACTATCTTTGTGATGGCCACCTATTAACAATGGTTGGTGGTTGAATGAGTTAAGTGTTTGATGATAGATCTGGTCTACCTAGGAAATGGATGGTAGGATGCCCCCACCATAAGGTTATTTTCATAACATAATCAGTCAGCAACCCCTATCAGTGAGAGAAAACAGGGGCAGTGGGTTTGATGGAACCCACATACATTGGGACTTAAACTGAACACCAATGTTTCAGGAACTATGTGAACTTTTATTGGGGGTGGGTTGATATGCGATAAGATGGGTGTGTTTATGGATGATTTTTTCGCACACTATGGAACGTTTCACTCGTTGAAAGATGAAGCCCTGGTGATTCTCTCTAGTCTCCAACTGTCCAGGCAGAGGAACATTATCCTAAGTGCAGTGGAAACTGAATCCATAATTATCTAAAACTATATGTTATGTATGTTCCCCATCCCATGGTCCATATCTTACATCATAATGAAATTCCTCAGTCTCATGGATGGTATCAACGATATTCTATATACATTGTGTTAGGAGAACAAGGTTACTAACTTTCTTATGTTCCAGTCTACCCATGGGGGGAACACCCTTTGCTCTCTCGATATTGTATCAATATTTACGTAGGGGGAGAACCTGGCCAGAGGGATTGTTCTTGGGCTCTACTATTTCATGCATCAAAGTTCCATGTTTTGAATGTTTTCTCTTTGTCTTTGAATAAAATATTTAAAACTTTGATAATGATTAAACAAACGACACCCTTCTTAGACACATCAATCATAATACATAGCTTCATAACCTATGGAAGGTAATATATGAATGTTTGATATCTAATTATACATAAGTGTAACCAAGGGATACATGTATGAATATCATAGTGGTATGAGAACATGATCATAATGTTATAAAAAAATACCCTACATATCCTAAGATCAGAAACATAAATAATGGAATAAATCATGGAAGTTCATATTAAATAAATCATAATAAAATATACAACGTGGACTATGAAATCATATCATATTAATGAGACATGTAAATTTAGTGTACATAGAATCATATAAAACTCAATTTAAAGAATTCATACCATGACCTTCATAACATGTTAGGAATGAGATAATCACCTGTGTACCTGATTTTGGCTTGGGATTCCCTCCCATATACCTTCTAGTTTTTGGGATTAGGATTCCCACTCATGTACCCTCAACCTTTAGGATTTGGATTCCCTCTCATGTAACCTATTTTTTTGGTCATGGGATACCCTCCTGTGTAACAAATTATTTTGGGAATGGAAAATTCCACAAATTTACCATCTTTATCCCTTATTGGGATGCCCTCCCAAGTACCCTTTGATCTCATAAAAAATTAATCATTACCAATGCATTGGAGGGAGGTATAGGTCCCACCCATTTCATAATTAAATCATACACAAAATACGATACAAAATATCATCATATCATAAAACATGAAAAGAGATGAGTTTTATAAACCAGAAATCTTATCCTAAAAAATGAAATCAGAATCATTAACATTTCATCACATCATTACCTCTGGAAACTATATAGGTTTCATAACATTTCCATCAAATCATATCCCATGAAAAAGTGGGTTTTATAAGAATATAATACATGAATGAGAAATAGGGTTCATAAATATATAACCTATGAATGTGAAATGGGGTTCATAAACATAATTCCATCAAAACATAAATAATTTAGAAAAATAATATGAATAGAACCAGTGAATAATTACACATAATGACATGAGTAGCATCAATTGATGTCATCATTGAAGAAAAATAATTTTGAAATGTTTTTAAAAATATTTTTCACGGAAAATACCATTTATTCTTGGAAATGTATTTTAAAACATGATTCCTTAAGAAAACCATTTTCTTTGAAATTTCATGGAAAACATAGAAATACGGATAGAAATCATTTTTAAAAAATTTAAACATAAAATATTATAGTGGAATCTCAAATACATTTTAAAAACAATATCCTTGAAAATAGAAAAAATAAGCTTTAAAATATTTTGAAACCCATTTATTTGAAAACACTTTGAAAACTTATAAGGAAAGCATATAAATTTTCTGAAAACCATTTTCATTTTAAAAAATTAAATAATTTTGAAATTTTTTTGAATAAAAAATATGATAATAAATTATATAATTATGAAGAATAAATTATTTTAAAATAAAATATATTTAGAAGGAAATATAATTCAAGCAGTAAGAAAAAAATATATTATGATTTTCATAAGAATCTTTTATTAGTTATTTTAAGTATCAAAGAGTGTAATAATTGTACCATTAATTATATATAACATTCATATCCAGAGGGTTACAATATTTGTGAGATTTATTGAGATACGAATCATAAGAATTCAATAATTGAAGAATAATCGTAAAAAATCTTGTTAAATGATGGGCCTATATAGATAAACTGTTACAACTATTGTAACGTTGTATCATAAAATAATGGAAGAATAATGTTACATGATGCGTAAAATATTATAAAAATTAATATATTCGTGTTCTAAAGTTCTAAATACATTATACACACTACATGAAAAAATACAGTTACATTGCATGGAATGTGTCTTAGAGAAGTAAAATCTCAACAAAATTACTTTATTGATTTGTTATCAATTGAAACATAATACCCAAGAAGGAAATATCATCAAATCCACAGGTATATACCCATAAATTTTATCTACAAGAGTAATATAATAGATAAATAGGATGCATACAAACCAAAAAAATTGAAATTGGTGGTGAATAATTCATGTTTCTCATATAAATAAAATGTTAATTGAAATTCCCTTACATTGTGTCTTGAATCTCGTAACACCAGCTGAGAACTCCGCTAAATAGGGTATGTCCTTTAGTTTTCACCAATGAGATACATTGGTTGGATGTATTCCGAAAGAGAGGATTCAAGGAGGAATAGAGGGTTTTTTTGTGTAAATTGGGAAGTTCTTGGATAATCCTATGTGGTTTGAGAGGTGCGATGAAGGGGATATTTCATGCTTATTAATAGTGGAGGATGAGTGGAACTCCAGAAAATACCAAAAGGTATACAATAATGGGAGGTCTACAAAGCCAATTGTTCCTCTAAAATTTTAAAATAATTTAATAAAGGTGAACCATGGTTGAAAAAAATCCACATCACAAAAAAAGAAGTTCATATTAATATTTTTTTTCCTTTACTCTATATTTTTAAACTTTTATAATATTGAATTTTATTAACGAATCTAATATTCTAAGAGAAGTAATCTAGCCAAAAAAATAAATTAAATATAGACTTATTATAGATAATATTCCCACTAAATTCTAAATATGATACGTAATTTAAAAAATAAACATACCATGGGTGTTGAATATTATTTTTAAAACAAGCACATGTAACGCACAAAAACAATGTTTTAATCGAGAATGTGCTAACAATGTTTTTAAAATATATGGGTAAATCTGACAATGGTAAATGATATGTTTGTCACTTAATGGACAATATATTATATATATTAACACTAAAAAATAACTTGCCAAAAGGTAGTATTTTATTGATTTAAAATCATTTAATAAAATATCATTTATTTAAAAATTACATAAATGAAAATTTTGAAATTATTTATTTAAATATATATTAATAAATATCAAAAAAATATAGGAATAAATGTTTATTAAATTAAAATATTTTTAACATTGTATTTTAATCTTAAAAAATTAATTTCAATAATTCATCCAATTTACTTCACTTTCTATATTTATACTATCATTTTTTAGTTAATTATGTACTAAATAACCACAACGTTTTCATTTCTTAAATATTATATATAACCTAATCATATGTATTAAATTATTAATAATTCATTATGATAAAAATTAATCATTTAATTTTAAAATGGATATTTATAACATAAAATATGTTGTTTTTTCATATCTCAATGTCTTATAAATATTAAAGGTGATGAATGTTCCTTTTTTTGTCATTTTATTTACTTAACATATGAAATAGAGAACTCTTATTGAATTCTATCTCAATATCTCACAAACATTGATCCATTAATCTATATAGTGTAAATATGGGCATTCAATGGATTTTGGACCAATTTCCAGTTCATTTTGGACTTTTAGATTATGGTTTAGTCCATAATTAAGCAAAATATTACCTTAATCATTGTGATTAATTTTTATCACATTCACTAATATTTTATGTCAAATAAATTAGTTAATATTATTAGAATAAAAATAACAGACTAATTACAATAGTGTATATCAATTTTTCAAAATTTGAATCATAGAAGTGGGAAAATTAAGATTAATTTTAATCCTCTAAGAATTGAGAGAAAATGATTTATTACAGTAAAAAACATTCAAAATTTCAATATATTTTTGTACTAATTTCCATATAAAAATGATTCAAATAACCTAAAATGGTTTAATATATATATATATAACTGATATATTTTGACATTGAATTCAAAATTAATATATGAATTAATTTTAATAATTATATAAATTGAATGGTACTTTTGAACTAAAATATAGTATTTTCACTAATCATTAAGAAATAAATTTTTTCTAAAAAATTACAAAAAAGTACCCCTAAGTCAATTTTGACATTTGGACTTCAAAATTAAACTCGGTTTTATTTAAATTTAATTTCTAAAAGTTTCTAAAGTTAATCTACTTATTCTTCACAAAAGGACAGGAAAATTAGTTAATTTGAGAAAATAGTATTTTTATTCATATAAAGGTTGTAACAAATAATATATTTTTCATAATAAATATATTTTATCTTTATAAAAATATTATAAACAATATTTTAAAATTAGTTTTTAATATTCATATATATACGTTTAATTTCTAGGTTATAACTATATCATTTAAATAATTTTAAATATAATTTGATGTTTCGTAGAAACTCAGGGTTGTGTGCATTGTACATAATAGAGGTGTTGTGTGTAACACAATCCAAATAGGTGTCTCGGGTAATGTTATACATGTTCTTGTCCCATGTAATTTATTCCAATATCATGTCTTGTGAAATTAATTTTTTAATTAGAGTAATGAAACACATCAAAGAAAAAAATATTCGAAAAATATATATATTTCACAAAATCATAAGTTTTTAGATTTTACCTTACATAAAATGAATTTATCCCTTGAAAATCATTAGGTCTATCAATGGTTTAATACTTGAAAATAAATTTCATATAAACCCACATCATAAGAATGAATACAAAAAACATACATTAAAAAGAGATAGTTTGAAAAAAAAATAGTTACCTGATTTAATATATAACCATGTTTCTACATTTGAGAACATAGGTGGTAGGTGATAACATGTTAATATAAGTAGAATATAAAAATCTAGTTCACATGGATAGTGATAGAGAACATCGATCAGCAGAAGTAGGTGATCATAAAGACATCACTATGTGATGATTTAAGGGGCCATCTGATTCATCAGAAATAATGTTTATAGGATAAATCATTTTCAAAATCATTTTCATAGATTTGATGAATTATTTTACATTTTATAAACATAACTAAAAATACTAATGTGATTTTATTCCATTCCATGCAGAAAATCTCACCCTTTGGTTTTTCTTTGATCAATTCATAATTCATATACTAATCCATGGAATGACGGTGAATTCATCTTCACAAAAGAACCACCATATAATGAGATCCATAAATATAATGATAATTCATTTCATCCTCCTTCAATAAACATCTCATAAAAATTGCTAGAAAAGTTTATCCAGCTTTTATAAATCCGTATATGGTGGGATATTAAATTAATCTCAAAAACATAATTTGACAATTAAATTAATCATTCCTTATATTGTTAACCTTATAATCCTTCCAATGATGATAATTCAAAAACATTTTTAATAAGGTTACTAAAAAATATTGTCATTAAGCCACCACAAAGTAACACTTGGTTATCACATTCCTATTATGTGAATACACTCGTCTTATATTCCCTTGAAACATGTTAATAACATGAATTACCATAAATCAATTTGGTAAAGTGCATACTTCATTATTATAATGAATACTGTATGCATTTTTTAAATCCAATATGTTTTTAACTTCTTCCATGATGACATATACCACTTATCCAACTAATAAATAATTAAATTCACGGTAATCAGTGTTATCTAATATACATTATCTGAATAAATTTCTTATTTGTCCAATATGAACACAACATTCTCAACATCTTGATCACATTTAGTGTTACCTTCCCTTATTCAAAATTTCACATTTCCATAAAAAAAATTCATTATTTATTCTTCACCATTCAATATATCATTATCATTTTTTAATAAAATCTTTTACTAAAAATACTTTTACATTTCATGATTCGAATAACACAAATCATTAACTCAAAATCATAAATACTGAGGTAATCCTACATAATTCATAAAATATTACTCATGATTAATCCGTATATTCTCTAATACCTCATTCCTATAATATGAAATATGAATAATTTCTGAGGTTTCCTCAGCCGTAATGTAATAATAGTTCTTACTTTTGTAGTAAAAAATACTCGAAGAACATCACATACCTTTCACATGTCATTCACAGCCTCATTATCTTCAACAATATAACCAGTACTAGTACCACTTCTTTATTCTCTTCATAAGATTTCCACATAGCATATTAATTTTCATAATTCCCATACTATCAACATTTTAAACTTTCAATGTTAACCATGTTTTATTTATAAAAAAATAATTCATAGATGGAGAAACATTTATCATTACGTAAAACCACATGATCATGAAAAAACACTTATAGGATATCTAAACCATGGATAATAGAACATTAATATATGAAACATAAGCTTTATACTAGGTTATTAAAAGCCATTTTAAACATAAATTCATAAAGATGTTTTGTAAATTGTTTTTTAATTACTAAATAATATCACTCGGGATTGTCAAACCAGGTGTTAAACAAGGCCCATTGTGTGTACTAGGGTACGCAATGTTAGGCTTGACACACCTTGTTGGAGTTTTTAACCCTATGTACATCTACTATAGAGATTAAACCACTTGTGGTATCTAGAATGTGATGTATGTCTAGAAAATCACTCACTTTATCCCTTACTAAAATTCTAGGACATTTTCCTAAATATTCACTCATACTAATACTTATCATTGGAGACAACCATAGAAATATCCTTAGAAATTTCCGAGGTGATCTAACTAATGTTTTCACATTCATGTTTCCAAATGTTGATTAAAACTTCACTATGATACAAACTAAACCAACCCATAATTGTATACATATACATTACATCATTTTTCTGGAATACATAAAACATTACAAAATTAGGTTCCAAAAAACCTTATTAGTTTATTTCATTTGGAAACACGTAAATGTAAACACTTTTACATAAATGCGCAAAATTATCTCCCACTATGTTCTTCGTGATCGGAACCCTTGTTAGATACATCAAACATAATACATATCCTCATAACCTGGGTAAGGAAACAAATTACGGGTGATATTAGATGCACAGTAAGGGTAAAAAAGGTATTCATGTAAGCATAAACATGATCATAGGGGTATGAGAACATGATGATGACATTATAAGACCATTCCCACCATCTCATATGATCTAAAACTTGAGTGATAACATAAATCATTCCAGTTCATAAGACATAAATCATACGAATATATATAACATAATCCACGAAATAATAATATAGCAACGAAACATGGAATTGTAGCATACACTTAAGCATATGAAAAACTATTCTAAGGATTCCCACAAAGACATTGGTAACATGTTAGGCGTGGGATAATCACATTTTTACATTATTTGGGTTTGGATTACCTTATGTGCACTCTCCCATTTTTGGGATTGGAATGTCCTCCCATATTCCCTCCTATTATGGAATTGTGATTCCCAAATGTGTACCCTCTTGTTTTAGGTTTGGGATGCCCTAACGTGTACCCTCTTCCTCTAGTAATGGGATTCCCTCCTTCTTACCCACTTGTTTTAGGCTTTGGATTCCATCCCGTATAACCTGTGAACTCAAAAAACGTTTATCATTTGCCAAAGTGTTAGAGGGATTTTTAGGTCCCACCCATTATAAAATAAAATCTTAAATACTTATGCCGCAAAACAATCGTCATATCATGACCCACGAAAGAAGATGAGTTTTATAGATATAAAATCATAACCTATGAAATTAAATTGGTATCATTACCATATAATCACATCTTAAATAATGGAAAACATATAGGTTTCTTAACCTTTTCATTAAATTATAACCCGAGAAAAGAAGCTTGTCCCATAAGAATATAACCCAGGAATGAGAAAATTGTTTTGTAATCACATATCATGTGAAAGAGAAATGGGTTACATATAAATCATTCCATCAAAATATAATCCATTAAGAGAC
The DNA here is from genome assembly GCA_963277665.1 of Viscum album. Classification (NCBI taxonomy): domain Eukaryota; kingdom Viridiplantae; phylum Streptophyta; class Magnoliopsida; order Santalales; family Viscaceae; genus Viscum; species Viscum album. The sequence continues at coordinate 368,649,161 of OY728130.1, read as the reverse complement.
AGAACATGAATGGATACATTGAATTATTTTCCATAAGGGCATGAGTAACATCAGTAGGTGTCATATTAGATAGAAAATAATTTTAAAATATTTATAAAAACATTTCAGGAAGAAAATATCCTTTTTGTGTTTGAAAGGTGTTCTTGAAACATAAATACATTAGAAAACCATTTTCAACAAAGATTCATTGAAAACATATAAATATGTCTTGAAATCATTAAGAAAACATTTTTAATGAATAATTAAAAAATAATAATGAAAATATGTTGAAAAAGTTTTTTCCCTTGAATCCATATAATATATTCTAGAAAAAATTATGGAACCCATTTCATTGAAAACAAATTGAAAATTTATAAATTATGATTGAAAACATATTGTAAACAATTTTCATTGAACTCATTTTTATTAAGAATAATTTTTTTAAAATACTTTTTAACTAATGTATAATCATTGAATTTTTTTAAAATAAAACATGGGTTTGAAATAACCGATAATTATAACAGAAAGGAAAAAAAATCCGAATTTTTATAAAATCATTTTCATAATTTTATTAAATACCAAAGGGTTAAAAAATGTAACCATTACAAAGATATAACATGAATATAAGAAGGTTATTAAAATTTATGAGAGTTCATGAGATACGGATCATAAAATTTCATCAATGGATGAAAAATCGTAAACAATATTGGTAACAAATGAAATTGTTGCAATAAATAGTTACCACTTTGGTAAGATTGAATCATAATATAATAGAATGAATAATAATACATGAACCTTAACATATCAGAAAAATAATAAAATTCATGATATAACATTTCATATTTAGTACATAAAACTCATGGAAATTTATAGGTGCATAACATGGCATGTGTATCAAAGAAGGAAAATAAATGACAACATTACTTTACTGATTTGGTTTCTTTTGAAAAAATAACCCCTTGATAGAAATATCATCAAATAGATATTTCAATACCCATACATGGGTAGTATAAAATAATATATAAATGGGTAGTATACACACCAAAGAAAGGGAATGGGCGGTGAATAAATATTGTATCTCACAAAAACAAAAATGTGATATGAAATTCCCCAACCTTCTTTCCGGATGATCGTCACACTTGTTCAAAACTACACTTAATCTTGAAAATAATTTTTCTTTTCACCAAATGAATTGTTTAGGAGAATTTATGATCAAAGGGAGGCTTAAATGTGTACATGAGGGATGTTAGGGAGTGAATTGGGAGATCTTGTCTCAACCTAAGTGGTTTGAGAGGTGTGAAGAAGGGGGAGAGTACGTTCCTTTTTATAGTAGAGGATGAGTGGAACTATTGTAAATACAAAAATGTATACAATAATGGGTGGTATCTTTTACCTATTATTCCTAAAAAATATAAAACCAATGGATTAAAGTTGAATCATAGTCCGCACAAAAATAAGTTCATTTTAATAATTTTATTCCATAACTTCTATGATTCCCATATTTTATCATTTTGGTTTTTATTAAAGCATATAGTATTATATGATAATTATATTTACCATTAATACTAAATTAACATGAGATATATTATTTATAATATACCCAATAATTATTAATTATAATATATTATTTAAAAATAAGGTTACCATGCGTGGTGGAAACAAATTTTAAAACAAGTGCATGTAACTTTCAAAAACAAATCTCTAAGTGGGCCCGCACAAAAAAATTCTAATATCTATTTGTAAATATGTTAATTATAAAATAACATTCTGTATAAGAATGAAACATATATGATATTTATTAAAACATAAAAATAACATGGAAACGGTGGTATTTTTATAAGTTTTAAATCATTTAATAAAATATAATTTATTATAAAATATCATTAATGCCAATTGTGATATTATTTATTTAATAATAAGTAAATTCTTACAAAAAAATATTGGTTTCCAAGTATATATTATTCATATATTTTTTAAATGATATATAAATAGAAAATAAAAATTAATGACTATAATTTAACCAAATTATATCAATTTTAATATTTATAGCATCATTTATTTTAGTTCATTATTAACTAAATAGACACTACGTTCATTTTTTATTAGATTTATAGGTAACTAAATCAACTCTAAAAAATTATTGATGAGAAATTATGTTACAAATAACTCATTTAATTTTCAAACTGGTATTTATAACAAACAATATGTTGTTTTTCTATATCTTAAGGTTTTATAAATGTTAAATGTAAGGAAATTTACCTTTTTGTATTTTTCATTACTTGTCTTATGAAATAGGGAAATTTTATTGAATTTAATTCTAGTAAATCATTAAATTTGAACCATTGAGGTATATATTTGTAATATGGACATAAATTGTCTTTTTATAAGTGTCTTGGTGATTTGGGCCGTTAATTTTTATTATTAGTCCCTAATTGTGCTTAGTTTAACCTTAATTGTTTTGATTAATCTTAATCTCATTCACTAATCTTTAGGTAAATTTTATTTTATATTATTTGACTAACAATATCATACTTATTATAACCATTTATGTCTATTTTTTGCATATTCAAATCATAGATGATGGAAAATTATATTGACAGCTAGTCCCATAGAGGTGGTGAGAAAGCTAGGTTATAATTTAGAAACATTCAAAAGTTAAGTATGTTTTTATAATTAATTTCAATATAAAAATAATCAAAATAATGTAAATTTGAAAACTATGTGTATAATTGATCTATTGTGACCGTAAAATAAAAATTTAAATATAATTTATTATTATTTATTATTTAAACAGAAAGGAATATTTTTCAATAATACTATATCATCACTATTCATGAAAAAATGAAGTTTATTAGAAAAATACCAAAATTTCACACTAAGATAATTTTGAAACTATGAATTAAAAAATGAAGAGAATTTTATAAAATTAAATAACCAAAAGTGTTTAAATTAATTTTATTATTTTTATAGAAGGAAATGAAAAACATTTCATTTGAGAAAATAGTTTTATAAAACTATAATTACATTACAAAAAGTATATTTTTGATAATCAATATTATTTATTTATATTATAAAATTATAAAAAATAAATGAAAATTCATTATAACGAGTCATATAATTTCTTTTAATGGAAAGTTTATAAATATATCATTTAATTAATTTTAACCATAAAATGACGTTTCATAGGAAGTCACTGTTGTGTACTAGCACGCCAATTCGTTCTTGTGTGTAATGCAAGCCAAAATGGTTTTTTATTCAATGAAATCCATCAATTGAATTTAATTTATTCGAAAAAAATATTTCACAAAATATCGTGGTGTAACACAACAAATTAATTCGTATTGAATAATGTTATATGATACTATAGGTAGTTATAGATCTATCTACATGAAAATGACGACCAAAAATACTAATTAATTAATACACATAAAACTAAACTCTACCTCATATAATCTTGTCTTATTCATAGAACATAAATATCCAATGATATATATGGATGAAAATATTCCAATAATTAATAACAAATATTGTTGAGTTAAATACCATTTCAAAAATGGTGAAAACTACCCTAGTATTGAAAAACCACGGAATCATGATATATAGGGTTCAGTAATTTCCCCCTTTGTATTTTCTTTTTATAATACATGTATTAAGGTTATCCACCTTATTCATACTAAAACCTATGTGAACAACATATATGGGAAAATAAAAAATTTACCATGGAGAAAACCCTGAAATAATAAAATCAATGTATATATAATCCTTATGAATATATAAAATAATGGTGAATAAATAAAAAGTAGAAATTTTCCTTAAAAACCTCTCAAACGAGTTCCAATATTTCATTCTCATTTAAATTGATAAATGTGAAACTGTTTTTACCAATCATGTCCAACAACACTTAATATTCACATTAAACAATTTATGACTTTGGAAGAATAAATTTCTCCCCATTCAAAAAAATCCTCCATAAATAATGATAATATTATAAAGGTGGAAACTCAATATTTTCATAAAATTATGTTTTAAATTGTTTTTCACTAACATTTATGACATTAACTTCTCAAATAACTTATTTTTTAGAGGCTTTGGTGAGATTTATTCATCTGGTTCATTAAATAGAATAAATACCATCATTAATGTACCATAAACCACCATATCCATTATAATATTATATTTAATGTCAATTTTTTTACAATGAATAATTCAATATTTTTTTACTTAAATTAATGGAACTATGAATATGAAAGTTGATAATCCATGGGTATCCAGTTTTGGAATCAATATATTTATGTTGATACTTTATCCACATCAATTTAGTAGCATACTTTGATGCAACAATATATTCTTCCACATTTGAAGTAAAAATGACTAACTTTTGTTTCCTTGACTTCCATCTAGAAAAAATTTCACAAAAAAAATTATATTCTTTCTTCCACAACTCATTCTCCCATCAGTATCTAAATAAACATTTAAATTACACTCTACATATTTAATGTATAATATAGAATTTAGGAGGTATTTAACATATATCCAATAATTATGTTGGATCTAACCAGATGATATTTTTTTTGGATTTCACTGAAACATATCACATAGTGTAGTAAAGAACACTATCTCTACTATAGTAGAATCCAAGTAAATAATTTGATATCTGAATTATTTTACATTCACTATTTTTCCCTATCAAATATTTCAATACTTTGTTCATTCTTATACTGAATCAGATACTCCACATAAATCCACTATTAGAAATTTTTTAATAATATATTTAGAATAAATTTTCTTGTGATATGAAATCATGACCAATATCTTGTATTATTTTTAATCCCAATAAAATGTTTATTTATTTATGTGGATAAATTTTAACCATAATTATCATTTGTGTGGATATATATCTCCACACATTCCCTACGGAACTAAAACTAATTATGTTAGAAATATACACTATCATAATGAATTATGTGGGGGTGTTTATCTTAATTTAAAGATTACTATTATGTTATACCTTCTTAAACTCCAAAATTATTATGTACTCATTTAAATTGAATCACCAAGACCATGGATCTTGTTTTGGTCCATATAAAACCTAATTAAATTTAAAAAAATCTTCCCCATCAACCATAAGTATCTTATGTTATTATTTCTAAAATTCCTCATCTGGTTCCCTATAAAAGAAAAATTATCAAAACAACAATCAAATTTTTTTAGTTATTTGGAAGAAATTGTATGAAAAATGATGATTATTTTATTTCTAGACACTTGAGAAAATGATTCATAAAATTATATCCCTTTTTCTTGTGAATATTTACATCATACATGCCAATATTCATTTCATTCAACACTTACATCCTTATTTTTTTTATAAATACCCATTTTGTTTGAAAAATATTTTCCTCCATAGATATTGGGAAACTTTCTAATGTATCACCCAAAATTAAATTTTTTATTACACAAAACTTTTAAGGAAAAAAGTGAGAAACCAAATATCACACTCAAAAGAAGATAAAAAATCCATTAAAATGCAAACTCAGCTTATCAATATCCCTAACAAGTTTCCATGAAAGAGAGCTTACCAGAGTGTCACGATCCGCCATAAGAATATCTTCAATCCTTGCCACCAGCTTATCCCATGAATGAATGTACTCCTCAATGCCGATTTTCTTTTTATTAAACCCCCTTATTATTAGGAGATCCTACTTATCAATCCACATGCCATGTTGCTCATTGAGAGTCACCCCCTTAGGGCCCTTGCCATCATTCTTTCAGCTTCGTCATCAGGAGAATTAATTATCAAAATAGTTTCATCGATTACCTCTTCTGAACTCATGAGCAGTTCCATAAACGGTGCAGGTATATGATTACACGCTGACTCCTGCTTCTAACATAAATCTTTGGAGATTAAATGAGAATCATGGAATACATTCTTTTCCATCACCTTTTTCATTGATCGGGTCTCCGTTGGTAGAGGTAGGTGAGAATAGTCCTTCCTCTCTTTTAGGCATCCCCTCTTGCTCTTGAACCTCCTTGGACTAAGGAGCTGTTCATTAGGTACCTCCACCTCTGAGTCACCTATAGAAAAGCAGTCATCATTTGGCTCGTTTCCAGGATCCTTTGTCTCATTCATGGCTTCACTAGCCGAGCCAACCTCTGGCACCTCATTCGACAGTTGAGAAAAGCGGTTGTCGAGCGCAATAGAAATAGATATGTTGTTGTTAATATTTAATACTTTTGGGTTCAACAATAGAAATAGATATGGGGTTTTTAATTCATATAACTCATATTCGAGTCTAATCTCTAAATTTTTTTAGAAAATATATTTTTAATATCCCCATATTTCTTCTTCCTTGAATATTCTATATCATCACTAGTATCTATATAATCTATAACTTAATCATATGTTTTTGATGTTTGATTCATTCATTATATTTATATTGAATCAAAAACATTATCCTTACTATATATCAGAATATAAATCTTAGAATCTTCCTCATTTTAAATAACTATAACAACTTCATAAAAAATATATATAATATTTTGTTTCCCCAACTATAGGAACTTTAATTTTTTGTGTAACTAAGTAATATTTTTTATATGCATTATCCTAAAATTTCATATTAATTATTCCCTTAATTTTAATTTATAATGATTTCCCAACTAATCTAAAATGTTTTACAAAGTGATTTTTTTCTAAAACACATTAAATGTGGATATATGTTAGAGTTAATCCTAAAAAAATTATCTATTATGAATAATCCCAGCTATACTAAAATCTTTTAGCCAGAAGAAACTATAATTTTCATTATTATAAATTATTAATATAGTCATGTTAACCATATTACTATTATATAAATCGTCCACTCCATTTTTACTAAGTGTTTATAGTGTATTGAATTAAATCCTGATGAAATTTTTTTCATGGTGTCTAATTAATTTTCCATCATCGTACTTATTGTCATTGTATAATCTTGTCTTCTTCAAAAGAAATATAGTTATCTTCCCTATAATCCTTCCAAACCTCTTAAAGTATATAGATACTATGATCATTTTTACAAGAATATTATGCATTTAATCCTTAAAAATTCATATAAAAAGGTAATAATGTTACATTCTCTACTCGTTTAATTATTGGTTATAGGGACACACATATTAGAATGAATGATCTCACGATTTTTTGATGTCTTAATATCCACTCCACTATGAGTATTGATCATAATTTTACCCTTTTGAAACTATATTAATTTATATTGGTTTCCTCCTTCAATATAATAATATTTAACTCTTTTTAGTCTCTGATCAAATTCTTTATATTATTTGGGAAAAAATATTTCATCCTTATATTCCAAAGAATATTTTTTAATTGTGAACTCTAATAGCAAATATAATTTTTCAACTCCCATTTCAATCAAGTTCCCATGAATTATTACTTCCCTTCGGAGAAAAACTAAATCTTTTAATATCATTACAATAAAATAATTTTCATGAAAATCACTGTATTTCTATCATCTAAAGCATTGATACATCTATCAAATCAGTATTATATCCCTCAAAACATTAATCATTAATGAGATTAATCCAATTCATCCCATGTTTTCAAGTTCAAAAACCTTTCAATTTCATATAGATTTCAATACCAAAATGAAAATATTCACTTTCATATTTACCTATATTCGTTAGTTTTCTAGATCTAAAGAAACATGTGAAATGAATACATTATCCATAATTCTTGAATTCTTAATTTTTGGTTAAGTTAAAATAATGTTATATAAATCATTATTATTTTGGTTTAGTATATTCATTGTATTATTATGATGATTATGTTCTTATGGTGTAAATGAGCCACATTTATTTTATATGTCTCTATCGTCGACATATCGTACATAAATTTTTATAGTCATTCGATACTATTATTTATCTGAATATTCTTTTTTGTATATTGATACTTGAACCATTATTTTCTCGTTATATCTAATGATTACCCTTTGACGTATACTACGACATTAAATATGAAATATACATATTAGAACAATAGTTGTATATTTTATGACCATTATCTCCAAAACACCATTAATATCCTTGATACCTTCATTATTAGAAATTATATATCTATATAGAAATGATTTTTCCACTTATTATGGATCATTTTTATTTTTCAATTAAACCCTTTTATTACCTTCTTATTTATATATCTAAAGATTGTTGTAAAACTTTATTCAGTTATAATCATTTCATATGAGATATGGTTTAAAATTTTCTTCTAATGTTTTATATAAGATAAAACTTTTTCATTAACATCGTTATAAGTCTAGGTTTCCTTCTACAAAAAGCTACTTATATTTATTTTTATTTCAATTTAAACAACTTGAATAATATAATTGATATATTTAGAAATGTTAAAAAAATCACCTCGGACATTAATATCAATTTTATACCTATAATACAGATTCTATTTATCTTTTTAATGCTGAAAATTTTCTATATCATTGTGTTAATATCATAATCATGAATGGTAATAATTGATGTCATATAACCAATAATCCTCTATTTTCATGAATTCATAAGTTATAATTATATTAAATTATTACCAAGCAATTATTCTTAGTCAAAACCATTTTGAATTCCTCCAAATATCTATCATTATGGTGTATTTTATGGAGAACGCAACTTAATACACAACATGTTGTTGGCCTCTATGTAAATAATCATAATATGAGTTAGTTTCTTCAATTTAATCATATATAAGAACCTTGTTATTAGGTTCCAAATGTGTCTCATCATCCTCTTTATTGTATTCACTATTAGAGAATTCTTCTTCAGTATATTAAATGTTCCTTAACAAAAAATTTGGAGTAATTTTATTCTTCTCATTTAGCAGATATTGATTATCGATTTTTATGTAACTTTTTATGGTGAATTTTTTTGACATGAAATAAATTGTCTTGGTATAATCATTCATGTTTTATTTCCCATTTGAATAAATTTTTTCATCTTCTATATTGAAATATTTCTAAGCTTTTATGCCGATTTTTTTCCTTCATTCCTTTTCCATGATGATAAGTTACTCTTCTATTTTTATTATATGTTAGAGTGTTTTGTAATACAACAATTGTGAATTAACCAAGATATCTATCTTAAAAAGATTAATTTTTTGGAATAAAATTTTTCCGGGAATATTCGTATGATTTACCTAACAATAGTAAAATTATCAATTTTTTTCACAAACACTCTAATTGAGCATACAAAAACATTGACTCTAATAAAAAAAGTCATCAAAATATTAATCCCCATACATTATTATATCATCAATCTTTTTCCTATAACTTTAGAGTTTATATTACTTACCTAATTATATAATTCACAAAAGCTATTATTTTATCCCAAACATTATCTTTTGTTTTGAATCCCATTGCACAAGTTAATTCATTATTAGATAATAAAGGGAGTAAATCATTATTTAATTTTTCATCATTTTCATTATTCCTATTATCAGTTGGATTCCATAATGTAATATAATTTTGCTTTTGGTATCTATAAAGAGTAGAATCAATAACAGCCCCTCCCAAGTATAATAGATAATGAATCATCATCTCATTATATATGTGAAAACCATTTTTATAAAATATTGGAATTAATTCTTGATTAAATTGGATGTTGTGTTCTAGAATAACAAAATATCTTCAAGGAATAACCTCTCACTATTGCCAATTGAAAATTGTCAATAAGGTACAATTATAACTTATAGGGTGGTTGAATTAGTCATTCTAATTATCCTTTAAAAACCCTATAATCCATTGTACTTATTAAATGATGATAACATCAAAAAAACAATGGAATATAAAATGTGTAGAACTAAACATTCATTAAAGAGGCTTACCTCAGTATGGATGACTATATCACATTTGTATGGATTGTTTTATACTCCCCACACACAAATTCCATTTAATTATTACGAAATATATATCTATATGTTTATAGCCATAAACATTGTATAAGAAACTATAACTAACCAATGAAGTACAAACTATGTTAGGGTTAATATAAATAATAGTAGATCTTTGAAGATAAACTGAAATTAAGAATCTTGACCCCCAATGAACCTGATAGAATACAAATTTATATTTAATCATAACATATGCATTCAAAACTATTTTCAACACTATGAATATATTAACTCAATAATTTTGAAATTCTCAAGCTTCTCTTTATCACGAACATTTCATTTTCTTTACATATATATTTACAAAAATAATGTGAATATTTGTCCCATAATTTTCAACAATAGAATTGTCCTAAATCATCAGTATAGAGACATGTTCTCATAACATCCACTAATATAAAAAAAATTCCTTCATTTTAATTTATCATGTATTTAAATAAATGTAACAGTATGAGGAAAATCAATGAACAATCTGTGAACACGAAACAACATTTTGTGGTGAAAACTACACTATAGTTTCCTCATTCTATAAATCACTATGAAGTCTCATAATGGAATAAATTGATTAAAAAATTACTAATCCATTTTCAACGTGAATTTATAACTTGATATCTTCATGAAAAATATTTCATTTTCCTAACATGTATCCATATCCTCCTTCAAAAATATAATAAAAATGGATTTATTTTTAAATATAAAGATAATTATAACATTTATATCATTTAAGAAAATTCGAACTTTATATATCAGATAATGGTGATGGTTTGGGAGATTCTTCATCATGGTTATATCAGCGATTTTCACATTCCTCTATGTTATGGTTTCTCAATTATTGAATCCACACACTTTCAGGGATCCACCATTCTTTCTTGAGGTGAGACTCATGAAGGTTCTCTTCAACTAGATTATACATTCATAATCAATGGACTACATTCAGTATTTCTGGTGGCTAGTTCTACCTAGATATATAGATATAGTTGATATATTGTGGGCGACTAATCGACGAAAGTTGTGTGGGATCTTTCACTAGATACTATATAGATAAATATACTAACTTATAGATTTCTAGTGGCTATGGCAGCCCAGATGTATGAATCTAGTAGATCCCTGATGTCTGATTTGTCTGAGGTGATTATAGATAAAGAGAATTTTGGTTTTGGTCTAGTGGAGATTATTGATTTGAATGATTTATGAGAAATTTGATCATCCCATGTGAAGATATTGTTATACCTTTTAATTTCTTCCATCGAATAATATTTCCACAATCAGTATTTATGTTATAGAGGAAAAAATATCTTTTTTATTGCAAAAAATAGTTTTTGAGGAATGTTTCAATTGATTTAGGTGTTTAAATTCTTCACAAGTGGGACACGCCAACATTACATTATCTTTATAGAATAAATAATTCCTATAAGTAAGAATGCAATTTATCGCCCTGTACAACATTTTTTCCAATGTGTATTACTGTCTTTTATGAGAATCATACATTTTAACACATATATCCCACATAAATATGAGATCTTCAATTAGTGGATTGAAATAGACATCAGTATCATTTCCAGATTCTTTTGATCTATATATAATCATAAAAACATAATGTATTTGAGCTTCATGCATAACCAAAGGGAAAATTTATAATTTACCAATATAACTAGCCTTTTATTTTTAGCAACACTGTCTATAAAAAAATGATTTATTATATTTTTATATAATGCATGAAAAATGTTTCTAGGATTATTTCTGTAATCAGGATACTCAAAATCAATTTTATTCTATATTAGAGAGTATGAAGGATGAAATAGTGTTCATTTGTTAATGATTGAATAATCATTCCTTAAAAAGTTTATTAGGGTTTCATGACATCCAAATAGTCTTAGAATCCATTAAATGATATATCATTTCCACAAAATCTTTAAATTACATGATTCGTATATCCTTTATTTATTCACATCAAACATAGGGTATTTTATGAGTCATTCATGGTCCTTACAAAACAATATGAAATAATTTTTTTAGGAATGTAATTTTATAAAGATCATTCCCACTGAACATGACATTATCATAGTGTCATATACTTGACATGGAAGTTCATTTTATATTGGTATAATATCATTCAGGAGGTCAATTAGTTCTATAATGATGGTGTCACTCCATTCACCACCATCTTTAAAATTATATAACTTCAATAGAGGTGAAATTGTTTTGAATTTAATAAAATAGGAATAAAATGGTATCCTAGAATAGTTTTTGAACTTCTCATGAATCTTGTACAACCATGATGGTCATATTAAATTTTCACTGGCAATACTTCCAACGGTTCTCCATCACCATTCAAACATGTATTCATTTTAATTGATCCATAAACCATAGTATCATCACAATCATTATTCACATTCAATTTTCCCTATGTTTAGACCAATATCTATATCTCTGATATATTCCATAACAAATAAAATGTACATCCAACACTTCAAGAATAGTTTCACTTGAATAAAATCAATATTTACAAGAACAATAGATTTGATAATGGTCATATGCATTCTTTATTGAAAACAACATAAACTCTATAACTCCATATTCATTCTCTTTTGAAATATAATTATTATACATTCAATTTTAATTTTAATTAATTCTATTAGGGTCATAAAATATTCATTTTTACAAAAAAATAAATAAATACACATAATATATTAATAATAAAATGTAATCGAAAATTCTAACAATGTGTACTAGCCATTAAAATGTTATCAGATATAATTTCTGAAAAGTTATCATTTTAAAGAAGGGTGGAATTAATAGAAAAAAACCAGTGTAAACATGAGGTTGTTTTTGAATTTTTCTGATTTGATATTGTGTAGGATAAAAATATGGAAATAAATATGTTGTAAAGAAAACTTATTTATCATTGGATGATAGACATCCCCTAGAAATTAGTTTTCATTATTTTAATTTAATTACTATTTGTATTTCAAAATTTGGGTAAAAATATTATTCCTCAGAATATACAAGGTCATGTAATCACCATATTTTGACCCAGAGTTATGGGGCATTGAATTTTTGGAAACAAATGGGCAAAAATCTTATTGACGATAGAAGTGAAGTTGGAATCTATCTTACTCTATTTTTTTTTGATTACTATATAAAATTTATTATAATAATAAAAACAAGTATATTTATACTATATATAAGGACCCATCCTTAAAACATTGAATTATATTTAATTAAATGGAAAACTCACATTGAGGATATTTTCAGGTTTATAGTTTTAGGGAATTAGGACATAACTATTACATCTCAAAAGATTACAAAGTAGACACTTCTACTCAGTTTTCAATTTTTTTCACATAATAAATAAACTCTTGAAAAAAAGAATCATGTATAGTTCCATGTTTTAGACAACATGACTTTTCCTTAATCTGATCCTTTACCCTAGTTAATTTAATTCCTGTGAAAGACATTTAAAAACATGGGATGTGTATAAATAACTCAGTTAGTGTTATAAAAAAATAATGAAAACATTTGTTCAACATTACATACAAAAAATAAACTCTTTATCATACATCATGAAATCATAAGATTTATGAATAACACATATAAAACTTAAATCATAAATGTAACTTGTGGCACCCATATCATAATTACATTATAGCTATCACAACTACGTAGGGAGTTACATTAGAGATACCCATCACAGTACATTCCCAAAATATTTTTGGAGAAACATTCACATTTACCTCTGTCACATTACCCAATTCATTGGAGATCTATGTCGGGGTCACTCACCATAGTTTTATCATGTAACCACCTATATACATAAACAATTCCCAAGAACCACAACATATTCAATACACATAAAATAAACATAAAGGAAAGATAAAATTTCTATATTCTAATCAAAATATATCATTTAAATATATTGACATAAAAATTCCATTATCAAAACTATTTTCAATTCAAATATACATAAAATATTATATGTTATTTATTTTGTTTTTAAAAACATTAAGGCTTGTTAAGGAAGAAAAATATCAAATAATACTCGCTGCGGTGTAAAGGTCATTGTCACCGTGTACCTTAAAAAAGAAACATTATTTTTCTGTCGTTTAGTAAAACACATCATAGAAAATAATTCCCTTTGAATGAAATGAAAATTAAAATATGTTTATAATTCATAAAAAAGAAAACTGTGTATTATAACAAAATATGCCTCAATGAAAAAATATTGAGATGAAGTACCTTACCTTATGTCCAACTTGAGCCATTTGTCCTTTAATCACCTTAATAATAAACCAAAGATAATTTATACTTTATTAAGAACATTTTTCATGTTAATTATTCCTTTTATATAACTTATTAACATGTTTAAAAAAAATAATTAATCATTTAATTTATTAATGGTTTTTCGTTGATATTTTGTACTTGAGTAAAAATGAACACCTTATAATTACATGTTGTCCCTGTAGTCAACAATCCATTATCTCTAGAATGATTTTCATGATTTAGATAACATACGCATCATATAAATCCAATATATATATGTATTTATATTTATTTATAACAGTACTTAACTTTTAATGATAATAAATGAAATGCACCGTTCATAGAGACGGTAAGACGTACGTACGCATGAATGCTATGTTCATTTATATTTTTTATTTTAATGGAATTAAAACATAGTGATTCCTAGGTAAATTATAATTCCAGTAAAATATAATATTTAATACCATTATCTATATCCTTTATATGTCCCACATATGGCATTAACGAGTCTTATCATTTTGAGTGGGTGGTAGTCTGCAATTTCTCAAATGAAATTATCGCGTTTACCCACTATGAAAACCATAAAGGTATGATATAAATGAAAAATACTGAATAATAAGGAAAATATAATCATAATATATATTATATATAAATATATTTCCATCTTAATGGAAACCATGAGAGGCGGTATGAGATAATTGACCAATAATCGCTTTGTGAGGCGTTAGTTTTCCATCCGCAGAAACAGTATGTTCATGACCCATAAGATGGATGTGTGTGTAAGTGTAGTTTGAATCCTTATAATAAAAACATCATATTATATTCAGGATACTGGTGTTGTTATAAAATAATGTAATAAAATTATTTTAGGGGGTTGGACAAGTAAAATAAAACAAAAGAACTTAAGAAAAGGTGTTACCTCTAAATCGGGTAACACCCTTAGGTTTGAACCAAAAGGGTTTCTGGAAGAGTTTTATGCCTAATGTAAGGCTTATAAGATGAATATAGGGATATTTGGAGCTTATTGGAGAAGAGTTTTCATGAGCCAAAGGCTTGAGAAGTGTCCAAAATGGGTAAGATGTTAGGGCCTTTTATAAGGGAGAGGAGGGGCTCTTTAGGAAAGTTTGAAACAATTATTTTATTATAAAATCGTATTTGGTCTCAAAAGGTCAAAAAATCATTTAACTCCGAAGTTATGAAGACACATGGTTGAAATAAAATCATCCAATAATAATTTTACAGGTTTTGGATATTGTTTTAATATATATATTCTTTTTTTAAATCAATTATTAATGAGGTAAATATTGCATCATTATTGTGTCATAAATAATTTAATTTATTTGTTGTCCACAAATTATAAAAACATACCATGATATAGGAAATAATTTTATATTTCCAAATAATATTTATATTCATAATTATAACTTATATAACCAGATGTAAAAATTTATTTACAAAAATATGTTTTTTTTCATTTTTGCCTTTACTTTAAATTAATTAACATAAAGTGTCATTATTACTCCCATATGGCTCCATGTTGTCCCGAATTAGACCCATGGATTCCCATGGTCGGTTATGTATCATCAAATAGGAATGAGACACATTTTACGGTAATTAAATATTATTATAATATTATCTTTTACCATTATTTAATATATTTACCATTTAATCATGGTAAATAAACTATTTAATAAAGTAAATATTTAAAATGATTAAAAATAAAAGTTACCTATTTTAAGAATATAGACATATTAATTCAAAATATTTAATATATTCCTCTTAATTCAATACACATATGTGGCAGAAATTAATTTAAAACTAATTCCCACTCTCAAAACAAAAAGCGTGTTTTTTAATAAATAAAAAATATCAAAAGATTAACAGTTGTTTATGTCCAATTTAAAAATAAAATTAATTACAATGTCCATCATTGGATTAAAGAGTAGAAATATATTCTAATTACACTTAATAACCAATTAAAAATATAATATAACAATATAAATAAATTATATTAAAGGAACTTTTGAATTAAAATACCGTATATTTCACTATTTATTAAAAATGAACTTTTTTAGAAAAATACCAAAAACTTACCCAAAGTAAATTTTGATGCCCCGAATATAAATAGGAATGATATTTTGTCAAATAGAACATATAAAATTGACCAAAAATAGATTTAAATATTGTTCTCTATCAAAAGGTGGAAAATTGACCTTTAATATAATATTAAAGTAATTATACTTAGATTCATTTAGATTTTAAGCCCTTATATTTTATTAGATAAATTTAAAAAAATTTACAAACAATTATAATACTTTTTTGGTTAGTTCTATTTGTTCCCGCCAATATAATCGTAAGGCGTTAAATACAATTTAAAATAATAATATTATATTTTTAGTGTGCAACATTAGATTTCAAAGAAACATGTTGTTGTGTATTGGGTACACTATCGAACATAGCATCCCCTATAAAGTAAAAAAATTAATAGTTCATTCAATAATAGTAATAAATAGTCAAATTTATTATTCTTTATTTACATGGTATGGTATAATAAAACCCACTAAAGAACCCCCATTTTAAAAAACAATAGATTTGGTAAACATATATATATTTCATATATAATAAAATATCCAAAAAACACAATTAAATTTTTTTAAAAACACCAAAAATACATTCCATTAATAAAAATTACAAAAAAAATCATTTATCCTGGATTTCACATCGTTATGATCTAAATTTATTTTATTCCACCTCAAACAGTGACATAGATCACTATAAGTTATTTCCTACAACTAGTTGTAAAACCATTATTATTTTGTAAAAAATAGTATAATCATTCTTAATAAACACCATACCACATGTATTATTAGGGGATAATATAAAAAACATTATTAAATTCATAAACTATATTCTAATTCTATATATGTTTGATATAAATTTATTTTAAATTAGTACATTTTATGAGTGAAAATAAAACCCATCCTAATGATATAAAATATATAAAAAAATAAAAATATTTTGTATATGTCTTAATAAAAATAATTACTATTATAAATAAGAAGATGAATCTTATACTTACCCACACACCTCAATCCATGAAATGTTTTCATTTTACACCCCTCAAGTATAATGATACTAGATAAGAAAATAAATTAAATAAATAATTTACACTAAGTATATACTATCAAAGGAAAACTCATAACACCTTAAATCCAAGGCTATCTACTCTAATAAATAAATAAATAGAACACTCTAAAACACCTTGAATCCTCTCTAGGAATTGGAAGATCCACTGAGAAAAAAATAATCACACATGCTATTAATCCATAAGATAAGAACATATAATAAAAGTAATTGAATGGCCTTAGTGAGATATCATATATAAATATAAAGAAATAAATGTTAAATAATTCTTATCATTTCATGACCTATTAAATATCAATCCATCATAAATTATACTGCTATTAATTTTAACATAATATCATTATAATACATAACCTCGATCTTAATTATTTGATAAATTATTTACTTCAATATAACCCCCATGAATTAATAAACAACTTAAAGCTATGAAACAACCTTATGTTACATTTTATCTCATAATATTATTAATATATCACTATTTATAAATATTCAAGATGAATTAACCAACCCAAAAATCATTACATGAATTATGAAACATTAATTTTTTTTAATTTACATCTTATTTTAATCCTTTAATTTTTTATATACACATAAAAACATAATGTGTAAAATTATATTAGAAACTTATGCCATAAGTGGAAGGATAAAGGGGGATTAGAAAAAAACATTCACTCAGCCTAATTATTCTATACAATTCCAAATTATAGAAATCTATCTATATTATATCACATTATCATTATTTTGATAATTTCACATTTAGAATCATAATTTATTACAAATTATAATGTGTTATTCAAGTTAAAATACATTTTAGACATCCAAAAAGCTATTATTAGTTTAATTAAATACAAAATATATACATATATTATCCATAATATACTCAAAATATGATCAGTTTTGGATTTGGAAAACAATCCCATGCCTTTAAATTTATTAATAAAATAAATAATTACAAGGTGGGATATGTGTCAAACAAGGAATAACATGAAAAAATCAAATAAAAAAACCAAATAAAGTTGGTCAATAATTGAAAATAACATTGGATCAGAAATTTGTATATGTCTTCCTCCACCCATGGGATTTTGAACTCTCCACCATGTATTAGACATTTGAAGGACCACATATACTTAATTTGATGAAAATTCATAGCATCCCTATTAAGTGGTAAAAAAAATTAAATTTACAAGATTGATCCTAAAAGTCAATCTATAGATTGGATCAGAATCCATCTTCAATTTATGTTTATAAAAACATCTAAACTATTAAATTTCAATGAAATGAGACACATCTGGCCCAATCAAAGAAAAAATGACTACAAAATGTGAAAAAAATTATTTTGAGTTTTCTTTCTTGATGCCTACAATAGGAATTTCACATTCCTAGTCCACTAGAGGGATGATACTATAGGTTTTGTTCCCACACCATATAACATTATTTATATGTGGCATTTACAAAAGAGGCATCATCATGTTTCATTTGTATATTAAGAGCGAGTGGATAATACCCTTCCATATTCACAAGAGTACGATTCTTTTCCCCTTGAAAATGAGTTTCAGAATCCTGATTGTCAATCCCATTATAACCCATTAAAGTCAAAAATTCCATTGAAATACTATTGAATGTTAATACAAATTAGAGAAACCTTCCCCTATGATTATTTCATTTTTTAGGATTTCTGTTAACTGACCAATTGAATGTCTTCATCAGAAACAGTAACGAAATCCTTTTTATAAGATGAGACATCATAGATTCCACTTCTAGGGGATTACATAGGATTATATTTGGATAAAATATTCCCACAAACTATTATGAAATAATAAGTATACCCCTTCTTATAAGATATGGAATAGAGAGTGAAAATATGACTTCTTCTAATAGTTGTTTTAAATTAACATAAGCAGGTTCTTCTCATGGTAGAGTTTATCATTTACATTCTCTTGAATAGGCCGTTAATCTTACATCTGAACATCCTCATAAAAATTACTATAACCTATACAATTTTTCTTAATTAAATTATCCTTAATGGAAATCTCCACATCTTCTGTATTGTAAACCTCACCTCTTCTTCCGCTTCTTCAACAATAACAACCCATAATTCCTTTGGATTTTATTAATATTCACACCGTTAATCTTTCCCACCCTAAATTCTAATCACTCCATTTATAAAAATTGCTTCATATTGACAACCAGAACCTCCATGAGTAGAAACATCTTGGAATTTGGGAACCCAACCAAAATTCATCCCTACTTCATGGTAAACCTATCTTCACCATATAATTTGTGTCTATCATAGGTACCCTATATTTTCTTTTACTAGAATATTTTGAGGCATTCTTTTTTAGTAAACATATAATGAAAAACAAATGTTTTCTATATTATTCTTTAGAATGTCCCACCATGAAACGATAATTTAATCAAATGGAAATTTTTCATAAATTATTCTTTGATCCACACCATCATCATCTTTAGAAAAGATTACCATGTTAACAAGATTGGTGATCAATTCAACTTCAACCAAAACTCTATAAATATGGTCGAAGTGTGTTTTTATGATCCCCTTTTCCATCTTAATATGTACACCAATTCTCAAACAAATGGTGTCTATGATCCTTGGATACCAAAGAATCCAAATAAATTAAAGGATTATCACCCAGACTAGGACAAATGTATTTCAAATTACAATGTGATTAAAACCAATTAAGCATTCTAGGAGGCAGAATATACCTATATTCAATGAAATTGTACCAATCCCCCTAGACACTAATTTTTTATCTTTTGTTTTGAAATAGAATTTGATAGAATTCATTAACCATTATAATGCATCTCAATTCATGGAAACACCAAAACCTTGATAGCCTCTTGCATAATGGATCATGCCAATAGGGCTTATCCCTTCTCATATGCATATGACGTGCATGGATGGATTTCATGAACATCACCAATTTCTCCATGATATCATTTTTATTTTCAAATTTTTGAGTAGTTTCAAGATTCTTGAATGATCGACTAGAATCTATATCATGCAGAGATTAAAAGGATCAGTTATTCTGAGAGTTATGGGACAATCCAATCTATGTATAAACATCTCTAGATTTTTTATTTTTAGTACACACATTCACATCATGTGGATCCATCTTCATTGAAGGATTATTCTAAGGAATAACATTAATTTTATTAATATAATATTCCTTTTCATTCAAATTAAATTCCAAAATAAATATAACATTTCTCATGAGAAATCACACAAGTGATGTATAATATAAATATATTTAAAATAACATAGTATTATTGTATAAAAATAATGAAATATCTTAAATTTAGTGTCCATAAAAAAACTAAAAGTACTATATAAATCCAACCTGAAAAAAATAAAGAGTTAGATTTTTTATGGTTGAAAATATATATGTGAATCCCTCCCCAGGATAGGAAGTTAGGATGGGATATGGGGAAGGATTTTCTTGTCGGTTAGACAGTGGATTTTAAAATGGGGAGCGGGTGGTCCCTGGATGGATACTTTGTGATGATGGGTGTTTGGCCTTGGCAGAAGACAACAATGGCAGGGAAGAAATGAGGAAGATGGTAAGAAATAAAGAAAATTAATAATTTATTTTTTGTAAAATAGGTGATCAGTTACACTTAAACAATAAGGTAGGATAAATAATAACATACCTTATATTTTTGAGTAGATTGTTCCGAGAGAAGATAAAGGGGGAGCAGTGATATAGCACAACTTCTATGAAATCATAACCATCGTGTGAGAAATCAGTACGAATACAGTTCTATATAATAGACCAGGTATTGTTTCATTAGTATATAAAAAATAAAGTCATGAAGTTGGGTTTTATCATCCCTAAAATAATAAGCACTGAAGAAATAGCACTTTATCAGTGCATTTTTAGAACTAAAAAAGCTATATTTTTTAGTGCTAATATTTTAGCACTAAAAGAGATATCTTAATCTATGATTCGGTATCACTAATAAAGATATATCTTATTAGTATTAACAACATGGTGATAAATACCCATATAATTAATTTTAATTATATAATTATAATAGTTAAAATATATAATTGTATATAATTATAAATAAATAAATAAATAATGTACATAATTACTAATATATTAAAATAATTGTAAATATGTATTTATAAATATAATTAATTATTAATTTATTTATAATTTAAATTTTCAATTTATATATTTTTAAATAATTATATATAAATATTTTTTATATTATTATTATTATTTATATATACATATAAATATATATAATCATTTATATTTAAAAATATATATATAAGAATAAATATAAATATAAATATTTTTAATATGCTATGTTTTTATATATTATTAATATATAATTTAATAAATATAGTAAATATAACATTGTAAATATATTTATTTATAATATTTTATTTAAAAATATTTTGTTACCATTATTAAAGAATATAGAATCTTAAATCCATGAATATTAAAAATGAGTGACATTGAATAATTAAAAATGAGTAGACCGTAAAAATATTGAGAAAATATATATGTTTTACTAATTATAAAAATTATTAAACAGAATAAAATATTGATATTTATTGACATAAATATAACTGCATATTGAATATTTTGAAACTTAGTAAATAAATATGTATTAATACATATTAGAATAGAATTATTTTCCACAATAGTAAAAAATATAAAATATTAAAAAAATAAATAAAATAATATTTCAAATAAATAAATACAATTTATCAATTAAAAACATAAATTAAAAATATATTTTTGTTCGAAATGATATTATAAAATAAATATTAAAATTTCAATAAATTATATGAAAATTAGGTGTATTTTTTCGATATATGATTTCATTAATTTTGTAAATATTTGTGCAAGGGAAATTAATGAATATAGATATATATATATATAAACAAGTTTGATATATGTTCACATGAGTAAAAAATTTATATATTATTTTTTCTTGTGATGAAATAAATATCAAATAGAATGAATAAATTTAAAAATGAAATTTTTTTTAACTATATATATAATTTAAAAAAATTAAATATGAATATTTGTAAAAGCTAAAATGGAAATGAATACATATTAATTATATATATTACAACAATGTTAAAAAAAATTAATTTCAATGAACAATCCTCTATAAATAAATTTTAAAAACAGGAAAAAATTAAAATATATTGAACATGGAAAAATTTAAAAAAATATTAAATAATTACAAAAGTATTAAATATGATAATGAATAATTTTGTATAATAGTTTTAAATATGCATATATTTTAAAAATATTACAAGAATAAATATTTTAAATCAAAAAATTATAAAAAAAACGTAATCACACACTTGACATTATCTTTGAATAAATTCTATTAAATGAATGTGTGTTAAAAAAGATTGATATTTAATTAAAAATACATATATAATTAAATATTTTATATGAAGTTTATAATTAATAAAAATTAATAAAATTATATAAAAGGATAACAATTTTAATATATACATATATATATATAAATTGTATATTGATAATTTAATTAGTATATCAAAATTTCAATTCGTATATAACAACAAATATTATATTAATTATAAAATATGTATATTGATAACTTAAAAATTTATTTGTTTTGATTAGTTATAAAAAATATATTAATTATTTAATTATATGTAATTTATATACATTATATATATATATATATATATAATTTTAGAAATTTAATTATAAAAAATATGGGGGTTGGTCTAGTCCAACACATGAACCTGCATGAATATATTTCAAAATTAAAATGAATATATATTCACTATGAAAATTAAAACTATATTAAAAATATAAAGTGTAAAAAATTATGGAAAAAATTATTATTTAAATGACTTGTAAAAAAATATATAATTTTAATATATATATATATATATATTGAAAGTGATAAATTATTTATTAATTATTTAATTACTATATAATGTATTTAATAAATTAAAAAAAATTTATAAGTTTTCTACACTGCATTACTTATTTAATTATATACATGAAATTTTCATAATTTATTAATTTTAAATTAGTGAATTAATATATTTTTTATTATATATATATATTAAATTTAATACATTATATATATATATATATAAATTATTAATATCCTACTTATTAATATATGTCTCTATATATTAACATATTTACTAATATATTTCAATATATAATATATATGAATAAATGTATATATATATATATATCAATATATATTATTATATAGGAAATAAAAATTCAATTATAAAAAATGAGTAAATAATAAATAAATATTAAAAATGAATAAATTCTAAAAAATATAAAACAAAAAAATTAAAAAAATATTAATAGATATTAGTATATTCTAATATTCAATATATTCATATGTGTCAATATATATTTTCAAAAATGAAATAAGAATTTAATTATAAATTTTTTATTAATTTAGCAAGCCCTCAACCATGAGGGTCAGCCATTTAGGTAGCTCGACAGGGAGGGCCTATTAATGATAGTGTTGTCCAAATCCCACACTAAGTATAAAGTAAGTGAATTCCCATGCAACGATGTGCATGTGGGTATGAGCCCATATCAGTCTGTAAAGAGTGTATGCGAGATCTCATCCCCGCAATAGGCTTCTAGTGTTATCATGTGAGGGAATTATATAAAAAGTGGATGATGAACATTCTTATGTTTGATTTGGGACACACAGGTGATCATTTGAGTTTTATTAGCACATTAACTAGTGTTGATAAAGATGACCTTTAACATCACTAAAAAAGAACTGATAAAAGATACCCTTTATCAACTCTAAATAAAATTTCTTATAAAGGTATCCTATTATTGGTACTAATAAACAATGATAAAGGTGTAGTATTATCAGTGGTTTTTTAGCACTGACAATGTTAGCTTTATCAATTCTTTTGGCTAGCATTAACAAAATATAGCACAGAATAAACCTAAATCTATTGTAGTTATTCTTAGGAAATATTTTTATAAACAATTCATTAGACATTTTATATTGTTATTTCAAATTGCAATTAAAATCTAAGAGAACTTGAATTTATAATGATTATATCTATTACAAAATTGTCAAAATAAATATTTTAAACTAAAATTATATATTAGAGTAATTCCTTGGCCATAGTTGTTCGAATGGAACCATACAAGCGTATGTTATAGGACATCAAGAATTTGTCCCCATAACAAATCCAGTTAAACAAGAATGGGTCCCAAATACATAAAATAGAATAACAAAAAACTCACAAGCTACCCCATATCTTATTAATACACTACACCAGATCATGGATAAAAAAGACTTACCCATTCTCAATGTATTTTATTTATTATGAAGTCATTACATTTTTGATGGATTATTTATCACTTTTAAAGAGTATGCTTTCTTAGTATTTTATTTCTATGAGAAAGATGTTTGAATTTTGTATCATGATCTATCGAATAGAGTTTCACCTACGGATGGTGACCGTATATTTTCGGAAGCGTAGTTGAAATGTTGACCAACTATAACATATATGGATACATACACATAGTATTATTATAGATTTGTGGACTTCAATATATAATTTTATCAAATATAATTGGTTACACTAATAGGGTACCATATCTTTCTGAACATACTAGTACCATTACAATATCAAAATTGACATACTCTTCAGATTTAGCATTATATATATGTTTGTAATTATAGCATTGTGTTGGTCTCTAAGATAATATTGATTCAGAAATATCAATCTATTTCAACCTATGATGGGGTGTCATTACATTTAGTTTCTATGAGGGGCTAATAATCATTTCATAATCCTCATGATTGATCACAACTCTTATCTAAGATATTTTCCAATGGGATTCTTTATGGAACATGAAACACCCAACGATTCCCTCATCTATACAAGGTACAAAACTAATTTAAAAATCTAGACAGTCATTGGGTATTCTTTATAATGAATCATTGGAATTCACATCGGTTGAGAGGATGATAGGTCAGGCTCTTAACACCCAATTATGGAGAAATATTTCATAAACTGGGACTTTCTTAATGATTTAGGTAATGCTGATGAACCTTTTGCATACCCCAATATAAGAATTTTTCCACTAGAAATTTATAAAAATTTATTGTGAAAAAAAATACACGTAAAAGGTATTCCATTGATTTGAACATTTATATACATAAATGTTTCTCCATTGATGATACCAATTATTACATGGTGATTTTGGCATTGGGTTTGTAATATTTTAAATCCATAGAGTCAAGCACTCAAGGGATTATTTCCATCAAGGATGGAGATAAGTGTGTACAGTGTTGGGATCGAGCACATAAATATGGATACTTATATATCCTTGTTACAATGATTTAAAGTCAAATTAATTTTCTATTAATTAATGGGGAATGTCATGCCGTTTATGGTCATGTGAAGTGGATCATTCCATGTAGTTTAACTACATTTAGTAAGGTCACCTTTGAAAAATGATTCGACCAATGGTTGATATGGAGATTTTACAATGGTGGACCATTATGGGTAATCTTTGAGGGAATATAGATTAATTAGGATGAATTTTTATCATAAGAAATATTGACCACGAAATATAACTATCAACATTGGTATAACTTGATGAGGATTGATTGGTGACATAAGATGTATAGACTCATGAAGATGTTCTCCAATTGGAATATGGCCTAGTAAGGATGATATTCTGGGACCTATAATAAATATATTGCATTGCGTTAGTGAATGATCAAATTAAATTATATATCCTGATAATCTATGGTTGGGGGAATATAGCTCGGATGGATGAGACGTCTATACACACAGGAGTGCATCCAACTAAGTGAGTCATGTAAATGATATCAGGAGGGAAAGCTCCAAATGATGCGGACGGTGAACGATTGATGATATTAGGTTTCAACCTCATGAATTCATCCCACATATCCATTCATGATGGGAATCAAATATTACAATGGTTGATTGATAATGTTTAGAGTCATACGATGATACCATACAATGAATTTTAATGTCATACAATAAGAACATATATGGGGATATTCATATGTAAGATATAGGGGACTCATCTTTATAGAAGTTTCATGTATATCCTATAATGGTGGGAATCTAACTCCATGTTGTTCTAAATTTGAGGAAAATTTTCATATTAAAGGTATGACCATCTATTTTTATGTTGGACTTATATGTATGAAGTAGCCTTAATATTAATATTCAATATTTCTTTTCATTGAAGTCATGAATAATATAGGCAGAACTTTCACATAGGTAGGAATTTCATGTTGGAGGAATTTTATCATGATAATGGCACAATTTGTGAAAATCAGTAAGTTTACATGAGCCATGTGTCGTGTGAGAAACAAGTTAGAAAAAGGGTATACGTGTTGCATGTGAACGTAAAGATGAATATGTATTGGGCTTACACACTAAAGCTACGCTAAGGGAATTACGATTATAGGTATCTATGAAGAAATTTATTTATTAGAGAATAAATTATATTTCATAGGAGGTATTATAATGGGAATGTAGTGTGAGGTTATTTGGACATTTAATATAGAAGATCGAACCTTGAAAAAGGTACCCTACGTATATTGAATAGTAAAGGAATCAAAGTCTTCATAGATCACAAGGTTGTTTTTTAGACTAATTTAAATTTTTTAAATATTTAAAAGACTATGAATGGAATGATTAATTTGAGAAAAAGGATATTGAAAAATATAAAACAAAATTTATATGGTAAATATTGAGTACATGTTAAAAAAGGAATCATATGTATCATGATTATAACTATAATGATTGCCATCATAGTTTAGAAGGGTTCTTTATTTAAACTGATGGAATTATCATTGAATGTCTCTTAGACCGAATTATTCATGATGAATTTGATAAAAAATTGATAAAAATGACCAAACACATTTCATATGTTGATCATGGAGCCTAGTCCTTAAAAATCCATCCTATTTATCTGGATTATAAAGATCTAGAGTCTTTTTTGTTCACAGGTCCATTGAAAAATAATTGGAAAGGTTGGTGTATTGAACTCACAATATCATGTCTATTGTGGTTATGGGTATTGGATGATATTAAGGGGTAAAACATATTGGATAGTAACTTATTATTGATTGAGTGTAACTCTTGGGGGATGGGTGATCACATAAATACCATTGGTTTATGACCTCCATTTAAAGGAGACAATGCTATGTTCTTTTTGTAATGGTTGTACATTCATGAAATATCATGAAGTAAATTTTGGAGTATATGAACATATGAGGTAATGTGGGTTATCAACTCTTGTAAATAGTATTGTTTTTGGTCATTTCATAACCAAATTTCCATCCTATTGTCGTAGAAATGAGGGTCCATTTATGTGATCATCTCCCATGTTAGTGTTTGTGCAAAAATATTACTCACTCTTCTTCAAAGTTTTAATGATTTTAGTTACCAAATTTATAATTTGTAGCGATAATAAATTATGTGATTCTTTAGTTGAAGAAATTATCCAAAATTCCTTCTATTAGTCCTCATAATTCTATTTTAATTGATTTTTAGGGGTTTAATTTATCTACTCCCATCATATATCATTTCCATATTACATAGTGGATGAGCCACATACCCCATCATAAGTTGGAATAAGATTTCATATGAAAGTCAACATGCAATAATTCACTATGCAAGACTAAGTCACAAGTCATCAATGAAATCACACATATCATCACATAAAATTAAATGACCATGTGATAGGTCAATCACAAACAATTTGATGTATATATGTCGCTTGAAGTGTTTTTTTCATATGATGATTTCATGGCTCATAGGGATTATTGTAAAGAATATTGATTAATTTAATGGACCACCATGATCATATTTTGTATTTTTGATCCTTTGTGGGTCAATCAATCATGTGTTACTAAAAAATCTCATGAAGATCAATGACTACATGAATTCCCCATCATTTGTATCCTTAGTTTCATAGATCCTTCCACATTAAGTGATATAGTGTCCAATTGTAGGTCTCACATGATCAGGATGGGATTATATGATCACATATCTCATTCAGGGTTATGTTATTATGTAACTCAACCACATAGACCTTAAGAAATCATGTGTTTTAGGAAAAAAATAATCATCGTACTTAATAAATTTGTGTTTTGGGAATTTTAACAACAAAATTTTCT
The DNA here is from genome assembly GCA_963277665.1 of Viscum album. Lineage (NCBI taxonomy): Eukaryota > Viridiplantae > Streptophyta > Magnoliopsida > Santalales > Viscaceae > Viscum > Viscum album. Next base: position 368,620,645 of record OY728130.1, on the reverse strand, counting down.
CCAACATTTTTCTTTTTTGCATAAAAAAATGACCCCACCAAAAAAAGTCTTGAAGAATAAGGGAGAAATTGGTTTTAATATAATATATGCCTACCAAAGTCACATGGGCTTCAATACCTCTTTTGGAATCATGAGTGAATCATAGTATTCTGAGTGACCCATGGAACTCCTTGAATCATCCATTAGATATGAGGCTGTGAAGATTACCATTTCACTAGAGAATACTTTTTTGTGCTCTCAAATTATTTTATATCACTTGATCTCTTCACAAGATCTCATCAAATGACAACCTCGCCTGATCATAGCACTTATCCTTTTGTAAAAGTAAACAAAATATCAAATTAAACCCATCGTAATGGACTTGATCTAGTGTTATGTATCATCTATATCCTCATTTTTTATTATTATTTATGTGTTATGTGTTCATGTAATACTCGACGGGTTATACAGTTCACATGAACATGTCATATTAACATGATCACATGACTTTATACGATTCCAATGCTTCATGTGACCCAACCCATATCAAGAAATTCTTTTATTTAATTCCTTTTTTTCAAATCCAAACTCTTATCCCATATTAATAAAACTAAATTTTACATTTCACGAGACTCATATTTCTTCATGAAATGTTTTTTAGAGGCCATGTCTCATCATAATTCCAAGGTCGGTATTGTAGACAACAATCAATACATTATCATTATGTCTAACCAGTATCCTTTTATGAGAATGATTGTTTTTTATATTCTAGTTTTTCTACTATCATATTTGTTTACAATATCATGGATTTTCCAGTATAATGATTCCTTAATATCTATACAATGAGTGATGATTGTTCCTCCCCTCGTTATTCCAATGACTCACAACACGTTTAGTGTGAAAGTCTTATATATAGGTCATTACATCTTTGTTTATGATCAGTCATATAGATATATCTAAAAAAATGAAATATTTTGATTTTTTATTTAATGATTTTGAGAAGGATTTCCTTAACTATAGATTGATAATGTGAATATTTGTATCCATTAAGTGGTTCATGTGTATATCTATTTGGGATATCTAATCCGGATGAAGATTTAGAATAGAATGGGGTTGGCCTATCTAGGTAGAATGTTATACAACATAATTTCCCAATATTATAAATCGTATTGTTTTTTATATTGATGTTTGGGCCACCAATACCATCACATATAACAAAAATGGTAAAATGGTATACCATGTTAGATTAATGATCCAGTATATTAAGATGTTTCATCTAATGAATGGTGAAGATAACATCAGTCTCTATGATGTCGAGAGAATATATAGTGCTTCAATTCTATGAGATATGTGTGATGAGTTTCTACATATATGTTCTTCTAGGATGATATATAATGTGACCCTCCTAGTGAATAATAGTTGATCAACATTGTAATGAATTCCCATAGGAAGAAACCATACCCTTGGGTCAACATCCGATACAAGAAGTGGGATCAACTATTCATCATGAAGACCTATCACATGAATCTAGACCTAAAAGAGAATGGATTTCCCAAAAAAATAATATCATTATTTGATGACCCCATGGTGCTCTGTGCAGATTCCCTCTAATCCTAGATAGAGGTGGTGGCCGTTCTGGCTCCCTTTCCCCCCACGATGGGGGTGGGATCCCTGCCGCCATCAAAGGGAATCCACAATCGATTCATCCCCTTCTCAAACCCAGATGATCTCCCAACATTTCCCGGAATTTGGATTATCCCCAAGGTGTCTGATCTTCTAAAAGGGTGAACTAAGACCCCCTTACCCTTTCGGAGTTCAATGTGGCCTCTTCTCTTCTCTGATGGACATTAATCACGAGATTCAAGGACTGTCACCCCTCGGTGGATGAGTTTGACAGATGTTTTTTTCGAATCGTGGAATATTCAAAATTGCGCCACTGTGGGGATCTTTGATAGTTGTCACTTCATGGTTCTCTTTGATTCAGTAGATTATTTTTTCCAAGAATGCTCTTCAGCACCTCTTCATTTTGACAGAATTCTGTTCTTTCTTCTTCAATGAAACTATGAATTTCACTTGAAGCAAGATTCTCCTGCGACAGCCATTTGGGTAAGATTCCTAGAACATCCCCAACCCTTCCAAAATCCCTCCATTATCTGCATGTTAGGGAATTTGGTAAGAAGATATCTTTTCTTGGAAGGTAAAACGAGATCAGTTTGACATCCGGTCGCTACCCGGGTATGTGTTGAAGTTGATGTCTCACATTGACCGATTGATTTTATATAGATTTCTATTGGTGAAGAATTCTGATACAAGAAGCTGGTCATCTATGAATCATGGGTAAATTTTTGTGACTCTTGGAAGATGTTGGGACATGATCTGGTGAACTATCGGTGTGGAGGTAGGAGTAAGGCCAGTAAGCTAAAATTGTGGGTGGTAGGCTATACTCCAGTGTTGAAGGATGTGGTGTCTAGAGTCGAGGTAGGCCTTCGAGATAATGTTGGCAAAGCTACTGTTAATGATATTATAGATGTTGTGAGGGAAGTAGGGTGCCTTCAAACATGGTGGTGGTTGTGGCGTTTGGCAGGTTGAACCATGAGGTTGGTGTTTCCCACAAAGGAGGTCTAGAAGAAAATGTGAATGTTGAAGATCATTCTATTGGGAACAATGATCCATACCTCGATGTTCTAACCACAAGAGACATGGTGGTTGTGGTAAACCAAGTTGATGATATTCTTGGATATAATGATACAGTGAAGGAAAATTATATTATATATATGAAGGTAGGTGACTCATCAGATGTTTTTAATGGGTGTGTGATGTTTTCAGCTGGGCGGAAGTCTCACCCTGAAAAGAAGGCTTTCACTATTGAGCATGGGAACTATTTTTCGGGACTACTAAATGATGAAGTGGAACCTGTCCCAAATCGGGCTACTTTTATGACTGCCCATGTTGCTTCTCCAATGTCTCCCGATAGGGCGTCTATTGATGCTGTTGCTAAATTAGATGATAACAGGACCCATTTTATTATGAAAGAGCTGGCTACTGGCAGTAGTTATCCTATTTTGATGAATGGGAGGATGTCTCATATTGGAGAGGAAATCACTAGGAATGATGTTGAAAAATTGCAGTCTGACTCCCAGCCCCATGATGTTGTTTTTAGTGAAGGTTCTCTGCAGGAGGGACTGGATGGTTGCAAAGAGCATGTGAAGATTTCACAATGTTTGGGATCAGTTGATGAAAACAGTCACATTGAGCATGAACAGGGTTTGGAGGATGGTTAACAGGAGGTGAATATCACTGTAAACTGGGTGGATATATCTGATAGTGAAAAGGATATTTTTGGTGGTAGGGTGAGGAGGTCTTATTGTGACATTGTTCAGGGTGGAAATAAGGTTGTATTGGGGAAGGAATAATTTATGGCTGCTCCACCAAGATGAAGGAAAATGAATGACTATTCACATTTGCTGCAGCCGATGCCCACCAGGTCCTCTGTAATCAAAGGAATAGGTATGCAATATTCTGAGGAGTACCTATATTTAGACAAGTTAAATTTCAGAAGGAATCATGTTAAGGCACGGAAGCAGTATGAAAGCTCGTATTGGGATTCATTCACTATTGATGAAAAAACCGTGAATGGGTATGGTGATGAATATGGTTTTTATGATATGTACCTATTTTTTGTGGAATGTATTACTGGATTTATGTATTTTTTCTTTATCTTTAGTAAATGGTTGGAGACATTGTCATAGACTAAGCTTTCTTGTATAATATCATGGCTTAGAGTTCCACAATATAATAGTTAGAGAAGTATAATTCAATGGTTGAGGGTCGACATTCACTTCCCAGGGAAAATTTACTTCCAGAACTAGTGGACATCAATGAAATATAACAAACTGGGTATTGTTACTAGTATGAGAGAATGGAGGAGATTGGGTCTCTAATATTTAAGGGTGGTGGATATTTTTGGTAGAAAATATATTGGCTTTTTTATTCCAAAACTAGTTGAGGTATACCTCCATCCTTGTTATATCTATAAGGGAACATGACAAAAAAAGATCATCATCCCCATTCATGATATATGGTGATGTATGGATCCCATATGGGTGGTCATAAGTTTCATAGTACATAAAACATTCTATGTCCCTATTTCAATAATTTCTCATAATGTATTAGTGGGTTCTAGCCCACCACATTGAAGAATTTGTAAAAGGGATTATGAAAAACACGTATAAAAAATATATCAACATACTATATGGGTTACCCACTTTTTAAATCACGGAAAATGGAAAGGTCGGTCCCCAGGATAAAAACTATATATATCAATCCACAGTGGTTCCCTCTCCACTTGAATTAACAACATGATCATTTTGGGTGGTACACAACCTACTTATTTGAGTGGATGTTTTGGTGTGTTCATACATGTTTCCCCACTCCTCCCCATGTCTTATTAGAAAGAATTTTCATGATATATTTCCAATTATAGATAATGTTCATCCTGGAGGATAATCAATCATAGGTGTACTTCCCACTACATATTGTGAAACAAGGTTCCTCCAAAGCCTATGATGATGTATTGATAAGATCAAACCGAAAAATGGAAATCTGTTATTCTCATGAAAAATAAAAAAATGATACAAAAAATGGTTGATGTCAAAGTTATAGATGATCTTTTGGAATTAAAAATAGCTGGATTCATAAGAATATGTCCTCCAGTAGATCAATGGATCTTTACGAAAACATGGAATTTATAGCCGTCTTTGTAGTCAATCAAGGTTTGAACAAATGCAGGGATGGGGGAAATACATACAGATGAAGTCATAGTCCATGGGGAACCTACTCTATTCATGGATGCATTCTCTGCTGCGTGCAGAAGTTATATTACTATAGGAATGAGACCTCTGTCGCTAAGGTCTCGAAGGTGATGTTCCAAGAAGAGTTAGAGTTACAATGTTATTTAAATATTGTCTCTATTAAGGTAATTTTCAATGTATAATAACCCACAATGATTAGGAATTCCTATATGAAATCAATGTAGTGACTCACTCCACCAAGGGTTATATCTGATACAGACCCATGGTGTGATTGTTGATTATTCCCATAAAAATAGTGATATGTGAATATGTGGGAATCAAACATGACATTATTGAAGAGGTAAGAAATATTATTCTACTAGACTCATATTCCTTATATGTTATCTGAACCATAATGATATTATTTTCCAAGGATATTTCAACAATATATATATATTTTATGACCATGTACTTCCCTAGTGAACTATCCTATGGTCATGATTACTAAGGATATATTGTATGGTAACCAAGAGGCTGATAACAAGTGCCCCTTGTAATGTGGAACTCATATAGTTAGAGGTTTCTAATATGGAAGAAACATTTCCCATCCCTCTACCAGTTCAAATATCATTACATCTTGTGGTGTTTTATTCTAAAGTTTTTTTATTATAGAAACTATGAATAATAAGTTGGATATATTTTATATGAAAAAACACAACCCAAAGTCATGTACGTGTTATAGTTTACAAAATTACTTTTCACTTTAAATGAAATAATTAGATTAACCCAATAGGTTTTATTATTAAAGTAATGATATGTTATTTATATTGTGAATTAAATCTATTGATGATGGGAATACACCATCCATCCCTCCAGTAGAACATCATACACATGATGAGGACAACACAGTGGAAGATGCATCCATGATCTAAGAAGGGTCAGACTTAGTCTCTAAGTTCGATGCACTAGCACTCATTCCCTTTTGACTCAACATGGGAGTGTTCACTCATAGAAGACCCGGATATTAGAGGATATTCATTGTCCATTCTAGCCATGATGGATGAATATATGGGTGAATGTAAGAGCTTCATCAGAAATTGAATACCTTTTTATGTTTGTATTATGTTTCGTAAAAACTGTTTTTACTTGCATACATTCAATGTGGTGAGAATATTATGATGGTAAAAGTAATAAATTCAGTGCCTCATGGTCATATTGAACACGAATATTCTGTAATATTCACTAAAAGTTATGTTGGGGTGGAAATGGTAGCCACTAACAAGTTTTAGAACCTTATATTATCAAGTATTATTATTATTTTTGATTTTTTATTGACATTATTTTTCTGATAACAAATATTATTCTTTGTTATTGATCATTTTACCTCATCCTTATTTATCATATATTGTGGTATCTTTAAATTTTTGATCTCTCCTAACGGAAATAACTAGAGAAGAAGTATTCTTTATTGAAATCCCAAAAAGGGATGTAATTATGAGTATCTATCTTATAATCATGGTTTTGTAATACATCATACCTCATTGACTCACCTAGAGTTTAAAACACACTACATGTCATTAGTATATATAGTATTAATTACATGGGGACATATGTAATTTGATCCTATAGGTATCCTTTGAAGAGATGAATTAATGGTTGGGACACCTCCAATAATTTTGTTCGTGACACTTGATTATTGAGTGTTCGATTATCGAATTCATTATACCATGTTGATGAAGGAGGTTCCCATGTGGCAGAAGAAAAGAGTCCCTGGATAAAAATTTTAAATTTTTATTAAGACAATAGAACAACATAAGGATAAAATTTAACTTGATCTATAAGTATCATTAGATGAGGAATCATCCTCAGTTGATCAGTATTGAAATGAGGCCTTGGGTGAGGCTTCCTAGAATGCAACATAAATAGAGTCTGAATAATATTTTATCAATGCTGGGAAGGGGGAGATTTAGAATCTCATAAATGTTTTATCTAAGCTAATATATATGTTAAATATAGTAGTTGATGTGGTCCAAGGTTAAAAGGGACTCGTTTAAATGGTGTATAAAGCATGGATCAATATATATTCTAGGGTGGAGATATTACTAAAAGAATTACAGGTTATGAATATGTTAGAAGAACATATTCACCATTATGTACTGGCCCTAGAGATGAATTTATTAGAGCTAATGGGATCTTATGGTCCTTTAATTTCCCAATTTTATTCTTTTTATTATCATCCCTTCATTTGATGGATTATTATAGACTTAATTTTGTGGATATTCCTCCCCCGTTTTGGAATTATCAATAAATAAATCTTTCAAATACAATGTTTCTATATCAATATATCTTCATTGATTCACTATTTTAGGAAATATATATGAAAGTATGTCGTATAAATTTATAAATATGTTGAATTTTTTATAATATTATGTTATTTGAAATTTGAACTCAAAAAATTAAGTCATAACTAATTCCTCATGGGAATAGATCATGGATACAAATTGATATAAACACCATTTTTATTATATTAGGAATGATAATTTCAATATCATTTTTTTATCTGGCTGAATTGGTTTAATATTTCATGGAGAGAGATATATCCATAAATATCATCGTAAAATGGCTCGTCGAGTATTTCTTTGGAATAATAAAAAGATACATAAGAGAGTGGTGGATTTTTCCTTTTCAATAATATTAGATAGATTCTCAGTTTCATCTATCTTAGGATTTATGAAGATATGTAGCATTATATTTTGTAAGTATATTGAGTAGATGATAATTAGTAAACAAGAACACATTAATTTATACAGTGGTTTAGGGAAAAATTACCCCTTGTCCACTCCACCAATGCCCTATTTGGGAGATTGGTCATTTTCACTAGAATTGTCTTATTATTATAAAACCTTAAAAACCGATTGCTTGCCATTGAACCCATTAGAATAAGGTTTTACAGTGCCTTACAGTCCTTTAATAGAGAACCAGATTCTCCAACAGTTATTATGAGAAACTAATACTCTACCAAGATTGAGGTTGAGAATATGAAACTCCAAAAAAAATCAAAAAATAGTTTTATTTGATTAAATAAACATGTTATTGATAATAGATACAATAGGAATTGAAGAAATACAAATCTTTAAAAAAAAGATAAATTACATCAAGATCGAATTTATCCATGATATCACAATACACGATTGAAACATGTATATCAATAAAGTGTAACTTATTCAATATAATAGAGATGTTTTATATTATAATTATTTACAATAGTTAGGTATTCAAAGGTTATTACATAGATGTGATAAAAAATATTCTATAGAGAAAGAAAATAATCATTTCATTTTTCAATAGTATGTTGGACTACTTTCAGTTAAGTAGATACAAGAATATAACTAGATAAATCATATAAATTGAATTTTAAATCATTCATGATATTCGAAACATCCATTAGAAATAGAAATTATTTACTTAATTAAATAAAAACCATTGATGTAGTCATAAAAAACAATGAATTTTTTTACCTCAATCAAGAAATTTTTAGAAATCACCAAAAATATCATTTATTTTGAACACCATGTTTGAATAGTCAAATTTAGGGTTCCTCCACTTGAAAAAACTCCATAGGGATGTTAGCATATGTTTTTGTAAATTATGGTTTTTGACATAGGGATTGTTATAAAAAATAGGGTTGAAGATCCCTACATTTAATCCATTAAACATATGGTTTCTTTTAAATATATGGGTTTTTAACAATATTTTTTCAACAACATAGGGTAAATGATTCATATGTTTTACTCAAATGAAAGGGTTTCCAGATCACATGTCACACTTATAAGGATTGGGAATGAATATGTTTTGCACAATACAGTCAGACATGTTAGGATTATGTTAACAATTATTTAAACCTATAAATAAGATTGACATATCATGAAATATATTCCTAAAATATAAATATTGTAATTTAATTAGTAAAAAAATAAAGGGTATTTTTTAGTATCAATATCAATAATATTTATAGATTATTGTTGATAAAATACATTCCCAACAATCTCCCCCATTTTTATGATCACAAAACCCACAATATAATTTAAATAAAATATAGTAATTGAAAACACAAATGAAATCATATCTTAAAAAATATATAGTTGAAATTATATATGTCATTTAAAATTAATTTATATATAATTCAATATTTTTTTAATAAAAGTAGAGATTATTAATTGAATCAACCATGATATTTTTACCCAATTTACTCCCCCTTTTGTGATATCCAAAATAATTTAATTGAAAAAATTCATTAAAACACATTCAATGTGGCATATAATTATAAATGGATTATTATACTATTATTAAACTAAAATGTTATTGATTTTTGTTGTAGAACATAATATGAATAATTATAAACTATCGTAATAATATTAAAAAAATTGAGTAAAATATTTGTATGATTAAAAGAATCATTTTTCTAGAAGTTTTTTAAAATGGAAGTCTACCTAAATGAGAGAGGGTGGGTTTTGGAGAGGTGTTAGACTCTGGTGGTACTTAAAAAGCCAAAATAACATCCTTCAATTCTTCAATCTATCATCTGATACTTCCAGTAATATTTTTAACAAAATTTTTATCAAAATCATAGAATGATGACCAATCATTAAACTCTCCGTAAAATTCACTATCTAAAACTCATACTCATTATCATATAAATAAAAAAATCATGAGAGAATTTCAATGAATAGATTTTGAAGAGAAAATAATCCTAGATGTCCTAAAGTTAATTTCTCAATTATATATCTCTTCTTGTCTAAAAACAGTTAATGTTGAACTATCAAAATGAAGTGTATGAAGAATCTCATTAAAAGTAGTTGTGACATCAGTAGTTGATTCAAACCTTTGGAATAAATCTAGAGAAGTTTGTGGTGATGATGTAAATTATCTAAAGGGATTGTAGATGTCTTTTACATATTCAAAATGACTACATAAATATCAATTTTAATTACCACAATATGGTTTTCAAATAGATACTTCATGTATCCTTTTAAATTGACCTGTCGTTTCTCTAAAAATAGAATCAAAATATATTATTGAAAATAACATTTCAAAAAGATTATTATATTAAACCAGAATATATTCCAAGTCTTCTATGGGTAATTTTATAATTCTCAGATCATAAAAATTTATCCTTGAATTTTTTGGCTCACATTCTAGATACTAATTATATTCATGTATATTCCTAACATTTATTAAAAACAACAAAACTCGATTATGAATAGAATTAAAAGATTCCTCTTCTTGATCTAGATTTTTCTATCATCTTTTAACAAGAATAAATATTTTCCTTTACTATTATCACAAGATGAGGAATATTTAACTTCATGAACCTCTATATTCTTAGATGTTTCATAAATTTCCTTATCTATAGAATCAGAAACAACAAATATGCATTGATTATCTACTAACATATTAGTTTCAATTACAACTAGTTGTGCTTGATAAATTCCATGAGTATTCTCATTAAATTTTTCATCAGAATAAGTTATTTGATTGTGATATTTATCATAATCGTCTTTCTCTAAAATTTCTTCTTGATATATAGAAAGTGCATCTTTACCTTTTTGAAGCATGTTTGAATCATCTGTTATTCTTCATCATGAGTAACTAGAATTTTAAAAATCATTGGTAGAGTAACATCACCAGTTATAGTAGCATATACCTCTGGTATCTGAACTACATGAGAATGATTGGCAGGTTCATCCTTTAGTCTCAGCCAGATGATATAGACCTCAACATTTGATTCTTCCAAATTTTCTTCAGGTTATTGTCGAACATATTTTGTTGATTTTGTATTAGGGACATTATATCTAATTTTTTATATAATTATTTTAACGTCTACATGTATTCTAGATTCTGTAACTTAGGCTTATTGAATTCACAATACACCAACATATATCAAATTTCATTACTACTATCTTATTTAATCTAAATATACTTTAGAATAAAATAATCTTCCTTAAGGATTCAAAATAAAAAATTGTACTGTGATGACATTCTATTTCAATCTGTACATCTTCAATCATTCTTATTTTTTCCAAAAAAAAATAAATTTTCCTTCCATAAGGATAAAAATAAATTCAAGCCTTTTTTGGGGAAAAATGATGCATCTAGCTTAACATGTTTCTATTTAAATAAAACATAATATCATTCATCACCAAAAAAATTATATACATATTAAGATAAAAAATATTCTCTAGCACATAAATTCTAAAAAATATTACTTGAAAAATAATATTGACTGACACCATCTAGTCAGCCAGAAGATCTATTTCATATATTTTTTTTGTATTAGGGAAGAGCTAAAATTAAATGAAATAATATCATCTCATTTATGTTCTTGATTTCCAATCAATCAAATATTTATATTAAAAACCAATTCATAAGGAAACTTATAAATTTTATATTTTTAATATTGATAGATATAAAATTCTCTATCATTTCCCTGAGATATGATGATGTTATATTTATTACCAAATCTGAATAGACAATTTCACTTAATTGGTATCAACATTACTGTAACTATACTCTAGAATTAAACTATATTCCTTAAAGTTCCATCCTTCAAAATGTTTCTTAAATGATTTTTGGTGTTTATATTTACATCTTCAATCATGTGATTTTATACAATAACAAAGAAATTATCTTACTATAAGGATAAATAAAATTCAAGAATCATCCCATAAATAATGATTCATTTACAATAACATGTATCTATTCAAATAAAACATAATATCACTCATCATAAAAATATCATATATATGTCGACATAAAAATATTTCCAAGCACAGAAATTCACCAAATTATTGCTGACAGAATAAACTTCACAAAAAACATCTAGTAAGCCTCAATACCATTTACAAATATTTTTTATTAGGGAAGATTTGAAAATAAATTAAATAATATCATCTCATTTATCTTATTGATTTCCAATTAATCAAATATTGATACTAAAAAACCCATTCATAGGGACACTAATAAAATTTAGATATTTAATATTGATAGAGAGAAAATTATATATCATTTCATTGAGATATGATCATGTCATATGTGTTACCAAAACTGAATATAATATTTCCATGAAAAACGTTTTTTATATTTAAAATAAACTAAAACTTTCCGTCAGTGAAAATTAATTACATACATTTAAAAGCTAGATCTTTCCTCGTAATAATATTTTTTTGGTTGCGCCATCCGAAATCTGAAACCTTTCCTTGAATATTTTTTCTGTAGAATACATTTTTTCCCTTCATTCTTCTCTGTTTGCCTTCATCTGTTTTCTTAATCCTCAAAATTAAATTAAATTAGATGGTTGAAGGATCTGATTATTGGGTTTAAAAGGTAAAATGAGATCTCTATAAATAAAAAGTATTTGAATACTATGTGTATGTGTTAAAATTGAAAGGGATAGAGAGAGAGGTTTTTCTGATGGTTTTCTTGATACTGGTTCTAGTTTATTGAGACAATTACTTAGTTTAATCATTGTTTACTATTATTTTAAAAAGACATGATTTTTCAAAAACAAAGAATAAATATTTGTTGAAAAAAATTAATAATAACTCTATAAAAACTAATACATTAAATAAAAAAACAAAAAACTAATTAATAAAAAATATTTAAAATTGAATATTCCTATCACCCCATTAATAAAATAAAAACAATAAGTGACAAGTGGTTTAGTAAATATATCATGAAGTTGTTATTTAGTGACATCAAATTCTAATGATATATCCTTTTTAAGGACATTATCTTTTTGAAAATGATATCTTATATCAATACTCTATTTTTTGAGGGACTTTAAATATTTTTTTAAATATTAATCTCAACATTATTATCACTTATAATAAGAATAATATTAATATTAAGTCAAAATACTAGTTATGTGTGTTTAATACACAAAAATTGTTTATATAAATTACATATATATATATATATATATATATTACTTTATCATTTGATAGAGTGACTGGGTGATTTAACTTACTCGACTAGGAAACTAAATATTTTCATAAAAAATTATATGTTCCTATTATTATTTTTATCACTAATATAAGTCTTCCAACATCATCATCTGAATATGAAATTAAATTAAAATTTTATATTTTTTGATAACATTTTGATTGAAAATAGTGGTTTTTAAAAATCTAAATATCATTGTAACAATATGAAGAAATGATTCTTCTAGGTTTTACTGAATTCTGGAATATAAACATATAGAAAAAATTATATATATTCTACTAACAGTAATATATAATAAACGTTCTATAATTACACTACATAAATTTTATTTATTAGGTATTACAGCTTCCTATAATCATGTTTTACCTTAGTACAAATGGGAGTTATATAAGTCTTACTATTTTGTGTCCAAAACATTTTCAATAAATACACAATGTATATTATTTTATTTAAAAACATTTCCATAATATTAATTATAGATTTAAAATTCCATAATTAAAATTTCCCCTCCTACCATACTCAATTTAAAATCATTCATCGTAATGCTTCAAAAATAATTACAATGATTTTTTTGTATTGAAAAAATGATCATCTACATAATTTTATACAAATAATATATTATAAAAAAATGGTATTTTTAAAAGTGGTAGGATATGTTATCCCTATAGTATGTCAATTATCTAATAAATATGGTTTTCATATTTAAAACCATGATATAGGTTCTTGTTTGATGACATTAATTGATTTAGTATGTTTAAAAACAAAATTTGGTAGCAAGGGGTTTTCAAAACCTTGTTGGTGTTCAATATAAACATCCTCTATTAAATATCCATTTAAAAAGTTGATTATACATCCATATGATATGTGTTAAAATTCATATCATATACACAAGCTAGAAGCGTCCAAATTTTTTCTAATTTAGATAAATGTGAAAATTATTCAACATATTGTGTCCCTTTTTCCTGGTTGTATCCTTTTCCTAACAACATGTATTTATTTATAGTAAATTTTCGTTAGTAATATTTTTTTATAAAAACCCATTAGAATACTAATATTGGATAACTTTTTAGTTTTTCAACTAAGTCCATGAATTTATTTCTACCTAATTGATTATGTTCATATTAAATTAACATTAACCAACTCTTATATTTTAGTTATTGTTCTATATTCGTAGTATCTAATTATAATGGAAGGAAAAAATATAAACTAAATTTATGACATTTCCCCTGGTTCATACTATATATCAAGGTCTCCAATAATAATTTCTAGTGGATGAACTATTAAGGATATAGATTTCTAGGTAAGACAATTTCAAGTTCATATGCTTTATGTTCTAATGGACAAGACTAAAGTTCATGTGAATTTACATTAAAAATACATTTTTTGTTATTAAATCCCCGTGTAGGATAAAAAGTAAACAATTTCATCTATTTTATAATTCCTTTTTAAAAGTGTCACATTTATTAAACATTGCATGAACAAATTTTTCATATTAACTTGATTTTTTTATTATAAACTCTACATGATTTAGAAGTACTAGAATATTCTATAATGATTCATTCTTCATCCTACGGACCAAATTTAGAAGGTTTTTCTTAGTTTTAAAGATATAACCCATGCATATGAATACATTAAAATAAATCATTTTATGTTTTTTTATTGCAAATCTCATTGGGTGTATTTATAATATAGAATGTTGTTAAAACTATATACATCATATAGTAAGTTTCATATTCAGATTCATCCAAAATATGTAGGAATACTATATTAATTAAACATAGTTCTTATAATATCTTGAATAGTTATATTTCTTATTTAACCAATTCCATTATATTGTGGTATTCTTTTTTTAGAGACAGTGTGTTTAAAATCTGAATTTGAGAAAAAAGAATCTAATTCTTGATTCACAAATTCCCCAACATGATAACTCGTTAATGAAATTCTTTTAAAAACTATTTCATTTTGAAATAAATTTTATAATGTTTAAAAATTATTCAATGATTTAATTTAATGTTTTGGAAAATAAACCCATAAAAATATTCCAAAATCCTCATCTAATACATAAACATATAATTTCTAGGAAATCATTCTACCATGGATGGTACAAAAACATCCATGTGGATAATTTATAATGGTTTCGATGCAAAAACATTATTAATATATTTGAATGATGATTTGTTTTGTTTTAAAATTTTTCATTCATCAAAGAATCTATCATTTTGAATCTTATGTCTAGATAAATAAAAAAACTAACTATATTATAGAATATTCATATAAAGTTAATTCATTGTAGTTTCTAGGTCTATATTATAATATCATAGACTCTTTTTTATTAGATGTAAAAAATTTATGTTTTGTTTACAAACGGAATTATGATCCAAGAAAAAAAAAATTCAATTCTAGGTTCTCTAAATTTATGTAATTAATATTTTAAACTAAACATGATTTTTTTTAGATTTTAACATAAAAACATTATCTTGGAGTTGAGAAATAATTATTAGGTTATTATTTATCCCATGAAAATTTAACACATTATTGATTGAAAATGACTTTTCATCTCCAACCAATCCAACACAAATTATCTTCCCTTTTCCATTATCTCTAATGTTAATTAGTCATCCAATGAAATTTACATTGTATAAAAATTGGAAGAGTGACCACTCATGCAAATTAACAGGCCACTACCCATATACCACACAACATTTTTGTTCGTGTGACCTATTTCCTAAAAATAATTATAACAATATTTTTTTGGTACCCATATGTTTCTTTTTTCTATCTGTGTTATCAAGAAAAGTTATAACAATCCATATTTTCCTTATTCTACGAAAATTTACAATAATTTCTTGAAGCATATTTATTGAAATATGGGTATTTTTTACTCAAATTATCTAAGGTTTTATTAAATAATAGTTATTATTATAATATCATTTAATTTCATAAAAGAAACATATAATATTTTAATAACTTGGAATGAAATAAATTTTATGTAAATTTTATTTTCAACCCGTCCATCATATTATATATTTTCCATTTTTAATAATAGTATTTCTAATAATATGATTTAGATATTTCTCTCCCTGATCTAATATAATAGTATTCATTATCAATTATTCTACTTCATCTTGTAATTATATTATTTTATTTTCATGAACATTATAGTTGGATGTAGATTTATTAAATATTTCTTTTAATTCTTAATGTTTTCCATCATTTCATATTTTTCAATTAAGAAAATATGATTATTATTTAGTGAATTTTGATTTTTTATTAGATATTCATATTTTTCATCATGTATGGATCAATAATTATAAAATTTTCTACTTAAGCATCTATAAAATTAAGAATTAAAAGAATAATAACATTTTACCTCATATTTGTCCTTATCTATAATGAGCATGTTTTCTTTCAAATTTTTGATTATTTTTCTAAGTCGGATTTGAAAGATCTATTAGATTCTTCTAAAAACTCTATGTAACCTTCATAGCACACTTCCCTTTTTGGTTATAATCATATTTATTCTACTTTTTATTTTCCATATTTCTTCTTTAAACTATGGGAAATCAGGTTTTATATTACCCATCAGTTCCCATTTTTATCATCTTAATTCATTAGAGACTCCTTCATCTTTCTTTAAATAAATATTAACACGTCTATTTTTTTGATAAAGTATGAAAAACATTATGGCTAGTTGAGCTATTTTCATTTTAAAATATTTTTAATCTGAATACATTGATATTTTGACATGTTCTTTTTACTTATTTTCATAATTTTTAGATGAAACTAAAAGATAGGTCTTTTCCATTTTTTCATATCATATGATCTTTATATTCATATTGAATCTATGATTCATACATCATTAGGGATCTGATCAATTCATTAATTAATAAATCATTGATTAGTGATTAATTTTGTATTATAGTTGATATTCCATTCTGTTTTGAGTGTTGTACTCTGAGTATTTTCAATGATTTATCTGATTGTGAAAATGGATCTCATAAAGATGAAACATAATTTCTTATATTTGTCAATATTCCATTTATCTCGATGATGATTTCACCTTCATACATTCTGAAGGAATGAAATTTCTTCCTTGTAGTTATGTACCATAATTTTCTATTATTATTGGTTCATTCATATAAAACAACAATAAATTATCGTATTTACTATGAAGTAAGACATTTTTATAGTTAAATTAATTCTTATATTCCAATACCAAAAATAATATAAATTAATTATTTTTATTTTATGTCACACTCATATTCACTGATATAATCCCATGTTTCTTGTTCTTCATGAATTTAATTCGGAGTGATAATATTCATATGTGCATTAAATCAATGATTTTTTAGATAGAAGATCATGAGATATTTCCAACATCAGTAGTTGTCACCATTAATTTTTGTAAAATGTGTCATGGACATAACTTCTCCAGAATCATCCCTTAAATTTAACCTTTGTAAAGAACATATAATTTGAGATTACTTGAGCTTATCTGATTTCTTCAAGAAGGACTCATTTGCTACCAATTATTGTGTCATTATAATGCAAAGACATATAGGAGGTGGTGAATTGTGTTTTTTTTATAATCATAAATAGATTCTGGATTTTATATTTCTTTGAGATTTATAATGATATCAAGTATTATTTTTTAGATTTATTTTGAGAAATATATAAGTTGTAAAGAAGAAAATGAAACATTTTATAGTGGTTTAGAAAAAAATATCCCCTAGTCATCTCAACCAGTTCTCTCTTTAGGATCTCAGATATTTTCCCTAAAATGTTCATCTTATCCCAAGAACATAAATACTATGAAAGGAAGTCAAAACATTTCAAATAATTATTTACAGAAAAATCTTGTTCTTTTATACAAAACTGGATTCTCTATTACATAGTCTGGGAAGATGATACTCAATCAAAACTGAGTTCGAGGAGATGTAACTCTAATTAATCAAAAGTGTTTTATTTGATTGAATAAATAGGTTCATGATTAATGTTATAGCTCTAACAAACAAAATTTTGATCTTTTACTTCAAAGATAGATGTCTTCAATAAATAATTT
The DNA here is from genome assembly GCA_963277665.1 of Viscum album. Classification (NCBI taxonomy): domain Eukaryota; kingdom Viridiplantae; phylum Streptophyta; class Magnoliopsida; order Santalales; family Viscaceae; genus Viscum; species Viscum album. The sequence continues at coordinate 368,602,813 of OY728130.1, read as the reverse complement.
CTTAGAAGATATCACAGTACAATATTGAAACATTATATCTCCAAATTGTAGCTTATTCATAATAAAAGACACATTCGATCATGTTTTTTCATTTCTGCAGTTCTATATTCAAAATACATTAAACATATGTGAAAAATATTAAACTTTATAAAGAGAAAAAACTCTTCCCATTAATCAAGAGAAACATGGATTTATTTTGGTATAGTATATCCAATAATCTAAGATGCAAATATTGATAAATTGAACTTTTAATCATACAAGACAGATGTATCTTCTCTTATAAATAGAAATTATTTAATCATATGAATATGAGCATTTTAATTAGTCATAGTAAATATTTTACATGATATTTACATCCATCAATACCATTATAGAAATCATGGAAATATATTTAATTGGAAACTCCATTATTGATTAGTTGTACATAGTGTTTCTCCACATGATGAAAAAAAGAAACGTTGAGTTCTCAGTGTATGTTTGTTTCAAAAAATTAAGGATGATGACATGTGGTTGGTTATAAGAAGAGGGTTTGATGAACCATATCTTTATTCTTTTAAATGTATAGTTTCATTCAAATATAGGTTTTCTAATCCATACTTTTCCATTAACATGGGTTAAATTATCCATATTTATTCTTCCAACGGAAGGGTTTCAAAACCATACATTATTCTTTTAAAAATGGGTTATGAACAATGTTTCCAATATACTTTCATACACATTCAAAATTCCATAACAAATATTTAAACTCATAAATAACATAAAATTCTCAATAAATATATTCTTAAAAAATACATGAAGTACTTTCAATAGTAAAACAAAAAAGGGTATTTTTTATAATCATTATAAATAATATTTATAGATTATTTTTAAGACAATACAATCCCAATATCGAGCAGATCATGATAATTTTTTTATCAATTTGATAAGAACAACAAGGTTCGTGTCTCTTTCTTCTTTATTTACCTTACTTCTCCCTTTGATTTCAACAAGGAAGACTTTCTAGTAATAGACCTGACTTTTTCATAGGAATCCATTTGCATGTTTTCAACATAAATATTTTTATTTATTTATTTTTATTATATGCTCAGTTTTACTTTGAACATTAATGTTTCATTTCTAATTATCAAACACTAGACTCTTTCCTAGATTTCCATTTGTGGGTTTTCGGCAAAATGAGTATCGTAACTCTTCTTATTAGGAATTTTAGCTCATGTATGTAATACCAATTCAGTTGATGTATATAGATGAATAAAGTTTACCTAATGATTCTAATTTTCATGTTATTATAGCTTTGACCATATGCTATTGTAGTTTGAGGTCATAAATATTGAAAAATATGTTGTTTAAGATTAAGCCCATATTTCTTTGACCATATGTTCCACAAAATTAAGGCCATATATCTTTATCCATATTGTTTGATGAGAAGACCTTGTTTTTAATGTTATAATTAATGTCTGGTAATGCTTGAATTAGGGTGTTGTAAGAGGAATACCATGTCTAGGATAATTTCGAATCACATTTAGGGGATGAGTTCCAAAAACAATTCTTGCTCACGAGGATTAGAAGACCAATTTTCAAGGTAATGCTGCATTTGGTTGACTAGACATGGGATCATATGAATGAAACATGGGTATAAATGAATATTCAAAAATTTATTCCCTTAAATGTATGTATTATCTTCCCTAGAGTATATGAATGATTTTATGTCGGATTCATGTGCTTAAGAAATAATGTCGGTTGTAAAGGATGAATATTCAATAAAGGATCTAGTACCTAGTGTCTATTTCTTAAATAAATTTATTCAATAATAGTACTATCACCATGTATCCATACATCTCGGATGAGTATCCAAGAAGGGTTCTTGTAACCTATATTATTTCATTAAGATTAGTTATGGTATTTGGTGACATGGAATCAAGGATGTATAATTCACTTGGATAGTAATATTACAGTTCAGGGAATCATATACCAAGGAGTTTTAGTTAAGGATTTTTATATGGGTCATAAATTTCAGGGATACTCTTGAATCACTCTAAAGTGTTGATTTTTACCATAACATCCCCATGGTTTATAAGGAGCATATGTATTTTTATGAAGAAAAGATACATCTGGTTGGCAGGTCAGGGGACCATTCGTAGGTGCTAGATGAAGACATGCATAATCAAGAAGAGGATCATGTAAATCTAGATACACTTCATTCCAAGGGATATGTAAGTTATTTGGATACCTAAACACTTATGTGATGAAATAGGGTATAGAAAAAATTATGCACAAGATGGGTTTTGGAACCCTAGAAATAGTTATCATTACAAGGGTAAGGTGAATCTGGAAGTGAATCAAAGTTCAGTTTCTATTGTAGAAAATGTCCACAAAAATTGGGGAACACATTTTATGGTCTCTAATATCTTACTATATATCATGTAGTATAGGTTCACACAATTGTGACCTCCAAAAGGTCCGAGAATGAGTTATCTCAACCCTTATTCGAATAAATATATGGAATAGAGTTACTTAACATAAAGAGTGTACAATCCACTTCAATAGTTGTATTATATATTGTTTAAATCATGATTCAATGAGTTTGAATTGTAGATTATGATATGGTGTAAACAAATCTTGGATACACTCAACACACTCTTAGGTGAAATGTTCGAATGTGATATTTCTTGGGATCACATGTATAAGTTGTCATTTTTTCCAAGAGAAGATTCATTTGATTGATAGGCCATCATCTCATATGAAGAATCCATGTGATGACCTGAATAATAGAGAATATGTGACCTTGTATATGGATACACTCCTTTTTAATGGCCATTTGAGACTTATCGAGATCCAAAAACTCATGAAGTAACGTATGTTATAGAAAAATGTCTACCCGATAAGGGTTTTCCCACCCTAAAATTATTGTTAGCATGTACTTAACATGTTATCATGGAAAAGGTGTGTGAAAAAACATTTCTCTAACTTTTTCATAGACCAAAAGTTCAAACAAGTTTGGTTTATCTTTTTTTATGGTTGTGCGATAATCCCTATAAGTCATGTTACTTTTCCCTCTATCCTTTAAATTTTTATCACTATATTTTATTGAATATTTGATGATTTTTTTTCTGAGATAACTTCAATTTTTTCTAAAAATTTATTTCATGCGTTTTTTGTCCTATGAGTTTTCTATGACTTTCACTACAAGTTTAGGGTATTGTGAATTGAACCATCAGTGGAAAGAGTTTATGGTTGTAAAAATTTGAAAAACTTTCTCATTGTTTATGGTCATGGATTTTAGACCATGGAGATGTGTGAAACAATGACTTAATTAGCGAGACCTGGGTTGAGGAGACTCTAACTTCATTTTTAATTGTAGATTATGATTTTTAAAATCCTACCTCAAGGTTTTAATATCATGGGTATTGGTACAGGAATAACATTGAAAAGACAATTGTGAATCACTCTGATGTAATGACTTTGTTGCAATTTTTTCAGGGTACAGAAGAATCAGTGGACCCTTTTCATTGATGAAGATATCTCTAATTGATTGTTCAAGGGCTCATGTACATGTATTAGTGCCATGAATTCCTTTTTAAGTATATGGTCCCTTGAATATAAAAACACGGCATTCTAATATCCATGCATGTTTTGTGGAAATCTATGACATAGAAGATAGGATATGTAGTTTATGGATTTAGGTTCTAATAATGGTAATTGAAGAGTCCCATAAACTTGTTTACCACATTGAGGATATTCGGTCCTCTGATATGGAATAAAAATGGATAATGTACTTCTAATTTTAACATCACGTTATGAGAAGATGTATACCATGTAGTTTAACAAAACAATAAGGAATAATAATGGATAATTTACTTTTTATTGTTCACATGAATTAATAGACACTTTTCCATGGTGATAATGTCTCGAGTTGATAGTTCAAGGGTTCATATGTTCATTTTATGGGTGTTTCTACATTTTTATTTTGATTTTCACTTTAACCCATAGTCAATCAATTCTAAGAGCCGTATATGTTTTGTAGAAATTTTTGAAAATCAAGACATGTTGAGTAATTTATAAATTCAGGTTCTAAAAACGATGATGGAATAATCCCAAACCCAAGTTGACCATAGTAAGAATATTTTGGTCCTTTGATAAAGTATAATAATGGATAATTTACTTTTAATTTTAATGTTAGATAATGAGGAAATATCTACAATACAGTTTAACATCACACTAAAAAGTCACAATAGTCATGCATTCTAACATCATGTGATAATGACTTAATTATCATAGAGTATAATTTCATGTGAAATCAACTTAATAGTCTTGTTGTTTAATGTCATGTGACACAGACCTGATTCTATATAGTTTATCATCACACAATTGGGGATATTAGTGAAATTATTATCATTGTGTAGAGTTACAGATAAATATTTATATGATGGAGGCCCTTATGTAGATATGGTTCATACAAAAGTAAATCATGTCTATTAATCCAATACAATTATTAATCAGTTTAATGACTTGTATGGTGGACTATTGGTTCTTCCAATATTATGGAATGATTCTTCTAATTACACCCACTAGGGAAATACTATAAAACCTATAAATCTCATGTAAATCATGCTCATTGTGAAAAATATTTTATCAAATAAAATATCATAAATTATTGGATATGGGTGTGTGAAAAAATAGGAATATGATATATGGGGATATCTTTCTCTGCCTTGGCTCTAAAAAATAGTGAACCCTTGTTGATGAATCCTAAAAAATTATAGTGCATCCAAATATGGAGTTAATTTTCTTGTTCTTAATTTTTCATGGCCCTGATATTAACATTAGTTAAAAGTAACTCATCTTATTACTAAGAATCAAATGACTTCCATTATGGATGAAGAGTTATATATTTAGTCATTGGGATGAGTTAACGATATTTTAAATTTTTTGGAGGAAATTACCATGGATTTAACAATGCATAACACAATGAAGTAATTAAGCCACAAATAACACTTTCATATAAATAAGTCAACATAGTTAAAGCACATAAATAAGAGGGTTTTTTTGAAATTGTAACTGGTATGGGGATAGATAATTCTAGTTTCACAATGTATCCTATTAGGATATGATTAAATTCAAATGTTGTTCTTGTATAGATCTCTATATTATCCAAAATCATATTTAGGGAGGAGAATATTTTTATTCCATACAACATATTTGTGATGCTTTATACATGAAAATTTGGATCAATTATAATTATAGTAAATTATGTTATACCTTATAGAAATTCCATTGGGAAAACGAGGCATTACTATGAAGGAACAATCACTATGATATGAGGTGCAGTTTTTTTAATTTTGGGATAGAACGAGGATAAGTGATTCAAGAATCACTATATGTCTTATGCTAATAGAAATATAATGAAGAATAACTCTTAAGGAGAAATTTATCCCACACATATCTAGATCGCACCTAAAGGGAATGGAAGGGGGTTTTATATTGTGTGTGGCCATTCAATAAAGGGGTGGTGGAAAACACATCGATACAGAAAGGTTCATTATCGTACATTATTTTTATGATCATGAAATGTGTTGTAAAAAGAACAATTCTATTCTCCAATGCATATATTTGACTTGTATATATGAATAAGGGGTTTAATACACCTCAAAAGATAGGTTATAGACTATAATCTAGGACTATGATCTTTGTCTATTGAAAATATCATGAAAAAGAAGGACCCTCATTTTGGGATTGGTGTTCACTGGTGGGGGAATCTTCAAAATATTGTAACCAAATTTTAACGTCCTGGTTCCAGAAGCCACCCAGAGGTGCCCCGTACCTGGTTTGTCACATGGCCTCAAGCGAATTTCCACAAATGCTAGAGCCTGCCAACTAGAAGTGAGGGCCTTTGGTGTGATAGTGGGGAAACTATGTCCTCATTGGCAGAGTACACAATGGAAATAGATAGACAAGAAATAACAGTAGTATTGAATAACCCACAATAATAAAAAGCAGAAGACTAAATCAACAACTACATCACATTTGTATATATGGACTGATGCAGGTTACAACTCTAGGAAAGCATCCAAATAAGATACAATGCTGAAAACACCACAGTACCAAAACAAGTATAAAATAATAGTAAATAGCTCCTCAGCATTGTAAGCCAATGCTTGGTCCCCTGCTCTCCTACTCTAAGAAATCAGGTACCAGAAGTCGAAGGGCTCTTTCCATTGTCTTTACCTGCAACAACATAGTCTGCTTGGGCCCAAAAGCAGGGCCCAAACCGGGTGTGAGAGAAAATCCTAGTAGGAAACCACCCAATGATCTGTGCCTAACAGTCAGTGATTATATGGTAGGTAATGTAAAATAAGATGTAAACAGCAATAACAAGCAGTATGCTGTAAGAAGTAATTAGTGAAGTATGATTATACACAATATTAATCTACCACAACAACATCAACAGTAAAGAAAAGCAACTAACACAATAGGAAACCCACTAGAATGTACATGCATCAATCCCCTCTGGTCCTAACCAAGAAAAACCATAACCCTCTAGGAAGTTCACTTAGCCTAACCCCTCTGGCTTCGTCATACGAATTTATGAGACTCTTTGGGGAAGCTCACTCGGTCAATACCCCTTATAGTCTATGGTAGTCAAGGACACTCTGGGGAAGATCACGCGGTCTAACCCTCCTAGCCCAAAGGTCTAGAGACTCTATGTGGAAGATATCTCAGTCAATTTCTCCTATATCCTCAGGTATACCACAGTCTCTTTGAGGAATCTCACTCGGTCAATTCCTCCTCTTGCCTGGGAAGGTTCTTAAAGAGAAATCAAGAAAGATAAGACTCTTTGAGGAATCTCACTCTGTCTACCCTCCTGTAGTCTTTAATATCCCAGGCTCTCTGGGAGCTCACTCGGTCCATACCCTATAGCCTATAATGTCCAGGACTCTCTGAGGAATGTCTCTCAGTCTACCATCTTATAGTCTACAATATCTATTATTCTTTAGGAAGCTCACTTGGTCTATCCCATATAGTCTATAGCAACAGGTTCTCTCATTCTCGTGCCAGTCAGTGCATAATAATGCTATAAGGCCAAAGTACACCTACACAGCTACTTGGCCAACCAAAGTACACCTATAATGCTACATGGATATCAGTCTACAGGGAAACATACATGAAATTCTATACACTCAATCCTATAGACACAGGGAATGGAAACAGTCATAACGGCCAAAGGATAACAAGAACCAAAGGTTGTAAATAGAGCAAAGGAAGTGAAAAAATCCAAGAACAAAAAAATATCCTCTAACAAGATTAATTTACCTCTACACAAGCATACAAGAAAGGAAAGAAAAAAAAAGGGAAAAAAGGTAAACACGCAATACCCTGTTCACGGGTATTGGTGGAATTTTCACATAAAACTCAAATACATTGAACGATAAGGCACAAACCAACTACCTCGATCCTAGGAAATCAATATACGTGAACCACAACGACTGATTCTCTCTTGAACATTGTCGATCTGAGAAAAATTCCAGAATGCTCAAACCATGATAACATGGGAAGGAAGAAGAATTGGAAAACAATGCTCACGCAGAAGGAAGAACTCACCGTTGTGATTCCAACTCAATCAACGGTGCTCGAACCAGAGAATGGGAGGAGAGGCGGGGGCTTGTCAAAGATTCATGGATCCTCGGCGCTCTCGGACGAACGGAACCAAGAATAATATCTTTATGTCCGTCAGGCACGACCCCGGTCCGATTAATGAAATAAATAAAGTACATGGTGTGTACTTTTAGAGTACATGGTGTGTACTAGGTCTTTCCGTACTCCGCCAAAATCGGTCTCCACGTCACCACTACACACCGTGTGTGTGGCCTGGACACAACCATCACACGGCTTTGAGTGGGAAAATAGTACACGACGTGTACTCAGAACGTACATGGCGTGTACATCGAAAATTTCAAGAAACTCCATTTTTCTCAAAAACTCTAGAAAAGGGGAAAACGTACCTGAAACGAAGATCCGGGTTCTTACAAACATTCCCTCTTAAAGAAATTCATCCTCGAATTTCCCTAGAGCGGCATAGAAGAAGAAACCCCGAACATCTCTAAGCACTATGGTCAGACCTCGGCCTCCCTCTCCCAAGTCTCTTCCCGTACTCACCCATGCTGCCAAAGTACACGTACTAAAATAAAAGACCTCCCATAGAGAACCTTCTTAGTACGATCGACAATCTAGATGGGATGCTCCTAAAATGATGCATCTGCTCAAGCTCAACCTCCTCATGTTGGAAGACATGAGATGGGTCTGAAAAGTAAAGTCGGAGCTGAGATACGTGGAAGACATCATGAAAGGCCCGATACCTCTGAGTTAACTACAACTGATAGGCAACCGGCCCAACTCTCTATAACACCTAAAATAGTCTTACGTACCACGGTGAAATCTTACCCTATCTCTGAATCCTAATGTGTCCCAACCTCGATGCAACACGCAGAAAAACCTGTTCTCCAACCTCGAACTCCAGAGGTCATCTCCGCTGATCAACATAAGACTTCTGTCGAGACTATGTTGTAGCCATCTTCTTCTAAATCAGCTCTATCTGCTCTGAGTTCTCCTAAACAAGATGAGGTCCCAGCAAAGCTGCCTCTCCTGCCTCTAGCCAGCATAAGGGTGGTCGGCATGGCCTACCGTACAAAGCCTCATAAGGTTCCATATAAAAGGTCGCCTAAAAATTTTTGTTGTAGGAGAACTCCACCAGAGTAATATGCTTCTCCCAAGAACCGCCGAAGTATATAATGCAATCTCGGAGCATATCCTCAAGCACCCGGATCGTGCGCTCGGACTGGCCATCTGTCTAGGGATGGGTTTTTGTACTCAAAAGTACCTGTGTACCCAAAGCCTTTTGAAGTCCATTCCATAACCGAGAATTAAAGGGTGTATCCCTATATGAAACAATTGAGTGTGGAACTCCATGTATATGTACGATCTCTCGGATGTACAACTATCCCAGATCATCAACACTGAAGGTATAATTGATCGGCAATAAGTGTACAACCTTCGTATGCCTGTCGATGACAACCCAAATAGAATCACTTCCCCGAGGTGACCTCGGTAACCCGGTCATGAAGTCCATCATGACATCATTCTATTTCCAATCGGGAATGGGTACCTACTGAAAAAGCCCTGCTGGTCGCAGATATTATGCTTTCACCTGCTGACAAGTAGAACATCTCATGAAAAAACAGGCAACAAATTTCTTCATACCTAGCCACCAGTACTAGCAGTGTAGATCACGATACATCTTGGTGATGCCAGGATTAACTGACCAAACTGAGGAATGAAAATCCTACATTATCTCCTCACGTATGTCTGCTGGCACCCATACGCATCCCTGGAAATACAAGATCTCATCCTCACCCACTATCCATCCATGAAGTGGGTCCTCTCTTTATACACTCTCCCGCGGGACTGAGTCCTCAAAATCTGATAGTTGCCTCATTCGTACCAGATCATGAAGTGTAGAGGTAACAACTACAGAAGATAGAAAACTTTTTCACGGTCTATCATTCACTTCCAAGAGCATCTCAGAGAAAAGAACCATAAGCTTCCACTCAATGCTGGCCTCCTGAACTGCCTAAATCTGAGTTCTTTAGCTCAATGCATCTGCCACTGTGTTGCCCTTTCCCGGCGTATAGGGAATCTCGAAATCAAAGGACTAAAGAAACTCGACCCACCTACGTTGTCTCAGATTCAGATCATGCTGAGTGAAGATGTACTTGAGACTCTTATGGACGGTGAAAACCATAAAGTGATCTCCGAGAAGGTAGTGTCTCGAATAGCGTAAGCCATGAACAACAGCTGCCAACTCCAGATCGTGCATAGGGTAATTACTCACGTGTGGACTCAACTGCCGAGACCCATATGCAACGACTCCATATCCCTACATAAGCACATCTCCCAGCCTGATACCTGAAGCATCCCAGTAAATAGTGTATCCCTTGCCCGACTTTGGCAAGACTAGTATCGGTGCCAACGTCAACCTCCCCTTCAGCTCATGAAAGGTGGACTTACAAGAATCTGACCATAAAAACATTTCCCCTTTCTTGGTCAGCCCTATCAATGGTGCTTCTAGGCACGAGAAGTCCGGAATGAAGCATCTGTAGTATCCTGCCATCCCTATGAATCTTCGTACCTCAATGACGTTCTTCGGCTTCTCCTATGAAACTAAATCTCTCACGTCCTCTGGGTCCACTAAAATTCATGTCTCTGAGATGACGTGACCCAAGAAGTGAATCAGGTCCATCCAAAAGTGGCACTTCGATAGTTTAGAATATAGTCGATGCTCTCTTAGTGTACTCAGAATGATCTCAAGTTGTGTGGCATGGTCATGTCGAGTGTGAGAGTACACCAAGATATCATCCACATAGACCATAAAGAAGGAGTCCAAATAAGGATGGAACACTCTGTTCATCAGTTCCATGAAAACTGCAGGTGCGTTCATGAGTCCGAACGGCATGACTGTATACTCATATAGACCATACCTGCTCCTGATGGCTGTCAGAGGTATATCAGATGGTCTAACATGCAACTGATGATAACATTACCTCAAATCTATCTTCAAGAACACTTGGGCTCCTCGAAGCTGATCAAAGAGGACGTCTGTCCTCAGAAAGGGATACCGGTTCTTGAATGTTAACTGGTTCATCTTATGATAATCCACACAAAGCTGAAGGGCAGCGTATGCGTTATTCGCAAAGAGGACAGGCGAACCCCAAGGAGAAGTACTGGGTTGAATGAAAACCATCGCCTGTAACTCCTCCAACTACTTCTTGAGCTCTTACAACATAGGTTCAGCCATCCTATAAGGAGGAATGAACACTGGTGCCGCTCCTGGCACGAGCTCAATCGAGAAGTCTGCCTCACGATCTAGAGGAAAACCTGAAAATTCTTCTAAAAAGTCATCTCTATAACGATCCACCACTAGGGGAAAGTCTAACTGTGAAGTCCACTGGTCATCTAGATAAAGACTGGAAATCTGGGCTGTAACTTCCACTATCCCTTATTGCTCTGGTCCAGATCTATCCGCCTAGACATCCCACTCACCTCTAGGAAGAAAAGATCCACCCTCTGGTGATACGAAGCTCACCCTACGGCGATAGAAATTGACGACTGCTTGGAAAGGAACCAACCAGTCCATCCCGAGAATGAAGTCATAGCCCGACATCTCTAGAACATACAGGTCTCATAAGAAGCGACACCCCACACCCTCAAGATGGCACTCTCGGCACTGACATATGTTAGATTTCATTGATCCAAATGGCATGTCATGAGTCAAAAAGTCGGAAAATGAAAAGATAAAGAGCCCAAGGCTCTCCACAATAGAAACAAAGATAAATCTATGCGAAGCACCAGTATTGAAAAGGGATGAAGATAAAACTGAGCTTACTAAGATCGTACCTCTAACTGTAGAAGGCCCAGGATCCTGCTCCTGATAGGTTAGCTCCACGGCGAACGACTGGCCTACACTGCGGCCATGTGCCCCTGGCTGACCGCTCTGAGCTGATCCACTCTATTTTCATTGATGACCTGGTGACTGACCACCATGGTCGTGACCTTCGCCTCGGCTCGAACGGCCGGAAGAACTCCAGTTCCCAAAATGGTGGGAAACTAGTGAAGCATCTCTAGAACGCGGGGTCATAGAGGAACCCCTACCACCAACTGAAGGTGAGAATATGTGATAGAAGCACTAAAGATGGACCATCTTGTCGCAATATTGTCACTCCATCAGATCTCTCTGGCACTGAGGCCTAGTATGCCCACTCCTACCGCACTAGTAGCATACAACCTGGCTGCCAGAAGACACATCCCGAAAACCCTATTCTCCTAGAGAAGACTCTCTACAACACTTCCTACTGTCTGTTGGAGGAACACCAGCTATGGATGTTGAACCGCCCTGGCTCACTGCTACAGAATCCCTCAGATTGTGCTCAGTAATCAGCGCTTGGTTGATGATTAAGGATATAGAAGTAAACTGAAAGTTATTCACCTGGGAACTGATCTCCTTGCTGAGACTGTCCTTGAACTTCTGAGCAAGGAACAACTAATCACTTGCCGGGATCGGTGTAAAACGCTGCAGCTCATTAAAACGGGGAAAGTACTCCATAACAGAAAGAGTTCCCTACCACATACTCATAAAATCCCGGGCTCAATCGGCCCTCAGGGTCTCCGGATAGAAGTAGTCATAGATGGTGTGTCGAAACTCATCCCATGGCATACCCTGCTGGCGCCCTGACTGTGAGATCACCTGCCACCACCTCTCGGTGGTGTCCCGGAGCATATTGGTGGCCAACTTTACCCTCTTCTTTGGGGTTTTCTACAGATGCTCGATGATAGAAAAGGTGGCCTTGATCCATGACTCTATAGCCTGGGGTCCTCCATCCCCTGAAAAAGTAAGAGGATGTTGCTGATGAAAAACCCTCGTCAACTAAGTCATCAAAGGGGCAGGAGGCGGTGCTCCCTTAAAAGTCTGTAACATCCTCAGGAAGTCCTTCCTGAACTGTGTATCGGCACCTGCGATGGGTATAATAGCTCGTGCCAAGGCTGGAACCGCAGGAGGATCAATAGGAGGTTTCTGATCGGCCATATATAGTGTCTGTTCACCGTCTGGAAACTGACATACTACTGAAGTCCATCTCGGAGGCATAGATTTGAAAGATCAAAAGCACACCTTAGATCCAGATAACAAAGACTGAAAACACAGGAGTATAAAATTGGAACAGGGGTAAGAAACTATAATGTCTTACAAAACATGACTACATGGTGTGTATAAAAACTAAACGGTGTGTACGGTTAGCCATTAACATGGGTGTGTACTCTCACCACTACTTGTCGTGTAATGCCCCAAACTACACAGCGTGTTATTCCCACACACGGCGTGTACTTGATCTCTAAACCCCTACCCAAGTCTCCTTACAGATCTAGATCACACGGTCCAAACTAACCCCAGACTACACGACGTGTTCCCTAGGGACACGACGTGTACTAGACACTGTCTCGATGGTCTGTGTTGTTAGTTACATGGCCGTCCACACGGCTTCCCTTACACGGCGTGTTCCGAACAAACACGGTGTGTATAGGGGATGATAACACCAACCTGTGTTGTTCGTGACACGGCCGCGTACCTGGGACAAAACTAAAAGGCATGTTCTTTATCAACACGGCATGTTCTACTCAAGCTTCCTCGACCCGTGTTGTTAGTGACACGATCGGGTACATGGATCTAAACTACACGGCATGCACCTACCGTACACGGTGTGTTCTTGAGTTATTTTCATGACACTGTGTTTCTGTTCACACGGTCAGTGACACGGCCTAAAATCTACATGGCCTGTATCCAGAAAGTACATGTCGTGTATTCTGGGTTATTCTGGGCAGTAGCTTAGAAACTGCACAGAAGCCCAAAAACACTGAAAACAAGGCAAAGAGGTGCCAAATTCCGATCTGTGAAGGCCTATACTCCCCGCGAATCAAGTCTTGGGATCTACTATAGTCATGTACAAGAGAAAACAGGGAAATGATCCACAAATTTCTGATTCAAGAGGTCTGAAAACACCTCAAGGACCCAAACATAGCGTTTATTTTAAGAAATTTATAAAACAAACAGTTTCTCTATCAACTGTAGAGATTCTATCAAACATCTATCACAATAGCATGCATAATCTACATAGCATCTATCACAACAACATGCATTCGCTAATGCACCCTAGATGGCTTGGCAAGAATGAATTACATGCAATTTCTAACAAGTGCCTATATTATGCATTTGATGGCATACCCTCTTCTAATCGGGTTGCGACAAAAATAGAACCATAATATCAAAACGATAACAGCACAAGGCATGTGATTCACTCTAGGTGAAATCATATCAACCTTAAAATCTCAAAACCAGAAAACTGCAATAAACGAGGTAGTATAGATTTTCCATATACACAGGTGTTGATTCTCCTTTCGTCACAAAATCTAAAGATTGGAAATGGGGATTATCATAGCTCAAAGTGATTCAACCTTTGGAAAAATATCAAAAATTGACAAAGGACAGAATAAGAAGAATATTGCATAAGGGTCGCGCAAGATCTACGATGGTCGTGCATGTACACTTGTGCGCCTCAATGGTCGCGCAAGTACACTTGCGCACCCTAAGTGATAACCGCCCGGGGTCTTCTCTAGCCTATAAATAGACCCTGTGGGCCCCCTATTTCGAGTAGGATTTTTTTCTAGAATCCAGATTTAGAGCTCTGAATGCCCAAGACTCTTTTTCAGCTCTTCCGAAAACTTATAATGTAATTCTTTACCTAGAATGGAAGGTCTAAACAATAGGAGTATGGTCTAAGTGTTATAATTCACTAACACTTGCGCGCCTATGGTATTTTCCCCTTATGGGAAATGAACATACTTGGGCGCCGCCCTACTTCCTCACCAAAACATTCACGCCTCTCTTCTGGAAGTACCTCAGGATAATTCTAAAGGCATTGGTCAAGGATAACCCAAGTATTACCATGCTGGTTTACAAATGCGCAAGTACCCATGTGTCGTACAAGTATACCTACATGACCAGGACTTGTGCGCCCACGCAGTACCTGCGTGCCTGCCCGAACTTGTGCACCCCTTCCATTTTGGGTTCCCTTCTTCCCCATTTCACCCCTCTTATCCCATTCCACCTCTCCTATTCAAGATCCAGTCTTCAAGACACTCTTCAAATGCATTTATGGCATGATTTCTTGATTTGACTTAATTATTTGAAAGGAATTGTGTGTAATATCTCTCAAAACCTAGTGATTTACACATATTTATTTCACTAGAGATTGATATTTCATTCATTCAACCTCATACTTTATGATGAGAAAATTCTCTTAACCTGGGCTTCCTTTTTAGGAATAAGCCCTAGTCATAATTTTTAACCTAGGACTCCTTTTCAGGAATAAGCCCCAGTCACAATTCTCTTAAATTGTGCTTCCTTTTCCTGAATAAGACTCAATCACAATTCTTAACAAAGGACTCCTTTTTAGGAGTAAGTCCCATGTCCTCATTAATTAGGGCCTCCTTTTCAATAATAATCCCCAATCAAAATTATTAACCTGGGAATCCTTTTTAGGAGTAAGTCCCAATTCCATATTAACATGGGCCTCCATTTCAGGAGTAAGCCCCAACCATAATTCTCTTAACCTGAGCCTCCTTTTCAGGATTAAGCCCCAGCCATAATTCTCTTAACCTGGGCTCCCTTTTCAGGAGTATTCCCCGGTCTCAAATATGGGAAGCCTCTTCAGGAGTAAGCCTCAAGTCCCTAAATTTTTCAAGTCCCTTAACCTGGGCCTCCTTCTCAGGAGTAAGCCCCAGTCTTAATTTCTCTAAACCAGTCCAAATTTACCTTTGATATGGGATTCCTTCTCAGGAATAAAACCCAATCATAAGTCCTCTCCTAATTTGGTCCTCCTTTTCAGGAGTAAGCCCCATGTTAGAGTATTTAAGTATCCATGAAGCACATATACCTTGTGGACCATGTTCCTGGAATTCTTCCTTGAAGTAAATCTTAATCATCATTGATCTGGGCAGTCATACATACATAAGTCCAACATTATTTCTTATGATTGCATCTTTCATGGAACAATTGAATGATTTTTACCAATACCTCTTTTTTCTCACACTGATCATGACTCACATGAGTTTATAGTGTAAAAGTAATTATCATATACTTCTTTGAGCCATCAATCGTGAACATCATACTCCCTTACTCGAACTACGTGGGTTCTGATTCCTTTTCTAAACAAAGGATACATAGGTAGCCCATCTGCGGGTTCGATCCCAACTCTGAAATAATACATGTCCCTCTGAATGACAATAAACTTCAATTACCTCATTTAGTGGGTTTAAAACCATCATGGTCATCATAATGACCGAGATACTTCTATATAAGTGTGTAGAAGGATACCATTGACTAAGAATCTCTAATAAATACAGATGATTCTCTATCGATGAAGAACCTCAAATACATATAAAAGACTCTCTAAATATCTTACATATTTATTCATTGATTGCCAGATCTGAAAGAAAACACATTTTATACTTGGCAATGTAATAAGGATTCACGAAAATAACTTAAATCAATAAAGAGAGTCCCGGAGTAGACAAAACTTCCCCTCAAAAAGGAGTGATGAGTCTGACCTCCCATTGTCTCGACCAATGAAAATTCGTAAGCCTCATTAGTCCACAAACTAATGAGCGCCTACCATTGGAATGTAGGTCCAAATGGAAGTGGAATCATTGGATGTTTCTGGTTCTACAAACAAACCGGTTTGAAACCGATTGGATTGTTTGAACCATCAATCAAGGAGGTCATCCTCAAATTTCGAGGGAAACAAAAAATGGTGAACCCGACGTGAATCCTTAACAATGTTAAAATGATGTTTTACCTATTTTTTAGGCCCCTATTTAAAACATAATGGGAGGGACAACAAAAAAAAATCATTGACATATGTGCTCATCCAAAAGATGTAGTGGCTAAATATATCTTGATTACGTCTATTATATTAAACATGAACTATTTTCCAAGATCCTCTGCATTTCCAGAATGGCTCCTCTCAAGTTCACACTTGTGAATACTACTGCTAAAAATGCCATTGCTGCTACTCATGCTGGATCGTCATCTGCTCTAATAATGACATCGCCTACTCAGTGTCTTCAACGTTGGGTATCAAATGTGTTGGTTAAGGAGTACCGTCAACACGATACCATCCCAACTCTGCAGGCTGCCTGACAATCCCTCCAAGTGAACAACTGAAACCGGTCTTCCGAACAACAATGACCAGTGATCAAGAAGCAGGCGGTGCTAACCACCATGTCCAACCGTTTCAGATCGTTATACCTGGAACACAATCCCCATTCACTCCCATATTCTGGGGAGGTGAATGAGCAGGTCCCTCAGGGCCTTAATTCAAAGAATGAGGAGTCCATCCCGAGGGCTCCCATCAATAATAGTCTCCAAACTTGTGCATCAGTGCACCCTCAACATGATGAGGGTGTTGACTCCAAGCATTCGGCTCAGGTTCCTTGAACTCGAGCAGGCAAGACGAATCGCCATAGGCGAAATCCGGATAACAGTGAGTAGGTTCTCATCTCTTCCATCTCCGGAGAATCCCACCATCCTAACATGGTGGAATGAAACGAGCGGGCACACACACCTACCCGTTTTAATTTAGATGTCCTGCAGACTTGTCTGGCAGCATCCTGCCAATCCCACCAGGCAATTCCGGCGGAGTACTATAGGCAGGAACATACACCTGTTTATACATCATCAGCTAGTCAGCAGGCTCGTCTGACTACATATGATGGAGCTCGTCAACCACGTTCAGCAAAGTGAAATCATCATGCACATACACCTGCTAGTATTAATCAAGCCTACCAATAGTCTCGTTGGTAGCATTCAGAGAAGTCAGTCGGAAAGCCCCGACAACAAACAAGAGGAAGACTCAACTTTATGCCCCCACACTTGAGTACTGTCAGTATTCACTAACAGGAAAAGGAGGACAGGAGCTGGCACATACACCTACTCCAATCACGGAGTGGACATATATCCCCATTCCGATAGCTGAAGTCACCAAGCACATTATGTCAATGGTGAAAGAGTAGAAGAAAATCCCTGCTCATATTCTGGATGCCTGCCAGGATATTATAACAACTTCAACAACATCTCAGGGAAAGGCACATAAATCTATCTCTACTAGTGGAGTAACACATCAACATTTCACTCCAGAACTGACACACACATCTGTTCCAGTCCAAGAGGGTTGTGGGGCATACTCCTCCATATCATACGAACAACCAAGTCAGGAACATACACCTAATTTGTGTGGAGATCGTCAGCCTAACCTACCCATCTCTCCTACTCATGCACATAACCCTGATCAGAGAAGACACATTCGTCCAAAAGTGGTTTCCAAGGTGAGTAAGAAGGCGTCTAAGAAGAAGACCCACCCAGCACTGTCAATAGATCAGGATCCAATCTGTAACCAGGCCTTTCTCAATGCTGGAGTTATTAAAGCCCTCAGAAAATTATCTGTTGGAATCCAAGATTCTACTCCCTCATTTCCCAATAGTGGGAACATAAATTCTGAAGGTTCTCAACATACACTTCCTCATGATGGCTTGATTCATTACAATTTGGTCAATCTCATAGTTTCATCTTCATATGAGAGATACAATAATCCTCTGTGTGGCCAGAGGACCAAGGAGTAAGAGATCTCATCTATTGTTGTAACCCACCATGGTGGTCCTCCCCATGATGATAAATTTCGCTGCGAAAGTCCTCTCCACAGTAGTGATGCACATTTCCCAGAAAATGCTTCAGTGGACAATGTAGTGCCGAGAAAGCCCTATTATCTTGAGGAACTTTCAAATGAGAAACCAGTCATGTCTGATGCTTCATCGCTTGCAGGTGAAATAGTTTCTCAATCAGAAGATAGCTCAGGGTGTAGTTCATTCTCCGAACCACCACTAAGTCATGCATCTACTAGTTT
Source organism: Viscum album (assembly GCA_963277665.1). Lineage (NCBI taxonomy): Eukaryota > Viridiplantae > Streptophyta > Magnoliopsida > Santalales > Viscaceae > Viscum > Viscum album. The sequence goes on along the minus strand of OY728130.1, from coordinate 368,584,256 downwards.
AACAGTGATCTCTCTACCAATCTTGTTGAATCCGATGATGTAACAAGGAAGCACCAACTCTGGTCAAATCACGTAGAAGAATCTTCATTTAATGATAAAGAGAAAATGCTGAACTTGAGAAAACAACTGGAAAAAGGTGAATTACCAGTCATGTTTTGGCCTCTGGCGGACTCTCAGTATGATATTCCAAAGTTGTTGATGGAAGATGGAATTCATGATATTCGTCTCAACATATGGAAAACTCTTTGTCAGTTGAAGAAGAAATTAGTATCTTATGATGAATATGAAAACCATCTTAAGAAAATATAAGGTTTACAATGTCATATTGATTTGGCATCTCTATCAGTCCCTCGATATCTGAAGGCTTAAAAACAGTAGAGAGCCCTTCAATGTCCATGCCTTGGTGCACTAAGAAGATTGTGTCAGTTAATTGCCAATGCCCCATCTGGTATTCATGTCAGAGGATGGGGTGTTCATGGAGAACTACATTTTACTGTGCTCTCCAGTCAGCAAAGACCGCCAAAAATGGTCTCATGAAATGTTATTTCCCATGACCGGCCAAAGTCAATGTGATTTATTTTTAATCAAAAGCTTCACCAAGAACAGGCTTCAACTAGTTCCTCTAAAAATCAAGCATACATAAAAGAAGTTTTTGAATTACCCCTGCATCAAGAAAACGAGAATATTGAACATGCCTCTCGTATGGAGAAAGCACATCATCAAGTGACAGAAGTGTCGGAAATCATTCAACGGGATTTTGAACAAGGTGATAAAAGTAGATACAGGTTAATGCATCCAGCTAATTTCCGGACTAAGGTTCGCAAGATCAAGATAGATTTTAATAATGTCTCAGACATAGCATGTCAAGAGCCACCCCAGCTTGCCAGACTGGGTACTCTTTTAAACCAACCCTTGGAATCAAAAAATAGGATTCGAGGAGTTGAGCAGGAAAAGAAGGAACAGCCCCAGTCCACCAGACTAAGGACTTTATCAAATCATTAATCCCCTCCTCAGAGAAACTCGGTCTTTTCTCGATTAGTTTTGAAGCCTTATGAGAAATGAAGAGCCAAATTATCATGAGATTCTCTCCAAATTACGGTTCATCAAGAAGTTCCTGAGGGATTGAGTCAACAAAAGGCAATGTCTCATCAAAGACATGGAAGAAGACAATATCACAGAAATGTTGATAGAAGGGATGTGATGCGTTATGCATCAATCAATGTCATCAATGTTGTTGTTGTTGATCCACCAGATGAGGATCACTCATGGGACTCGGATGAAGAGGTTCCTGCTCAAGAAGATGTACGCACCGACACAAATGAAGAAGGTGTGCGTACACGAAATCAAAGGATTACTCAGAACCTAGGTAATCCTTCAAGTAACCCACTTCCCCCTCTCCTAAAAGGAACCAACAAAGGTAGGGGGAAGAATCAGGTTACATATCTTTCCTCTGGAGACGGCCAATCGCTCTCACTAGAGCAATGGTTTGTACAATATGAGGAATAAATGAAGGAATTAAGGAGGTTGAATGTAGAACTACTTCAGGGTAGTCTTCTTCTTAAGCATGCTGGAGTCAGTCATCTAAGGGAATTTGTTGTAGCCACAGAGATGGATCAAGAATATCCTCCTCTATCAGTACACCCTCATAGGTCTAATCCTATGGGTCAAGTGAAACAACATTTGAATGTGCTCCCATCAGTTGCAGCACCAACCACCACATCTGTCCAAGATCCAGTCATTTTACCTACCCAACTCCATGTTCAACCGGATGTTTCTGAAAAGTTAATAACTACCTTTGAGTCATTAACAGCTCAGTTAGAAACTATGGAAGGGAAACAAGCACAGGTTCAACCAGAAAAGAATATTTTCCCTGAATGGGTAGATTCAATCTCTCCTCCATCCAGTTTTGGAACTCTTGTATTCCCTATTTTCAAGGGATCAGGTGATCCTGAATAGAATTTGGTGCATTATGTGTCTTGTTACGATCCTATGATGGGAACTCCAGAACAGCAAGAAGCAGTGAAACTCAGATTCTTCGTGTGGACCTTGCAAGGACCAGCCTTTGTCTGGTATACAAGCTTTCAATCCTGGTCAATTAAGGGATGGGAGGATCTTCACCAAAAATTCCTTCTTCAGTTCAGCTCAACTTTTCCAAAGACAACAGTTTTTGATCTTACAAACTGTAAGCAAAGGGAGAATGAAAGGGTCTCAGATTTCATTTCCTGATGGAAGGGATTAACATATTCTCTAAGCATAGCACTCCCTCGAGAGGAATTGTTGCCAATATGTGTGTCAAATCTGTGTGACGAATTACACACTCCATTGATCCCAGTGAAATAAACAGGAGGGTTTCAAGACCTTAGTTCAATCGCTCAGCAGATTGAAGATTTCCTTATACAGGCTAAGGCTGAATCTTGTGTAATTCCATCAGCTCTAGGAAGGAGAATGGGTAAAGTAGAAACTTCTACAGTCATGCTTAAACAAGCACCTGTACCTTCATCTACTTCAAAACCTTCATCTTCTCGAAGGGCTCCACCTCCTAGGTGCCAAAAACAAATGTTGTTTCATCCAGATGATCAAAGAAATCAAATATGATTACAATTTGAGGATCTGAAGAGAAAAACATACTCTTTTCGAAATGAACAAGATCCTGGTTACTTCACTTCGACTCTGGAGAATAATTCGGTCAGCCTCCAAGGCCCAAGAGGCCAAACAATGAAGGAGATGAAGACCGTCCCAATTATTTCCCCTTTCATCAAATATTGGGGCATCCCATCCAAGAGTGTTTTTTCTTCAAATACCACCTACAAAATATAGTCGACTCACAACAAGTCAAACTGAAAGGCTCTTCAGCCTAGGTAGCATGTGATACTGCTACAGTTCAAGAAGAGGAAGGCGAGTGGCAAGAAGTCAAAAACAAAAATGCACAAAAGTATGATGATAGGATGGTCATAAAGACAATCAACCGAACTCATGATATTTTTCAAACACAATTAAAGAAATCAATTTTGTCTTCTGCCATGAATGTTGGAGAAAACCCCTCTTCATCAGAGGGAAAGTCCTCAAAGAAATGACATGATTCAAAGAAAGAAGAAGAATCAGAATAAGATGAGTATGTGTCAAATCCTATCTGGTCTTTGACTCTGGTAGACTTCATTCCATCTACTTCAAACCCACGGGCACCGCCCCACCAAACAGCACAGCCTAAACAGGATTATCAGGCAGAGTCTTCATTAGATGAAGAGTTAATTTTCGGTTTTGTTAATATGATTCAATTAAAAAATCCATATGCCAGTCGCAGTTTCAATTTCGATGAGCCTGAATTCCCTGTATCAAACAGGGGAATCAGAGGAAGTTCTAGAGGTTCAGGATATAGAGGAAGACGTGGATCTTTTAGAAGCCACTATTCCCATTCTACACTTTCTAGAACTGTGTATGCTGTAGAAACTCGTGGTAGAACCCTTCTGCGAGATCAGCAAGAACAAGCAAGTTCATCTACCAATAGCAAATTCAGTCTTGGGACAGTTATTTTGGAAGACCGGTTGAAGGTTCCATCTTCTTCCTCTCTGCAAGTAAATGGATCTAATCGGTCTAATCTTCCGAAACCAATAATATTTCCAACTCCTATCCCAATAAAAGATGCATCAACTTCCAAAGCATCTGCTTCCAAGGTACCTGCTAAACCACATATTCTTGTTGAGAAACGCATACCTTTGGATCAAAAGTATGATGTATTAAAACACATGGCCCAAGTACCAGCCAAGTTACCAATTCTGGATGCTTTGAATCTGTCAAAAGTTCTTCGGGAAGCACTCATCGAGGCTTTGTCAAGTCCTCAAGAGCTTGAAACTGAAATTGTTGCAGCTAAAGTCTATCACATAGGGAATAATCCTGCAGAATTCCATGAAATAATATCTTTTACTGATGAAGATGAAGATGATGTTGTGCATGGGAATATTAGTCCTTTTTACTTATCTTTCAATTTCAATAGCGTAGATATCTGAAGAGCTTTCCTTGACAATGGTTCAGGAGTCAACCTCATGCCCATTCGTACACTTCGTCGATTGGGCCTCACGGAATCTGATTTATCTCCTTCTACCATGATGTTACAAGGATATGATAAAATTGAACAGGAACCATTGGGCGAAGTAACACTCAGAACACAGTTTGGATATCTTGTATCCAATTCAGATTTCATGGTAGTTGATCAAGACTCAGCTTTCAACATCTTGCTTGGAAGACCTTGGCTACATCAACATGCGGCTATCCCTTCATTATACCATCAATGTCTCAAATATTGTTTCGGTGCTCAAGTTGGAACATTTTATGGTGATAAGACCATGTTCAAGACATGTGAGTATCAATACATTGAATCATAATTCTATCACAAGAAGGGAAGGGAGAAATCCACAAAAATGGAGATTACCGAAGTTAATGCTCCATATGGTTTAGAGAAGATTCCAGTAAAACCATTTACACATGTGACTACAGATTATGTGTTTCCTATTAGTCAAATTGAAAAGATAGACCCAAATTAAAATACTCTTATGGAATGATCCATAATGTCAATTACGGTAATCGATCCAGACAACATGGGAGAAATTGGTAACCCACCAAGTAGTGATGAAAGGACAAATAGTGATGTCTTCATTTCATATGCTGAAATCCAACAAGTCTATAATTCGCCAATAATGCCAAAATAAGTTATAGCAACATTGAAGGTGAAAAATGATGTCTATTATGAATCCATCATCTCCTCTTTTTTACCCAAAGAAGACCTTTCATCATGAATCGTTTTGGAAATGGAAGCTTCTTCTTCAAGATGTGAAAATTTTGACATCTCTTCTGATCATGAAAATTATGCATTATCATCTACTATGCAAGTAGAAACAGAAGAAATAACACATGATGAAGAAGAAGAGTAAGTTCTCAGAGATTCCCCTCCATCATTTGAAGAGGGTATCTCAACCGCTGTGGATTAACTCAGAGAAATAAATCTGGGTACAAAAGAAGATCCACACCCCACATTAATTAGTGCGTCCATGACTCTTCAAGAACAAGAGATCTATATTTTTTTTCTAATGTGAAATAGATATATATTTTCTTGGAACTATACAGAAATGCCCGGGCTTGATCCTGATGTTGCTACTCATCATTTGGGTTTACCAGAAGAACATCGAGGATTTCAGAAAGCAGTGAGAAGAACACACCCAACTTTTGCTTCCAAAATTGAAGCTGAAGTGGATAAGCTTATCAAAGATAACTTCGTCAGAGAAGTTCAGTATCCCAAGTGGTTGGCTAATATTGTCCCTGTAAATAAAAAGAACAGACAAATTAGAGTTTGCATCGATTTCAGAGATCTTAATCGGCATTGTCCTAAGGATGATTTCCCAGTTTCGATTACAGAACATTAAATTGATGCAACTGCTGGCTATGAAGCACTTTCCTTCATGGATGGATATTCCAGATATAATCAGATCAGAATGGCCCTAGAAGAAGAGGAATCCATAGCCTTCAGAGCACCTCAAGGTGTGTTTTGCTACCGGGTAATGCCCTTTGGCATAAAGAATGCTGGTGAAACATATCAGCGTGCCATGCATCATATCTTCAAACCCTTCTTAGGGAAGTTTGTTGAATGATATGTAGAAGATTTGGTGGTTAAATCCAAACAACGTTCTAATCACTTTCTGATTTGGATGTCATATTCTGCAAGCTTCGACAACATAATTTGAAGATGAACCGCTTAAAAGGTTCTTTTGGGTATCCTCTGGAAAATTTATCTGCCTTGTTGTACGCCACCGTGGAATTGAAGTCGATCCTGAGATGACCAAGTCAATCCTTGGTATGTAACCTCCTCAAAATTTTAAAGAATTAAGAGTACTTCAAGGACACTTAGCCTATATTTGGAATTTCATCGCCAATTTGGCAGGAAACAATTTACCTTTCACCAAATTTATGAAGAAGGGAGTCACTTACCAGTGGACTGAAGAATGTCAAGAAGCTTTCGATATTCTCCAGAAATACCTCTTGAGTCCACCGGTACTCATGCCACCGATTTAAGGAAGACTACTTATCCTCTACGTTATAGCTCTAGAATGATCATTGGGTTCCATTCTTGCTCAAATGAATGATGCTGGGAATGAAAACAGCCTCTATTATCTCAGTCGAACTATGCGTGAAGCAGAAACCCGGTATTCAAGTATTGAGAAGTGCTGCCTGGCATTAATCATTGCAGTTCAGAAGTTGAGACACTACCTGCAACATCACGAGGTCCAATTGGTATCTCAAAATAACCCGCTCAAATTCATCCTTAGTAGTCCAATGCTTACAGGACGTCTGGCAAGGAGGGCAGTTATTTTGCATTAATTCGACATTCAGTATGTGTCTCAAAAAGTGATAAAGGGCCAAGATCTAGCTGATTTCCTAGCTGAACACTCTTCAGTGGAAGACACGTCTTCAGATATTGAACTCCCTGATGAGGAAGTCTTCTCTATTCAAGAAAGTTCCCAGCCATGGGAAATGTATTTTGATGGTTCTTCCAGAAGTCCAATAGGGAGGAAAATTGAAAATCCTAAATTCAAATAAGTTGGCTTAGGAATTGTGATCATTTCTCCAGAAAAAGCTATGTTACCTTATTCTTTCTTAATGTGGGAATGTAGTACCAATAATGAAGCAGAATACCAAGATCTCATCACAGTCTTGGAATTAGCACTACAAGCACAAGTGAATCACTTAAAGGTGAAAGGTGATTCAGACCTGGTAATCAAACAAGTCAATGGGGATTATGCCATCATAAAAGAAGAACTAATCCCTTTTTATGATTACGTCGGAGAGTTAATGGCGGAATTCCCTTCGGATCTAACATTTTATTATGTCCCAAGATCACAAAATGATCAAGATGATTCACTGGCTAATATAGCCACAACTCTGGCAGATCCATGTCGGGATGAGACAACCATTAGTATTGCCCACCATCGTGCAATTTCAACTTATGTTCAAATAATAAGAGAGGAAATTAATGAAATTAGTCCCATTCTAGAACTGTATGGTCATACTACAAGATGGATATCACCAATCAGGGAATACCTTCAAAATGGAATACTTCCACCTTATAGAGCCGAGAAAGAACAAATCTGGTGACGTGTGGTCAATTTTACTCTTTATGATATCCCAGATCACCTAGAAAAAATTCTCTACAAATGTGGTTTTGATGGAGTTCTCTTCAGATGCATTGATGGTGAAGAGATAATGGATGTCATGAAAGAAGTGCATGTAGGAGTCTGTGGTGCCCACCAGTCTGGACATAGACTGTCTGATCAGATTCAAAGGCTTGGATACTTTTGGCCTTCAATGATACAAAATTGTGTTGATTTCACAAAGAAGTGTCATTCGGGCCAAGTACATGCCAACTTCATTCATCAGCATCCAGAGTTTCTTCATACAGCTAAATACTCATGGCCATTTTCCACATGGGTAATGGATGTGGTGGGACGTTACCCTTCGGCTATGGCCACGCAGTTTAAGTACATTCTTACTACTACTGACTTCTTTTCCAAATGGGCAGAGGAAATACCTCTCACGGAAGTCAGTTCTAAATAATTTGTTAGCTTCATCAAGTCTAAAATCATTACCAGATTTGGAGTCCCTTATACAATATTTACAGACAATAGCACCATCTTCTTTTCATCCGAGGTGAAGAAGTTTTATCAATAATACAACATCAAATCGAACCATTCATCTCGGTATCATGCAGCGGCCAATGGCCAGATAGAAGCCTTCAACAAGACTCTTTCAAATATAATGCAAATATATGGTGGATAAAGATAAGAAGTCATGGCCGGATATACTCTTTCATGCTTTATGGGCTTATCAGACTACCACCTGCACTGCAACTCGGTCAACTCCATATTCACTGGTATATGGAACGGAAGCCGTCTTGACCATTGAAGTTCAATTTTCTTCGCTCACAGCAACCATTTGTGACGAGTCATCTACAGATGAACAATATCAAAAGCGATTGAATGAGTTGGAATGGTTATATGATAAAAGATTGTGCACTTTTCCCCACTTGTAAGTCTATCAGAATCGAATAGGACGAGATTTTTACAAAAATGTTCTTCTTCGTTCATTCACTCAGAGAGAATTGGTATTAGTTCTCAGAACTCCAATGATACCAAGAAATAAACCTTCCTAGCTTGAGACAAAATGGGAAGGACCTTACCCAATACATAGGGTCTACTCCAATGGATCTTATTCATTAATCTCGATGGATGGAGAACGCATCACTACTTCAACCAATGCCAGATTTTTTAAGATGTATTTTGTATAAACACAAAATATATCATCTTAATGGTCCTATATGACCTTAAACCGCACCACCATCGAGCAAGACGTTAAACTGCATAACCAACGGTACATGAATATGACCCTAAACTATTGGTGCATACTTCCAACATGACGTTAAACTGTGAAAAAGTTCCCTAATTCATCTAACATGACGTTAAATGGTGTACTCTTTTGTCCTCACTGCATGACATTAAACTGCACAGTCCCCCTTTCTTACAACATGATGTTAAACTATATTTTCCCCATAGTCCTAACTACATGATGCTAAACTGTACAAAAAGTCCTTGATACATCCTACATGACATTAAACTTTACTTTGTCCCTGCTACATGACACTAAACTGTGCAGCACCAATAGTCCTAACTGTAAGACTTTAAACTGCATAGTCCCTTTATATGTCCTACATGACATTAAACTATGCATTGTTAAGGTTGTTGTTACATCTTATTTCTAACACCGAGTATGACTCACGTGAGCTTAGAGAAAACCTCAACCATAACACTCTTTTTGGGCTACTAACCATGTGTATGTCCCATCAACATCATTTTTTAGGTCGTTGTCCCCAAGAACAACTTGATCATTAATTCATTATTTAATTGAACTACGCGTACTTTGATCCTTGCCTTCCATGCTAGTTATGTAGGAAAACTCCCATGGTTCAAGCCCAAAACCAATCTCTTCACATCAGTTCTCCTCCATCTGATACGATGTTTTTGTGAAACCGACCCTAGAATCAATATCATTACAATCGTTCACTTTCATCCTTGTTATACGACATTAAACTATTCAACACTTTTGTACAGTATGACAAAAAGCTACAATATTCTTTGATACCCTCACTTGATAGGGATCCATTATTTACATTTATTTTTCAATCATGTTTCATTTCAAAGACTACGTGCATACATGGAAATGCCCAAACCTTTTATCTTGAGTTAAACCATCATTGTACTAAAGTCCCCTTTCACCCTTCACTTGTACGAACCAAATTTGTACAGAGGGTATTTCTAGAACTACATGGGATTGATTCCCATCCTTATGGGATACGTAAGAACTTTCAGGTGTCCCTAGAATGTAGCCCCAAGTCTTTTGGGCCTATCCCAAAATTCCACTTCCAGTCCATTGTATGAAAAGTCCCCATGAAAACACACACTGTGTATTTCTTACAATGGTTCAAGCTCTATGACCCTAAACTAATATATCTAATCCTTTTGTCCCACAAGACGTTAAACTGTAATTTAAGAACTACGTTTTGCTTGATTCCCATCCTTATGGGATACATAGTGAAGTCAATCATTTTAATTCAGGACCCAGCCACAACATGATTATGGTTAGCATTGATCTGTGTATCTTTGTATACATTGGACAATACCAATTTTTATGTGTCATAATCCTAACCTTAAATATTTTCAGAACTTCATAACCCATTTCTTGACTTTTAGTCAAAAAAATGTCAAATTTCTGAGACTTCTTTTACCAGACTATGCAGCACGTGCCCTTAGGAGGCCTTGCATAAATAGTCTACATAACAGACTTGTTAGCCAAAAGATACTATTATTTGACTATGCAGCCTATACACATAGGTGTCCCTTCATAATTCAACCCCATAACGGGTTTGTTAAATAATGGTAACTTCATTCTTGGGAAGAAAGCCTCTTTTGTCCTTATTCGTCTTAAATGACAGTTTGTAGGGATCCGCAAAACTAGTTATCCTTAACATATTTTTCCCATATCTTTTTTCATGATTTGAAAGTATTCAAGTCTATGGTTTATATTCTCTTTCCTTACGTCTGGGTTAGACCTTCGTATAAGTGATATCCATCCAGTTCTTCGATAATCTTGTTCAGAATTATCTTCTCCATATTCATGTACCTATTTCCATACAACAAACTCTATAATTTGGATAATTTGAATCTCCATAAACTTTCATTGGCTTTTAGAAGTAGAATGGTAAATTTTGGAGAGTTCTTTTGCCTGACTATGCAGCACGTTCCAATAGGAGGCCTTGCATAAACAGTCCACATAACAGATTTGTCAGCCAAAAGATGTTATTATTTGACTATGCAGCCAATTCCCTTAGGTGGCCTTGCATAATTTAACCCCCTAACGGGTTTGTTAAATAATGGTAACTTCATTCTTGGGAACTACTTCTTCTAATGCCTTTTAGCTATTTTTCAAATCATTCCTCAGATTCAAATATTCTTAAGTCATAGTTTACATTTTTTCCCTCATAATTGAGTATAGTAATATGTTTTCAGATAAATTATCAAACAATTGAGTCAATTATAATTCATTCATTCAAAGATATTTGGACCATAAACATTATCCTCCTTATGTTTGACGTGCATGACATTAAACTTCCCACAAAAGAAAATGGAACTTTGAATAAAAGTCAAGTTACAGCTCACTAATCATACTTTTTTTTGATTTAGGTAATATTGAGAAATTAAGAGTTTCAATGTATGTAGGTTTATTTATATTAATCCTAGTAAAAATCAAACTCTGCTTACTAGGCCCATTGGCTTAGGTAAAATTTAAAGCAGGTAGCGAAAGAATATAAGCATAAATGATTGAAGATAAATGTACACTTTATTAATGCACAAGAATTAGAGGGACATCCACAGATTTGAGCCTCTTCTCATTTTCAGGAGATTACAAAAGACTGTCAACATTAGTCTTCACTTGATGTAGAACATCCCGAGCTTCATCAGCATCTACTTGAAGCTCGTGCACTCGACCAGCTTCACTCTTCTCAGCTTGATGGAGTTCCTTCTTGGAATTTCCAATGGCTTTCATACCATTCGTTTTATCTCCCTCCAATGAATTATTGACCTGATCAAGTTCCCCAGTAACTGCATCTAACTGTTGTTGGAGATGCACCTACTGGACAACTTTTTATTTGATTTTATGCTTCAGCTCCTTCATCTTGGCAGCATAATCAGCCTCATCTTGGGATATCGAAACCTCAAATTCGCCGATGTTAACTGACAGTTTCACCCTGGACAAATCTTCATGAAACTTTTGATCCTGCTCCCTTCTGAAGATGACCTGTTTCACTGCGGCATGGATGTTCTCATATCCAGAACTGCCAAGTCCTAGAATGACAAACTGGGATGAAAATCGAGGGATCATTGATGATATCTCTTCTAAAAGGACCCCATATATGATTTTCCATATGTTGTTCAATGACTTGCGTCATGAAAATCTGAACTCATTAAGCACCTCTAGGTCTGATTCAACATCATCATCACATGGGGGTATGTAATATGGGATTAAGGCACTTAAGGAAGTGCCATGTTTTTCTCTTTACCCCCTTACCTGTGCTTCTTTGATTTCAATTCCTGTTGGGACAGAGGCTGAGGCCTCACCTCTAGATTTAGCCACTGCAGTTGATGGCCCTGCATGATTAATTGAATGCGTTGGTTAGCATTAAAGGATAACAAAGAATCGATTATCTTGCAAATTAATTGCAATCACAAATATTATTATCCCTTACCTGATGGTGGATCAAAAACCTGGAAAGAATCATCCCCATATTTCCTAGTCTCAATAGGATCTTCAAGATGGGTCTCAGGAGGGTTTATTGGATTTAGCTCCACTTGAGCTAATGTTTCTGCAATGGTAGAGTTGACATCAATGTACACACCCTCTTCAAGCATTGGCAGTTCAGAAACATCTATGGATGGAACTACATATTATTGTCAGTCATTATTAGATGTGTATATTATAAGAAAATATACTGGATGAAGGATAACACTCATGTCCATGGTCTTCTAAATCACATAATATCTTAGAATGATCATAAAATTATTTGAAAGACATGCCAAGATTCACCATTTCATCCAATGATATTTCAAAATCCTGGTTAGTCTCACTAGTGGGAGCATTGGATGTATCCTCCTGATGACCCTTATTCTGCAGCCCCTAACCCTGGACCACTTCTTCAAGAAGGATGGCAGATTCAGTTGTCGCGGCCGCCAATGATTCTGGTGCAAGTTCTTATCTACTTATAGCAGCAGCAAGAGAATTACTGGGAATAGATGTTGGCTCTTTTTCAGAAGTATCCAAGTCAGCATGAATTTGCATTTGTTCCAAAGAACCCTCTCTAGTCCCCAAAGGAGGATCAATCCTTTCCCTCAGAGGGGAAATTTAAAAAGCCCCTACAATCCCAAGGAAAATGAGCAATCTTTTCATGGTTTAGGACTCATGATTATCCGAAGAACATACCACTGCTAATGAATCGTTTCATTGTGGTCTTCTTCATCCTATGTTTTTACTCCCTTGGCATTTTTGGGAGTATTAGCAGTATCCATTATAGGTACCTAGATGGGAGAGTGGAAATCCATGTGCAACTCCTCATCCATGGCCTGCTGGCCTAGAGATATCTAACTTGGTTCGCCAGGTGATTCAACAACAACCCCGATGGAAGTACCACCAGGGCTATACTGTGGAGAAGGAACCTCGGTATTTTTGGAAAGCTGCAAGATGAAGAAAATAATTTCCTTGAATAATAACGCTTCGACTGAAATCATGTTGCAAACAAATAAGGAAAGAAAACTTACATCTTTAGGAGCCACATACTCATGCCACTCCTCATCAGTGGTGCTGTGATCCATCATTTCCTTCACCTGCTTAGTGATAGGGATATCATCATTGGTGGCATATATGTAGGCCTTCAACTCTTTGACATAGGCTCTTGCTTCATCAGGGTTATCATTGAAATGAATATTCGCAGGAGCCTGAAGAGTCACTATTCCAGGAAGATGTAACCCTTCACATAACTCCAACCAGATAGTTTCAATATTGCAGTATACATCCCGCCATGTCAGGATGGACTCTAATCATAGATATGTAGGTGACCTAGAAGTTTGTGAATAGGGTCCTACAACCTTGGATTTTAATTTCTTTCTAGCTCCTGCAACTATAAAAAGATAATGAAAACTTGTTACTCTATAATGTTACTTGCAATTAAAATTACTTTAATAAAGTAACTCACTAGGAGTTGATGGAGTGGCTCTTTTGATTCTGACATGGGGATTATATACGGCACGGGGCCATTTTGACACATGTTGTATCTCCTGAGAATCTAATGAATCAGCCTCTTTTGAAGAACTCGGTGAACCAGCTTTAGGATTCGAAGAATAACCTACCACCTAAATTATTTCTTTCACAATGGTTCTCTTCTTCTTCCCAACCCAGTCAACAATTTTATTCAATATGGCCTCAGGATATGACGCTATCTAGTTTTCAGCATACCATACGGTGAAATTGCTTACTGCCTCAGTATTTGGTAAGTTAAAGACATCACCAGTCCTTTCCCTAGCCGTTAGCAACCATAGTTGCTGAGAAACCATTGGATGCTGCTCTAATATAACGTGCACTGGAGGAGATACAATAGTTGTTTTTAGACACTTGAATTGGCGTGCAAATCTATATGGAGCATAGGCCTCACATATAATTTCCCCATCAATTCTGGTGTCCAATACACCATCTCTACAGGCCAGTATATAAGACCTCTGTTCCAAGATGGCTGATCCATCAACAAAAAATCGCCCTGTCAGCGGATTTCCATAGGGAAATAAGTGGAATTCCTTATGCATACCCATACTTGGCCTAATAACATAAGCATTGAGGTACAAAGGACAAATTCCAGAGAAGGCCTGAAAAGATAGCCTGATAGAACTTTCGGGAATCTGTATTCCATTTTGAAAAGCATATGTTCGGAAGTGAGTGGCGATCCATCCCCATAAAACATGGAATGGTCCCACTAATCCCAAGGGAGACTTACCCATATAGACATGGAGTAAGCTCTGGTGAATCATTTCCAAAACTGGGGTAGCCCACCCCACCATCTTCCTCTCAGCCAACTTGGCTGCGATAACGAAGGTCCCTGGCCTGACGCCTCCCTTCGAATATCTAACTAGAAAATTATAGAAACAGATCCATAAGGGTAAAAAGCCTACTAGACGAGTCTTCTCTGGGATTTTATGATTCACTTCATACCCCCATTTCTCAATCTCTCCTACTTCCAGAGTTGTCCAGAATGTGCCATGAATACCTCTCTTATATGCTCTAGGGAAGCTAGTAGGATGAGTACAGGTGGGCCCATTTTCCATTTTCTTCTTGAGAAACACATTAATCCATTCCTCTGGATGAATATCCCTTCTATAATATGTCTTTGAATTCATTATGATTTTGAGCTTATGATAGATCTTCAATAACTCTCGAACAAAATCTAGAGTCTTATCTGGATCATTCATGGTTTCCTTTGGAGGGAAAAATTCGTCATACTTATCACCCAGGATTGAAACCCCTAAGATCTTGAAGACATCCCACAAACTAATTCCTACTTCACCATAGGTCATATGGAAGGAATTAGTTTTCGAGCTCCAACGACTAAGCAATTCTGGTGGAAAATTATCATTCATAAAAACATAAGTCTGCCCAGCCCAGACGGCTTCATAAATTGCATCTCTCTTAAGATCCTCGATAAACTCTTAACAAGTTTGTCATACCTAATAATCCCAAATCCAAGTTGGCTTCACCCCTTTTCCATAACGTAATTCCCATTTCTCCTTCAGCCTTTGAGTTGATCCATCTGAGAGTTTAAAAAGACTGAAGGATAACAATGTGGTTGCAGCTCAGGCTTGTGATGTTTCAGATATAGAGCACATGAACTATGATGCAATATATAAGCTTTCTTTACGGTTCCAGCATTTGAAAATGTTCTTGGGAATGATACATTCGCTGAAGAAAATATGGTATATGACTGAATCTAGGAAGGTGGGAGATAGTTCATTGCCTCTAGAATATTGACATCTTGCAAGTGACCATGGCCATATAGAGGCAGATATATGTTGTGTGGGAAATCACGATGAAATTTCTTCAGATGCTTAGCCATGTTCGGAAGAGTGATTTCACAGATGGAATAGTAATCCTGTCCAACGATGTCTATCATCTCATCAATTCTTTTGCTCTCCAGTTCATCAACCGTTCGGATTCTCTTTGGATCCATTTGATCTGCAAAAAAACTTGAATAATTAACACTTAAAGTATGTTAATGTTTCATAAAATTTGTGAAGTATTTGAATAAATTGACTAAGTAATTAAGGTGTGGAAGTCCCATAGTTGGCGCAAAAGTATTCTTCGGTCGCGCAAGTATTGGTCGTGCAGGTATCACCGCGCAATTCTAAATACCTTAACAGCAATGTGACACAAGAAAAAGACGAGCCGACGGGCAAAAGCCAATATCCATGATGCGCGCCGAGAGCAATAAGTCCGTGAGAGATGAGTTCTTTGTATGGAATGAAGCCCCTATTTATAGACACGGCCATGACCCTGCGTGTCGTACCCTACGCGATCAAATACCGTACCTCTGCGCGCTATACCCTACGTGCCCGAAGCTCATTTGCGCACCATACCCTACGCGCTCCAATTTCCTTTTGATTCTCTATTTCCTCAGAGTCCAATCCTCATTTCTTTTGGGATCCAACTCTGAGGGGGGTCTTTTTTTACGCTCCTTTCATCACAAAATCTAAATATTCAAAAAGGGGATTATCTTAGCTCAACGTGATTCATCCTTTGGACAAATATCAAAAATTGACAAAGGAAATAATAAGAAGAATATTGCACAATGGTCGCGTAGGTTATACGATAGTCGCGCAAGTACACTTGCGCACCTCAATGGTCGCGCAAGTCCACTTGCGCACCCTAAGTGAAAACCACCCGGGGTCTTCTCTAGCCTATAAATAGACCATGTGGGCCCCCCATTTCAAGGAGGATTTTTTTTTTCAGAATCTAGATTTAGAGCTCTGAACGCCCAAGTCTCTTCTTCAGGTCTTCCAAACACTTGTAAGGTAATTATTTACCTATAATGGAAGGTCTAAACAAGAGGAGTAAGGGATAAGTGTTTGAATTCACTAACACTTGTCTGCCTAAGGTGTTTTACCCTTAAGGGAAATGAACATACTTGCGCGCAACCCTACTTCCTCACCAAAAGTTGTGCACCTCTCTTCTGGAAGTACCTCAGGATAATTCTAAAGTCATTGGTCAAGGATCACCCAAGTATTACCATGCTGGTTTATAAACGCGTAAGTAACCATGTGTCGCGCAGGTATACCTGCGCGACCAGGACATGCACACCCTCGCAGAACCTGCGCGCCTGACAGGACATGTGTGCCCCTGCCTTTTTGGGTGACCATCTTGCCAATTTCACCCCTCTTATGCCATTCCACCTCTCCTATTCAAGATTCAGTCTTCAAGACACTCTTCAAAGCCATTTATGGCATGATTTCTTGATTTTACTTCCTTATCTGAAAGGAATTCTATGGAATATCTCTCCAAACCTAGTGATTTACACACAATTATTTCACTAAATATTGATATTTCATTCATTCAACCTCATCCTTTAAGATGAGAGAATTCCCCAAACCTAGGCCTCCTTTTCAGGAATAAGCCCCAGTCATAATTCTTAACCTGGGTCTCCTTTTCAAGAATAATCCCCAGTCATAATTCTCTTAACTTGGTCCTCCTTTTCAGGAATAAGCCCCAGTCATAAATATTAATCTGGGCCTCCTTTTTAGGATTAAGTCCCGAGTCCTCATTAATTTGGGCCTCCTTTTCAGGAATAAGCCCCAGTCATAATTCTTAACCTTGGCCTCTTTTTTTGGAGTAAGTCCCAAGTACTCATTAACCTAGGCCTCCTTTTCAAGAGTAAGACCTAGCCATAATTCTCTTAACCTGGGCCTCCTTTTTAGGAGTAAGCCTCATCCATCATTCTCTTAACCTGGGCCCCCTTTTCAAGAGTAATATCCAGTCTCATATATGGGCATCCTCTACAGGAGTAATCATCAAGTCCCTTAATTTTTCAAGTCCCTTAACCTGGGCCTCCTTCTCATGAGTATGCACCAATCTTAATTTCTCTTAACCAGTCCTAATTTACCTCTGATATGGGATTCATTCTTAGGAATAAAACCCCATCATAAGTCCTCTCCTAATTTGGGCCTCCTTTTCAGGAGTATGCCCCAAGTTAGAGTATTAAAATCTCCATGAAGCACATATACATTTACGGACCCTGTTCTTGGATTTCTACCCTGAAGTAAATCCTGATCATCATTTATTTGGGCAGTCGTACATATATAAGTCCCACATTATTTCTTATGACTACATCATTCATGGAACAATTGTCTGATTTTTACCAATACCTCTGGTTTCTCACACTGAGCATGACTCACGTGATCTTAGAGTGTAAAAGTAATTATGAAATCCTTCTTTTAGACATAAATCATAAAAATCATACACCCCTACTCAAACTACGTGGGTTCTGATTCCTTTTCTAAACAATGGATACGTAGGTATCCCATCTGCGGGTTTGATCCCAACTCTAAAATAATCCATGTCCCTCTGAATGATAATAAACATCAAGTGCCCCACTGAGTGGCTTTAAAACCAGCATGGTCATCAAAATGACCGAGAGACTTCTATATAAGTGTGTCGAAGGATATCATTGACCAAGAATCTCTAATAAATATAGATGATTCTCTATCAATTAAGAAACTCAAATACATATAAAAGATTCTATAAATTTCTTACATATTTAATCATTGATTGTCAGATCTGAACGAAAGATCATTTTGTACTTGTTAATGTAAAAAGGATTCACAAACATAACTTAAATCTATAAATAGGTTCATGGAGTAGACAATAATTCCCCTCAAAAAGGTGTGATGAGTCTGACCTCCCATCCTCTCGACCAATGCAAATTCCTAATCCTCATCAGTCCACAAACTAACGAGCGCCTACCTTTGGAAAGTAGGTCCAAATGGATGTGGAATCATTGCATGTTTTCGGTTCTACGAACAAACCCGTTAGAAACTGATTGGAATGTTTGAACCTTCAATCAAGGAGGTCATCCAAAAATTCTGAGGGAAACAATCGGTTAGATACTCCTAGGCATAACTTATTACCAAGTACCAAATCCGTCTTATCCCTGGATAAAGTCTCCAAATAGTAAATCAAGAGAGGAGAAGTCCTCTAATACCACTTTGTAACGTCCTGGTTCCAGAAGCCACCTAGAAGCGCCCAGTACCTGGTTGGTCATATAACGAAACATACTTTACATAACTTGTTATTACATCAAAATTGAATCATACTTATTACAACATATAACAAACCCATGAAAGGCCCGTATATGTATTGTGTCTTTAGAAACTGGGAAACATAAACAACTGGGTCATAAAGCGTCTACACTATCTCCCATTTATTTCATCATATCTATAGTCCATTTTGGAATAACTTACTTAATAAGCTTCTTCCTGACCTGGGGAAAGAAAACATACAAAGGGTGAGCTCAAATGCTCAGTAAGGGTAGACAATAGAAATATCAATCACATAATATTCATAAGAATATAACATTTTGGAAATATTAACCTAAAAAACATATCCTAATATCATAACATGGGATAAATCATAGTAGTTAAATGTAATCCCAATAATCATAACTTAAAAAATGAAACTTTGTGGAATACACACATAATCATAGAGAATCATTTCTTATTAGTCAAGACTCATTGCCGAGACTATCTCAGTGCACAAAGTCCATTTCTGAACCGAGTTCACTCCTCGTTTCAGTCCTGTTTCACTGAACCGGTTTAACATGCCGTTCCAGCCATGTATATCTCATGAGATATAAAATCTTTACCCAATGCATTGGAGGTAGATATAGGTCCCACCCATCTCATAATTATTCCATTCTTATGTGTGCCACAAAATCATAAATCATACATCATTTCATAACCCATGTAGTAAAAATGGGATTCTTAAACAACATGACATCATAAAACAATTCATATAAGATAAAGGAATTCATAAAAATAATTCCATCACAACATAATCAAATCAATTTAATAATAGGGATATAAACAGAACCCTATATTATCTTAGATGGAAAATAATTTTGATAAAGCACTTGAACTCCATTCTTGAGGAAAATATCCTTTCAACTTCAAAAACACTTTTCCTTTCTTAACATGTCATAAAATTATAACTAAAAGAAGTTGATTAAAAATAAACTTGAAAACTTGTAATGGAATATTCTTGCAAATAATTTTTTAAAAATCCATTCAGGCCGTATAAGTTAAAATAAAACATTCTTCTCGTACTTTTGTCGAAAAAGTCAAAAAGTACCTCGTACGAAAAACGACAAAAGATTCCTTTCATATCTTTTACTAAAAACTCACCTAGGGGTAAAATTGAATATAAACTATTTTAGAAGGATATAAATATTACATATTGAGGAAACATGGATGTGGATGATAAAATACACCCCAGTAAATTCCACTTTATAAACAATCTCAGATAAAAAGTGAGATTGTGATATTTCCCTTACCTTAGGTCCAATTTTCTTCGTAAGAGTCCGAACCTCCTGTATATTGATTTAAATAATGTCATTGACTTATTAATGAATAATACTCATTGTTATTATATCATATATGGTTCACTTATGACTTTATATTACACATTCCTATGTAAATTAATGTTAAAGTAGCGTTTTGGGTAAAATCATCTTATTTATCGTACGTGTTTGGACTTGTTGTTCTTGATGTTATTATTATATATATCATGATTTACTGTCCTAAAAATGTAAATCATGATTTATATATCATATACATTCATTAGATATCCAGCATATACAATCATTTATAATAGTACATAACATATGGACGTAAGATATGAAACACACCGTTCATGGAGACGGTAAGCCGTACATACGCATGAACGCTACTTTCATTTCTATTTCTTATTTTAATGTAATTAAAACATAATGATACATAGTTATATTATAATTCCAGTATAATATCATATATAATAGCAATAACCACATCCTTTATACATCCCACATAAGGTATTACCGAATCACATCACTTTGGGGGGGCGGTAGTCCGCACATCCTCAAATGAGATTATCGTATTTACCGACAATGGAAACCGTAAAGGCTTGATATATTTGGGAAGTAAAAAAGCATAATGAAATAATAAACATAATATATATTATATATAAACACAGTGCCATCATAATGGCCACCATGAGAGGCGGTAGGGGAAAATCGAACAATCATTGTTTCATGAGGCGTTAGTTTTCCATCACAGACACATTATGTTCTTCATCCATTAGATGGAGGTGTGTGTAAGTGTAGTTATAATCCTTCTCATAACAACATACTATTATTTTAAGGATACTGTTTTTGTCACAAAATAAAGGATTAAAAAGATTTTAGGGGTTGCAGAAGTAGAATAAAAGAAAACAACTTAGGATAAACTGTTACCTTCAATTTTGGTAACTTTCTTTGGTTTGAACCAAAAGGACTTCTTGGAGAGTCTTATGCCTAATGTAAGGCTTCAAGGTAAAGGAGAGGGATGTAGGGAGCGTAGTTGGGTAGAGTTTGGACGAGCCAAAAGGCTTGAGAGGTGTGAGGAATTGCATATATGTGGTCTCCTTTTATAAGGGAGTGGAGGGGCTCTTTAGGAAAGTGTGAAAACATTATTTTATTATAAACTTATCTTTAGTTTAAAGAGGTCAAAACACATTAATGTCGAAGATAAGATTACTCATATTCGAAATAAAATCATCTAATATGAATTGGACAGGTTTTGGATGATAGTTTAATCATTTTAATCTTATTTATTTAAATAATTTATTAATGAGGTAAATACTTCATCATTATTGTGTCATAAATAATTTAATTTATATGGCGTATAAAATTTATAAACAAAATACCAACATGTAGGAAATCGTATTAGATTTCCAATTAATTTTTATAGTCCAAAATATAATTTATATAGCCCCTTATAAAAATTAATTACTATAAGATATTTGTTAATTCCAATTTTGTCTTTGCATTAAATTAATTAATCGAATGTGTCATTTTCTTTCATAAGTGGCTCAATGGGGTCCCAAAATTGACCCAAGGATGCCCATGGTCCGCCAATAATCATCCAATAAGGTTAAGACAAGTGTCAATGTAATTTTGATTTATTATAATATTCTTTTAACCTTGAATTACCCTATTTAACTTTAACTGTAGTGAATAAAAAATTACCGTAGTTACTATTCATAATATCAAAAAATAAAAGTAACCTATTAAAATAATTTGGACCCACTGTTTCCAAATATGGAATCCATTTTTCAAAATTCAAAACACAGAAGTTGCAGTAAATAATTTAAAATTAATCTCATTGTTAAGCAAATAAGTTTTAAAAGTTAAAACATTGTCAAAGATTCAATTTAATTAACCTACGAATTCAATGTAAAATCAAGGCTAATGGAATAAATTATATTAAATGGTAAAAATATATTCTATTTATACTTTGAAACCATTCAATATTATTATTTAACCACGTAATTTATAACGATGAAAATAGTTGTTTTTAATTAAAATATAGCATGTTTTTACTATTCATTAAAATATGAAAGTTATCAGAATAATATGAAAAATTTATCCAAAGTAAATTTTTATATCTTGATTCTAAAGAAGAATTTTATTTTGTCAAATTGAAATTATAAACTTGTAAAAAACTATATTTAATGTGGGTGTGCCATCAAAAGGCGGTAAAACTACATTTTTTGAAAAATACTTATTTTACCCAAAAAATTTATTTTGTTCTCTTAACACGTTCTAGAAAATGTATAAGATGAATAATAATGATATAAAATTCAAAATTTAGTTAATACTATTCATAACGGATAGTTTTAATAATATTTTAATAGCATATCGTTGTTTAGTGAAACTTAGTATTGCGTACGACACAAGCTATCAAGGAAGGCCGTGGTTGCGTGTAAAGCAATCCAAGCTAGTGTTGTGTGTATTGAAAGATTACTTTGATGATTTATATAAGATAAAAATAGAATATTTCTCATAAAAGTCTCCAGTGTTACATTCTACCCCCCTTAAAATGAATTTCACCCTCGAAATTCGTCACATTGTAACAAATAGATGAGGATACCTCTCCCTCATCATATCCTCAAGCTCCCATGTAGCTTCTTCTAATTGGTGGTTCCTCCATAAAACATTCACCATGCGAGTGGTCTTGTTTCGTAGGACTTTTTCGCTATGATCCAGAATCTCTATCGGCTGTTCTTCATAAGAAAGATCTTGCTCCAGTGGTACAACTTCTGAGCTGAGTACATGTGAAGGATCCGGTATGTACTTTCTCAGGAGAGATACATGGAACACATCGTGTACTTGAGAGAGATTCGGTGGAAGCGCCAATCGGTAAGCTACCTTCCCAACACGAACCAGTATATCGAAAGGACCGATATATCTGGGGCTCAACTCCCCCTTCCTTCCAAATCTCACGGACCTCTTACAGGGAGATATTTGTAACAACACTTTATCATCCACTTCAAACTCTAGGTATTTTCTTCAGTTGTCGGCATAACGTTTCTGTCGACTCTGAGCTGATCTTATGTGTTGTTGAATAGATCTGACCTTTTCTGCCATTTCATCAACGAGATCTGGTCCTAATAGCTTTCTTTCCCCAACTTCATCCCAGCAAGTTGGAGTCCTGCATTTCTTTCCTTATAGAGCTTCATAAGGTGCCATCTGAATACTGGAGTGAAAGCTGTTATTATAAGAAAATTCCACCAAAGGTAGGTGTTGATCCCAACCACCTTTGAAATCCATAGAGAAAGCTCTCGACATAACTTCTAGAGTTTGAATTTTTCTCTCAGACTGACCGTCTGTCTGAGGATGATAAGCAGTGATGAAACTCAACTTTGTATCCAGAGTATGCTGAAGACTTCTCCAGAACTTCGAGGTAAATCTTGGATCCCGATCACATATAATAGAAAGTGCTACTCCATGCAATCTTACCACTTCCTTTACATATATCCTGGCAAGCTGATCTAGAGAGAAATCCTCTCTAATAGCGATGAAGTGTGCAGAATTTGTAAGACGATCAACTATGACCCAGATAGCATTATTGCCTTTGGATGTTTTAGGAAGTCTTCTGACAAAGACCATAGTGATGTTTTCCCATTTCCATTCGAGTATGGGTAATGGTTGTAACATCCCCTTAGACTTCTGCCTCTCATCATTAACTTGCTGAAAAACCAAGCATCGAGAGACATATTCAGCATATCTCTTTTCATGCCATTCCACCAGAAGTACTCTTTCAGGTCCCTATACATCTTCGTGCTTGCAGGATGAATAGAGAATAAATAACTATGAGCCTCATCCAGCATCTCCTTCTTTAATTCGGGGATTGGAGGAACACAAACCCGATTCCTGAACTTTATTATCCCATCACAATCAAGGTTGAATTCAGGAACATTTCTCACCTTCTTTTGTAACTCTTCGTCTTCTTTCTGTGCCTCTTTAATCTTCACATGTATATATGGTTGAACATTAATTTGAGAAAGATACGATTTTCCCCATTCCATTATAATTCCAAGATCCATCCTTTGTAAATCCATAAATATTGGATCTTTTGTGATCCTCATCATGGATAAACTACCATGGTCTTGTCGACTTAATGAATCTGCCACCTTGTTTGCTTTCCCAGGGTGGTAATGAATAGAGTAGTTTTAATCCTTAATCAGCTACAACCATCTTCTTTGACGCATATTCAGCTCCTTTTGTGTGAAAGTATACTTTTAAATTTTATGACCAGTATAAATATCACACCTTTCACCATAAAGGTAATGCCTCCAAATCATTAATGCAAAGATTACCGTAGCTAACTCTAAATCATGAGTTGATAAATTTTTCTCATGGATTTTCAACTGTCTTGAGGAATAAGCTATAACCATATAATTTTTCATGAGAACACATCCCAGTCCCTTCTTGGATGCATCACTGTAGATCACAACCCTTCCTCCGCTACAAGGAAGTGTGAGTACAGGTGCACTGGATAACCATCTTTTCATCTCCTTGAAATTCTCTTCACATTCATCCATCCATATGCACTTAACTCCGTTTCGAGTCAACCTGGTGAGTGGATTAGATAATCATGAAAAATCATTCACAAAACGTCGATAATATCCAGCCAAACCAAGAAAACTTCGAATCTCAGTTACTGTTGTTGGTCTCAACCATCTTTTGATAACCTCTGTTTTCGCTAGATGCACAGATATCCCCTCTTTTGAGATTATGTGACCCAAAAATGAAACTTTTTGAAGCCAAAATTCACACTTGGTAAATTTGGCATAAAGCTTCTCCTTTCTCAGGGTCTTCAATATAATTTTCATGTGATATTCATGTTCTTCCTTGCTCTTTGAATAGACAAGAATATCGTCTATAAAGACTACCACAAATTGATCAAGGTAGTCTCTAAAGACTCTGTTCATCAGATCCATGAAGATAGCAGGGGAATTATTAAGACCAAATGGCATCACTATAAATTCATAGTTTCCATACCTTGTACGGAAAGTCGTCTTTGGTATATCCTCCATTTTGACCCTTAATTGATGATACCCTGAACGAAGATCAATCTTGGAAAAGTATTGAGCTCCGCGTAGTTGTTCAAATAAGTCATCGATGCGTAGTAGAGGATATTTGTTCTTGATATTGATCATGTTAAGTTCACGATAATCAATACAGAGTCTCATTGATCCATCTTTCTTCTTAACAAACAGAACAGGTGCTCTCCAAGGTGACGCACTTGGGCGTATGAACCCCTTATCAAGATTCTCTTGGAGTTGCTTCTTCAATTTCTACAACTCAATTGGGGTCATTCTATAAGGTGTCTTTTAAATAGGCAAAGCACCTGGTATGAGTTCTATTGAAAACTCAACTTCACGATTTGGTGGAAGACCTAGTAATTCCTCCGGAAACACATCATCAAACTCCCATACAATGGGCATATTCATAATCGTGAGTTTCTCACCAACCATTTGAGATAAATAACCTTCATTTAGTGGAATCAATACCCATAAAATGGATGAAATTTCCACTGGAAGGTTATGTTCATCCTTGTGTCGATAGATGATCATAAATTGATCTGGAATATGAAATGTGACTTCCCTTCTTTGGCAATTGATATGAGCTCCATATAAAGAAAGCCAATCCATGCCAATAATCACATCAAATTCCAATATAGGAAGGATCACAAGATTTGCAGGAAGAACATTCCCACAAACTTCGATCGGAGAAGAATTATAAACTTCTGATGTGACTGTTGTGCCATTTGGTTTTGTCACAGCTAACTCAACATCTAATTGTTGAGGTAATATGGTGATACCATTAGAAAATTCTTCAGAAATAAAGGAGTGGGTGAATCCGAAATCAAATAAAACATTTGCTACTTTAGAGTGGATGGTAAGTTTACCTTTCACCACATCGTTATCATACTCCACATCACTTATAGAAATTTCATGTGACATTCCTTTGTCTTTAGCATTAAGAGTTTGTTGAGATCGACCATCATCATCATCCCTTGGATTTGGGCATTGATTGGCATAATGCCCCATCTCCTTGAACTTGAAACATTGAAGTGTATGAGGTTCATTCTGTGTATCCCTTCCCTTTTTTGCATCATTAGACATCCTCTTCCCATCATTGTGGCATTCAAATGCCCGATGACCTTCCTTTCCACATTTGAAACATTTACTTGTCCCTTTAAGACAACTCCTTCCATGTTTCTTTCCACACTTTGGGCATAAGGGAAAACTCATCTTTTTTTAGTGTGTTCTTTAGATTTTCCTTTGAATTCCATTTTCCTCTTCTTATCAAACCCATATGACTGATGGGTTTCTCCAATCTCTATCTCGACTTTGAGAGCACATCGAACGATTTCCTCGTAGCTATTGAAGTCCCTTATGGCAAACGCCCTTCGAAGACTTGGTTTAAGCCACTAAATAATTGATCGATCTTACTCTCTGGTTGGATAATAATACCAGAAGCGTACCTTGAAAGTCTTGTAAAATTTTCTTCATAGGTACCAACAGATTCATCATCCTTTTGCTTCAGCTCAAGAAACTCCTTCTCCATCTTTGTTTGGAGAACACGAGGGACGTACTTATTGAAAAATAAGTTCATGAACTTGTCCCATTCCATGGACTCAATTTCATCTCTTTGCCTCGTATTCTTGATAAGATTCCACCATTGATCAGCATCACCTTCCAAACAAAACACTGCTAGGATGACTTTATCATGTTCAGAACATTGAAGAACTGAAAATATATTTTCAGTAGTACTAATCCATTGTTCTGCAACTAATGGATCAGTAGACCTGCTGAAAGAAGGTGGACGCTGCCTCATGAAGGATTCAACAAAATTTTGCTCATTCCTTTGCTCATATGGATGTCCTGCATGATTTATAGCTTGAGAACGTTGTGTGAGCATGGCTACAAGATTTTGCATTCCAGCTCCCATAACATTTGGTTGCTCAGGGGGACAATCATTGCATTGCCCGTTGCATTCCGCATTAACATGGTTCCTTCCGGTTCCAGCCATTGACAAAACCCAAGAAGAATAGTGTGAGAAACACTAATTATAATAGGAAAACCACATAATCAAGAAAAAAATTTCACACTTAAGGTCTTATCCTAGGTTATTCATGGTCATTTCTAAAGCACTAAGATTTTGTTCTATGCTTAGACGTAGCCTTAGGGTTCTTACTAAGTCTTTCACATCCTAGTTTCCAAAGGTTGACTATACCTTTCCTCTGATACCAACTATAACGACCTATACTTTACATACATTGTTATTACTTCGAAATTGAAGCATACTTATTACAAATTATAACAAAACCATGAAAGAACTATATAGGTATAATGTCTTTAGAAACTGGGAAACATAAACAACTGGTTCATAAAGCGTCTACACTGTCTTCCATTTATTTCATCATATCTATAGTCCCTTTTGGCATATCTTACTTAATAAGTTTCTTCCTGACCTGGGGAAAGAAAACATACAAAGGGTGAGATCAAATGATCAGTAAGGGTAAACAAAAGAAATATCAATCACATCATATTCATAAGAACATAAAATTTTGGAAATCCTAACATGAAAAATAGATCATAATATCATAACATGGGATAAATCATAGTAGTGAAATGTAATCCCAATAATCTTAAATTAAAACATGAAACATTGTGGAATACACACATACTCATAGAGAATCATTTCTTATTAGTCAAGACTCGTTTGCAAGACTATCTTAGTGGACAATGTCCATTTCTGAACTGAGTTCACTTCTCGTTCCAGTCCTAATTCACTAAACCGGTTTGACCTGCCGTTCCAGCCATGTCTATCTCATGAGATATAAAATCTTTACCCAATGCATTGGAGGGAGATATAGGTCCCACCCATCTCATAATTATACCATTCTTATGTGTACCACAAAATCGTAAATCATACATCATTGCATAACTCATGTAGAAAAAATGAGATTCTGAAACAACATGACATCATAAAACAATTCATATAAGATAAAGGAATTCATAAAAATAATTCCATCACAGAATAATCAAATCAATGTAAAAATAGGGATATAAACAGAACCCTATATTGTAACACCCCAAGCTTCCACGGTACATTTCCCTTCGAATAATGCAATGGCGTGCATTGTATGCAACTTCGAGATTCTAACACACCAAAACCAATCAAACTAGCCTTTATGAATAGTAATACCTAATTTTTGAAATTTTATAAATTCTATCTCTCAAAATGGACTTCATTTTTGGATTCATAATATCTAATTTATCATAGGGTGAAATTTTGGAACTTTTCGGATAACACTTATATTTTGATGAATAGTGAAAATTACTAAATTTTGATTAAAAAAAACATTTTAAATAAAAATAATTTATAGTGATAAATTATATTATTGAGTGGTTTTAAAGTATAATTAGAATATATTTTTACCATTTTATCCAATGTTGTTCATTAGAAATAATTTCACTTTGAAATTGGACCTAAACAATTGTCAATCTTTTGATATATATTGTTTCTTAAAAACACGCTATTTGTTGTGACAGAGGGAATTACTTATAAAATTAATTAATGAAACTTATATGTTTAGAATTTTGTAAAATAGACATCATTTTTGTATTCGGAATATCAATTATATCTTAGGGCGAAATTTTGGCATTGTTCTGAAAAACATTAATTTTTGATGAATAGTGAAACTTCTAAGTGGTAGTTAAAAAAACTGAATTCTTCATAAAACATAATTTTACCGCATCTGTGAATGGAATTTCGAAAATCCGAGAGACATTGTTAATATCAATAAGTAAAATGTGGTTCAATGAGTTGAAAATAATTTTTTCTGAATATTTACTTTTTACTTTTATTTACCACGGTTAAAAGTAAATAGGGTAATTAAGTGTAAAAATGATATTAATATAACCCTAACACATGTACTAATTCTATTTTACAAGTTTATCTCGACCAAAAACATCTTTAGGAATAAAATATTATCATTTTGGTCCACTTGGATTAGATTAGTACATTTATTATTATTTAATTCAAAGAAGAGTTAAAAGAGTTAAAATCAAAGTTTATTTACTAAAACATTTGTAATATAGGGTTATACATAAGATAAATTCGATTGTAAATATTAATTAGAAATATAATAAGATTTCATACGTAATGATATTTTATTTATAATTTTTAGACATTAAATAATTTAATATATTTATGACACAATGATGATGCAGTAATTACCATAATAGTGAAAAATTAAAATAATTGATATTATAAATACCCAAATAAATATAATTTCAGACTTTTAATGAATTAAACTAATTTTCTAGGATAATAAGAAATATTAGGATTGATTTAATTGACTTTTTTCGAAGTAATAATTATGTTATAAGTTTCACAAAAATCAACTATTGAATAGTGTTAAAATCGACAAAAATGAGTTTTTAAAACAAATATTATATTATTAATTGTTATGAAATTCATAAAAATATAAGGTTCGGACAGGTGACTTTTATCCTGATAGGTATATCATTAATGGACCATTTTTTTGTCGCTTGGATGGATATAGTATGTTTATTAATTATATAATATAAAAATACAAAGTGACATGGTAAATATCAAACTAATTAACTAAGAGTTAAAACTAAAGGATAAGGTTAATATAATAACCCAAACCTGTCTAAATTCTATTGGTTGAATTATTTTCGACCAATCCCCATCTTAACCTTTGAATAATCAACTTTGGAGCCATTAGAAACCTAATATGAATTTATTATAAATTAATATTTCTAGCTTTTCCAAAGGTGCCCCTCACCCCTCTTATAAAAGGGCACTCCTCCTTCTCATTTCTTCACACCTTCAAAACCTTTTTTTTCGGCCAACCACTTCCCAAATACTCTCTCAACTTCACTCACTACAACCTAGAAGCCTTATTTTGATCAGAAAGCCAACCTATAGAGCCCTTTTGATCAAATCAAAAGGAAGAACCGGAAGAAGAGGTAATGTTTCCACCACCCCTTTTCAAGTTCCTTTCTTCTTCCACTTCTTCTTTATTTGTTATTACCATTCTAAAATAATAACTCCAGTATCTTATATATACTATTATTTTATTATAAATATGGTACATCCATATTCAGTATTCTATCCACCCTTTGAATAACATGTCACCATACGTGTGTACGTACGGCTTACCGTCTCCACGTCATGGTGTAATTGTTATTCAATATATTATTATTTGGGTGGGTATAATAATGATGTGTAACTCATTTAAATAATAAACATAACATGATAATTATTCTGTATATATGATATACCATCCAATTATATATTATTTTAATATCAAAAGAAAGATATTGTCGCTCGTGCGTACGTGCGGACTACCGTCTTCACGAACGCGATGAGATTCATTCTCCATCATATCCATTCAATTATAATTATCATTTTTTGATTTAAAAATAATGTTTAATAACTTTATATAATTCTGGATATGAATAAGATACAACCTATACATGAAAAACTTGGCTTACGTAACAAAACATATAAAAAACGAGTAAGTTAACACCCAAAACGACGATAATTCTAAGATATTATTAACAAAGAAATGTTAAAAGATCATATATGATATCATATTAATGTATATGATTAATTAATAATTTAATAACAATTATTTCAACATTATACAGGAGGTTAAACTACCCCAAACCAAGGAAAGGTACAAGGTAAGGGGTTTCTTATCTCACTTTTAATTCCGTGAGAATTCCATGTTTCACCACATATTTATTGCATGTGGTGTGTGTACTACCCATGATTTTATTCATTGTGTAATATACATTAATTTATAGATATTTACATCATCATGGTATGATCCATCTTTCATGGATGTATGTTTCATAAGTTACCTAATCGATAAGGGAATTTGAAATTTCAATTTCCATTTATTCGGCTTTACGCAAAATTCATTTATTATTTTACTCCAAGATTATGTGTGGCATCACTATTCATTTGCTTATGTCATAATTTCCACTCCCCTTTTTTGTGGATATACTTTTGATTCACATAATCACTACATTGATAATTTCTCAAGTCATCGATATGAATTTGATAAGAGTAATTTTAACTCATTCTCCATTTGTTGAGTTAAAAATCGAATTCATTGGTGTTGTTTTTACAAGATTATGTGTGAATGTCCTTTGATTGTTTTACACTTAATATCCAATCATATTTAGTGTATTTATATTCGTCACACATAACTATGTCATTGATTTATCCTTAACCTAAGGATACGGCCTTTATGAGAGATTTCATCTCAATTTACATTCCATTGAGACGTCTTTGTTGTTATACACCAACACACTTTTATGTGGTGTATTAATGTAATTTGATATAGTATATCATGAATCCCTTTATTCTCATGATATTACAATGTTTTGATTACCTCAATTATCTGTATTCAAGTGTCTCTCTTTTGGTTAGAAACTCTAACTAAAATACCATTTTTAAATGTTTTAAAGACTTATTCTTCTAAATATTGCTCATTAATGTCCATGTTTTAAAAAATGGTTTTAAGGATTTATTAATATGGACATTAATGGTATAAAATTAAAACTCCATTTAAAAGTTTGAAAGTGGTATGGGACACTTTGATTCAAAAATCAATTTTTAAATGGCTTCTTGACAAATAGTGTGACTTTTAATTGTTTTCAAGAAAAGGGGGATATTTCTATCAAATAGTTTTGATGGTTATTTTCATCTATGACTATATCCTTAATTATTCTTGATTGAGGTGAATATGATAAAATACAATCTTCCATATTGTATCAAATGAGTTATTTTTGACTGTGGATGTGCTATTTTTATACCATTTATGGTTTGTGGATAAAGTATTGACATTTCGTATGCTAGTTTTAATATGAATGTTTATGTTATGTTTAAACCTTTTCATATGAGGAATGCATTGGACTTAAAAGTGATGGGTGGAGCCCACTTTAGTTCCTCGATGCATTGGTAGGTCTCATGAGACAAACTAGTGTCTTGGCACAAGGCCTTGGAAAAATCATATTTGTAGTCTTTGCATGAGGCCTTGGCTATGTGGTTATGATAGTCTGGCATTATTCATTCCATCATTATGAAAGTGGTTATTGATATTGCATGTGATCATTCGACTAGTATAATATCCATGTTAGTATGTAAATGGCATTATTTTATATTATCTTTTCCATTTTATGCTGAAGTTCAAGTTTAAAAGGCTTTCGTTTTAGTTATAAATTGCCTTAAGTGTTTATTCTTATCTATGAAAGCTTCTGCTATAATGTTATCCTTACTGAACCTCTAAGCTCACCCCTTTCAATGTTTTATTTTTCCCAGGATTATAAAGAAGTAATTTATGAATGACCTGCAGGGATAGTATGAGGGGATATGAAGAAAAGATGTTTTTTATGTAATGTAAAACTTTATGAATGTATCTAGTATTTACAAGGCTACTAAACCAATCGGTATTTCGAGATTTGATCTTTATTGTGATCATGCCAATGTTATGTAATAATGCACCGACTCTAGGTAACTGGGGTCGGGGGGTTACATTTGGTATCAGAGGAAGCTTAGTACAAACCTTGGAAGCTAGATTTAGATAAAGTCTTATTAGAGAACGTAGACCTAAGATGAAATTTGTGGATTAGTATAGAAGAACGTCCTATAATTTTGGTATTGTAGAGATTTTGTGAGTTTTCTGAGCAATACATCCCTGTCTGGATACGAGCAGGTAGAGGCCGCTCTGGCACAGATGTACCGAGTGGTAAAACCTGAAAACACTGCTTTGATCTAGACTCGAACGAGAACTGGTGCACGACAACGGGCCTTGCTGCACTCTTGGTTACGACACTCCCAGGGGATATGCTTAGGATAATTTACATTTTCTTTACAAACCGATTTAAAGTATTATATATATAATATGAGAGTAAATGACCTTGGTTAATCCTATTGTGTTTCAAATTAAGAATATAGTGACATTTTAATCTCTAAATGATTGTATGACTACTATTACTCACATAATGCTTTCTGGTTTTAGTCAATGGCTGGATTCCAAGGAAGTCATAGTGACTTTGAGAATGATGTACAAGGTTGGAACGGTGGTGGCAATGAGGAACAAAATGGAATGTTGATAGGCGTAAAAGTTATCGTCTTTATGCAAAATCTGTTTTCCAAAAATATGATCAACAATATATATATTAACCAATTACCGGACTCAACAAAGTAGAGAAGGTGATGAATTATAAGAGCTCATATAGTGGAGACCATGGAGAAAGAAATCCTCAATTTCCATCATACAGGAAATGTGGAAGGAGACACCCAGGAAAGTGCCTCAATGGGACAAAGAAATGCTTTACGTGCGGGAAGGAAGGACATAAAGTGAAGAATTTACAATGAAAAATGAAGAGTACTATGGAAGAAGATAAAAATAGTCCCAAGAGTCCATTTACAGTCATTTTCCATAAATGTAGGGGACCTGGCCATTACCCGAGTGAATTTCCTATTCTATAGGATCTTTTCTTGGTCAGAGAAGAAGCTATATGGAATTAAATGGTTGGATAAATGTTTAAAAATTCTTAGTGATCCTTGTTGAAGGCTTTACTTTGGAATAATTTTCTCTTTTATTTGTAACCCTAAAGTTTTCCATGTGAGAATGATATTTATGGAAGAATTATCTTTTCTCTTGTGAATATAGTATAAATAGCCATTTGGTTTTATATGATCATTGGGGTTTGAGAGAATTATAAGTTATTATAATTTGGGATGAAAATGCAAGGTATGAGATAAGATTTGTGGTTAAATTATGTTATGGTTATTTTGAGGAATTTATCTCATTTTGGTAATGTTATAAAACATAGTTTTTGAAAAGGACAACACGCAGAATGCGTGACAACCTGTCGCGTCGGACAAAGCTGTGGGAATCGAACCCACAACCAAAGTACGATTGGGATTTATCACCTACCACTGGACTATGTGAAGTCCCTGAATAGTGTGACTAATTATTTTTTGTTAAATAATTTTATTGATAAATAATAATTTTATTTGGGATCTTATGTCTTATCAAATGAATACCCTTAGTATAGGAAAATGATTTTGTGATTATGTGATAAATGTTATTTTGGAAGTTGTTCGCTTTGTTTATAACACTATATGCCAAAGGAAAATAGAGTGTTATTGGATTTCATTTGAGGAGTAATGGTGGATTTTTATCTAGGTTTTTATTGTGGAGTTATAATTATTTGGGTTATTTATGGAAATGATTAGGTTTATTACATTTAAGTATGTGACTTTAAGAGTAATTAATGTCATTTGGAGATACAATTTAACGTGGAAGACTACATTCTTAATAAGTTTTGGTTTTCAATATTATTTTGGATTATATTAAATGATTTTAAGGACAATTGATTATTGAATGGTATTTATTTAACTTTGGCGTATTGTTGGTTTAATTTTGGAAATTAAGATTAGTGTTTATTTCTCTCATGGAATATCCTTTTAGGGGATCATTAGATCTTGTACTAACCATTTTGGTTTTGATTAATCTCTAAAGAGAATGTAAATATATAGTTCATCCTACATGGATCATGTGATTCTATAGAAGTTTATTCTAGATCTTCCAGTGTGACCAAGTCTTCTTGAATACTCATCGTTTAAAAAAAATGAGTTAGTGGTGGAAATTTATTAAAGAATGAAACTCTACTTAAAATGTAAGTATAAATATCTTGATATTATTAGTCAATATAATAAATAAATTTCTCATCCTTATGTAATGTAACTTAAAACAAAAAAATGTTGTCTGTTTACTTTCCTACTAGGAGACTAATGTCCATTTGTCCCAACACAATTTTGTGGTTTTCTTATTTTTAACTTTCTCCTGATCTTGATTTCTATCCCTCTCCATCAGAACTTGACACTTAGTTTATCATCCATATCCATGTTTCCCTACTTGGAATCCGAGTATGGGTTATCTTGGACGACCTTTATACCTCTCTTTCTTTCTTTTAAAGTGATAGTTTTATTCACTCATTTTCTGATGTGGGACTTTCCATTATATTCCCAAGCACAGTTTTAAAAATTTCGAGGACGCAATTTATTGAAGGATGGGAGAATTTAACACCCCAAGCTTCCACGGTATGTTTCCCTTCGAATAATGCAATGGCATGCATTTTATGCAACTTCGAGATTCTAACACACCACAACCAATCAAACTAGCCATTATGAATAGTAATACCTACTTTTTGAAATTTTATAAATTCTATACCACAAAATGGAATTCATTTTTGGATTCGTAATATCGAATTTATCCTAGGGTGAAATTTTGGAACTTTTCGGATAAAACTTATATTTTGATGAATAGTGAACATTACTAAATTTTAATTTAAAACAACTTTTTAAATATAAATAATTTATAGTGATAAATTATATTATTGAGTGGTTTTAAAGTATAATTAGAATATAATTTTACCATTTTATCCAATGTTGTTCATTAGAATTAATTTCAATTTGAAATTTGACCTAAACAATTGTCAATCTTTTGATATATATTGTGTCTTAAAAACACGCTATTTGTTGTGACAGTGGGAATTAGTTATAAAATTAATTAATGCAACTTATATGTTTAGAATTTTGTAAAATAGACATAATTTTTGAATTCGGAATATCAATTATAGCTTAGGGTGAAATTTTGGCATTGTTCTGAAAAACATCAATTTTTGATCAATAGTGAAACTACTAAGTGGTAGTTAAAAAAATTAAATTTTTCACAAAACATACTTTTACCAGTTCTGTGAATGGAATTTCGAAAATCTGAGAGAAAGGGATAATATCAAGAAGTAAAATGTGGTTCAATGAGATGAAAATAATTTTTGGTTAATAGTAACTTTTTAATTTTATTTACCACGGTTAAAAGTAAATAGGGTAATTAAGGGTAAAAATGATATTAATATTACCCTAACAATGTCCAAATTCTATTGGACAAGTTTATCTCGACCAAAAACAAACTTAGGAATAAAATATTATCATTTATTTCCACTTGGATTAGATTAGGACATTTATTATTATTTAATTCAAAGAAGAGTTAAAATTTTTAAAAATCAATGTTTATTTACTAAAACATTTTTAATATAGGGTTATACATAAGATAAAATATATTGTAAATATTTATTAGAAATATAATAATATTTCCTACATAATTATATTTTATTTATAATTTTTAGACATTAAATAATTTAATATATTTATGACACAATGATGATTCAGTAATTACCATAATAGTGAAAAATTAAAATAATTGATATTATAAATACCCAAATAAATATAATTTAAGACTTTTAATGAATTAAACTAATTTTATAGGATAATATGACATATTAGGATTTATTTAATTGATGTTGTTCGAAGTAATAATTCTGTTATGAGTTTCACAAAAATCAACTATTGAATAGTGTCAAAATTGACATAAAAGAGTTTTTTAAAAAAAACTTATATTATTAATTGATATTAAATTTCAAAAAATCTAAGTTTCGGCCAGGAGACTTATATCATGATATGTATATTATTAATGTACAACTTGGGGGTCTCTTATATGTATATCGTAAGTTTATTAATCATATAATATAAAATTACAAAGTGACATGGTAAATGTCAAACTAACTAACTAAGAGTTAAAACTAAAAGATAAGGTTAATATAGTAACCCAAACCTGTCTAAATTCTATTGGTTGAATTGTTTTCGACCTATCCACACCTTAACCTTTTAATAATCAACTTTGGAGCTATTATAAACCGAATATGAATTTATTATAAATTAATATTTCTAGCTTTTCCAAAGGTGTCCCTCACCCCTCTTATAAAAGGGCACTCCTCCTTCTCATTTCTTCACACCATCAAAGCCTGTTGGCTCGGCCAAAACCTGCCCAAATACTCTCTCAGCTTCCCTCACTACAACCTAGAGGCCTTATTTTGATCTGAAATCCAACCTATGGAGCCTTTTTGATCAAATCGAAAGTAAGAACCTGAAGAAGAGGTAATGTTTTCACCACCCCTTTTCAAATTCCTTTCTTCTTCCACTTCTTCTTTATTTTTTATTTCCATTATAAAATAATAAATCCAGTATATTATATATACTGTGATTTTATTATAAATATGGTACAACCATATTCAGTATTATATCCACCCTTTTAATAACATGTCACCATACGTGCGTACGTACGGACTACCGTCTCCACGTCGTGGTGTAATTGTTATTCAATACATTATTATTTGGGTGGGTATAATAATGATGTGTAACTAATTTAAATAATAAATATAACATGATAATTATTCTGTATATATGATATACTATCCAATTATATATTATTTTAATATCTAAAGATTGATATTGTCGCTCGTGCGTACGTACGGACTACCGTCTCCACGAACGCGATGAGATTCATTCTCCATCATATCCATTCAAGTATAATTATCATTTGATGATTTAAAAATAATGTTTAATGACTTTATATAATTTTTAATATGAATAAGATACAACCTATCCATGACAAACATGGCTTACGTAACAAAACATATAAAATAAAACGAGTAAGTTAACATCCGAAACGATGATAATTCTAAGATATTATTAACAAAGAAATGTTAAAAGATCATATATGATATCATATTAATGTATATGATACATGAATAATTTAATAACAATTATTTCAACATTATAAAGGAGGTTAACCTACCCCCAACCAAGGAAAAGTACAAGGTAAGGGGTTTCTTTTCTCACTTTTAATTTCTCGAGAATTCCATTGTTCACCACTTATTTATTGCATGTGGTGTGTGTACTGCCCATGATTGTATTCATTGTGTAATATACATTAATGTATAGATATTTACATCATTCTAGTATGATCCTTATTTCATGGTTGTATGTTTCATAAGTTACCTAATCGATAAGGGAATTTGAAATTTCCATTTCCATTTATTCGGCTTTACGCAAAATTCATTGATTATTTAACTCCAAGATTATGTGTGGAATCACTATTCATTTGCTTATGTCATAATTTCCACTCCCCTTTTTCGTGGATATACTTTTGATACACATAATCACTCCATTGATAATTTCTCAAGTCATCGATATGAATTTGATAAGAGTAATTTTAACTCATTCTCCATTTGTTGAGTTAAAAATTTAATTCATTGGTATTGTTTTTACAAAATAATGTGTGAATGTCCTTTGATTGTTTTACACTGAATATCCAATCATATTTAGTGTATTTGTATTTGTCACACATAACTATGGCATTGATTTATCCTTAACCTAAGGATACGGCCTTTATGAGATATTTTATCTCAATTTACATTCCATTGAGACTTCTTTGTTGTTATACACCAACTCACTTTTATGTGGTGTATATAATGTACTTTGACATAGTATATCATGAATCCCTTTATTCTCATGATATTAAAAAGTTTTGATTACCTCAATTATTTGTATTCAAGTGTCTCTCTTTTGGTTGGAAACTCTAAATAAAATACCATTTTTAAATGTTTTAAAGACTTATTCTTCTAAATATTGCTCATTAATGTCCATGTTTAAAAAATGGTTTTATGGATTTATTTATATGGACATTAATGTTTTAAAATTAAAACTCCTTTTAAAAGTTTCAAAGTGGTATGGGAGACTTTGATTCAAAAATCAATTTTTAAATGGCTTCTTGACAAATAGTGTGACTTTTAAATGTTTTCAAGAAAAGGGGGATATTTCTCTCAAATACTTTTGATGGTTTTTTTCATCTATGACTATAACCTTCATTATTCTTGATTGAGGTTAATATGATACAATACAATCAACCATATTGTATCGAATGACTTATTCTTGACTGTGGATGTGCTATTTTTATACCATTCCTGGATTGTTGATAAAGTATTGACATTTAGTATGCTAGTTTTAAAACGAATGTTTATGTTATTTTTAAACCTGTTCATATGAGGAATGCATTGGACTTAATAAGTGATGGGTGGAGCCTTCTATAGCTCCTCGATGCATCGGTAGGTCTCATGAGACAAACTAGTGTCCTGGCATAAGGCCTTGGAAAAATCGTATTTGTAGTCTTGGCACGAGGGCTTGGATATGTGGTTATGATAGTCTGGCATTATGAATTCCATCATTATGAAAGTGGTTATTGATATTTCATGTGATCATTCGACTAATAGAATATCCATGTGAGTAACTAAATGACATTATTTTATTTTATCTTTTCCATTTTATGCTGAAGTTCAGGTTCAAAAGGCTTTCGTTTTAGTTATAAATTGCCTTAAGTGTTTATGCTTATCTATGAAAGCTTCTGCTATAATGTTATCCTTACTGAGCATCTGAGCTCACCCCCTTCAATTTTTTATTTTTCCCAGGATTATGAAGAAGTAATTTATTAATGACCTGCAGGGATAGTATGAGGGGATATGAAGAAAATATGTTTTTTGATGTAATGTAAAACTGTATGAATGTATCTAGTATTTCCAAGGATACTAAACAAATCGGTCATTCGAGATTTGATCTTTCTTGTGATCATGCCAATGTTTTGTAATAATGCACCGAATCTGGTTAACTGGGGTCAGGGCGTTACATATATTATCTTAGATTGAAAAAATTTTGATAAATCACTTGAACTCCATTCTTGAGGAAAATATCCTTTCAACTTCAAAAA
This sequence comes from Viscum album, assembly GCA_963277665.1. Lineage (NCBI taxonomy): Eukaryota > Viridiplantae > Streptophyta > Magnoliopsida > Santalales > Viscaceae > Viscum > Viscum album. The sequence continues at coordinate 368,544,771 of OY728130.1, read as the reverse complement.
CACTTTTCCTTTCTTAACATGTCATAAAATTCTAACTAAAAGAAGTTGATTAAAAATAAACATGAAAACTTGTAAGGAAATATTCTTGGAAATAATGTTTTAAAAATCCATTCAAGTCGTATAAGTTAAAAGAAAACATTCTTCTCATACTTTTGTCAGAAAAGTCAAAAAGTACATCGTACGAAAAACGACAAAAGATTCCTTTCATATCTTTTACTAAAAACTCACCAAGGGGTAAAATTGGATATAAACTATTGTAGAAGGACATAAATATTACATATTGAGGAAACATGGATGTGGATGATAAAATACACTCCAGTAAATTCCAAAGTATAAACAATCTCAGATAAAAATGAGATTGTGATATTTCCCTTACCTTAGGTCCAATTTGCATCATAAGAGTCCGAACCTCCACAATAATGATTTAAATAATGTCATTGACTTATTAAAGAATCATATTCATTGTTATTATATCATATATGGTTCACTTATGACTTTATATTACCCATTCTTATGTAAATTAATGTTAAAGTAGCGTTTTGGGTAAAATCATCTTATTTATCGTACGTGTTTGGACTTGTTGTTCTTGATGTTATTATTACTTATATCATGATTTACTTACATCCAAAATGTAAATCATGATTTATATATCTTATAAATTCATTATATATCCAGTATATACAATAATTTATAATAGTACATAACATATGGATGTAAGAAATGAAACGCACCATTCATGGAGACGGTAAGCCGTACGTACGCATGAACGCTAATTTCATTTATATTTCTTATTTTAATGGAATTAAAACATAATGATACATAGGTATATTATAATACCAGTATGATATCATATATAATATCATTAACCAAATCCTGTATACATCCCACATAAGGTATTAATGAATCACATCACTTTGAGGGGGCGGTAGTCCGCACTTCCTCAAATGAGATTATTGTATTTACCGACTATGGAAACCGTAAAGGCTTGATATAATTGTGAAGTAAATAAGTATAATGAAATAATAAACATAATATATATTATATATAAATACATTTCCATCATAATGGCCACCATGAGAGGCAGTAGGGGAAAATCGAACTATCATCGTTTCGTGAGGCATTAGTTTGCCATCACAGAAACAATATGTTCTTCATCCATTAGATGGAGGTTTGTGTAATTTTAGTTCTAATACATCTCATAAAAACATACTAGTATTTTAAGGATACTTGTGTTGTCACAAAATAAAGGATTAAAAAGATTTTAGGGGTTGGATAAGTAGAATAAAAGAAAACAACTTAAGAGAAACTATTACCTTTAATTTTGGTAACTTTTTTTGGTTTAACCAAAACCACTTTTTGGAGAGTCTTATGCCTAATGTAAGGCTTCAAGGGTAAGGATAGAAATTTAGGGAGAATAGTTGGGATGAGTTTGGTCGAGCCAAAAGGCTTGAGAGGTGTGTGGAATTGCATATAAGTGGTCTCCTTTTATAAGGGAGTGGAGGGGCTCTTTAGGAAAGTGTGAAAACATTATTTTATTATAAAATTATCTTCGGTTTCAAGAGGTCCAAAACACATTAATGTCGAAGTTAAGATGACTCATATTCGAAATAAAATAATCCAATAGGAATTGGAGAGGTTTTGGATGATATTTTAATCATTTTAATCTTATTTATTTAAATCATTTATTAATGAGGTAAACACTACATCATTATTGTGTCATAAATAATTTAATTTATATGATGTATTAAAATTATAAAACAAATACCAACATGTAGTAATTCTTTTTAGATTTCCAATGAATATTTATAGTCCAAAATATAATTTATATATCCCCTTATAAAAATTAATTAATAAATGATATTTGTTAATTCCAATTTTGTCTTTACATTAAATTAATTAATCTAATGTGTCATTGTCTTTCATAAGTGGCTCCATGGGGTCCAAAAATCGACCAAAGGATGCCCCTGGTCGGCCAATAATCATCCAATAAGGTTAAGACAAGTGTCAAGGTAATTTTGATTTATTATAATATTCTTTTAAACTTGAATTACCCTATTTACCTTTAACCGTAGTGAATAAAAAATTACCGTAGTTACTATTCATAATATCAAAAAATAAAATTAACCTATATAATAATTTGGACCCACTGATTCCAAATATGGAATCAATTTTTCAAAATTCAAAACACAAAAGTTGCGGTAATTAATTTAAAATTAATCATGTTGTTAAGCAAATGGGTTTTAAAAGTTAAAACATTGCCAAAGATTGAATTTATTTAACCTACGAATTCAATGTAAAATAAAGGCTAATGACATACATTATATTAAATGGTAAAAATATATTCAATTTATACTTTGAAACCATTCAATATTATTATTTAACCACATAATTTATTACGATGAAAAAAGTTGTTTTTAATTAAAATATAGCGTGTTTTTACTATTCATTAAAATATGAAAGTTATCAGAATAAAATAAAACATTTATCCAAAGTAAATTTTTATATCTTGATTATAAAGAAGAATTTTATTTTATCAAATTGAACTTATAAACTTGTAAAAAACTAGATTTAATGTGGGTGCGCCATCAAAAGGCCGTAAAACTGTATTTTTTTAAAAATGCTTATTTTACCCGAAAAATTTATTTTGTTCTCTTAACACATTCTAGAAAATGTATAAGATGAATAATAATGTTATAAAATTCAAAATTTAGTTAATACTATTCATAACGGATAGTTTTAATAAAAGTTTAATAGCATATTGTTGTTGACTAAAACTTGGTGTTACGTACGACGCAAGCTATCGAGGAAGGCCGCGGTTGCGTGTAAAGCAAGCCAAGCTAGTGTTGTGTGTAGTGAAAGATTCCTTTGATGATTTATATAACATAAAAACAGAATATTTCTCATAAAAGTCTCGTGTGTTGTAGGTCACATGGCCTCAAGCGCATTTCCCCAAACTCCAGAGGCTGATGACTAGTAGTGAGGGCCTTAGGTGTGATATTGGGGAAACTATGCCCTCATTGGCAGAGTACACAGGGGAAATAGATAAAAAAGAAATAAAGGAAGTAGTGAATAACCAACAATAATAAACATCATAAGACTAAATCAACAACAAGAGCACATAAGTATATATGGAATGATGAATGTTACAACTCTAGGAAAGAATCCAAACAAGTCATAATGTTGAAAACACCACAGTACAAAAACAAGTAAAATAGAAAAGTAAATAGCTCCTCAGCATCGCAAGCCAAAGCTTGGTCCCTTGCTTTCCAACTCCAAGAAATCAAGTACCAGAAGTAGAAGAGATCTTTCCCATGTCTATACTTGTAACAACATAGTCTGCTTGGGCCTAAATTCATGGCCCAAATATGGTGTGAGATAAAATATTAGAAAGAAACCACCCGGAGACCAGTTCCTAACAGTTAGTGAGTACATGGAAGGTAAAGTAAAATAAGCAGTAAATAGCAACAACAAGAAGTAGGCATTAAGAAGTAAGTAGTAAGGCAAGATGATACGCAAGAGCAATCAACCACAACAAATTCATTAGTAAAGCAAAATAGCTAACAGAACAGGAAACCCACTGGGATGTACCCGCAACCATCCCCTCTGGTCCTAACCAAGAAAAACCTCAACCCTCTGGGTAGTGCACTCAGTATAACCCCTCTGGCTTGGTCATTCAAATTTATGAGACTCTCTGGGGAAGCTCACTCAATCAATTCCACTTATAGTCTAGGGTAGTTAGGGACTCTCTTAGGAAGATCACGCAGTCTAACCCTCTTATCCCCAGGGTCTAGAGACTCTTTGAGGAAGATATCTTGGTCAATTCCTCTTATAGCCTCAGGTATACCATAGACTCTCTGAGGAAGCTCACTTGGTCAATTACTCCTCTAGCCGAGGAAGGTTCTTAAAGAGAAATCAAGCAAGATAAAACTCTCTAAGGAAGCTCACTCGGTCTACCCTCCTGTAGTCTTTAATATCCAAGACTCTCTGGTAGCTCACTCGGTCCATCCCCTATAGTCTATATTGTCCAAGACTCCATGAGGAAGCTCTCTCGGTCTACTCTCATGTAGTCTATAATATCTAAGACTCTCTAGGAAGCTCACTCGTTCTATCCCTTATAGTATATAGCACCAGGTTCTCTCAGTATCATGCCAGTCAGTGCGTAATAATGCTATAAGGCCAATGTACACCTACAAAGCTACTTGGATAAGCAAAGTAAACCTATAAAGCTACTTGGCTATCAGTCTACAAGGTATCAAGCATGAAATTCTAAACACTCCATCCTATAGACAGAAGGAATTTAAACAGCCATATTGACCAAAGGCTAACAATACCCAAAGGTCGTAAACAGAGAAAAGAATGGGAAAAACATTCAAGCACAACAAATTATCCTCTTACAAGATTAATTTACCTCTACACAAGCATACATGCAAAGATGGAATACAAACAGGGTAAAAAAGGCAAACACACAATACCCTATTCACGGGTATTGGTGGAATTTGCACATAAAACACAAAGATGTTGAATGGTAAGGCACAAACCACCTAACTCAATCCTAGGAGATCGATATACGTGAACCATGATGACTAATTCTCCCTTGAGAGTCGTAGATCTGAGAAAACGTCTAAAATGCTCAAACCACGATAACTTGAGAAGGCAGAAGAATTGGAAAACAGGGCTCAGAAGGAAGAACTGACCGCTATGATTCCAATGCAATCAACGATGCTCGAATCAGAGAACGAACGGAGAGGCGAGGGTTCATCGATGATTCGTGGATCCTCATCGCTCTCAGTCGAATGGAATGTAGAAGAAGACCTTTCTCTGTGGCAGGCATGAACCCGATCTGATTAATGAAAAAAAAAGTACACGTCGTGTACTTTTAGAGTACACAACGGGTACTAGGCCTTTCTGTACTCTGCCAAAATCGGCCTCCACGTCACCCCTACACACAGTGAGTGTGGCCTAGACACGGCCAACACACGACTTCGAGAGGGAAAAGAGTACACAGTGTGTACTCAGAAAGTACACGACGTGTACTCAGAAAGTACATGGCGTGTACTTCAAAAAATTTACAGAAACACCATTTTTCTTAAAAACTCCAGAAAAGGGAAAAACATACCTGAATCAATGATCTGAGTTCTTTCACAAATGAGGGTGATTATTTTTCATAAGTATCATTAACTATGGTATGTTATTATAGTGGAAACCCCACATATGGTCCTGAGATAATACACCCACGCCTTAATGAATATCATGACTTATACGTGTGAATCTATACATATTTCATTTATAATTAGTACCCTGTGTAGATGAAGATCATGTGTAGGGAGAGATAATTTTTTTGACATTACATTTGGTCATAGGATAGGTGGTCTAGGTGTCACTATATATATTATATTAATAGAAATAAATCTAAATATAGTTCTTTGTCGGATAAGATTCCCTTGAATAGATCCATCACATAAAAAATTGAAAGGAAAAAAATTGTAACTATTACTTTGGATATTATAGATAGTCCCAATATTAGAGGATATGTGAATCCCTCTATATCCTTTGTTAATAGGAATAGACCAAGATGTTGTTCTTAAAAATATCACTCTTTTAATAGATATAAATTATATGAAGGAATAGGGGAGAAATTATGATATCCATACTATGCTTAGAATTTATGAATATAGCATCAGTACTACTAAATTTCACTATTTATTTCATGAAAAAATTTAAGGGGTAAGTTAGAACTCTGAAAAACATATGAGTACCAGCTCAAACCATATATGAAACGACTATGTCATTCTGATAAAATATGATGGAGATTTAGTCCTTAAACCATTAAAGTATCCAATCGATATAGGTTACCTCCATGTAAGTATCATGTTTTATGAGGCCCTTAAAATATTGGGCCACAATGACCCCATGTCTAAATATAATCCCCTAGATTTATTTTCTACATATTGATTCCACATGCCAAGATCAGATCAAGTTTTCCAATCCAAAAATTTATCTCATCATTGAGATAAAAATATATATTCCTCTCAAAAATTATATCATCCTTATCTTTTTGAGATTTTATATTGAAGGATTAATCCAAAATTTAATCCTTGGAATGAATTATAAGAACAGAGTCATTTTCTTTTTCAACTTCCTCCCTTCCAATATCCTTTCAGACATCATTAGTTAGCTCCCATATGACCAATTTTTCTTGTTAGACTTTTTTCCACCTTGATCCTCTATATTACTATCACAAGGAGTTGGATCATTCTCACCCACATTAATGATATCCTATATAACACCTTCATAAAGTAAAAATGAAACAATCCTTTCCCCCTCTTTAGTTTTATTTTATTTTCCTTATGATTTTTTGACTAAATATTTTTGTATATTTTAGAATACTTTAAATTTATTTTTCCCCTTATTGACATGAAAATTTCCATAAATATAGATACTTATATTTTTTTTCATCAATAAAGGCCAAATGATCATTATCGTATCAAGATCCTACACACAATCGCATATTGTTTTGGAGACAGTTTTAGCTTCACTCAACCCAAGATCCTCATGGGACCTTGACCCAACCTTCTTTCTTTTCCATCATGGAATGAATTTTTTATACCCATCATGTTAGGCATCCTCATCCTCATTCCCACTCATTGATTTGAAGAATTTTTCATGTTGGGTCAATTATGAGGGTTCTCATTGGCCAAAATACCTCCTCAATTATGTTTTTATTACATTCACGCTATGAAATTATTTTGAATAAAGAATAATTAAATAATATTTGGTATTATAAACACTAGTACCAGTGTCCTCATTGATTCCATGCACTTTTCCCGTAACTCCATCCATTATAGTATTTTAAAATATTGATTGATAGTGGAATATATTGGTCCAGCCTCTCCTAGAACCTACACTACCAACTTGAAACCAAACAAATAACAATTCAAAATTGAAAAGACATATCTGACCATCATATCGTGATAAAAAGGCCTCACCCTGTTCCTCAGAGTGCCAAGATAGGATCCTTCATTTCAAGATAAATGAAGAACAAAGAGAATAGTGGGATGGTATGCCTCAATTGTCTTGAGAGTGAAAAAATTTTCCTCCCCAAGTTGATTACTATTTTTATTCCAACATAATGAAAAAATGATTCTCATATGATTATAAGAAGAATATAAATCCACAAAAAGTCTTGATGATCACCACTTTTGGGTAATCCAACTATTTCTTAACAATAATCCAAACCCTACTCGAGCATTACTACATATCATATATTGTCATGAATAATGCCACATAAATATCATGAGGTAAATCTACATGTATAGATAAATCTTATATATAGGGATAGGGTGTTGTTAACATTTGTTGGTTCATATTTGGATGTGGGGTCTCAGTGCCAAAACATATCAAGTATTGGATAGTAATCAACACAAATGATGTTATTGAACATAAGGTGGGTCCCTTGCACAGACCTTGCACATATGCATGGGAAGGGGAATTTTATTTTATGAAAAGGCATCTATATAAGAGAAAAATTATTAGAATCCCCTACATATATCCAGTTCATATGCGGAAGGGGGACATGTTCTTATTTTTATCACAAGAATGCTATTTTGGAACATTGTTTAGTACCATTATTTCACTATGTATACCAAAGTGATGGGACTTAAGATTTCATGCAGTTCTTTTAGAGGGTGATTTCTTGCATAGATATAGCTCATATATAAGGAATAGTGACATTTATTTTTTATTGAATAGGTTGAATATGTGAAATAGATATCAAATGGATCAAGATCTAACATAGAGAAGATATGGGCTATAAAGAATATGACACTCTAAGAAGTTTAATGTCATGAATGATGGGCCATATTTTATTAAATTTAACATCATGCGACAAATGAATAGGTATTATGCAGTTTAATGTTTATCAACATGGAATTATGATTTATTTCACATGGGTAGGTTCTTCATATAGATCATTTTTTATATTTACTAAATTTATATTTTAATGTGTTTAAAAGGGAATTTAGAAAACATAAATAATAAATGAGGTGCAACCTCCACAGGACTGGCTCCATACTTTTTGCAGAGAAAAATGAATTTTTCACTGGGTATCTATTTTGGATGAATGAGTAGTATATGCTGTGTGTTTTTTAAAGAGGATCACAATGACGTGAAACATATAACATGTTTTGGGATCTAGGTGTTTCCCCCATGAGATTATTTTCAATCGCAATGTGCAATCTTATGACTTTTCCATCAGATGTTTGTTTGGGGTGAGTAAATAGTCGATCTTCGGTGTTTTTTCATAGGTATAGAAATGGTGTGTTTTGTTTCGATGTGTGAAGCATTATTCTAGATCTCTTTAAATGTGAAAACATGAAAAGATTATCATTGGAAGATCCTTTTTATGTATTTGGATAGAACAAACTACTTAGGTCAACCTCTACTATTTTGAGAGTAGATAAGATGCGTGATGTGATGCGGTAAAATGTTATTGAGCTTATTGAGGAGATGTGGTAGCGTAATTATGATATTTTCCATCCTAATCAACTATGAGAATTGTGTGCTCTTTATTCTTTTGAATAAGGGTTTCATGTACTCCGGGAGTACACTAGCATTCCATAAGGGTACTACTTCATAGATCTGTACCTGAGTATAGCTAGGTACACGGCCAAATGATGACGTAGGGTCACACGTTGTGTGGACCCCACACGTGATGTTTACAACATTATAAATTCTTATACCTTTGGTATATCTTTGTTCTGAAATCTGATTTTGGAAAGTGAGATGTCTATCCTTAGGTTTTTTCCATGTTGAACGTGATGGTTCCCTCCGTAGTGGCTTTTGTGGAATGATGTGAGATGTTCGGAGTGTTATTCCTATATGATGTGATGCTCCATGTTCTGGGTGTGGTGCCTACATGAGGTGACACATGATGATGATAGAGATGGAAGTGAAGATTTCAGAAGCACTAGAGAAGTACCGGCTCACCCTCTAATGCGACTAGGCATTGAGGTTCACTGTACACTCTTCAGGGCTAACACTAAAGCTTGGCTGGGCTTTGAGGATTACCAGTTACTCATTCAGGATGTACCAAGCAGTGGGGCTGGGTAATGAGGTTCATTGTTTACTCTTTTAGGATTACCCTCCAGCTGGGCTGGGCAGTGGGTTCACCGATGACTATTCTGAGCAAACCCTCTAGTGGGGATCGGTTGTGGGTTCATGAATTTGTTACACGATCTATCCACTGTGTGTAACTGTGACACGATGTTATTTACGTGAATTTGGACTCTCAAAAAATAGGGTTTCCTTTCACATAATGACATATTCTTCCGACTTGACAAAAACCATGCGGGGGACATCGACCTCCCCAAATTAGACAAAATGAAGGTGTGATGATTTCTCCCCTTTGACATAATGTTTATGGAATACCTATGGGATGATAGTCATCGATGATTGTTACTCCAACAAATATTGAAAATTATTTTCCTAGGATGCGATAGTGGGATGGGGATCCCCATACTCTCTCATTTGGGTTTCATTTACTGAGCATAGATATGTCATATTTTTGTACCCACACCATGGTCTTTGGTTACTCTCTATTTAGGGGAGGTGGTGAAGCGCGGGGTTTTCCATGTGCTTTCCTTGTATAGATTCTCATGGTTGGATGAGTCTACTATCCTAATATAGGTAGTAGAGACTTGGTGATATGTTGATCTTCTCATTGTTTCAATCTAATTGTATTTATATGATCATGCTTCAGTCTTTCGTTGGGTTGATTTGTACTCTTATTCTGAAAATTGGTCTATCTACTGCTTCCCTCTTTAGTATCTCTATTTCTAGTCCCATGATCCTTCGGGTCATGATACAAATTATTATTATACTAACCCCTTCTTAGGCATTTCTTGCACATGGTGTTCCATTGAAGAGGATTTATAGGTTGATCTTGACTTTAAAGGAGCATTGGGATAAGTGGTTCTTGGACCACGTGTAGTAGTTGAAGCATGTGATCTATGAGTGGGGATCTCTCACCTGTTTTACATTTCCACATGTTTCCAGGTTGTGACACTTTTCTGGTTGGGTGTGTATTTTCCCCCTTTACCCATTCATCTTGCATTATTTTACATGTATTGTTTAGATGTAAATACTTGTTTTTCGTTTATTTATAATAGTGTTATATTTTGATTTATTTTCCCTCTACACTATTCCCAATGGGTTTGCTATGTGTGTGTGTATAGGTTATTTGGTAATGGAATCCCTGTGTTTTTTGTACCTTCGATGCTAGTATCCAACCCCTAGCCTATGGAGGCAGGCTTGGGGTAGTTGTAGCTCAAGCCCCAGCATAGGTCGGGTTATGACACTGATACTGTAAGAGAAAATGATCATGATATCTTATCTATGATGAGGCTCATAAGAGATCAAATATTTTTGGATTGAAAAGGATGGATCTATAAGTTCTGTATGATGTAGATAAATGTTGTCTTTCTCAAATTATTGTTTATACATATATCCATGTGAGCATTAATGAATAAAAGAATTAAGATTTGGAACTGTAGAAGAAGGTAAGATATTTTCTTATGTTCAATGTTGATTGTGAGGGATTGATAAGGTTCTGAAACTATTTATGTGTCAGTTCAATATTATATTTTCAGAAGGATATATTTTATGTGGCTCATAATTCATAATTATCTATTCATAAGGTATGTATAAATATTTATAGTGATATGAAACTGTATTTATTATGGTACCAAAGGAAGAGTGATATTAAATGAAATGTATATTGGTACATGGTAGGTTAGAAATAAAATTCAAAGAGATATACATTTATGGGGATTCTATAATCCTTACCCATATTAAAATAGCAATTGGGAAACATCACCATTTATTTTTCTTTTTTGGACTCACCAAAACATCAAAATTACATGATTCTATTCAGGTTTTATTTGATCTCCTTGTGAAGTTAGAACTCCTCATTAAAATTAGTGAATAATTATCTCGTGATCATATTTCTAGGATATATATTAAATAAGTGGTAAGGTTTTATGGAGTGCCATATTACGTTGTATCTTATCAAGATTTGAGTTTTACAACGAATCTTTAGAGAAGTCTTCAACATGCCCTTGATAGAGAGTTACATATCATAACTACTTATCATCCTTATATATATGACTTGTTTGATGGAACTATTCAAACCCCAAGGTAGATTTTGAGATCTTGATCTATTGATTTGAAATGCATTTGGGATCAAGACCTTCCTCTAGTTGATTTTTATTACAATAATTTCATTTACTTGAGCATTTATATAGATCCTTATGAATCCATATATGCAAATAATTATATAATTCATATGATTGAGGAAGTTTTTGGATAAATAAAGCTATTGGTACCTAATATAGCTAAATAAATTATTGATAAATTCAAATCCATTTAGTATCAGATCAAGAAATCTTAGTGTCAACAGATATGTTATGCTAACAATCATCAATAGAATTTAAAATTCAAAGTTGAAGACAATGTATTCCAACAAATATCTACTTGGAATAAATGATGAGGTTTGAAAATTAAGTAATTTTATCCCAATATATATTGGTCCATTTGTAATTAGTGATTTTATCGATATGGTAGCTTACAGTTTTTTGCATCAATAGAATCTCAATGAAGTTCAAAATGTTTTCCATGTACCAATTTTGAGGAAGAATGCACTTGATCCATTCCATCTACTAAACATAAAAGTAATACCACTAAATCAATATCAGACTTATAAAGAACAACTGGTGGATATTATAGTTCCTATACATATGGTTCAACCAAACAAAACCACAGACCTGGTAAAATATTTGTAGCAAAACCAAATATTTGAGAAAGTAGTGTTTGAAACTGATGATGTGATGATGAAGAATAATCCTCATATGTTTGTGTCGGATTAATGAATTTTGAGTTTTAATTACATTTTAATGGTGTTATAATGTATCAACTTTATATTTTAGAGAATATTTATCTTTAAGTAGTTTTATTTCATTGATATATTTTTTGTATATAATAGAGTTTAAACAAATTGTGATATAATAATAAAACAATATTTTGTGGAAGATATCACCTATATATTAGATTTGATGGTATAATCATGACTAACAAATTATGAAAACATATTGTTTCATAATTATAAAATGAACTCATTATATATCATTTAATCTAAAAATTATATAAAACATATAAAAGTAAGAGAATTTTTTTCTGTAAACAACTGTTTGATTTGTGAAAAGTATTTTTATCATAATTAATTAAATTAATCTATATTAGTGAAAAATATTAAATAATTTTAATGTATTATTTATTTAATAAAAATCATAATATTCATTTAATACATTTTCTAGTAATGGGTTTAATATAAACCATGTATTATGCTTAAAAATATATTTATCTAATGAGTGGTTTTCATCTTGTTGTACATGATTATTTTTTATGAAACATTCATTAAATTTTATATATTTTTTCAGTAAAATTAATTACATATTCTAATTCAGGATGTTCAAATTTCTAAAATAATACCCTTTTTTGTTTAGTCAATATAAAAAATAACCTTAGTAAAATTCATCCCTTCACTAAATGGTGAGTTGGGTTACACTAGGTTCAATCTAAATGATAAGGTCACCATTTTTATATTATTTATTATTATATGAATCAAATTATAACCATATAATCATATTCATTAAATTTATTTTTCTAATGTGAAATTTTTTCTAAAAATAACATATATAATATTTCAAAAAAATTTAAATGCAAAATTTCACTCATTTAATTTAAACTATTAATTGTTTGTCCACATAGGGATAAAATAATGTCATAAAGCTATATAATTTTATATTTTTAGAATAATAAACTGAATTTCATGATAGAAATATATTTATTATTTTTAGTAATTATATATTTACCTTAAATTCTTATGTAACTCAGAGACGGTATTTCTACAATTAATAGAAAAATAAAATAAATGATTTTGAAATTGTTAAAAGTATTAAAATTATAATTATTTATATTGATAAATAAATTTTTAAGATTATTATTACATATTATTATTATATTAAAGGATTATATGTGAAATCCAAATTTGGGTTTATGTATTTTAATTGACATTAATTCAATAGTGTCATAATTTCCATTAATGATATTTTATCAACATAATATTTTATTAAATTATTTAAAAATAATAAGAGTATTGAGATAGTCCAAGGTGGAAAACATTTCGGTTTCAATTTCATCCATTCCCCATTTATAATCTAAATTTCAACTAATATGCAAAACATTAAGAGTAGAACATTAATTATTGTGGTTAACATTAAAATGTGTTAACAATGGGGCTAAACCAAAAATAAGGTTTAAACCACCACTTAAACCTATACAAATTATATTTTTATGGTATTTAAACCTCATCCTATATTATCATTAAATAACCAGAATTATTTATTCATTTTGTATATGTAGTTACTTTATTATATTTTAATATATAAATAATTTCTGAGTGTGCCCCTCCCCTCACTCATGAATGGACACCCCACATATCTTTTATTCATCCCACATAGTGAATTATAGATTGAAAAAACCATAAAAAAGACACTTCCAAATATACTAATCTACATTGTAGATGAGATTTAATTCATAAAATGCTTACTCTAGTTCCCTTAATAGGATATCTAAAGAGTTGTTTGAATGAATATGTAATCGCCTTAACCAGTCACTTTATTTTTCATTCTCCCTTTAGCTCATCTAAATATATTATATATTAATAAAATAATAATTTATGTATCATAAATATAAAAAAGTTTATTATGATTATGAAACAACGTTTATCCACCCACTTTCCATCAAATAGTAAGTGAAAGTATCACTCATGCGTACATAAGACTTATCATCACCATGTAGCAATAAAATTATTCTACAATAACTGTCTATAATGGATGGTTATTCTAATGGGTTACAAGTTTATATATTATATTTATGAAATAATTAATATTATGTAATAATTATATCATATCTAACTTCTTATCATCCATGTAATTATAAAATGATAACATTGTTCATGAATTCGTACAGTCTACAACCTCTATGAAGCTATGTGATTATATTTTCATTTCCATTTTAATTATGTAGAAAAAAGAATAGTAGTAAATATATATGATATATTTGAAATAATAATTATTTTTTAAAGATGAATTATTATTTATCTTTATTTTTCTATACCCTTCAAAAATTAAAAATAATGTTCATTTGTACATACGGTCTACCACCTCTATGAATTGTGTAATTCATATTTCTATCTCTACATATTATCAATAATTTTAATTGTGTATGTGATGAATAGATATATATATATATGATATTTATATCATTACTAAATTTATATAAATTAATTAAACATGGTCAAAGTACATAGGAAACATCTACCAAACTGATATTCTCACGAATAACAAAATAGTTAACACAAAAAAATGATGATTTGAAAAAATATAAAAATAAATTTCTGTTGAAATTTTATAAGGGGATAATATATGATATTATAAGTGTTTAAATGATTATTTTATATAAATATAATAAATGTATATTTATTAAATTTTTGGATATATTTCTTTTTAATAAAGTGAAACTCTAGGTATAATGTTTTCATCTCATTTGTATTTATATGAGAGAAATTCAATATTCACTACTTGTTTCTTTTATGTGGCCTTTATACTACACATGATTTTTTTTTATTTTTCTCATTAATTTTATATTATTATACATATACATCTAATTTAATCTATTTTATGATGTTTTGATTCAAACTTTACTGAAGTGGAAAGGGCTATATGTTTTAATCTCATTATTTATCTGAATTGATTATGATTATGTTTATGATATTGTAATATTATGATATATCTAAAATAAACTAATGATTTTTCATATCCTGTAGTTATTACATGAGAATACATGTTTTACATTAATTTTCCTAAAATTTTGTACTCAATATATTGAAATTATTTATTATGGAAAATCTACATTATTCAGTTATTCATTCAAAAAAATATTATTCATCTACCGTATATTTTAAAAATGTTTTCAAGGAGGATTTTACATATTCCCCTATAATTAAATGATTTCATTTTTACAAATTATTAAGTTATAAAAACAAAAATGAATATTCTTTTCATTTTTTGAATGAGGTACTTTTTTACTTTCTTACTAATGCATCAAATAAATGCTTACTTTTAACATATACAGCGTGAATAGTATTTTCCACAATCATGAACACTGAATTTTATGAATTTTATTTTTCAATTTTTCCATATTATTTTTAAATAAAATGTTTTCTTATTATTTGGAAAAAAATTATGTTTTAAATAAGTGATTTCAAATTTTAAAGGCTATTTTCCTCAATAGATGTTTCACTAATCCTTTAAATACATATTTCATCCCTGATAACATCATTGATGTCACATTTAATTTTCTAAGGATATTATCCAATGATACCATCAACTATCATTTATTTCATAGATTATTTTATTAATTATTATTCTACTAAATCCATCTCTTTTTCCCTGTTTATTCAGGTGGGAAACATGTTTCATCTACACGGTTCATGATGTGGTGAAATGTTTATGAAACCCATTTCAATTACTCAAGTTATTCTATAAATAAATTTCTATGGAAACAATTTTATATTTATATGTTACAATATGATGAATGTTTTATGATCTTTTGGAACACATATGTATTATTTTCATTTTTTTATGGGTGTTAAAAAATTTATTTATCCCTCATATTCATTATGTATAGATAAGTATCTCATGAGATTAATATTATTGGGATTGGGAGTGATCTCTGTTTAGCAAGGAACTCAATCCTCTATGATATCATAGGGAGTGATCTATGACTACTATGATGGTTTTATGAAGGAACCAACACACTATGATTTTCTAATAAATGAAACTTCACTAATAAGAAAATGGGTTTCTATTATTATGTGTTTTCCACAAACTTATGTATCATGCCTATGTTACAGAACCATGCCTCATTTTCTCTGATTCATTTCTGGTACAAGTCTTATTATGTAATAATATTTATTTCATGACTCATGATTATGATCTATAACATGCTGGGTATGAGATTGAAATGTTATTTTCATGTGAGTATACCCTTATACTCAAGTATTATTTATGTGAACAATGGTGTGTACATTGTTTACACTAACAGAGAATCTAAGTTCATCCTTTCTTCTATTTCATTCCCATCTATATGAAGAATGTTATATAGTATTATATTTTTAATAAGGGTTCATGTTATGAAGAATTTTGTGGGATATTATTTAGTTCACTTGTGAACCAATTGCATATCTCTCTATGTTTACAAAGATATGATAACTATATAATTTTATATAGGACATTCGATTTTTTAATGAATATTAATCTATAAAGATGTTATATATATGTTTGAAATGTATGGTTTTTTATACCATGTTCTAGTCACCAATCAATTTTCTCTTAGAGGTTAGCTTTCAGGGTCATTATCTCTCATTATTAACTGTCAGCCTTGGAATAGTATCTCTGGAGGGAGGGTTCATAACATCAACTGGATAAACCATAAATTAATAGGGGAAATAAAATCCAAATAATACAAATAGAAAACCAACCTATATAAACTGGGGTGAATGAATATATATAATGAACAATTACTAAAAATACTCGGCATCTACCACTATCGCCAATGGGTACCACTAACCTCCAGATCTACTAATACTGTGGGTAGCACCCCAACTAAATAACTTCAATTTTGGTGGTTATTTTATTATAATATTAAAATATACATATATCAAAACACATTGGATCTAGTAATTTTGTACTCATAGGAAACTATATACATATATGAACATTAAATTACATTGAAAACATAAGATACATCAACTAAATGCATTAAAATTTATTATTTCTCATTTCAAACCCATATTTCAATCGTAGTAATATTATTGGTTTATTTTATATATAAGAAAAAATAGAAAGGGGTAATCTTAAATACATAGTTAGGGTAAACATAAAAGAGAACTATCATACCAAATCATGAATAAATAATATAATAGTAAGAAATAAATTCAATAAAATAATATATACATGGATTACTTAACAAAAAATTAATGCATAGATAAGAATAACTAATATTAAAGTGGTGGAATGGATAATTTCAGAAATTATAATCTACTGTCAAGGATACATTAAAAAATATCATACATAAACCTATTAACAATTATACCAAATACCAAACAAATTTTTTTGATTAGACCTACCAATGAATCAACGTGTTTTGTAATTTTGGGCCCAACTCACCAAATAAAAAGTCTAATGTAGCCATCATATAAAGAGAATTTATAAATAATTCGTATCATAATATCCATTAAGGATCCTATTACATGTTAATGGATTATTAATCAATATATTCAATTATAAATAATTGATATATTGAATAATAAAATTTTATCATTCAAAAAAATATCTTAATATAGGTTAAAATCCTCTAGTCAATTTAGAAATAATATGGTGTTCATATTGTAATTAAAATTATCCTTATTGAAGTAATTATAATATGATATTAATGAAGGGTATATTTATGGTTTTGGGATATCAATTTAAATTAATCATCCATTTTTTATAGTAAATAGTCTTTGAGTCATCAAAAGCATATCCCTTGGTAGTGTCAAACCAGGTGTAAAGATAAGCCAATTTGTTGTGCACCAATAAAATATTTATTTAAAATTTAACCAAACCTTTTGTCAGTTATTTTTCCTAATTGAATCTATGAAAAATATTGCATCCACCTTTTTTATGCAGAAAAGGATTTCATTGATAGGAAACCACACAATTTTTATTTTACCAAAATTTATGATGTATTAGGGCTATGAGAATGTTTTAACATTATAACATCTTATTAATGTATGATAATTAGAGTGAATAGTGATATATAATTGATAATATTATATGAAATTTATAAAAATGAAACATAACAAAATTATCATTTTAAAATAAAATGAATTGGAAGGATTGGAAAAATAATGAGGGGAAGCTATTAGGAACTCTTACTTACACATTTGCTTCTTAAAACATTATACAAACACCTTATGATTATATAATCTCTATACATGGACTCTTTATATGGAAAATGAGATGGAATTTATGATCAATGGATTTTTAGTGGAGATGAAATTTACAATAGGGGACTATTTATATCCAATGAGTGGGGGGTTTTCTATCAATTTCAAACCATGGGCCTTAGACCATATGTAATAAAAAATAGAAAACCATTATTATTCCAATAGTTTTAACACATGGTATTTGATTTTTATGGTATATTTATAGGCTTCCCATAGTTAAATAACCTAACCTAATTTAAAATATTTTATTTAGGTTGTTTACAAAATCATTATTCATAAATAATTGTATTTGTAATATTAATATATACTATAGGTTATTGAATATTATTTATAGGTTTACAAAATTTAATTTACTACATTAAAATGTTTTATTAATATTTATAACCCATTTTTGGTGATAAATATTCCATATTACTTATTAATTTATTTTTTATCGTTATGATGTTAAAATAATTACTATATATTTGCACAATATTTTACTTTTTCCACAAAAATTCAATTGTCGTATTATATTTCTAAAAAATTATTATCGATCTATTTTAATATCTCAATTTAAAATTTTATGTACTTTTTATAAAAATAATTCTAAATCCATTTGATATTAAATTATCAGAATACTTATTTTTATGAAATATAAAATATGCATGCAATTCGTAAAATTCAAAATCTCCCTTTCAATTAAATTGATTTTTTTATAAAAATACATATGTTATTTTATCACTATTTAATGACTAAAATTGATTTATTAAATATTAACTAATTAATTTGATATGTTTTTTGGAAACATGAATCAATAAAGGTTACATTACTATAATTGAATATTTTGTCTTACATCCCCAATTATATAATTTCCACCACAAAATTTTCGGTCCACATCAATCCAAGATCCAAATTTGGGTAATTATTTATCATTTATTACTCTATATTCCATGTTTCTTATTTCATGTTATGTTTCCCTAAAATAATACTCACCAGTTAGGTTGTCTGATTCTATGACAGTTTCTATATAGTGTCAATATTTTGGTTATTATCATTATTATATGAGAGGTCATGTTATAACTATATTTCCTCAATATTTAGTACTTGTGTAATGTTTGGAATGTATTTAACAATGAGACATGAAAGAGTATTTGAACATTATAGTGGTTGTGTGGTAAATCTAAATGATATGCCACAACACAAATTCCATCTAAATATTCATCATGTTCTATGTACCTCAAATATAGATTCCCTTTCTTCTCAAACCTTATATCTCATTTCCATGGTGATAACTTATAGAGTACACGATCCCCATATAAAATTCCAAGTCCTTCATCCAATTTTTAGCATTGATTTTTGGATTTATCTAAGATGACTTGATATCATTCTAGATAGCTCGAGCAATCTATGTTTTCTACTAAATTATTTCTATTCTAAATTCCCTATTTTCACCAAATACATCTCTACAAGTTATATTATGACATATTTTTCCATACATGACCACATTTGATTCCATTTTTTTACTAGAATAGAAGTTATAATTTTATGAAAATTAAACTTGATGTAAGTATTATACCCATGTTCCTTGGAATCCAATATTTCATGATATCAAAATTACCTATATGGTTTGGATGTCCCTTTCAGACTTCCAATATGTTTAATAATGATTGGTGGTTCTCAAAGGTACATAAATGTTCAAATCCATTTGAAAAATCCTCCATAAATTTTATGTGAATCAAGGTTCATAATGAGATATAATTGATAATGGTTCTTCATGAATCATCCCAACATCATATATATAAATCTATTAAAGTGATATAATGGGTAGATTCTATATTATTTCTTGGGAATGTTATGGTATGGTCTATTGATCTAAAATAAACATTATATAATCATTATTAATGTTATTATGTGGTATTCCAATAGAAAAATATATAAGGATATTTTTCTAGATTTATATTGGTAAAGGGATTTGTTGTATCGCATCATTTGGAAGTTGTATCTTTTCCTCTACTTATTAGTATAAGATCCATCTAAACATATAGTTATCAATTTATATATTCATGTTTTCCCACCACATGTTCTCTTTTAGGTCCCTATAAATCATGGTAGAACTAAGGTTTATTGACATGTTTTTTAAGTGATCTTTATATCAAAATTCCCTATTTTTCTCAGTTACTTATTGTAAACATAGTCTCTTTAACAATGTTAACTCATCTTCTTCATAGAATAATTATATCAATATCCAATCTTTAATATATTTATTCTTATATTATAAATCCATTTTATCCAGTTGATATCTCTTTTTCTTATTCTATAAATATTTTTTTGAAAATTACTTATAATGTTATGATGTTTTCCATTCCATAATAACTTCCAAATCCATTCGAGGATTATGGTATTTTATTCTTCCTCCTACATGATTAGACTACATGATCATTACTATTCAATGCATGTGTCAACTAGTTTTTCATCAAAGGGTGGTAGTGTATTTCAAAATTTTAATCATTGTATAGTTCCATTATCTCTTTTATCTCATGTTGAGATCTTTGTATGTAAATATATACATAAAAATATTTATATTGTTATAAATGTCACATATATCTCTATAAATACATTCCATCCATATGTTTATTTTTAGAATGAACTATTCCAACTGAAGAACATTATTGGGATAGTTTTTCTCATGGGTATCAAATTTCCTTGAATCATAAGATACTAATATATCCTTATTTACAAGGAAAATAACTACACCTTTCTTCAATAAATAACTACATATAAATAATTATTCATTTCTATATTGTATGGTAAAAAATATTCAATTGATTAGACCTCTATTAATTATTTAAATATTCCATCACACTCCTTATACCATGTGAATAAAACACTATTATGTTCCAACTTTATTAACAGATTTGAAAATTAAACAAAATTTTCAAAAAATCTCTAATAATAACTATCTAATCCAAGGAGACTACATGTCTCACTTATTTTCATTATTATGGGATATTCATTAACAACCATTACCTTTTTAGTTTCAATTTAAATTCTAGATGTAAAGATAATATATGAAATAAAATGAACTAATTTACACCAAAATTCTATCATAAAAAATCATCCATATAACTCTTGTTCACTTTGATTCGTAAGGATAATACAAAATATTTCTTCATTATCATCATATCACATCAAGTATATCAATATTTCATTAAAATGATTTATAAATATAACCCCCGAATAATTTATTCTTTATATATATGAACATTGATGTTTCATTTTTTAACCCTTTGGGTGTTACATTGAACTAAAAATTCTCATAACTTGTATAAGAATACATAATTAAAATATCATTATTCATGACTATCGGTTGATGATAACTAGAGTAGAGATAAATCAATGGGATGTATTAAGCTCCTAAAATTTGATAAAATTAATAATCAATGCAGGGTAAATTATTATTATTCATAAAAATAATGGAATTTATTTCTTTTTGATTAATTCACAATTTAATAAACCCATGTTTCTTTTTCAAGAACAAGATAGGTTCTCTACAATGTGGAACACTATAGTGAAAAAATCCCTTACCACACAACTCTTTTAGTGGTTTCTTTAATTCTATCAACTATACCAATGTTATTCTCTAAAAAGGGATAAATATGGGGCTTTCTTTAAGTATATGGTTAATATAATACTTAACATCACATTCAGGTGTGCATCTAGGTAGTTCCTCATGAAATACATCAATATAATCCCTAAAAATATATTCATCATATATTATAAGGATGTCTTTCCCATTCATTGATTCATATTATCCAAATATTTCATTAGGATAATCCTATAGAGATAGTTCAAAATGTGAATTGGGAAATTAATACTATAATTAAAAAACATGTTATTTTATTCAATCTATAGATATTGTAATCACACTAGATGTATAATAAATTCCATTATTATACATTTAGATAAAATTCATTACATGTATTATTTTCTAATCATCCATTACTGAAATGAGTAGTTTCTTAAAAAAATAGCCTCCATTTATTATAATATATTAAAATAAATTTAATTTCAATAAAATAATATTTTTATAAAGAGTTTTAACAAGAAAATACTCCCTTGGTACATTAGGTGGAGAAAAAATATTCCTAGAAAAATTTAATGATATGAATGAATAAATATATCCAAATAAATGAAACAATATCTTACTAGAATTTATGATCAATTTAGTTGTTATAAAAACATTTTGGACCTAAAATTATATTATTTAAATTTAAAAGACTTGTAATTCATCCTTTTTCCAATTATTTCGTATATTTCATTGATTCTTGTGGCATTAATCTAAAAAGTGTATGACATCCTTATAATTGAAACATTTAAAATTTATGGAATCTTTTTCTCTTAAACCAATGTGATTTATATCCAAATCTAGAAACTTTTGAAAAAATATTGTTCGATTTAATCAAGCACCAAGAGATTTCTTCTAATGAATACTTCATGTAGGAAATTATGTCCTTCCATTCTCCAAATATAATTTTTTCATCATTGTACTCACCCTATAATTTAATAATTTTTATCAATTTGGAATTAAAATACTTATAAAACTAAAACTCAGTCTTTATTTAATTGTTAACTATCTCATTATATGATGAAATTTTTTGAGGGAATAATTATTTGTAATGGATTGGATTCAACATATCAATGAAGTGATCCTTATTACATTTAGGATTATATATATAGTCTTTATCAGGTATTTATTACATTATAAAATTATCCCTATAATCTAAAAAATATTCCTCACATTTTTTACTTTAAATAATTAATATTAATTCTACTAGAACATTTTTCACATGAGGGTTGTACTGCTCAAAAAATATAACAATATAATACTTTTATTCCATATTATTTATCTCCCCTTCATACATAGTGTTTTGAATAAAAAATAACAACATATATTTATCTTCTTATTGATGATATAAAACCATAATAACCTTATCCCTTTCACTCAATCCCAAATAATAGAATAACTTCTCTTGGGACATGATCCACTTCTCATCTACTAATTCCTTTTTAATTCTATTGAAGGATGGTGTTTTTTATGGTATTAAGTGATCCATCATTTGTACACCATCTTATAGAGAAATAAGTTACTCTATATGGGAAAAGATATTGGTCAAAACCTGATTCAAAATTCCTAATTTAGTTATAATATTCCATTCTCTAGAATCATACTCGTTAAATTATTCTTGAGGGAAATTCAAACATTCATTATTGGTGTTAACATAATTTTTATTCCTTCAATTATGTATTATTTCCCATTATTCAATTCCCATTAATTTATTAAAAATTAATTTTATATAATCAATAAATATATACAATATATACTAATGGTTTATCATACTTTTATTTTTCTTACAATATTAATCAAAATATTGTTTCAAAGGAATCTATTAAAATTTATCTAACACCAATTGTTAATACCTAACTCCAATACCAGAGAGTTGCTGAATTTTCTAATTACAATGGTACAAAATAAATAGATCATAATACCTAGGATCCAATAGTATTTTATCCCGAAGAATATAGATATATAGATAAATGTTATATTATAATTAATATTAATATACATCAACTGAAATCATGAAATTTGATTATTTATTCTTCAAAATTCATATTTCATACGTAGTAATATTCTTTGTATATTAAGGAAATTAGATTTAATATTAAGAGGTGAGATAAACATCTCATTAAGGGGTAGAATATAAAGAAATCTATAATACATAATTACATCATCAAAAATATGTTATCAATAAATAAATTTCACAATGGAAAATATATCTTGGGATTATAAAACAATAAATAAATGAATTCATAAGAATAGATTATATCATAGTGATGGAATGTATAATGTTGGACATCATAATATACCATCATGTCCATATTCTAAGAAATCATATATAAACTGTTAAGGAGTATACCAAATACCCAACTAATTTGTATCATGAATCCTAATAATACATCATAGGTTTATATAATTTTAGACTGCACTCTTGACGTAATAAGTCCAATGCATCCATAATATGATATGAATGGGAAGACAATACATATCATATTGGTCCCTATGGAACATCATACATAGTCACATAAAATGTAATCAATAGTTATCTATATAAATATAATTGATATATAAAATATATATATTTCCCCATTCAATAGAACAACATGGATATCTAGGTGCATATCTTATAGTCAACTTTCAAATAATAGATTATTCACATTGTAATGGAAAGCAACCACATTAAAGGAATGATGAAAATATATTAATTAATGGTACATTCATGGTATATTGAAGTAAATAGGATATATTCATTCGTTATACTTCATAAGAATCATATGAATCGTCCAATGAATATAAATTAGGAGTTTCAAAATTGATATGTAGGTAGGATCATATGTTATACACCATGTGTATACTGAGTAAATATCCAATCAATCATTTTCAATGTTATTACCCCTAGGTATATCTAATTTGGATCCTAAATCCTCTTTTTCATTTATATATGAACTTCATTTCAAGGAAACCACACACACGTTACGTCACAAAACCTTTCGGATGTTTTATGGCTATAAGGATGTTTGAGCATTATAATGGATTATAATAGTAGTATAGTGCAAGGGAATTGTGATATATCATTGACAATATAATACGTAATTTATAAAAATGATGTTTTTTATACCAATCGATGGATTATTTTTCATATTTATAAAGAATATTGTATGAAGGTAATGTTTTTATTTCTGTTGTTGGATCTTGAATGTAATGGATTCTAATGATTAATGTGACCTTGGGGAAGTTAAATCATGGAGATATGTGGATATTCATTGTAGATCAAGTGACTAAGGAAGTTATCTCATTAATAAATTTGGACATGAATGGTATGTAATGCGACTATGAGGACGTGACTATATGAAAAAATTGGTCACGCACAATATGTAAAGTGCATGTGAGGAAGTGACTGCATGTGGATACGCACGATCGGTATAATGATCATGAGGAAGATACCATATGATGAAATTTGGACAGGAATGGTAGGTCAAGTGACCATAATAAAGTTAGTGGATAGTATGTCATGTGACCATGATGAAATGACCACAAGAGAAATATTAACATACTTGGTAGGAGAAGTGACCAAGAACTCCCTTGGTTATTTTTTAATCAGTTGATAAAAATTATTGTGGTCTTATAGTTTTTAAATATAATGATATATACTGTCATGATTCATAAAAATAAACAATTAAATAAATTTTGGAAGAAGGAAGAACTAATATCCAATAGGAAAATGAATTTTGGGAAGAATGGTAAGCTGTATAGAGGTGAAGTGTTTTTTTGTATCTTGTTTTAGTGAATTAGTACAACTATGTGCAGGTACAAATAGCTTTCATATGTTTAGTATGACCCTTTATATTGGTAACTACACAATGGAAATTATGAAAGTGTACATACAAGGATACATAAGGATACAAATCAAGCTATGAGTCTGAATAATTTTATTTGGGTGACCCTAATAAGAGTGGATTATGGATTCCATTACCCTCATAATGGTAAATAGGTACCTATGTAAAGGTATATCAGGGTTTCCACAACTCAGGTAAGGGTAAACTATACAGAGAAAGAAGTTAGTTGGTAGATTTTATGATGAATTCAAATATGGAAGAAGATGAAATAACGTCTTTATTTTGTACAATAATTTATACATATGTTTAGTCTTAATTATAAAGAAATTTTGGTTATAAGAAAAATAAAAAGGATTTTTCTTCCTAATATGATGTAGTTACAAATAGTTATATAATTTGGTCATAATGGAAGTTATTTTTTTAACTATATCTAATTTTTATTGGATATTTAACTTAAATATATTTACTGTGTATCACAAATATTTGAATTAAGAATAAATATAAAATATAAGATCATGTGATGTAGAAATCGATGTTTGAGTTATTTTCATTGTTTTCATATACATATATATTGAAGGGTTTCAATGTATAATTTTTTTATAGTACATGTCAGGGTGATGATTGGGAGAGGGGTGTTTGAGAATAATTTTTCTCTACATGTAGTGTTGTGTAAGTAAATTAAAGTGAATCATTTCTTGTGTAAGGTGAGAAGATAAAAATAATGCCAACACACTGTAAAACTAAATCAATTTATATAAGTGTAATACATATCAATTGTCACTTTATCATTTTAATTTTATATTAGTGTGTGATGAATTTGATGTGTGGGATATACATGGTTTTATGGATTCACAAAACAATTATAATACTTTTAATTCATTTTTAAGGTGCTTTTATACTCATAGTTGTTTACAATGATTTATCTATGGACTGTATAATCATGTGATTTACCATATCATTCCACGGACTAGATACTCACATTTAGTAGTGAACCATAAAAATCACATGGTCTCTCTCTATGGGTTCTTATTTTTGTGATAACATTAAAATTCACTCTAATAAATTGTGAACGATGTTTATAAAAAGTATACAATATAAATTGGCGAATCACTAATTCACACATAGTGATTCCATAATCCTATTCTTCCACTAGTTGTATTATATGGTGGTTCCCTTTTATTATTTTTTATTATTCAATATCCAAATAAGTCACTATTGTTTCTATTACCCAAAATAGATAACTGAAATAAATTAAATAATAAAGGGTTTCCCATGTTTAATTAGAAGGTTTTTCATATATGGATGTATACAATGTTTCCTTATATAATGTAAATAAATTTTGACTTCTTGGTAGTGACAAATGATGCATTTATTTCATATTATTAATATGTTTCCATTTTAGTTAATGAAATGAAGAAATTAGGTGATATTATTCTTGAAACTAATGCTATTTTATTTTACCTTTCAAAAGGATTTTTTCTAAAAGATAAATGTATGGAATCTAAAAAAGATAACCAACATTAACTCTAAAATATATATTAAAGGAAGAACAAAGAAAACTATGATATTTTTTAGTTCTAGAGACTCAAATATAGAAATCATTTAGTGAATGAAGAATTTTATATTGATATTTTCTTTACAAAAGTTAATGAATCAATGAGTAACATCATAGGTAATGGTGAGATGTTGGGAAATTTTATTATTCCTGAACACTTTTTACGAATATTACAAGATAAATTTGATGATAAAGTATCATATTTTGATGAATAATATCCAAGTGATATTCATATTATTATTATAAATAGTATTTGAATTTAATATGAAGTGAGGAAAATGATGTTTCTATGAACGTAAAGGATGGAAAAGAAATAGATTTTAAATCATCTAATTATGAGAATGGAAGTATTATTTCTTGTGTAGATGACAATGTTGTCTCTATAAAATCAAACTCATATGCGGATATGAAATTCTCTAAAATGTTTCCCTTATTTAGATAAAATTAAGAAGGGAATACATGAAATTTAAAGGTAAACTAAAACTTAAATTATTTAATGGCTGGATTTTTGGGCATTTAATAACAAATTTTCCGAAAATAAAAGTTGATAATTCCAATAGAGAAGAAGTTGAATGTTTTAAAAGATACCTCAAAAGGTATTATTCCATGAAACGATTATATTCTCAAATAAAGGATTCTAATTTATCTATGAACTAGATGTTAAATTTTCTATATGTGTGTGATGATATTGAAAGTTGTAATGAGGATTAAGAGGATGATACTGAAATTGATGTGGGTTAAAATATATTCATTTATTATTCTAATGATTAATACTTCACTAGAGATGGTAGTAGAATCCACTACTATATGATAATAATACACCCAGTGTGTTGGAAGCACTGTGGGTATAGGTTGCACCTATATTATTGGAAAACAATTTGTTGAAATTACCTATACTGATGGTTCGACAAAAACTGTGTGTATAGGTCACCTCTATACCTATGGTTTTTGTAAATCATGGGAATATGATTCCAAGGAAAAAATATAGGTAAGAACCAGTACACATTGTTCTATAAAATCCTTGGTTGTATTTCACCCCTATTTTCATGGTATTTCCAAACCATGGAAATAGATTTCATGGAAAAAATATCCATAAGAAAATAAATACCCATAGTTTTCTAAATCGTGGGTATAGGTTACCCCATTTTTTTTCTTTTATAATTATAATAATAATAAACAATTTAATATAATATTTTTAGACACACACACAAATATATATATATATATATCTCTTTGTGTGTGTGTATTTGAATATGAGAACATAAAATTTGTTCTAGGATAGTGGGAAAGTTGTTCGTTTGTATGCAGAAGCTGGTGGGATCAAATCCTAGAAGTTGATTTGTTATATTTAATAAGGATATATACCAATGGTTTAACAAAACCATGGGAATAAACCTATACTAATAGTTTACTCAAACCATGGGAAAGGTTATTTTCATTGAAATTTCATGAACCAATGGTTTATGAAACATCGATATAGTCGACCTGTGCCCACATTTTGGCAAAAACATTTGTATAAGTCCATACATACACCTTGGTAACTCATGGTTCATAAAAATATTGGTATTGAATATACCCATGGTTTTATGGTCTATACCTATGGTTTTGAACAATAGTTAGAGCGTTATTTTCCGAATGAGATCTATGGAAGATAAGATGAGGAAACTAAAATAGAATTTATAAAAAAGAGGGAATTGAGAGAATGAATTTAAAAAAAATGATAAATGTAAAATAGAAAATGAATTTTATAGAAAATTATAATTATATAAATAATTTTGGAGTAAACCATGATGAAGAAAAATCATACATGTTAAAGGAGATTTATAATTTGAAGAAATTTCTTGACACTCAAAAGAATGTGGGTATCAAAATGATGGAAGAGATTAAATAGTTGGAAATGAATTGTGATATTACTCAACTAAATATTTTCAAACTAGAGGAAGAACTGATCCTTTATATATTTATATTTCTGAATTATATTAAAGTAGTATAAGAATGTTCAAGGAAGAATAAATTAAATGGACCTAATTTTTTGGTAATAACTCTTGAGTCACACAAATATGGAAATTATGGTATTATTAAAAATGATTCAAAAAATTCTACTTCTAGTAAATATAAAAATTTCTAAACTAATTCCCTTTGAATATAAATATTTTAAGATTTTACCAAAATCATGATGCATAAAAAGAAGTTGTACTTATTGATCCAATGAAAGTATAAATTCAGAGACATTTCTTTAGACAACATCTCATTTTCAATAGTAGATATTCCTTTTTAGGATATTTTTTTCACTATGGAGGCTTTGGTCAGGCTTTAGAGATGTATTGGTTTAATAAAAATAATAATATCGATTTAAGAAGATTTTGTGGGTAGAATTTGAGGGGGAGTCTCCCCACATTAAGAATACATATTTAGAAACAATCTGTAAAATATTTTATGAAGACTAAAAATTTATTTGTTGTGTTAGAATAAGTGT
This sequence comes from Viscum album, assembly GCA_963277665.1. NCBI lineage: Eukaryota > Viridiplantae > Streptophyta > Magnoliopsida > Santalales > Viscaceae > Viscum > Viscum album. Next base: position 368,515,143 of record OY728130.1, on the reverse strand, counting down.
GTCAAATATTGATTTATTTTTTTATCGTTAAAAATATTTTCTCAATATACTTCTAAAAAAGTTGGAAAATAATCCACATGAAAAATAAATAAAAAGGCTCTTGTCATGGAACATTCTCGTCAAGACTCAAATAAAGAATGTCCATGGATATTTGACAATGGGTTCCCCTCACATATGATAGGGAACATGATGTTTTTGAATATTTCTATTACATATAAGGTTGTTTTTTGGCCATTTCGAATGATATTTTACTAATGAAAATAGTTTCTGGTTCTATTGATATTGGAAAAGAAAATTTTAAACATAAGAAAACCATTTATGTTTTTGGGATACGACTCAACATTTTAAGTGTTCCATAGTTCTGTGATAAATTTAATGAGTTAATTTTTAGTAAAATTAGTTTTTATGTTTTAAATATCATATATGTAATGGTTTTAATTAACATTAATAAAAAGGAAAATTTATTTCCAATTTCTTATTTAAAGATTTCATGTTATTTAAGAATGAAATTTGAAAATAATCTTTGATTGAAAATGATTGATCATCTTGTTCAATGGAATTACAAAATGATTTCTAAAATATAAAGTCATCATTATTTATTCTAGCATAAATACGGAAATTTATTGGATTTTGTTTATATATTAGAAGGGGGATATTTTTAATTCCTCACTCAAAAGGGTTGCGATTTTGACATCACATAATTTTAAATTTATGAATTTAGATATTTTTATGTCCATAAAAAGTAGTAAATAGATATGGATAAGTGTTTCATTTTCTTTATAGAATAATTTTCTTTCATGACATGTATTATGTTCTAGAAAAGTAAATCATATGCTTTATCAGTATTTAAATTTTTCAAAAGAAATGATGGAAAATACTGTGATTTTTCTCTAAAGTGATTTAAGATATACAGTTGTGAATAATATACTAATAACAGGTTTGAATCAGAAAATGAATAACATGGGATTTATCATAAACTCAAAACCCCATACACAACATAAAACATTTGTAGCTGAATGGAAGAATATAAGAATGGTAGAGATACATCGAACAATGTTAATAAAAAATGAAATTTCTAGGAATTGTTTGAGGAAAACTATTGGATTATTATTACATTTTCAAAACCACCACTACTACAAAAAAATTATTATGACCCTATATAATATGTAAAACAACAATACAACAATAATGAAATATCTCATAGTGTTTAAAATCCCTTAAATCATCATGATTAAGTGTCAAAATCTAGGTAAGTTTAAACCAATATTAGTTGATGGAATATCTAATGATTACACACAAAATGGAAAAAGATTTATTTTTTAATAAAAGGAGACTGTCATAATGGTTGAATCATATGATTTTAAGATCATTGAATTTTAAAATGATGAAATTATTGGTTATGAAACTAGTTCTAAAAGTGATATTAGTAATAATTCTTTTAAACAACATGATGAATTATTAGAGAAATCTGAAAGTGTTGATTATATTTATATTAAAGGAGAACATTAATCCATATCATGTATTGAGGAACAATTACATTAAACTCAACAACGAATTGGAAGATATGTTAATATTCAAAACATAATTGTATATTAATAACAAAAGTGTAAACTAAAATAAAAATAAGAACAACTTCTCAAAAGTCTTTATTATAAAAAAGATTAACATAAACATATTGAGGAATCTGAGAAACATCTAGAGTGGGTCGGCACTATGGATGAATAATTTGATCAAATTGAGATGAATGAGACCTGATAAGTTTTCCATAAACATAAATATAATAATTTAATCATTAAAAACTAGGAATTTAAAAGTTAATTGATTAAAAAGGCGATGTATTGAGAAATAAAAAAATATATGTGTGTAAAAACTATTTATATGTTGAAGGAGTTCACTTTGATTGTGCATTTTTACTAGATTTGAGGCTTGCAACCATTTTAATGTTCCTCGCTATTAAATAATAATGGTATTGCATGATATACTATATGAATGTCAAGTATTTATTACTTAATGAATAATTAAAGGAAGATATTTTAGTTGAATAAACATTTGGGATTCTACTTTGAGAAGTTAAAAATTATGTTTATTGGTTGAAGAAGAATTTTTTTGGTAGAAATATGTCCTAATAGATTGGTATTATAATATTGTATCCTTCTAGATGAGTTTCAATTTTAGAAAGGAATGTGTGAAAGAAAATTTGTACCTAAAAATGATAAAAATGTATCACACATTGTTATATTTTATGTATATGACATGATATTTTATATAAATGGGTTATATTTTTCCTACAGAATTTAGTGATATATTTGAAATGTTTAGGCTAGAGTCAATACTATTATTTCTTGGTTTAAAAATTTATCAAGACAAATATTATAATTTTATTTCTCGGTAAAAGAGTATACCTGAACTCCTTAGAAGTTTTGTTATGGAGAAATAAATATATATTTCAAAATTAATTGACTAGGAATAATTGTATCCTAAGATAGACATATAAAAAAATTTAATAAAAGGTTTTATAGAATATTTATTGGTAACTTGTTATACATTAAACCTTCAAGACAATATATTCTTTATATTGTCACTCTTTATTCGAGATATAAACGAACTCCAAAAGAATACCACATTATTACAGTAGATAGGAATCAAAGGTATATTAAGGGTACACTAGATTTTGGTCTTAAATATTAAATAAAATAAAATGTGGATTCATTTGGAAAAAAACAAGGTATATTGGGAAGGAAATATTGATGACTGTAAATTCAAATCATGTTGAGTTTTCTTTCATGGTATCATATATGTGAGAAAGAATAGAAAGGAATAATTTTTGGTATCTTAATAACTACTACATAATAATATGTTGTTGTAACGTAGGATATAACTTTATTGATGTAGATGAAAACTCAATTGGAAGATTTGAAGGTGGGTATTATGATTCCCCCGCTTTATGGATGTGATAATTCAGGTGAGATAAATCTTTCTGATAATATTTTTCATTATTCTAGGTTTAAGTACATCAATATTAAATATCACTTCAGAAATGATCTTGGGGAGATTAATTATATGAATTTTGAATTTATTACAACAAAATATAATATTTCTGGTATACTCCTCAAGACATTATCTAAAGATGTATTCTTGAATCTATAGTTGATGTTGGGTGATTAACCCCACCTTATGAAAGGATAAGATATGTTTATTCTGTACCTTATCTATTATTTAATTTCTACAATATTTTAAATACGGGTGAAAATTTAAAACATTATTTAAACATTGATATGTGTTTTATATATTTAGGGAGATCATATATTTTGAGGATATTTAAAAGAGGGAATTCATGATTTTAATATATTTATCTATATTAACAGTTTATTGAAGTATATTCCAGAACGTTTTTTGTACTAGTTGAAGTGATTTTTTAATGTGATGGTGGTTAAAGAATGTATAGTCAAAGATCAATGTTTTATGGACATCATGTAATTATTTTTCAATCGTTATTGTTTCATACATTGTGTATTATCACATAGTCATAGAATTTTTGAATAGGGAACTATTACATGTGTTTCTAAGATGAAGTGACTTTTATTACATGGTTGACAACAATATCTAAATGGGGGTATTATTAATACCGATAACCCACATACAATTAGTTGATATGAAGAATCTTGTGTATTGGAAATGGTTGTGGTTATTTTTTTGTGTTTTATTTTCAGTAGATTATTAATTTTGAAGTGATAATGAGCAATTGAACACATGAAGAAATTCAAAAATTCATGGTAATTCATGTGATTATGAGAAAGTGACTATATTAAGAAATATTTCCACGTATGTTAGGTCATGTAATCATGATGGAGTGTGTGTATGAAGAAATGTGGAGACATGTGATTGGTAAAGGGACCATGAGGCAATGAAAATCTCTAGACACTCACAAAATAGGTCAAGTGGCCATACGAATGTGACTGCATGGTATGTAAAGTGACCATGATGATGTGACTGTGTGAAGAAATCTGGACACTCATACTAACTGATGTGACTGTAAACTCCCTTGGTTATTTTTAAACTAGTCGATGTAAAGTGATGTCACCGTATATTATTTAAATATCATTATATATACTATAATTATTCTTGAAAATTATCTATTTAATAAGGATTGGATGATATAAGAATACATATATGTGAGGAAATAACAATTAAGATGCTTGGTGCAAAAGTTTAGAGATACATAGAGGTGACAAGGTTTTTTTGAAACTCACTTATGGGTATATGTAAAGCAGAATATAGGTATAGGTTTCTTGTTTAATGGTAACATGAACCTGTGTAAGGGTAACTAAATAAGGGTAATTTGGTAAGAGTACTTGGGAGATATTTTAAGGGTGTATATGAGGTTTCAAGGCTATATAAGGGTATTCTGATGACTTGTGTAAGGGTAGACCATGACTTATTCTACAAACATAAGGGTAAACAGGTACCTATGTAAAGGTATGCCCATGTTTCCATAGCTCACGGAAGGGTAAAAATTTTAGATTAAGAATATGATTTGAATTTATGAGGATAAATTACAATTTTGATGTTGGAGTGGTTGTGTCTCTGTATTATACCATAATTGATAAATATTCATGATTTTAATGATAATGAAATATATATTTAAATAAAAATAAAGAGGTTATTTCTGCATGATCTAATGAGGGTAAAATTATAAATGGAATATATTTTGTACATAAGTTATTTTTGTAACTATATCCTATGGGTGTTTTAATTCAAATATATTTACACGATGCCATAAATATTTTTATTAAGAAGAAATACAAAGGAAAAGATTAGGTGACGGAGAAACAAATTCTACATTTACAATCATTATTATTATATACATAAATATTGATGGTTTCCTAAGTATAATCTTTTTCATTTAACAAGTTAGATTCATTATTGAGATGGGGGTGTTGGATAAGAATCAGTGGTTACATGTAGTGTTTTTCATGTAAATTGAATTAAATAAATTCTTATGTTTTCTTGAGAAAAATTTTCTTAGAGGATCTTTAATTTACATAATGAAAGGTTACAAGAGGATGAAGGAATTCATGTTACATTTATCCGAGGGAAATGTATGTAGTATCTCAAAAGGAAGAGTGATAGAGTGGAAAACCCATATTTAGTTACTCCATTATTTCTAATACCATCAGCATGATAGTTTTCTTATTGACGGGTATGATTGATAATGTAGCTAATATAATAATGTGTGTAATGAAAATTGGCCCATTTCACTTTCATCTTTCATGACATATGAATATTTTCCATATTAATAGATTCAACAGTAGTAGTGGAGTCAAAATAAAAAAAAGTTTGTCAAATCTATTTGACATGAATAGATGAAAAATCTGATTATTCCAATCATGTCTACTCATAGGGAAGTTACATCACCACATAGACTATGATGTTATTCCACAACATCCCCATTGTGTTCTCTAAAAATGGTCCTATATCTTGATGTCCTTAGGTTTCCCCTCAAGGACCCATCTATGTTTTATTTTACCTTTCTAGCAATGTGGGGTGTCTAATAGACATTGAGTGTGCCATAAGGTTTAGGGAATTTACCTGCATAGTTCAAGAACATCTGAAAAGTAAGGTCCCCCACCAAATTTTTTCATCATAAATTTGGTAGTGCATTGGCATTCTGCATTTCTCCAATGATATCAACAGTGGAAATTCAATCTTTGAAGTGTGTCTTGGTGTGGATGGCCTTGTTCTTACCTCTCCATATGATGTGAATTAGTTATGTATGGGACACCATAAAACAAACTACAAGGTGATTTTATTAGTGTGGGATGATCTTGATGTGTGGTGTATACAATATTGTCAGATGACTTGATAGTTATTTTTATGTATTTTCTATACTCATAGTGGTTCATAAAGATTGATTAGTTGACCATATGATCATTCCTTCAACCATATCATTCCAAGGACTAGATATTGTCATTGAGTTATGAACCTTTTAAATAACATGTTCTCTCTTTATGTGTGATTTTCATTATCTTAACATAAAGAATAAATATAACCAATGGTGAAGGCTATTTTTATGAAGGATGAAACATAAAAAAATTAATCCGAAATTCACCACCAGTGATTCCTTGATCCTGTGTTCCAACTAAATAATAAATAGATTTCTAATTTTAAAAGAACAGGAATGGGAAAGAATGTAAAAAATAATGTATGATAAAAGGATAGGAAGTATTAACATGTGAAGTATCATCTTAAATATTTACAAGAACACCTTTTAATATTACAAAATTTGAATAGAGACACTATAAAGGGAAAATAAGATGGAATTATTTCATAATGGATCTGGGTAGGAATGAAATGGGAGAATGAGTATTTATAGAAAATAATGGGCATTTTTTAGTATTTTTATTGAATATGTAATAGACTCGATGATATAGAAAAATAGAAAATATTGGCCTTCTCATGGTTATAACCCATAGTATTTGATATGTGGAATATTGTGGGTATTTAATTATTTTATAACATAACCCCTTTTAAAATATATTATTTTTTATGCTGATAAAATCCAAATTCATTATAAATTTCTTTTAAAATATTAAAATATACAATAGGTTTTAATATATTCTCTATTGGTTCGGGAAATTAATATTATCACGTTAAAATACATTATTTTAAAGGATAACCGCATTATTCTTGAGAAATGTTTTTAATTATTAAATCATTTCCATGTCAAAATGATGTAATAAAACATTCCAAATATTCACACTGTATTTTAATTTTTATCACTAAAATAGATTCTAAAATACTTATAAAAAATTTACTATATACTAATATAGACATGATGATTCTACATATAAAGTAGTTTTTATAAAAAAAATCTCAAACTCTATGAAAATTAATTAGTAAAAATATGTGTGTATTTCAAAAGCACGCATTTGAAACCTAAAATTTGAAAACTATTATTCAGGTAAATTTGATTTTATTCTCAGAAATATGGGTCTAATTATATTTGAATTCATTTATTAATATACTTTTTAAATGATTATTAATTAAATTATTTAATGTATATTTTGGTAAAGTTTAATAAATAATGACTACATTGATATAGTTGAATCTTAAAACCTACAAATATACCATCTTTGATTGTTAGTGTATTATTCATCATATTCCTAATACTATATTCTAATGAAACAATTCCAATGTATGTGTGATCATGTACATACCAAATAAAACACTTTGAAAAAAAAAACGAATAAGTAAATACCCTAGTGAAATAAAAACCATAAATCTATACAATATCTTAGTTAGGGAAGAAAAACATGAAACCCAAAATTTTAAATAAAATTACAAATAGATAACTCGAGACTATAATTCTCATTCTTTATAGCCGAATAAAAATCAATAATAAAAAAATATGAAAAACCATTATACTAACAACCCAGTAAATCCATGTCCATATTATTTCACCAATCATAGTGTGGGCTATGTTCCTTGACAAATCATTCGTCAATGGATTTTTGAATCCCTAATGAGGAATCCCTCCTCAAAATATATAATCCTTGAATGATGAATCACATGACTATATAAATAGATGAATCACATTGGGATGATTCAAGGAACACAAATTGGGGGATTACCAAACTCTATAGACTCTATAGAGGACCCATGACTTGTTAGGTATAAGGGGGTAATGAATCCATTCCCAATATATATAGGACATGTACCCTATGTATGTTTGGGATTAACAGTATAAATAAACCTATAGGTGAACCATTCCATGTTTTCAATGTGATTTTAATGGAGGACCAAGCCCTGAGGCACACTTTTCTCATCTTGCATGATCACCAGCATAAAACATATGGAGATAAATCATAAATAAAATTATCCCACCTATCAAATAGACATAAATGAACATACATGATATGTAATTATGGTCTATGGGGAATTTTGTTTATTATAGGCTATTATTTTAATCAAAATTGACATACAATGAAAAGAATTCAAAAAAATGTCACATAGGGGAAAGTGGGTAATGTGGTGGACTCCTAGTGGATTATATAACATTTTGTCGGGCAGTAAAAGGAACTTCTATATAATTCATGATCCATACATATATTTTTTCAAGTTTTGTTTTCATGAACCACATGTATTTGTTAGGTCAGTTCATGCAAGATTGACCTTTTGTGCCCACCTAGACCACAGGGCGAAATACCTAAGACTCAAAATAATTCATGGGTTCTACAATCTCATCCTTATAAAAATATTTGGATCAGTCCTCAAAATAGGATGAAACTTATATTTTTTAGGACTCCACTAAATGGTCAGAACTTGTATGCTAACTGGCCTAATGGTTTGGTGTAGTTGGCCCGAACTGGTTGAGTAATCCCATAGGGGGGCTCACAATATAATAGATAGATGGTCTTTTCCACCTCCTTTTATGGGGGATTTAGAATCCACTACCTTACACATCTTGTCATTTTTCCTTGTACCCACACCACCAACAGCTATTTTTTCAGCAACACAACCATTTCTCAGGGTCCCATTCCACCACACCATTGTCTGTAATGCCACAACACTGTGCAATAATCCCTGCCTCATACCAACATTACCTATCACATCATTACATGTTTATATTAAAACTACATACCTACAACCCATGTGTTCTTCATCATGTCTTCACCTTCCACCCCTCTATCCAATGACCTCTTCAATATTTCATGCATTTTTAAGAAAGGGGGCAAAAAAAGGATGATGTGGGTCTATTCTTACATATATCATTACAAATTCTGACAAGGGGAAGAAATTTTGGATAAAATATAAAATTTATGGATTTTATAGAATGTGTATCATGAAACAAAAAAGGCCTATTGAAATATATAAATTATTTTTTTGAAAAAAAACCAACACAAATCCACCAAGAACTGAGTAAGGAAAATTGGTAGGAAATGTTTATTATTCGTGCGGTATCTGGAATATTATGTTGAACCCTTGGGATAAGTCCTTCCATCATCCAAACCTCCATATATCACATCATGCAAGGACTTATAATAAACTTTTACCACTATCCTTGTACTCCATATTCTTGTATCATTGTATTGAATTTTAATTTTGACAACTCTTAAATACATTCATAATCTATTGGATCACATGTACCTTCTCCATCCTCAACCATACCATTTTTGGTCCCTTGGTCAATAATCAACTTGTAAAAAATATTTTTAAAAAATATTTTTTAAGCAATAATTATTTCAAAATATATATTGAAAATTAATTATCAATAATTTTTATGTTGATTATATATTTACTAATGTGAAAAATATATTTTCATGATCATTTATTTTAGAATTTAAGTTAAAAACTTGTTTTTATTATTTTTTATAAAATAATAAATATTGATATCCAATAATTTTTTTAAATGTGATCATCTAATTCATATTTTAATACCAATAATTTAGCCTTCACTATAGAACTTTTTTAAAAATCGTATCTCTCTCATTTGTGAAATTTCTTTATCAAAAACCATAACTCTACTGAAATCCACATCCTTCATTCCTTTTCTATCAATGGTTTTACATCATCATTCATTTTCGCAAACCATTTCAATCTTTCATGTTGTTCATATGTTATTTTTATTTATTTTAATTTTCTATTATTAGTCTTCTTTATTCTCCATTCACCATCCAAATATATCATTGTAATGATTCTATATTCTTCATTGTTTATCACCATTGTGATCCTCCCATTATAATTTTTTATTACCATCATTTTTTATTTAATGTTATTATTTATTTATTTTATGATATTGATAATGACCTAAATAGTTATAGGTTTTATAGATCATAATAAATATTAATTTCTGTCCCAAATATGTGTTTTTTTTTCATGGTTTGGTAATATGAATTGAATTTCAGTCATAATGATTATTAGGATGATGTTTATGGATGTGGATAATGTCTTGGGTGTTTTATTTAGTTTTAGTGTAATGGTTGGATATGTGTCAAAGTTATTCCAAAATGAAATTCCACTTATAAATAGAGGACATGTCATGACCCAAGAGGGGTGCCACCTTGATATTTTTTAGATGAGCTATGGACACTTTTCCTTGGAGGAATTCACCACGGCAATAGGGGGAATCACTATGAAGGGGTCGGGCCTTAATTAGTGGTTCTATATACTTTTCATAACATGTGCAATAGAGGGGTTTCACCATGGTGATGTATGTTCCAGGGGGTAGATCCTCATCCTAGGGGGAATTCTTTACACGAACCACAAGGTTTTGTCATGATAGGTGTTGGGTGTCCTTTTAGGGATATTTTTTTTTGGTAAATTTAATGGAGTTTCCATTTATAACCCTTTCGGATTATTCTCATTCTAGTAGACTAAAAGAGGTTGAGAATCCCTATTGTTTCTCCAGCTCCCCTCTATTGTATTTCCATTTATCTAGTTTATTTAAAGAATTTTCGTCACATTGATTCAATGTAAGGTGTCCACTTTTATCATTTTGGTTTTCTCTTATTGTTCTCATATGATTTCTGTTATCTCGGTCAGGGTATCAAGGGAAAAAATTTACATGATCATGGTAAATTTGGATTTCATTATTGGACCTTAAGTTGTATCTCGTATAGGACTTATATAGAGGAGATAATTAATTTCCCATTCATCATTTTCTTTTTGGTCTATTTCTTGGTTGTTTTATTAAACGTTTTTAGTGATTTTGGGTAAAATTGGTCATTTATTTGGGTCTTTAATTTATGTACTGTTTGGGTATTCTATCATGGTGTGTATTGTGTGTGGACCATAACCCATTAGAGCGGACCATACCCCAGTGAGTTTCTTGTTAGTTACACCAGTTTGGGTATTTAAATTTAATTTTTTTGGTAATTAATTTATTGGTGTGTATTTTTTATGTAGGTAGCCATATAATCAGTGGATTTCATCACGATCTTGGGATGGAATTATGGATTTTTTGTTGAGGTATATTATTATTATTTTATTGAGTATCGTGATAATTTAGAAATTTAATAATCATGTTTCGTTGTTATTAATTATTTATGGTTCACAACTTTTTTGATATATCTATAGATTGGGAAAATCTACCATTATCCGAATAGTCGACATGGGTTTTATAGATTACTAAATAGTATGATGGTGGTGCCTTAGACTAACGAGTGTTAGTGGCCCTATTTTTGGATTTTTTAGTGGTGTCAGTTTTGTTAATGAACAAGAGGGTGTCTTTTCAATATGTTATTTTAAAAGATTATATGATTTAATATGAATTTTAAATGAAATTTATTGATTTTTAGAATGTTATTTGAAATTTAATTTTAAAATAAAGGTGTGTTTGTGTAAACCGTGTTCTAATAGATTTTTTCCAATGGAATATTCTAACTGAGGTGAAACATGTTATATTTTTATAATGGGATTGAAAGGGTATTTTAATTCATTATTTAATGTAATATAATTTGGGTTATTTGAGTGTTTTTGTTTTTTTGACTTCATATGGGTGATGCAATTTCATTCCTAGTGTAAGTTTCCTTGATGAGATCTTTGTTATTGATTTCTTTTAGAATGTGTTTACGTGTACTATATGTTTTATCCCCTGATTATGGATAGGGAATAAAGTATAGGTTAGGTTTATGTGATGTTCATTTCTACATAGAGGATAAATATATGTTTAAATAACCCTAATAAATGATTTTATGGGACATAAGAGAAAACAGAGGGGCTCAGAATGTTAGGTGAGCTTGATTAAGGTGGTGAAGGTGTAATCTTGAATGGTTGGATATATGATTCTATGTGTGGGGATAATTCTCATGGGACTAGTTCTTGAGAAATGATATAAAGATATTGTGAGATGGGACCTATTCCACTTTCATTATTACATATTCGTGATGACTGTATTTCAATTTATTGTTATTGTATTTGGGATTGGTGATTATGGCCTGATTTTGAGTGAGAGAGTATTGATCCACATCATGCTTGTGATACACTTTATAAAGTTCAAATAAAGTGGTCAAGATGTATGTATTTTCCTTGAGTGTCGGGGTAATAGAATGGATAGACATGAGTGAGGGTGTTCTAGTGAAATTGTGTTCATTGAACCCTACCCTGAAAACACGGCAGTGGATGATATTGTTATGTTGTTGTTGATATTCAGGATAAGGCATACCCTGAGTGAGAGGGTAATATCTAAAACATGGTGCAGCACCCTATACGACTTCATCATGTAGTGTTTGGGACTTAGTGATACACCATACCGTACATAATTGTGTATGATTTTTAGGACATTGTCAGACACCTTCTCCCATATCTCTAGGTATAGGTATGGTTTTGATATAAGGTGAATCTCTTCCATTAAACAAGTTTCCAAAAAAAAGGCATGGTCATGCATTGTGGTCATCTGATTAATATAAGGGGATCTAACATTTTTTCTTGTGCATTCAACATGGGTTATGTTTTTTGGGTGCATGTGTTTAATTGGAATGATTACAATAAATATGTATGTTTATTTTGTATACATCCACTTTATCACAATTGTAGTAATAATTTTTTTTGTCATTGGAGTTTCTGACTAGGTCGTTTGAATAAGCCTCAAACTGTATAAACGACATCACTTTTGATGTACATGGGTAAAAATTCATGTTTTATATTTTGTAAAAATTATTACATGTTTATTGAAATGAAATTTATTTAGTAGGTTGCGAAGGTATATTATTTAGAATATTGATTAGGAATGTATGGATGGGGTCTAGATTAATTTATTAATAGATAGTGTAAAACATTTATTGTCTTGTGTTCTATTTATAATTTTTATTTTCATTTTGAAGTTTTTATTTCTTGTTTCACTATTATATTTTATTACATCATGTAGAGAATTTACTTATTTCAATTTTAGAGTGTTGGGGTCCACTTAACTCTTTATTTTATATCTATGGTTTTCGAGGTGTCCTTCATATGGACTTGCCTTGTTGGGTTTTTTGTACATTCATAATTAACTATTAGGTTTTCATTTAGATGAAATTGTCACCCCGTGAATGTTTTTGTTCCATTCAATTATTCAGAAACCTATGGTGTATGGGGAGGTATTATTAAGGCCATGTGAAGACCCTATGAAATAAATGATATCATATCATATTATTGATGGGATAATTTTGGTTATATGTGGTGTTATATTGTTATGACTTTGGTAGTAGATATAATTATGCATATATTGAATGGATTTAGTTAAAAAACAAGTAGTTATAGTATTCTAATTATTATGACCATGAACTATGGGATTAGAGAGGTGTGGGATTTAATCAAGACAACCAAAATAGGATGGGTGTGACTTTGGATTAGTCATACGTCTTTCTTGGGAGACAGTGAGTTCATGAGTCATGGTAGATGTAAAAGTTAGGCATGATTCATACATCTACGGGTGGTGTTGTTTGACATTTTTCGTCATCATAATCCAATATTAAATTGGGAAACATATAGTTTAATATATTTTTTCTTAGTTACACAATATGTGTTGATTATATTAATATATACTTGAAAAATATGGTTGTTTTATTATCATTCTGATTTCTTGGCCTCTATAGGGTAATAGTTTTTGAAATTGATGGTTTAAAAAAACCTGTTTCGAAACAAAAAATTATACGATGGAATGAGGTGTATTTGAAATGGTTTTATATGATGTTTTTACATTAAATGGATCATGGATTTAGTGATTTTGGCATGGTTTGGATTTTCATATTTTTATACAACATATGTAAAACAGGTTTTGATATTTTATTTCAAAATGGATTTAAATGATATGATCAGTTTTCAAAAAGTGGTTTGGTACGATAATTATTTTGATATTTTTTTTTAGATAAAAACCCATTGGATATTGCTGGATGTTATAAAACAAAAAGTTTTTATTTTTTTGGGTATGATTCAAAAGAAGGCCTATGAAAATTGGATAGCTTTTATTTAGTTTGTTCGTTTGAGGTAACCCAAATTATTGATTTTTTTTGTCTGATGGATATTTATATTTGTTTATAACCACTATGTATGGCTGGAGTGTACATGATAAATTTGTTAAAATAAATGGAATAATAATTTCTCACTTGTATAGACAAGGTTTTATTAGTTTTCATTGGTTGATCATTAGTGGCCTAAGTAGATTATTCTTTTGTTGCGAAGGTATACCATGAATGATTCAATAGATTTCTTTGTGGTATCCTCATGTATGGATACGTATGTTGGGATCAAGTAGTTCAATGTAATTTGGTGAGTATAGGAATTGGACCCCATTATGTGAACTTTGTTAATTATATAATCTGGATAACTTCGTGTTGATTTTCAATGGGGAATTACTATGGTGTGGAACACCATTAGCTATGGTTAATTGTTGGTAGTGGATTCTTATTGTGTGGAGAACATTAAACATTATGATGAATCGGCTATGGACACTTTGGGGATTTTTGGTTAAGAGAAATGGTTGAGAATCATCATGGTTTTTATTGATTATTGGTTTCTATTAGTGATCACATACTAGTAGGGTGGTCATGTCTTCCCATTACATTCATTGGTAGATGAGAGGTGAGGTATGGATATTTAATTTTTTGGATCAATAGGGTGATGATTAGGATACTACTATAATGTGGATCATCATATCGATAATTTATGTATGACCCTAGTGTTATAATCATCATTATCATGGTGAAACATATTCGAAGATGGCTGAGATATAATGGGATGGTGTTGAGAGTAAAATTCTAATTTGGATATCTAGGTGTAGTTTTTATTGTATAATGTGTTTTTTTATCATGAATGAGTTCTGATTTGATGTGATCAAAGATTAATTTATATAATAGTTGAATTAATGATCGTAGTGGGAGTATGACTGTTGGTGTGGGTGGTAGAGGAATCAGCCAGGGACTTATGTTTAGTGTTTGGATAGACATCAATGTTGGCGTTGGAGTGGTTTTATAATGCCTCTAAGAATAAGTCATCAAGGTCAGGGAAAGTATTAGTGTGTCAAATATTGAGGAAAAATATTTTGGGAGGTTTCATCTAGAGGGACACTAAATGGTTTTATGGTATTAAATTTGATGCACTAGGGTGAAAACCACATCCAGAGAATCATTTGGGACATAATTGAGGTGGTTTGAGGTTCAAAATATAATTTATAGATAATATATGTTGCATCTGGGTATGGTTGATAGAGTTTTATAGAAAAAGTTCATTGGAAATTTTGTGATGGAACATATTTAATAATTAATTAATTAAAAACCGAGGTAGGTATGATATTACAGAGAAAGGACCATCGGGGAATCAATAGGATGATAAGCATTATAGTCGGGAGTTTGTAACAAAATTCATTCTTATAGGTTATAAAATTCACAAGTAATTTGAATTTTGGTACTATATCTTATTTTATTTCCTACGTTAAGAATCATATTGTAATATTGAGTGTTATGATATCAAAGGAAGTTTCTTTTGGATTTGTATAGATGACCATGTGGTTTCACAAGTTCTCAAGTGAATGTCAGATCAGGGTTGTAGTAACCCTTACCAAAATTCTTTGATATGGACAAAGGTCATGTTGTAGTCCAATAGGGGTCACATTCCGGTAGGTATTAGTCAGGATATTGAGCATATGTATGGGATGAAATCAGACTACTAATAGAGAGGTTATTTCGTGAAGGGTTTGGGTCTCGATTAGTGGTTCTATCTTGTTTTTGTTACACTATGATCAAGAGAGGTTTCACCATGATGAAGTATCTACATGGGGTTGTACCATATTCCTAGGGGGAATTCATACCATAATCATTATATTCATACCATGATCAACTATTTGTGACTTTATGTAAGGTCCTTTTGGTTATTTTATAAGGCTTCATATTTAGAAACCCCTTGAGTTCTTCTCGTTCTATCTAGATGATGGATGGGGATGAAACCACTTGGACCACCCACTCTCTTCCCTTATCTCTACATTTATTCAGTTTTTTGAATGAGTTCCATAATTTTTATACATGGTTATGTCTTCAATGTTTTCTTCAATATCTCTTTTAGTTATCCAATGATTTTGATTTTCTGGGTTAGGGTTTCATAGAGGTGATTTTATCAGAGCAAGGAGAAATATTTCCTCTTGACTAGGGGTTCATGTGAGGATTATAGAGGATATCATATTGAATGTAATAAACACATTTATCAGTTTACATGTGTTATATTTCTAGGTGAAAATTTTAAGGTATTTAGGAAATTTATGTGAAATTAGTTGTTATTAGGGCATTGATTTTTGGTATTCTATGTGACATAGGTTTAGGTATGTATTTTTAGTGGAACAAACCCCATTTCTCATGGTTTTAGTTCCACGAGGTCTACAAATGAGTTTTGAGTTTGTTGTGAAAATTTGGTAATTTAATTTTAATTGTGTAGGTTATTAATTTTTAAAAATTTATTGATGTGATAGGCTCTAATGGACCCTGAAGAAGTCATTAGAAGATTCATAAGGGATTATGGATCACTATTTTGGTAGTTATCCTTGTATTTATTGATTCTACTGATCATTTGGTAATTTCCTGTCCATGTTTCATCACTTTTTTTATCTTTATGAAAGGTGGATGACTATAAAATATTGATAAATGGATAAATAATAAACTTCATTTGAATAAGTGTCAGTGGACCACTTTTTGGATTATTTACTAGTATGATTTTACTCTTAAAAAAAAGAGGATTCCTTTTTAAAATTATATTTATAAAATATGATTTACTTCTAATATAATTTTAAGGTAAATTGGTTATTTCATAAATGTATTTTGAAATGGAATGAAAGAAGGGTTTTCTGAATATTGTGTTGATGAGATTTTGGATAAGGTCATAGTGTGAGTAAAATAAAAAAGAATGATTTTTCAAATGTTCTTAAAATATAATTATCACTCTGTTCATAAAGGCACTTTAGAAGTTATTGGTATATTTTTTTGGTTTATTTGACCAAATGTGGGTGATACCTTATTTTCCAAGTGGCATTGCCTAGTTGGGGTCATTATTTGTGACTAATTATGCATTGTATTAATGTGAGGGATTCTTTTGGGAAAATGGTTTTCTTTTTTTAATCAATCATAGGTTGGTTTGTGGTGATGTGATCAACCCTTTAGAGGGTAGTGGATAGTTTAAAGGGCCCTAGTATATTCCCTCATAAGTAGGAAGAGAACGTTAAAGGGCTGGAAATATTATATTTTTCTGATTGAGGTGGTGTTGGTATTCAGACTGAATGGTTATATGAATTATTTGATGTGTGGGGTGAGGTATCAAGGGACTATTTCATATAATATGAGTTTCTTTCCTTGTGATATTGGTTTCATTCCATGTTTGTTATTGCATGTGTGTGTCGAATGTATGCTAGTTAATTGCTATTATAAGTGAGATCAGTGGTTTTAAACCAATCCTGAGTGACAAAACGGTGAAGGTGTATATTTTTTCCCTTAGTGACAGACTACTATTAGGAACCAATATGGGTGAGAGTGTATTAGTATGCCTTTTTATTAGTATACCCTTCCCTTCGTTAGAGGGATATTGTAATTATATTTCTATTTCCGAAGTGATGGTGTATTGGAATGTACCTGGCTTTGTGAGAGGGTACAGGTCTAATTTTTGTTATATTATCCATACCATATGATGATAGTAAGGGCTATGAATGGTTATATGTTGCTGAATTTTGGGGAAAGTCCAACCCAAAGTTAGAGGGCAGTGGATAGTACATTCTCCAAAGTCTTACCCTACACCGTTGTGTAGTGGTCAGGACATGGTACGATACTCTACATTACAAATTTAGGTATAGGTTGAGATATTTGTTACAAACCCTACCATGTATCATAAGGTATGGTTGAGTTATGGTATAGGGTAACTCTATTACTTACAAAATTATTATAAATCTGATGAAGGTATGGTCATATGTCAAGGTCCTTCGGTTAGCACATGATGACATGACATGGGTTATTGTAAGATCATTGTGTGTTGGGTTTTTTTAAGTGGGTCTGTTACATGTGAATGAGTTCACTCCTTATATATGTGAAATTCATATACAAATCTTGATAACATAAAAAATAATTATTGTTATGGAATTGCGGGTTCCTACTCAGTCATTATACTCACCCCAATGTACATGACATTGATATTGATGTGTGTGGGTTGACCTCCATGTTTTCTCTCTAGGAACGAGTATGACATGGAGCTGTGAATTTGGTGTACATAGTAGGTTGTGGAGGATTACGATTCACTGGGGAATCTATATGATTTGGGACTAGGACTATCAGACTTTTTTTTTCTAATTATTGTTCAACTTTATCTTTTCTATGTGCCAATTATACTGGTGATATCTGTTGTCCCTTATTTTTATAATAATATTATTATGTTATTATGGAATGTGGGTAGTTTATTGTTTTATATTCTAGGTTATGAATTCCTTATTAGATCCCTTCCTTATGCATATTGTTTTAGGGGATCTCCCTTATACTTTCGTTTCATGTTATACTTCCAATAGAATTTGGTGTGACCCAGGAGCTTTATTTTATAAGGAATAGTTTCCCAACGACAATGTTAGGGAATTAGTACTATTCAGCGAACTCTAGAAAAATTTAATGATTCTATGATATGAATTGATGAACCTGCTCATGTATTTTTCGGTCTATCCTAGCTAGGGAATCAATATAAAATTATTTCAATATATATATATATATATATTACAAATTTAATTTATATAACTATTTTTATAAATATTGAATTATATATCTTTTTCCTCACATATAATTTTCAATTCTTTTATCATTTATATTTTGAATAATTTTTTAAATTCAAATTATTTAAGTTATATTTGATTCAATTAATATATATGGGTGATGAGTTATTAATATTATTTATAATACAATTTTTATATAAATTGAAAATATATTTCTTAAACATGTAAATATATATATATTAGTGTTCATATTATTAATAATATTACTATTCATAATAATGATAATAAAAATGATAATAGTATAGTTCTTAATATTAATATTAATATTAGTCATATTATTATTAATATTAATATTATAAGTTGGTTAATATTATTAATGTCCCAAATATTTTATCCAGTTAGGGTGGTGGATCAGTGTTCTACAATATGTATTCCAGCATCATAAACCAGTGATCAAATTCAAGAAAGGGATATTTTCTAATGTAATTGTAGAAATATTATATTAGGAACTATGGAAAAAATACTATTCACCCAAACTAGGCTTTCAAGCCCCAAAATTGGGAATGTTGGATATAAGGACTCTAGTCCATCATCAGCAAGGTCATCGAGTGAAAGGGCCTCAGGGAGATAATTGGTGGGAAGTAAGTGACATGGCATGATCATATGAATAACATCATTCAACAGGTCATTGGTGTACCTTAGTGACATGTAAACACACTCAGGTAGGAGGCCACAATAGCGGGTTGGGTGTTTTGAATCCAATCAACCAGCCATCCTCCACCTTGAATTTATAATGTGGGAGGGATAAGTTCACTATCATGTGATAATCAATGATGTGGAACTATTTAGATAGTGTGATGCAATAGGTAGGATATGCATCAAGTTTCCACATAGGTATTTCTAGGTAGGCGGCTTAAATGATAGACGGGAGTGCTGGAACCTTAAATCTTGTTCTCTTCCCAAATTGGTCTCCAATGTGGGATAGATGGGTGTCCTATTGCAATGTGTCGAAGGAAATTAGGATGAAATGATTCTTGGTGGGGGTGGAAAGGATTTCAAAATAATTACAGAGTGTGATGACTACTGAGAGGGGGCGATGAGAAATAAGCATAGTGACATAGTTTTATATAGGATAATAATTTGGTGGAAACTATGTATTCGATGTCTTGGCTGATAGGACATTGGGGAAACAATATTCTAATGCCTCTAGGACCTTGGGCCATGTATTGTAATAAAATATGTCCATTGGTTCTGTATCATTACTTTTAGGGGGGCATGAGGCTTGATCCACAAGGGTGTCTGAGTTCATGTATGTTGTTTTCTTGCTTATAACCCCCACTAAATATAATAATATAATACTGTTGTTATTTTGATTAATATTAGTGCTAATATAAATATTATTACTATTAGTGTCAATAATATTAAAATTAATATTATTATTGATATTATTATTATTAGGGTTGATATTGTTAATATTGTTAGTATTTAAAACCATAATTTTATTATCATTAATATTTATGTTAATACTATTAAAATTAATGTTTTTTGTTTTTTGTTTTGTTTTTTATTTTAAATTTATTAATTTAATATTTTATTTAGTTTTTAATAAAAGTAAATTTTAATTTAAAATTTCAAAATATAGTGACACAATTCTTCATTTAGTTGTTTTTAATGACAATAAATCATAATTCAATTTCTTTATACTGAAAAATTGAAGAATATGAGTTAAGGGTTTATGTTTTTTTTTATTTCCAAAATATTTTTTCTATGAAATGACTTATTTTTATATACATGAATGATGTGTTTAAATATAAAAAAAAGGTTTAGATCACAGTAATCAATTATCATTTAACATGCAATGGTTTTATTCTAGTATACAGTCCCCAAATAATGAATGTTTAAATTCAGTACAATTATTGATATACCAATGATTGATATCTTTGGGATGATATTTTTTTGTCAAATTGAGGAAATGATTCATGATATTGATGTAGAAGAAATTCAGAAAACACCGATGAACACGAACCTTTATGATGATGCTAAAAATCTATTGTATCTAGGATGTATGAAATTTATAGTTTAATAAATAATTTCATGTTCTTCTAACTCGAAATCCAGTAATGTATGGTTTGATAAGAGTTTTATAGATTTTCTATAGATATTGAAAGGCATACTTCATGAAAACAAAAATAATGAAAATTAAAACAATATTCCAAAATATATAATGCTCAACGAGAGTGGGGTACACTAAGATATGTATCTTCCCCAATGACTATTTGTTATATATGATGGAAAAAGATGGTATGTAAAAGTGTCCAAAATATAGTACATCACAATATAAGTTGAAATATAATAATAAATATACTTATCTAATATACCAAGTATTAAAACTCATACTAAGAGTATTGGGTATCTTATAATAATTTCTCATTTGAAATATTTTTTTCAAATTCATATGATAAAAAAACAATTAAGATGGTATAACTATGAAAAAAGATTGATATAAAATTACATCACCCATCTGATTGTCTTTAATTGAATAAAATTTTTCAACAATTTCATATATTTTGGCATGAAGTTAAAAATAAAAAAAATGGATTGTGCATGGATGGAAGGAATTCATATTAGAGAATTATTATAAAACATAATTAATGACCTATTTTGTTGGTGTGTTTCTACTTATCACATAAATTTTATATGAAATGACGATATATCAGGTTTATTTTAATGATTTATAAAACAAAAGTTTCCTCGAGAAGATATTATTGTTTAATTTTAAAAATAAATTAATGATTTGAACCTGTTATATGTGGAATGTATTGGAGTATATGATTCAATTAAAAAAGAATATTTTTAATTTCATGCACTAATTATGTTCACTATAAACGAATTCCATACATATTTATATTTATCTACATATTTTGTTAAGGGGCATAAGTCCGATTCTATTTGAGAATAAGGGACACCATGTAATCGACTACAACATTGATAGAAGCAGTGTACATGGTTCATCAAAATAAACTATATCGATCACTCTTATTATAGAATAAAAAATGAATTTAATATCTCACATGAATTTGATATTTCTCCAAATATTTTTCAACTAATGTGACCTTTATGTTTTGTGTTTTTCTATATCATCTCATAATGATTTTGATGTCCTTATTAATTAAGTTTCCCATAATTATAAAATAACACAAATTTAGTATATTTGTTATTAAATTTTTTAATTTATCATATTTTATGTTTAATTTTGTAGTTTCAAAATTGATTTAATTAATTCTTTGTGCCATGATTTTTTGTATATTATATTTTTAGTTTCTTTTTAGAATATCAAACTTAAGTGTTTCTGTTTATTTTGGTATTTAGTAATTAAAATTTTTACTATATTTTGTTTTTGTTAATTTAAAATAAATGAAATTTTAATTTATTTTAAAATCTATTATTTTGTTTATATTAATATATGTGATTCTAATTAACATTTTTTAAACTAATTTGGTTTCAATTATTAATTAATTGAATATGCTTTAATTTTAAAACTTTTATTTTTTTTAAAGTCTTCTAATTTTACTTATAAGTTTTATTTGAAATAATTAACACAATTTTGTTTTTAATTTTATATCTTTTTTGTTTCAATATTTTATTTAATTGATAATTAAAAATCATATCTATATTTGATTTATCAGTTACTATTGTAATTATACTGACAATGGGATGATATCATTTTCATCTACTGGTGGTATCCATAGGTGAATGATTTTTCTACCATTAATTAATGAGAAATACTATAAATAATTCTATCATCGAACTTCCACCATACATTAATTTATTTTACCATCAAGGAATAATTCCCTAATTCCCTGCCCATATACAGAAAACTTCCTCTCCACCACTCCTACCACCGCTATACCCATCAATCACTAACCCTTACATTATTTCCACAAATCCATCCACCATGGTTCCACAACACCTACCACCACTAATTACAATGGTCAAACCCTCTCCACCGGTGTACTTGGATGGTCGATCCACAAGTGTGGAATATTGGGGCCACCACCACATGCATAACAAATTCCACGCCTAGTTGAAGGGATGTGCTGAACCATACCAAGAAGTGTAATCAGAACCTGCCGATCTTGTCTTGGGAAATGATGATGTAATTTGAACATAGTAAATGGTTGAAAATGGTTAATTTTTTTTTGAGTGAGATGGCTTGTGTAGCCCATACCTAAAGAGTTTAGTTTATAAGGGGAATTATGTTTCGTTACACTACCACAAAATAGGGAAAGGGAAGCGCCTCGTTTTATCAGCACTTAGAAGAAAGAACTGATAAAGGGGGAGCCTTTATCAGCGATAGATAAAAGCATTGATACACGTATCCTTTAATAATGCTAAGACAAAAGATGATAAAAGGTACTCCTTTATCCGAAATTTTCTTAGCGCTGATAAAAGATTTTAATAATTTATATTTAAATATATTCTTTATTTGGATAGATTATCTAAAAAACACTTGTTTATAATTATTATTTTTTAATAATTAAATTAATATATGTATATATATAATGTCATAAAAGAAGTATTTCTAACATTATAAATATATATATATATATAATCTTAATATTGTAATAAATTTAGTCAAATAATAAACATATTTATTTGATTTATTTGATTTATTTTATTCATTAGATTTATTGATTTAATTAATTATATTTCTATATTTATTAGATTATTAGATTTATTATATTATTATATTTATTATATTTGTTATGTTTAATATAATTATTTTATTTATAATTCATATAAATAATTATAATATGAAAAATATATATTTTTATTAATTATTTAATATATATGTTCCAATGAATTTGGTCAATAAATATTTTGAACAATTCTTCATATGTAATGTATCATAATTTTCATTTATACATAACACCATTTCTTATTGTTCATGGTGTCCATCGATTCATTGTTTATTATTAGGCATATTTACTAGGTATATGATTAATTCATGTTACCCATATATATTATTATGTACTAAAAATACTTATAAAATTAAATTAAATATATATAAATAATAAATATACTTAGTATATATTTATAATTATTAAATTTTTATTAAATATAAATACATTCTAAATATATTTACTTTTAATTATTTTTAAAACCATATAAATATATATTTATATAATTAAAAAATTACAATAAATACTTATATTATAATTATAAATATACATTTAAAATTTTATAGAAATCTTTATAAATATATTTATTAATAGTTATAATTATAACAATAAATACCTATATATGTAAAAAATTGTAAAATTATAATGAATATTTTTATTACACTGGTTACAAAGTTGCAATATAAATATATAAATATAATTATAAATATATAAACATATTTTTAAATAAATATAAATATTTATAGTTATAAATCAAAAATGAATATAGTTATATTTATATCATTAAAATATTTTAATAAATATATTAATTATATATATTTATATACAGATATTTATAAATAAATAAAAATAGTTATAAAAAATAATTCTAAATAAATGTAGTTATATTTACGTGATAAAATAATTTCGATAAATGTATTTATATATATTTATAAAATTATCAATATATTTTTTATAATTTTATAATTTTTAAATATATATATATATATTGATAATTACTTGTATAAATAAATATTTATATCTTATAATTTTTAATTACAAATAAATAAATATATTTTATTAGTTATAAATACAAATAAATAAATATTTATTAACAAAATTATTAATTTATAAAATTTATATTAATTATTTTCCTATATAATGATATATATACTTATTTAAATATCGAGAAATAATGATAAATAAATAAAAATATTTATATTTATAGTTATAAACAAATATATATTTTTTTAAATAATAATTAAATTATAATAAATACATTAAATATATATATTTATTATTAAAATTGTAAAAAATAAGAATATTAATTATGGTATATTTTTATATTTTTTTAAATAAATAAATAAATAAATATTCATTTATAATTATACTTATAAATAAATAAATATTAATAGAATAAATTTTTATAAATTTTTATAAATAATTATAAAATTAGAAGAACTATACATGTATATATCTATAATATTATAAATATATATAATTAACATAATTATTATATATATTTTATGATTATAAATATAAGAACTATATTTCTTAAAATTTTATAATTGTTTAAATTATAGTTTTATGAATATAAATATATATTTATTTAATTATTGTAATAATTATAAATATATATATATATACCTTATATATATAATTTAATAAATCTATATATTAATATAAAATATTTATTAACAAAATAATTTTTATCAGCACTAAACAACTGCTGATAAAAGGTGTCATTATCAGTTCTTTAAATTTAGGTGTCTTAAAGACACCTTTTATGAGTGATTTTTTATTGCTAATAAAGGGTTATCATTATTACCACTAAAAAAGAGGTGATAAATGTAACTTTATCAACATTGAAAAAAAATTCACCAAGTTTTATAAAAAACACTAATATTCTCCTTCATTCTCGCACCCATCAAGCTCTTGCTGAAGCTGAACCATATGTTGTGATTCCACCTCCTCCTCCTCTACCATCGCCTCTCCTCTGCTGTGAACCACGGCTCCACAGTGGGTTGTCTCCACCACCGTGAACTAACCATCGTGCGCCTCTCCTCTGTCGCACGCTACACATCTGTCAAGCACCACACCTCCATCATGTACCTCTCCTCTATTGTGCACCTCTCCTGAGAGGGTGAGTTTTCTCTTCTTTGTCATCTGTTTCATCTTGTTTTCATATAATTATAATTTTGTACTGATGGTTTTCTGTGAATTGTACGTGCTAAATGCACTTCTGAATGTCATGGCCATTGGTGGTCCTTATATTTTTACTAAATGAATTTGATGTTGGTTGGTGTTCCTCTTCATATTTTTTCTTTTATTGTGTGTGACTCGATCATGTATTTCAAGTGTGATTCCACTAGATCATAGTGTAACTGCATTTCAATAATGAGGATTTATGTCATTAGGTGTCGAGTATTATGTTACTTTAAATATTTTTGTGTTCTCTATTAATTTTGAAATGTTTTAGCTTTGATTTTTCTTGAGTGGGGTGTGTGTTTCATTTCAACTCCCTTGTAATACATGTCATAAATTTATTAGTTGTTTTTAAATGATTTCATAAGAAATTATAATCCTATTTCATGACTTTTATGGGTTTTATTTGTCTTGAAAACTTTTTAAAGAGTTGGAATAGACTTCTGTCACGAGCCATATATATCATAAAAGGAATGAGTGGATCTTTTAAAGGAATTTAAATATTTTAGATCTTTGGTTAATTTTTTTTTGTTAAAGTGAATATGTGATATTTTACAGTCATGCTTTGAAAATTGAATGGAATTGACCTTTAACCTATTTAATTGTTTTTGATACCCTTATCTCTCGTGATGGATTATGATTTTTTCCAAAAGATATTGAAGTTTAATTAAAGAGTCCTCAACACATATTTCCTTAAAAAATAAATGTGTTTGTAGTTTAAAATATTATTTATAGAAAATGGTTGGGATTTAAAATGGCCTTTACATTTCATTTTTATAAATGTTTTTTGGATGAAATTTTAAATTTCTTTCTCAAATGGGGAAAAAATTGTTTGGATTCTTGGGAAAATTTGTAAAAAACATTATTGTTAATTTAATAGAAGTTATTTTATAAATATAAGAGACCCTCAATTGAGCTCCTTCAATTTATTTTTCCGGTTGTGGCTCATGACCCCATGGGGGATTCTATATATTCTAATGATTTTTCTAAATCTTATAAATGAATGTGAAAGGGGTTTTTTCTTTTGATGGTGTAGAAGGTAAGGTGAGGTTAAATTTAAAATTATTGAAATTATGTTTAATCAATAGTCTATTATTTTTCATTGGTTTCCCACTTCCACTATTTAAATTTCATGGGTGTCTTAAGAGACTAGTGTGGATCTAGATAAGTGAAATCTGTAGTGTGGAGTGCACTATCTAGTGTAAGGAACCAGTTTGATTGGGTGAGATTCTAAGATGTTTCAATGTCCCAAGAATGTATTTGAAGGGACCACGGTTTATATTTATCCCCTGATCACGATAGATCATAGTCCGTTATATAATACTACATGGATTTGAAAAGTAAAATAGTATTGACCTAGGTCCCCCTTTTCTAGTTCAAGATCTAAATACATGAGTCATAGGAGGTTTCACATGATGGTTACATCATTATTAGGACACTATATAGGAATTATTTTCTTGGATTGACTGTATTCCCCTAGTTTTTTTTGGATTATATGGAACCATTGTTTGGTTGCATTTTGGATTTATTTCCTTAATTCCTTAGTGCCTATGTATGATCATTGTTTCACTTAATGTTAGTATTTTCTTACTTTAAAATAGGTTTTTGTAAATGTTTAATAAGTTTTATTTAAAAAGGTAAAGAATTTATTTGTTAAATTAGTTTCAATAAAATGTCCTTTCATTGAGGTTATTTACGAAAAATTGTTTTCCATAATGTTATGTAAAAGGGTGATAAACTATGATTTGACATGTCTTATATTGTTTTAAAAGCCCTCATTCCATTTTTTGATATTTTCATTTCAAATTTTTATTCATCCATGTTTTATACAATAAAAAGGGTTGTTGCTTGGATATATATTAGTTTTTTGTTTATACACTTATTTTATAATTCATGTTAATATATATATTATACCTTATGTTTATACAATCACTTTATGAACAATATTATGAAGGTATTGAAATATAATTCTTTATGAGATCATATAATGAATTTTTTTTCACACCCTTCATATTAACTAGTAGACTACAGTGTATGAAACATATATATATATATATATATATATATTCTGTTCCCTATTTTGTTTTTTCATGATGCTTAGATTGTTCCATGGTCGGATTATGGGATGTGACAAGATAATGAGGTTCACTAGTGTTCATGTTCGAGTTATTTGGGTTTTTAATCCATTTTTATCACCTTTTCGAATGTTTTAGTAAGAATGAGTTATAAATTTTTATAGGAATCATGTGATTGTTTGTGGGTGGCTTCTTAATCAATACCCTTTTTAATGATACATAACATTACATAGGATGTATATACTCCCTACATTGAGGGTCTGGATAAGGCATGGTAGTATATAAGAATCTATGTGATATGGTGGAGGATTCTAAGATGAGATTTGAATTATATGAGATAGGTATTGGATATTATGTTCAAATTTCCAAAAATGATAATAACATTGAATTGGGCATGGAATTATATCAGACCTAACCTATTTTTTGTAGCTCAATATGAGTATTTCGATGTTCATTAGTGATCCTTCTATGATCTTAACGGGATATTTATGAAAAACCTAATCATAACCATAAATGAGCTGGGAAATGTGTATGGATTATATTGTGATGTATTAGGAGTCTTTATTTGAATAGATTCAGTCTATGATTTTCATGTGGTTTCTTATGGGTCCAGATAGTTAATAACACATAAGAGAAACTTTCCAAATCCTTTCCTAGATTTAGAAATTATGGTTCCTTCCATGAGGTGTTATGAGAATAAACATAAAAAAGTGTTTGAAAAATGTGTTCAACATTCATTTTTTGGTTTTAAATATCTTTAAAATTATTTACACACATTAGAGTGTCTGAGGGTTCCTACGAAGTGTTTCTCAACTTGGCTGATTGGATTTCATAAAGTGGTGTCAATTTTTTGAAAGATTATGTAATTCCGATTTCATTTTAAAAGGGGGTGTCTGATGTTTTAAATGATAATTTGTAAAATATAGAGGGTTGTCGCTCATTTTAAACAATTAACATTAATGGTTCAAGAAGTTTCTTTGAATTCATTTTAGAAAAGGAATTGGGGTTTTGAGAAAGAGTTCTCAAAATAGATTGGTTTATTTTGAAATTTTTTTTCTATTTTAATGATGAATTTGTGTAAATGGTTGGTTTTTATTATGGGATTTCAACTGTGATTTTATAAATAGTTTTCAAATAATCATAAAGTCTAAAACTATTTTTTACATTAGATAATTTTTATTTCAGTGTTTTTTAAATTTATTTTTTTAAATATTATTATCACCAAATTAGATAGAATTGATATGAACAATGAAAAGATGGATGATAATAGTTTAAGAAGATAGTATGAAGATAGAGTAAAAGTGTTCATCATGTTTTCAAAATATCATGCATATGACTTTTCTAAAATCCTTTTTCCATGTTTACATTGTTGTTATTCAAGACAAGTTTGTCCAAAGCAGTTTTAAGAACACTTTATCAATCCTAGAATAGGTCAATGTTATAAATTTTGGAATAAACATGGCGAAAATTGGAATGTATCTAGTGGCTGGGATAACAGTGCATTTTATGGATCATTAGATACGATTACAAGGGTGGACAATGAAAAAGACCTTATCGAGGCCTTACTTTTATATGTAAATTATGATGAAGATCATATAGATGAAATAATAAGGATAGTTGGTGATGAACTTTTGGAAAACACAACATAGTTTTAGTAGTTAAATGGTAGTGAAAAGATACCATTGTATGATGGTTGCATGAAATATACAACATATGTAGCCATACTAAAGCCGTATAATTTGAAAATCGGCAATATATGGAGTGACGCCAGTTTTACATAATTACTGTCTCTCTTGAATGAAATTCTCCTAGAAGATTGTGAGCTCTTGATCCAAACATTTGATGAAAAAAAATTCTACGCTATATGGGTATCATCTCTGAACAAATACATGCCTTCTTGAGTGATTGGATACTTTTTATCAAGGACCAAAAATCTCTTAGGTAATTCCCAATGTGTGGTACATCATGATACAAGAAAGATGAATCTGATTCTATGAAATTTGTAGGGTACTTTCCAATCAATCCATAGATTAGGATCTTATTTAAAGTGAGGAGACCATAGAGAAATTTTCATGTCACACTGATAGAGTAAATAAATTTATGAATCTTTGTCACCCATCAGACTCTCCTTAGTGGAATAGAATCGATTAAGAGTATCTTGATTTTGGAAACGAGCCAAGAAACCATTATCTTGCATTATCTACAGATGGATTGAATCCTTTTTGTTTTCAAAAAATCACTCATAGTACATGGCCAGTTTTGTTGGTAAATTAAAACATTCCACCGTGTTTATGCATAAAACAAAAACATATCATGCTATCAATTCTTATATTAGGACAGAAACAACCATGTAATGATAATGATGTTTATTTGGATCCATTGATCAAGGATTTGAAACTATTTTCTGATTCATGTGTTACATTGTATGATTCTTATATAAATAATGATTCAATATTGATATCCATATTGAATGGGAAGATAAATGACTTTCCTGCTTATGTAAATTTGTCAAGAAATATCATTAATTGATTTTATGTGTCTCTCATTTGAAAACCAGATGCATTGTCAATTATGATGAAACATTCATTGAAAATAATTTTTTAGGAGAAAAAATATTTCTACCCCAATGACATAAGTACTGATCTTGGATGACATCAATTAATGGAAGTTGAGAATAATGTACAACACCATATCCACTAACTAGTGATCAACTATTTGTGAGAGTAAAAGATGTCGACACTACTTTTGGTAAACCATTTTTGAAAAAACATACCAAAACCAGTTTGAATAATAGATCAGTTTTTTTCGTGAATTATTATACAAGAATTTTCTATAATTTAAAATATTTCATGATTATATGCATGTTGAAAAAAAATCATAGTTTCGTCGACACATTTCTAAATGCACCTAAAAATCAAAGGATGTAATTAAGAATAGTTTGGAAATGGTTGAAATGTAAATACATGAATATTTTGTTCTAGTGAAGAGGAAAAATGAACTTTTCTTCAAAAAATGGCTTACATTCTTTCCATGTAAGAATGATATCAATTTTGAAACATATTGAATGACTTAATGGTTCAAGACTGGTATTCATCAAATATCAAGAACCTCGTGTCAATGACAGATTTAAATTAAAATGGTTTAAAATCACATAACTTCCACATCATGATGTAAAATCTAGTTCATATATCTATAGGTTTCATTTTTCCCAAAAAAATGTCCATTATATGTTAACGAAGATCTATTTTTTCTTCAAATCTATATGTAGCCTAGTTATACAACAATCAAAATAACTGAGTATGGAAACAGAAATTGTTGTCATAATATTTGAATTTGAAATGTTCTTCCCACTAATATTCTTTGATATGATCGTTCATTTTATGGTTCACTTGGTTGGAGAGATTTGGTTATGTTGTTCTGCACACTATAGGTGGATGTACCCCATTGAGCCGTATCTGAATATTTTTAGAAGATATGTCAAAAATAGAATTTGGATATAGGTTTGTATTGTGGAGTGATATATTGTTGAGGAATCCATTGAATTATATACCAAATACCAATCAGGCGTGGAAATAATTGGTCTAACGAAATCTTGTCACACTAAGAGTCTTATGGGTGAAAGGATTTCATGAAGAGAGGTTGTTATAATCAATATTATAGATCCAGAGCAAGCCCACCTTTATATTCTTCATAAGAGTTTGGTGGTTGAACCATATGTCGAAATGCATAAATAAAGTCTTAGGTATTTGAATCTATCAAGGGCTGAAAATGGTTATCAAATACACTTACTCGACAGTGTATAAGATTGTTTTGGGACCATATATTTAAGGGGTCAAACAAAAATCTTGAATCAATTTCATAATGACCATATGGATAGCCAAAGGACCAGGTTTATATATTTTATCTATTAATGATTATTTAATTAATAGTTATAAATTCTAAATTAATGATCATGATAAAGATAGAACCATGAAGAATAGTGTAGTTACACTTGTGGTCAAAGAGATTCATGTTTCTAGTGCTGCGGATAGAAATACCATTAATGAAAATATGCCATACTTTTGAATCATCAAATCAACATGTGAGTTGGATTACAAAAACTTCCCAATGTTTATTTCTCAATGTAAGTTGGTTGATAACAATAGTTTTGTTAAAATATATGATTTGGGGTTTGTGAAAGATGATTCTTGTAAAGACGGGTACTAAGACAAACCATTTATAAATTTATCACATGTATTAAAAGTATTTTAGGATCTAGATACCACAAATCAAAACTGGTCAATTTTTTTGTTATCCACCAAAAAAACATAAGGGTTGGATGAAAATTCAACATATGAAGACACTCTCATTGAGACACCATAATAATTTTACATCTATCCCAATGAAGATGGAATTATGTATGTTAGAGGAGACAACAATGATGGGAGGGTTTAAATCCCATTAGCCTTTAAAAAAGTGATTTCAATAATTAGGTTATACTTTTTTGTAATATACATCATGTAACTTTAGGTTATTATTTATTCACTCATTCTTTTATGTAATCTAAATTAAATCTTGAACCACTTATATAGATAATTACTTCTCCACATGACGATGCTCCAAATCTTGAGGCACAATCATTCTCTCAACATGTTGATGCTCACAGTGCAGAGGACCAACTTGTTTCTCAACCTATCACTATTGTTCTTCCAATGCATAAGTACAACCACCTTCCTCACCTTCTAATGTTAGTGCTCTGAAAGAACATGTTGATGATATTAGAAATGAGGAAATGGTAGGCAGCAAAACACTGGCAGTGCAAGAAAAAATTGGATTCTCTAACTTTGAGGGTCTTACCAGAAATCATTCAAGAAAAAGTGAAATGAATCAAATATGAGGACATATAGAATAATTGAGGCCAACATGCTCAGCCCAAATATTCCTTGTTCAGTAATTAGATTGGAATTTTCACTTGGTAACACATGATGATTGATGAATATTCGTGGAACTATGTTGTAACCAGGCTTAAGACATTGATGTGGGGATATATTACGACATTATTATGATATATAATTTCATTAATTTACTAAAAAAATAAAATAAAGAAACATTAATATACTCTTCATCATCCCTTTGAAAGTGAATTTATAGTGGATGACTTTTACAAGAAGTGTGTATTATGGGTTACTGGAAGGATTCACAAAGGATTTTACAAAATCTTAAAGATATGTTATCTTACTGATGATAATGGGGAAATAAAACCACACGCACCTTTTATTTATGCACTCCAGATAACCCATGGAGTTTGGGATGCATTTACTAGACATTGTAAGGGGAAGTACATTCAGAAAAATTGGGTTTGGTAATAGGTTTCTTGATGATACATGTATTCATCCCTTTGATTGATAGTTTTTTATTTATGAAATAGAAAATGAGTGTTGAAAATAAGGAATGAGTAACAAAACCAGTGTAGCCATGCCATAAAGCAATAACAGGGTACAATTCCCTTTAAAAATATTGATACTTATTTTAAATCTATTGTAATACATTTATGGAAAAATTAACAACCCCAAAACAATGTTCCTATTTTTATATGCATATTGATGAATCCAAATTCAAATTCACTTCCATCTCATGACATGTGATATAGAATTAGGTTCATGTAAATAAGGATGGGATACAAATATATGAAAAAACATATAAATTGTGGGAAACATGTGTAAGTATGACATAATAATTATTTTTTTCTTTAAATTGACATTACATAACAATGATTACTTATTTTCTTATATTTTTTTCCAGGAATTATCACATAAATATGCAGCACTCAAACCATATGTAGACAGATGTTTGGTGGTCTTAAAGCAGCTACAAAGTTTTTCCACATTTGTGGTTCGAGTTTTGGGGTGACATACCAAACATTTTTTTTTTTGAAGTAAAAACGAGGAGGATCAAAGTGATAAAATATAAATGATGAGAGAAGAAATTGATATACTTGAAGAGCATATGAAATTTTAGAGAGAGTTCATGGAAACATTATATAGGGGGGAAGAGAATAAACCACTCAATAACAACAAACACATGAAGATCCCACCCATCCCCCACAAGCTTTGAGGTAAGCCATCCCTCTGAAATCCATTCTTAGCTGAGGTAATCAATGTTATAATATTTGTTTCTATGAATTTTGAATTAGATAAATATTGATAAATTTTTTATACCGATATTTTATAGGGTGAAAATGATTGTGATTTATATATATCAACACCCACCCATCAACTTGTAGAATGCTCAATAGTGTTAAATATCTGGAACATCATGCAACCCAACAGACCACTTCCAACAGGTCATGTCAAAGTGGAGATTAACATAGACAATGATATGAGTGCCAAGATAACTATTCCAATTGATGATTATTATATTCATAACATAAAAAAAGCCCTTGGAACATTCACCTCATGGCTATCATGGCTTGTAAAAAACGTGTCAACAAGGAGGTATTCATTTACAATATTTTCAAGATGAACCATTAACATTTAATGAAGAATGGTCTGAACTAGTGAATGTTGTTAGAGATGGAATCATAGAAGATTTTGAAAAGAAATATGAACTCAAAATCATATCATGGAACAACCAACCGATCAAAAGGATCTACTAAAAGCACTATAAACCTATCTGTTCTAAATCCAAATTTATTATCATTATAGACTCCTGTGAATATGTTGTTGAAAGATGTTGTAGTTCACACAATTATATTTTTTTAAAATATGTACAATGAGGAAGATATGGATTTCATTAGTGTTGAAAATGTAAGTGAAATATTGGAGTTTTGTTGGTTAGGAGGCTCAGTTGTAAATGTTTATATGAGGTATGTTTTCATGATTTTATTTTCGAAAAGATGATATACTATGATAATTATGAGTAAATGAATTTAATATTTTTCATGGGTGTATGTATGAAAGAAAACTAATTGGATTTTCCCAAGGAAAAAATTTTGGACTCATTAATCCTCACATCACCTCTACAGCACAAACAAATATAAAATCATAGGAAATGGGTGAAATATTGGCAAGGTTGGGAAAATAATTTAATAGAAAAATTAAAAATGATAGATTCTTCTTAGTTCCAACGATGCAGAGGTAAAACATTTCAATATAATCATATAAAATTTATTTAAATTTATCTCATGGAATATTTGCTTTTTTCTTTTTAGGCAGCATTGGATGCTTATTGTGGCCAATTTGTATACACTAGGGATTTATTTCTGGGATTTTATGCATGGATATCAAAACAATTGACCACAAATGATGGAATTTTCAAAACTGTAATACACAACATCCATCAATTTATAACTAAAACTCTAGTTATATAAATTATATAATTTTTTATTAAGAAATCTATTATGATAGGGAAATACGTGACTATCATCTACATCATTGTATGAGGCCAGGGTAAAAGGGCAAGAAACATAATAAGTACCATGACTGGATAAACAACAGGGTATATATAATAAGATTTCAATATCTAAATACATATAAAAAATTAATTATTTTGTTCAATGCTTCTGTGGTGTCTGAAATAAAATAACTATAAATAATGTGGTTATTATGTTTTTAAATTAATGAAATAGATCATATTCCATGAACAAACCTGCATTGTTGAAGCTGTTTTTTCAAAAATTATTACTCATTTATTTAAAATACGCGTTAATCATTTGTGTATTTATATTTTTTAGTAATACCATGATTGTCGAAAAGACTCCCATTAAAAATATGAGATATATTTTTTCCAATTGAATGGTAGTGAACCTAATGGAATAACATACAGAAATATGGCGAAGATTTGGCCGGCATGACCTGTAGTGTCTACTTTTATATAAGATTATATTTTCTATAAAATGAAAAACTAACATACTGAAAACTGAAAAAACACATTAGGATTTTTTTGATACTTTAGGAAAATAATCCATAAGTAATTTGTGACGACAGGAAATAAACTACACCAATATCCGACACATGGTGTGACCGTTATGATTTTAAGTGATTATTTTCATAATAAAGTAACAATAAATTTAGTATAAATAGAAAGTGAAATATTGAAAACCATGAAAACTAATTTGGATTTCTTTGATACATTAAGAAAAATATCCCTCAGTAATTTATAATGTGTAAGAATCAACCACACCTCAATCTGATAAATTGTTTGACTGATATGCCTAAAAGTTTTTATTATCAGATTAAAATTTACATTTTATCTCAAAACATGTCCCTAAAAACCCAAGAAAATTAAATTTGATTATCTTCATAATTTATGACAATGATTCCTTAGTCATTTGTTACATGTAGGAATAAACCATAACTCAATCCTACACATGTTAATAACATTATGACTAAAACTATCTGTAATCAGTTTATAATTTTCATTTTAGCTCAAAACATGTCACTCACTAATAACCAGGAAAAATATTTCTGATTGTCTTTATAATTTTTGATAGTGATTTATATGTCCTTTCTAATGTGTATGAAGGAGTATCACATTAAATCTATGCACAATGTTACTAGTATGACTCAAAAATCATGTTTCCTTTTTGAAATGATATTTTAGTAAAAAAAGAACAACTAATAAACTGAAAACTGTGAAAATGCATTTGGATTGTTTTGATACCTTAGATCAATGATCCATTAATGATCATTGACATGTTATAATCAACCAAACCTTAATCCTATGAATTATGTGACCAATATAAATCCATGTGTGTTTTTATGTAAAATTGACATTAATTAAAGTAAAAAAAGAATAAGTGACATATTAAAACTAGGAAAATGCATTCAGATTGGTTTTATACTATTTGAAAATGATCCATAGGTCACTTGTGATGTATAAGAATAAATCGTACAATAATCTGACACATGATATGATCAGCATGACTAACAGTGTCTATTATGAGTTTAAAATTAAATTTTTTTCTCAAAACATGTCACTCAATAATAACCAAGAATACTCATTTTTATTGTGTTCATAATTCTGGATAGTGATTTATTTTCCCTTTATGATGTGTATGAAGAAGTATCACCTCAAAATAATTTCCAATGCAACTAGTATTACTTAGAATGGGTGTTTCCAATTTGAAATCACGTTTTTGTAAAAAAAAATATCATATTGAAACCCAATATAACCCATTCATATTGTTTCGATACATTAGAAAAATGATACATGATATATTTTTGATGAGTTCGAATCAACCACACCTCAATATGAAAAATTACATGACTAGTATAGATCCTAGTATGTCATTTAAATTTGATATTAATTTTATTAAAAACTCATGGGACATACTCAAAACCAAGAAAACACATCCAGATTGTATTGATATTTTAGTACAATGATCAATAACTTTTTTTGATGTGTAAGAATCAACAACACCTCAGTACGATTCATGGTGTGACCATAATATCTCAAAATTCACATTTTATATTAATAATTGACATTTTAGTAATGTATTCTATCATATAAATGCATAATTTATTTCTTTATATAACATAATATTTGTTTTCTTATATAGGTGGGACCTTTTTCTAGAGTTTTGATGTTTTTCGGCAATTAATACCATTGGAAGGAATTTTTAAGAGGGGATCACATATATCAAAGGATGAAACATTAATTTCTTTAACTATTTTTGGATAATTGTATGTATAATTATATAATTTTTGTAAAAATATATATATATAATTGTTTTCCAAAAAATTGTGTGTGTTGCATTGTTCTTGTGTTCACTATGTTAGTGTTGTTTTGTGTAGGTGGTGTGTGTGTGTTATTCCTTTGCAGATGCTACTAGTGGGTGTTTTGTTTTATAAGTAGTACACTAGAGGTAGTTAGGCCTTTACCAGTGTTATTTTAAGCCATGATAAAGGCCCCCTTTATCATGGCTACTTCATGCACTGATAAAGGCACCCATTATCAGTACCATTTCGAGAGCCGATAAAAAAATACTTTATTTTTGCTGATTAATGTTCTAATAATGTTTTCTTTTATTAGTATCATATTTAGCACTGATAGAGGAAAACCTTTAGCAACACATTTTTATCACTATTATAGGGGACCCCATTATCTTTGCTGAGATTAATATTGATTTTTTGCATTGTTAAAAACATTTTCTAACACCGATAAAAGCATTGTCAATGGTTTTGGTATTTGGAAGAACTAATTCTTGTGTTTAAAGATTGTTTGTTGGATGTTTAATTTCTATTTGCAATGACCAATTGATGAAGAGGTGATCTCAAACATCAAACATGATACATGTTATGGAGTAAAGTGGAGTGAATATTAATCATAACATGACAATAAAAGATTACATAATGGAGATCCCTAATTTCTAAAATGGATCTACATTTATCTCAAATTGAGGGTACTAAATTGAGTCAATGAAGAAAACTTCATGGTCAACTAGGATAATTAATTGATATATAGACAAAAACAAATTTGTTTCAAAAAATATTTCTGGTGTATTTTTTTATTCTAATAAAAATAATATTTTAATTTCATGTGCAAGTGATAGTCTTCTATGAAATGTTTCTTTGTTGTCAAAAAATAGTTGAGGAAAAAGGTAATTCAAAAGTATATTCTAGTGAGTAACAATAAAATGTTGGCAATGCACACTCATTTTTTAACAATGTAAAAAATTAATCATGATAATATGGGAGGGGGTGAATATTCAATAATAGAGATGATGACAGAGAATTTTTACACCCAATATCTTAAAGGAGAAAAAGTGGAGATCAATGAAGGCAGTGGACATCCTAATTATTTTAAGAGGGGATATCTCTTTTTTCTACTTTTCTTAATCATTTTTTTAATTGAAATTGTTTACCATTGAAAATTACTGTTTTTAGTTGATCATTGGTTAATTTATGTGCATGGGGAATTAAATAGTACTTGTTCTATATTTTACTTCTTCTTAATTTTTTCCATAAAAATTTATTTTCCTCTATGGAATTAAATTTTCAAAACATCATAATTAATTATAGATATTTATTTTTAATACACTTATTCAAATCTAATTTTTAAAACATAAAAAAAATTTCGTGAGTTTTATTTCAATGAAAAATCCTCAAAATTCATTATTATTGGATGACTCTTGAATTGGTTAAATCCAAAAATTCTTTTTTCTGTATGAATTATCTCTAGTAATGGGAGATTAATCAAATCAAATTTCAATGTTTCAATTTCAATAAAAATTTTATGAATTAAATTTGTATGTATTCAATGATGCATGTTTCATGTTCATTGATTCATTTCCATGGAATTCCATTGTGTGGCTGATTTTGAAAACATAAATAAATATAAATCAAAAAAAATATCATTAAAATTTATAAAAAATACTATAAAAAATTGTTTTGTGAGCCTGTGGTTTCTTCTTTCTTGTTATAAATTTGTTGTGCTAAAATATTTTTGTTATATCTTATTTCATCTACACAAGAAAATCATCTAATATGATAGATCCATATATAAATGATATCAAAAGTCATATAAGAACCTTATATATAAAAAATATAACTAAAATGGAAATTTTAGGCGAGACAGTTCATGTTAACATTGAAAAAAATTCATAGTAAACACATTTTAGAGGAAAATGAAAGTCCTTAGATTGGGTAGTTTTAACTCAAACAAGTATCAATCAACACTTATTTGATTATACTGACTCTCAGAGCCTACAATTATAAGAAAGGAATCATTCTTATCACTTTTCTTATATTTATAAGTTTATCTATTGAGAATAACTATCCTTCCTTAGAATATTTTAAAATATAGTGCAACAGAATCCACTTCTAGGGATCAATGAAAACGAGTATAGGAAAAGAATGCTTTATTTTTTCATGATTGGAATGCTCAAAACTAGGTTTTTAGTATATATGATTTTTTTTTGAAAATTGGGATCATTTATACAATTATTTTAGGGTGAAACTTTATCTTCAATGTATTAAAAGATAAATGAAAACCAAAATCACATGTTTTTATCAAGAGGGTGTATAATATTTTCATGGGGATTCATAAAAAATTACAGATCTTCTTTAGGCAATTTCAACATCACAATTTTTCAACTCATGTCTTTGTGGATACTTCTCATGATGGATCTTCCTCCTCATGACAGAATTTGGTAGATTAGTTGGATATGGAAAATTATAATAAGAAAAATGATGAGGATTTGAGAAATTTTTTCAATAATATGGCATTAAATTATCAACATAAAAATTTTAAGAGGAAAAGTGTGAATATAGTTGGAAATAGCATAGGCCAAGGATATATTATAAGGATCAATTGGATAAAATAAAAGATCAAATTTAATCTTTAATAAACTAAAATGCAAAACCATGTGTCAATAAAGTTGGATTTTAAAAGTAGAATCAATCTCTACGTGAGTAGTGTACTCAATGTAGGTTGTTCAGTCACAAATATATTTTTTCCCATACATTTATATTCTATCCAAAAATATATATATTTATAATTTCACACAATATGGACCTAGGATTCCCAATATAAAAGTTCATTTTTTTCATTCAATTACTATCATGTCTATAGGAATCATATCAGTCCTTCATGGAAAGAAAAAGAAATTATTAGAAACCCTACTACCCCCAGTTAGCAAAACTAATATATATAAAAATTTTACAATCAATAATGGGTTGAAAAATATAATTACCATGGGAATTTTGAAAGTACAATGCATAATAAGATAGTTGATATGCTAAAAATATTTGATGCACAAGTTAATAAATTCAACTCTAAAATTGAAAAACATGATTCTATAAAACATGAATATAAATATAAAATTTGCAATATGAAATTATAAATTTTTTAACTAAAATGATACATAACTAAAAGAGATAAGGTAAAATATCCTATAATAGCTCAATTGTACCATATGGAAATAATCATAAAAATAATGAAAATATCACTATTCCACTTTCTAAAAAAGTTGACATGTTTACTAAAAATATTAAGAAAAATTTAAAGGAGAATTTTGATGAAGAATTTGGGTAGTTTCATAAGGGTTTAATTAAATATTCACCACCCATTACTTTCCCTAAAAAATAAAAAACCATGAAAAATAATAAGGATAAACCGATCTAGTTCCTTGGGCTTCTAACAACGCTCCATGTTAATATCTATATCATTTAATCCATGATTTAGATTCGATATTATAGTATTTCTCATAAAAACTATTTCAAACAAATATAATCCTCTATAAATTTTATCAAACAACATTACTAAAGAGTATCATTATATCATTCATATGAAAAATTCCTCCAAAACAAAAAGATACTAGAAGAATTTTCATTCCATATACCATAGACAATAATGTCCAAATCAACTACATATCTGATCAATGTGAAATTATATACCTTCTTCCATTATCCATATTTCAATAAAACATATTGGGTGATATAAAAACCATCACTGTCATTATATAGTTGGCAGAATATACATTTACACATCCCATTGGATGGGTTTATAATCTTTTGGTTGGAGTTGGAAAGTTGTTTCTACCTATTTAATTTCTAGTGTTATAGATAGAGTGTCCCAAGGTGGTCCCCATAATCCTTGGTAGGAAATTATTTTCCACTAGGGGATATATTATAAATATGTCTAAGGGGAAATAAATATGTAATTTTAGTGATAAATAAGATGATTTTAACCTGTATATAATTTTGAAGGACCCAAATTTGCTAAAAATATCTCTATAGTGGGGTATTAAGAAGACGACAATACACCTCTTTACACACTTTTGAGTTTACTCATACTGAGAACATGAAAATATTCCAGAATTGGATATAAATCTTGTTATTTTTGTCAAGAGTATAGCTGACAATGAATCATATATGAGAGAACATCAATAAATATTAATGAAACATGTGGCTTATTACCTAATAAAATTTTATTAATATTATACGATTTAGGGATAATTAATAAATAAATTTATGGTTTTTTTAAAATAAATTTTCTGAAATCTGATATATAAATTCATAAGAGTGAGCTCTTCAATCTGGATACTAGTAAAGAAAAATATAGAATTGGTTATGAAATTAAAACTATTTCCACTATTAAAAATCATTATCATTATTTTTTTGAATATATTAGTTCTCCAATGTCTAAGATACTTCTATAAAGTGAAAACATACCCATTCTATTGCTAAAACAGCTCCTTAGACAATTGAAATACTCATTTTTATGTGATTACATAGAACTACATGTTTTTTTAGTGACCTGAAATAAAATAAATAGTAAAAATTATTTTTTGTTATAAATAAATTCAAAAATTCAATAGGTTGGTACATAACTAAAATAAATGTGATTAGACCTTCCTTTTTCATGAACAATATTCGTATGGAACCTGACCATAAATCGAGATTTGAATGTTGAAGGAGACTGAACACAACAATTAAAGGGGCTGTGACAGAGGAGGAAATTATATTATTGGATATTGGTATTATATACCCCATTTATACTAGTTTATGGGTCAGTATGGTCTATGTAGTCCAAAAGAAAAGGGGATTCATAATGGTAACCAATGATAAAAATTAACAAATAATTTATGAAAAACATCCAAAATTATTTTTTGTATATATTATAGGATGAATAAATCTACCACTTAGATGAATAATTTTGCAATAAAAATTTTAGATAAAATGATTTAGAAAATAAATATAAATTCTTCTTTTTGATTCCTAGATGATTATTTTTTGCCAACCAGATTATGGTATCCCTATAAGATCAATATAAAACTAAATTCACTTTTCTCGTTGGGACATTTTCCTATCAAATAATTCTCATTTTATTGTGTGGTTCAGATATTACCTTCATGTAAATTATGATTACTATCATTCTATATAAGATATAGTGGATTATTGAGGTATTCATGGATAAATTCTCTATTTTTGGTAACACATTTGAGAGCTACCAGAAAAATATTGAATAGGTTTTAGAGAGTTAATTATAGACTAAAATAGTTATAATATGGGAAAAAATAATTTATGGTTACTAAATTAATTTTTTCGGGGATAAAGTATCATAAACTGTTTTAGAGGTCGATACTTCTATAATTGAGGAAATGAAAAAATTACCCCCTACAAGAAAATGATAAGGTTGTTAGAAGTTTCTTAGGGAATCATATTATTTATTGTAGTTTTATAAAAGAATTTTCATATATTAAAATCCCATGTGTTCACTGTGGATTAAAGATACACCCTTTTACCTTTATTAAAATGTTTGAAATTCATATTTTTCAGAATGAAAATCTCATTTAATCACCCAACATAACATTACCATATTGAAAATTACCTTATAAAATTATGTGTGATACTAGTGACATGGTTTTTTGAGTTGTTTTATGATATAGGGGATACAATATATTACATGTGGTATATTATTCTATTTTACTAATATATTATTTTGAAAGGAATTACACCAATACAAAGTAGTTTTTTGCTATTGTGTTTTCTCTAGATAAGTTTAGGTAGTACCTTTTGGGATCCATATTCAAAATATTCACATAATATTGTTCGATGAAGTATATTTGAAAGAATAAGGTGGTCAAACCTAGAATCATTATGTGGATTCCATTATTATAGGAGTTTCCTATAGAAATTATAAATAAATAAGGTTCGATGAATATTGTTGTGGATAATCAGTCTAGATTTCATTATAGCCAGTGTGAAGAACCTATTGAGATTAATTCATCCGTTTGAGATAAGAGGTTACTCACTGTATCTATTAATAATTATTCATGGTTATTGTATTTTTATAATTTTTTAGTAGCAATATAAATTACTAATTATTTTCAAATAATTAGATGAAAAAGTTCCTTTTGAATCTTATGAACTATCTATGGGATGACCCTTTACTATTTAGGATGTGATTTGATGTGATTCTAAGAATATATGTTCTTTTAGGAGAATTGTCACCCATTATGGAGAGTTTTCACAAAGAACATTTATGAAGAAATTGTTTTAGGGAGATACCGACAAAAAAAAATATTGAGGATGTATTTTTTTGTCAAATATTGTTTAAATATTGAAGGTTTTTTCTGGGTTGTGATAGATTCCAAATGTTAGGAAATGTGGAACAAAAAAATTCTACCTCCTAGAGGCATTTTATAAGTTGATATTTTTTATCTTTGGGGTATATATTTTATGGGAATATATTCATATTAACATGGTAATTAGTATTTATTGGTATACATTGAATATATTTCAAACTGGGTCATGTTAGTG
The DNA here is from genome assembly GCA_963277665.1 of Viscum album. Lineage (NCBI taxonomy): Eukaryota > Viridiplantae > Streptophyta > Magnoliopsida > Santalales > Viscaceae > Viscum > Viscum album. Next base: position 368,471,258 of record OY728130.1, on the reverse strand, counting down.
TCATTACCAATCAATAAAGCCAGTTGTGTGATAATTGTTTTTTTAAATATCATCTAGTCATTTTTTGGGTTGCTAAGGGAATTCATTACTCAGAATGGATCCCATTCTATAAATTATAAATTCCAACAATTGATGGATAAACAAGGTTCTCCCATAGAATTATAATTAGTTACCATTCAAAATTTTGTGGATATGTAGAAATTTATAATTGGGAGTTGAAATGTTTTTTTGAGATAAATTTATTAATTTCTAGGAAGGATTGGTTCTTGAAGTTAGATGATACATTATGGTCTTATAATAATACATTAAATACCGTAATAGGTATGTTTCCTAATAAGATGTTACTTTTTAAATGATTTCATTCACCTGTGGAGTTGAAACACAAGTCATATTGGGCTATGATGGATTTGAAATTTGACATTAATATTTTTGTAGAGATGAGGTTACATGAGAAAAGTGAGTTGGATGAGATTAAGAGTGATTATTATGAAAATGATTGGATTTGCAAACAGAGGGCCAATATTTTATAGGATTCTATAATTAAAAATAGATAATAAAAGGATATAAAAAATATTCTTCTTCTTAATTGTAGATTTAATCTCTTTCCAAGACAATTTTAATCCAACTAGACTGGAAATTTCATTGATCATGGAGTACTAAAAAATGAGGCGTTGAATTTTTTGCGGAATAAAATATACCATTTCTAGTAAATAGTCATAGAATCAAACATTATTTTGAAGGGTAGTAAAAGGGTTTGGATTCCATCTTTGTTCTTAAAAATATTTTTTTCTGATGTCTAATTAACGAATTTATATTTAGTTATTCTTGGAATTCAACAAATGGTCATTCTGTATTGTTTGATTTTTTTAAAAAATAATAAAATGATGTTATTATATGAACATTACTCCCTATTTTTTATATTTATTTATTAGTGTTTATGGTTCATTTTCTTCAAGAATGTTATTACTATAAAAATAATTGTAGTATTCCCATTTTTTCATATGTCAAGTTAAATAGACATGCTGGAGCTTCACTAGATATGTAATCCCTAAACCCAACCACTATTTTTATTCTAATTAATCTTAATTGTTGAAATATAATGCTTCTATGATTGTAGGAACTAATTGTTAGAAAGAAAAAGGATTTCACTTGAAGATAAGATGGAATATATTTCTAAATAAACTCAAATGAAAAAAGATTCAATAATTTGTAGTGTGTATTTTTTAATTTTTGTTTTTCTATTATACATTTATTTATTATTTTTGTGTTTCTACAGGAAATTGAGATTGATTGGTTTTAAATTTATTCACAATTTGAAAGAAAGTGGGGGGGGGGTAAATCCCCAAGTTTTTTTAAAATTAATATTTGTTTTTATTTTTAGTGATTAGCAAAAAGTATTATATTTTTTTAAAAATATTATTTAATTTTTTTTCCAAACATGCTGACACACACTTTACTTTGTACTCAATATTTAACATGATACAATTTTTATCATTTTTTAAAATTATTTTATTATGCCCTAATTATAATGCATCAGATGATTTATTCTACTGTCATATATTAATTTGGAAAATATATTTTTTGAACTACATCACAACCATTATATATTTCATTGAACTATTTCATTTTAAATAACTTTGAATTTTAAAAGTAATTTTTTTTCATTTATCATTGATTAAACTTTTAGGAAATATTTGGGTTTATATGTATGGTAGGGTTCTTAATTTGAGATAATATATGATTTAATGTAAACCCATAAAAACACTTCAAAATCTTAAAATTATGATTTTTGACGCCTCATATATCTTATTCAATGGTTTAATTGTTTGTAAATGATTGAGATTTGAATAGAAACATTGAAGAGGGTAACTATTTCTTCTATTCATTGGATTAAATAGGGTCCATCATCTTCTTTAACTCTTGAATTTTTTTTGGATAAATATTTGTATTAGGATTTCAAACAATCATTGGCATCAAATCTAATAACAATAATTTAAAACGTTTATGATATGAATTTACATGAGCTATGAAATTAAAATCCTAATTCAAGTTGATCCCCTGTTCTTTTATCCTATTATTATTTTATTCCTTAGCTATTGGATGAGCTATTTATCTAGTTTTAAATTATTAAATTCTCTCATTGAAATTTAGTGTATAATTATTATTCATTATGAACTTTTGAATCTGTTCAACAAGATGTAAAGAGATGTTTTGAAGTCTCAGAAAAAATCAATGTGATGATTTTTTTGATGTTTTACAAAATATTCAATCTCAATCATTTTTTCAAAAAAACTTGAATGTTGACTAAACCATTTATTTGGAGAAGAACAAATAACATTTTATACTTGAATGTGTCCAGGAAAAAAATATTTTTGAAAATTAAAATCATGTAGATACACACCTTTTCAAAATATGATATTATTTTCTCTGACTGGATTTGTAAAAATGATTTCTAGAGGACAAGAAATGCTTAGGTGTGGGAGAATTTTATGTTTTATTTAATTATGGTTGTTTGAAACAAAATTTCATTTATATTTTGAGGATTTAATTAATTTATTTTGCCATAGTTGTTAAATAATTGTATATTAGTAGTTTTGTTGCTAAAAATATTAATTTTTCATTTATTTGTATAATTTTATAATTTTATATTTAAATAATTCATCCAGTCTACCTTTATGTTCTGTATTTTTATTATTATATTTCATTTAGAACATTATTTTTAATTTTATGTATTTTATTTTGGTATTTTGTAATTCAAATTCATAATCATTTATGATTTTTCTTACTTTAAATTAAAAGTAACATTAATTTAATTTGAAATCCCTTATTTATTTTTTTATATTATAATTATCATAAAAAAATATTATAATTAATTGAGTTTCAATTATTTATTTAAGGAATTTTATTTTATTTTTAAAAAATATTTTTTTGAAAAAAATCAAATTCTACTAATAATGTACTTTTTGAATAATTGACATTATTTGTTTTTTATATTAAAATATTTTATGTTTCAATATTTTAATTAATTGATTATTTAAATTACTTAACATTATTTAATTTATCTGCAACTATTATAGTGTTATAACTATGGTATTTATACCTTTTTCATCCACTCATGGATGCTATCAGTGCATGAAAATGCTACCATTACTTAATGAAAATAGTGCAATAGTTCCAATACAATTATTCCATAATTCATGTTACTACCAAGAAAACATCTACTACTCCTCTAATTCCTTTACATGATACAATCTCACTTCCATGATACCTTAATTCATTCTATTTCATAGAAATTTTTTAGTAACCACCCTACCCATCTACCATCACCTTCGCTCTGCAAAGCCCATATCTCCAAAAGGATTATCAACTGTCACTGCATTCTACTACAATACCATAACTAACTACCAAATATGATCCCTCTCTATGGTACCATAATACCTAATACCACTAATTAATCTACTATACCTGTCACCACCATCATAAGAATTCAGTCGATCCACTATTGTAGAAGTACAACTCATGGATACATCACCTGCTAGAAAAGTATTTAGGATGTTCCACCGCTGAAGCATAATTTGTGCCCCATGGAACTGAAATCTCAAAACCACTATTGATTTGGATGTTGATCTGATTTATCTACTTGTAGGATGATGGACACACACATGGGGCCACCCTTATTGAATATGAACTCTGTTAACTCAATCAGAGAAGACGGTCTAATATGAACCAGTGAGATTAATTCTACCATTCAGGATGAAAACCTACTCAATATTTCTACTAATTATTAATCTTGGTTTGAAAATATTTCTAATTACTTAGAAGAAAGTTTCATTCTTAATTATTTTTCAAATGTATGGAGGAAACATTTCCTTTCGTAGCTTATGTACTATATGTGTGATCACCCTCCACTATTTCGGTGGTGAGTTAATGGGATTTTGAGAAGATGTGTTCCATAAGATGAAATTTTTTTCATCATGGTGAGTCTCCACTACTCAACATTGGTACGTCATCATGTTTGAGATATATTATCATAAAAATTCTTCCATGATTGATTTTACAGGCCTACATTGGTTAAGTATTTTATGAGTTTTGTTGTGAGTTGTGATAGATTCCAAGGATTAGGAAATGTGGGAAGAAAAATAATACCTCATAGATATATTTTGTTTGTTGATATTTTTTATTTTTGGGGATTTTATTCTATGGGAAAATTAAAATCATTATATGGGAATGAGTAAATATTTGTTTCTATTGACTATATTTCAAACTAGGTTATGGCAGTGGAAATAACCAACAATCAATGGAGTAGTGTGATAACTTTTATTAAAAATAACATCATGTCATGCTTTGGTGTTCTATGGTCTTTAATTTCTTATAACAACAGCTAATTTAAGATTATAAAATTCAAATCATTGATTGACAAATATGTATATTCTAATAGAACTATAATAGTTTTTATTAACAATCTAGTGGACTTGTAGAAATTTAAAACAAGGAGTTGAAGTATATTTTAGAGAAATGTGTATCTAATTCTAGGAAGGATTGGTCCTTGAAATTGTATGAGACATTAGGGGCCTTCAATACTTCTTTAAAAACCCTAATAGGTATGTCTCTATAGAGGCTATTATTTTATGAATGATTTCATTCAATTATAGAGTTTCAATGCAAGTCATGTTAGGCTATGATGGCTTTGTACATTAACATTAAGACTATTGGAGAGAGGATGATACTTGGGATAAGTGAGTTAGATGAGATTAGGGGAGAATATTATGATAATAACCTGATTGAAAAAGAATGGATCATGGTTTTTAATGATTATTCCAGTCAAAATAATGAATTAAATCCTTGATATGATTTTCTACACTTTAATTATAGACAAAAGATCATTCCATAAAAATTGAAATTCACCTGGTCGTGTATATATATGTTTTCTATAGTTTTGATAAATAGAGCATTTAAAAGTTTTGGAGAATACAATATACCAATACACATAATTAGGAAGAAAATAAAAAATATTTTTAAGGGTATACAAAGGTTTTGGCTTCCATTTTTGTACTTGAAAACTATTTTTTCACTTCATTCTCACTACAGACGTTAAATTCATTACTTCATGATATTCAACCCATGGTATTTCTGTGTGTTTTGTTAATGGATTATCACGAATTAAATATTGTTCTTATCTATTTGTTACTCTATTTTTTCTATATTTGATTCATAGTGTTTTGGTTCTATTTTTGTTTTGAATCTTACTAGTGTAAAAAGAAGTGTATTTTTCCCATTTTTCCTCAAGTAATATTAAAGATACAAGTTATAGAATCACCAAATTAAAAATACCATGTGAATTTTATTTCTATATAAAATTGCATTATAGAATTTGAATTTCAGAAATCATAATTTCATATTAATACAATCACTTTAATATTCTTTTATTATGCTCATTTTAGTCATAATAATAACCATTCATCTTTTTCACTACCTATTCAATAGCTACTAACCATCCATTTAGTTATTTTCCATGATGGTGTGGGATCTTGTTGGTGTAGCCTTTGCGGAAACTCTCCCTTGGTTGTGAAGTTAATAGTTTTGGACTTGTTAGGGGATTTCATCATCTATGTAGTCAAATTTTCATTTTGACAGCAAAAAAGTAATAGTTTTGGATCCCCTCTCGTTGAGGAGCCTTTACTCCCTTGATTGAAGGAGGTTTTTGACATTGGGAAATCTCACTTTGATTTGTTTTGATCTTCCTCAAGTACCTTCTTGATATTGTGTCCAAGATACACATGCGCCAGCTTCTCTTTCTACCTCCAGCATCCAAGATTTCAAATGTTCTTTACTAGTTGAGATCCAAAGCCAGAAGGTCATTACTATATCATCATTGAGATCCAATAGATATCAATCCTTCTAATGAAATATTTTTCTCACCTTCAAGATCTAGTGTAATTCTAGTGAAGATCCAACTTTCTGGGCCATTTGTGCTTGATTCTTTCTATATAGCCAGCATCTCTCTTTATGATCAAATCATGGGTGATTTCAATCAAAAAATATTATTACTGTGGACATTGTCTTTGTGGGCTCCTTGTTCCAGGAGGATATTTCAAGACCTGAATATTTCTCATATCTACATTGTGCTTGTTACCGCAATTGAGTTGGTAGTGTGCGATTCAGGATCTAGATCCAATGGTATGCTTATGTCATACATGTCTAGATCAGCAGCCTGATTAAGTCATACATTTCTAGCGCAATGGTTGTGTGTTTTAAGATATAGAGGAATCAAATGTATAGATTGTGACCAAAATTTCATACATAGAAATTATATCTAGGTTAATCCCAAAGCGGGCCATCACTATGTGTACAATGTGAATGTGTGAGTTTTAGACCTGGCATATGTGTACCCTCAGACAGTGGTAACATATCATGATTTGTATGTGTTCTTTTACTTTTTTTCTTACTCTAAATGGATTTATTTTCATCATGTTGTTGATATGTATTGACTATATAATCTCCTATAATTATTTTATTTTGAGCAATATAAAATGAGTGATTTGGGTGTTGTTCTTGCCAATAACATAGGACAAAAAACAATCTAATGTATGATAAATCCTTTGTGTCCCTTTTACTTCTTTTCTTTTTGGAATTTATAAGTCTGATAATCACCTATATAATTCACTTGTTATTAGTAAAATTTAATGATTCCCAATCTATTGGATTTCTGGATTAGAATTTATTTCATTTTTAGAAGCTATTTAGGAATTGGGTTTTTAAAGAAATTATAATTGTTTCTTTATTAATTGTTTATTTCTTTTGAGAATATTCTATATATGTTTCCATCTAGAATCGGGGATGACCTCATTGATTGAAGGTTCAAACATTCCAAACGATTTCTAACGGGTTTGTTCATAGAACCAGAAACATCCAATGATTCCATATTAATTTGGACATACATTCCAAAGGTAGGCACTCATTAGTTGTGAACTGATGAGGCTTAAGAATTTTCATTGGTCGAGAGGATAGGTGGTCGGACTCATCAACCCTTTTTGAGGGAAATTATTGTCTACTCGGGGAATCTCTTTATAGATTTAAGTTATGTTCGCGAATCCTTATTACATTACCTCATATAAAATGAGCTTTCCTTAAGTCTGACAATCAATGATTGATATGTAAGAAATTAAGAGAATCTTTTTTATGTATTCAAGGTTCTTCATTGATGAAGAATCATCTGTATTTGTTCAAGATTCTTAGTTGATGGTATCCTTAAAATACATAAAATTATTTTGGTCATTATGATGACCATGCTGGTTTTAGAGCCACTCAGTGGGGAACTTGAAGTTTATTTTCATTCAGAAGGACATGGATTATTTCAGAATTGGGATCATACCCATTGATAGGCTACCTATGTATCCTTTTTTTTTGGGAAAAGGAATCAGAACCCACATAGTTCGAATAAGGGAGTATGATTCTTATACATGATTGATGGCTCAAAGAACGAAGTCATGATTACTTTTACACTCTAAGCTCGCGTGATTCAGGCTCTATGTGAGAAACAAGAGGAATTGGTGAAACTATACAATTGTGCCACAAATGATGCAATGATGTGGGGATTATGTGTTTATGACTTCCAAAAATATATGAGGATTTAGATTTACTTTAGGGAAGAAACCCAGGAATAGGGTCCATAATGTTATATGTACTTTATAGAGATTTGGATACTCTAATCTTGGGGATTACTCCTAATGGAAGATGATGAAGTTAGGAGTGGACTTATGTTTGGGTTTTAATCCTTTGAAAGAAACCCCAAATCAAAAGTAAATTAGAACAGGTTAAGAGAAATTAAGACTGGGGCTTACTCCTGAAAAGGAGGCCTAGGTTAAAAGAGGACATGGGGCTTACTCCTAAGGAAGATGCCCATATTTTAGACTCGGACTTACTCTTGAAAAGGAGGCCCAGGTTAAAAGAGGACTTGGGGCTTACTCCTAAGGAGGATGCCCATATTTGAGACTGGGGATTACTCCGGAAAAGGAGGCCCAGTTATAGAAAATAATGGTTGGGGCTTACTTTTAAAGAGGAAGCCCATATTTGAGACTAGGGCTTACTCTTGAAAAGTAGGCCCAGGATAAGAGAATTATGGTTGGGTCTTACTTCTAAGGAGGATGCCCATATTTGAGACTAGGGCTTACTTCTGAAAAGGAAGCCCATATTTGAGATTGGGGCTTACTCCTGAAAAGGAAGCCCATATTTGAGATTGGGGCTTACTCCAGAAAAGGAAGCCCATATTTGAGATTGGGGCTTTATCCTGAAAAGGAATCCCATATTAAGTATTCTCTCATCTTAAAGGATGAGGTTGAATGAATGAAATCTCAATCTTTAGTGACATAAAGATCTATAAATCAATAGATTTTTTAGAGATGTTCCATGGAGTTCCATTCAGATAAAGAAGTCAAATCAAGAAATCATGCCATAAATGGATTTGAAGAGTGTCTTGAATACTGAATCATGAATAGTTTAAGTGGAAAGTCATAAGAGGGGCGATGTGGGTAGGCAAGGCACCCAAAAAGTTAGGGGCGCGTAAGTCCTGGAAGGCGCGCAGGTACAGCGTGGGCGTGAATCCTTAACCAAATTAAAATAATGTTTTTCTTATTTGTAAGTCCCCTATTTAAAACTCAATGAGAGGGATAAAAAACAAGCATTGACATATGTACTCATCCAAAAGATGTATTGGTTCAATTTATCATGATTGCGTCTGTTACATCAAACAGGCACTCATTTTCATGATTTTCTACATTCTAATAAATGGATGCTCTTAAGTTCACAACAATGTATACCACTGTTGTGAATACCGCTACTGAAAATGCCATTACTGCTACTCCTGGTGGATCATCATCCGCTCTGAGGATGACATCACCTACTCAGCATCATCAATGTTGGGTATCAAATGTGATGGTTAAGGAGTATTATCAACACGGTACCATTCCAACTATGTAGGCTGCTCAACAAGCCCTCCAAGTGAACAATTCAACCTAGTCTTCCAGACAAAGATGAACAGTGATCAAGAAACAGGCGGTGAAAACTACCGTCTCCAACCGTTTCGGGTCGTTATCCCCGGAACGCAATCACCATTCACTCCCATGTTCTAGAGAGGTGAATTAGCAGGTCCCTCATGGCCTTAATTAAATGAATCATGAGTCCTTACTGAGGTCTCCTATCAACAATCGCTTCCAGACTCGTGCGGCAATATGCCCTTAACATGATGAGGGTACCGTCTCCAGGCGTTCGGCTCAGGTTCCTCGTACACGAGTAGGCAAGATAAACCGCCAGAAGAGGAATCTGGTCAACAGGGAGCAGGTTCTCATCTTTGCCATCTCCGGATAAGACCACCATCTTAACTTGGTGTCAAGAAATGAGCGGGCACATAAATCTGCTCATTTTAATTCCGTTGTCCAGCAGACTCTTCTGGCAGCATCACAACAATCCCGCGAGGCAATTCCGACGGAGTACTATAGGCAGGAACATACACCTGTTTATATGTCATCAGCTAGTCAGCAGGCTCGTCTGACTACACATGATGGATATCTTCAACCACGTTTGGCGAAGTGCAATCATCAAGCACATAAACCTTCTAGTATTAATCAAGCCTACCAACAGTCTCATTTGGTAGCACACAGAGAAGTCAGTCGGAAAGCTCCGGCGACAAACAGGAGGCAGACTCAACTCTCTGCCCCCACACTTAAGTACTGTCAGGATTCACTGACAGGAAAAGGAGGACAGGAGAAGGCACATACACCTACTCCAAGAACGGAATGGATATATATCCCCGTTCTGGCATCTGAAGTCACCAAGAATATTTTTTCAATGGTGAAAGAGTAGAAGAAAATCCCTGCTAATATTCTGGATGCTTTCCGAGATATTATAACAGCTTCAGCAGCATCTCAGGTAAAAAAACATAAATTTATCCCTACTAGTGGAGTGACACATCAACATTTCACTCCGGAACATACACACACATCTGTTTCAGTCCAAGAGGGTTGTGGGGAATACTCTCCCATATCATATGGGCAACAAAGTCAGGCGCATACACCTGATTTGAGTGGATATCGTCAGCCTAACCTCGCTATCTTTCCTAATCAGGCACAAAAAACCACACAGAGCAGCCACATTCATCAACAAGTGGTTTCCAAGGTGAGTAAGAAGGCATCTATGAAGAAGACCCGCCCAACACAGTCAGGAGATCAAGAACCAATCTCTAACAAGGCCTTACTCGATGCTGGAGTTCTTGAATCCCTTAGACAGTTATCTGTTGTAATTCAAAATTCTACACCATCATTTCTCAAAAGTGGGAACATTAATTATGATGGTCTTCAATAGACACGTCCTCATGAAGGCTTGCTTCATGATAATTCAGTCGATCTCGATGTTTCATCTTCAGATGAGAGCCACAGGAACCCTCTGTGTGGTCAGAAGACCAAGGAGCAAGAGGTATCATCTTTTGCTATAACTCATCATGGTGGTCCTCCCCATGATGATTTATTTCACTGCGAAAGTCCTCTCAGCAGTAGTGATGCACATTTCCTGAAAATGCTCTAGTGGGCAATGTAGTGCCTAGAAAGCACTCTTATCTTGAGGCACTTGAAAATGTGAAACCAGTCATGTCTGATGCTTCATCTCTAGCAGGTGAAATACATTCTCAATCGGAAGATAGACCAGGGTGTAGGTCATTCTCTGAACCACCCCTTATTCATGCATCTTCTAGTTTGATTAGTGATTTCTCTACAAATCTTGTTGAATTCGATGAAGAAACAAGGAATCACCAACTCTGGTCAAATCAAGTAGAAGAATCTTCATTTAATGATAAAGAGGAAATACTGAACATGAGAAAACAACTAGCAAAAGTTGAAGTGCCAGTTATGTTTTTTCCTCTGGCTGACTCTCAGTATGACATTCCAGAGATGTTAATGGAAGATGGGATTCGTGATATTCATCTCAACATATAGAAAACTCTTTGTCAGTGGAAAAATAAAGTATTATCTTATGATGAATATGAAAATAATCTTATGATAATAGAAGGGTTACAACGTCAAATTGATTTGGCATCTCTATCAGTCTCTCGATATCTGAAGTCTGAAAAGCAGTAGAGATCCCTTCAACGTTCTTGCCTTGGCGCACTAAGAAGATTGTTCCATTTAATTGCCAATGATGCATCTGGTGTTCATGTTAGAGGATGTGGTTTTCATGGAGCACTATATTTCACAGTGCTCTCCTGTCAGCAAAGCCCACCGAAAATGGTCTCATGCAATGTTATTGCCCATGGTCGGCCACAGTCAATGGGATTTGTTTGTAATCAAAATCTTTCCCAAGAACATGCCTCAACTAGTTCCTCTCAAAATGAAGAATACATAGAACGAGTTGTTGAATTACTCCTACATCAAGAAAACGAGAATATTGAACAGACATCTCATATGGAGCAATCACATCATCATGTGACAGAAGTGTCAAAAATCGTCCAACGGTCTTTCGAGCCGGGTGATAAAAGTGGATACAGGTTGATGCATCCAGCTAATTTCCGGACTAAGGTCCACAAGATCAAGAGAGATTTTAAGAAAGTCTCAGGCATAACATGTCAAGATCCACCCCAGCTTTCCAGACTACGGACTCTTTTAAACCAACCCTCGGAATCAAAAAATAGGATTCGAGGAGTTAAGTGGGAACAGCCGGAACAGCCCCTGTCCACCGGAGTGGGGACTTTTTGAAATCATCAATTCCCTCCTTAGAGAAATTCAGTCTTTTCTCGATTGGGGAAGAAGCCTCAAGTGGAACGAAGAGCCAAATTATCAGAAGATTCCCTCCAAATTATGGTTCGTAAAGAAGTTCCTGAGGTATGGAATCAACAAAAGGAAATGTCTCATCAAAGACATGGATGAAGAAAATATCACAGAAATGATGATACATGGAATTTGATGAGTTATGCATCAATCAATGTCATCAATTTCATTGTTGCTGATCCACCAGATAGGCCTCACTCAGGGGACTCAGATAAAGAGGTTCCTGCTTAGGAAGTTGTACGCACAAACACAAATGAAGAAGGTGTGCGTTCACCAAATCAAAGTTTTTCCCAGAATCTGGGTGTTCCATCAAATAACCAACTTCCCCCTCTCTGAAAGGGATCAAAAAAATGGTAAGGGAAAGAATCAGGTTACATATCCTTCCTTTGGAGAAGGCCAATCTCTATCATGAGAGCAATGATTTGCGCAACAGGAGGAAGAAATGAAATAATTGAGGAGGTTGAACACAGAAATACTTCAAGGTAGTCTTCCTCCTAAGCGTGCTGGAGTCAGTCAGCCAAGGGAGTTTGTTGCAGCTACTAAGATTAATCAAGAATATCCTCCTTTATCAGTACACCCTCACAGGTCTAATCCAATGGGTCAAGTGCAACAATAATTGGCAGTGCTGCCATCAGTTGTAGTACAAACTACCATACCTGTCCAGACTCCAGTCACTGCATCTTCTCAAGTCCAAGTTAAACCGGATGTTTCTAAAAAGTAAATAACTACCATTGAGTCATTAACAGATCGGTTAGAGACTATGGAAGGGAAGCATGGGTAGGTTCAACCGGAAAAGAAATATTACCCAGAATGGGTAGATTCAATCTCTCCCCCCATAAAATTTGGGAATCCTGTATTCTCTATTTTCAATGGATCTGGCAACCCTGAAAATCATTTGATGCATTATGTGTCTTGTTGCGATCCTATGATGGGAACTCCAGAGCAGTAAGAAACAGTGAAACTCATATGCTTCGTGCAAACCTTGCAAGGACCAGCCTTTGTCTGGTACACAAGCTTGAAATCCTGGTCATTTACCAGATGGGAAGATCTCCGTCAACGATATCTTCTTCAATTCAGCTCAACTTTGCCAAAGACAACAGTTTTTTATCTTAAAAACTGTGAGCAAAGGGAGAATGAAAGGGTCTCTGATTTCATTGCTCGCTGTAAGGGATTAACATATTTCTTGATCTTAGCACTCCCTCAAGAGGAACTGTTTCCAATCTGTGTGGCAAATATGCGTGACGAATTACGCACACCACTGATCCCTGTGAAATACATAGGAGGGTTTCAAGACCTTACTTCAATCACTCAACAAATTGATGATTCTCTTATACAGACTAAGGCTAAATCTCGTGTAATTCAATCAGCTCCAGGAAGGAGAATGGGTAAAGCAGAAACTGCTACAGTTATGCTTAAACAAGCACCTGTACCTGCTTCTACCTCAAAACCTTCATCTTTTCGAAGGGCACCACCTCATGAGCACCAACAACAAAGGCCTTTTCATCAAGACGATCAAAAAGATCAAATATGAAAACAATTTGAGGATCTGAAGATAAAAACATACTCTTTCTGAAATGAACATGTTCCTGGTTACTTAATTTTGGCCCTAGAGAATAATTTGGTTCAGCTACCAAAGCCCAAGAGGCCAAACAAGGAAGGAGTTGAAGAACATCCTAATTATTTCCCCTTTCATCAAATGTTTGGCCATCCCATCAAGGAGTGTTTTGTCTTCAAGGTCCTCCTACAAAAGATGGTCAACTCGGGACAAGTCAAACTGAAAGGCTCTTCAGCCCAGGTAGCATGTGTCACTGCTACAGTTCCAGAGGAGGAAGGTCAGTGACAAGAGGTAAAAAAGAAAAAATGCACAAAAATATGATGATTGGATGTTCAGAAAGATGATCAACCAAACTCATGCTAATTTTCAAACACAATTGAAGAAATCAATTGTACCATCTTCCATGAATGCCGCAACAAAATCTTCTTCCGATGGAAAATACTCAAAAGGGAGGCATAATGCCAAGAAAGATAAAGAATCAGAAGAAGATGAGTTTGTGTCAAAGCCTAAGTTGTCTTTGAATCTGGAAGACTCCATGCCATCTACTTCAAATCAACAGGAACTGCCCCCACCCAACGTCACATCCTAAATTGGCTAGTCAGGAAGAATCCTCATCGGATGAAGACTTGATTTTCAGTTCTGTTAATATGATTCAATTAACAGATCCATATGCCATTTTTAGTTTCTATTTCTATGATCCTGAATTCCCTGTATCAAACAGAGGAATCAGAGGAAGTTCTATAGGCTCAAGATACAGGGAAAGCCATGGATCTTTTAGAAGCCCCTATTCTAATTCTACCCCTTCTAGAACTGTGTACGTAGTAGAAACTCGTGGTAGAGCCCTTAAACGAGCTCAGTAAGAACTAGCAATTTCTTCCACCAATAGAAAATTCTATCCTGGCACAGTTATTAGGGAAGACCGGTTTAAGGTTCCATCTTCTTCCTCTCAAAAAGTAAATAGACCTAATTGGTCTAATCTTCAAATGACAGGAGTATTACCAACTCCTATCCCAGTACAAGATGCATCAACTTCAAAAGCATCTGCTTCCAAGGTACCTACTAAACCACATGTTCCTGTGGGGAAATGCAGTCCTCTGGATCAAAATAATGATGTATTAAAACACTTGGCCCAATATCCAGCTAAGATATCAATTGTGGATTCTTTGAATCTTTCAAAAGATCTTCGGGAGGCACTCATCGAGGCTTTGTCAAGTCCTCAGGAGTTTGAAACTTAAATTGCTACAGCTGAAGTTTATCACATAGAGAATAATCCTACTGAATTCCATGCTATAATATCTTTTACTAACGAAGATGAAGATGATATTGTTCATGGTCAGATTATACCTTTGTACTTATCTGGCATGGTCAATGGAATAGATGTCCGAAGATCTTTCATTGTCAATGGTTTAGGATTCAACCTCATTCCCATTCGTACACTTCGTCGATTGGGCCTCACAGAATCTGATTTATCTCCTTCTACCATGATGTTACTAGGATATGCTAAAAATGATCAAGAACCACTGGGTGAAGTTACACTCAGAACTCAATTTGTAAATCTTGTATCCAATTCAGATTTCATGGTTATTGATCAAGACTCAGCCTTCAACATCCTTCTTGGAAGACCCTGGCTACATCGACATGTGGCTATCCCTTCATCATACCATCAATGTCTCAAATATTGTTTCGATGGTCAAGTTGGGACATTTTATGGTGATAAGGCCCCGTTCAAAACATGTGACTCTCAATATATTGAGTCAGAATTCTATCACATGATGGGAAGGGAGAAATCCACAACAAAGGAGATTACCAAAATTAATGCTCCATATGGTTTGGAAAAGATTCCTGTAAATCCATTTGCGCGTATAAGTACAGATTATGTGTTGCCTATCAGTCAAGCTGAAAAGATAGAACCAAATCAAAATACTCTTATGGAAAGATCCATAATGTCAATTACGACAATCGAGCCAGACAACATGGGAGAAATTGGTGATTCTCCAAGCAGTGATGATTTCCCAAATGGAGACGTCTTCATTTAATCTGCTGAAATCCAACAAGTCTATAATTATCCAATTAGGTCAGAAGAAGTTATAGCAACATCAGAGGTGGCCAATGATGTCTATTATCAATCCATCATATCCTCTTTATTACCCAAAGAAGACCCCTCATCATCAATCGGGTCGAAAATGGAAGCTTCTTCTTCATGATGTGCAAATTTTGACATCTCTTCTGATCATGAAAATTCTGCTTTATCATCTACTATGAAATTATAAATGGAAGAGATAACACATGAAGAAGAAGAAGAAGAAGATCTCATAGATGCTCCTCTAGCATTTGAAGAGGGTATCTCTACCCCCGTGTATGAACTCAGAGAAATAAATCTGGGTACAAAAGAAGATCCACGCCCCACTTAAATCAGTGCAGCCATGACTCTTGAAAAGCAAGAGATGTATATTTACTTTCTAAAGAAAAATAGAGATATATTTTCTTGGAAATACACAAAAATTCCCATGCATGATCATGATGTTTCTACTTATCATTTGGGTTTACCAGAAGAACATCGAGGATTTAAGCAAGACACGAGAAGAACACACCCAACTTATGCTTCAAAAATTTAAGCGGAAGTGGATAATCTTATCAAAGATAACATCGTTAGAGAAGTTAAATATCCCAAGTGGTTGGATAATATTGTCACTGTAGAGAATAAGAATAGAAAAATTTTTGTTTTCATCGATTTCAGAGATCTTAATCGACATTGTCCTAAGGATGATTTCCCAGTTCCGATTACAGAACTTTTAATTGATGAAACAGCTGGCTATGAAGCACTTCCCTTCATGGATGTGTATTCCGAATATAATCATTTCTGAATGGCCCCAGAATATGAGGAATTTAAAGCCTTCAGATCCCCTCTAGGTGTGTTTTTCTACCGGGTAATGCCCTTTGGCTTAAAGAATGCGGGAGCTACATATCAGTGTGCCATGCATCGTATCTTCAATCCCTTTCTAGAGAAGTTTGTTGAATTCTATGTAGACGATTTGGTGGTTAAATCCAAACAAAGTTCTAATCACTTTTCATATTTGGAAGTCATATTCCGCAAGCTTCGACAACATAATTTGAACATGAACCCTTAAAATGTGCTTTTGGGGTAACCTTAGGAAAATTTCTCGACTTTGTTGTATGCCATCGTGGTATTGAAATTGATCCTGATAAGACAAAGTCAATAATTGGTATGTCACCTCCTCGAAATTTGAAAGAATTAAGAGGACTTCAAAGACACTTAGACTATATTTGGTGTTTCATCTCCAATTTGGCAGTAAAACATTTACCCTTCACCAAATTGATGAAGAAGGGAGTCACTTATCAGTGGACTGAAGAATGTCAAGAAGCATTCGATATTCACAAGAAATACCTCTTGATTCCACCGGTACTCATGCCACCTGTTGAAGGAATACAACTTATCCTCTATGTGATAGCTCTAAAGTGATCATGGGAAGCCTTTCTCGCTCAGAAGAATGACGCTGGGAATGAAAACAGCCTCTACTACCTCAGTCAGACTATGCTTGAAGCAGCAACCCAGCATTCATGTTTTGAGAAGTGCCGTCTGGGATTAATCATTGCAGTTCAGAAGTTAATACTCTACCTGCAACATCACGAGGTCAAATTGGTATCTCGCAATAACCCACTCAAATTCATCCTTATTCGTCCAATGCTTACAGGACGTCTGGAAAGGTGGGTAGTTATTTTGCAGCAATTTGATATTCAGTATTTGTATTATAGGCAATAAAGGGAGAAGCTCGGGCTGATTTCTTGGTTGAACACCCTTCAGTGGAAGATACATCTTCAGATATTGAACTCCCTGATGAGAAAATTTTCTCTATTCAAGAAAGTCCTCAGGCATGGGAATTTTATTTTGATGGTTTTTCCAGAAGTCCAACAAGGAGGAAAATGGAAAATCCTAAACTCAACAAAGTTGGCATAGGAATTGTGCTCATTTCTCCAGAAAAGGCATTGTTACCTTATTCCTTATTATTGTGGGAAGATGGTACCAGTAATGGAGCAAAATAACAAGCTCTCATCGTAGTCTTGGAATTGGCACTTCAAGCACATGTGAATCACTTAAAGGTGAAAGGTTATTCAGACTTGGTAATCAAACAAGTCAATGGGGATTATTCCATCATAAAAAAGAACTAATCCCTTTGTATGATTACATCAGAGAGTTAATGGAGGAATTCCCTTCAGAACCATCATTTTCTTATGTCATACAATCACAAAATGCTTAAGCTGATGCACTGGCTAATATAGCCAGAGTTCTGGCAGATCCAAATCGGGACGAGACAACTATACGTGTTTCCCACCGTTGTGCAATTTCACCTTATTTTGGAATCAAAACCGAGGAAATTAATGAAATTAGTCTCATTCCTGAACCGTATGGACATATTACAGGATGGATGTCACCTATTAGGGAATACCTTAAAAATGGAACACTTCCACCTGATAGATATGAGAAAGAACAAATCCGGCGACGTGTGGTCAACTTTACTCTTTATGATAGCACAGATCACCTAGATAAATTTATCTACAAACATGGTTTTGATGGAGTTCTCTTCAGATGCATTGATGGTGAAGAGACAATGGATGTCATGAAAGAAGTGCATGCATGAGTCTGTGGTGCCCACCAGTCTGGACATAGACTGTCTGATCAGATTCGAATGCTTGGATACTTTTGGCCCTCAATGATACAAGATTGTGTTGATTTCACAAATAAGTGTCATTCATGCCCAGTACATGCCAACTTAATTCATAAACCACCATACTTACTTCATACAGCTAAATACTCACATCCATTTTCTACATGGGGAATGGATGTGGTGGGACCTTACCCTTTAGCTACGGCCAAGCTTTTTAAGTATATTCTTACAGCTACTAATTTCATTTCCAAATGTGCAGAGGCAATACCTCTCAAGGAAGTCAATTCTAAGTGCATTGTTAGCTTCATCAAGTCTAAAATCATTACCAGATTTGGTGTCCCTCATATCATATTGACGGAAAATGGCATCAACTTCTGTTCATCTGAGGTGAAGAAATTACATCAAGAATGAAACATCAAATCCATCCATTCATCTCCGTATCATGCATCGGCCAATGGCCAGATAGAAGCTTTCAATAAGACTCTATCAAATATACTGCAAAAGATGGTGGATAATGATATGAAATCATATCCTGATAAACTCTTTCATGCTTTACGGTCTTATCAGACAACCACCCGCACTGCAACTCGATCAACTCCATATTTATTGGTATATGGAACGGAAGCAGTCATGCCAATTGAAGTTCAACAACCCTTGCTCAGAGTTTCCATTTATGATCAATCATCGACAGATGAACAATCTCAAAAGAGATTGAATGAATTAGAATAGTAAGATGAGAAAAGATTGTACACTTTGCACCACTTGGAAGTCTATCATAATCGAATAACATGAGCTTCTAACAAAAAAGTTCATCTTCGTTCATTTACTCTGGGAGAATTGGTATTAGTTCTCATAACACCACTGATACCCAGAAAGAAACCTCCCAAGCTTGAGCCAGAATGGGAAGGACCTTACTCAATACATAGGGTCTACTCTAATGGAGCTTATTCCTTAATCTCAATGGATGGATAACTCATCACTACTCCAACCAAAGACAGATTTTTGAAGAAGTATTTTTTATAAACAAAAAATATATCATTCATGGTCCGGTATGACCTTAAACTGCACCATCGTCTAGTAAGACGTTAAACTTCATTATCAACGGTCCATGCATATGACCCTAAACTATTTGCACATACGTCCAACATGATGTTAATCTATGTCCCCTTTATCGTCATTGCTATATGACATTAAACTATACAGCAACGGTCCATACATATGACCCTAAACTATTTGTATTCCTTTTGTCTCACATGATGTTAAACCGTGACGTCCTAACTACATGACGCTAAACTGTACAGAAGTCCCTTACGTCCAGCATGATGTTAAACTTCACCATCCACGGTCCATGCATATAACCTTAAACTATTCGCACTTTCGTCCAACATGACGCTAAACTGTATCGTCCCTTTTTCGTCCAACATGATGTTAAACTGTGAAAACGTCCCTTACGTCCAGAATGACATTAAACGACATCATCAATGGTCCCTACATATGACCTTAATCTATTTGTGTTACTTTCATCCAACATGATGTTGAACTATGAAAAAATTCCCTAATACGTCCAACATGACGTTAAATGGTGTACTCTTTTGTCCTTACTGCATAACATTAAACTGCACAGCCGTCTTTTTGTCCAACATGACATTAAACTATGTTGTCTGCATCGTTCTAACTACATGACGCTAAACTGTACAGAAAGTCCTTTGATACGCCCTACATGACATTAAACTGTACTTTCTCCCTACTATATGACACTAAACTGTGCATCACCACTAGTCCAAAATGCAAGAATTTAAACTTCATAGTCCCTTTATATGCCCTACAAGACATTAAACTATGCATTGTTAAGGTTTTTGTAACCTCTTGTTTCTCACACCGAGTATGACTCACATGAGCTTATAGAAGACCTCAACCATTACACTCTCTCTGGGCTACTAACCATGTATAAGTCCCAACAACATCATTTTTTAGGTCATTGTCCCCATGAACAAATGGATCATTAATTCCTTCATTAATTGATCTTCGCTGACTTTGATCCTTGCCTTCTAGACTGGGTACATAGGAAACCTCCCAAGGTTCAAGCCCAAAACCAATCTCTTCACGTCGGGTTCACCATTTTTTGTTTCCATCTGGAATCAGGGATGACCTTGTTGATTGAAGGTTCAAACATTCCAATCAGTTTCTAAAGGGTTTGTTCATAGAACCAGAAACATTCAATGATTCCATATCCATTTGGACCTACTTTCCCAATGTAGGAGATCATTAGTTGTGAACTGATGAGGCTTAAGAATTTTCATTGGTCAAGAATATGGGAGGTCGGACTCATCACACCTTTTTGAGGGGAATTATTGTCTACTCTGGGAATCTCTTTATAGATTTAAGTTATGTTAATGAACCTTATTACATTACCAAGTATAAAATGAACTTTCCTTTAGTCTAACAAACAATGATTGATATGTAAGAAATTCAGAGAATCATTTATATGTATTCAAGGATCTTCATCGATGAAGAATCATCTGTATTTGTTAGAGATTCTTAGTTGATGGTATCCTTAAAATACATAAAATTATCTTGGTCATTATGATGACTATGCTGGTTTAAAAGCCTCTCAGTGGGGCACATGAAGTTTATTGTCATTTAGGAGGACATGGATTATTTCAGAATTGGGATCGTACCCGTTGATGGGCTACCTACGTATTCTTTGTTTTGGAAATGGCATCAGAACCCACGTAGTTCAAATAAGGGAGTATGATGCTTATGCATGATTGATGGCTCAAAGAAATAATTCATGATTTCTTTTACACTCTAATCTCACGTGAGTCATGTTCGGTGTGAGAAACAAGATGTATTGGTGAATCCATACAATTGTGCCACGAAAGATGCAATGATATGGGGATTATGTGTTTATGACTGCCCAAAATAGATGAGGATTAAGATTTACTTCAGGGAAGAAACCCAAGAACAAGGTCCATAAAGGTATATGTACTTTATGCAGATTTGGATACTCTAATCTAGGGGATTAATCCTAAGGAAGATGCCCAAGTTAGGAGTGTACTTATGAATGGGTTTTAATCCTGAGAAAGAAACCCCAAATCAAAATTAAATTAGAACTTGTTAAGAGAAATTAAGACTGGGGCTTACTCCTGAAAAGGAGGCCCAGTTAAAGGGACATAAAAAAATTAAGGGACTTGGGGCTTACTCTTGGAGCGGATGCCCATATTTGAGACTGGGGCATACTCCTGAAAAGGAGTCCCATGTTAAAATAGGACTTGGGGATTACTCCTAAAGAGTATGCCCATATTTGAGACTAGGGCTTACTCCTGAAAAAGAGTCCCAGGTTTAAAGAGGAATTGGGGCTTACTCCTAAGGAGGATGTCCATATTTGAGACTGAGGATTACTCCTGAAAAGGAATCCCATATTTGATATTGGGGCTTACTCCTGAAAAGGAAGCCCATATTTGAGATTAGGGCTTACTCCTAAAAAGGAAGCCCATATTACGGATTCTCTCATCTTAAAGGATACGGTTGAATAAATGAAATCTCAATATTTAGTGACATAAATATCTATAAATCACTAGATTTTTGCGAGATGTTCCACGGAGTCCATTTTAGATAAGAAACTAAAATCAAGAAATCATTCCATAAATGGATTTGAAGAGTGTCTTGAAGACTTAATCTTAAATTGGAAAAGTGGAATGGCATAAGAGGGGCGAAGTGGGGAGGAAAGGCACCCAAAAAGGTAGGGGTGCGCATGTCCTGGCAGGCGTACAGGTACTGCGTGGGCACGCAAGTCCGGGTCGCGCAGGTATACCTGCGCGACAGATGGGTACTTCTGTGATTTTCAATCCTTGAGTAATTCTTGGGCGAGACTTGGCTCAAACCCTTGGTATTATCCCTGGAGGAATTTTTCTAGAATTCACAAACAGAGCTCTGAACACCCAAGTGTTACTCAAGGATTGAAAATCGTGCATGTACCCATGTGTCGTGCAAGTACACCTGCGCGACCAGGACTTGCGCGCCCAGGTAGTACCTGCACGCCTGCCAGGACATGTGCGCCCCTACCTTCTTGGGTGCCTTTCCTGCCCACTTCACCCTCTTATGCCATTCCACTTCTCCAATTCAAAGATTTACTCTTCATGACACTCTTCAAATCCATTTATGGAATGATTTCTTGATTTTAATTCCTTATCTGAAAGGAACTCCGTGGAACATCTCTTAAAAATAAAGTGATTTATAGATCTTTATGTCACTAAAGATAGAGATTTCATTCATTCAACCTCTTCCTTTAGGATGATATAATCCATAATATGGGATTCCTTTTCAGGAGGAATCTCCAATCTCAAATATGGGCTTCCTTTTCAAGAGTAAGCCCCAATCTCAAATATGGGATTCCTTTTCAAGAGTATGCCCCAATCTCAAATATGGGCTTCCTATTCAGGAGTAAGCCCCTGTCTCAAATATGGAAATCCTCCTTTAGAGTAAGCCCCAACCATAATTCTCTTAACATGGGTCTCCTTTCCAGGAGTAATCCCCCGTCTCAAATATGGGCAGCCTCTTTAGGAGTAAGCCCCAACCATAATTATCTTAACATGGGCCTCCTTTTCAGGAGTAAGCCCCAGTCTCAAATATTGGAATCCTCCTTAGGAGTAATCCCCAAGTCCCTTACTTTTTCAAGTCCCTTATTCTGGGCCTCATACTCAGGATTAAACCCCAGTCTTAATTTCTCTTAACCAGTTCTAATTTATTATTTATTTGGGGTTTCTTTCTCAGGAGTAAAACCCAATCATTAGTCCACTCCTAACATGGGCATCTTCCTTAAGAGTAAGCCACAAGATTAGAGTATCCAAATATCTATAATGTACATATACATTTATGGACCCTATTCCTAGGTTTTTCCCCTGAATTAAATCATAATCCTCATCTATTTTGGGCAGTCATAAACACATAATCCCCACATCATTTCATCTTTCATGGCACAATTGTCTGGTTTCACAAATACCTCTTGTTTCTCACACCGAGTATGACTCACGTGAGCTCAGAGTGTAAAAGTAATCATGAATTTTTATTTAAACCATCAATAATGCATATGAATCATACTCTCTTATTCGAACTATGTGGGTTCTTATTCCTTTTCCAAAACAAAGGATACACAGGTAGCCCATCAATGGGTACGATCCCAATTCTTAAATAATCCATGTCCTCCTAAATGAAAAAAACTTCAAGTACCCCACTGAGTGGCTTTAAGACCAGCATGGTCATCATAATGACCAAGAGACTTTTATATATTTTAAGGTTACCATCAACTAAGATTCTATAACAAATATAGATGATTCTTCATCGATGAATAACCTCAAATACATATAAAAGATTCTGTGAATTTCTCACATATCAATCATTGATTGTTAGACTAAAGGAGAGCTCATTTTATACTTGGTAATGTAATAAGGATTCACGAACATAACATAAATCAATAAAGAGAGTCCCGGAGTAGACAATAAATCCCCTAAAAAAGCTGTGATGAGTCCGACCTCCCATCCTCTCGACCAATACAAATTCTTAAGCCTTATCAGTTCACAACTAATGAGTGCCTACCTTTGGAAAGTAGTTCCAAATGGATATGGAATCCTTGGATGTTTCCGGTTCTATGAAAAAACCCATTAGAAACTGATTGGAATGTTTGATCCTACAATCAATGAGGCCATCCCCAATTCTAGAGGAAAACAAAAAATGGTGAACCTGACGTGAATCTTTAACCAAGTTATAATAATGTTTTTCTTATATGTTAGGCCCCTATTTAAAACTCAATGAGAGGACCAACAAAAAAATCATTGACATATTTACTCATCCAAAAGATGTAGTGGTTGAATTTATCTTGATTATGTCTGTTACATCAAACATGCGCTCTTTTTCAAGATTTTCTGCATTCTATGAAATGGTTGCTGTCAAGTTCACACCTATGAATACCACTGCTATGAATACTACTGTTGCAAATGCCACTTCTGCTACTCGTGCTAGATCATCATCCGCTCTGAGTATGAAATCACCTTCTCAACATCTTCAACGCTGGGTATCAAATGCGCTGGTTACGGATTATTGTCAACATTGTACCATTCCAACTCTGGAGGCTGCTCGATAAGCCCTCCAAGTGTACAATTCAACCTGGTCTTCTAGACAATGACGACCAACGATCAAGAAATAGGTGGTTCTAACTACCGTCTCCAACTGTTTTGGGTCGTTATCCCTGGAACGCAACCACCATTATATCCCATTTTCTGGAGAGATGAATGAGCAGGTCCCTCGGGGCCATAATTCAAAGAAGAGGGAGTTCTTCCTGAGGGATCCTATCAACAATCATCGCCAGACTCGTGCAGAAATACGCCCTCAACATGATGAGTGTACCGACTCTAGGATTTCGGCTCAGGTTCCTCGAACTCGAGCATGAAAGACGAACTGCCAGAAGCGGAATCCGGTCCACAGTGAGCATGTTCTCATCTCGGCCATCTCCGGAGAAGTCCATCAACCTAACATGGTGGCATTCAACGAGCGGGAACATGCACCTGCCCATTTTAATTCTTCTATCCAGAAGACTCGTTCGGAATCAGCACATCAATCCCATCAGGAAATTCTGACGGAGTACTACAGGCAGGAACATACACCTGTTTATAAGTCATCAGCTTGTCAGTAGGCTCATCTGGCTACATATGATGGATCATGTCAACCACGTTCGGTGAAATTCAATCAGTAGGCACATACACCTTCTAGTATTCATCAATCCTATAAAGAGTCTTGCTTGGTAGCACACAGAGAAGTCAGTTAGAATGCTCTGGCGACAAAAAGGAGGCAGACTCAACTCTCTGCCCCCACACTTGAGTACTGTTAGGATTCACTGACAGGAAAAGGAGGACAGGATAAATCCCATACACCTACTCCAAGAACGGAATGGACGTATATCCCTGTTCTGGCAGCTGAAGTCACCAAGATTATTTTATCAATGGTGAAAGAGAAGAAGTAAATCCCTACTCATATTCTGGATGCTTTCCAGGATATTATAACAGCTTCAGCAACATCTCAGGGAAAGACACATAAATCTATCCCTACCAGTGGAGTGACACATCAACAGTTCACTCTGGAACAGACACACACATCTATTCCAATACAAGACGGTCGTGGGGCATACTCCCCCATATCATACTGACAACTACGTCAGGAACATACACCTGATTTGAGTGGAGATCGTCAGCCTAACCTGGCCATCTTTCCTGATCAGGCACATACACTAGCTCAGAGAAGCCACTTTGGTCAACAAGTGGTTTCCAAGGCAAGTAAGAAGGCATCTAAGAAGAGGACCCTCCTATCACAGTCATGAGATCAAGAGCTAATCTGTAACAAGTCCTTGCTCGATGCTGGTGTTCTTGAAGCCCTTAGATATATATCTATCGGAATTCAAGATTCTACTCTCTCATTTCCAAATAGTGGGAACATTAATTCCAAAGGTCTTCAACAAACACTTCCTCAGGAAGCCTTGCTTCATGAAAATTCAGTTGATCTCGATGTTTCATCTTCAAATGAGTGCCACATGACCCCTCTGTGTGGTCATAAGACCAAGGAGCAAGAGAACTCATCTTCTGCTATAACCCATCACGGTGGTCCTCCCCATGATGATGAATTTCGTTGTCAATGTCTTCTCTGTAGTAGTGATGCCCATTGCCTGGAAAATGATCTAGTGGACAATGTAGTGTAGAGAAAGACCTCTTATCTTGAGAAACAAGCAATTGAGAAACTAGTCATGTCTGATGCATCATCGCTAGCAGGTGAAATACTTTCTCAGTAGGAAGATAGCCCAGGGTGTAGGTCCTTCTCTGAACCACCCCTAAGTCATGCATCTTCTAGTTTGATCAGTGATTTCTCTACCAATCTTGTTGAATCCGATGAAGCAACAACGAAGGACCATCTATGGTCAAATCAGGTAGAAGAATCTTTATTTAATGATAAAGAGGAAATACTGAACATGAGAAAACAACTGGAAAAAGGTGAAGTGCCAGTTATGTTTTGGCCTCTGGCAGACTCTCAGTAAGACATTCCAGAGATGTTAACGGAATATGAGATTCATGATATTCCTCTCAACACATGGAAAACTCTTTGTTAGTTGAAAAAGCATGTATTTTCATATGATGAATATGAAAATCATCTTATGATAATATAAGGGTTACAACATTAGATTGATTTGGCATCTCTATCAGTCTCTCGATATCCGAAGGCTGAAAAGCAGTAGAGAGCCCTTTAGTGTTCATGCCTTGGCGCACTAAGAATATTGCGCCAGTTAATTGTCAATTCCCCATCTGGTATTCATGTTAGAGGATGGGGTGTTCATGGAGCAATACATTTTATGGTTCTCTCCAGTCAGCAAAGCCCACCAAAAATGGTCTCATGAAATGTTATTGCCCATGGCCGGCCACAATCAATGGGATTTGTTTGTAATCAAACGCTAGCCCAAGAACAAGCCTCAACTAGTTCCTCTCAAAATCAATAATACAGAGAACGAGTTGTTGAATTACTCCTGCATCAAAAAAATGAGAATATTTAATATTCCTCTCATATGGAGAAATCACATCATCAAGTGACAAAAGTGTCAGAAATCATCCAACGGTCTTTCAAACCGGGTGATAAAAGTGGATACAGGTTGATGCATCCAGCTAATTTCTGGAATAAGTCCCACAAGATCAGGAGAGCTTTTAAGAAAGTATCAGAACTATCATGTCAAGAGCCACCCCAGCATGCCAGACTGGGGATTCTTTTAAAACAACCCTCGGAATCAAAAAATAGGATTCGAGGAGTTGAGCGGGAACAATAGGTACAGCCCCAGTCCACTGGACTGGGGACTTTCTCAAATCATCAATCACCTCCTCAGAGAAAGTCGGTCTTTTCTCGATTGGGGAAGAAGCCCCAAGAGAAACGAAGAGCCAAATTATCAGGAGATTCTCTCCAAATTACAGTTCGTCAAGACGTTCATGAGGGATTGAATCATCAAAAGGCAATGTCTCCTCAAAGACAAGGAAGAATACAATATCAAAGAAATGCTGATAGAAGGAATTTGATGCGTTATGCATCAATCAATGTCATTAATGTCGTTGTTGCTAATCCACCAGATGGGGCTCACTCAGGGGACTCAGATGAAGAGGTTCATGCTCAGGAAGTTGTACGCACAGACACAAATGAAGAATGTGTGCGTACACGAAATCAAAGGATTACCCAGAATCTGGGCGTTCCTTCAAATAACCCACTTCCCCTTCTCAAAAAGGGATCAAGAAAGGAGAAGGGAATGAATCAGGTTACATATCCTTCCTCTGAAGAATGCCAATCACTCTCACTATAGCAAAGATTTGACCAACATGAGGATGAATGAAATAATTGAGGAGGTTGAACACAGAACAACTTCAAGGTAGAATTCCTCCTAAGCATTCTAGAGTCAGTCAGCCAAGGGATTTTGTTTCATTTACTAATTTGGATCAATAATATCCTCCTTTATCAGTACTCCCTCATAGGTCTAATCCTACGGGTCATGTGCAACAACAATTGGCAGTGCTGCCATCAGTTGCAGTACCAGCTGCCATACCTATCCAGACTCCAATCATTGCACCTTCTCAAGTCCAAGTTCAACCAGATGTTTCTCAAAAGTAAATAACTACCATTGAGTCATTAAAATCTCGGCTAGAGACTATGGAAGGGAAGTGTGCATAGGTTCAACCGGAAAAGAAATATTACCCTTAATGGGTTGATTCAATCTCTCCCCGATCAAATTTTGGGTATCCTGTATTCCCTATTTTCAATGGATCAGGCGACCCTGAACACCATTTGATGAATTATGTGTCTTTTTGCGATCCTATGATGGAATCTCTGAAGAAGCAAGATGCTGTGAAACTCAGATGTTTCGTGCGAACCTTACAAGGACCGACTTTTGTCTGGTAAATAAGCATGAAGTCCCTTCCAATTACCGGATGGGAAGATCCCCGTCAACGATTTCTTCTTCAATACATCTCAACATTTCCAAAGACAACAGTTTTTGATATTAAAAACTGTAAGCAAAGAGAAAATGAAAGAGTCTCAGATTTCATTGCTCGCTGGAAGGGATTAAAATATTCCCCGAGCTTAGCACTCCCTCAACAGGAACTGTTGCCAATATGTGTGGAAAATATGTGTGATGAATTACGCACACCACAGATCCCTGTGAAATACACAGGAGGGTTTTGATACCTTACTTCAATCATTCATCAAATTGAAGATTCTCTTATACAGACAAAGGCTAACTCTCGTGTAATTCCATTAGCTCCAGGAAGGAGAATGGGTAAAGCAGAAACTGCTATATTTATGCTTCAACAAGCACCTATACATGCTTCAACCTCAAAACCTTCATCTTTTAGAAGGTCTCCACCTCATGAGCACCGACAAAAAAGTTTGTTTCATCAAGACGATCAAAAAGATCAAAGATGAAAACAATTTGAGGATCTAAAGAGAAAAACATACTCTTTTCGAAATGAACACGTTCCTGGTTACATCATTTCATCTCTAGAGAATAATTTGGTTCAGCTTCCAAAGACCAAGAGGCCAAACAAGGAAGGAGTTGATGACCGTCCCAATTATTTCCCCTTTCATCAAATGTTGGGGCATCCCATCCAGGAGTGTTTTGTCTTCAAATAACGCCTGCAAAAGATGGTCGACTTGGCACAAGTCAAACTGAAAGGCTCTTCAGCCCAGGTAGATTATATCACTGCTAGAGTTCCAGAGGAGGAAGAGGTGTGCCAAGAAGTCAAAAGAAAAAATGGAAAAAAATATGACGATTAGATGGTCATAAATATGATCAACCGAACTCAAGCTATTTTGCTAACACAATTGAAGAAATAATTTTTACCTTCTGCCATGAATGCCACAACAAATTCCTCTTCAGAGGGAAAATCCTCAAAAGGGTTGCATAATTCCACGAAAGAGAAAGAACCAGAAGAATATGAGTATGTGTCAAAGCCTAAGTTGTCTTTGACTCTGGAGTACTTCATGCCATCTACATAAAATCAAAGGGCACCTCCCCACCAAACGGCATAGCCGAAATTGGCTAGTCAGCGATAATCCTCATCGGATGAAGAGTTGATTTTCGGTTCTGTTAATATGATTCAATTAACATATCCATATTCCCGTTGCAGTTTTGATTTTGATGAGCCCAAATTCGCTGTATGAAACAAAAGAATCAGATGAAGTTAAAGAGGCACAGGATACAGGGGAAGATGTGGATATTTTAGAAGCCACTATTCCAATTCTACCCCTGCTAGAACTGTGTATGCGGCAGAAACTCGTGGTAGAGCCCTTCAACGAGCTCAACAAGAACAAGAAAGTTCTTCCACCAATAGCAAATTCAGTCCTAGCACAATTATTTTGGAAGACCGGTTGAAGGTTCCATATTCTTCGTCTTATAAAGTAAATATACTTAATTGGTCTAATCTTCCAAAGCCAGGAGTATTACCAACTCCAATCTCGGTATAAGATGCATCAACTTCCAAAGAATCTGCTTCCAAGGTACCTGCTAAACCACATGTTCCTGTTGGGAAACATAGACCTTTGGATCTAAAGTATGATGTATTGAAATACTTGGCCCAAGTACCATCCATGTTCTCAATTCTGGATTCTTTGAATCTGTCAAAAGTTCTTTGGGAGGCACTCATCGAGGATTTGTCAAGTCCTCAGGAGTTTAAAACTAAAATTGCTGCTACTGAAGTCTATCACATAGAGAATAATCCTGCAGAATTACATGCAATAATATCTCATATTGATGAAGATGAAGATGATGTTGTGCATGTGAATATTAGACTTTTGTACTTATCTAGCAAGGTCAATGGCGTAGATGTCCGAAGAGCTTTCATTGACAATGGTTCAGGAGTCAACCTCATGCACATTCGTACACTTCATCGATTGGGCCTCACAGAATCTGATTTATCTCCTTGTACCATGATGTTACAAGGATATGATAAAAATGAACAAGAACCACTGGGCGAAGTTACACTCAGAACTCAGTTTGGAAATCTTTTGTCTAATTTATATTTCATGGTTATTTATCAAGACTTAGCCTTCAACATCCTGCTTAGAAGACCCTGACTACATCAACATGCGGCTATCCGTTCATCATACCATCAATGTCTCAAATATTGTTTCGATGGAGAAGTTGGGACATTGTATGGGGATAAGGCCCCATTCAAGACATGTGAGTCTCAATATATTGAGGTAGAATTCTATCACATGAAGGGAAGGAAGAAATCCACAACAAAGGAGATTACCAAAATTAATGCTCCATATGGTTTGTAAAAGATTCCAGTAAATCCATTTGCGCATATGAGTACAGATTATGTGTTTCCTATCAGTAAAATTGACAAGATATACGCAAATAAAAATACTCTTATGGAAAGATCCATAATGTCAATTTTGGCAATTGATCCAGACAACATGGGAGAAATTGGTGATCCTCCAAGCAGTGATGAAAGCCCAAATGGGGACGTCTTCATTTCATCTACTGAAATCCAAAAAGTATATACTTCACCAATTTGGACATAAGAAGTTATATCAACATTAGTGGTGAGAAATTATGTTGATTATCAATCCACCATCTCCTCTTTATTACCAATAGAAGACCATTCATCATCAATCGGGTCGGAAATGGAATCTTCTTCCTCAAGATGTGCAAATTTTGACATTTCTTCTGATCATGAAAATTCTACTTTATCATATAATATGCAAGTAGAAATGGAAGAAATAACAAATGAAGAAGAATAAGAGGATGATCTCAGAGATGCTCCTCCAACATTTGAGGAGGGTATCTCTACCACCGTGGATGAACTCAGATAAATAAATCTGCGTACAAAAGAAGATCCACGCCCCACTTTAATTAGTGTGTCCATGACTCTTGAAGAGCAAGAGATGTATATTTCCTTTCTAAATAAAAATAGAGATATATTGGCTTGGAACTATATAGAAATTCTCGGGCTTGATCCTGATGATGCTACTCATTATTTGGGTTTACGAGAAGAACATCGAGGATTTAAGAAAGTCGTGTGAAGAACACACCCAAATTATGCTTCCAAAATTGAATCTAAAGTGGATAATCTTTTCATATATAACTTCATTAGAGAAGTTAAATATCCCAAGTGGTTGGATAATATTGTCCCTGTAAAGAAAAAGAACAGACAAATTAGAGTTTGCATCGATTTTAGAGATCTTAATCGGCATTGTCCTAAGGATGATTTCCCAATTCCGATTACAGAACTTTTAATTGATGGAACAGCTGGCTATGAAGCACTTTCCGTCATGGATTGATATTCCGGATATAATAAAATCAGAATGGCCCAAGAATATGAGGAATCCACAGCCTTCAGATCCCCTCAGGGTGCGTTTTGCTACCGGGTAATGCCCCTTGGCTTAAAGAATTCGGGCGCTACATATCAGCATGACATGCATAGTATCCTCAAACCCTTTCTAGGGAAGTTTGTTGAATGCTATGTAGACGATTTGGTGGTTAAATCCAAACAATGTTCTAATCACTTGGCTGATTTTGAAGTCATATTCTTCAGGCTTTGACAACATAATTTGAAGATGAATCCCTTAAAATGTGCTTTTGGGGTAACCTCAGGAAAATTTATCGGCTTTGTTGTACGCCATCGTGGTATTGAAGTCGATCCTGAGAAGAGAAAGTCAATACATGGTATGTCACCTCCTTGAAATTTGAAATAATTAAGAGGACTTCATGGAAACTTAGCCTATATTCGGAGTTTCATCACCAATTTGGCAGGAAAAAGTTTACCCTTCACCATATTGATGAAGAATGGAGTCACTTATCAGTGGACTAAATAATGTTCAGAAGCATTCGATATTCTCAAGAAATACCTCTTGAGTCCATCGGTACTCATTCCACCTTTTGAATGAAGACCACTTATCCCTTATGTGACAGCCCTAGAGCATTCATTGGGTTCTTTTCTTGCTCAGAAGAATGATGCTGGGAATGAAAAAAAACTCTACTACCTCAATCAGACTATGCTTGAAGCAGAAACCCGGTATTCAAGTATTCATAAGTGCTTCCTGGCATTAATCCTTGCTGTTCATAAGATGAGACACTACCTGCAACATCACGGGGTCCAATTGGTATCTCGCAATAGCCCGCTCAAATTCATCTTTAGTCATCCAATGCTTACAGGACATCTAGTAAGGTGGGCAGTTATTTGGCAGCAATTTAATATTCAGTATGTGTCTCAAAAGGCAATAAAGGGACAAGCTCTGGCTGATTTCCTGGCTGAACACCCTTCAGTGGAAGAAAAATTTTCAGACATTGAACTCCCTGATGAGGAAATCTTCTATATTCAAGAAAGTACTCAGGCACGGGAAATGTATTTTGATGGTGCTTCCAGAAGTCCAATAGGGAGGAAAATGGAAAATCCTAAATTTAACGAAGTTGGTTTATGAATTGTGCTCATTTCTACAGAAAAGTTAGTGTTACCATAGTCCTTCTTATTATGGGAAGGTGGTACCAATAATGAATCAGAATACCGACCTCTCATCACAGGCTTGGAATTGGCGCTTCAAGCACAAGTGAATCACTTAAAGGTGAAAGGTGATTCAGACCTTTTAATCAAACAAGTCAATGGGGATTATTCCATCAGAAATGAAGAACTAACCCCTTTATATGATTACGTTAGAGAGTTAATGGTGGAATTCCCTATGGAATCAACATTTTTTATGTCCTGTGATCACAAAATGCTCAAGTTGATGCACTAGATAATATAGCCACACCTCTGGCAGATCCAAATCAGGACGAGACAACCATCAGTATTTCCCACCGTCGTGCAATTTCACCATATTTTCGAATTAGAACATAAGAAATTTAATGAAATTAGTCCCATTCCTGAACCGTATGGTCCTATTACAGGATGGATGTCACCTATCAGGGAATACCTTCAAAATGGAACACTTCCACCTGATAGAGCTGAGAAAGAACAAATCTGGTGACATGTGGTCAATTTTACACTTTATGATAGCCCAGATCACCTAGATAAAATTCTCTACAAACGTGGTTTTGATGGATTTCTCTTCAGATGCATTGATGGTGAAGAGACAATGGCTATCATGAAAGAAGTGCATGCAGGAGTCTGTGGTGCACACCAGTCTGGACATAGATTGTATGATCAGATTCGAAGGCTTTGATACTTTTGGCCCTCAATGATACAAGATTGTGTTGATTTCAAAAAGAATATTCATTCATACAAGTACATTCCAACTTCATACATCAACCTCCAGATTGCTTCATACAGCTAAATACACGTGACCATTTTCCACATGGGGAATGGATGTGGTGGGACCTTACCATTTAGCTATGACCAAGCAGTTTATGTATATTCTTACTGCTACTGATTTCTTTTCCAAATGGGCAGAGGCAATACATCTCAAGGAAGTAAGTTATAAGTGTATTGTTAGCTTCGTCAAGTCTAACATCATTACCAGATTTGGTGTCCCTCATACCATATTGACGGACAATGGCACCAACTTCTGTTCATCTAAGGTGAAGAAATTGTATTAAGAATACAACATCAAATCCAACCATTCATCTCAGTATCATGCAGTGGACAATGGTCAGATAGAATCATTCAACAAGACTCTATCAAATATACTGCAAAAGATGGTGGATAAAGATATGAAATCAGGGCCTGATGAACTCTTTCATGATTTATGGTATTATCGAACTACCACCCGCACTACAACTCGGTCAACTCCATATTCATTGGAATATGGAACAGAAGCAGTCTTGCCAATTGAAGTTCATATACCCTCTCTCAGAGTTTCCATTTGTGATCAATCATCTACAGATGAACAATCTAAAAAAAGATTTAATGAATTGGAATGGTTAGAGGAGAAAAGATTGTGCACTTTGCACCACTTGGAAGTCCATCAGAATCGAATAGAACGAGCTTTTAACAAAAAAAGTTCTTCTTCATTAATTCACTTAGGGAGAATTGGTATTAGTTCTTAGAACTCCAATGATACCAGGAAAGAACCCTCCCAATATTGAGACAAAATGGGATGGACCTTACTCAATATATAGGGTCTACTCCAATGGAGCTTATTCATTAATCTAGATGGATGGAGAACTCATCACTACACCAACCAATGCCATATTTTTGAGGACGTATTTTTTATAAACATAAAATATATCATTCATGGTCCGGTATGACCTTAAACTACACCACCATCCAACAAGACGTTAAACTTCATCATCAACGGTCCATGCATATGACCCTAAAATATTTGCACATACATCTAACATGATATTAAACTATGTCCCCTTCATCGTCCTTCCAATATGACATTAAACTATATAGAAACAGTCCATTCATATGACCTTAAACTATTCGCACTTTCGTCCAACATGACGCTAAACTGTATCGTCCCTTTTTCTTCCAACAAGATGTTAAACTGTGAAAACCTCCCTCACGTCCAGCATGACATTAAACAGCATCATCAATGGTCCATACATATGGACTTAAACTATTTTCGTTACATTCATCCAACATGATGTTAAACAATGAAAAAAGACCCTAATAATTCCAACATAATGTTAAATGGTATACTATTTTGTCTTGATAGCATGACATTAAACTGCACAGTCATATTTCTGTCCAACACGACGTTAAACTGTGTTGTCTCCATCGTCCTAACTATATGATGCTAAACTGTACAGAAAGTCCTTTGATATGACCTACATAATATTAAAATGTACTTTGTCCCTGTTACATGACACTAAACTGTGCAGCCCCAATAGTCCTCACTACAAGACTTTAAACTGGATAGTCCCTTTATATGTCCTACATGACATTAAACTGTGCATCGTTAAGGTTGTTGTTACCTCTTGTTTCTCACACCGAGTATGACTCAAATTTTCTTAGAGAACACCACAAACATAACATTCTCTCTGGGATACTAACCATGTGTAAGTCCCAACAACATCATTTTTTTGGTCGTTCTCCCCAAGAAAAACTTGATCATTAATTCATTTTTTATTTGAACTACATGGACTTTGATCCTTGTCTTCCAGGCTAGGTACGTAGGCAAACTCCAAAGATTCAAGCCCAAAACCAATCTCTTCATATCAGGTTCACCAATTTTTGTTTCCCTCAAGAATCAAGGATGACCTCATTGATTTAGGGTTCAAACATTCCAATCCGTTTCTAACGGGTTTGTTCATAGAACTGGAAACATCCAATGAATCCATATCAATTTGTACCTACTTTCCAAAGGTAGGTGCTCATTAGTTGTGAACTCATGAGGCTTAGGAATTTGCATTGGTCGAGAGGATGGGAGGTCGGACTCATCACACCTTTTTTAGGGGAATTATTGTATACTCCGAGACACTATTTATAGATTTCAGTTACGCTCAACAATCCTTATTACATTACCATGTATAAAATGATCTTTCTTTTAGTCTGACAATTAATGATTGATATGTAAGAAATTCAGAGAATCTTTTATATATATTCGAGGTTCTTCATCGATGACGAATCATATGTATTTGTTAGAGATTATTAGTTGATGGTATCCTTAAAATACATAAAAGTCTCTAGGTCAATATGATGACCATGCTGGTTTTAAAGCCACTCAGTGGAGCACTTGAAGTTTATTGTCATTCAAGAGGACATTGATTATTTTAGAATTGGGATCATACCCGTTGATGGGCTACCTACGTCTCATTTGTTTTGGAAAAGGAATCAGAACCCACGTATTTATAATAAGATAGTATGATGATTATGTATGATTGATGGATCGAAGAAAGAATTCATGATTACTTTTAAACTATGAGCTCACGTGAGTCATCCTCGGTGTGAGAAACAAGAGGTATTGGAGAAACCATACAGTTGTTCCATGAAAGATTCATTGATGTGGGGATTATGTGTTTATGATTACCCAAAATATAAGAGGATTAAGATTTACTTCAGGGAAGAAACCCAAGAATAGGGTCTATAAATGTATATGTAATTTATGGAGATTTGGATACTCTCATCTTGGGGATTACTCTTAAGGAAGATGCCCAAGTTAAGAGTGGACTTATTATTGGGTTTTACTCCTGATAAAGAAGCCACAAATCAAAAGTAAATTATAACTGGTTAAGAGAAATTAACACTGGGGATTACTCTTGAAAAGGAGGCCCAGTTTAAGGGACTTGAAAAATTATGGGACGTGGGGGTTACTCCTAAGGAGGATGCCCATATTTGAGACTGGGGCTTACTCCTGAAAAGGAGTCCCAACTTAAGAGAATTATGGTTGGGGCTTACTCCTATGGAGGATGCCCATATTGGAGACTAGGGATTACTCCTAAAAAGGATGCCCAGGTTAAGAGAATTACGGTTGGGGCTTACTCCTAAGGAGGATGCCCATATTTGAGACTAGTGCTTACTCTTGAAAAGGAAGCCCATATTTGAGATTGGGGATTACTCCTGAAAAGGAAGCCCATATTTGATATTGGTGCTTACTCCTGAAAAGGAAGCCCATATTTGTGATTGGGGCTTACTCCTGAAAAGAATGCCCATATTAAGGATTATCTCATCTTAAAGGATGAGGTTGAATGAATGAAATCACAATCTTTAGTGACATAAAGATCTATTAATCACTAGATTTTTTTAGAGATGTTCGATGGAGTTTCTTTCAGATAAGGATGTCAAATCAAGAAATCATGCCATAAATGAATTTGAAGAGCGTCTTCAAGACTGAATCTTGAATATGAGAAGTGGAATGGCATAAGAGGGGCGAAGTGGGTAGGAAGGGCACCCAAAAAGGTAGGGGTGCGCAAGTCCTGGAAGGCACGAAGGTACTACGTGGGCGTGCATGTCCTGGTCACACAAGTATACCTGCGCAAAAAATGGGTACATGCCTGATTTTCAGCCCTTGAGTAATACTTGGGAGAGACATGGCTCAAACCCTTGGTATTATCCCTAGAGGAATTTTTCCAGAATTCACAGACAGAGCTCTGAATTCCCAAGACTCTTCTTTAGGTCTTCCGAACTCTTAAAAGGAAATCCATTACCTAAAATGCAAGGTCTAAATAGTAGGAGTAAGTTCTAAGTGTTAGAATTCACAAACACTTGCGCACTTAAGTGTTTCAACCTTAAGGGAAATGAACTCACTTGTGTGTCGCCCTACTTCTTCATCAGAACGTGCACGCCATCTTCTGGAAAGCCTCTAGGGATAATACCAAGGGTTTGAGCCAAGTCTCACCTAAATATTACTAAAGGACTAAAAATCGCGCAAGTACCCATCTGTCGAACAGGTATACCTGCGTGACCAGGACTTGTGCACCCACGTAGTACCTAGGTGCCTGGTAGGACTTGTGTGCCTCTACCTATTTAGGTGTTTTCCTGCCCACTTCACTCCTCTTATGCCATTCTACTTCTCCTATTCAAGATTCAGTCTTCAAGACACTCTTCAAAGACATTTATGGCATGATTTCTTGATTGCACTTCCTTATCTGAAATGAAGTCCGTGGAACATCTCTCAAAAATAAAGTGATTTATATATATTTATGTCACTAAATATTGAGATTTCATTCATTCAACCTCATCCTTTAAGATGAGAGAATCCTTAATATGGGATTTCATTTTAGGAGTAAGCCCCAATCTCAAATATGGGCTTCCTTTTCCGGAGTAAGCCCCAATCTCAAATATGGGATTCCTTTTCAGGAGTAAGCCCCAATCTCAAATATTGGCTTTCTTTTCTGGAGTAAGCCCCAGTCTCAAATATGGGCATCCTCCTTAGGATTAAGACCCAACTCTAATTCTCTTAACCTGGGCCTCCTTTTCATGAGTAATCCCCAGTCTCAAATATGGGCATCCTCCTTAGGAGTAAGCCCCAACCATAATTCTCTTAACCTGGGCCTCCTTTTTAGGAGTAAGCCCCAGTCTCAAATATAGGCATCCTCCTTAGGAGTAAGCCCCAAGTCCCATAATTTTTCAAGTCCCTTAAACTGGGACTCCTTTTCTTGAGTAAGCCCCAGTCTTAATTTCTTTTAACCAGTTCTAATTTACTTTTTATTTTGGGCTTCTTTTTCAAGAGTAAAACCCAATCATAAGACCACTTCCAACTTTGGCATCTTCGTTAGGTGTAATCCCCAAGATTAGAGTATCCAAATATCTATAAATAACATGTACCTTTATGTGACATGTTCCTGGGATTCTTCCCTGAAGTAAATCTTAATCCTCATCTATTTCGGGCAGTCACAAACACATAAGCCCCACATCATTGCATCTTTTGTGGCACAATTGACTAGTTTCACCAATACCTCTTGTTTCTCACACCGAGTATGACTCACGTGAGCTTAGTGTGTAAAAGTAATCATGACTTCTTTCTTTGAGCCATCAATCATGCAGAAGGATCATACTCCCTTATTCGAACTACGTGGGTTCTGATTCTTTTTCCAAAACAAAGGATTCGTAGGTATCCCATCAACGAGTACGATCCCAATTCTGAAATAATCCATGTCCTCCTGAATGAAAATAAACATCAAGTGCCCCACTGAGTGGATTTAAAACTAGCATGGTGATCATAATGACCAAGATACTTTTATGTATTTTAAAGATACCATAAACTAAGAATCTCTAACAAGTACAGTTGATTCTTTATCGATGAAGAACCTCGAATACATATAAAAGTTTCTCTAAATTTCTTACATATCAATCATTGATTGTCAGACTAATGGAAAGCTCATTTATACTTGGTAATGTAATAAGGATTCACGAACATAACTTAAATCTATAAAGAGAGTTCCAGAGTAGACAATAATTCCCCTCAAAA
Organism: Viscum album; assembly: GCA_963277665.1. Taxonomy (NCBI): domain Eukaryota; kingdom Viridiplantae; phylum Streptophyta; class Magnoliopsida; order Santalales; family Viscaceae; genus Viscum; species Viscum album. The sequence continues at coordinate 368,432,346 of OY728130.1, read as the reverse complement.
TAGTGTGATGAGTCCGACCTCCCATCCTCTCGACCAATGAAAATTCCTAAGCCTCATCAGTTCACAACTAATTATCACCTACCATTGGAAAGTAGTTCCAAATGGATATGGAATCATTGGATGTTTCCGGTTCTATGAAATAACCCACTAGAAACCAATTGGAATGTTTGAACCTTCAATCAACGAGGTCATCCTAGATTCTAAAGGGAAACAATATATAAAACTAATTTTTTAGTTCTAGTAACGTGCTTTTCATTTTGAATTTAAATTCCTAAATGTATCTAGTTTTATTAAATCCGTGTTTTAAAAATAATGTTTTTTATTTAATGAGAATTATTTTAAGTCTTAAAATACTATTTCCGCTTCTATACGTTATCATCATCTGTTATTCTGGCAACTATAAGTTATTTGATTTATTCCTTATAAGGAATGGAAAATCAAACTTCTTATTTATTATTTATCAGTATTCATGTAATAAAATGTAAATAAGCATCACTTTCTCATTTTGGATTCTAATGTAAGATACAACCCAATATATCTTGGGATATTGTATAGGTACTCAAATCATGTTGGGGAACCCACATAACAATGTGGTATTAGATCTTAGTTGATTTTATGTTTGTCATTGTTAAATTTTAAAATTTCATGTTATTTTCTTTCAAATTATTTTATAGAGTCTTTTACTGCACATGAGCCTTAGACCAGTTTGTGAGGACTCAACAAGTGCATCAAAGAGACCTATGATCAAATCCAAGTGGAGACATATTTTAGGGATACTATATAAGTGATGTAGTATGTATGTTAGTAGGCACCGTAGTAGTATAGTTAAGTACAATGACAGCCTAACTATTCATCCATCTGGGCCTTTGGGCCACCGGTTTGGCCCTTGGGTCCTGTAAGGATTTCAATTTAGTTATCTATCAACGCCTTTGGGACCCCTCAAGGCCTTCATGCCTCTCCCTGGCATTCAGGCCACATGAAATAGGATGATGTAAAAGTCATATTACAATGGACAAGGCTCCATATGAAGATTCGGAGATATAACATTCACCAGAGTAGAGATAAATGAAATTGGAAGAATGAAAGGTTATTACACTTCCATCATATCCATGCCTATACAGATCTACAAAGTACAACTATCCTACCATCCCAATTAAGGTGGAGTGCTAATATCATAACATTTGCTGGGGATGATTTGTTCCAAGTTGTCTTGTCTAGGTGATTCCCTTAAGACCTACGAGTCATGTAATTGTCTATTAAAGCCAATGGGACTTGTAAGAGTTTCACATCACCCCTTGGATGTTTTATTTTAATAATTTAAGAAAATGAAGGCCATCAGGCCTTTCTAGCTAATGGATTTTGTCTATTGTATCATGCTTCATTGTTTTTTCAACTTGTATGTCTACTCTATTAGGCTATAATTTCATTATATTTATTATTGTTTGTTTCCTTATTGTTTTGTTATTTTATCATCATATTTTATCCTCAAATATTCTTCTTGGTAATTTATAACTATGTGTATCTATAATTTTGGTGTAGGAATATGTTTTGTGTGAGGTTTTCCTATGATTGAAAATTTGTTAGCTATACTTTCAAGACATGATCTTCTATATCTAGTGCATTCATTTTCACATTGATATGATATTTTGTTATCTCTATTTTATTACTCCTCTTCATTTATGAATATTTTTAGAATTTATTAATATGTAATCATTTTATTGTTTAGGCTTGGGTACTTTGTTGGTGTATTTCTCTTTTTTGTTATTTGGAAGAAAACCATGCAGGATTAAATGATGTTTGACCATATTTAGTGATTTTTTGGTTTTATTAGGAACCATGATTCATTAGTAATCCAGAAATAGGATGTATGGTATTTTTAAACTTGTCACATCATATGTTTCTATATGGATAACAACCTCTTCACTTGCATCTAAATTCTATCGTAGGATGTTCAGACTCCTTGAATGTGTGATTATAGTATCTCCTTTTTTTGAGGATACAAATTTCTTGATTCCTATTAGGAAGAAGTCTACTTGGGTGGGGATTCAAAATCCATATTTTATGGATCTTTCGGTGTTTTGCGTCGAGAGTCTCCAAGTAAGTGTTTTTAGGCATCATGTCTATGTTTTAAAGCTGGTTGTGATTAGTGCTTTAGTTCGCAAATGATTTTATGGGTTTAGGTGTAGAATTTTATCTTATGATTTCCCTTACTGCATTTTTCCATTTTATTCTTGTTTTTTATACTCTATTTTATTTCCATGTTTCATTATTTTTCAATATAAAACACTTCCTTTTTATTACATAACTTTACGTATCACATTACAAATAGAAGACTGTTTTGGTTCAGTGTCTTGGAAATTAGGTACCTAAAACATGAAAACATAAAAATATTCTTCTAATACACTTGTAATGATTCATAATAGGTTAAAACTAATATCAATTATTTTATCTCATAACCTAGGTACACACATCAAGGAGAGGGTGAGAATAAGGCCTGATAACGGAAAACAAGGGAAATAGATTACTTGTGATATCAATAAGAACGTGATGACGTGATGAAATTCATAAACAAGTGAGCAAATGAAAAAAAGACATATCATAATCATAAAATCATGAATCATACAATGATAATGTGGATAAACAATTAATTTATACATTCATAATCACATCACCAAGGTCCATCCCCAATGTATTATAAAAATTACCAAGGTTGTTCACCAAGGAATCGTAAAACTTTTCATCTCTAGAAATTAATTTCTTTACCCAATGCATTGGAGTGCTATCAATGTGAAAACTTAATATTTATTTATTTTCATGTTAAATAGGCTTTTCATAATAAAAAATTTCATAAATAACCCATAATGAATTAAAAAATTGGTTTCATATCAATATCAAGGAATTTTAAAAAATGCATAAAACATGATCATTAGGTCATTAATAACCCACGAATAATAAATGAGGGTTTTATTTATGTCAATTGTAGAATCAAATTAATCATATTTATGTATTGATGAACACCCTAGAAATTAAATGGTTTTTGGTATTCACATAATGAAAATAACATAATTTCTTTAGAAAAAGAGAGAGATTTTAAGACCAATGTTCTATAGCATGACAAGTATGAAATATAGTTTTATAAATTATTAAAAACGTGATTGGATAGGGGTAAAAAATTAATAAATGAATCATAATACAGTATTGGTATATCATAAAATCTAAATAGGAATGTTTTATGGAAATTTGGAAGGCAAACCACATAAAAGAGAACTTAAAAGGACAATAGATGTGGAGAATTCCCTTACGAAATATTGGCATCCCATCAATGTTACACAAAAAATTATAATATGAGGTTATTTAGAGAAATATATGTATAAAATAATTTTTAAATAAAATGGAATGTAATTTGGATCTGTAATGACAACTCCCAACATAATTAAATATAAATTAATTAGGTGTAATATTAAAGGAGTGTCTAAAAAGAGAAGGGTGGTAGATTTCCTTACCTTGATAACTATCTTATAAAACTCTTTTATCGGGACCTTGAGGGTATGATGACACTATTGGAGAACTATTTGGGAGGTAATAATATAATAAATTCATGGAGAAATATTTTTTAATGAATTGAAATGATGGAATTGGTGGGTATTTATAGTAAAAGAGAGGTGATATTTTATTAATTTTAATAGAAACCTCAGTAGATGTATTTGAAAAACCATGGGCTTGTCCATGGTATTTCTGCATGGTATTGGACACTTGGGACAACTAATATCATGTTTTAATACAAAAGTGTCAAACTATATCTTATCATACTAATTAAATCATTATAAAATCTTTATGATGTTATTAAACATATGAAACACCCAATACTATATTTTTACTATTCATCAAAAACTCATCTGTTCCCAGAAAATCCAAACAAAAAATCAACCTAACTATTTTTTTATTTGTATAGTTAGAAACTGAACTCCATTATATAAAAATTAATTTCATTTTATGTTAAATTAAATGAAGATATACTAATACTTAACTAATTTTTTTGGAAGAATGTATTTTCTAATACTATGATATAATTATATCAAATTACCATTTAATATGACTAAAATATATTTACACTTACACAGGTGAGGTTATAATTACATTGTTCAAATTACCATTCATAAGGTCCAAATTGCTATTCCAAAAGACCAAGTTACTATTCAATACAAAATTAAGTTGATCCTATTAGACTCTAAATATCTCCATGATCACCCTTATGTATGTCCATTTTTTAAAATTATTTCAAAGAGAAATGTATTTAACAATAAAATATTTTTTTACTATTCATAAAAATTACAATTCATCATAAAATATCCATCAAAAAAATAGAATTCATCAAATACTAATCATAAAACACTATTCATAAAAAATATTAAATCTTCTTTAAAAAATTATAAAAATTATCCCAAGATAAATTTTGACATTTAGAATTAAAAAATGATGTTTACTTAACCATAATAATTCTCTATGTATGTGAAATATCAAAAAAGGGAAATTTTTTCTTGTAAAATCAATTTATCAAATTTTTCTCAATTAAACATATATATTATTGAGAAATACTTCTCTTATATGTGTATATCCAATTATTTTTAAAATTAAAGAAATCCAAATTTACGCATGATGCAAAATTCTCTCATGAAATAATATGTAATTCTATGTGCTTCAATTTTAAGACATTAAAAACATTTTTGGGAGGAATGATATCCATAAACAAAAGAAATACGTTTTTTGGTTTGTCACATTCTTCATCCCTTAAAATAATTGTGTCCCCATAATTTTTTCTTACAAGAATTTATTTATGATTAGGAATCTTATAATTATAAATGTAATTTTATATCTTAAAAAATTATGATTATAAAAATGTTATTCTTTAACAACATTTAAATTTTCTATAACTTATTCATAATGATTCATAAAAATATTATAATTTACCAGACACATCTTCTAGGAGTGTCAAACCATGATTTAAACAAGGACCATTGTCATGTACTAGTTTACATTTGAGTCCAGATCAATTCAATTTTTGGGCTTTACCCCTAGATAAATTTGTACCAGAGCCACATCCACTTGTTCGTATCCAAACATGGATTTATTTGTTCAGAAACTAGTAACATAAAATTTCACAAGAAAAACATGGATGCTTTATTATATTTATGATTTTCTATATGGTACATCCTCATTTTTTCAAATACTAATTTCCACAGATAACTAAAATATCATTTGATGCCAATTATGACACCCAATGTTTTTATTACATAACATTACATGTCATTTTACAAAAAGAGGATCATTTAGGTTCAGTGTCGTAGAAATTATGTAGATAAAACATTAAACATTATTATAATATACTTATAAGGCTTCATCATATGTTCATAATAGGTCACTTACTACATCTCATAACATGGGACATACATCAAAGGAGAGGGTGAGTAGAGGTCCATGTAAGGGAAAATAAGTGTAATAGTGTACTTATGATATCAATAAAAACTTGATGAGATACATAAATACATGATCAATAGAAAAAAGTTCACATCATAATAATTATCACATTAATTCTAACATGAAAATATGAAAAAAAATTAATTTAGACATTCATATGAATATCACCAAGGTCTATCCCCAAGGTGTCCTAAAAATTACCAAGGTTGTTCACAAAGATCCCATAAAACATGTTATCTATATTGATTATTTTCATTACCCAATGAATTAGAGAACTATCAGGGGGAACCCTTAACATTTAATAATTTTCATGTGATCCACATATATCATAATCAAAATTTTCATTTATAACTAAAAGAGAATATAGGAATTGTGTTTCATATCAAAATCACACCATTTAAAAAAAGCATAAAAAGATGATCATTATGTCATCTATAACACATGAAAAGGGAATGAAGGTTTTTAATATGTCAATTCAAGAATAAAATAAATAATATTTATGACTACATTAATAAAACTTATAATTAAATGGGTTTGGATAATCACATAAATGATATAAGAAAATTTCACTAAAAATAGATAGAGATTTTTAGATGAAAATGTACACCATAACAGGTATGAAATATAGTTCTATAAAACATTAAAAAGAGATTTGAAAGGGGTAACCCCAATATAAGAGACTCAAAATATAGGGGTGGGAGCAAATAAATTGGAAATAATAACATGTTATGTAATTTTTTTAAAACATACGACGTAAAATAGAACATGAAAGGAAATGAGAAGTGGAGAATTCCCTTATAAAATATTTGTAGCATAACAATGTCACTTATATAGTGAGGGAATACATAGACATTGGGTGGAATTCTTGGGACCTTGAAATGTAACTACTAAAACACTATTATCGGGACCTTGAGGGCATACAGAGACATTGGGTGGACTTATTGGGAGTTAATACTATCTTAAAATAATATATAGTGATTTTAAGGAATATAAATGAAGGAATGGGTGGGTATTTAGAGTAAAAGGGATAAAATATTTTATTAATTTTAAAGGATAACTCATTAGTGGTATTTGAAAAACCATGGGAATTCCCATAGAATTTTTTCATGGTATTAGCCACATGGGACACCTCATATCATATATTAATTAATAAGTGACTACCGAAATCTTATATTAATCATCACATCATTCTGACATAGTTATGATGTCATTAATCATACCGACAACCAAAAACTATATATTTATTATTTATCAAAAATTCAACTATTTTAGAAAACATCAAAAAAAAGCCACCCTATATATTTTTTGATGTGTTGAATTAAAAATTGATCTCCATTTTACAAAAATTAATTTTATTTTAAATTTAATTAAATAAATAAAGTACTATTATTTAACAAATAATTTTTTAAAAATTAATTTTCTTTTACTATGATATAATTATATCACATTACCATTTCAGATGAATAAAATATATTTATACTTCCATAGGTGATCATACTATTACATTGGTCATATTGACATTCATAAAGGTAAAATTATTAGTCCAAAGGGTCAAGTTACTATTTGCCAAAAAATTATATTGATCTTATTAGACTCTAATTATTTCCCTAATCACAACTTTGTAAGTTTTTTTCGAAACCCATTTTATAGAAAAAGTTATTTAATAATATAATATTTTATTACTATTCATAAAAAAAATACAATTCATCAAGCACTATTCATTAAAAAAGTTGAAACTTATTAGAAAACATCAATAACTTTTCCCTTGATTAATTTTGACATTTGTAATTCAAAATTGATGTTAATTTAAACATAATAATTCTCTAATTATGAGAAATATCATAAAATTAAAATTTTTAATTGCAAAATCAATTTACCAAATTTTTCTAAATTAAAAATTTATCTTATTATAAAAAATTTCTTAAATGTGGGTATCTGATTATTGTTTCAATGGGTGGGGGAGAAGCCTCATTATTTTTAAATCAGAGCAATGACCTCTTTTAATTGGGTAGAGGGAGACCCATTACATAGCACGAAGGCCCTATGGGCATTTATCCCATTACATGGCCTGTAGGCCCAAATATTTTTCTCGAATCCCATTCTGTGAATACTACTGCTACATTACCCAATGGCTACAGTACCATACAGCACCCAGCCACAGTGGCCTATGCCGCTACAGTGACCGTTATTTCTACAGTGCCGATGCTTCTATAGTACACAGTAGTACTGCTACAATACCTGTGCATATTGGGTTTTGAACTGCCATTTTTCATGTAGGATTATAGTTGTATTAATCCAAATTTATGCGTGATTTATAAAATTCTCCTTTAATAAAATTTAATTCTTTGTTCTTTATTTGTAAAATATAATAAAATGTTGTTGGGAGGAAAGATATCCATAATCAAAAGAGGTACACTTTTTATTTCATTACTGTCAATTGCTGAGATGTGTTGTTTCTTGGATACTTCATTTGAGGATGGACATAACTCTTTTTATTTGTGTTCTACAAGAATAGATGAGTTGTTTCATGGAACTCTAATGGAATATAATTTTATGGACCTATCTTCCTCCTTGGCATCATCTTAGATAGTGACTCCCATAAGTGCTGGAATGTGCTCCGTTTATGTTTACAGTAGTTTAGTCTGACCCTGTTTTGCAGTTTTTTATATATATTTCAATTAGAGTTCCATGTGTCACTGTGATATATTTTTGGAGACAGATTGGTGTTATTCCATATAGTGGTTTCTTTTTTAGTATGTTATGCCAATATTAATTGTGTTAGGTCTAAGAACATCACCAATTTTATATGAAAATTGTGGAGATTAGTGATTTTTATTTCCTTATAAATTTTCTATATTTAATTTATTGACGCCATTATAATTTCATCTTAATAAGTGCATTTTATAATTATTTTACTATGTTTATTTTAATGATACTGTTGAATATTCATATTGTGCACCACCCATTTAATAGATATCGTCCAACTATTTTGTTGGGTTTCCTTGCCGCTGGAATATGTTTTTGGAATGGGCTTTGTGGAAGCTCTCCCTTGGTTGTTCAACTAATGGGTCACAACATGTTTTGGGGTTTCATCACCAATGAAGCCATATTTTTATTTTGATGGTAGACATACGTAGTTTTGGCTCCCTAATCATCGCAGGTTCTTCACTCTCACGATTCGATGAAGTATTTGGAAATTGGGAATCCCTATTCAATTTGGTGCAATCTTCATCAGGTGTCTCCCTAAGATGGTGTTTTAGATACATCTATGGTAGCTTCTCCTGCTAACTATGGCATCCAAGAGTTCATCTGTTCTTTTCTAGTTGAGATCCAAATGGAATGATGTCATTCATGCGATCTTGATCTATTTCTGGGTGAGATAGACCCCTCATGTGAAATATTTAGGCGAGTATTCAATATACAGTTCATATCCAATGCAGATCCAGCTGGATCAAGACATTCATTCTCAATTCCTGACCCCATGGGCAATAGCCATCTTTTTATGTTAATCTTGGGAGATTTCTACCTTAGAAGGTTATTAGTGTTTGTGTTCTCTGCGTGTGTTCCTTATGCACGGATGATCATAAAATAACTGAGGAGTCCTTATTTCTGCTATGTAAAAATTTCTATATTTGATATGGTTGTGCATGATTCACAATATATATCTAGCACCATGTCGGTATGTTCAAACTCCAACACAATGTGGACATGTTTCAATATATAGTGGAATGAAAACTATCGGTTGGGAGAATGTTTTGATGTCTATAAATTACATCAAGGGAGATCATTTAGCATTGGAAATCAATATTCATGATGTGTGCATGTGTAAGTTTCAGGTCCAATGCATGATTAACCCCATATAGTTGTAATATTTTAGGATTTTTAAGTGTTCCTTTAATTTTTTTCCATATTTTATTTGTTTTATTCTTGTCATATTATTTATCTTTATTCATCAGATCATCTATTATAATTGTTTTCTTTTAAGCATAATAAAACACACGATTCAGTTGCTGGTTTTTTCGTGCATGTAAGGCCAAAATGGTACTAAGCATGTTAAATTATTTGTTTCCCTTTTAAAAAATTTATTTTATGAATTTATACATCCTGTAATCACTGACAGAATATGCTTCTTCTTAGTTTTGTTTAAATATTACCAATTTATTGATTTTTTTCCTTTTAATTTATTTGTTTGTTTTGAAGTCACTTGGGAATTTGTTTTCATTGGTTATATTGATATTAATACCTTAATTGATGGTTTATATATAGTTTATTCAATGGCTAAAACATTATTTTCAATTTTGGAAATGTGCATGTCATTATTTAATTTTATTTCTCACTGTATCTAGTTTTATTGAATTAGTTTTGTAAAGAGTATATTTTTTATTTAATGAGAGAAATGCAATTCTTGAAATCATGTATTAGTCTCTATCCACTACCAGCATGTGTGATATTCACAACTAGATTTTATTTGATTTATTCCTTATATGTAAATCCCGCACGAAGTTATGTTTTTGGATTATTAGATTTCTTATACGAAATTTTAAATAAAAATTATCTTCACATTTCATATTTTCTTGAACCCAAACACCAAATATATCATGAGAAATTTCATAGTCACTCTTCTGGTGTTGGGAAACCTTTCATGACATCCCTAAACACATTGTATTGTATTATTATATTTCTTTTTTACAGTTAAAGTCTAATGTATATATATTTTTAGAATTATTTGTTATAGAACCAAAGGATCTCCCTCAAATATAAAAGGAAATGTATTTTTTGTAAAAAAAATTAAAAAAGATAATATTGGGAGTGTTCATCTTAGTTTTTTTTTTTTAATTATACTCTTTCATATTATTATAGAGATGTTGTTTCTGAAGACAAACTCGTGGAGCCATCTCTTTCAGGATATGATATTCAGATTCATCACCACTGATGTATAAGCCGATACCTATGAAACGTAAATATTGACACCTCTACTGATCCAGTAGTTGATCTAATGTAGTTACTATAATGATGAAAACAGATTTATGAGGCCACCCATTTTCATGATGATCTCGGCCTAGTCGATTGGATAAGATGACCTAACTAGATTCAATCCACGGTGGAGAAGGATACTAGCTTCTCAATTGTCATTCTAGATCCCTTGGTCATAAATTCATTACGTTTCCGAGGTACCCCATTTCACCAAGGTAACTGATGACTTCGACATTGAAGAACAAGATGAGCCACACCCCACGAAGAAAAAACTGAATCCAATGTTGATATATATATATTTGTGTGTGTGTGTGTTAATAATAGTATATGATATTATATTTTACTAAAAAACGATTTTAGTTATGATTAAAAAATTATTTATTAATATTAAAATTAAAATTAAAATTTCTTTTTAAAAAAAATTTACCATATTATCAATTATCAAATTGAATTACTTGAACTAATGATTTTTTCAATTGAAATTAATTAGAAAACTTTTAATTGAGCTAACATAAAATATTAAATTTCAATTAACTAACTAATTAATATATATATTTAGCAATGTAATAATATTTTTATTACAAAATTACTAACTACTAGAAAAATAATATATTTTCTATAAATTCAATAAAAGATATATTATTTATAGTACAATAACATATTAATAATATATTATATAATTATTTTTTTCGAATATTTTCCTTATTAAATTATAATTTTAATAATATTTGAAAATATTAATATAATAATATTTTAATATACATTACCGTATGAGTTTAAATTGAATGATATATATAAGGTTGGTAAAACAGCATGTGTGACACACACTCTACAAAAATGTTTGCAAAAATGTTAAATTTTTAACCAACAATTTTTGTGTCGTATAAATTAGTTTTGATTTTTTATATTTATAACATTCTTTTACATTTTAGTCATTTTTATATGGTTAATCCATGATTTATATTTCATTAATATTTTATTTTATTTTTTATAGGCTTTTGAAGTCACCTACACGAAATGTAATTATAATTAAATTAGATAATTATAAATGCCTATAAATTATAAATTTTAGCTACAATAAAAATGAAATATGAATCATTGATTAAAATTTTTAGGAAAAATTGAATATAAAAAGAACCCTATAAAAAATTGTTGAAAAAATATTTCAATGATATAAATATTATTACTTCAAAATATAACATTTGAACTTATAAATATATTTTGGTATCAAACCTTTTTTGTTTCAATAAAAATCATTTGTTATTTATTTTTTTTCAAATTCCTCTTATTTTTAATTAATTTCTTTTAGTACAATTAATGATTAATTTTTCATTTAAATTTAGTTAATGCTATAATTTGTGTTCATAAATCATTTGAAGAGTGAATGTTCTGGTTTTAATCAAAAATGTTTGTGTAATAAAAATTATTTTTGGTTTTCTATATTAGTAAAATTATATTTATTTTTAACTAATTTAATTTGTTTCATAAAGGTTTTAATTTTCATGTAGATTGTACTTATTTATTATATTTTATAGGATTCAATATTCACCTACGTGAAACATAATAATGTTTCATGTAGATGACTATGAAATACTATAAATTATAAAGTATTAAAATGAAATAAAATGAATTTGAAACATTAACTATGTATATAAACAATAATTGAAAATAAAAATATGTTCAAAAAAATGGTTATGAATAATAACTACAATGCAAAAAAAAATATTACTATTTCCAAACAGAATATGTACTTATAAATTCTTTTTATAGAAAACATTTTTTGTGTAAATTAAATATTTTTATAATTATTCAATTTAAATTCCATTTACATTCTAGTATTTTTTATTTCCATATTCAATGTTTTCAATTTTGTAAAGATTTTATCTCTATAATATTTTATGTGAAATGGGTTTTTGAACTGTATATTTTTTAATCAATGTATTATCTATCATGTAACTTATTTTTGTTTTTCTATATTTACAATTTTTTTAATCTTATACTCTTTATTATATATTTAATCGACATTTTATGTTTCATTTACATTGGTTAGTCGAAGATTGTTTTTTTTTGTTTCAACAGTTAATCACACATTATAGAATTTTAAAATACTAAAACTACATTTTTGTTCATCTTGGGATGTCTGCTCGCACAGGTGAAAAATATTTTCAACAAAGCTCTGATATGATTTCATATCAATTGGAGAATATATTTTTTTGGTTTTAATAGTCAAAAATAGGGTTTAGAATTTTAAATTACTAAAACTACAATTTTTTCTTCTCTGATAAACAACACATTAGTTTGATTTGGTGTCAGTCCCTAAAATTCAAAATCCAATATATGGATGTTCCTTCTATATATTCACAGCAATCCAAGATTTTATAGTTGGCTGAAATTATCGAACACATATTTTTAAAGAACATTATTTACTAAGAACTCTTTATTAAGTTAGTTTGAGTACATTGCGCGTCATATTGAAACGTCGTCTACTCGCACACATGAAATATAATTCTAAGATAACTATTATAAGATTTTATATCAATTAGTGATAGTATTATTTTTTTTAACTATCAAATGTATGATTTAATGTTTTAAATTACTAAAATATATTTTTCGGTCATCATGGGGAAACAAAACCTAGGTTTGAAGCTCCGTAGATTCTGAAAATTCAAAAATCATTCTATGGTTGTTTTCATGTTATTTCATAGTAATCCGAGCTCATGTGATATCACATTGTGGTGCACATTTTTTTACTATCATTTTCAAATATTTAAATATTTACTCTATTTGATCACATTGCACATTGGATTGGCACACCATGTACTCTAACATGTCAAAAATAATTCAAAGATATCTATCATAATATTTCACATAAATTGGAGATTGTGTTATCTTGTTTGGGAAGTAAACAAATTTAGCATTTTAAGATATTAAAAAATTGTTTCTGGTCATCTCACAAAAATACACCTTAGTGTTATACGTCTTCAGTTCCTAAATATAAAAAATCAATCTACCGTTTTTTTCTTGTGATTTCATAGAAACATGAGCTTATTTGGCCGAATTTCACTCTATAGAGCACATTTTTAAATAACTTTATTTTCTATGAACATTTAATCTAGTCTATTTGAGCACATCACACATCTAATTTACACATTTCTTACTCTCACAAGTTACAAATAATTCCTAGATAGATTTTATAATATTTTACATCAATTACTGATAGTTTCAGAAAAAATTAAATTGAAAATTTATGTTTAATCATTTTAAATTACTCAAAATATGTTTTCTATCATCTTTGGAAAATGAAAATTCAGTTTGAAACATAATAAATTAATAAAATTCAAAAATATATATGCATTTTTTATCCCACAGAATCATAGAAATCTCAGTTAATTTGGCATTCTTTATCTTTGTGGTGCATGTTCTTAAAGGCCGTTATTTTCTACGAACAACTAATTTAGTTCATTCAATTACATATGACATTGAATATAGGCACTGTATACTCGCACATGAAAAAAATAATTATTATATATTTTACCTATTATTCCAGCACAATTGGAGATTTTTTCGGTGGGTTTGAAAGTCAAACATACATTTTAACATTTTAAATTACTGAAATTGAGACTTGGATCATCTCAAGAAAACGATATGTTAGTTTGACATGCATTCAATTACTAAAATTAAAAAATAAATATATGATTGTTTTCCTCTAATTAAAAATCAATTTGAGCTCATTCGACTTTCTTTCACTCGATGGCGCACGTTTTAAGGATCCTTATTTTCTAAGAACTCCTTATTTATTCTGTATGAGAACATCACACGTCATATTGATGCATCATCATCTCAAACATTTCATGAATAATTACTTGTTAGTTTTCATGTTATTTTACATCAATTGGAGATATTTTTGTATTGTTTTAATAGTTAATCACACGTTTTAGTATTTTAAAGTCTGGAAACTATGTTTTTGGTCATATCAGGTAAAAAACCTCAGTTTGATGCAATGTTAAATAAAAAATAAAAACTAATTCTAAAGGTTTTTATCCTATGATTTCACAAAAAATGATCTTTTTATAATAACTTTCACTAAATGGTGGACGTTCTTAAGATTCATTATTTTCTAAGAACAGCTAATTTATCCTGTTTGAGCACATCACATGTCGTATTAACACCCAGTCTACTCTCAATTGTCAAAAATATTTATAATATAGATTTCATATGATTTCACATGAATTTTGGATCATTTTAGATGGATTCAATTGAAAAACACATGTTTTAGAATTTTAAATTACTGAAATTCCATTTTCTATCATCTCTGGAAAATGAAAAATCGGTTAGATGCACTATTAGTTTGAAAAATTTAAAAATAAATCTATACTTTTTGACTGATTTTTTGACTATATTCTAAGATAATTTTTCCATCTTACACTATAAGGCCCAAATTTTTAATGTCCCTCATTATCGAGCAATAATATTTTTGTGCCATTGTGATTATATTTTATCAACATTTATTATGATTAATTTTTTATTATCTATTATTTTTTTATCTATTTAGTTAATTTTTCAAAATTCTTTTATATTATTGTTTGTAGTTTTTAATTCATAGGCTTTGAAAGAAACCTACATACAATTTTTTACCTTTCATGTAGGTGAATTTTTAATCCTATAAAATATAAAATCTATGTTAAATCTAAATGAAAATTAAAACAAAGATCAATCTTATAATAAATAGATGAAAATAATAAAATCCTAAATATAATAAACCAAAATGATTTCTATGACACAAAATTTATTTATTAAAACCATAACATTCACCCATAAAAAAATTATGCGCATAGAATATAATATAAAAAAATAACTGCTATTTTAAACAATAACTCTACAAATAAAAATTAATTAAAAATAAATGGATAAATTAATGAATAATAAATAATAATTTTATTTTATTTAAAAAATGTTTTATGTAGTGAAATTTTTAAGTAAAAATATTATATTTTTAAAAAAATGATATTTTGTATAATTTAAATTATGTTTCATCAACTTAATTTTTAAAATTATTTTAATTTTCAATTACTGTTTAAATTTTTACTCAATATTAAAAATTTTATTTATATTGTTTTTATAATTAATAATTTATATGCTTTCAAAGATAACTACTTGAAACATTTTTATGTTTCATGTAAGTGACATTCAAATCAAATAACATATAAACTATAAGTAAATCTAAATGAAACATAAAACAAGGATTAAACATATAATAACAAATAAAATGTAAAATAATGTCATAAATATAATAAATAAAAACTAATTTTCATGACACGATATTTTTTGATTAAATATAAAACCTTTAATAAACATTCATTTAGCATGTATTTATCACTTTTAGTTGTACCAAACACACACACAAACACACACACACATATATATATATATATATATTAATATATCATTCAACTAATTAATATGTTAATGCAAATTAAAATATTATTATGTTAATCTATTAATATATTATTATCATTGTAATTTAATGCTGAAAACAATTGAAAAAAAATAACTGAATAATATATTATTAATATGTAATTGTTTTATAATGAATATATTAATTATTGAATTTATTGAAAATATATTATTTTTTAATTAATATATAATTTTCTAATAAATATATTATTGAATTGGAAAATATATATTAATTAGTTACTTAATAGTAAGTTCATATTTTATGTTATCTAAAATATCAGTTTTTAAATTATGTTTAATTGATAATCACAATAGTTTAAATAATTAATTTGGATAATTGATAATTTATAAAATATTTTTAAAAAAAATAATAATTAAATTCAATATAAAATTTATTTTAAATATTAATTACATTTTCTATTTATATGTAACTTCTGTTTCTACTCATATATATTTACCTATAATAATATTAACATATATATAAATATATATTAATAATAATATTAACATATATTACAATAGATAGATTAACATATAGTATAACGCTAATAATAATATGTACTAAAATTTTGTTAAAACATTTCATTTTGAAAATTAAATTTATTTATAATATTTCTTATGATATATTATATGTATAAAAATACTAAAAATATGTTATTATATATACAACTTATTAAAAAATATAATAATATATATTCATATATATTATAAATAAATATATATTAATATTTACAAATATAAATAAATTATGATAAATTTCTCTTACAAAAATAATAACTTCAACGTGGGTGATTTGTGGTAGAACACCTTATTCAAAATAGTTCACAAGAAGACACATTATCAAAAACAACCTTCTAAAATCCTATTTTTATGAAGACACTGGAATATTAGGTTCCATGTTCAAATTTATAGAAGTGAGGGTGATTCTTAAAAATATTCATAACTTCACTCAACATCTTATGGAAACCCACCCCCACCACCACAGTAGTCTATGAAATTGCTTTCCCACAGCATTATATAGGGAATTTTTTATTTTTTCGTATATCAAAAAATATTCCAAAATGATTGGCCTGCCTGTGAAGATATAATAGTGAGGTAAAAAAATATTCCAAAATATAGAAATAAATGGACACACGATATGACATAGAAAATCCAAAATGAATGGGGTAAATATTACATGGGTGAATATAAGGATACTTATGGGTTAAAGACGGTACACACTCCATCATTATTATAAAGAGAAAAACCTCATAAACAAATATATATAATATCGAGGAAACCCCCTAACAAAACACCAAATATACTATTAGGTGATGTTGATGGTGATGAGATGTCGAAACCTTCAGCGAAAATACCTTTTTAAAGGCTTCCCCCAACACAATTCTTATCCCACTGAGTTGTTGGAATATTTTCCCCCCAACCTCATGCCTACCTCAACCCTCCCCCTTTGGAAAAGAGGTAGAAGCACAAACCTTGTATACAATATTCTACATACTCATCTGAGATTGATTGAGAACCAATCACATCTCTACGCATCCTTTCTATCTTCGAGACATGTTGTACACATCTCTGTAAGGATACATAAAGAATAAAACAATATGAAATTATCATTGTCAATCATCATCACCATGAAATTTTTTAAACAATCTTTAGTGTTAATTTTAATGTATATCAACACTTTCTTCCTCCATAAAATATCTAAAAAAGTGATATTATACACTAATGTGATTCATCCTAAAAAGAGAGTATGGATTCCTTGAAATTAGAATGGAACTATAAATATCACAAAATAATAGAAATTACTTCTATCTAGGCACATGATCCCTTAATTACATTCTCATACAAATCGACTCTTTAAAAGATTGTGTAGATGCAATTGACTCTACCCTTGTCATTAATAAAGCCACAAATGACTTAAACTTTTGAAATCTAGCTCATAGCTGCACCTAAAAGACTAAACAGATAAAGAGTAGTGGATTTACTCTTATTAAAATCAGCTAAAAATATTAATAAACATATCCTATGATAGTGAAATCTTCTCCTCTATATCATAATGAAGACATTGAGGTAACATTGATGGATCTTAGAATCCTCTTCATTGTGTTCCAATGCTCTGTCCTGAATTCACTATGTACTGACTAACTGATCCCACTACATATGTAATGAATGGTCAATATTAAACCATAAAGAACATTATAATCCCCACTTCTAATGAATATAGTACTCAAGACATCTTCATCCTCCCTACATCAATTCTAGGACTCATTATAGAGGATATCATGAAATTATTAAGAAGTGGGGTAGATACTGGATTAAAGCTTTTCATTTTGAAGTGTTTCAAGTATTTCGATATGTAATTATTATATGATAACCAAATAATCCCATTATTTTTGTCTCAATAAATATTCATCCCAAGAATATTGTATGCTGGTCCCATATCCTTCATATCTAACTCCTATGTCAACTGTGAATTCATCTCTAAGAAATGATTGTTGTTGGGGACTACAACCAAAATTTTATCCAAATGAAACAGACAAAGGATAAAATAATTACCATCCAAACCCATAAATTATGCACAAGTATATGAATGAAGTCGGTCGAATCTAAGGAACATACTATAAGAATCAAATATCTTGTTCTAAATCTAGGAAACCTGCTTTAGACCATACAAATATTTTCTCGAACTGCAAATCAAATTCTATTTTACTTATATTATAAATCCTTCTAGATGGATCAAATATATTTCTTCATCATGATCACCAGGGATAAAATAATTCTTCACATTCAGCTAATCTATATGTAAAAAATATGTAGAACACATCATCAGAACTATCTAAACATTCCAATGTCTAACCATAGGAGATAATATTTCATTTAAATTAGTACCTTCCTTTTGAGAATATACTTTAATCACTAGTCATGAATGATATCTTTATAGTTGGTCCTTTGTATCCTGGTTGATCTTAATGATCCATTTGTGTCCAATATTCATCCTTTTATAAGGTTATATAACAAGATCTCAGGTCTAGTTTATGTGTAGGGATTCAAGATCCTCCTACAACATTGCCATCATTGGGGATACATCTAGACTCTAGGCCACCAAAAAAAGAAGATGGATCTCTATCATCAATAAATATGATAAATTAAATGTTTCTCTCAGTGACATAGTCTTAGTGAAATATAGATTCTTTTTTTACCAAGTTGACCTTCGTGGTTCAAAATCAATGGGTACTAGATAATCATGCTTCAAGAATGACTCAAAGGAAACTAGATATTTGATGGATTTAAATCTACTTATATTTTTTTAGTTTCCATATTCTCTTGTATCATTTATTGATCAATTATCATTTACACCTTGTCTTTTGCAAAAATTATATCTTTGTTGATGATAAATTTGTGGTTATTTTTGCCCCAAAAATTATACCCCTCACACCATCAGCATACCATAATAAAATACATTTCTTAAATCTTAAAACCAACATCGATCATTCCTAGTCATTAAAAATTTTACATATAGTACTTCTAAAAGTACACAACTAAGAATAGTCAATGGTTTTACCTTTCCATGGCTCTATCTATATCTTTAGATCAATCTCCATTGATAGAGATCCATTGATCACATATCAAGTAGTATTCACTATATCTTCTAATAATGTTTTTAAAATTCCAAAAGTTTACAACATATCCCTTTTTATAGTTAGTATGTTTCTACTAATCATCTTTATCACTCGATTCTTATGAGGAGTGTATGCCATAGTGAACTGTCTCATGATGCCTTCCTCTAGACAGAAGGTATCAAACTCCTCACTTCTATATTCATCACCATTTTCAGTCCTTGGACAATTGATCTTATTTACATATTCAATTTCCTTCTACACATTGAATGTTTTTAATAAATCAAAAATATATACATTCCTCCTGATTGTGTATACCCCGCATATCTAGGAATAATCAACAAGGATGGATACAAACTGCCATGATCTTACTAGATATATAATTGGTGCCTTCCAAAAATCGGAATGGGTCAAATTTAATGTCTATTTGCATCTCATTTTTGAAGTCTAGAACTTCAACATATATTCTTCTGGAAAACAAAATTCTCATAAAATTGTAATGATACCTCTATAATCCTAGGAGAAAACTAATCATATTTAAGGAAATTTAGGCCTCAGTCTGACATATGGCCAATCATCCATTGCACTACTCATATTCTCATTTTTTACAATGAAAAATTATTCCATTTGAATTCTTTTACCTCGAATTTTGATGTTATCTAGACTTTCTCTAAGTCCATAACCTCCTCTATTTCACAATATTTTATTTAATAATTTTAATAATTTTTTTATATAAATGATCAACCTAAGTAACAATCATAGAGCATACATAAATTTATGAGAATTATTATTACCTGAGAACATGAACAATAGTAAGCCAAAACCTTCCTCTGATACTAGTTTTTGGAGTCAACATGACTATCCAATCAATTTATTAATAATAGAGAGATAAAAATAAAGCGAATAATACAGAAATAAATGGACACTAGATTTAATTTCAAAAATTCCAAAATATTAAAGGGGTAAAACCCCATTGGGGAATAGAAGGATCACTATAGATAATAGTGGATAAAAAATCCCTCAATATTACAATAATAAAACCCTTATAAATATCTCTCTGGAATATTATTTAAACCACCTCAAAAAATAATACATATACTTATAAGTGTAGCTAATGGTTATGAGATGATTAAATCATCATGGAAAATATATTTTAACTAGAAATACTACGTGCTCATAAACTATCCCACTAGGTGGTTGAAAATTATATCCACCAACCTCATGAACACCTCAACCATCCCCCTTTAAAAAATTTGTCGGGGGAATCAACAATGGATATAATATTTTGCTGATACTTATGCCACTTCTTTAATCAAAGTCACTTCCATTTGAAGGGATGTGATAATAAATGTTATAAGATTCAAACAAGATCATTGAAAATCATGGTTTTTATAATGTTGAACTTGTTAAAAAGCAATACATCGATGAAATTTATTTATACATGTTGTGGGGGATGGCTTGTGCAGACTGAAAATGAAGAATATAGTGCATAATGGGTAATGAATTTTGGTAATAATAAGAATATGTGATGGATGAGTTTGAAGATTGTTTATAGGCTGTGTGATTTCTATTTACATAGAATAATTGATAAATATGGAATCATAAATATTTACCAAGATATAGTTTCTTCTGGATAGTGGAATTTATATTAATTGAAAAATGTTGAAATTGAATTAACTGATGAAGCTCACTGTAATTTTGTGATGAATCTAGGTTTATCACATATTTGGGGTTATAAATTGGGTCGAAGAAGACATTTTAAAGGTCAACTCGGAAAATTATTTGACACATATATATGAACATACTCATTTCAAACAAAATTAATTTTTGTTCATTTGAATATATTTAAAATTTTATTATTATGTCACATGAATTTGATAATACTCTATGAAATGTGTGACAAGGTCTAAATGGAGCTAAGGAAAATGGTCATTCATTGGTACATTATAGTGATTTACATGAAAATGAAGTTGGTGAAAAATCATTTTTAATGAAAGATAGAGATAACTAAAGAGAAGATTAAAGGGGAATGAATATTCTACAACAGATTCCATAACTGATAATTTTCATACCTAATATCATAAAAGAGAGAAAGTGTATAAAAAGATGATAGAACATGTCACAGTTATATTCAACAATGAGATTTATATTATTCTATTGTTTAATTTCATTTTTTGATAATTATAAATGAATATATTTTAATGTTATAAAATAAAAATGATATGTATCTAATTCCATTTTTAAGGGACTTAAATACTAATGGTTACATATTTCGATTATTTATAAATATTTTGATAATTTTTTATTTCACATATAGTATATTATTCTAAAAATATAATAATCAATTGGATTGATTGAAATTGGAAGATATTATTCTTTTATAATTTTCAATACATTGGAATATTTTAGCAAGATTGAATCTAATAACAATTGTTGATAATTCACTATTGTTGGATGATTCTGGAAGTCGCGAACTCCAAGAATCATTTTTTACAGGATTTATATGTTTTAAAGGTAGATTAATCAAATCAATTTAAAATTATGTTATTTCAATAAAATTTCTATAAAGAAATTATACAATTTAAACTAAAAAATGATAATTATAATGCCCCGATCCTATTTACCAAAGTCGGTGCATTATTACATAACAGCTGCATGATCCCAATAGAACATGTCTCAAAAGACCAATTAGTTTAGTATCCTTAGAAATACAATATACATTCATAAGATTTGAATTATATTATAAAATGAAAAACTAAAACAAAATTGTCTAAAATGGATACATTCATATTCCTTATACTATCCCTACAGGTCAGTGATAATATACTTGTTCACATCCTGGGAAAAATAAAACATAGAAAGGGGTGAAATAAGATGCTTAGTAAGGATAACAATATAGTAGAAAAATTACTAAATAAGAATAAACATTTAAGGAAATTTATAAGACTAATAAATCCTTTTAAACCTAAACATCATAATAATATGGAAAATACAAATCAAAATAATGCCATTTAGTTATTCACATGGATATTCTACTAGTCTAATAATCAATACAATATCAACAACCAAATTCATAATGTTGGAATTCATAATTCCAGACTTCATAACCACATATTCAATTCCTTGTTCCAAGACTAAAAATAAGATTTTGTAAAGGCCTTGTGTCAAGACACTAGTTTGTCTCATGAGACTTACTAATGGATTGATGAGCTATACTGGGCTCCACCCATCACATACTAATTCTTATGCATTCCTCATATGAAATGGATAAAACATAACCTAAACATTGATTTTAAAACTAGCATATGAAATGATTATACATTAACCATAAACCATGAATGGCATAAAAATTACACATCAATAGTCCAATATATCGCAATACCATAAATTAAATATAGAATATTGTATCCTATCATAAAAAAAGTGTAAAATCCATCAAAGTATGTTGACATAGATGAAATAAAAATTAATTATAAGAAAAATATCATTCTATTTTGAGATCATTTAAAAGTCACGTAATTATAAAAAGAAAACATTTATTTCAAAAATATTCTTATAATATTGTAAGGGAATCTTCGAAGGTGTTATAAAAGTGGAAAATTTCCACACTGACCGTATAATTTTAAAAAACATTCTTTCTTTAATTTTTTTTCGAAAAGCTCGTAAAGTACCTTATTTGGAAAACGAAGGAAAGACTCCTTTATAAAAAATTTATAAATAATCAAACAAGGTTATAAATGACTTTAAACCATAGTTTAGGAAATAATAATAAAAATTTCAAAATCTTGTCAAGAAACATCGATGTGGATGATAAAGAGGTCCCAGTAGATAATTACGTATAAAAAAACCTTAGATAATGAAGAGATAGTATAACTAACCCTTACATTGTACTTTTTCATGATATAGGGCACATTAACCTCTTGTATAACAGTTAAATAATAGTTCTTAAATTATAAAAAACCCATATACATAAATATTATATCATATATTATCTTCTAATATTTATTTTTTAATAATAATTTAGTATTATCGTCGTTTCAGATGTTAACTGATTCATTCTTTTATATGTTTTGTAATGTAAGACATGTTTTTTATAGATAAGATATATTTTATTAAATTAAATAAGGATATTAAATTCTTTAAATATTATTTATAATCATAAAATTAAAATTATTCTTGAATGATTATGTTGGGAAAGGAACCTCATTGCGTTCGTGGAGACAGAAATCTGTACGTACGCACGAGCTACACTATCATTATATTGATGATGAAATCGAATGTAAATAGACAGTATATCATATATATATATATAACCATTATCATGTTATATTTTTTATTTAAATTATTTATACATCATTACTATACTCATCCAAATAAAAATGTATTGAATTACAACTACGCCACGACATTGATACGGTAAGCTGTACGTACGCACTTACGGTGACATTCTCATTTATATGATGGATAGAATAATGAATACGTTTGTACCGTTTTTATAATAACATAACATTATATAGAAGATACTAGAGTTAATATTTTTCAATGGAAACAAAAATGATAGGGGAGGTGGAAGAAGAAAATAACTTGAAAGAGGTGATGAAATATTTACCTCTTCTTCTGGTGATTCCATTTTAGATGATCAAAAGGGATCCATAGGATGAATTATTAACTGAAATAAGGCCTCTAGGATATATTTAGAGAATTTGGGAGGATAATTGGGCTGGTTTTCTCTTAGACAATGTGATTTGGTGGTAATAATTTGAGGGAAGGGGAAGTTCCCATTAATAAGAGAGGTGAGGGTCACCTTAGGAAATGAATGAAATATTATTTTATAATAAAATAATTTTCCATTTCTAATGGCTCAAAAATGATTTAGTTCGATGATAAGGTATCTATGGGTTGGAAACATCTCATATAATATGTTTTAGATAGGTTTTGTCCACCATATTAACCATAACATTTAGATTTAACTCTTAGTTAAATAGTTTAAGTTTACCATGTATTCTTTTATTACAATAATAATTGGTAAATGAACATACTATAAAATTCCAAGTGAACCTCAAGTGGTTCATTATTGATATACCGTTTATTATATAATTCATTTCTATAAACCTTGTATTTTTAGGAATACTCTATCAATTAATAATATAATATTTTTTTTAAAACTCTGTTATGTCAATTTTGACAGTATTTGGTATTTTGTTTTTGATAAAGTCATAACAACATGAAAATTTCTAAAAACATTCTTTTAATCAACCCTAACATGTCATATTATCCTATAAAATTATTGGAATTCATGAAAAGTCTCAAATTACATTTACATGGAGATCCATAAAATCAATTATTTTGATTTTTAATTTATAAGGTAGTTACTACATCATCATTGTGTCATAAATAAATTTACTTATATAATATCTATTTTTTTTTAACTAAATACCATTATGTGGGAAATTTTTTTATCTTTCTAATGAATATTTAGAGTCAAATTTATATTATGTATAAACCTATATTAAGTATGGTTTTATTATTAAACTATGAATTTAACACTATTAACTCGTCTTTAAATAAAATAATAATAAATGTTCTAATCTAATCCATGCAGACCTAAAGGATCATATTTTATTCCAAATGTTTTTTTGGTATAATTACACTCATCAAATAAAATTAGGACATGTGTTAGGGTGATTATAATATCATTTTTACCTTTAATTACCCTATTTACTTTTAACCTTCGTAAATAAAAGTCAAAATGTACTATTCACAAAAAATTATTTTTATCTTATTGACCCACATTCTACATATTCATGTCAACCGTGTCTCTCGGATTTTTGAAATTCATCTCACATAAGTGGTAAAATAATTTTTTATACAAATTTTCACATGCTATAAGAAGGTGGGTAAAATACAGTAAAAAGTTCAATAAAATTTTATATATATCTAAACGTATTATAAAATGAATCCAATGAATTAAATTTAATATATATAAGTTTTATGTATCTAATTTTACCTATAATAAATTTAATTAAAATAAATAAATATTAAAAAAAATCAGTTTCAAACTATAACTAAGTGTTTTCCACTATTCATCGAAAAAATGAATATTTTCAGAAAAATGCCAAAAATTCACCCTAAGATAATTTCGATATTCTGAATTAAAAAACAAATTCCATTTTGAAAAATCTAATTTAGAAAATATTAAAAAGGTGGGTATTATTATTTATAACGACTAGTTTGATTGGTCATGGTCTGTAAGAACTCATAGTTGCGTACAACACAAGCTTATTGAATTTCTAAAATGGTAGTATACTGTGGAAGTTTGGGTTGTTACATTCTTCCCTCATTTGAATAATATTTTCCTTGAAAATTAAAAAATATCACTGCATAAAAAAACTCAAGTGGTTCTTCATCATATGTTCTTCTGGTTCCCATGTCGCCTCATCCATCTTATTGTTTCTCCATAGAATATTTACCAGATGAGTCATCCAGTTTATCGATACTTGTTCTCTGGTATCCAGAATTCTGATAGGCTCTTCGCAAGAAGTTAGATAGGGTTCCAGTTCTATTTCTTCATATATGAGTACACGCATTGGGTCAGGCATGTATTCTCTCAACAGTGATATGTGGAACACATCATGAACTTTGGAAACACTTAGCGGCATTTCCAAATGGTATGCTACAGACCCAATTTATTCTAGAATTTTGAAAGGTCCGACCTACTTGGGACTTAATTTACCCTTCTTACCGAAATTTATAACACCCTTCCATGAAGATCCATTAAAGGAAACAAGATCTCCTACATGAAATTATGAATCCTTCATTCGGTTATCATCATAGCTATTTTTTCTTTTTTGATTTTCTTTGATGTGGGTTTAGATATCCGTCACCTTTTCCATTGTTTCCTCAACATCTTCTGGGCCTACGCTTTTTCTTTCACCAACATCATCCTAAAAAGTTGGGGTTAAACATTTCTTTCTATATAACGCTTCACATGGCACCATCAGAATACTTGAATGGAAGTTATTATTATAGGAAACTTATACTAGAGGTAAATATTGATCCCACATACCATGAAAGTCAATTGAGAATGATCTTCACATGTCTTCTAAGGTTTTAATAGTCCATTTTGAGTGTACATTAGTTTGAGGATGGTAGGTAGTAATAAAACGAAGTTCAGTATCCAAGGCCTTATGAAGACATTTCTAGAATCTTGATGTAAAACAAAGATCCTGATCAGAAACAATCAATAGGGGAACTCCATGAGGTCATAATACTTCATTAATATATAGTCTTGTTAAATGATCAAGTGTTAAATCTTCTCTTATACTAATAAAATGTGCTGAATTCGTACGATGATCAAAAATTACCCGTATTGCATCATTCCTTCTATGAATCTTTGGTAGTCCCATGAAAAATTCCATCGTAATCTCATCCCATTTCCATTCCGGAATGGGAAGAGGTTTCATGACTGCTATAGGATGTTGTCTTCCAGTTTTCACTTGTTAAAAAACCATACATCTCGACACAAAATCATCAATCTCCCTCTTCATGTTGTCCAACAAAAAATGTTTCTTCAAATCACTATACATTTTATTTCTACCAGGGTGTATAAAAAAATTAGAGATATGATCATCATCTAAAAATTCCCTTTTTAGATTAGGTATATTGGGAACACAAATTCTCTTACCAAATTTCAAAATCACATCTTCATTTACGACGTCGATCCATCTCCCATTGTTCACAACATTAATTTTCTTTTGAAACACCTCATCATCAATCTGGGAACTTTTTATCCTTTCTAGTAAATATTGTTTGGAAACCATTTGAGAATGTATTGATGTTTCACCTTCCAGGGTTATTCCTATGTCTTTCTTTACTAGAGACTTATATATTGGATCCTTTTCAACATTCTTTCTTTTAAAAACTCCATGATCCTTCCTACTCAAAGAATATTCCACCTTATTTTCCATCATTAGGTGGTATTGTATAAAGCAATCATAAACATTGAGTAGTTAAAGCCATTTCATTTTCATCAAGTTGAGTTCTTGTAGTGAAATAATATACATCAAACACTTTTGATCAGTATAAATATCTCATTTTTTACCATATAGATTGTGTCTCCATAACTTCAAAGAAAATATTATAGATGATAACACATGATCATGAGTGGGATTGTTTTGTTCATAAATTTTTAGTTGTCCTGATTCATAAGAAATAACTCTATCATTCTGTATAGGGACATAACCAGGTCTTTTCATTGAAGAATCACTATAAATAACAAAACCATAATTTCCCTAGGGTTGATTCAAAATAAGAGCATTGACTAATCTTCTCTTCAGTTCTTTAAAACAATCTTCACACTATTTTTTCCAATAAAATTTAACACCTTTACATGTAAGCTTGGTTAATGGGTTAGCCAATCGGGAAAAATTCTGGATGAATCACCAATAATATCCTTCTAAACAAATAAAACTACGTACGTCAGTTGTACTTGTTGGTGTTGGACATTCTTAGATTTCCTTGGTATTTAATGAATCAACATAGATTATATCCTTTGAGAAAATTTGTCCAAGAAAAGAAATCTCTTGAAGCCACAATTCACACATTCTAAACTTCCCATATGATTCAGTTGTACTAAGAGTCTTTAGAATGATGTGAAAGTGAATTTCATGATCTTCATAGAATTAGAGTATACAAAAATATCATTAATAAATACAACTAAAATTTCTTCATTGAATTCCTTGAAGACTCTATTCAATATATCAATTAAGACCTAGGTTGCATTAGTCAATCCAGAAGGCATTACTGTAAACTCGTAATGCCCATCCCTGGTTTGAAATGCATTTTTCAGAATGTCTTCCTTATTCACACACAACTGAGGATATCTAGATCGTAGTTCAATCATTGAAAAATATTGAGCTTCATGAATTTGGTAGAATAAATCATCAATGTGAGGTAGGAGATACTTGTTATTTATTTTTACAGCATTGATCTCCCTATAGTAAATGCACAACCACATAGATCCATCTTTCTTCTTAACAAAAAGAACAGGGTATCCGCATGGAGAAACCCTCAGAAGAATAAATCCTTTATTACTCAACCCTTATAGTTTTCTCTTTAGCTCAACTAATTCTAGAGTGGCCATCTATAAGGGGTCTTTGATATGTTCCTTGATCCCAGAATTAAATCAATGGAAAACTCAATTTCTCATTCTAGATGATGTCATAGTAAATCATCTTGAAACAAACCAAAATATTTTTTCCCAATAGGTACATCATGTATTTGAACATTATATTCCACATCCACAGTTATTTCATTCTCTTCCTCCCCAATAATTGAATTTTGTAGAGATAGAGGGGGTGGATCTATATAAGAATCAGATGATGAAATTTCTACTCAAAAAATAAGTTACTCTTTGTTATCATCGAAAATTTTAACCTCCTTCTTCTTACAATATATTTTCACATCATGGACTGAAATCCATTCCATATCGAATATTATATAAAATCCAATCATGGGTTTGACAATTAGATCAGCAGATAAAAAACATTTATACGCCTGAATGGAAACTGATTGACAAAACATTGTTGCAATGATACTTCCTTTAAGTTTTTTACTAACAACTACCTTGTTAAATAAAATTTGAAATATCTAATTTTCTTATCAAACTGGGAAGATATGAAACAATGTATTGATCCAGAATAAAATAAATCATTGTCCAAACTTGATGAAACCATTAAATTATCTACCACCACTTATTACGAAGCTACAACCTCATCAGCAGTGATCACATAAGCTTCACCATGATCCATTGTCATTTTCTAGGTTATGTTTCCCTGACTCTTATGAAATTCATTTGCATAATGTCCCATCTCCTTGCAATTTTAGAACTGACCATTCGTAGATTTTTTCTACCTCTTAAAATCAATAGCAATATGGCCTTTCTGTCCACATTTGTAGCATACTCCTTTTCCTTTTTGATAGGCACCATGGTGCTTCCTTCCACAATTATCACAGTGTGTAAATTCAACTCTTCCCATATTCCATGTTATCTTATTTCCTTTCCCATAGTTTTTAGATGATCTCTTATTCTCTTACTTTTCTTTAACGTTGTAAGAGTTAGAGAATTCCTTTTCTGTCTTGATACCACATGAGAAAATACCTTCGTATGATGAGAAGGATTGTGAGACTAATGATAGACATAGAAATGGTTTTAACCCATCAAAGAATCGGTCAATATTACTCCTTAGGTTACATATATAATCTTTTTCATTCCTTTCTAACCTTATAATGTTATCCTCATACTTTGCAACATTCTCAGCTTGTTTTTTCCATAGATTTAGAAATTGTCTTTCATATCTGCTCGATGGTCATGAGGAAAATATTTTTCATGGAAAAAACCTTAAACTATTTCCAATACATATTTGATACTTCATTATATTCCTTTGTGTTTTGAATCAATGAAAACCATTGATCGGAATCTCGTATGAGGTGATAAACTTCCATGAAAACTTTTTCCCTTTCACTACTCCCCAAATCATGAAATATTTTCTCTAAGGAACATATACATTGCTCAACTACAAATAGATTTGTATTCCCATAGAATTTTGGTGGTGGTTTCTTTATGATTTAGTCTAAAATTGATCCTCTGTGTTGTGGATCAAGGTGCTCTACACTGGTATGGTTATTATTCATAACCAAGGTTAGTTTTCCTAGTATAGTGATAAGCTAATCAGCACCACTTTCCTCACCAGCTCCACTATAATTGTCTTGATTAGGAGATAAATCTCTATATGGATTCCGTGCATTGATACGGTTTCCATTTCTTACACTAGGCCCCGATTATAAAAATGGCCTAGACTATCTAAGTTTATTAATCACAATAAAAATTCCAAACTAATAACATACTTAATATAAATTGAATAGTTTAAGGATATAATCAATAATCATAAAAAATGTTTTCTTTGAGGAGGTATATTCTCGTAAATCCATTATAATGGTTTTTAAAGAAAATTTGAATTATCCTAAGTATATACCCCTATAGTGTCATAACCAAGAGTGAAACAAGTCATGTTGTCGTGTACCAAGATATCGAGGGTCAATCCCGAAACTCCTTGTCAGAGTTTTCAAGGTACACCATTTCAAGAGTTGCCTCTACCTGCTCGTATCTAGTAAAATATTTATTGCTCGAAAAATGCACAAAATCTCAACATTACCAAAATTCCAAGTAGTTATTATATACTAATCCCCAATGTATATATTAGGGAAATGTTCTCTAACCATAGTTTTTTTTTCTAAATCTACTATCCAAGGTTTTTACTAAACTTACTCTAATACCAACTGTAATTCCCAGACCCTAGTTACCCAAAGTCAGTGCATTATTACATAACATTGGCATGATCAGAATATATCAACTCTCGAAAGACAGATTAGTTTATATCCTTGAAAGTACTGGATACATTCATAAGTTTTACAGTTCATTAAAAAATGAAAAAAAAAACATTGTCTCCATTTTCTACATTCATATCCATTAGACTATCCTTACAGTTCAGTCATAATATAATTCTTCATATCTTGAGGAAAATAAAACATATAAAGGGGTGATCTTAGATGCTCTATAAGGAAAACAATATAGAAAAAACATTCATAAATAATAATAAACATTTAAGGAAATGTATAAGACTAAAATAAGCCTTCTAAATGTAAACTTTATCATCATATGGAAAATATAAATCAAAATAATCCCATTTACTTATTTACATGGATATTCTACAAGTCGAATAATCACATGAAATATTAATAGCCAAAATAATAATGATGAAATGCATAATGAAAGACTTTATAACAACATAGTCAAGGCATTGTTCCAAGAATACAAATAAGATTTTGTCAAGGCCTTCTGAAAAGGCACTAGTTTGTCTTGTGAGACCTACCGATGCATCGAGGAGAAATAGTGGGCTTCACACGTCAGTTACTATGTCCAATGCATTCCTTATACGAAAAAATTGAAACATAACATAAACAATTGTATTAAAACATTCATAAGAATTGTTAATAAATTAACCAAAAACCATGATTGGTATAAAAATAACACATACACAGTAAAACATATCACAAAACCTTCAATACAATATTGTATATTGTTTCATAAAATCAAACAAGTTTAAAATCCATTAAAGTATGATGACATAAATGAAATGAAAATTGTCTAAGAGAAATATATCTCTCTATTTGGAAATCATATAAATGTCAAAAAATTAAAGAAGAAAACATTTATTTTGAAAATATTCAAAAAAAAGGAAGCTTCAATGGTGTTATAACAACAGAAAATAGCGGCACCCGCTGTATAAGTTGAAAAAACATTCTATACATAATTTTGTCGAAAAGGTCATTAAGTACCTTGTTGGGAAAACAATGGAAAGATTCATTTATAAAAAATTTATAATATGTCAAAAAATGGTATAAATTACTTTCAAACATAGTCTAGGAAATAGTAAAAATGTTTTCAAATACATTTTAAGAAACATGGATGTTGATGATAAAGAGGTACCAGTAGATAATTACGTATAAACAACCTCAGATAATGAAGAGATTATAGAATTAACCCTTACCTTGTACTTTTCCTTTGTCGAGGGTATGTTAATATCCTATATAATATTTAAATTATTGTTATCAAATTATAAAATAACAACATATATAAATATGATATCATATATTATCTTCTAATTTTTCATTGTTAATAATATTTTAGTATTATCGTCATTTCAGGTGTTAACTGATTCTTTTTCCTTTATATGGTTTATTACGTAAGTAATTTTTGTTATAGATAGTATGTATTTGATTTATATACAAAATAATATTATATTCTGTAAATTTTATTTTTAATCATCGAATGAAAATTACTCTTGAATGATTATGATTGGGAATGAATCTCATTTCGTTCATGGAGAGGGATAATCCGTACGTATGCATGAGCAACATTATCATTATATTGATGATAAAATTGTGTGTAAACATATGGTATATCATATATACATAATAATTAACATGGTATATTTATTATTGAAATAAATTATACATCATTATTATACGCATCCAAATAATAATGTATTGAATAATAACAATACCACGACGTGGAGATGGTAAGTCATACCTATGCACTTATGTTGACTTTCTCATCCATATAATGGATAGAATAATGAATATGGTTGTAAAATATTTATAATAACATTAATTTGTATAGAAGATATTGGATTTATAATTTTAGAACGGAAACAACAACGACAGAAGAAGTGGTAGAAGAAAAGAACTAGAAAAAGGGGAAGAAATATTTACCTCTTCTTTGGGGGATTACTTTTGAGATAATAAAAAGGGCAACTTAGGTTGTATTTTGGATCAATATAAGTCCAATGGGTTGAATTGAGGTATGATGGGAGGATATTTGGGCAGGTTTAGGTTGATCCAAATGGCTTTGGAGGTGTGAATTTCAGGAAAGGTGATGTTCCCTTTTATTAGAGAGGTGAGGGGATCCTTATGAAAAGAGTGAAATATTATTTTATAATAAAATTATTTTCAGTTTATAATGGCTCCAAAATGATTTCATTCGAGGATATGGTAGTTTTGGGTCGAAAAACTATCAACCAATAGGTTTTAGATAGGATTGGGTGATCATATTAACCTTATCTTTTAGATTTAACTCTTAGTTTAATATTTTAACTTTTAGCATGTATTCTTCTATTATGACAATAATTGGTTAATAAAAATACTATAAAATTACAGGATAACATCATGTAGTTCACTAATGATATACCTGTAATTATATAAGTCATTTGGATAACCCTTAGATTTTTAGGAATAGTATATCAATTAATAATATAATAATTTTTTTAAAAAACTCTTTTATGTCATTTTGATGCTATTTAGTATTTTGTTTTTTTAAGTCATAACAACAAGATTACTTCAAAAAAAATTCATTTGATCAACCCTATAATGTCACATTATCCGATAAATTTTGATTGTTTTATCCAAAGTCTCAAATTACATTTATTTGGATATTTATAATATCAATTATTTTATTTTTTTTGTTAATATGGTAATTACTGCATCATCATTCTGTCATAAATAAATTTAATTATTTAATATCTAAAATTTATAAATAAATAAAATTATGTATGAAATATTTTTATATTCTTAATGAATATTTATAGTAAATTTTATATTATGTATAACCCTATATTAAAAATGTTTTATTTATTAAACTATTAATTTAACACTTTTAACACTTCTTTAAATAAAATAATAATACATGTCCTAATCTAATCCAAGTGGATCTAAATGTTAATAATTTAATCCTAAGGTTGTTTTTCTTCGAATAAGACTAATCTAAAAAAATTACAACTTGTGTTAGGGTATTTATAATATCATTTTTACCATTAATTACCCAATTTACTTTTAACCGTGGTAAATAAAATTCAAAACAAACTATTTACCAAAAAATATTTTCATTTTATTCGAAACACATTTTACTTACTGATGTGAACTGTGTTTCTCAAGTTTTTGAAATTCCACCAACTGAAGTGGTAAAATGTAGTCTTATAAAAACTTTCAAATGCTTCTAGAAGGTGGGTAAAAGAAGGAAAAAAGTTCAATAAAATTTAATATATATATATATATATATAAAATTATTATAAAATGACTCCAATGAATTAGATTGAACATATATAAGTATTATGTATCTATTTTTACCTAAAATAAATTTAAATAAAATATATTCTTATTTAAATAAAAATTGGTTCTAAACAATAACTCATTGTTTTTCACTATTCATCAAAAATTGAAAGTTTTCATAAAAATACCAAAAATTCACTCTAAGATAACTTTGATATTCTGAATTCAAAAATGTATTCCATTTTTAAAAAAAATTTATAAATTTTCGAAAACTGAGTATTACTATACATAAAATTTAGTTTCAATCGTTATGGTATGTTAGAACTCGAAGTTGCATATGACACAAGATTATTTCATTATTCAAAGGGAAGCGTACCATGGAATCTTGGGGTGTAACAATAAATCCCCTTTCTCCAACATCAATTGTTGTTCTGACCACCCTCTCTTACTTCCTGATTATTCTTTCAACATTGTATGCAATAAAATCAGTATACCCTTCATCACATTTAATTAAAAATCAAAATTATAACAAAAAATAGTTTCATTACATTTTTTTTGATGTTTTTGTTTACATATTTTGGTCACCGCAGTCTCAATTGTCCTTACCTATGGGATTGAAAAACTACATAATACACTATGAAAGTAAATAAGAGTTACAAATAATTAAATCAACTTCTATTAAAAAACACGTGAGTCATAAAATTCTCAATATTTTTAAAGGGTATAAAACATTTATGTCGAATCTAAAAAGATATCAAGTCTAGTAAGGGAATATACATTAATATCTTATTAATTTAAGATATGTTTGTGAATACTTAAATGTATTAGTGTTACTTCTATTTACTTATGTTCTAGGAATTAATCATTCTTCATGAAAACGTTTAGTCATTTCGAAATCCATATGTGGCATGATCCACTATCCACATTTATCTTTAAATTGAATGTGTCAGATCTTTGCTGAAACCAAAATCGTGTAGTGTATAATAGATACTATTGCGAGTAAGATAAATGAATATACCCCCCAAAAGGTGGTGGTAGCTTCTGAAGCATACCATATTAAAAAAATTCTCTTCTTGTAGATATCATGTTCATTGAAATCTTGTTCCCTCATTAGTGTTGAAGTTACTATCAAAGAAAAAAAATCATATATTTTATTTTTACCTATATTAATTGTTTAGGAATACTAATTATGTTCTTATAACATCATGATTATTCTCCTGTGATAAATTTAATGTGATAATGTTCTAATGGTATTTGTCATAGTGAAAGTCCACATATGTTCACCACTATTATGAGAACATATAAGTTATATGATAGAATTAATAAATACATATTCTATGGTCAGATGATTCCATTTTATGTTTCAATAATTCTAGATTCTATTTTGAGTATGTTATTATAAGTCATTAAAACATCTTCTCATGGGGAATATCCTTCATAATATCTATGAGAAAGAGGTTATGAGACCCTGAATCACTAATATAAAATCTAAATTTATATGTTTCATTGGATGTTATTGTCTATAGAAGCATTTAATTTTAGATAGACTATATTATTTTTATTAATGCATATCACCAGTTTAATGTTTTGATATGGTGTCATAAATAATGATGAAATATGTTTTTAGTGATGTTGAGTGCATTAGCTGCATCATAACTAATTTAAAATTAATAAATATTTTAAAAAAGGTGTTTCCCCTTATATTCTTTTAAAATTGATTATATCCTAGGTCTTTTAATAATAATGGTACTACATGATTATGTCAATGGTCATCTCATTTTGTTTGAAATATCATATATAAAAAATCAAAGAAGGATACTTTGAGTATGTGACATCCCCACCCAAACCATTGGTTTTGGCCGGGTTAGTGTTGTTATTGCCCATTGGTTTTGTTCACCAAACACCAATGATTGTCAATAAATGTTGAGAGTTTAACACAAGAACAAAATGGAGGACAATTTACACTTAAACATAAGCACAAAACTGTAAAAAGTAACTAATATGAGTTAGAACATATAAATAATGAAAGTGATAGCAATAAAGGATCAGTGATGTAATATCCAAAATACCAATGGAATCAAACAAAATATTATAGTCATAGTGAAAAAAATTAAACAGAAAACTAAGATGTCATAACAATGAGAGGGCACCGAAGGTAACACCACACTCACTCCACGAATTCCCAATCATTAAATCTCAATATCCAAACATCAATCCCAGCCACTATCATTGTTATTCACTATTCAAGTAGGAAACATTACCCTTTTTTTGTCTTAATATACAATGTCTACATTTTCATCGATGTGCATATGCAGGGATGAGTATAAAACCCTTGTAGCCAACTCCAAGAGACTTTTACCACATGCCACTAAGAATAAAATCATATTATATTACAAATATATATAAAAATAGGCTTATCAAAAGTAGATTATATAAATATAAATAGTTAAGATGATTTTAAAAAAATAGTTCTGCATTAGAGATCAATTAATGAAAATATTTTTTTCAAAAATAATATTTTATTTTAAATCTATATTAACATGTTTTTCATCATCAATTATATATTTCCACACATATACTCCTACCATCCAAAACCTCCAAAAATAGTCATGGGATCGTGTTATCATCCATCCGTTATCCATCCATAGAAATTTCATCAGAAACAACCCATACACACACACATTATTGGCAACTATTCTTTCTCTAACACTGATGATTTTTTTATCTGGGAACCTGCTTCTAATGGTGTCCTTGATTTGAAACGTTTCTACAATAAAAATTTTAATTATTCTGTCTCTAATCTTACTTGGTTGAAAACTTTTAACAATCCTTAGATTAGGCCCTCACGCCTCACCCTCATTTGGAGAGTTGGGCATAATAGAGTCCCTACTGATATATGCCTTCAAACTTTTGGGATTTCTCTATGTTCTAAATGTTATATGTGCAATCAACACCGTGAGGATGCTAATCATCTGTTTTTGTCTTGTGCTACAGCTGCAGCTCTCTGGAATTACATTTCTAACATTTTTGGTTGCAGATGGACTCTCCCTAGCACTATAAACTCTCAACTCCAACAATGTGTGAATGAGGATTTTTCCAAACAAATCCGGAACCTCTATTTGGATGCGGTGGCAGAGCTTTTACATGTGATATGGTTTGGCCGTAATAATTTTATTCACAATAACTGCTCTTTCAATCTCAATGCAGGTAAAATATGTATTCTTACTGCCATCAAGGATGCCGCCTTGCTTCAGAAGGATCATTGTGACAATTCTGTGGGTGATTAAGAGATCCTTCGCTGCCTTCGGATTGTGGGGTCGATGTACCTTTTAGGTCTTCTGGCAAGCCCCGTTTCCAGGTTGGATCAAAGTAAATGTTGACGGAGCTTCTAGGGGTAACCCGGGACCGGCAGGATGCGGCGCCATTTTCAGAGACTTTCTTGGCAGATGCCTAAGCTGCTTCTTCAGTGGATGCGGTACGGCTTCGGCCTTGGAAGCTGAAATGTTGGGCGTCATACATGCTATGTATTATGCCAAGAAAAAAGGATGGAACAAGATCTGGATTGAATGCGACTCTACCACTGTGGTCCAAGCTATTTGGAAAGTGGTGGTGCACCTCGCATGGCCACTTACCTCTAGATGGATGAAATGCCTTACCTTGCTTGCGGATCTCTCCTACATTGCTACACATGTGTTCCATGAAGCTAACATGGTTGTGGATATTCTAGCCAATATAGGAGTCAATCAGGACATTACCTGGTTTTATGTTTTTCCTAACGACTCGATTCCTCATTATGAGAAAGATTGTAATAAGTCTCCCCCTTTCATATTGTTGTAGCCTCCTTTCTTTCTTTCATTAATAAATTGCGCCTGGGTATTTGACCGAGGCTCCACTTTTAAAAATAATTCTATCAAATCTCAATATATTCCAATCAAAAACTCATTAGATCTTATAGATTTAGGTATAAAACACTACTATATGGTTTTGTTGAATAAAAACAATGGATATCAAAGATGGGTGGAAATCTCAGGGTCCTAACCATTCATTTTCATAATAAATCACTTGATGAATAATTTGAATCTAATATTAGAGATTAATTATCATTGAAAAACACAGAAGGAACCTTGTAAATTGAGATTCTTGGTCAGTATGGGACGAATAGGGCCTTAAATGATAATATTTGTATAAAAAAATCAATTTCTATATAATCTAAATCCCACCACATTGCTAGGATGCGTGGTTTTGATAAAGCACGAACTAACTAAGTAAATCACCTTCAACCATAGGATTACGAGTCACATGGTTAACTGCACGGTTTGTCCAAACTTTGTGCCTACATAGTGACCCTAAAAACCATGAATGGTTTCCTAGAGACATAATAATAGTTTCTAAAAACCATTATTAACCCCAAACCACCAAAAATGATTCAAACAACTTTGAAAACCTTCTAGAAACTTCTCGAGTCATAACCCATACATTCCCTAACATTAAATAATCCATGAAATAGGGAAATAACATATACCATGAATTTTATATTCACCCAACCCTTGGGATTTTCATCATAAAAAATACGGAATAGATTTACCCATTGGACTCACATTAACATCTATTATTTTCGTGTCTCTTATTGAATTTCCACATACTACCATAATAATCCTACCAAAGGAATAGAACTCCCTAAAAAATTCTTCTCTTTACATCCTAAATTTAAACAGATATATGGATAAACATAGCATCAATCAAAAGTGAAACATAATATTAATAGATCACATGACTAGGATCTATTTGATACTTATTCATTTAATTGATATAATACACATTGTTTACAATATTAATTATTAGTATTAATGATAACATATATAAAACATATCTATTATATTCTAGAATATCAAATTTTCCAACATACCATAGAACCATTTTCCATTTCTTTCCCAAGACGATGACCAAGTCTAAATGAGAATTTCAAAAAACTTAAACACCCACAATAAAATAATTATGTTCGAGAATGATAATCATCATATGATTTCTATCATCTTTGAGTAGTATTCATATTTTTATAAATAATTTTGAAGTTTTCTATCATCACATAAACAAGGATATGTCTAATTTTTGAAGTCTCACAGGTTTCCACCCAATAAAATATAGAGCAATAAGGATAGATATACAATTCCTCAAGCATGGTCATATGTATAGTATCTATGAAAGTATTATTGTGAGGGTACTCAAATAAATAGACATGGTTTTCCCACAAGCGACTAAAGTCCATGACAAATTCCTAGTGAAAATATTCCAATATTTGAATCATGTGTTCTGATTTCTCATTTGTCTATGTATGATATATCATTCTCACAATCAATTGAGTTCTTAGAACATATTGGAAGTAGTGATAAAACTAATAAGTGAATTTAGGGTTGATAACATTGAATATCAAAACTATTATTCCTTGTATAATTACCACTTCTTGTAGATATAAATTTTCCAAATAGTATACCATATTTGACTCTCTAATTTGAAGAAATACTTCTTATATGGTAAGTCGTTCCATAATTAGGTAAACAAAATCCTGTTTCTGAAGCATCTTTAGTAGACCAATGAAAAATTCCTTAATATTATCACCCAGTTTTAAATGGATATAGTTATAGATTCAATCATTCCATTTTTTCATTTATTCTCATCCTCGACCAAATAAAAAATTATTTGTTTTTGAACATAATAAGAAATATTTTATTTCATACAAAACCACCAGCAATTAGATTTCATCACTTTTTTAAATCTTATCAATTCCTGTTTAATTAACCATTTTTGAGTGGTGATATATTGATAGATAATTTTTCTATAAATATTGATGCACCGTGATTTATTTTTAAAAATGAAAAATTTATTTTGGATTTTTTTTCCAACTATCCTTAGCCTACCCAATATTTAGGCTAATCTTAATGGTGATGAAATCCAAATTTGATCACTATGACTATTTTACAAAATAAATTATATCTAAAAGAAATGTGATCAGGATTAAGACTACATTCTAATCGTGTTCAACATAGTCCAGATATATATTAGTAATAACACTCATCAACTATCCTTGGTCGTGATCCCCTCTAACCACTCTACTATAAGACTTCTAACTCAAATCATCTTTCACAAAATTATCTTTCTTATGTGTATAAATCAACCTAAATTTAATCATTTGGAGTGAATTCATCTATCATAATTTCCTTAAGTTCACATCTCATTAATTATATTTATGATTCATGCTCTTATAATTAGTTAAGCTTGTTAAACTTTCACTAAAAAGATAGTGGCACTATGTTTCTACAAAATGGACCACTATTTCTAATTTTTTATGTTTCATTGTGAAATTATATTCATTTCTTGTCAACTACCCTAAACTATATACCACCACCTGATCTCCCTTCATGAGGACACAACCTAAACCCAATCATGATTCATCGTGATAAAAAAATATAACAACAAATTGGTTATATAAATATTGGGATGTGTGTTGAAGTGAGCCATGATTTAACCTCTTTAATGGACTTCTGACTATAATTATCCCATTAAAATGGAATTACCATCTTTTCAATGTTATCATTTGAAAATTATGTATTAAAAAATAATAAATTATGTGATGATATTATCCTACCAATCCAAAAAAAAATTAAAATTTATGTAATTTTTCTTTCCCTTCTAATAAATTATTTATTTTATTACATCAATATCAAAACATATTCCTTATTTCAGAAATTATGTGCCAATGGAAACAAACTTCTTGGTTCCAAAAGG
The DNA here is from genome assembly GCA_963277665.1 of Viscum album. NCBI lineage: Eukaryota > Viridiplantae > Streptophyta > Magnoliopsida > Santalales > Viscaceae > Viscum > Viscum album. The sequence continues at coordinate 368,391,382 of OY728130.1, read as the reverse complement.
CATCACTATAAAATTTAGAAAACAATTTAATCATAATAGTACATACTCAATAAAATATATATGTTCTATTCATGGTCATTTATATTCCTTGAATAAATAAAAATATCATTATTAAATACCAAAAACAATAATTAACGTACCAATAGAAAAAATTTCATTAAGAAAATAAAAACCATAAGGTAATTGGTCAAACCACAAGAATCGACAAAAAAATTATAATGATAATATTGACTTTAAATTAGTGATTTATAATATCACATTTCTTAACATTAGGATAATAGTATCTCAATTATAGAACAATCCTCAAAGACTAATTGGATCCAAAAAAATAGTGAAATAAATTATCAATTCTTGGAATATTTTTTCATTTTTATTGTAACATTGTTCAATATAAGATAATCAACACATAATTAGAGTAAACCATCATAAATCTTTACGAAACTAACTAGATATGTCCAAGGCAACATGCTAGGTTTGAGGAAACCTCTATATTCTAATTTCTCAATTTGGACCTTTAATTCCCATATATTCATTGGATCCATTATGTATGATGAAAGAGAAATAAGACTATTCACTAAAAGCATATCGATAGTGAATTTTATTTCCCATTTATGTGAGGACCATAATATATCATTTGGAATGACATTTGGGTATCATTACAGTATAACATGATGATTCATATAGTCTGTTTCCTCTATAGTTCCTAAGGTTTGTGCTACCAACATCTTAAAGATTGTTTTATTCTCTAATTCAAATGGTCTAACCCTACATATTCAAATATTACAATCCCAGTTGAATAAATGAAAAATACCATCATGGTATATAAAAGTTAATTTTCAATCATATTAATCAATGTGAGATTTAAAATCCACTAATTGCTCCATTCCAAAGATCAGAAAAAAAAATCTATTTCTATAATAGAAAACTCCCAGATAAACTGCACTGCATCAATTGGAATGGAACATATTGAGTACTTGAATTATCTTATAATATTATACCCAAGGGGTGTCTTAGGAATCAATATGTGAGGAATCATATCGATTTGAAATCTCTATTGATTAACCCCACAAGAAAAAAAAAGAAATTTGTCATTCCCTTGTCAAACAAAACTTGGATAAGAATTGAGTTCAAAGGGAAGACATATCTCACCCTCAAGGGACCAATCTACTCATTTAAAATAGTATAATACATTTTATATAGGTCTTGGATATCCCCTATAGAATATTTTTTATTCCATTTTGAGGTGTGAAATGACCACTGATCTATTTGTACAGTTATCTAGTTTCACCTGATTCTGTGAATTAGAATTATTATGAGGATATTTTTATATACATGCATACATGATTTAGGTTGAGATGATCCATATATTATTTTATACTTCAAAAGATTATTTAAATAATTCTTAAGATACCCTTTATTGTCGTAATTGTGGAACTTCATTGGTTTCATAGTAAAGTCCTTATTCATAGGATAAAGTGATCCAGACTAATAGTATATGGGCTCATTTTTATGATGTGGTGAATAAAATAATTGTTGAATTTACTAGATATCTAATACCACATTTACCTGGAATATCCATCCTTTTTAAATATTTATCCATAACTGGAGTTCCCACCAACACTTGTATTGAAAATGGTGTCCCCTCCCCTGGGATTTTTTTCATATCTATCTCCCTATCCAATATATTGTTCACCATTTCTGTATACTCCATAATACATTACATAACTAATTTTCAGCATACCAAAGGTTGTAGACTAGCCTTGAATAATTGATCCTTCAATGTTTCATTAATATCTACCTTTATTAAAAAGTGAACCAAGTGAGTGAATCGAGTTGAATATTTAGTCAATGATATATTTCGTTATTTCATGAGTATAAAATCTATCATTTTTTCTAATAGTAAAATTGGTAGATAAAACTATTTACTGGAAAAATCACCAAACTATTACCAAGTATGGTTCTAGTACAACTTTTCTTCAATAGTTATATACCTCCACTGAAGTTCCATGTCTTGTTGCATGTATATTTCTATACCAACATTCATCTCAACTGGGGATCTATGTAAGTTGAAAATATTGTTTATCCAACTCAACCATACATATTATTTTTCAGGTACTCAATCACATCATAATTTCTATTGATTCCACGGAAGGAACATTTTTTATGATTCAACTGAAAAGGTTCATCCTCCCAATGTCTCACATTAACTTCTTATAATTATAAAAAAATTATATGAACCAAATATTTGTACACATATGGTTCGAGTGGAATAATATTCTATATCAATAACACTATCACATTAATCATTCTCCCTAGTGTCATTTTCACTCTAAAATCTAATTAATAATTTGATTTTAATTTTATTTTCACTTTTTATCATAAGATTAATCAAATATATTGAGTGAATATAGACACAATTTTGTAGTATCGAAATAAAATAACCATGTGACAATGAATTCTGATTGGTAAGGCTCTTAACTAAGTCTTGATACCTTACACCCATTGCCTAAACTCATGATGATTAGTTGAAAAGACGACTAAATGTTCTATAAAATACCTTATGTGCCTATAATTCCCTGGTAAAATGAATTTCAACATAAAAAGGTCACCTATATCATTTAATATTATAAATTTTAAGTCTCAACACTAATTTTATATTTTTTACCTTCCCAAATCAGCAAAAAAATAAACTGATAAATTTTTTAACATCCCCACACCTAGCTATTGGCTCGGGCAAGGTTTGTGGTGATACTTACTTTAGGTGACATTCCTCGGATACCAATATTTTCCAAAAAATGTGGAGTATTTAACGAAATAATTTAAGGGGAACAATTTACCCTTAATCACATGAACTAAACAATAAATAGGTACCAAGATGAATAAAAACATATTAAAGAAACGAACAAGACAAGTCATACTTGAGGTAAGGGATCCTACTCCTCTCTTTCTTTTTAAGTACGCTCTTTTATGTCATTCCTTTTAAAAGATCATCTTTCTTGTTATTGGGATGTTATTTTATATTACTCTTACTGTAATTTTTATGTTCATATGATGATAGACCCTATTTCTCTCATCAATCCATTTTGGAAGTTTTGAGTGGCGCCGTTAGGCTGCCGAATTTTCGTAAGAGATCTAACCTCTCTCTTTCTTTTTAAGTACTCTTTTTTATGTCACTTATTTTTAGATCCTCTTTGTTATGTTGTGGGATGTTATTTTATATTCCTCGTTCTATAAACTTTATGTTAATATGATTACATACCCTATTTGATCTCATCAATCCATTTTTGTAAGTTTAATGTGGCGCCGTTAGGCTGCCGAATTTTCGTAAGGGATTTTTCATCTCACTTTTATTCCCGTGGGATTTATGCTACATTTTCCACAATTTCCTTTGAGTGGTGTATGTACTGCCCATTATTTTACTAATTGTGTAATAAAATTTCATTTATGAGTATTTACATCAATTTTTTATTGCCTTTCTTTCACGGGGTGTATGTTTCGAAAGTTACCCAAGTCGGCAAGGGAACCTTTCACCGTCCTCTTTTTAAAAGAATTCTTTTGTTATGTCTTTTAATTCACATACTATTATGTTGGGATATGTTCTTATATATCCTTATTGATTTAAATTTTATTTCCATGTGATGAGATACCCTTTTTATCTCTCATCAACTCATTTTCTGAATTTTGTAGTGACACCATTAGGCTGTCAAATTTTTTCAAGGGAACTTCTTAACCCAATTTCGATTTATTTGGGTTCAACATGTAGTTATTGAATATGTCATCCTTTGAATATGTGTGAATATCCTTTTAATTTTTTACACTTAATACCCACTTATATTGGGTGTATTTATATTTTTCACACATAATTTTGAGATTGATTTATCTTTAATTTAAGGATACCTTCTTTATAATGGATTTCATCTCATTTTACATTTCTTTTGAGACTTCATTGTTGTTATGCACCAATTCACTCTTATATGGTGTGTATACTGTCCATTGACATATTATATCATGAATCCCTTTATTATCATGATATAATAAAGTTCGGATTAAATGTTATTCCTCTATTATTTGTATTCAAGAGTCTCTCATTTTGTTAAAAACTATTTAACAAAAATATCATTTTAAATGTTTTAATGATTTATTATTCTAAATCTTTATCTTTAATTTCCATGTTTTCAAAATGGTTTTCAGTATTTATTTATATGGACATTAATGTTTTAAAACTATAATTCCATTAAAATCGTCAAAGTGGTATGGGACACTTTGATTCAAAAATCACTTTTAAATGGTTTTTGAAAATTGATTGATTAATTCAATATCTGGGAATTACTTATTGTGATTGCAAATGAAATGTTGTTATTGAAATGTTTATATTTTCAATATTTTATGTGTAATGATAGTACTTGGTCATTTTACGGGTGGTTATGTGATAAACCATATGACGGGTGGTGTCGTGTATACCAGGACGAGTGGTTACGTTATAACCTCCAATGCATTGGGTATGGAAGTTGGCCGTATGGCTATTCCATTAAGTATGTATGGAAGTTGGCTGAATGGCTATTCCATTAAGTGATATGTGTGGAAGTCTTCCTTATGGTTATTCCACTTAAGTATGTTTATGTCCCAAGTTACCTTTATATGTTATGTGTTCTTTATATGGGTTTTATGATAATCTTTTGATTACAAAAGGGTAAGTAATGATATTTTATTCAGTGAAGAGTTTTTACTAGTTCATAAAGGTGAAGGTATTACATTGATAAAGTATACGTGGTTTACTTGTTGTTTTAAGAACTAACAGTTTTCATTCGTTGTGTATCCCTTACTAAGCTTTTTATGCTCACCCCAAGTTTTTTTGAAATGTTTTTTTCACATGACTTAATGTGGAATTGGGTCAAGGATGGGATCAAGGGAATGTCATGCTATCTAAAACATGGAACTAGACATGTTTCTTTTTAAGTGTTTTTATTTTATAGAAACTTAGTAGAAGTTTCTACATTGTAATCTTTTGAGATGTAATAGTTATGATCTAATTATCTAAAACTCTAAACCTGAAAAGATCCTCAATGTGTAATCTTGTAATAACTCAAGATTAAGTAAGGTTTAAGGCGGGGGCCTTATACCAATGACCAATGATACATATAGAGTGTAATCATAAGATCTAGAATCCATGGGACATATAGACATCACCTAACATCTAATTCCACCTCCACCATCCCCTGAAACCATTTCAATCATCCCCATCAACCTCTACCATAAGCTACAAAGCCTGCATTAGGCGTCCCTATGACGAAACTTCCCACTAATGCAATGGTCGACCAAAACCTAGAATATACACGCAAAAATAGTTTAAGAACCACATCTTACCATCCACCCTCAAATCATCAATCATTTTAAGCCCTTCCAAAAACCCATGACAAATCACAATTAGGAATAGAGGCATGAGAAACCATTTATTCACATCCATAAACTATATCAATAATGAAAAAAATGATAGAGCATTATTGGAGGATGTTTAAGGTGATAGAAATTCAATGAAAGCCAGCCTATGTTGACAGCCATACATCATGAAGAAAAAAATGGAAGTTTTCTGATAGAAGATAACTGTTTGATCATCCCAATCATTGATACCCAAAAATAAATCTATACTATTCCTCATATGTGAAAAGAAAAATAAGCTGAACAAGAGTTCCCCGACCTACCCCTAATAAACAGAGAGGTTTTGGTTGTCTTAATATTGTCTAATCAAATAATGTGTATGGGTTATGGTCAACTCCTAGTAGGGACCCTGATTAGTCCCATAGCATATTATACATTCCCTAGATAGGTAATGGATTATAATCACCTTGTTAATAATACACATATTTTCAGTCTATAGTGGTACTCAAGTAAGATTTTAATAAATATAATTTCAAAATTAAAAAGATATATTTGTCAAGAAATATTTTGGTGATCATTTAATTGAATTTTCATTTATGCTATCATTATTTAGTGAATATTATATTATTAATGATATACTTTTGGATACCATCCATCATATTACTCTAGATGGATAATGATCCTTTTATATTTTCTAATAGAGAGAATTATTAAAAATTTGAAAGTTATTTTTTCAATAAATTTTTTTATAGTTTTTATTAATATAATTATTATTAACCTATTTCATGTAAAGATTGAATTGGACTTATTAAGTGACTATCATGGCCAATTATACCCCCTATATTCATTGATATGTCTCATAAGGCTAACATGTTTTGGTATCTATCATATTCCTCAACTATTTATATATGTTTTATATACTCAATTCCTTTAAAATAAGATTACGATGTCTACAATTATGAATTATATCATTCTGAAATTAGTTATTGTTATCCATGAGATTAAATATATTGTTATATTATCCATGAATTTTCTACCACTTGATAGTATTAATTATATTAAATATTTTATTTATTTATGAGGTGTGGATGGTGAGGGGAGATAGGGTTTGCACATGGTGATAACAACCCTAGGTAGTGATGGTCTTCGAGCATATCCTTCTTCACTTGGTGGAGGGGGGATCTTCACTTCCCCTTAGCATTCAATGATTCCTCCCCTACTCAAACCCTAATTACATACACTCATTCCCAAAAATATTTCTCTCCCCCAAAGAACATAATCTCTTTGATGGGATCCCACTACTCTCGATCATAGATCGATAGTTCACTAATGCTTCCTCTTTGATAAAAATTTCATTAATGGTGCACTTCAAGGAACGAGGTTCTCTTTTTCATTTTTTTCATTGCTTCCTCTTCAATTTGTGGAATATATGGGAGCACTCCATAGTGGGTCCCCTTGACTCAATAAACATAATGAATTTATTTATTTCAGAAGAAGATCTATTTCTAGCATGGTCTTCAACTCCGCAATCATGCGATGAATCCTGATTGTTTCTCTTCTAATGGCCCTACGACAATCACATGAGGCGAGATTCTACAACCACAGTAATCTGGGTATGATTTCTAGAAATACTGTTATGATTTTAGAATCCTGCTATCTTTTGTATGATTGGAAATTTTGTGGGCCATTATTTATGCTCAGGCAGTATTAACTGGGATGTTTTCCATCCGATTTCACCAATAATTTGTGATGATGCAGATTTATCTAGACCGTCTGTTAAATCATAAGTCATTATAGTGAATAAGGAGTTTAGATATAAAAAGATTTTTTATATTTTAATCTTCGATAGATTATTGCTCCATGTGATTAAAAGTTAGGCATCTGGAAGATGTGTGCAGAGGTAGAAGGGTGGTTCTGTAGGTGGCTTCAGATGGACAAGTCGTGGCGGCCTTGAGTTTTTAGGAAATAAATCAGGACCTAGTTACTAGGATGATGACATGGAATTGTCCTATTAGTAACATTACAGTACATGTTATCCCAATGAAGGTAGTGGTAGACCCGTTGAACATTATGGTGGATGAGGTTTTCGATTATTTGAAATGTGATCTTAGGGTTCCCAATGTAAGAGATTGGGGGCCACTATGAAGCGTGTAGTTGAACCAGCTAGGAGTGATGAGGTAGTGAGGGATGGTTCTGTAATGGACATGCAGGCAGGTGGTTCAATGGATGAATATGGTGAGTGGGTGATGATTTAAACTAGACTACATCCAAATTCTGCGAATAAGGATACTGATATTGATCTTGGTTATTGTTTTGCAAGTTTGTTGAATATTGAATTGTCTTTGGACCAGGATCGGGTTGTTCCTTTGAATGATCTTGTTTCCCCTACTCAGTCTCCTGGCCAGACATTAGTCAAAGATGATGATGAACTTTATGAAATCCATATTCCATGTCCAAGAGATAATCATAATCATAGTGGTAGTATGAATGGGAATAAGGATTACTCATATTTACCACATTAGATAGAAATGAGGTCTGTAAATAAATTGTGTTCCAAATATTCTAACGGTCAAAGTGTTGCATCTCTAGATGTTTGTGCCAAATAGTTGTAAGAGAAGGAATATGGTGATGGAGGTGTGACAGACACAGTCTCTACTGTAAATCGCATTAATGAATCGGAGCATCAGAGGATCTCTCATATTGAGGATGGAATTATAAGGAATGAAGGTGGAAATATGCATATTTATTTCCCTTCTTGGGACATAGTAACACACTATTTTGCAATGATTGATACTAACAGTTAGATTGGGTAGGAAGAGGGAGTGAATGATGGTTTTCAAGAGGTGCATATCCCTGAAAATATTGGGGGAATCTCTAATAGTGACAATGAAAATGTTAGTGGCAGGGTTCAACCTTCCTATTGTGACATTGTTCGGGTAGGAAAGAAGAATGTTTCATTGAATGGGTATGCTATAACCACTCCACCAAGAAGTAGTATGGGTAAATAATATTCTTATCTGCCAAAGTCGATGTCTACCAGATCAGGTTTGAGAAAGGGTATGTGGTCTTCTGAGGACAATATATCTTTTGAAAAGTTGAGTCTCAGAAGAAAGTGTGCTAGTGTTTTGATCCATTGTGAATGCTCAGAGAGGGAATCGACTACTACGGATGAGGTAATCAATCATGGTTATAGTGATGGTTATGTTTTTTATGATCTGTAGTTGTCTTTTTTTGTCTTGTGATACTTCATTCCTTCATTATTCTTTTATTTTAAAAAATGGTTGTATGCTTTCCTCTGACTAATCATTTCTAGTATTTTATTTATTTATTATGTGAGCCATATTATTCATGATTTATATATATTTTATGATAGCTTCTACTATACTTTTTACCTTAATGTGAATTAAAGATCACCCATTATTATGTTTTCATTTTTTTATGATAAGAATAATGGATTTATGAATGAATTCATGGATTTAATATTGTAATTAATAGAGTTATCACTATAATTATTAATTATATTTAATTTTTGTAGATGTATTGTGATAATAATGTATGTTTCTTATCTCTCAAGACAACTAAATTACTCCACCATTTGGTATGTAATCTCTTATATTTTTTGTCAATATAGTAAAATAACCATTATCTTGGAGCGATTGTATTTAGGGTGTTGTTGGATATGCCATATAAGTCAAGGGTAGGGGGATCAAATCACCCCAAACATATGTTTTTAGGTAATTGTTTTTGTTTTTTCAAGATGGATTCGTCTCATTGGATCATATTTCTAGGCTTTCTCTATGGGTTGGGTTTATAAGTCAATTTAGAACAAAATATAATGCCCAAGCCGAAACAACCTTTCATTCTTAGCCTGACACAACCCAAGACAAGATTTTACATTTATGGGTGGGGTCAATAATTGGGTCATCAAGTTAAATTTACACCCCTACCTACAACGTAGAATAAAATGAGCAAGAATATTTTCTATAGTAAATTTTCTTCAAGGATTTATAATGGTATTTTTAGTAAGTTGTTGAGGGGAATATTGAATTAAAAATGTTTCAATACCCAAAGTTAGTTAATCAATCTAAATTTAAGGTCATTGGTGATGAATATGGTCAATATGGTGCACATGAAATGTAATGGAGAAGGTTGGTAATACTGGGAGAATATAAGGAGATTGATAATGTATTAACCCATATGATACACCATTTAAAAAGAATGTGGGGTTGCACGGGGATATATTTTTCATGGATGATTATATGAGATATATATTAGGGGACTATATCTATGAAATAACGAGGGATCAAGTGGAGATTAATGTGATGATATGATTATACTTTTATAAAAATAAAAAAATATGAGATCTATAAATAATAAATATAATGATGTGTTAGAGATACAAATTTCCATTCAAAGGAGAATGATCCATGATCTATGTTAGAGATTCCATTTTTCCTTTTTATTTTAATTTTAGTCAAATTGATCGTTGTTTTTATAAGATGATACATTGATGATTTTAATATCAAGTATTTGGTTATGTATCTATGTTTGAATTAAGATGAAATATTTTTCATTATATATTCTGTTCATTATTTTTTCATTATCTTAACATTAGTTTCACTAGAATAATTAATAGTTTATCCTAGTAATTATTTTATAATGTAATTGTGTAAATTTAAAATATATATTATGAAGATAATAATATATTTCTAGACAAAAATGGTAATCAATAGGGATATTAAAATTCCCATTTCTAAATGATGTACAATGGTCCTTCAACTATAATATTATTCTTTTTTAAAATTCAATAATTTCTCTACTAATATTAAAATAAAATTTGATCCTAAAAATTCGTATTACATTGTTGAATATAATAAAACATGGAATTTTAAAACATTTATGTATGTGTATGAGTTATTTTATTTACCTACAGTACTATAAATGTTTTTAGGATTATTCAAAATTGAGGAAATTGACATCAAATGTTAATTATTAGTTTTTCTCTCATTAGTATGTTGATAAAGAAATGAATAAAAGACATACTATCGAGATAAGTGATCCAATGAAATCCTTGGAGAAAAATAATTTGGATACAAAAAGGGAGATGGAAGTTCTTTTAGAACTGTATGAAATAATGTCTATGAGGGTACTAACAAAAACATTATAATTTAGATTGTTTCCCTAATATGATTTCTATATTGATGAATCATGGCATAGTTTATGTGTTGAAAAATGATTGTTATAATTTTTATCCTAATCAAAAATCATAGAGATTACTATGTGAAAACATTATGAGATGAAGCCTCATTTTCTTATGAGTACTCATACCTGAAAGTCAACATAGGTGAAAAGTTTAAGGAAAATCCCTATATATTAAAAAGAAAAAAGAAAACCCCTTTTGAATGGGAGGGAACCCATTACATGGCACAGAGTCTGAAACCAAACAACAAACACATATAATAGATTCAAAGACCAAAAAGTAATACCGGAGGCCCAATGGCACAAACAACCATTTCACAACCCAAGGTTCATCATGGGACCAATTAGGCCCAAGTTGCAATGTCCAAGAAGCTAGTCCGCCACCAGGTGCTGTCTCCGAACCTGGAACCACCATACACCGGAGCCCGTAGAGCGCTCGAGGAAGGGAGCCATGACCGAAACCGCAACCCCCCAGAACCCAAGCTGCAAAGAGGATTAACAACATGGCTTGATGCTAAAAGATCAGACCAGCATCGCCATGAAAGAAGTTGAAATCCGTCTGCAAAGATGGATCCCCAACGCCTCCGCTGCAAAGATCCAGCTCGAAGATGGATCTGACCCACGCCGCCGCATATCCAGATCTGACCCCTCCCCGCCAAGAAGCTGAGTTGTCTGACCTTGTCGAAGGTGCCGCATGAAAAACCCTAGCCGAATGATACCGATCATGACCAAATCTGGTATTCCGAACCAGATCCTGCTTTGGGGAGGTAGATCACTGCACCGCTGACGTTCTTCCACCGAGGATCGCAACAACGGACGCAAATCACCACCTTCACCACCCTGATGCAAAATCATCTAGGGCACTTTCTGTGTCGCCGAACCCAAATTCGTCGATCAGAGGAATGAAGAAGTGGCGGCTGGAAAACCCTAAACCGCATAGGAACTCTTGCTCGTGCTCCGCCCCTTACGAGCTCATCACTAACCTATATCCCCGAAATTCAACATACTATATGACCATTATAGAATTTTATTTGATCATAGAACTATGTTTAGGAATATGATCATGTTATTACACGGTTCTCATAATTATGGGTATTGATATTACATTTTTAATGTGATATATTTTCTATGAAATTATTACATGAAATTTTTATTGAAGAATGAATAGTATGTTATAAAATATTTAATTATTATTCACTCATTGAATATATACATAATCCAATGTATAACCAATTGGTTCTCGACACCAACTCTAACAGACTATCACTTAGACTATAGCCATATACCAGTGAATTTTAGTCTACTAACACTCACATGAATATCATTTTTCAATGATGTTAGGGATTCAGTCATGTAATATTCCATATTCTAATTTATAAGGAACTTTATTTCTGTGACTTCACCTCTTTGATAAAAAAATCCCTTATTAGATGATACATCTAAATAATTCTCCTCATCCACTGATGTTTCCATGGCTCTATTTCCAGAGGAACCACAACAGTATTATCAAAATAGAGTGTTATAGAGTATTTACTGATAGTTTTCATGAAAAATAATTTGATAATGTGGTGTATCAAAACTGCTTAATTAGTTATCATAGAAGCTTCAATATACCTAGACTCTATAGAAGAATATTTTACCACAACTTTATTTGAGCCTTTTTATCCCCAAACACCTACATTGAAAGTGAAGATGTATCCCATCTACAATTACAGAATATCTTGAATTTTTTGAAACTACAATCAGCTTATCATTTGATGGATAACTCCTCATATTTTTCATAGTGTATGAACATATCCTAAATTTACATTAGATACATTTATATGGGACTGAATACCATATAATGGTGGTAACTTAGGTTATATTGATATCTTCTAACAACAAATAAGGCACAAAAAACATAAATAATATTACATATCATATCATAAAAAAATTATCCAATCACCGATGCATATGGAAACCCCAACATCATTTTTCATTACTTATGTGTTTACAGATGCATTTTCATGGAATGATCAATATCATATAAAACTGTAGAAAACCCCCACTTGGATTGTTTCATTCTAAGTATCTTCAATATCATATCAAAAAATATTCATTAACATAGACCAAGTAGTCCCTCAGATATATCAAGATTGATCTTGATCCCATGAATAAAATACACTTCATCTAATTTCATCATAGTGAATTACATATTTAATGAGACTTTAAAAGGCTTTATGAATTATATTTCATTTCAATTATTTTTTAAGTCATCAATTTAAACTATTAAAAAATGACTAATTTCCCACTAAACTGATTATAGATACAAAGCTCACATTCATTATTAACAAAAGAAAATGATTCTATAGATTCATAAAACTAAATATTCTATTATAAGTATGCTTTTCTTAATCCATATATAGTTATTTCAATTATTTATATCTTATTGGAATCCTCTTGAGTCACAAAACCTTCATCTTGTTTTGTTTATACTTTTTCATAATGGTTTCCATTAGGGAATGATATTTTGATATCCATTTTACAAATCTATTAGTTTGGAATCTTATTATAGAATGTAGAATATTAATGGATTTAAAAATTAAAAATGGTTAAAAGGAATCACTATATTCAATTACATAACATTGTTTTAACCCTTTGGAAAATGGTCATGCCTTATAAGTGGTGCATTGTTAATAAATGTTTAGTTTCTCTTGGAATTCAAAATTATAACTAGTGAGATTCACATGAATTATATTATCTACCAAAATATATACTTTGATTTGTTACTTGGAATCCATTTCATAATTCTTAGCTTATTTCCATTTAAAAACATTGATGCCACTTACTGCTTATTTATACATTACAAGATGATTATTATCAACTAATAATGATTTTCCATCATCAATGACTATAAAACTATATATTTCATGTTATTTATCCCATGTGTTACTCATATATAGTATTTGTGTATTTCTAACTTCTTATTCAATGGGGATTTTATAAACTATTCATACACCAACTCATATGTAAAAAGAGAATGGACTACATAAAATTATATGTCACTCCTACTATCCATTTTAAAGACATGATCATTATTAGAAAATAAGGGACTTATCTCAACCACATCATCATTACTTGAAGGTTTTTATAGGATTTTCCACCTTGTCTCCCTGGGATATCTTATAAAGATACACATTGTTCAATTGGGTGTATGTTTGTCACCAGAAATAATATTAAAAAATTATTTTAATCCCCATACTGAAACATATGAAAAACATCATTAGTTTTATTAGTAATGTATATATAAAATAACCATTACAAATTTAATTATTCCATGGTTTAAAATATGCATTATTTATGTAATGTGTATCTCCAAATTTATAATTGAAAAATTGAATGATTCATCATTGATGTCATAATTTCTAACAAGGTGTGGTTCCTCTCTTCACTTACAACGGTGCATTATGGTGTATATGGAGAATTGAGTTAGGATAGAATCACAAAACCAAATAAACAATCAATGAATAATTTATTAATATATTCTCTTCCATAGTCTCAGTAGATTTTCATAACCTTTTCCCCAAGCTATATCTCAACTTCATTCATATATTCCATGAATATATCAAAGTAATCTGAATAATACCTCATTAATAAGTCAAATCCATATCTTCATAAATAATATGTAAAAGATATTATGTTTTGTAGAATACTCCTTTATTCAACTAGAAATTGTCCACACACAATGGTATGAAAAAACTCCAGAAGCTACGTGGCCCATTCATCTTTTCCACTAGATTGAGCATTGGTAATTTTTCATTATAAGCATGCATGACATACACTAAGTGATTTTAGTTCTAAATATTATATATATCAATATGATGTAATTCTGTTAAATTATTTTTTATATGAATATGTTGGTGTTTCTAAGATTTATTTTCTATGGTCCAACATGAAAATATTTTTATTTAAATATTCCTTACTTTAAAAAATTTCCTTATTTATAAAAGAATAAACCTTTATTTCAGAATCTTAAAATAAAATCATTTCAATCATTTTTGGATACATAAAAAAATGGTAACTACAAAAACATAAGAAAACTATTTTTAAACAATAATTTATTTTCGTGGGAAATATGAGGTGGCCATACCCAATATCCACAACAATAAATCTAAATATATTAGATTTTTATAGATCTACCTCACCCTGGAAAATAGTCTCGAATATACTTTTTTTATGTATTTTAATACATTTTAAAGAACCAAAATCTTTATCTAATACCAAAATTATATAAGTAGATAAATTTAACTCGATAAAAAATGAACCTAAAGCACTAATTACCACTTTTCCTTAGTTTTTCATCCATTTTCCCATCTTTACTCCTATACAATAGATAGAAATTGGTTCCCCTTCATTCTATTTCATCATTATCTTATTGAAATATAATTTCTAATAATATAGAAACCTTATGATTTTATCATAAACATTCATTTAATTCACCTTAAAAATTGAATAATATTCACTATGTATATCATTTTCAACTTTTCGAAGTAGAGTTTGATGATTTGGGAGAGACTTCTCTTTGTTATTTTTACTTCAATTAAAAACTAAATATTCAGAATCCATGAGGGAGTGATGAATGAATACGATCAGTGTGTATTTTACTAGGTAGTATAAATCCTTTAACCAATAGGTGATCAATTAATCCAATGAGATTGACTACATGAGGCCTAGATAGAACATTGTATCTATGTTTAATTTGAATGATAACCTTGGATATCTCAAACTATTCATGTATAGATCCCTCCTGATATAAACCATGAAGATGATGGATAATTCTATAAGAAACCATGTATTCATGTCAATACATGATTTCGGTAGTAAATGTTGAAAGAATTAAACATTTAATTCCATCTATGTTTATTATCTATAAATCCTAGAAAATGAAAAAATCACCACTCAACCCTTTTGTTAGTGTATCTATAAATGGGGGTTGAAGCTTTTTATATTTCCACTAATCTTGGAACACTACCTAGAGAAAGATAAACTATTCTTGGAAGTTACAGCTAGAAGGAGTTGTTCTATCTCTAAAATAAAATGTATGGAAAGTGTGGTTGATGGACATTACAATAATCTATAATATTAAAAGGTAATATTACTAGTGCATCACATGATTGTATTTAATGATAGAAAAAAATAATAAATTCGAATTTATTAAGCCCTTAATTACTTTTACAAGTCACAGTGGCCCACACCATTGAAAATGGAATATCCCTAATTATATAAAGTCTTGTGGAAATGATCTATATTTCTATACTTGTAATCCAGAAACATGAATTGAAAATTATTAGACATTATTTTGGTAAATAGTCTCACCAATTGTAAATTGGGAGTTCTTTCAACCATTGATTGGACTCCACTATCCATAAATCCAAACTCATATTTCTATAACATGTGCCTCAAAATATGTATAGGGTAGATGAAGGACATTAACACCAATATAGATTCGGTTATTTTAACCAACAATCTGGGTTAATAAATTCTGAAAATTAAAATTATCCTCAAGAGAGACTGAGTCAACACATTAACTATGGGTTTATCTCATTTCATATGATGGAATTATTAAATAATTAATATTAAATTAAGGTTTCTTTTTTGTTTATTATGTGTAACATTTTTAATATTTTTTTAACATGTCTTATTTATATGAAGTGGATTTATAATTATGGATTAATCATGTCTCGATAAAATATTTATACATAACCAATTTATTTTTATTTCACTATTGCATATTAGTTTTTTTATTTATGTGTTCATGGTATTGTTTCTATAAATTAAATCATGTATATGAAAGAAAAAAACTATATAAATAAATGTTAAAATTATGAGCATATCAAATGGTTGATTTTTTTGGTGGATAATAAATCAACATATGGCCCCATAGATAAAATCCTTGTATCATTCATTAAATGAAATGTATCTTCCCTCTTTGACTCATTTTTATCTCCTGTGCTATTTTCATCTCAGTTATATGTTTAACAACCTCCATCTTGGCACTATCTTGAACAAACTCTATATGCCTTCAAATACTCATTTTATACATCTATTTAATAACTCACCTATATATTAGAAGAACCAAATTATTGATTGGTAAGAATTATATAAAACATAATTGGACATGTAGTTCAGTCATAATAAAATAAGGAGGGATTACTCACGAGAAATCAAATTTAATTTTATAACAAATAATTGAAAATCCATGGAACAAATTTTAATGAAGTAAAACCAAATAAAATTATGTCGATTCAACAACATGATCAGTCATACACATGCAATGATTATATATTTAAAACAACTATCTTTCATTAATTTCTATTAATTGTTTAATAAGATAAAATACACATCAATAAATACTAGTAATTATATTATTAATCAATTAAATAATTTTATATTTTATTATTAAACTATCTTCTAGTCATAATTTATTATGATTTGAACTAAAATAAATAATTCTATTTTATTTAAAATTCAATAAAATGATAAAAAATTGTTTACGTGGAATAATTTTGGGGATTCCAAAATGAACTGCTCCATAACGTTTTAATTATTAACAATGAACTCATACAACATTTTGTGTTCATGAAATGTTTCGTAATATCATGTTGTGTACTACCATTTTATTTCCACACCAAACATAATAATTTAATACAGTATGTCTAATTTAATATTTGATTTTTTTTCTAGGAGAAACTATATGTACTTTGGAATGTATATTTATTTTATGATTTGAATATCAATAAAATGCTTTATTGAATATTTTTCTTCGATTTAAATGAAACTAATGTAATAATGTCCTTGAGTATCTATCACATTGATAAGGTCATTGAAGATCCCCCTATGATGAGAACATTGAAATAACATGATGCTATTCTTAAACCTAGTTATGTAGTGGGTTAACAACATATGACAGGGAACATAGTATATTGAATTTAATTTGTGATTACTCATAATCAGATGATGCTTCATCTTTTGAATTTCACACTTGGTAATATCTAAGATGAGAGATTTCAAAAATTGACCCACCAGTTGGAATTAATCATGTTTATTTGTTTTTTTATATTACTATATGTGACCCTATGTAATGATCATTAGACATAATTATTACCATTAAATCATTTCTTTAGTCACACACCCAGATTTACTGGCCAAAACATTGATTCCATTTTCTCATGATAAGTAGGGAACAATGAGTTCATCAAGAATGACACATTATTAATCAATAACATTAAGAATTATTTTCCACTTATATATTTATGGAAGATGATATATCAACCCATATATTGAAATAGAACCATCCTATTAAATTCTATCTCCATAGAGTAATGACCTATTTAAGTTAGATGGTAAAAAAATACGTATCAATCATATATGTTGATGAATAATATGTTAAACCTTATGGATGAAAAATTTCGTAAAATATATTACACTACACAATAGGAATTTATATATGGTTGTCACAATTGTGACATTAAGTTGTCCCTTGGATTTGTTGACCCATTTTTGGAGAGTTATCTTGGACCTTAGGCAAACCTTCCTAATGTCTATGAGAAGGAATCCAAGAGGATTATACACTAATTGTCTCCATTGATCTTGATTAAATAATATTTTAATTTATTTAATAGAATAAATATTATTATCAACAAAGGTAAATTATTTTATATATGTTTTGTTGATAAAACAAATTTTTTATTAAATATGTAATAAATGCTTATTCTCTAGATTATTGATATAAATGTTATCTTTGAATTGAATTATAATTTACTACTTAATTGGGTATTAAATAAATTTCTAGATGGACAAGTGGACTAAGATCATGTTCATTGGTAAATATTAATTTACAATCTCATAAAAAAATATTTATTATTATACTAGTTAACATACACCATAAAATAATGATATTATTCTTATTATTATATAAAATGGTGTATGATATGGTTTTTTATTATTTATGCTTTATTTTGAAATTAAATTATATTTTAACATAAACCCTAACTCTATAAAAAGATAGTTATGTCTATTAAATAGGGTTAATTGGGAATTTATAATCATTTCTCTCAAAACGTTTCTCTATTAACTCCTTAATATCTCTGCATATCAACAACAAAAATATTATGAGGAATTACTTCAACCACAAAGTAATGATCAAGTCAAACAACAAAAGATGATTGATCATCAGAGCTTGTACCCCATGTTCAATTGACATTTTTCACAGATAAATGGAGCTTGTTTGGGACACCGATAGAGGGTTTCTATATTGGTCCCTCCCAACACTTTGATGATAATCCAAAAAGGGTTTTTTACGATCAAAATGTACATCAATGAAAGATGGTAAGATGAGAAATCATTTATTCAAAACTAATTTATATTTTTTATAATTTTAATTTCTAAAAGATCCTCCCTATTTTATCTAATTTATATATCAATATAAAATTTGAATGTTTTATAGGTCATGACGTTTATATCTTAAAATATATGAAAATAATCCATTTAATATCACAAAAACCATTATGGTTATTTTCCCACTAATAAATTTAGATGTATATAGATCCTTCAATGGGTATTTGAGTGGTCACATTTCAAATTAATAATTGTTTATTTGATTTTTTTTGATAATGTAAAATAGTATTTAGATATTTCATTTGACGATTATTCATTCGTTAAAATAATTTTTTAGATAACATGCTTTAAATATTTTAATTAATTTTTTCAAGATATATATTTTCATAAATGACTAAAAACAAATGAATAATGAGAAAATATTCCATCTAAATGTTCCATGTATTTTGGATAGTGAGACCGGGTTACAAATCATGTAGTAGGAGTACACACTATGCACTAAAGAGAATCACACATGGATGTCTCATGTAATAGAAAAAAATATGATCAGGTATTATACCAGATTAATTTATTACACACCATGTGTCAAAAGGGCCAACCTAACACACAACTTGTCAAAGTAAAAAAAATGTAAAACCCTAGCCTTTTCTATAGATATTTCAACATCTTTTACATGATAATGTTTTTATTATTTTGTGTAATTTTCATTTTGTTTTTACATTAGGTTTTGTTTGGTTTATGATTTTATAAAAATGGAAGAAATTGGGAGGAATAGGGTTGGCACATGCTTTTCGATAACCATGCACCCTGACCCCAAAAAATTTGGAGACCCTGGATATATGGGTTTTGTATAGCTGTCACATGGTTTTTCAAACTATGTCCCCTCTTATTAAAAACTGTGCCCCCAACAAGAGGTGCATTGTTCATGTAAACCATGAAACCTGAGTAGAAAACCGTTCACATGGGGTTTTAATCCCCTAAATAATGTTTAAAAAATATTCAAGAACCCCCATATAATACCTCAAAACTCCAGAGTTCAACCCATAATCGTATTCCTATATTTCTAGATCCACCGAATGGGATTAATATCTATTACGAATTCCATTCATAGTGATTCTAATATCATATTGATGATCTTCACCCCTCCTGGTAAATGAATCCAATCACATTTGGGTTCCCATTAAACCACCATTCTTTTACCTCTCTATAATGGAGGATTTCTTTTTATTTGGATTATATCAAGATCTAGTATTCTGTATCTACATCTATGATTTTGGATCCAGATTTAGATTTGAAGGATCTTGATTTATTTGATCTTGGAATTAGCTTTTAGATATGGATCTCATTATATATCATTACTTCACTAAAATTGGGGTCTTCTATTGGGAGACCGTTCATCAATGATTTGACCTTTGTGGTCTATAATTAAAATCCCAATGTCTGGATTTTTATTATGTGTACTTAATTGTAGAATAATCTATAATTGATTATAAACATATTTTTCCAACATTAAAATAATTATTTGGAGGAATTGTTAATTTTGGAATTAATGATATTGGGGATATTGAATTGAGGTAATTAAATCTAGATTTAATTACATGATATTTAGATTATTGAATTGATATAATTGATTTTTGAATTAACAATGGAATATTGTTATTGTTGAATAAGGGAAATTAATTATTGAAGTAATTATTAAAATATAGTGATTATGAAATAGAAAAATTCTTCTTGGAATTAATTATGGGATATTAGGATTTTTGATTGATTAATTAATTATTGATTTAATTAATGAAATTTTTTTGTTTATGTAATTTAAAAATTGATTAATTTATTTTTCAGTTAATTAACGAAGGTTATGTGACTAATTTATTAGTAATTTAATTAGTGAGATTGATATGATTAATTAATTGGATTTCTATGATTAACTAAATGTTTCATAAGTAATGGAAATGATGTGGTTAATTAATTTCTGAATAATTTATAAACATATGTAAATAATAATGGTAACACGGTCATTAAATTGTGAAATTGTGAATGGCAACATGGACATTCACTTATGACAAATAGAATGTTAACTTGGTCATTCAATTCTGAAATGTTGAATAGTAACATGTTAATATAGTTATGCAATTAAGAATGGTAATGTAGTCATTAAATTTTGAAATGGTGAATGGTAACATGGTTATTCAATTTTGAAAATAAGAATGGTAACATGGATATTCCATAATGAAAAGGTTAATGGTAACATGTTCATTCACATATACTAATAACAATGGTTACATGGTCTTTAAATTATGAAATGAATAATGATAACATTGAAATTCACTTATGAGATTATGAATGGTAAAATATAAATTCAAGTTTGAATTGTGATGATGAATGGTAACATGGAAATTTAGATAAGTGATATCCCTTTGGGATAGTTTAGATTATAGAATGGGTCGATGTAGGTATTGAGGTTTGAGTGTCCATAGGAACACATAAATTTATGTTGTTAAATAAATATTTAGTGATAATGTGATAACTATTTACTTATGAAATTTAGTTGTTTATTTATACAAATGTATACACTATTTTTAATGGATAGTGTTTTTAGATAATGTTGGTATAAGACTGGATATTTGTATTCACGCCCTACTCAGGCTACCCGATCGGTACCTAAAGTGATTTCATGGTTGTGGAATAGTTGAAGGGGGAATTCCCTATGTTAGATGGTAGAGTTTGTACAGATCATGGATGAGGGAACCAGATGTGGTTTATTACCCTCTTATGATTTTCTAATGTGTTTTATTTTGATTTTCATTTTGATACATGGAACATATCTTAGAATGGAATATTTTCTACTATGGTTTTGATTATGTATCTCTAGTTTTCGTAATCTTGTGATAACGATATTCTGCTAGTAATGTTATATTAATTTAATTTAATTTTTTTATTTTTTCTTGAGTATTACTTTGATAAAATAGGATATATTCTCCTCGTGATTTATATTAGACTCCCACTACTAGTCGGCAGCCTCTGGAAAACAAGGAGTTGGGATTGAGGTAATGTGACCGTCCAGCTCGAGGCACTAGGGTGTGGCACTGGGGTCGGGATGTTAAAAATTGGTATCATATCATTTTTCTTCTCTATTATTCTGTATTACTATTTGGGAAAGGTAGATATGAGACTAAGAAGAATATGGCCTTGGTTATGATATCAATCAGGGGAACTCATGTATGGGTTACAACCCAAGTAATGAGGGTGGGATGTTTGTTATATCTATTGGTGTTACACTTGACATTATTTCACATTGTGTGATAAACATATAGAGTGGTGTGAAAAATGTTTTGATATTTTTTTTAGAATTGACACATGGCCTAGTATGGCATAATATTTAGTTTTCAGGAATCATTCGTGGATCTCTGGATTATTTTGATACCGTCTTCATTTTATTGATGGACAAGAAAAAAGGATTTAGGTAAGTTCTGGAAATTGAAATAGGTTTTCCCTTATATATGAAATTGAATTGAAAATGCACATAACATGAAAGAAATTTAAAACAGTTAAATATGAGAATAAATGGGTCTCTAAATAGAAACATTATGTGAGAAAGAGAAAGTACTTTAATAAAAATGCCCTAGGTGAATGATGGTCAAGGGTAGGTATAATGCCTCAATTTAGACCACATTGTGAGGTTTGGGAAAAATAACTTTGGTGACATGTTCAGATTTTACTCATATGTAAATCAGATAAATTTTTATTATGGGTTCAAATAAATTTATTTGGAATTCTACAGAATATTCCTCCATGATGATGCTTATTTAGGGAATGAATTTTGTACATGGATACAGATTATCCTCTTGTAGTGGGACCTTAGGGACCAAAATATCCAGTTGAGGAATTAGGGGATAATTTTTTTAAAAACATTTCTCAATTCTTGTAGCTTATATAAAGAGACATGGGGTGGGACGCGAAAAGCTTATTTGATCATACATGGGAGATTCAGTTTCATAAACCTCCATATTTTACTAGAGATATTTAAATTGATATATCTAAGTTCTAGTTTGAGTATATTCATACTGTACATGACCATTTTGAATATTTTGTTAAGATGAGGGTCATGTCTGATGCTTATATTCTATAAGGATCAGTGAATAACTTGTGTTATGTTCTAGCATAGACATGACAAGATTATGGTATTTTATAAAATGATTTCATAGCGAAGTTCCAGGAGTACTTATATCTAGTGATCATGAGGCGGGATATTGTAACTGATTTTATGAGGTTTACTTATGGTAGTATGTATTTGATGGACTATGCCAGATTCCTTACATATTTACAATGCTTTTCTTCAGTTTTGGTAGGGGGTGAGATAGCTAAGACATGCCATTTTCATGATGGACTTGATGTGAGATTAAGTCCCAAGTTAACCTATTTTGGTTAAATAAGTTGGCAATGTTGGTGGATTAGACTCTCATAGATAAGAGGAACTTGAAGGTTGATTCTAGTGAAGGAGAGATAGTTGATGTTTGATGGTTAGGAGGTACGGCTTCCATGAGAAGGAAGCATCCCTATGAAGATGTTAGCTACGAAGAGATAAGGAAGAGTGGACCATGGAAATGATCAATCAATAAGGATCTTATCCAAAATCATTCTCACCAATGCGGTTCGCTGATCCACTATCGTATATATTGTCCCCAACCACCTGTGGAGTTTTGGTCTTGTATCAATATAGGGAATCTACAAAAAAAAAAATCCAGAACCTATGCAATATGGGTTGGGATGGAGGAGTTAGACAAAATCAATGTTTGGGAATGGTATATTCTTTAGCGTATCATTATGGTAGTTAGAGTTCTTCTAGTCATGGAAGTAGATGTAGTGGATGTGGATCTTCTAGAAAATAGTATCCATATCCCTAGATTATATAACATAGGAGACATAGGAAATGTCACAAGGTTGGATGGAAAATATAGTTAAATTTAGTTAACCTACACAGGTGGACATTGAGGATGGACAATCGATAGGGAGAGGTCGACATCTTGTAGTTTCTACATTATTTAGGGCCATTTTCGATATTGGTGCCTCTCTACCCATTATTTTAGAAAAACTTGTAAATGGGTTGATCTTAGAGGTGGAGTTCATGAGGGGGATTATGATGATATACACACTCATGGGTTTATGGTCTAGAGATATCTATTTTTTATGGGGCGTTCTCTCTAGGTTGGAGAGTATTATTTTCTATGGGATACATACATCCTTGACATCCTAGGATTCGAAATATTTTTTGGTATAGAATATTAGTATTATAAATATCCAACATTGATTTTTACTAGATGAGAGTGACCTTTATGTCTCATTAGGGTGATTGTATATTCGCCATGGGGAGTCGGATATCATGGCTCTCAGTGCACGAACAGTTCTCCAAAAATTGTGGGATCTTACCGCCCATGTTTCTAGATTATTTTTGGATGATGGAGGTGTAAATCATGGATTCTTTCTAGTAGTAGTGTACATGTTTCCGAATGTGTTTTTTGAAGGCTTCTCCGGGTTACCACGTGAGAGAGATGAGGAATTTTTAATTGATCACTTACCTGGGAATGAGTCCATTTATATTCCAATATATAGAGTGGAACTGATATAGCATCAAGAGTTCAGGAATCTATAAGAAGAGTTGATTGATAATAGATTTTTCCTTTTGAATACATAACCATGGGTTCACTAGTGTGTTTTTCTATGAAGGTTTACTATACCCTATTCTTGTTTGTGGACTACAAAAATTTGAGCCGAATTGTTATGAAGAACCAATATCATCTTCCACCTATCTATTTTCCATTTCACTAGTTAAGATGATCTTGTGTTTTCTCAAAGATTAAAATGAAATCATGTTATCATCATTTGAGTGATTAAACTATAGATATATTGAGTAATTCATTTAGAAGCATGTAAATATTCTATGATTTAGTCATAAATCAATTTAGATTAATGAATTCACCCGACGTGTTTATAGACATGATGAAAATAATATTTCATCTATCCCTTGATCAGTTTGTGGATGTGTTTGTGGATAAAATCTTAGTGTACTCCAAGTATCATGTTCATCATGTCTAATATCGTGACATCTTCCTAAGTACACTAAGAGAGATTCGACTATATTCTAATCTATGTAAGTGTCGATTTTGGATTGATCAAGAACACCTATTTGGTCACATAATCTTGGAGTAATGTTTGTAAGTAGACTAAGATAAGGTGTAGGTAGTGGTTTTTTGGGAGCATCCTAGGAACATGTTTAATATCCAAGATTTCTGTGGTTGACAAGATATTAACAAAGATTTATCAAGGAATTTTTCTATTTGGAAGAACCATAATCAAGATTGAATAGAGATGGGTATGGTTTGAAATTTCTAGACCATGTAATAATTCCAACTAAGAACTAAAGAAGAAATTGGAATCTTCAGCAATATTAATCTTACACAGTCCATGTGAGGAGTTTATAGTGTATTGTGATGCATATCGAATTGAAATTTGATCATTTTAGATGCATGGATATTTGAGTTGGGAATATGGGTCTCAAAAATTGAGGTCTCATGAATGGAACTACAATATGTATGGTCTCAAGGTGGTTGTTGTTGTTTATTCATTAATGTGTTCAAAACATTATCTATTAGCAGAAAAGTTTACTATGTATATAAATAATTAGCATATAAATTAAATATGTTTTCAGTGGGATTTGAATCTCTATCATCAGATATGGGTTGAGTATATGTTGTCATTGGATTCTGATCTATCATGCACACTCCGAAAAAAATACCATGTTTTTAATTCCATAAAAAGTAAGGCACAAACAGAAATTGTTAAATAGTATAGTTATGAGTAGAAGATGTAGAAAATAATGGATAATATGCATGTTGTGTCTATGAGAGTCAAGAGAAGATGACTCTCATATCAGAATCGGCGGAGTCGACATACATGATATTGATTAGAGACAAGAAGTATGAGATATGGAGTGAAAACCCCTAAGGAAAATCCATGAACTTTGGGAGACACCTTCAAATTATAAAACATATGAGGATATTATAATCAATTTTAGGAATTTATCTGTGGTGCCTATGAGAATTTGGAAGGATTTTATGTGGTTGTTTCATGCATCAAATTGGATGGTACATCTTGGTGTAACAAAAATGTATCATAACCTAGGATGATAGTTTTGGTCACTGTGCATGGAAAAATAGTTAGCAAGGTCCATCACTCAAGGCTACACCTGTTATCAGGGTAAGTTTGATATCATTGACCTAGAGGTTTTTTATAGTCATTATCCATTTTGGAATGAAAGTGGGATTATGTGACTATGGATTTTTTGGTGGGCCTCCTGAGGAACACTTATAAGAGAAAACCTATTTGGTTGATTCTCAACTATTTGATATAGGTATCACATTTTTGCCTTTATGAGAGACCTTATAATTAGAGAAGTTGGGAGACGTGTATGTTCACGAAATAGTCTATTTTCATGGGGTTCCATAAACTAAGTTTCATTCGAAGACTCTCATTTAACTTTATTACACTATAAGGGATTACAAACGGTGTCTGGTACACAGTTTTTTTAGTAAGACGTTCCACTCACTAATATATGGGAAATAAGTGTGTACTATATATGTGATTAAGGATATGTTGCGAGAATTTGTTACTGAATATTACATGTCATGAAGTCTCCAAATAAAAGACATAATTAATTGGATAATTAATCACTTATTACACTTATTGGCACTATGCGTCATTGAAACTATGATAATGGTTTTGAAGAATTAAAAATTCTAAAATTATATATTGTAATACGTTTTTATTTTTTTATTCCATTTTATTTTCAATTAATGTTTTAATAATGGATATCTCCAAGATAATTAGGAAGGATATTAAAATTAAATGGAATTAGTTAATTAATTAATTAATTGATGCATGCATGTCTCTATTAATAATAATGAATGAATATAAATAATGACAAAAAATCTATGTTTTCATGTTTTTTACATGGGTATTGATGATAATTAGATTGACTAAGAATTGGGAATGTGTCGGCTTAATTTAATTTAATTTGTTGCATGGATTTCAAATTTTTTAACATTAAATAAAATATGATGGCTAATGTGTCATCTCTACCCCTTATTATGTAGGTCTATAGGTCTATGATTATTTATATTATTCCTCTTAACCAAACCTCTAGTTTCCCTCATGTATGTGTAAATTAAAAAAACATGTAATAAAATAAGTATCCTAAGGAATATCCAGGTAGTTGAAGGTCAAATCAGGATGATACTAACCATTTTGATACATAGATGGACATGTTGAATGTTTTAAAAGTGTTTAAGAGCAACATAATGTGTGTTCTCCAAGGTCTTATATATATTTACATTTGTATTGATAAATAATATTTAATATAACTCTTGATATGGTTATTATTAATTTTGTTTATTTTAGACTTATAGATTATATATTTTGGGGATACAAGACCACAATCACAAAAATACATTTATTTATATAAGAATATATAACTTAAATATATTGATTTTCTGTAAATTTTTTATCAAAATACTATAAATAACATATGTAAACCACACGTAATATAAAAAATAAATTAATAAAAAGAATAAGAAAACTTATTAATAATAAATTAAATTTCTCAAATTAAAATTTTGTTTCATATAGTTTTCAATGAATTGATTAAGAATGAAATTCATAAAACTCTGTATGTGATGAACACTCATCGGGATAGTTACTTTTACCATACAGTTCTTTTTAATTTTTTTGGTTAAACTAAGTGACTCAGATCAAGAGGATAAGACATATCTATAAATTATGTAATATATTGGAATGTGTTTATGAAATTTGAGTGCCTTTTTTTGGAATTAGATATTCAACTCTACAGATCATGGAGCTGCATGCTTGTAGTTAGAAAAGACCTACATACCTAAATACCTCTGAGTAATTGATTGATCCTTTAATTTTAATATTAGTAAGGGATTATGTTTCCCTTGGACTAGAATGTCTTAGTAATTAGACATTCCATGTTAAATTGTGAGGTCTACTGGGAATTGATAAAATATTGGGAGAATTAAAAAATTAAAATCCATTATATCTCAAATAAAGTACAATATATTGATGTACTAAAAATGTTCTATTTTAATATTACATAAAAATATAAAGTCCTTCATCCACACCATCACAATAAATTTTTTTATAGAAATATCATTTTTACTATAATTAACATCCCAAAATCGATTATATTATATCAGGTTGTGTTACACCATGAATGAAATTATTACATGCTAAAGTCCTCTCTACTTGATCCACCAGAAAATGAGGAGAGTGTTGAAGAGTTCACTCTATATGAAAAACACTTAAGGAACGAAATTTATGTTCTGTTTTTAATACATTCATCCATGTATACTAAACTCGTGAACTCTCATGAATACATGGATTCTTGTAGAATACTCCAGCATCTATTTAGTTTATATTTGTATGGAGATATATATAAATGATTTGAGACATTAAGTGTGATTTTTAAACATAATATTGACGATTATTTTCACATTGTACCTCCTGTAGTTGAATCAATTGCATACACTATAGTCCTAGTGATTATAGGGTGTAAATTTACTTAATATCTATTCTTAGATCTCATTATTTCATCACTCCTACAAATTTTATAAATATTTTTTTGATTTTAATGTGAAAAAACATAGAGGAGTATCTTCCATATATTCTTACATTACTTCACCATATTGGTAGGGAGATGATGTGTGAATCTTCTTTCAACCTTATGATGAATAAAAGGAAAGTTCAGGTGAAGATATCTATGTCCAATGATTCTTCACAGCGTTCTTCCAAGAAGTGAAAAATAAAATGGAATCAATTGAATGCGATGTTATTTGTTTTAAATAAGGAATGAAGGTACACTAGAGGTAAAACTACACCAAGTAAAATAAGAATGGGTACAATTCATGTATATTTGTTACCAATTGAAATTTACATGTTTCCATAAATTGGGTATTAGATACAACATGTGGTTCTAAAACTTTTATTCAAATATAAGAAGCAAGTTTATATATCAAGATTTACTGGGGGTAGATTTATGAGTAACCAAGGGATACAAACATGATATTTTAGATCTCAAGGACTTCCTATTAGAGGAAGTTTTCTAGAAGAGAATTACATGTTCTTTATGATTACATGTATTCATAATTTTTTAATATTATTAAACTACTCATAACATCATAATTGTTATTATATGTAGAATTTTTTATGATAATTTCCTAAGAGTATTTGTCTCATATAAATTTCATTGTAGTTACCTATAATAATGAGAACCCAGAAGTACCAAAAGATTATTTTTTAATATATATTCTATATCGTGATGAAATAACATGAGGGGCACAAATGATATTGGAAATTAAGTGTGGTTACTCAATGTAATTTTAGCCACCATCTCATGGTGTACGCCCATCATAATTTCTAGTGTAGGAGATTATGAGAATAGTAACTTCCAGAACAAAATTATTTTTTATATATGTCATTAGATTTTACAATATATGGAAATGTGTATTGTTTCTTAGTCATAATCATTTTAAAAGGTATATCTTGAGTCACATAGTTTTATGAATTAAAAAAATGTGAAGATATATTTTAATGGTGAAGTAGGATATGTTGAATGAGTCATGAATAATATTTTTTTAATGAATAATTAAAGAAATTATTTCTACCTTAATTTACATAATTAATGTTGATATCTCAATCCCTTTGATAAAAATTATATTACAAAAAATAAATTTTTGTTCCTAGTTTTCTGTATAGAAGTTTAATTTTTCAAATTTCAAAGAAAGAGACATAGAACACATAGGTTGATGAAACTCTCATGAAGAATTCTTGATTACAAATATAAGTATTAATGGATTATATTACACTATAATCATCCATATGAGGTTTTATGTCATTGTTACATTAACACATTTTTCTATGGGTTCCTTTTCATTTAGTTTTATGCTATCCTTGGAATTTGGTTTTCTTCACCAAAGGGTGCTCGAAAAGAAGACTATTGAGTCACAGATTAAGTGTATCAAGAACCGCAATTAAATAATAATTTTTCTTATTATTTAACATATTGAATCAATATTATTTATACACATCGTTTCATAAATATTCAAGTTTACATGACAATTTAAACATTGTCACCAGTTAATTGAGAGAATTTTTTGTGGGAATAATATTTAATAAATATGTATATTTTATTTATTGAATATATTTTGTGAATAATGTAGTGAAATGTATTGAATAAATAAATAGTCATTATAGAAGGGCCAATAAAATTTTTGGAGGAATTCAGGACAATGTTTAATGGTCCTATAATAAATAACACATATATTAAATATTGTTTGAATAAATAAAATTTAATTATTTTGTGTTTTTTACATGTCAATAAATAATAATATTATTATTATTTTAGACATGGGGTTCTTCGAGGATTAATAAAATAAAAAGTGCACCTATGAAATTTTTATTTTATACCCCTTGTTATATTTAAAAAAATCTAAATTATTTCTGAAGGGCTTCCATTTTTTTATATGTACAAAAACATCCGAAGAAAATACCTCAAAGACCAAAAGGGATCCTTCTAAAATGGTGATATTATGAATGGATAGTGATATACCATCACAACCACTCTTGATTCTAGAGAGATAAAAGACTATCATTATTGAATTGATTCTCTATGTGACCAAAGATGAATGATTCATGTGTTAGGATCTACTATTCTACCATGTAGATATTTCTATAGCAATGCCTAAATGTGCACGAAGAACATATGTTTCAAATATAGAGAGAAAGTTATAATTTATTCCTATAACACAATGATAGTATGATGTATAGATGATATAAAATTCATTAATGAATAAATCATTCATCACAATGAAATTATTAACTTCTTAATTTAATAATAAATCAATATTTGGTTATCCTTCATTTTGGTTTTTGAAATATCACGTCAACTAATTTTTACTTAATTTTGTTGGTCATAATGTTTATCATAAACATATATCTTGAATTCATCATTAGTTAAAAAACTATGTTTCACATACCCCATCTGATTCAACTGATTTGCCCATAAATGTCAAGTGGTTTCAAAGGGGTCACATAATTATTTAAAATTATTTGATTATAGTTGATTGATTTACACATTTATCATTATATTTAAATTCTATATTAATTGAAATTTAATTTGAATCATCACATATTATCTTCTTCCTCTTTATTATTCAAAATATATTAAAAATAAATTAATTTTATGAATATATTATAATTTAGATTCTAATCTATAGTTCATGTGTTTTTTTTGTCTAGAGGGAAAAAGATTAAATACAATGTAACTCTTCAGAATATGTGTTGTATTTGATTTTTACATTACATGATCATGTGTTTAATTAACTATAATTAATTTGAAAAAAAGTTGATCCATATTAATTTATTATAATAATTGTTTAACTAAATATACAAAATATTAACCATGCAAACCTGGTACATAGTTATCTAGACTAAATGATGTGTAGTCCAGTAGTCATTGATGGGTCTTATATTTTCTTACAAAACCTACATGAATAGTGACCTTGTAAATTATAAATAACAAGATGTGTATCTGATGTGAATTTTGTGTACTCGATTATTTTTCAAGACCTAATTACATGTAGTGTCTGTAGGTGTGTGATGTGGATAGATTATATAAGATGTATATGAGGTGTAGCTTAATTAATCATGTCATTTATATTAAAATATTTCTTATAATTAAAAAAATAATTTATTATACATATTATAACAAATTTTCTTGTGTTGTGTGTGTAATTTTTTTGACTATGCACATTCCATGGTATAGATTTTATATATGTATATACTAAATATCTAATAAATTTAAATGTTATGTTCATAAATGCATTTCAAGTATAAGTTATAGTACCTTTATTACTCCATGCACATTCAATCATAACATGCTATGTAAATAACTTATGTTCGCTATGTCATTTATTTGAGTATGTACATGCCATGAAATTAAATGTTAATCTATGTGCAACACATGCAACATGAGTAAACAATATACAAATATAGCACATGCTACGATATTTTAATGTGTACTTATCATGTTTACATTATGGTATATGTGTTCATAGATAATTTATTTTAAATACATATATTTAATTTGATTAAAATTTTGAGGGATGCTAATCTCAATAAAATCCAGTTCATAAATAAGATAAAATAATATATTTTTTAATGAATATTATTAATTCATTTTTGGAAGATTTATCTTAAAATATAATGATTATGAGTTAAATGTTGGTGTTATTGTATCATAAGTTCATTTCATGTATTTTTATGATCATGAGAATACATAAAATCGTTGTATGTTATTTGTTTACTTTTAATTTATTGTTAAATTAAATATATAGTATGTAAATAATCCCTTATCTCATTATGTAAAGGAATGTGTGCACACAGTTTTATTTTATATAGACCCATTAACTAATCATTTGGTTATTTTTTCCTATGTGTGAGAAAAATCTAATGCAATGGACGGATCACCTAAGAGAGTACAGGATGTTCAAGTTTAGAGATGAGGTGAAATAAATTCAAGAGGTACATTGTGGAAATGATGAAATATAAAACACAAACCAAGAAATAGTTGAGGGTTTTCCCCTTAGGATTGTGGTAACATTCTCATATTCTACATAAAATAACCATTAGTAAAATCTCATGAACATACCATTCTATTATTTTATTTCTTTTATTATTTTCACTACATATGTTTTGTCGTGATCACAAGAATTAATGTATTAAAAAGCAGGAAAGTTACGAATAAGATAAATTATATTATGAATAATCTACATATAAGTATTTTTATATTAATTAAGTAAATCCACTGAATATTAAAAAGATCATAATAAAGATAAAATACTGAACATTCTCATAATTATAAATTCCCTCAATTAGATATATTACTTAGGTATTTCCTTCACTACTTATGTTAAAATGAAACCATAGTTCAATATGACTAACTTTCACATGTCAAGATTGTTTCAGTTATCAGGTATATATAAATTAATTTTTTTAGACATAACATAGTTCACATTAGGGGTTTACTACCAATGAAAGAATTTCTGAAACTAATAGGAAAAATATTGGGAAATACTATTTTGGGATTTCAGTATTGGTGAGTAAACTCAATATATAAAGGGACAAAGAGTTAGAGAAGGTGGGAATTTTATTCCAACCTAGAACCCATAATATAACTTTTAATGACCATATATAGATTATGAGAAGGATAATATGGGTTATTTCCATAATAATTTTAATGAAACAAGACATTATGAAGCTAGTGGTGAGGGTTATTGGGATTCAAAAAAATAGTGGGAGATTATTAATTGTAATATTTATTATCATTGTTTGTAAGATAAATTACTAAAATTAGGATCTTATTATTTATAGAAATGAAAAAAATGTGTTTAAAACATATCTTATTTATCAAAATTAAATAAGGATATCCTTATCACTAACATAGATTTTCATGAATAGAAAAGGTGCATACACATTATCGTACTCCATGAAAAAAAAATGTATGTTCTTGAAAACATTATTGTTGATGTGCCTCACCAAGTGGCTAGTGAGAAATAATTGTCTCCCTTTGAGAATCATTTTAATGATTCCACATAAATTCAATGACTTGTGATATCATCCATGAACAATGATATTTTAATGAAACATGAGTCATAGATGTGTATAACATGATGTCTCACCTTTATGATATATATCAAGATACGGTGATAAAATAGAGAAATGAGATCTATGTTTATTTTTTATATTAAAAAAATAGAGAGTCGATACAAGATTATCCTCAGGTACTAAGGATTATTGGATACATAGAAATCATTAACATCTTGGGAATTTAATTTTTGGATTATGTTCACACAAGTCAAATAATGTTCTCACCACCCATGTGACTCACCAGTTTTATTTTAAATTATAATATTATAAATAATGAAAATTGACTTTGGAACTTACTAATCTCATTTTATATATTAGCAATTACATGGGGTGAAGGTTTTTTGGCCTTTATAGTGAATAATAATAGGGAAAAGTGGGGAAAATAGAGCTAATACTCATAAAAAATTTAGAAATATATTGAGAACCAACCTGATAAGTAGAGAAATATCTGAAGGGGATAAAGGAAACTGAAGAAATATGTTCTTCATGTGGTAAGATATAACACTGGAAGAGTAAATACACCCAGAAATTAGGAGATCCTATGATTGCATTTTTTATTGAGTAAAATCTTTCTATATTGATACATTGGTTATTGTATATAAATTTTGGTTCTCATGTATATATAAAGATATAGAAACCTAATAGATTATGATATATTTCTATAATAGAGATTGATTTGTCGGCTACCAAATATTATGGTCTTATGATATTGTTCTTATTTACTAATTGTTACAAAAAAATACTTTACATATCCCTGCCAGAAAAACATGGTTTTTTTGTGTTTGGAATTAAAAGATATTTATTTTATAAAGAATATATATGTTTATATATTAGACATTTAAATAACTATATATTTTTATAAAATTAAAAAAACAGAATATTTACCATTAATAATGAATCATATTCACATCACTCACATAAAACCCGATTGTGGAATCATAGTCTTGGTCATATATACGAGAATAATTTGAAAAAACTCTATAAATATGGTTATTAAATTATTTGGATACAAAAACCATTCAATTAATTCATGATTGTTTATATGAAAAATTAAAAATCCAATATTCGGTCAAATGGGTGGAAGGGTCACAAAGCTTCTTTGATTGGTACACACTAATGTGTGTGCCCATTTATAGTTAAAGCAATAGGTGGGTATTCATACATCATAACTATTACTCATGAATTACATTGATATAACTATGTCTACATGATAAGGTATTTGTCTATGTCATTTGAGAAATTCAAGGAATTCAATAATGAAGTAGAGAATCAATATAGAGAGAAGATAAATAATATTTGATATGATAGAGATCGTGAGAATATTGACCATGAATTTATCAAATTTTGATATGAAATTGGGGTTAATTGTTATATTACACCACCATAAACACCATAGCGGAATGGTTTTAGTTAATGGAAGAACCAAACCATAATAGTGATTGTAAAGTTGAGGATGATTCATGCAGATCTTCCATTATCCTTTTTGGGATATGCAATATAAACTAAAACATACATGCTAAATTGAATACCAAATATATCAGAAAATATAATTACCATATATTTATGGATTTTGAAGATATTATTTATTTCACATCAATTTTTATAGGTTTGTGAGGAATTTTTATATCCACTTCAAGCTACAAACTAGCAACCAAAAGAATAATGTTCAACGTTATAGGGTATACTATGGAACAATTGGGATACCACATATACAATCTCTCATAAAAGAAATTTTGTTTCATTATATAATCTATATTTTATTGAGAAGTTGTGAATTTGAAATTAATATAGAGGTTTTAAGAAGTTGACACTGAAGATAAAAAAGAGTTGGTATGAGAAAAAAATCAATAGGTCTCTAGGAAAAAATGTGTTCCTTTGACACAAGTACTACATAAGAGTGCAATAGAGGTATGATATCCAGATAGATATAGTTTTATAGTCATAAAATATGGTTAATCCTTATTGGTTTTTAATAATTAACATCTGTCATATAAAGAGGAAGTACATTCCTCAGAAGCTACAATATGAAAAGAATCCATGAATTTTGAAAAATATTCAATGTATCATAACTTTTTTTATTTTATAGCTGATTAGTAATTTGATGTAAATACTATTGTATTAAATTTATTATTAAATAGAAATATTTACATGGAAGCTCAATTAAGTACCTATAAAGAAATAATATTCAATATAGGGTTTAAAAAATGTGGAGGAATTGACTATTGTGAATCCTTTTCTCTAGTTTCTAGGAAAAAATCCACCAAAATTATACTTGATATAGTGGACTAGAATGAATATAAAATTTTAAAGAGGGATGTAAAATTAAATTTACTTAATGGGAACCTTCAAGAATAAATCTATATAACACAACCAGAAGGGTTTTCAACTATATTTGATGTCAAAAAGATAAGAAGGTTGTAGAGACATATTTATATAATGAAGCGAAAATCTAGGTCATAGAACATTCAGTTTTATGAATCTATAAATGAGTTTTATTATATTAAAAATTAATATAATGCATGAATTTACATACTGTTTAGTGGGAATTCATTCATTTTTCCCTTATTATATGTTGATGACATGTTAGTTATTGAAAATAACATATCAGTCTTGTAGTCTGTTAAGGACTAGTTAAACAAACGATTATCCATAAAGGTGTAAGGTGAAGAAACATATATTGTAGTGATCAATATTAGTCAATATAGATCCAAGAGGCTACATGGAATATGTCATGTTACATTAATTGACAATATACTAATGTTACATAGTATGAAATAATCCAAGAGTGGACTAGTTACAATGTCACAATGTATACGTATTTCCAAAAAATGTGTCCTCATACGCAATATGAGAAATAGTGATGCAGTAAGATCCCATACACTTTAGAAATGAAATCAAGAATTTATTCTATGTTATATACTATACCTAATGATTACTGTTCATTTATAAAGGTGGTAAAATATCAATTCAATAATGGTGAACCACGTTGGTTTGTTCTTAATTCAACCATTATGTATCTATTAATAACAAATGATATACTCTTGTTGTATGGAGGAGATAAGGTTCTAATCAACTGAGATTATAATGATTCTAGTTTAGAATATACCAGAATGATATAAATTCACACTTAGGATATGTCTACAGTATCAATGGAGGAGTTGTGAGATGGATGAGTTCAATGAAGACAATTTCCGGTGATCCAATGGTAGAGTCTGAGTATATAGGGGCTTCTGATGCAACAAATAAAGATGTTTGGATACAGAACATTGTCAAGTATCTTAATTTTCTACCTTGTATTAATACCATATCAAATTATATTTTTTATAATACTATAGTGGTGGCTCTTTTAAAAGATCCAGGGTCACTCCAATGAAAAAAAAACATACTCCAGAAGCATCATCTCTTGAGGGATTTTTCAATGAAGGGTGATGTTATAGTTTGTAGAGCTTATAATAAAGAAAATGTGAAGGACCCCTAGAATATATAATATTATAATAAATGAATGAGTATTATGTGAGAGCTATTGGAATAAAAGTTATAAGTAGTTGGATCTTTTAAAAGAAAGAGTTTGTTGGAGTTGGTTCACTAAATCCAATATATGTTATGATTACTTGTATTCGTATTTGTGAATGTTAATAAACTTTTCATCACATAATTATTATTCATCTACATGATATAGTATGTGATTTTTTAAGAGAAATATTAACATTAAAAGGTCACTTTAGTTCTCCATTGTAATGAGAACTTACATGTCTCATGATATAGTTATTAAATATATATGTTATATAGTTAAATGAAATCATTTAAGGGAAACAGTTGATATAGTATATTAGGGGTATAGTCTCCTAGGAAATTGAGGAACCTTATCATGGGGAACACCCTTGAAAATTTCCACTGTAGGTTATTATGAAGAAGAGAGCCTCTTGTAGGAAGTCTACATTTAAAGTGGAATTAGATGTTCCAATCTGTGGACATTTTTATAGGTACCTGAACATTATTATAATTATTAATTAATATAATGATTCAAATAATTTGATTTATTGAGGATATCCATGATGAAAAATTTTCGGTTAAGTAGGATATATTGGATATGTCAACAGTAATATTTAATTAATGAATATTTTGAGAAAGTATTTTTACCATATATTCATTAATGGATATTGATATCTCAAGAACATTGATGGAAATAATAGAGCCAAAATAAATCAATTCCCATGGTGTTTTGTGAGAATGATAATTTATAGAAAAGTAAATGAAAGAGATATTGACCACATAGGATTACGGTACCATCATTAAACATTATTGATTAGAGTTATCATGATAAAGGGATTAAATTATACAGTAAGAAACTATATTAGGTTTTCTATTGTTGAGTTATTAAATTATTTCTCTTTGGGTGTCATAGCATGTTTCTAAATTCCAACCTTGGAATTTTAGTTGATTAACCTAATTATAATGAAAAATATCTCTCGAGGATCACACACTAAGTATATCAAGAATCATAGTTAAATAATATTATTATTCATTATTTAACATGTTCAATAAATGTTATCCTGATAAAAAATCATATTTTCTTTATTAATTATGTTTTATCACAAGTTATTCAAGAATTTTTTTGTGAAAAAATATTAATAAATACATAATTTTAATTTATTGAATATAATTATTTTTAATTTCATGGAAAACAAAATTTAATGTTTATTTAGTAAATAATTATTCATTATTCAAGGCCAAATAAATATTGTGGTGGAATTGTAGGCCCCGTATAATGGTCCTATATGAAATAATATATATAATAAATTTTATTTGAATAAATATTATATAATTACTTTATAGGAAAATCTAATGATAAGAAATAGAAATAGTATTATTATTATTATCATAGACATGGGTATCTTTAGGGATTATAGAAATAAAATGTTCACATATAAAAATATAATTTTCTAACCCTAATTCTATGTAAATAAAATTATATTATTTTATATAGGTATCTATCTTTTTTTTCCTAAATAAATTCTATAGAAAATACCTCAAATCGCTGAAGAGATAATTCTTCAAGAATAAATTCAATAATTGAGAGAAATAATCCTCCACCACCACTCCCAATTATATAGAGGTCAAATAGAATCATTCTTGAAGAGATTCTTGAGTCAATCAATTACTAATAATAAAAGCATTTTGATATTTTATTATATTAACTGAATATTGAATCAATGATGTTAAGAGGTATGTGGAAGACACATAAATCATACACTGAGGGTATCTACATTTTATTCCCATAAAAAGTTGAAGATTCAACGTATGGAAATTTTAAATTATTCAATTAAGAAATAATCCATAAAAAGATAATTTATAATTTCCTAAATTTTTTATAAATAATTATGTGACAGTCCTTTGTTTTGGTTTCATTTTTATCACATCAATTACAATTTTGTTATGAAATTTATTATCGATCCATAATTAAATTTAATCATAGAACTTGAAGAAAATATGAGTTGGGAATACCCAATATAGATCTTCTACTAGGTCTGGAACCTTTTATACATTCCCTAACTGTTGATGTGAATGATATTAGTTTAGAAATATTATTATAATTTTTTATCCATTTCTAAAAACATTATTTCTATATCTGTACATGGTAAAGATGGATTTATTTTTAAATTTAAGAAAAAATGTTTCCTCTTTTTAAATGATATAATATGTTATAGTAATTCACATTTAAATAATGATAATTATGTGTTGTATTACATGAACCATGTAATGTTAATTTATAAAAAAGACTATTTAACATGCCTCTTTCCACACCCAAATTATTTATCAACAATTAAGTCATTAAAATGAAAAACCTATGACAAAATAAAACATATACGGATATTTAGATTCATCTTAAGTAAAAATACATAATCTATGCCAAACATTTTTACACTGAAAAATGAACAATTCCCTATTTATTGGAAAGTGTGATATAGGCAAATAGATTCTATAATTATTTCAAACTAATGTTCTTGAAAAATTTCGCGAAAAACAAATTTAGGAATTTATAATTAATAAATTTATCTAATGATTTTTGTACATATGGATATGTCTACTTGGTGAGGTATAATCAATATTCCTTTGGTATATTTAATTAAAACAATAACAAACTTGATAACTTTCATGGTAATAATATTAATGGACATTTCTCAAACCATGGAGGAGAATAACATAGTAAAGAATTAATTTATTATTTTCTACGGTTTGGGATTGTATCTCAACTCAATCCTCTATAAACACCTCAAAATAATGGAGTGTCCAAAAGGGGAAACCATACCCTTCTGTAAATGGTGATATCAATGATGATTCATGAAAGAATTTCATTAACTATTTGGAATACACAATATAGAAAACCATAACAATTCTAAACCAAGTGTTAACTGAATTAGTAAACTGAATCGCACACCAATTATGGAATCAAGAGAATCCATTACTAATGTAATTATATGTGTAGTGTTATAAAAAAACTTATATTGCCTCTTCAGGTAACAAACATACATTATAGGGTAGAATGTGTTCCTTTATAGGATACCCCAATTAATTGAGTGGATATTACCTATATTCCCAAAAAAATTAGTGAAAAGACGTGCCATATTCCTTGAGAGGGGACCATATATAAAATATATAGTGGGAGAAATATAGACTTTGATAATGTCTTGGACCAAGGAATAGATGATTTTAAATAAGAAAAAATTACATAAATATCTAATGAATAATAAGAAACACAGACTCGTGTACTACATAGATGTATGATATAGGTTAGAGAACTTGAACAATATGGTTTTATAATAACTGAGGTTAGTGAATAATTATTGGTTGATAATAATAATCATTTAACCAACAATTAAATGGTAAGTGGCATTGATGCTTCCAAGTAGAACTAATATTTGAATTTTTAAATTGATTCGATATACCAAAACATACTCTATATTTTTTATATCATCCGTTGGATAAAAATCATGTTGTGTATAAAAGGGTATTCAAGAAAAAATAGTGATTTATGGAAAATTATATGCTTATAAGGAATGAAAAGTTGAAAAATGGTTCAAAACATATCAATTTATAGATTAAAAATATTCTGTTCACCATTCTATATATTGAAATCTATAAGAATTCTATTTTCCATTGTGTCTTTTCAAGACTACGAGATTTAGAAAATGGATATCAAAACTATTTTCCACAACATGAACATTTAATAAGATGACAATATGACACAATGTGTAGGGTTTCTGACTCCAAAATATTACATCAAGATATGAAAATTTAAAATATACTTTATGAATTAAATAATGAATCCACTTCTTAGAATAATATGATTTATGATGATATAATGTAATTTAGAATCATAAAGAATGAACACGATCCTTATATTTATAATCAGTTCATTAGGAGTGGATTAATTATTTTTATAGTATATTTCTATAATATATTACATATTAGAAATGACATAATAGTATTACATTATTTTGAGGCCCGTATGAATAAATATATCTCAATTAATGTCTTATGTTAAGTAAAATATATTCTATAGATCAATATCCATGGGGGATTGTTTCCACTGTCACATGGAATTCATATTTCAATGAAAATTCTTCCTCTAAAACATAAGTTAATATAAATGATGGAAATTATTTCATTTGAATCGACCATCGGGTTAGTCATGTATGTTTTTATATATACTATGATTCATGTTTCCAATGCCTTGAGTGTGGTAAGAATATAATAATTTGAACTAGTTAAATTCTATTTGATGGAATCCATGAACTTATTTATGTATATTAGGAATACAATGTATACACTCATAGTTTTTAGGGGGTATGAGAAACTAGTCAAAATATGAAATGCATATTCTGGTTTCCAAATAGATCAAGACGATATAAAATCATATATAGGATACAAATTCATTCTAAATCAAGGTATTGTGAGACATAATATAATAAATATTTATGTAGTCACATATTCTAAAACAGAGTTAGTGTATATTTTGGCATCATTGCTAGTCCAAAAATCATTTTAGATCTATAATAAAACTTATGATATTGACATTGTTCCTAGATGTAAGGATCATATCATACTCTATTGTAATAATACTACAATGGTGGCCTTCGTAACAATGATTAGGTCACATAAATTGAAAAATCAAAAAAATTATAATTA
This sequence comes from Viscum album, assembly GCA_963277665.1. NCBI lineage: Eukaryota > Viridiplantae > Streptophyta > Magnoliopsida > Santalales > Viscaceae > Viscum > Viscum album. Next base: position 368,349,463 of record OY728130.1, on the reverse strand, counting down.
TTGTCTCTTAATGAATTAATATCCACGAGGTGAATCTATAAGGAGAATAATGTCCTTGGAAAACGACATGGTGGTCCCCTGCACCAATTACATAGAAGAAACCTGATCATCAAGTGAGGTTTTGTAGATATAAAGTCATAAATAGAAGGCTCTATTCCAATTGAGAGTATGTATATGTTGGTGGTCAAAAACCAACTGTTTATAATTTATATTACACGTATAATATAATATTTGAATATTAATAAAACATCTTATTACATATTTTTATTTTTTTCTTCAAGAATTTGATTTATTTATTTATTATTGTATTAGTTACATTGATATGGTCATATCCGTTATCTTTTATCATGAGAAAATTGAAATTACATGATGATATTTTTAACCTATTTGTGTGGCTGAATAACATTCTATGATGGGGAACAAAGCATTTTGGCTACCAGGTGTGAGTAATCATTAGTATATGAGACTCCATCTCATAAAGATATCACTTCATAATCTCCAGGATAGAATATTATGAGAACATGCCCCCAATGGTAATTTCTTTCCATTCCATCAATTTTTCATATATTTTATCATTTATAATGGTCCTTAGATGTTATTATTATCAATAATTCATGTCAACACATTCAAAATTATATTAACTAACCAAATCTATCATATCACGTGTTTTAATGAAGTAGGGTACATTGGGTGTGTCATTGATGACATGTTATTGATGGATATTTCTACAAAAAATTTATTCATTAGAAAGTTATAGAAGTTGATATATCAAGAATTTGAATGAAATAAAATGGTCACATTAAATTCCATATACATGGTGTAATGACATGTTTATTTATGATATTCAAAAAAAGGCATACCAGCCATTTTTGTTGATAACACTAATGTGAAACCTTCTAGATGAGATATTGTGACAAAGGGATTATATTACATTCTAATCATTCGAATGTGGTTCTTGAAGTTTTTCCAAAATGTTCTTTCTCTTAGGTGACATGAAAAGTTTGTTGAAAACAATCTTTTTTTTAGGAATGTCTTTCTAATTTGAATGAGAAGGTATTCTAGATGGATACACAATAAGTGTTTATGATGAACTCAATTAAAATATATTATAATTTAATTAATGGAATAAATATTATACTCAAGATAAAGGATTAATGTTATTCATGTTTTATCAATGATGAAAATTTATTTGGATGAATATGTATTAAATATTTACTCACAAAATTTTGGATAAAATATTTGTATGTGAATTTAATATTTGTTTAAATATTTATTTACACATTAAATAAATATCGAGGAGGATGAGAAGACAAAGATCGTGTCTGATGATACATATTTGTTTTCAACCTGGTAAAATAATATTTATCATTGCGTGAGTTAGAAAACACCATAAAATAATAATATAATTAATTGTATCATATGACATGAGGTTTTATAATATTTATTATATTATTTATGGGTCATTTTGAAATTAAATACTTTTTTAACCAAAACCTTGAGTCTATAAATAGATGGTTATGACTATTTTGTAGGGTTAATCCATAATTGAGAATCCATGGGAACATAAAATTTTTCTATCCAATCCTTCTTACATCTTCTTCTCAAGAATGTAATATCCAGAGAAGTTACTTCAAGTCCAATGGAGCGATTAATTTCAATAACATAATACATTCTTTCAATTGTGCTAGAACCCAACATTTCAATGGTGTTTCTCAAGGATTAATGGAGAACATGTTGACAACCTCTATTTGGATTCTACAGTGGTTCAGTACTACACCATGCTGGTAATCCAAAAATGGTTTTTAAGGATAAAATATTCATCAATGAAATACCATAAGATGAGGGAAATTTCTTCCAATATAATTAAAATTAATTATAAATTTAACATAAAAAAGATACTCTATCGGTTCTAGTATCTCTATGTCAATATTATATAGAAAATTTTCAATGGTCATGATGTTTATGTTTTTCACAATATGTGAATGATCCATTACGTCAACCTAAAAACATTATGGTTATTCCCCCATGAGGATTTTTTTTCACAAGGAACCATTATATAATTTGTTTAGTCTTAATTATACAATAACCATACATCATTAAGTGTTTCTAATATTAATCATAATTAATTAATCATTTAATATAATATAAAATATAATTACTAGTGTGTATTGTCTACTCAATCACTCATAAAACTAAGGTTGATTAGATTTAGTGGTGTAATTATTTAAATTTATTATTTCCAATTAAATAGGTAACGTACACAGCTTGTGTATTTTAGGCACATTCCATGTACTTATCTTCATTGAATAACCATAATAAATGCTGAGAGACATGGTTTGTACTTATATTGGATATTAATAAAGTACATGGATAGTATAAAAGATTTATAATGTGTATATCACATTACATGACCTCTAATATATATGCATTTTGTATTAAATAATCATGGTGTATTAATTATAGGACACAGTTTTACCCCATGCTTTACACTATAAAAATACATCGACTAAATAACATATAGTAAATATTAACCATGTATACTCCAACAATGTGATGGTACATCCTAGTTAGTCTACACATGGTTATTTATTTCATGTGGCATGTATTAATTACACAATGGCCCAAATTAGACAAGGGGATCCTTATACAATGGACAAGGAAAAATGACATGTTAAAAGGAGTGCAGACCATGTAGTCTTATATTACCCTATGATGTTTCATGGAACCTTTGAATGGGATCTTCAGATGTGATCATAATTAATTATTAACCAATAACTGTAACATATGTAAGAAATGAGAAAGAGGAAGAATATATTTTTATTAAAAATCTACAATTTATTAATGCATGAAATGATTTTTTAAAATTTAAATATATAATAATTCAAATTCAAATTATAAATTATAAATTTGGGCATAAACCCTTTGAACAACTTTTTGGTTTTTGGGCATAGTGGAGGAGCTTATCAGGGTCGATCACAACTAAAGAAATATTGTATTTGATGAATCACCCACATATTGTACATGAAGTGACCATCATGGCCAAAACAAATATAATATAATAATTTTAAGAATGATCACTAGATCCAATAGAATAAATTTTCATATTAAATTTATAATTTATTTTATTGAATCAATAGAAATATTAAAATTCTGTAAATATCATTATTCCTAGTAGATGTAGATCATTCAAATCCCATTTCAGTAATTTTTTGTTGTGCTTATAGGGTCTATGTTTATAATCCCTCTACTTGAGATCCATACAATGAAGTATGATCTCCAAAAAACATCTACGAATCACCATGTGATATACAAGTATATTGATCATATTACATTTTTTTCTTGATCTCATTATGTTTTATAGGTCTTTAATAATTTAACATAATCTTCTCATCTTTGAGAGGATGTGAGATGGAAGAGTATGATTCTTGGGAGAACTCAATTATTCCCAATGATTCTGGATTAACCACTCACAGAATGTATAATTGGTCAATTTATAGCCCTAGGGTTAATTGTTTTAATTTATTTTATAGAAAATTTTCCTTTAAATAAAATTATTAACCCATGAGTCATGCCATTATATGTATTAGAATACTGATATTATTTTTATTCTATGATTTTCTCTAACTGGCACAGTGATAAATTTTATTTTATTATCCGATAAATAAAAATATATTACCATATATAATCTCTATCCACTAACCTACATGACATTTATCGAATACTGGAATCAATATTTATATGCATATTTATTTATACAATAAATATTTAATCCACATTATAGTGACTAAATTTTTATTAAATATTCAATAATAAATAAATATTAATTATCCAAAAAAATAAACAATTTCCTAGTGAATAAATATTTATTTAATAAATGTGATCATTAACACTAACTAAAATAATGATTCAATATTGAGAATTTTAGTAATTCTATTAATTGAATTCATATGGAATTTAATTAATATCAATATAAACAAATAGTGTGCAACCCTATAGGCTTCTTTCACATTAAAATTAGTTCGTCTGATCAAAAGTTCATGATTACTATCCAATAATGGGTAAAGGATACTAAGAGAAATAATTTATTATCAAAGCATCGAAAAACACAAATGTGGGATCATCATGTAATATAATCCCTTTTTTATAATATCTTATTAACCAAGATTCACACATTTTTCCTCAACCTATATGCTACATATGTCATTGTGTGATTATCTAAAATAAAATCGTCATTATACCATTTCCATAGAATTTAATATGATAGGACCATATCTATTAATGGGTTGAGATATCATCTTCCAGAAATATTGAAGGGAAAAATCCTTTCATTATTTATTCATTAATAACATGGAATTTTTTATGCACCTAATATATGTATCTTCACCAAAAACAGTTATCATCATGATTCATGATAATACATATTAGTGTGTGAGTGATTCAATGAATAAAAATAAATATAAATTTTATAGACCATTTCATATTCTCAAAGATAAAAATATCCAATTACACATAAACTTGACAAATTCTTACTAGTGGTTCTATTATCATAATCACGCATCTTAGAGATTAATAACTGAAACATTCATAAGAGTAAGACTCATCCTCTTATGATTACTCACACACGATAGTAAATATATGATATTCACCATCATAGAATTTTGTTAGACTATATAATTATGTTTAAAAACATCCTCATGGAATTTAATGGTTGTCATTATATCAGGGACCACCAATTCCCTTTTGAATACAATAGATACACTTTGAAAGTATTTCATTAAATTAAATAATAATATTGAAAATATATAATAATATGTATAATTAATATACACCTTTTTTATATAAATTTCATAAAAATTAAACATAATTTTCTCTAGAACACCAACTTTAACAAAATCTCACATCAACCAAAGACAACTCCGAAAATGTTTTATTCTGGTAGTCATCACATGAGGATCATTATTATTTTTTGGTAAGGAATTTTTAAAGTGGACCTCCATATTATCTTCCAAGGACACCATGCTCACTATCACTTCACCTATATATGAAAAATTATTTATGATATGATACAATAAATTTATATATAGAGACATAGGCTTTTCATTCAAGGATATTTTATCTTTTAAGATTAATATTTCATAAATTGCATGACACAACCATTATATATTATTGTCATTGGATACTAGTTACAAAATCTTCTTAATTCAATAATGATATTTAATGTCTCCCAAAAATATACTCACATTACGTTATCATCATAGGAATTACCTACCTAAAAAAATTCTTCATGACCTAGGTAAGGAAAACATATGAATGTCTGGGAATAAATGCTCACTATGGTAAACTAAGGAAATGTTTAACCATAATATGATCATAAACATATGATAACGTGAGCGTAAAATTTGAAATCCATACCTTACGTTTCAAAGATCATAATCTTAACTCATGGAATAAATATTTCAAGTTCATAATACATGACACATAAGGAAAACAAAGAATAAGTTCCATGAGAGCATAACATTGTCATAATACATGAAATAATTCATACAGATAAGTATAAAAAAAATTCATATTAGTTAAGGATTACATGCAACGATATCAATGTGAAATTGGTTCACTACCCAAACCATTATTGTAGTAATGGTTCACATTTAAGACCATTATAAAAGAAATAGTCCATTACTAAATTGGGTTTCATCCCCATTCCATTCATTTCTATCTAATGAGATATAAATAATTACCCATTTCATTAGAGGTAGATATAGGTCCCACCACTCACATAATGAAAATCATACATATGTGTGCCACAATTTCATAAAGAATCATAATATCATAACCCATGAAATGAATTAGGTTTCATACACATTAAAAAATATCATCACATATAGTAATGATACAAGTTTTATAATCATTTCAAAATTCCTTCATATTATAACCCGTTTCTAAATGAACTCAGTCTGAGAATAATTTTATCTTGGTATAACCCATAGAAGAAAACTATGATTCATAAAAATATTTTCCTAGGAAACCATTCATATGAATACTGATAATAGTATCCTTGGATCATATCCCCCTAATATCATAAGTGACATCAAAGTATGTCATCTTAATAGGATTATTATTTTTGGAAAGATAAATCATGTGAAATATTTCATGAGTAAGATAGATTTTCATTGAAAATAACATTCTAAAGAAAAAATTCATAATGATTTTTTTAAATACCTTTCATCCAAAATAACGTGAAAAGATATGAAGGAAGATTTAATTAACATTTAAAAAAAATTATTGATGAAAATATCCTTTCCACTTTGACAAAAAATATTTAAAACCTTTTTAGAATCTATTATTTACTTCGTAATGATTTATTTAATATATAAATATTTCCCAAATACTAAAACAAATCTCTAAAAAACATTGAAATATATATAAATAAGGATTTAAATATTTTACGTTTCTAGATGGGGGAAAACACTATTAATTTCATTGATTCTAAAAACATATATTCTTTTCACATTTTCAGCAAAATCCAAATAGGTATTTTTTGGAACCTGATATAAAGATTCCTTTCAAATAATTTTTAAAAATTAATACATGAGTAAATATTTATTTAATAAATAATTTTAATAATTTTAGTAATTTTTTATTTTTTTAGAAAATAAGGTTTTGGGAGAAAAATAGGTTTTCGACCAAAGAGATAAATACATAAGATTTTTTTCATTAAAGAATTATTTTTGAACTCTTTAGTTCATAAAGAGAGTAAAATTAAGGAAAAAAATAGTATAATGATACAACTATTGGATAAGAAAATTAATTAGTTTCTTGAGAGATTGATCATAATATTTTGTCATTAAAAGCATAATCATAAATATTTTTGATAAATGATTTGATTATAACATAAAGTCATTACCATTGTGGTAACCATGAATCACAAGACCCATGAAGGAATAAAAGTAAGTGAAACATAAAATATCATGAAAATAAATAAATTCATTATATTACATTTCAAATATTCTTCATATAAACCTCATGAAATAAGATAGTTGCATAACACAACATACATATCATGCAAAGTAAATTGTGACTGAAATCCCTTACCGATTTGGTATTTTATGAACTGAAAACCACATGAAATAGAGTTACTCAAATGGTTATCTAAATCCACATAATTTCAATGAAAAAAATAATTATATTCATTCATAGTTAGTATATATACTATATAAAATACACTAGTGGGGAATAATTTTTATGTCTCACAGAAGTAAAAGGTGATACATAAATCCGTTACAACTTTAGTAATGTTTTGAATAATATGATCAAATGATTATTAACAATAAATTAAACATTAAATATCAATAAAATTATTATATTAGTTTTATAAAATTATAATGTGTCATTATATACACCACACAAAAAAATTAATGGTGAATTTTTGTCTTCAATAAATAAAAGAGGGAATAGAAATCCATTACTTTAAGTTTATATTTCATTCATACATGTCCAAAACTCAGGTTTAATAAATATGAGTTTATTATAAATATATTATAGGGACATAATTATATATATTTTACTATAAATTATTTACTTATCTCCATTCATTATAAATTTATTAGTAATTCCTTACCAAATTCATGTTTCAGTAATAACTGCTTTGTTTTTCGTATGTGAAATGATTTTTTATTTTAAGTCCTCTTACATTGATCATGGATACATAATCACTATAATAATAAAAATGAAATACTTATAATATTTATACATAAATTATAATTTTAAGACTAATCATGAAATTTGGTTTTGAGAAATGAATTATGTTACAATCATGGAGACGGTGGGTCTTATACATGAATGAGTAATGCTTCCATTTTTCAATGATAATTATGGGATGGAGGTAAGTATGTTAATCAATTAATAATTATTATAAAATAATAAATAAACTATTTTTAAAAATATACTTATAAAAATCATCCATGGGTTTTTTGATGAAATGGTAGGGTCACGTCGCTTCGTGAAGGCGGTAGTCCACACATAGATGAACCACATTATCATCTTTTATTGAGTGAAAAGGTAAAAAAGGATATGTTATATTTTCATAATGATAAATATCACATTAATATGATAAGTATTTGTAACGTCTCGGAAATTTTGTATAAATGTTTTTTCAATTATATGGAATTGTCTAACGACCACTAAATCTGACAGCGCACGACTCCAAGGCCCGGGGTGCCCAGAATGATATATCGAAGTTTGGTTAAGTTTTAATTAGCGCATGTAAGTAGTTTTCCTAAAAAAGTTGAATAAATCCTAAAAGGTAACTCTGATCAGAAATATTAGGGCACTGTTGCGTTCAGGATGGCGGGTTTACTCTATGCGTGACTTATGTTTAGTCGGTGTGGGACTCCTATGAGAAAACCCAAAAATGGCATAATCGTAAATAAAATAATTAATTAAATTATTTTATTTCTCAAATTTTTATAGCTCACAAATGACTCAAATTGAAAATCTGAGACTATTGATAAACTCGTGAGTCTAAACACTCTTTAGATATATACTAACATTGGTCGGCGCATTCCACCAGTAAAGCTTAGTTTTTTTACATAAATAAAATAATTAAGTGACAGTTATTTTATTGTAAAATTAATAACATCTAAACGGTAACTCAGATCTAAAATTAGAGAGTACCATTGGGTTCGTTGGGGCATGTTTCACGTATTTAGAGCCTAACCTCTACCAATGCAGGTCAAGGGTGACTGTAATAATATTTCCAAACATTTTTTTTGGGTACGTTCAGGGAACGTGAAAGCGGCATTATATAACATTTGAACTAGTGCTCGGAATTGAAATCTAAGGGCACCATTGTACTCGTAGAGCTGATATTCTCTAAAGGATTTCTTCACCTTGACCATAGTTGGTTGAGGGTGAATGTTTGTTTTCATGAATTTCATGGGAGACTTAATGAAAAAAATAAAATAAAGAAAATATTTTAAGTTATTTTTAAAACATCCAAATTCTTATGTGTAGTGGTGGGGACCACCCAAGCTAGAAAACCCCTCAAATTTATTTATTACTGATGGGGACCACCCACCCCCCTTGAACTCTCACTTTAATGATGGATGTGACTTCTGGTTTCCTCTGAATTAATTTTTCAAACCACATAATAATTAATGGACAATTTTAATTTAATAAGATGTATATTCTTTTTATTAGGTTGGTAAAATCATTGGAGAGGGTTGGAAATGCCTCGGGGAATTTAAAGAAACTATTCTTATCCAATGAGGAATGCTTCTCTGAGGAATAACTTGCTCCAATGAAGAACGAGGAACTGACCCTGAGCTTGGATGGGAAGTTCCTTGAGGGAGCGACGAACGCCAACACTCTTCAACGATTTCATCTTATTCCTCATGCATCCTTCTACAGAACCTTCATGGTAGGGTTTTTTGTTTTGAATTCCCCCTTACACATTCATGAAATTCTTTGTTATTCAAGAATTATAGAGCCACTTTCTACTGCCCAAACACGGAGGGTGAGGTCCAAATGAGCATGGACTGACCTCTCCACAACCATTGTTCTTTTTAGTGTGTTCTTCCCGATGGAGGAGGATGGAAACCACTGCCGGTGATTGGCACCGGTTGGACTCGAAGGAAAAGGCCGACACCACGGCCGGCCACAAAGATGGTGGCGGTGCAATCGTTTCATCGGAGAAGAGTAGTGTCCCTTCAGCCGCGACGGAGCAAGGACAACATCCGGCTCTCCGGTCGGCAGCACGAAGGGGACGGCGGCACCCGACCATGCCACCCAGCGTGCAAGAGCTACGGACATGTGCCACGATGGAAAGGGGAGGGCGTCCGACTCGCTCTCGGTCGCCGGGGAAGGCGTGGCATGCGACCACGCCATGCGGAGAAGGGGTTCGGCCGTCTGGACGACCATGGAGGGCCTACCATGGTGGTCTACCACACGGCGTGCTGCCACACTATGGGCTACCCCGTACCATGGGCCGCTGCAACATGGGCCACCACACCATGATCCCAGCGGGTTGCCACATCGTGAGACCAGTGTGCTTCCGCACCATGGGCCAGGCTACACCGACAGTCCGGGCCAGACCCTACGAGCTGGGTGAGACTTAGGGCCAGACTCGGGTCGGAATCCTTGGATCAAGATAGTATTTTTGGTATACCCCACTTGGGTTTTGGATATAGTTGGGGTATGGCCGGGTTGGATCGAACACGAATCCAACCGGTCCCTTGGGACTAAAAGGTCAATAACGTGTAGACTCGGCGTCCGATTGATGCACTGTCTATTGCATTGAGACTCCCTTTACATGGCGTTCCTTTGGGATAATTCATCATTGGACTTAATGGAAGTTGGCATATCGACCTGCAGCTTGAGGAGTGAATCCAACCGAAATAAAGCGAGCTTAGTGCAGGAACCATGTAGCTGGATGTAACATTAGAAAGGTATCTTATGTGGGTCTCTACTTTGGGATCCTTCGCGGGTCTGTGATTGAGGGTCCCACATGGATCCGCTCTAGGAATCCATGCAGGACTACTCTAGCATCATTCGTGGGTCAGTTGTACTAGGATCCTATGTGGATCTTATGATATACTAGGATCATATGTGGGTCTGATGATTTAAGATCCTACGTGGGTATGATGATTTAGGATCCTACGTGGGTCTGCCTCTTAACAAAGTAAAATGATTCAGTTGTTACATCTAACCATCTTTACTACGGTACCTAAGCTATACCTAGTGTGACCTGAGATGTTACCTTTGTGGTGAAACCATGGTGGTATTCTTCTGTGTGGCATACCTATTTTGTACTTACCTTCATGGTGATACCTTTGTGGTATTTCCCTTTGTGGTGTACCTGTGTGGTACTTTACTTTATGGTGATACCTTGGTGGTATTCTTCTGTGTGGAGAACCTGTGTGGTAATTTTCTTCATTGTGATACCTTTGTGATATTCTTCTATGTGGTGTTACCATTGTGGTTCTTACCTTTGTGGTGTCACCTTTGTGGTATTCTTTATTTCGTGGAGTATTTGAGGTTTGAGATAAGGAGTTGGGCCTTGTGTTTCCTCAAGAATGAGATGGTAATCTTGATAACTTAGGTATATGTATGGGAATATACCTATGTAGGGTTTTCTGATTTTTTCATGCTTTTGGGTTTATCATTTATGGGTTTTGTGAGACCTTAGGGGGTCTCAGAGTCCCTATTGAGCATCATTATACTCACCCCTGCACGGTCTACGCCCGCACCTTGTTGTGTTTGGTGCAGTTGACAGACCACACAAATTGAGGACAAGAGTACCAGGAATAGAGGTAGCTCTGAGGAGGAAATTAGATGAGGCGTACTACATAGATGGTAATTTGGGAGCTGTACCTACCCTTCAGGTAGGATCCTTGGCGGGTGTTCACAGGAGTTGTTTCAGTTTACTTTTATTTTTTATTTTCCTTTTACTTTACAGTTGGGCTTGTATTCGGGCCCCCCTTTTACTTTCTATACACACTATATTCACTATACAGTTTACATATGATCATATCTTGGTGTGTTCTTTGTTGTGTGTGTTTATAGGTTATAAAGGCAATGTCTTCCCAGTTTTAGGGAATATGGCTTTTGGTGTTAGTCGCTAGCCCCTGGCCTATGGAAGGCCGTCTTGGGGTAGTTACACCACGGGCTCCGGGGGACGGGTTGTGACAAATTGGTATCAAAATAGTTGGTTCTACAGTAGAAAAAGGACTCTGATATTTTCTATGTGTAAATATTGTTAATTATTATGAGTGTTGTTTTCAGTTTGTGGAATCTAGTGTTGGTGCGGTGGACAACTTATCTATACACCAAGACCCATAATTCTGATTTCCAACTCAGCACACAAAAATACTGATTGTGTGTGTTTTGAAAAGTTTTATTTTCGATTTCTTTGAGTCAGGTCACTAGGTATAACATAATGACTATGGTGCACCTATTCCTTATCAATATGTTGTTGCGTAGACAGCCAGCAAGGGTTCCGAAAATAGTGCACGATGATGGCCCCCTGAGTGACAAGGCTCCGGTGTAGGGACCTCTTACTATCTTGGCACCTTAAGGAGGTGTACCAGCACCACCACCACCTGTTGGAAAGCAGTTACCACCAGCTGAACTAGCGGACGATACACACCGTCTGAGCATGTTTCATGTGCTCCAACAACAGTGGCCTTTGAGGTTTCAAGGCAAGATAGTTTCCCTCATAGTTGGGGGCTAGCTGGAGGTGGTTTCTAGATTTTTCGCCTAGTTGAGACACCGATAGAGAAGATGGTGATCTTAGCTTCTAGTCCTTTTATGTGAGGGGCCATGAGGATGGTCTGCAGAGTGATGAGGATTCGGTACATGGACCATTACCCGAGATAGTACCTTTGGGTAGTATGTCAGCTATATAATTTCTCATTGGTCAACAATTACAACCGGAAGTACCGGTAGAGGACACATATAGGCTTAGTGCCTTACTCGTGATTCAGCATCAGAAAACCCTCAGGTTCTGTGGTGATCCCGACTCACAGGAGGCAGAGAACTGTCTTGAGGAGGTGGCTAAGAGTTCTCTAGAGCTTCTATAGCTTCAGCAGGACAATATCTCGGTAGCTGAGAGTTCCATAGAGCTTATATAGCTTTAGCAGGGTGACATGTTGGTAGCTGAGTACTCATTGAGGCATACTGATCATTCCTATTAATCGATGAATATGATACGATCAATGCTTCAGGGCATGGACTCGCTATTGTAGTGTGTTTAAGGACATATGAGCCATCATTATTCCTCTCTGTATTCCTACATATGTTAGGGTGCTAGAGACTACCTTTTTAGATGAATTTTCATTTGCTGAGTGAATATAGTTAGTTAATGTTGGTACTGGGAAAATAGGAAACTGGCCCCAGTCTTCGAGTCTTGGGCGTGTAAAAATATTTTGGGAAGAAGAAGTGTTAGGGACAAATGAATCTATAGGGTTGTAGATGTGGAATCAGAGCTAGGGGAGTAGTATGAGGTGGTATACATTTCAACATGTTACAACCACCCCCATTGTGGTCCCCACAAGGCTTAGGGAGTTAGAGGATAGTAAAATAGAGTGGGTGCATTTGGTCAAGGAGTGTGACCCAAGGGATCTAGGAATGATTCAAGGTACAGTCTATTTCTACTACTAGCTTCCATATCAATAGACATAGGTACCAATCCTTCCATCCTTCCATGAATCTTTTCCAAGACCTAGAGTTTATGGGTAAGCCATTGAATTGGACATCACGTCCAGAGATACCTTTAGGATGATACTCGATAATAACACTTATGCCGACGGTGTGATATGACCCTTGAGGTGAGAGTTTCGGTTGGAACCTCTTGGTGGCAGCGTCGAGGCCTTACTATGTTAGTTTGGGTATGACTGGACATCCACAATTCATACTCAGGTTGATTGTATTAGGACAAAAGGTTGTGGTTTATCTACAAAATTGGGATGAGGTTTTCCTTAGTCGGTGAAAAAGGATACCCAGGAAGCATAGGTTAAAATCAAGCATAGGAGGGTGCAGGCGATCACTCTTGAGTCAGTCGGCATTACCCTCGTGGAAGTAGGGGTTATGAGTTTTCAGTTCCAAACGGGAGTGGATATTGTTCATCCAGGAATGACTTTGAGATAGTCTATACTATGGGGAAGGGGAACATGTTAGCAGATGCACTCAGTAGAAGGTCTAGCCTGCAGCTGCTGAGTGAGGCGAGAGAGCATCTAGCCTCTTTACAGATATCCTACATCGATCGAGATGGAGCTTCTAATCTTTATTTTCTTACAGACACTCCCCCACTTCTTTAGCGATTCAGGGAGGCGTTGTGTGCGGACACTGACTGCAAGGCTCGGCGTGCTCAGATATCCACATGACCAGAACCTGATGGATATTCTTAAGGTAAGTATCACATCATCCTCTACATAGGACGTACTATGGTACTGGTGGAGATACGCGAGGAAGTGTTGAGGGAGTTCCATACGTCCCCTCTATCGGTACATCCAGAAGTGTCGATGATGTACCAGGTCCTCTGGCAGTAGCACTGGTGGGTAGGAATGAAGAAAGCATTATCATTTTTTGTCTCGTGGTGCCTCACATTCCAGCAAGTGAAGGCAGAGCACTAGGTTCCAAGAGACTCAGTTCTGACTTTAGAGATATCAGAGTGTAAGTGGGATGTGATATCCATGGACATCGTGACAAGGCATTCATGTACATCTAGTGGTCATGATTCTATCTAGGTGATTTTTGGCCGACTCACCATGTTGGCCCACTTCCTACCAATCAGAGTGGAGGGTTTAGTAGGGAGATTGAGATTCCTCTATGTGCAGGAGATTGTGCGCCTACATGGAGTACCATCAATGGTTGTTTCCGATCATGATGCGTGTTTCACTTCCCAGCTATGGAAGAGGTTTTAGGAGGCTTTTGGGATGAATCTTTGTTTGAGCACTGCCTTCCATCCTCAAACGTATGGCTAGACTAAGAAAACTATTCAGACCTTCGATGACATTCTACATTCTTGTGTCCATGACTTTGTACATAGTAGGGAGGATCACTTTCCCTTGATTGTTTTTTCATACAAAAATAGATATCACACCACCATTGGGATGGAACCTTTCAAGGCGTTTTATGGATGACCTTGTAGATCACCGTTATGCTAGACTGACCTAGGGGAGTCAGCACTCATGGGACCAAATATAGTACAGGCATTCATAGAGAAGGTGATGATCATCCAGGAGCAGATGATGACTGCACAGAGCAGGCAGAAGTCTAATGCTGACATGAGATGGAGACTTCTGGAGTTCGAGGATGGTGACCATGTCTTACTATGGGTCACACCTCGATGAGGTTTGGAGAGATTTGGAAAGGGTGAAAAGTTATCTCGGAGGTTCATCAGACCCTTTTAGGTCCATATTATAGTTGGAAAGGTTTAATATCGCATATCCCTTCCACCACAGTTGGATAAGGTGCACGACGTCCTCCACATATTCCAGCTGAGGAGATACGAGCATGGCCCATCTCACATCATCGACCATGATGAGCTGGACATCAAGGATGGGGTGACATATTCGAAGGTTCTAGTGGAGATTGAGGATCGATAGAAGTGGGTCCTTCGTAGGTGGTATATACCTCTGTTTCAAATATTCTAGAAGCACATGAACCTCTAGGAGATAACATGGGAGTGGGAGGCTCAGATTCGTCCTCAGTACCCTCTTTTACTTGTTTTGCCTTTGTTTTGGCTTTCAGGGACGTAAATCCCTAAGTTGTAGAGAATTTAATTTCCTATAAATTCTGTATAATTTCATTTAACTTACATTGAATTATTACAAGATAGTGAAATCTGACAGCGCGTGATTCTGACGCCCGGGGTACCCGGAATGATCCATCGAAGTTTGGTTATGTTTTAATTAGTGCGCTTAAGCAATTTTCCTAAAGAAATTGAAATACTCTTAAATAGTAACTCAGATAAAAAAATCTGAGGGCATCATTGCATTCAGGATGGAGGGTTTACTCTAGGAGCAACTTAATTTTAGTCGGCACACGAATCTTGTGAGAAATCCCAAAAAATGGAATAATCGTAAATAAAATAATTAAATAAATTATTTCATTTTACAAATGCTTATAACTAAAAAATGGTAACTCAGATTTAAAATCCAAGACAACCGATGAACACATGATGGTATACTCTCTTTAGGCAGATACAAACATTGGTCAGCTCGGGCCACCAGTGAAAGTTAGTTTTTGGCCATAAATAAAATAATTATTTTACAGTTATTTTATTGTAAAATTAATAACATCTAAACGGTAACTGGGATTGAATATTCAAGAGTACCGTTATGTTTGTTGGGTCTTTTTTCACTTTGGCAGAGCCTAACCCCAACCACCGTGGGTCATTGGTGACTGTTATAATTTTTCTGAACTGTTTTTTCAGGTACATTCAGTGATGCATGAGTGGCATTATATAACATTATAACCAGTGATAGGAATTGAAATATGAGGGCACCGTTGAACTCGCAGCACCAATATTCTCTTAAAGAGACCTTTACCTTGACTGCAGTAGGATGAGGGTGAAAGTTAGTTTTCATGAATTCCATGGGAGAGTTAAAAGAATAAAAATAAAACAATGACAACTTTTATTTTATTTTTAAAACCTCCAAATTTATATGTTGAGTGGTGGGGACCGCCCAAGTTAGGAAACCCCCCAAATTGAATTCTTAATTGTGGGGATCACCCAACCCCTTGTACTCCCTCTTTAATGAATGTAGGGACTTTTGGTTTCAGCAGAATTAAGTTTTCCAACCTCATCATAGTTAATGGCCAACACTAATTAAGTAAGATGACTATTGTTTTTATTGGGTTGGGGAAATTCATTATAGAGGGTTGGAAATGCCATGGAGAATTTAGAGGAACTCTTCTTCTCCAATAAAGAATGCTTCTCTGATGAAGAAGTTGCTCCAATAAAGAATTAGGAACTAACCCTGATCCTAGATCGGAAGTGCCTTGTGGGAGCGATGAACGCCGGCGCTCTTCAACGACTTCCTCTTCTTCCTCGCACCTACTCGTACAGAACCACCATGGTAGGGTTTTTTATTTTCAAAACCCCCTTACATGTTCTTGATGTTCTTCGTTATTAAAGAAATATTGATCCAATGGATATGACCCTAACACGGAGTGTGTGGAACAAACGAACGTGGCCCGAACTCTATGCAACCTTTGTGTTTTTTGGCACGTTCATCATGATGGAGGAGGATGGTGACCAGTTCTAGTGATTGGAACTGGTGGGACTCAAGGGCGGTGGTCGGCACCACACCCAGTCGTGAAGATGGAAGCGGAACAACTACGCCGCTGGAGAAGATCCGCGGCCCATCGGTTGCGGCGGAGGAAGGACGACATCCGGCACACTGGTCGGCCGCACAATGAGGATAGTGGCACTCTACCATGAACCCCGACATGTAGGATCCATTACCTTGTGTGGTAGTGGTGAGGGGAGGTCAGCCCACTCGCCGTCATCCACTGGTGAAGGCGCGGTGTGCGACCGCACTGTATGGAGGAGGGGGCGGGCCTTCTGGCCAGCTGCGGCGGGCCGCCGCACCACATGCTGCCATGCATGTGGGTAGGGGAGGACCCAACGTGCTGGTTTGGACCCATGGCTAGACCCAGGTCGGATTGGCTCGACCCAGGCTAGGTCGGACCAGACCTAGAATAACTTCAACCCTTTTTGTTTTTCGGCCATATCTTGAGCTACGATCGTCTATTTGATGAACCGCCTATGGCTTCGGAAACCTTGGATCATGAAATTCCATTTGGTAAACCCCACTTGGGTTATAGATAAATTTGTGGTACATATGGGTTGGATCGAACACGAATCTAACCAGGCCCTCATGACTAAAAGGCCAATAACATGGAGACCAGACAACCGATTGACGCACCGTGTGTTGCATTGAGACCCATTTTACGTGGCGGTGCATTTGGATACATCTTCATGGGACTTAGTGGTAGTTGGAGTATCGACCTACGGAATGATGAGCGGATATTCCTGAAATCAAGAGAGCATAGTACGGGAACCCTGTAGCTGGTTGTAACATGAGAAAGGGATCATATGTGGGTCTGTGATTTTGGATCCTTCATGGTTCTGTGATGGAGAGTCCCACATAGATCCACTCAAGGAATCCATGTGAAACTACTCTAGGACATTCATGGGACTACTATACAAGGATCCTATGTGGGTCTGATGATGTACAAGGATTCTATGCGGGTTGGATAATTTAGGATCCTATGTAGGTCTGATGATTTAGGATCCTACGTGGGTCGACCTCTTAACAGAGTAAGATGATTTAGTAGTCACATCTAATCTTCTATACTATCGTTCCTAAGTTATACCTAGTGTTAGATGATACCTTACATTCGTGGTGAAACTATGGTGGCATTGTTCTGAGTGGCTTACCTGTGTGGTACTTACCTTTGTGGTGATACCTTTGTGGTATTCTTCTGTGTGGATTACATGTGTGATACTTTCCTTTGTGGTGATACCTTGGTGGTATTCTTCTATGTGGCGAACATGTGTGGTACTTTTATTTAGGGTGATACCTTTGTTGTATTCTCCTAAGTGGTATTACCTTTGTGGTTCTTACCTTTGTGGTGTTACCTTTGTGGTATTCTTTGTAATGACCCGAAATTTTGAATAAATCTTGTTTCCTAATTTTATGTGTTATTCTATTTTATTTTTATACTCAACAAAAATGTTTCATTTGATAACATGAGAATACTTAAAATGAGACCATTGGGTTTTGACTGTTATATGACCATTGGTCAATATGACCGCTCTAAACTAAAAGTTTCGATTATTGTCTCTAAATACAAGTAATCTTGGTTAATTATTATAGAAAAAAGATTTGATGGCCTCACCCAGTAGTCTTGGACCGATCGAAGCCCATCTAACAGAACATGGGAAAGTGGTAGCACCACTGGGCTTTGCTCTGGACCAAACCCAAGCCGAACTTCATTGTGTGAAGCTAGAACGGAATGGTCTTCACGAGAAGTTCAAACTAATAGAAATTACTACTCGTGCGATGTTGGCCGATCCTCCCTCAGATTCTCTCACCTTAGCACACCTTACACTTAGGTCATATGCTGGTGTGATAAGGGGCTATGTAAGGAGACCATAATTGCCTTGTTTAATCCTTTGTTTTGAATAAAAATTGGGATTTCTTCTTATGATGAAGTTTATGAATTTTCAAATGACCATATAAATATAGTATGCATATTTTTGATGAATTTTAGAAAAATGATACTTTAAAAATGTTTATTTAAACCTTAAATAATTAAAAAAATTTAATGAATTTCAAAAAATGATCTTCTACAATTATGTTCAGTACGAAATTTAGAGTCTAACAAGATCAATGTAATTTTTGATGAATAGTAAATTATGAATAGTGATTTTATGCTTAGGATTTTTAATGTGACCAAATAGATTAGTAATCTCATTTGAAGAAAGTTTTAATATAATTTAGACACCTTGATTAAGTAATGTGATTCAATAAAATGGTTAAATAACGGTTTCATAAATTATTATTCAAGTATTAGTTTTTTCGGGTGAATAGTGTTTTTTAATTAAAAATTAAATTTAAAATATTTAGAAAATTATTTTTCTAAAATGGATTTCATTTTTGAACTCAGAGCATCAATATTATGTTAAGGTAATTTTTGGGGTTTTTTAAACAAAAATGAATTTTCGGTGAATAGTGTATTTATTTAAAAATTAAATTAAAAATATTTAGAAAAATAATTTTATAAAATGGAGTTCATTTTTGAAATCAGAGCATTGATATTTGGTTAAGGTGAAATTTATGGATTTTTCTGAGAAAGTTGAATTTTCAGTGAATAGTAAAAAAAGCAGTTTTAGGGTTTCGGTATGTTTAATGACATCATAACTGTGTCATGATGATGTAATGAGATATTTTATGGGTTGGACGACCAAAGGTGATGACGTATTGTATGGGGGGACCCATGTGGCCTAAATCCATGGGAAATACCATGGGAGAGACCATGCTTTTGAGAAAACCACTTTTGAGGTGTCCCTTGGCCATTAATGCCTTGTCCCCTCACTTTCCCTATAAATACCAGTCCATCCTCTCATCCATTTCGACTCCCCACTCTCCCCCAATGAAGTTACGGTCTCATTACCTCCCAAGGAGTCCTCTCAAGGTTCCCCCAAGCCCTCAAGGTCCCAACCTTTGAGTTTTATGAGTTACGTTTTAAAGTAAGGGATCTGACCTCCCTCTTTCTTTTCAAGAAATATCTTTTATGTCATTCCTTTTATGCTACATGTTCTTATGTTAAATGATTTTCTTTTATACTTATCTTACTTAACTTTTCATGTTAATATAATGATATATTCCCTCTTACTCTCATTATTTCGTTTTATGAAGTTTTAAGTGGCGCCGTTAGGCCGCTAAATTTTTTGAAACAGATTCTTTCTCCCTTCTCATTTTTCAAGATCTATTTTAATGTAAAGTATTTCAAGTTCCTTTTTATTATGTTGGGGTATGATATCTAAATTTATCATACTGGACTTTTATGATCATATTTTTATAGACCACATATGATCTCTTCAATTCATTATTTTTAAGTTTTTAGTGGCGCTGTTAGGATGCCGAATTGTTTAGTGGTTCTTTCACCTTTCTCCTTTTTCAAAGTTCTAATTCCATGTCAAGTCTTGAAAGTTAATTTTTATTATGTTTTGGTATTATATCCAAATCTAGAATACTTATCTTTTATGTTCATATTATGAGAGACCCTATTTGATCTCATCAATTCACTTTTTTTTATGTTTAAGTGACGTCGTTAGGCTGCTGAATTTCTAAGGGGTTCTATCACCCTTCTCGTTTCAAGATCTATTTTCATGTCAAGCCTTTCAAGTTCCTTTTTATTATGTTTGGGTATGATATCTATATATATCATACTGATCATTTATTTTCATATTATGAGAGACCCTATTTGATCTCGTCAATCCATTTTTCGAAGTTTTAAGTGACGCCATTAGGCTGCCGAATTCTCATAAGCAAAATCTTATTTTTTGTTTTCCTTTACAGTTCTTCATTTCATATGGTATATCATTAAAATTTCATTACCATGTTATTAAATACTTTATATTTTGTTCCCCTACTATTTTATGTATCATTATTTAGTGGGTGTCCCATGTCCCCGCTCTTTTCAATGTTTTCTAAAACCATGTATCATAGACGTTATGCTACATAGTTTTCGTCTCAAAATACCTCCCTCTTTATCTCAATATTATTTTATGTTATTAAGTGAATACTCAAAGCTCTAATTTCTACAGGGGTATTTACATATATATCAAAATTTCCGATTTTAAATTTTGGGATTTACATACATGAAACCCGCTTTCCCTTTTCCGTAGGTTTAAAGTGACATAAAGATCATGTCTTTAAAGCAGTTTAAACAACGTTTTGATTATGAAATGAAACCCATTTATTTTATTCTATATGGGGTGTTTATGAAATGATTGATGATGATATATGTTGCTCACATGATAATAAATACATGTCAAGGGTGCGCCCAGATAGCGCTCCAATGAATTGCGTAAAGACTTTATCTCTAGAGATGACCTTTTAGACTGATACCTTGGTGAATAACCTTGATAGTTTTTAATGACACCTTGGGGATAGACCTTAGTGAAACGAAATTATTGTCAATATTAAATGTTGTAACCACATCTTCAAGTTTTGAGAAATGTTATTTTTATTATGATATATCTCATGATTTCTTTCTCATGATTTAAAGTTCTTTTCATGACCTTATTGATGTATCTCAAGTTCACATGTAAAATGTTTCTCCTGTTTCCCTTACTGGGCCTTCTGCTCAACCTTTCTTTTGATGTATGTCCCCAGGTTATGTGATGCAGTAATGAACCTAGGATGAACACGAGGAGAATCCTTTCAAGTGTTTAAGAAGAATGTTTTATGTTTTCATGTTTTATGTTCCTGGTTTCCAATACACTAAACCTTAAATATCCTTGATTTTTTAAAATGTAATGAAAGTTTATGTGGTAAAAAGGAGGGATTCTATATTCTTACCTTCCTGGAACAGTTGAGCTTTGAGCATATGAGTTGGGTCTTGTGTTTCCTCCTGAATGATATGGGACTTCATGAGAACATAGTTATATGTATGGACATATACCTATTTAGGGTTTTATAATGTTTTAATGCTTTTTGTTTTAACCATTGTGGTTTTTTTGAGACCTTAGAGGGTATCAGGGTTCCTACTGAGTATTGTTATACTCACCCCTACACGGGCTATGCCTGCACCTTGTTGTGTTTGGTGTAGATGACAGAAATCGCTGATTGATGACGAGAGTACGAGGACAGGTGGCTTCTCAGAGGAGTATATTATATGAGTTGTACCATAGAGACAGTTATTTAAGAGATGTACTTACCCTTCAGATAGGATCATTGGCGGGTGTTCACAGTAGTTGTTTCAGTTTACATGTATTTTTCAGTTTCATTATACTTTACAGTTGGGCTGGTATTTTGGCACCCTTTTTACTTTCTTTACACAGTCTATTAACATTATAGTTTACTTTTGATTATATCTTGTTGTGTTCGTGGTTGTCTGTGTTTACAGGTTATAATGGCAATTCCTTCCCAGTTTTAGAGAATACACATTTCGATGATAGTCGTTAGCCTCTAGCTTATGGAAGTCGGGCATCGGGTAGTCATGGCACGGGCCCCGAGGGACAAGTTCTGATAGTATTTCATTAAATATATCATATATCGATAAAATTATCTTTATTATCTTCCATTTAAAGCATTAGTGAAAAACGAATCACATAGTTTCTTGAGGCGGTAGTGTGTTGTGCACATGACTGAAGTTATCAAATCCATTATGAAATGAAAATTAAAAATGAATATATTGTATCATTACTATATGGATATAATTGTGATATAAATATCATATATATAATTTATATATGTCATCATACCCAACCTTTATAGGTGGTAATGGAAAAATGAATAACATCAGTTCGTGATGCGGTAGTTTACCGTACATATAATTGATGATTTCATAAACCCATTGATAGTATTGAAGATAGTTTTAGGACATTAACTTAAAATAAAAACATATATCTATAAGAAATATTCCTATTTTATTTTATCATAATGGTTTAATAATAATTTAATGAGGTGGAGGAAGAAATAAAATAAAAATTCTTGTTGAAGAGCGTTACATTTTCATCGAGTATCCTCCTTAGGTATGCACTAAAAGAATTCCAAGGATTAAATTATGCCCAAATTAATGATTATAAGAGGATAAGAAGAAATTTTTGTTGTTTTTTATTATCAATTTTCCAAAAATATGTTTTCAATTTTAGAAGTGGAGAGTATAGGCGGCGACCTTTCATAAGAGAAGTTAGTGGCACACTTTTAATTTTTGAAAAGAAAGCATATACCCCTATTTTTCCAACAAAAAAAGGCTCTGAAATGTATTATTATCTAGAATTATAAAATATAGGGAAGAAATATTTACATTAAATAGATTTTATAAACTTTATTATGTTACTTTTTCACTTATCTTTTAATTTTATCCACTAGTAAACCCCTTTTTACGTTAACAACAATAATAATGTTTCACAGTATTAACAATTCAGTATGGTAAAAAATTAATTTGAATTTATTAGATAATATAAATTATTATTGTTAAAAATAGGGAATATTTTTTTCTCCAATTCAATTCACATAAGAGAAAAATTTCAATTTAAAATTAATCATACAGACGTGATGGGAAAGTAGGTTCTCAAAGAGAAAATTTAAAATATTTACAAGTTTTTATATAAATATTTATTATGAAAACAATTAAATTTTACATAATTAGATTAATATATTTATAACTAAACTAATATTAATTGAAATAGAATTTTAAATAAAATTTTACTTTATAATAAATTTAAAAGAAAATATTGTTTTCTATTAAATTTCAATATTTTTCACTATTCCTCAAAACAATTATTCCTTTCAAAAAATTATCCAAATGTCACCCTATGATTATTTTAAATTTATGATTTAAAAAATAAAATTTATTTTTTCAAATAAACTTATAAATTTTACAAATATTAGTTTATAAATAAGTAGGCAATATGTGATAGAAATTCTTTTTAGAAAAATTCAGTTTTTAAGTGTAAAATTTGATCTATTCTTTTATTTTTTTTAGATAACACATAATATGAATATTAAATATTTAATTAATCATTTACCATATATATCTCATTATAATAATTATAGAAAAACAATTTTGTTTAATTTATTGAGTTAAAACAAGTTTCTTTGTATAAAAATGGATTTTAAGAAAAATATTTCCTTTTTTCATTTTTAATTAAATGGTCACAAAATTATTCATTTAATATACATGTGTAAGATATATATTTTTATAATATATTAAATACTATACATACATGCCATTCCAAGGGCTAGAATATGACTTTCATTTAAATAATAATTTCTTAATAGTAATTTAAGTATCGTTTAAACCCAATGTTGTGTGTAATGAAAACTAAACATAGTTTTGTGTGTGACATAAGATAAAATATGTGATGTGTGTAATGAAAAATATTGAATAATTAAAATTCATTTGGGAAAAAATATTACAAAATATCTAAAGGGGTTACATTTTTCCCCCTTAAAATGAATTTTACCCTCAAAATTAGTCATGTTGGTTCCAAAAATGTGGTTACATCTGCCTAATTTCATATTTAGGTTTGATGTAGCTTTCTCAAGATAGTGGTATCACCACAAAAATTAATTAGGTATGTGGGATTTTTTCATAGAATCTTTCCTATTCAACCTAGAATCTTACCTAGTTGTTCCCCATGGGTAATATCATGCACTAAATGTATTACCTCTACGTTCTGTAAATGTGATGGTTTGGGTATGTACTTTCTCAAGAGAGATAAATGGAACATATCATTAAACTAAGAGAGTTTTAGTGGAAATACCATGTTATAACCTTCTATATTGATACGATGATGTATTTCAAAGGCACTCATATAAAAATCAATCTATTTTTCCATTATTTCTTCCACACACAAAAATCATAGAAGGCCCCCTTCAATAAATTCAAATTCTAGGTCGTGCCAATTATAATTAGCATAAACTTACTATCAAATATTTCTTCCCATACATTTTACTGAATATATATAAAATTCTCTTCCATCTCCTCATCTTGATCATGTACCAATAGCATTATTTCTACAACTTCATTCTATTATGTTGGATGTTTACACTTATTTTTATAAGGGGATTCAGAAGGATCCATCTTATTTCTCAAGTGAAATCTATTGTTGAAAGGAAATTCAATATGAGAAAGGTGTTGAACCCAAATACCTTTTAATCCCTAAACATGATCTTAGCATATACACTAGGGTTTTAATTTTTCTCTCAGAATGACCATCTATTGGAGGATGATAGGTAGTGTTAAATGTTAGTAAGGTCATTTTGATGAATTTACCTTACATAATGGAAAAAATTAAATACCAATCATGTATAATTGAATTTGGTACCCCATGAAACCATAAAAATTACTTAACATATATTATGGAAAGAGTAACAATATATAAATCTTCCCTAATATAAAATATGTGTGATGACTTTATAAGGTGTTAAAATACAACCAGTATTTACCTCAACATATAATATAAGATAAACCCTAAGGGTTACCAGTACTAATAATCATATTTTTGGAAATTCTAATAGCATTATACCATAATAAACTTTTTCAAAAAAATCATAAATAAAACCAATGGCCTATAATAGATTAAATGACTCTTGAAATATCCCTAGTATTGATAAAATATCATCACATAAAACCTCAAAATAGGTTTTAATTAATTTCAAAATATGATCAAAATTAAACTCATAAACACATGATGGTATCCATAACTCATAAGTTTAAATTACATTAATACAAAAGTACATACAAATTTAAAACAACCCTACTATGTTTCTTGATTATATAACTAAAATACCATCACTAAAATAATTCCACAACATAATTCATGAATTCAAATATGTATACTCTTTGATCATTTCTCTTAATTAATTTTAATAACATATTTATATTCATCTTTTATTGGTTAACCCATAGTTTCAATCATTGACTGGAATAATTCATGAGTTCAGAGCATATAAGACATTAAAATTCATAATAAAATTCACTCAATGATCATATTTTCTACACTGATAACATCATCCCCTCCATTTGAGATATTCATATAGGTTCTCCTTCTAACTTCTTATCATGTAGGAATTTGAATCATATTTTCTTTTTATTCATCACCATATAAACAGTCATATGTTTTCAAAATCATCTTATTTTATTCTTTAGGAATCTCACTAGTGTTAATGTTGTAAATCATATATCACGATAAATGGTTATAAATAATCACAATATATTCCTATTAATCCATTATCAAATTGGGTTTCTCATTGTCACTGAATTTTCCATTATAGTTAATATTAACATGATTCATTTTGGTTCTATCCATAGGCATTAACAAAAAAAAATTGTAAGAAAAATATTATTCCTACAAGAAAATCACATTTTTTTAATGATCATTTATTAGATGTATAATTCTAGAAACCTTCTATAAATCCTATGATGAATTATATATTACCTAGGTCATCCATGGTCATCATTTATTAATATCATTCATGATTTCTCATAAAGGGTTTTTGAATTTACAATGAATATCCCATGGGAGTGTCAAAACAATTGTGCAATAAGGCCCATTATAATCCACTAGTTGATGACAAAGTCTAGGTCAATGGTCCTATTTAGAGTTATTATGCCCATGAACATCTATGTTATAACCAAATCCAATTCTTGTATCCTGACAGGGATACAATCTCTTGGAAACCATTTTCTCTATCCATTAGCAAAATTCCAAGAAAATTTCCTACACTTTGACTCATCCTTAGACTTATCCTTAGAGGAATTCCTAGACATATCCATAGAAATAACTGTTATAGATATATCTCTATTTTTCAAATAATATTTCAAAATGATAATTAGAACCTTCCCTTAATACCCAGTATAGTGAAAAATAATTTTTATAAATGGATATTACATCTTTTTTTATAAATATTCAATAAATTACAAGAAAACACTTAAAGACCATAATAGTTTATTGTATTTAGAGACTAAGTACACAATATTCTTAATTAATGAACAATATTTAATGTATACCTAAAAAATCTTCCAAATATGTTGTCTTTAGAGACATTCCTTAATTAAAACCATTCTTTGTGACTCATGGATAGGAAAAATTAGAAATTTTGAGCTCAGATGCTCATTAAGGGCAAAATAAGTATATAAATATGCATGACATGAGAATCAGGGTATGAGAACATGATCATTAAATTTTAAACCAAACCCTGCATATCTGAGATCATAATCATGAGTCAGGGAATGATGATTGGTAATTCATAAGACATGAATCATAAGGAAATAAAAAAACATGATAGATGATTTGATAAAATTGGCATAAGACATAGAATTATAGAATACATATTAGAATATGGAATCATTTCCATATTGTTAATGGAGAAATCAAGGTTTTCATAATGGAATGAGTTCACTCCCTAATCCATAATAATAGTCATGATTCACTACTAAGACCATAATTGTTGAAAATGTCCGATTGAAAATTGGATCCACACTCTATTTAAGTAATATAGGTATCATGAGATATAAATATTTACCCAATGAATTGGTAGAATATATAAGTACCACCCATTACATATTGAAAATCATACATATTTTATCCACAAGATCATAACACATTTAGCATATAATATACCACGAATTGAAATGTGTTTTATAAAAACTTCATTATATCATAACAAGTTTAAAAGGAAAACGTTTCATAATCATTTAATTATATCATAACCCGTGTAAAAAATCAATTTCATATGAATTTTATCATATTATAACCCATAGAATAGAAACTAGATTTATCAAAATCATGTCTTCAGAAACTATTTAGATAAACAATAATAATTTCATACTTAGTTCGTATCCCAATAAAATCATAAGTTATATCAAAGTATTTCCAAATATATAGAGAAGTATTTTGGATGATAAATCACATCGAACGTTTCATGAAAAATATTAATTTTAATTATAAATAACATTTTTAACACTAAATATTCATAAAATTGCTTTATAATCATTTACATAAATAATAAACAAGGAAACTTGAAAAGGAATCAATAAAAACCATGTTAAACTTTCATTTATAAAATAGTCATTCCACTTTTAAAAACATCTTTCCAAACATTTTAAAAAAATAATTTTTACCATAAAATTATTTATTTAAAATATAAAAATTTCCTAAAAATTAAGGAATAAAATATAACATAAAATAATTTTTAATACCTAAAGGGATGTTTGAAATATTTGAGCAGTCATGATAGAAGTAAATACTGTTCATGCAATGTATGTTGAAATCCTAGAATCTTTTCGTATTTTCTATAAAATCCTAACATGTATTGTTTGAAACACAAAATGAATATTACATTGAAAATATTTTATAAAAATAAAATTTAGGTAAATTTTTCTTTATTGAATTTTTTTCATAACATTAAAAAAATGTTTTTAAAATGTTCTCTGAAAACATATTTTTGTATAGAAATGGTTTTTCAACAGAAGAGATAAATACATATGATTTATTTTCCTTAAAATATTCTTTTGAACACTTTAGTACATAAATAGAGGAAAAAGACGTGAAAATATATTTTTATAACATAAAAATATGAGAACAAATATAATGATTTTCATGAGATAAATCATAATATTTAATCATTTAAGCCTAATCATAAATAATCCTCATTAATGATGGAATTTTGGAATAAAATCTTTACCATATTAGAAACATTAAATTGAAATCCCCATGAAGGAATAAAATTAATTGAATAATCAAATATGATTCAAATTAATAATTTTATGATATTAAATGATAATTAATCTATATATTCACTTCATAAAATAATATAGTTTCATAACGAAACATATGTCTCAATGAATGAAATTTCCGACAAAAATCCCTTACCTATTTGGTAACATTTGAACCGTAAAACCCATGAAATATAGACCATAATATAGATATGTAAACCACATAATTTTAAGGATTTTAATATTAAAATATATTCATGTAAAAATATATGCACAATATAAATGAAACCTATAATAAATATGCAATGTGTATCATATAAATAAAAATTAGGACAACAATCCCCTATAGCTTTAGTAATCTTTTGAATCGTAAGACCCAATAAAAAATTATATTAAATGAAATGTTGAATATTATAAAAAGGATGAAATTAATGATACAACATGTCAATGGTTCATTATAAACTCTACAAAAATTAAATGAGTGATTTTCTATATCTCCCTTATAAATAAAATAGAGAATAGGGATCCCTTACCTTAAGTATTGAATTCCTTCATACATATTGATTCCTAATATTTAATAAATATAATTTTATTATAAATTAATTATTTAACCATAAATATATATAATATCATATATTAAATACTTATTACCATTCATTACCTATTTTCTTATTAATTCCCCTTAAAATC
Organism: Viscum album; assembly: GCA_963277665.1. Classification (NCBI taxonomy): domain Eukaryota; kingdom Viridiplantae; phylum Streptophyta; class Magnoliopsida; order Santalales; family Viscaceae; genus Viscum; species Viscum album. The sequence continues at coordinate 368,320,306 of OY728130.1, read as the reverse complement.
ATGTTTCAGGTAATATCTGCTTTGTTTTTCATATATGTTTTTATATTTATTTTTCAATCTTGTTAAATTGATCATAGTTAAATAATCTCCATAATAATAATACAGAAATAATTTTAAATTTTATACATAAATTATACTTTTAATACCAATCATGAAATATGGTTTTTATAACCGATGTATGTGACATTCATAGAGACGTTAGGTCATACATACACATAAGTGAGGTTTCCATTATTCAACGATCATTATGAAAATGTGGTAAGTAATATTTTATATTTATAGATTGAAAAAAATATCATAAGTACCATATTATTTCATTTAATATTCATATATTATTCATCAATGTGGTGTGGTTATGAAAAGAGTGAGTCACATCGCTTCGTGAAGGTGTTAGTCCTCACGTACACAAACAACGTTATCATATTTCTGAGAGTGAAAAGGTAATAAATAAAATGATATATTATATTTTAATAATAATAAATATATCAAAAATATAATAATTATTAAATTTCTATCACATATATTCATTATCATTGTATTTATTATATTCTTTGTAAAGAATTAGTGAAAAACAAATCGCATCACGTCACGAGGTGGTATTACATCGTACACATGAGAGATGTTATCCTATACCCTATATAATGTAAATTAAATATTTATATATGATATAATTAATAAATATTTATAATTATGTTATAAAAATCATATATTTTATTATATTGATCATCATATCCAACCATGGGAGTTAGAAATGTAAAATTTAATGCCATCGGTTCGTAATAATGTATTCTTTCATACACATGAATTATTATTTCATAACACATTTTATGGAAGTTGAGATGGCTCTAGGTATTCAACATAATAATAATAGTTATGATTACATGTAAAATTTTAATACTATTATATCCACATGTTCTAATAACAATTTAAGGATGTTGGGAAATAGATAAAATAAAAATTCTTATTGAAGAATATTACTTCTTCTTAGGGTAACCCCTTTAGGTTTCCCACAAAAGACTTACTATGAAGGATTTATTCTAAAAAAATGTATTAAATTATGAGAGTAAGGATTTTGTTTAGTGATTTCGGAATTCCTTTGCTGATCAAATGTTTTTTTTACGATTTGAATATGAGTGGACAGTGGGTTTCATTTTCAATGTTGGGTGAGTGGAACACTTGAAATTATTGAAAAGAAATAGTTTTACCCATGTTTTGTAAATTTAAAAGGCCCAAAAATTGATTAATCTAGATAAAAAATCATTATATAGTCCATAAATGTCCATGAAATATCATTATACATTATTTTAGATAATTTTACCCTTATCTTTTTAGGATTATGCCAATGTAAACCTATTTTTACCTTACAAGTGGTAATTAATTTTTATTATTTTCTTTATTAGTGATGGTCAAACGTTAAGTTGAAAATATTATATAATTTAAATTATTCTGATTCAAAATTTGGAATCAGTATTTATATATTCAGATCATAGAACTAGAAATTTTTTATTTAAAATTAATCTCATAGACACAATGAGAAAGTTGGGTTTCCAAAGAGAAATATTTCAAAATAATGCAATGTTTTTATATCAAAATTCAATATGAAAATTATAAAAATGACATAAATTTTTTTGATTTATTTTTAGTTTATGTTATATTAATTTTAAAAAAATATAATATATAATTTGACATTATAAATAATTTATATGAAAATAAAAATTTTAATTAAAATCCAATATTTTTCAATATTCATAAAATAATAAATATTTTTTAAAAAAAATAAAAAAATCAAACTAAGATAAATTTGGAATTAGATTTCAAAAATGGTATTTATTTATTCAAATAATTTTGTTTTAAATTGTCAGTAATTAGTTTTATTATATATTTTGAAAATGTGTAAAATTTTCGTGTTATAAAAATTGAATAATTTATTGTAAGATTTGATCTATTTTTATATCTTGTCTAGAAACAATTAATATGAATGTCTAAAATATCATTTAATATATACTGTATCAATTTTAATAAAATCATTCACCAAAAGTGGCTTGTTTAATTTATTTATGTGAAAGGTATTTGGATGTATAAAAAAAGGCTTTTTGAAAAATTATTTCCATTATTTTCATTTTAATTAAATGGTCACCAATGAATTAATTTTAAACACATGTGTAAGCCATATAGTTTTATAATTTATTTAATCCTATATTTACCAATAATTATAATTTTTATTTGATGCCTTTCATAATAAAAATTAATTTTTTAATTGTAAGTCATGTTTTGTTTAAACTCGATGTAGCATATCATACAATCTAATCTCAGTGTTGTGCGTAACACAATATAAACTCTGTGTTACTTGAAAAAAAATATCAGCAGGAATATATTTATTTGAAAAAATATATTTCACAATATTTTAGGTTGTTACTGTATGTTAAATATCTTCTAATGTGATCTTGGATCCTTTGAATGATCCACCTCTATAGTATTATCACAATATATAGTGATATGGTCTTTAAATAATCATAACCTGTCAATCTCTCTAGTGAATTTTCATATCCAATCTACTTCATTACATACCAAAAAAGTCACAATTCACAGAAAACCTAATTTAAAATTTGTGGACATGGATTTCGTTGAGATCTTACAGTTTATATCACCTTAATTGAGGGTGAATATGTATCCCTTCATCAATTTAATATTGTAATGATCAATTTAGAAACTTTAATATGCATATCCTCTAACTAGCTCTTCATCACCTTTATTGACCAAGAACAAATACTTAGTTTACCTTAGTTGTTTAAGGGTGGTTCTAACTTCCATCCAATGTGTATCCTTAGTTCACCTTAGCTTTTCTATGTATATTACCTTCATTAATTATAAATTCAATTAAATATAATGTGATGAGTTATGGGATTCCTTGTCATATTTTAATCGGTGATAATTTTCTCATTTTTATGGAGGTAATATCTGTTAGAGTTGGTAGTCTATAAATAATGTTTTGTAATTTGGATTACATTTTTATCCATATATTTGAATATTAATAGAACTAATTATTACTTATTGTTTATTGTTCTATATAACTTTAAGGTAATAATGTCCTTGATTTTCTATCAAATTTATAATGTCATAGGACTTCCCCACTATGATGAGAACCATCAGATACAATGATGGTAATCTTAAACCTAGTTATATTGTCTGATAACATTCTAGGAGGTGGAACATACTATGTTGACTATCAAGTGTGAGTACTCATAAGAGGATGAGACTTCATGTCCTGATGTTCACATATGGTAATCTCCAAGATTGTAGATTATGTGAACAGACCCATTAGTGAGAATTATGGATGTTTATTTGTCATCAAATATTTCTATATGCGAGCATGTATACTAGTTATTATAATTTATGATTATCATTATTTCGTTTTTGGACTCACACACATAGATTTACAAACCAAAATTGTGATGATATATGTTTACGGGAAGTTGGATATATGGGTTCTTCATGAAAGGTAATGTTATTAATGGATATGTCAGGGAATGATTTTCCCTTCCATCTTTATGGATTTCTATATCATGGAAATTTTATTTTAATAGAACCATCGAATTAAATTATATGACCATGGTGTAATGACATATTTATTTTATATATTTAATGATTTTTGTATCAATAATATAGTTTTATGACACATATTGGAATCCTTATTGATAGGATATTGTGACCAAGAGATTATATTCCACAATAAACATTTGTATGTGGTTATTAATATTATAACATTATGTTATTTCACATGGGTTCCTTGTCTTGTTACTATATAGTAATCATGATCATTAGAAAAATGTTTTTAAAATTCTAAAGAGAAATAATACTTGAAGGCCACACACTAAGGGTATTCTATTGATATCGATTAAATTCAATTTGAATCTAATTAATTGAATAAATTTTATTCTCATGTCTAAAGAATAATTTTATTTTTATTTAATAGAAAAAATATTTATTTTACTACATATTTAATAAATATTTATTCCACAAATTATTGATAAAATATTTATTTATAATTTAATAATTAATTTAATATTTACTTGTATATTTAATAAATGTATAAGATGATGAGAATAATAAGATCATTTCTAGAGATAAATATTGTTTATCAATACAATAAAATAATATTTATTATTGTGCAAGTTAGTTATTTCCATAAAAATAAATATTATTAAGTATATTACATGCTATGGCATTTAATAAAGTTTATTATATTATTTAAGAATTGTTATATGATAAAATTATATTTTAACCTAAAGCTTATCTCTATAAATAGGTTGTTATATCTATCGTGCAGTGATAATTTAGAATTGGAAATCATTGCAGACAAAACATTTCTCTCTTAACTACTCCATCTCTCTTCCTCTAAAGAATAAAAAGAATAATGGTGGTTCATTCAAGTCCAAAGTATAGATTTAGTCAAGCAACATAAGTTATTTAATCAACATTTCTAGCACCTGACGCACCATTGGTGTTATTCAGAAATGAAAGGACCTTGTGTGGATCACATATAGATGTAATCTACTTTGTGTCCTCCATATTAATTGATGATAATCCCAAAAAAAAGTTTCGGATGATCAATATCGTTATAAAATAAATATCATAAGATAAGGTAATATAACTTCATATTTCATTTGAATTATTTATATGTTTTATTTGGAAAATTCCCTCTCTAGGTTCTATGATTGAAATTTTAATATTCAATGGATTTAATTTTATTCATGATATATATATCTTACACATTATGAGATTAATCCACTAAATCATACAAAAGAATTATTGTTATTCACTCCAATGTTATTTGAGTGTGTTCCAAACCTCCAAGTGGTATCAAAGGTGCCATGTTTTACATTTATAATTATTTATATGATTATTTGTTGTTTATGCACAATATGGGTTAGATATTTCATTTCCAGATTATTCATCATTTAATCTAGTTTGTAATTAACATCTCTTTCATATATCAATTACAACATTCAAGATTCAAATTTTTCAGGAGGAGTAAGAAAAAATGATGAATTGTTGGGTATTCTATCAGGGAGATCCAAGGATTCTGTCTTGTTAAATTATGTTACATGTCATGTAGCTGGAGTACGCATTGTGTGCCAAAGATTGTAACACTAGGAAATGTCATGGGACACACGACAAGATGAGTAACATGTATTGCATTGATTGAAAATTATTTATAGACCGGTCCACCCTGGCATATATATTTTTCGATTACATGGCGTGTATCTTAAATACTTGTCATGTATTCTATGCAGTATTTTAGGGAAATTCTTGTCAACAATGTGGCCAAATTCAACATTTCTTATCATGTTAGACTCAAAACCTTGGAATTTGATGAAACACATGGTATTTTTCTTGATAACATAATGTTTAATTCATTAATTCCAACTTGTGAAATACATATTGAGTAATTTGGTGGGTATTACATACACAATTCATATAAAACACCTGACATGATTCTCGAGTACATGTCATGTGGTCCAGAATCCAAAGGAAACACCCGGTCATTTATTGGGTTGTTTGAAGACAATATAATCACGACACACAACATGTATCTAGATAGTAGATGTCATTTGGTACATCCATGATACAAGGAAAATCCAAAAGTATTTATCCTATGTACATGGAAAATGAGGAAGACAACATGTTTCATGATAGTACATTTCATATAGTCTCCCAATAGACAACCGAATTAAATTAAAAAAATAATTAATTTTAATATTGAAATATTATTAAATTGATTATAATAAGGTGTGTTTACAAATTTAATAATTTTTTTAAAGAATTCCTAATGGTCAATTTATTTATTGAAATTTGTAATAATTATTTGACATGTCATTTAATTTTCCATTAATATATTAATGATTGGTATCTCCAAATGGATTTAAAATTTCATTAAGATAAAATTAATTAAATAATTAATACAAGTCCATTTATCCTAAAAATAAATAACAATTCAAAATGATTTCTAACTAGTTTACTTCTTCTTCATTTTATGTGTATGGATGATCATGAGCATGAAAAAATGTGCGTATGTGTTGGATATATTTAAATTATTTTATTATAAGGTTTTTAAAAAAAATATTAAATTACGTATGGTGGCCTACATTCCATTCCTCCCTCCTTTATTATGTATCCCCTTCTTCTCCAAGGATATTTCTGTAATTATCATTAACCAATTTTTTCTTTCCCTCAACTGCATATATGATATAAATACAAATTAAATAGAATAATCCCACAATGAATGGAATAAATTCATGATGTAACCAAGATGATGCCAACCAAGTTGATACACATGTGGAAATATATAATCCTATAACTCATGCCAAGACTAGGATAATTAGTTTTTCTATAGACCATAGGTTTATTTTTTTCCCTCCTTATAAATCATCTGTTGTAAAATCTCATGATTGGAGAATTTGTTAATATAATAATTTATTTCTTATGAATTATTTATTTTATGGATACAATACAACAATCACAGAAATATATTGATTAACATGAAAATATTGAATTTTAATAAATTTTTTTGGATTAATTTTTTTATAAAAACATGATGAATCATTTTATTAAAATCCACTTAATATTAATAAGACATCTAAAGGTTATAAAAATAAAATTTTTAAGTTTAAAAAATAAATTTCCTCAAGTTAATATTAAGCCAAGAATGGACTTATACTATTTTATTAAGAATGAAATCCATAGAAATATGTTCCTGAGAAACCCTCATTGTTATGATTTCTTTTATTATGGACCTTCTATGATTGTTCTTATTGTCTTCACCAACATACATCCAGAGAATAATCCCCTACTAGACTTGATGTAACATGAAGACAAGTGTTCAGGAAATCTGAGTAAGTATTTATTGATTATGGGGTCGACTAAATGGATAAAGGATCTGAAATCCTATAGTTTTCATAGAACATACTATATAAACACCACCATGTAATTTTATGTTCCCTCACTTCGGTTATGATAAGGGGAACATAGATCCTTTCCACTATAATTTCCAAGTAACTACAAATTATACGATCAATGATGATGACTATTGGGACTTGATAAAATATAAGGGGCCTTAATATATTTAAAATTCATTATATCTCACATAAATTGTAATCATGTGTAGTGCCCCACAATTTTTGGTGGGGTGGTAAGGGTTTGGGGGGGTGAGGGGCATGTCGCGGGGTCAAGTCCCCAGGCTTGCAATTTAATGTAATTTTCTTCCTTGCATTGTGTGCCGCTTTCGCGGTTGTACCCTATTTTTAAATTGGAAGAAAGTGTAGTACTAATAATATGAACTGGTAACATTATATAATAATGTAATGTTTTTTATCCACACTATCCCAATGATTAATTTTGAAGAAAGGCCATCTCTTTAATTGTAGTAACATCCAGGAATGCTTTAGATGTTTTTGGGTTATGTTGCACCATGAATAGATATCATATGTTGTAGATTCATCACATCCTGATCTCCATGAAAAGGAGGATAGGGATAAAGTGTTCAATATATCTAATAAACACATCAATTATTCAGTCCATTTGTATTTTTTATTGTTTTCATCCTTGTATAGGGAACTCATGAAGTAACATTACGACATGGATGCTTATATCATTATCTAACATCTCCATGGAAAATATCAATAGAGAAATAAATTGGAATAATTTGAGATATCTAAGGTTATTTTTATGAATAGGATTAGAGAAGGTGTGCCAACTAGGCCTTTTGTATTCAATATCATTTTCTATAATGTGTACCTAATGTTCACAATTTTCAAAATTCCTAAATAACTATGCATTGATCTCATTAATCAATCACTCCCTCATTGATTCTCTAGATTTTTTGTTAATTTATATTTTAATAAAATTAAAAAATATATTACATATCATATCATATTACAACACCATGATGATATGGAGAAGAAGTGAAAAAACCATTACATTTTTATGTTGAATAAAAGTAAAATCCAAATAAAGGTTTCTAAGACCAAAAATTTTGCATAATTTCTTCACAAAAAGTTAAAGATCATGTAGTAAGTAATATAACATGATGTTATCTATTTTTCATGTGGTAAAAAGATCCATTAGAATAAAAACTACACAAATTCACATAATCAAGGGGATGAATTTTGTATGTTTGTTATCAACTTCAAATTATCTATTTCTAAAAATTGATTATATGATACAAAATTATTTTCTAACAAATGTATTCAAATACAATAACCATAACTATTTAGAAATATTATTCAAGGGTAGGCATATATTGGATTATCCAATAGATCCAAACTTGTGGTTGTAGTTATCGAGGACTCCCAACTCATGTTACTAATGTAAATCATTATGGGTATGAAATATTGGTATTATGTGACATTAATTACCAAAAAAATTAATTTTTTATCCAAAATTGATATAGAATGATTTAATAATCAATTTGGGAATAAATATGTATTCATTTATATGTACAAAATGTTTTTATAGTAAGACGCATTTAAATTATGGTACTTATGTATTGGATTTCACGAATCAAGTAACGGAATTTGATAATTAAAATAGATAACATGACCGTAAAACACCCATATTTTCCATTACTAGATAGGTTATATAAATGAAAAATGCTTGACTAAATTACACAATGATGGATATTTAGATTCCATTGATCCAAACCCACTTGATGTGTCTCAGAAGACACCTTCTCCCCTTCAGTTTAATAATGCTTGGAAGGATCTTCCCCATTGCACATAGATTTCCAAGGACATCTGGAACACAGAGGATCACTATGGAACTCCCTTATACTGAATTCTCAAACTCAAATATCTCAAGGTCAAAATGAAGCAATGGAGCAATAAAAAATTCAGCTTCCTTGATCAGGAGATTCCTACTCTTGAATGATCTCTTCATGAAATGAAGGATTACATCACCGATGGTGACTTCAATAGAGATATTTCCTAAGAAGACAGAATTTACTCTAAGCTGAATAACCTAATAAGACTCAAAGAAAGTATTCAAAAAGAATTTTTCTAGGTTATGTGGCTCACATATGGGGATAAATACACCAAATTATTCAATTCCCTTCAAAATTTTAAAGTCAATAGTCCTTTATCTCTATTAAAATATGGATAAAGCTTTTTGGATGATATATAAATCCTTTCAAAAAATATTTTTCCCTTCTAAAAGATCCTTTATAATGGTCCAAGGATAAATAAGGACACTATATAGGGCATCATTCTTAAGCTTTTCACTGAGGATGATAACATCCTCTTCAACATAGTTCCTATGGATTATGAGATGAAGGATTCTGTTTTTGGGATTAAGAATGGAAGATCACTAAGATCAGTTGGTTTTACCAATTTCGTTTACTAATTATTTTAGGATTTCATTCAAGATGATGTTTTAAAACTAGTTAAACAATTTTTTACTAATGGGTCCCACTCCCATAGAATTAATAGTCATTTTATTGATTTGGTACCAAAATTTCAGATTTATAATGTGATTGGTGAATTCAAGTAGGTTTCTCTGGTCAAAACCCTCTAGAAGATCATCACAAAAATCATTGTTAATCGTCTTGCCCATTTAACTAGAAAAATCATTTCTTGGAATCAATTGGGTTATGTCAAATGAAGGAAAATATATGATTGTCTTCTCGCTGCCTTTGAATGTGTGAATCCTATTCAGAAAGCAAGAGGAGGAGGAAATATTTCTCTTAAATTGGAAATTAGAAAAGCTTTTGACACTATTGAATTCGGATTTGTTGGATACATTCTTCATGAGTTTGGGTTCCAAATGAGTTTTATTCAGAGAGTCAACACTCTTATCAGCTCTGGTCGTTTTTCTATTCTCATAAATGGCTCCCTATAGGGATAAATTAAATTCTCAATGGGAGTGAGCCAATGAGATCCTAATTCTTCCATAATTTTTTCTATTTTTGAGGACTACCTAAGTATGACGATTCTTCACATGGCCAACAATGTGGAAATCAAAACTTTTATAGAAGCTCGAGGCATTTTTTCCTCTTACCTTCATTTTGTAGATCAAAACATCATTTCTTCACAGGGTGACCAAAAAACATACAAACCATCAAGATCTCTCTACTTTATTATGAATATGGTTTTGGATAGGAGGTTAACATGAGAAAGTCATTCATCTTTTTTGGAAAAAATATCTCACCCTCCAGAAAATACTACATGATGCGTGAACATGGAGTAAGGGAGGGATCCCTTCCCTTAAACTACCTTGGGGTAACCATGATTCTTGTAAAGCCCCACTTCTCTCACTTTATGGATATTGTGAGTCAAATTATAAGAACCCTCTTTTCCTAGAAGGGGAAATCTCTTTCAATGGCGAGCAGATTGTGTATAGTTAAAAATGTGACCACATCAAATCTTGGCTGTTTTTTATTGCGTATTCTTTGACAACCTCTATTATTAAAAATATTTAATCCCTAAGGAGAAATGTTTTGTGGAGTTTTAGTATTCTAGAATGAAAGGTAATAATTTCCCCTTAGAAGATGTTTTTTGTACCTCAACATAAGGTAGGGAATGGAATGAAAGAAATTCACTTTTTTAATCAATTATCGCCAGCCCATTTTTTTAGAGGCTTATCAATGAATCTTCTCCCACCCTAGATATTCTCATATTGAAAATACTCAGCAGGCTTATTACAGGGAACATGGGCTATACAGAATCCCCTATCTAGCCTAGTCTGGAATCTTTCTTCTAGGAGATCAATGGGATTTCTCATGGGTTCTATGGTTCTCAATCCTCTCTCAATTTCTGAATAGATAATTGGACTCATACACCTGTTGTTGACACTTTTTGTAGTCCATATCCTAACATCAAATATAACTTCTCCATAAAATATCAAATTGAGAAATGTAATTTGTTTCCCTCTTAGGTTCCACTCACTCACTCCAATTATGACTTTATGAACAATGATTATATGCTTATATTGGAGCTAATCCCGATTGTAATATTGGACTCTAAAAACTGATATAATCACATTATTATGGGAACTAACATAAGGATGAAATCCTTCAATAAAAATTGGTTTCTCCTATCCCATTTTACAGTGATATGAAGGCTCTACCTCAATAAAATACCAGTTGAGGTGAATCTGTAATGGGTTGGAATATATCTTGCTTTAATATGTGCTTTGTGTCAATAGCATTAGGATGATTTAAATCATCTTTTTCAATCATAGAACATGGAAGCCTCTATCTACAAATCTATGTTGTAGTGGTTTGACCTAAATCCTCCACAAAACACTAAAATTATATATTTTCTTCTAGAATTATTTTCTGTCAAACTGTCTAAACAGATCCAAATGTTGTACCTTGTTGCATGCGCTGAATTGTTTCACACGATCTAGACAAGAAAGAACAATATGCTTCATGAGAATATGATCTTCAACAATAGAACTATGCTCTCTGTAATTTTACACCTAATACAACATGGTAATACCCTACATAATGAATGTTGTGATAACTCTGTCATAGACCTTGTTGTCCTCAAAATGATTCCCATACAATGTAACATTCACAGTCCTCTTGGTACCATGAATGTCTTCTGGACACCCCCTTTTTCAGTCTTGATTAAATTAAATACATATAGTACCTCTCTAGGTAATCTATAGCCTATTAGCTCTGGTATTGCATTAAAAAAATTGGTATTTTAGAAGGGGTTTATTATCCACGTGGGCATGAAACATCCCTTGAAGGACAAATTATGGCTCTCATCAAGGCTGTTGAAATTGATCATAAAATAAATTAGTGCAATTTCAGGTTTGAGAGTGAGTCAACCACGATTGTACAAGTGGTTAGACCAGGTCAGATTCATCATTCTTGGAAAATCACATCAAAATTGTACAACTACCTCATCTCTCTTGCTTCAATGAATTACATAATCATGCATATCTACCACGAAGCCAACCATCATGCTAATTGCCTTGTAAAAAGGGGGATCTCTGTGAACTCTTTCACCCATTATTCTAGCTAACCACATGAGTTACTTTCTACTCTCCAAAGGGATAAATGTATATATCCTTCCATTCGACTCTTGTAGATTTACATTCATAATGTTAATCCATGTTTCAATATTTATCCAAAAACAAATTTTTCATCATTCTTACAAACAATAATTTAATATTTTTCATGACTAGATGATTCATTGATAAGGTCGGATTAGTTCTCCACTATAATAAGTACCTCAGAATTTTAGGACAATATTCTTGAATACAGTTATATGGAAGGATTGCATTATATGTTGGGGAAAATAGTATGTTGATTGTTAGGAGAGAGTAATTGTAAAATGTTGAGATGTATTCTCATGTTGTTCTCACTCAATAATCACCTAGATGAGATATTAGGAGAATAGACCCTTTGGTAGGAATTATTCATGTCTTGGTTTTATCTGATATTCAATTTTGTAAGAGTGTTTAATGGTCCTTTGACATTACGATTATTATTAATACATGTTATGAACTCAGTCACTTATATGTATCTAGTAAAAATTATTGATACATTTTATAGAGAAGTTGGATATGTTAGGTTCTTCATAGGTGACATGTTATTAATTAATAAGTTAAGTAAGTATTTTTCCCTTCCATCATTATATGAGATGATATCTCAACCATCTAATTAGAATATAACCATCAAATGAAATTCCATGGTCATTGTAAAGACCCGTAAAATTCAAGGAAATTTTTTTTTCTTAATTTTTTTTGAAATTTTACAAGAATGCAGTTTCTGACGGCACCTGATTCTGAGGCCCGGTGTGCCCGGAATCATTTTCCAATGTTTGGCTTGGGTACGATCAGTGAATGAATGAGCGGGTTTTTCTAACTTTTGAACTGGTGCTCGGAATCGAATTCCGAGGGCACCGATGGAATCGCAGCGCCGATATTTTCTTAGAAACTCCTTTTCCGGAGTTGTGTTTGCTCGGGTGTGGTTTTTAATTTTTGGGGTTAAGTTAAGAAATAAAATAAAGTGGTGCGACAACTTTATTTTTATTTCACTTAAAGCCACTTAAAACCAATTAAAGCCACTCAAGCTGAGTTGAAGCGGATAGGGTGGAAGCCAAAATATCCTACCCACTTGGTAGGATATTTGTGAGCTGGGGCCCACACGAGCCCCACCATTTCTTTTCCTCTAAGTAACACACCCGCGAAAACTCCTCTTTAATTAAAGTCAACTGGTGCGTTTTCTAAACACTTAACGCCCCTATTAATTGGACAGTTAAGACGTTACCATTAATTCACCAAATTAATGGTTAGTTTCTTAACTTGTTTTTCAAATTGTTGGCATGGAATAAAATAAGACCAACACATGTCTTTCTTGAGGATTGCTCGTTGAGAGGATTTGGAGAAGACTCTAAGGCTTGAGATCTTCATCCTCCTTTGCAAAAAATGGGAAGAACACAAAGAACGCGAAGAACGCGAAGAATGCAAAGAACGCCGAACCCTCAGATATCGATGACGTGACGCCGTGTTCCGCGATGCCGACGATCCTCCTTCCGCGACGTTTCTTCCGCGACGATCCTCCTTCTGTGACGTTTCTTCCACGACGATCCTTCCCCGCGACAATCTTTGATCATCAATCGATTGAGGTAGGGGATTTCAAACCTTTTAACTTTTTTTGTGGATTTTATCCTCAACGTGGGTTTAATTGGTACAATTAAATCTATGTGTTTTCTTTAACCCTCAGAGATCATCGACGCGACGCCGTGTACCGCGATGACGTGATGCCCCTTCCTTGACGCGACGATCCTCTTCTTCCACGACGGTCAATTCCGTGAAGAACTCACGTTTGATTACTACGACGAGGTAGGGGTTGATTCTTTTTAAATCTTTGTGATCTTATACCTGCGGTGTTGATTAAATAATTGTTGTGAGACTTTTAAAACCGCTAAAGTGGTCGGTGCTGACTAACGAACAAGTCCGAACCCACCTCCCCTTTCGTTCTTGGTGTGCGATGCAGCGGACTTCGACAAAGCAGGCTGCACGGGCGATGTGAGGTCCTCACAGTGAAGAACGGACCTCGGGAGGAGCTTTGGCGAAGACGACGTGAATTTCCGACCACCAAAACTCGTCCGGTGGTCCGCGGAGCAAACCGACGGCGCGCCACGCCGACACGGCGATGCCCGACGCGCCGCCATGGAGACCCGCCGCGGCGGTGGGCCGGTCGTCCCGCGACCACGCGGGACCGGCGAAGGATGGGATGCAGTTGGCTGCCGCGCCCGCTGGAAAGGGCGGCCACTTGCTGGGCCACTGTTCCCTCATGCGGGGGCATCACGCCCCCCGCTCCGCTCGGCCGTAACAGGCCAAGCCGACCTGCCTGGCATTCGGGCCGCGCAAGCACCGGTCGGGCCAGGTCGCTCCCAGGCCGGGCCGGGCCACGCCGTCCGGGTCGGGTCGACCCGGTTCGGGCTGACCCAGGTGGGTTGGGCCGGGTCGGTCCGGGCCCATACCCCCAGTCTTCGGACCTTTTCAGTCTTTTTCTCATAACATGAGCTACGGGCCTCCGATTGATGCACTGTCAGTGGCGATGTGATCCTTGGATCGAGATGGTTGTTTCGGTATATCACACTCAAGGTTTCGGAGTACATGGGGTTTGGACAGGTTGGTTCGTACACGAAACCAATCGGGCCCTCAGAGCGGAAACACTTATATCTTGAGCTCCGGATGTATGATTGACGTGCCGTCGACTTTGATGTATTCCTCTAAGTGAGACAGATCTTTTGGATTACTCCACCAGAGGTTTGGACACAGGTGGAGTATGGTCGGGTTGGTTTTGACTTAAAAACCAACCAGGCCCCTGGGACGAAAAACCCTATAACTCTCAGACCGGGCGTCCGATTGACGCGTCGTCTGCGACGTTGACTTCCTGATGACGATACGGAACATTTGGATACATCAAATCCAGATTATGTGTCAGTTGATGTATCAGCCACCCAGCTCGTGGAGCAGACCCTCTCGAACGAGCTTGCTGTGTGCGGGAACCCTAGAGTTTGCTGCACCTGTGACGACAATAAAGACAGTACGTGAATCCACCGTGGGTTCGGTAGTGACCACTACGGTACTTTTTGGGATACATCAACTCCGGACTACATGTCAGTTGATGCATCGACCTCTTGGCTCACGGAGTGGACCCTCCCGGAACGAGCATGCTGTGTGCGGAAACCCTAGAGCCGGTTGAGACTTGACGACTGCTGATCGAATGACTCGGTGTGTTACGGATAGCCCAGTGGGAAGCGCTTGGTTGTAGCAGCAGACCCACGGCGGAGGAGCACATGGTTATAGCGACAGACCCGCGGTACTCAACAGAAGGAGTACCTCTGGAGGCTATGAGGGGGAGCGCTTGGTTGTAGCGGCAGACCCATGAGGGAGGAGCGCTTGGTTGTAGCGGCAGACCGACGACGGGGGAGCGCTTGGTTGTAGCAGTAGACCCATGACGGAGGAGCTCTTGGTTGTAGCTGCATACCAACGACGGGGGAGCGCATGGTTGTAGCAGCAGACCAATGGCAGAGGAGCTCTTGGTTGTAGCGGCAGACCCGTGGTACTCAACAGAAGGAGTACCTCTAGAGGCTATGAGGGGGAGCGCATGGTGTTAGCGGCAGACCCATGGTGGGAATCACTTGGTTGTAGCAGCAGGCCCACAGTACTCGATAGGTGGAGTACTACAGCAGTCCAAGGTTAGAGGGAAGCGCTTGGTTATAGTGGCACACCCACTGTACTTGATGGAGAAGGATATTCCCAATATCTATGGTTTCAACTTCATGATCGATCTTATGTGGGTCATTGGGGGGGTTAGTACCTACCGATCCTTTGTGGGTCCGATGGCTTAGATGAATCAGTGGCTACATCTGATCATCTCTATCGTCTTAAGAAAAAGTATACCTGTGTGAGCTAAATCCTATTTTGCTTTCCTATGTGGATTGTGTTTTGCTATCCTGTGTGGATTTACATTTTGCTTTCATGTGTGGACGGGGTTGTACTTGGGCTCGGATGTTGGAGCCGAACGAGAATTGATGACTTAGGTATATGTATGGGCATATACCTAAGTAGTGTCAGATGTTACTTTGTGATTGTATCTTTCATTTGTGGATTATCCTTTGTGGATTTTGGGAGACTTTCGGGGGTCTCGGGGTCCCTACTGATTAGCTTATACTCACCCCTGCATGGGCTATGCCCGCACTACATTGTGTTGGTTGCAGATGACGGAAAGCGATGATCGTGGTTGAGGCTTGCGGAGCAGGACGGTACCTAGAGGTGGAACACTGGGCGGGACGTACTCGGTGCGGTTGGCTGGGCCCGAGGTGCAATGGAGGCTATCTATACCCACCCCTTAGGTGGGATTTCCAGTGGATAGTTTGACGTTGCGGCTTTACTTTTCGGTTCCTGTTTTCCCTTCCAATTGTACTTTACTTTCAGTTTGGGTTTGTATACTGGCCCACTTGCTTTTCCACACATACCTTTGTACTCAGTTTTTACTTAGTGTTTACTTCTGCCTGCTAGCTCTGTGGTGTTTGGGGTTTACTTTACAAAGTAAATGCCTTCCCTTTTACCGGGATTTACGCCTTGGTGCTACTCGCGAGCCCCTGGCCTATGGAAGGAAGGCTTGGGGTAGTCACGACACGGGCCCCGAGGACGGGTTGTGACAGTCATGGTGTAGAAAAATGTTTTTAATGTAGTCAGAGAGATATGTTTTAGTCACATAGGTTGATTTCTGATATTCACAACCTATGTAATGAGATATTTTAATAAAGGGGTTAAATTAACCAGTGAGAGTTTGCATGTGGGTTTTTACCCTGTGACATTATGTTATTTAACTTGGGTTTCATCACTTGTTTCTAGATAGTAATCTAATAATTTTGTCTAACCCACCTAATATCAAAAATATAAAATCCTTCATTTTTACGTAATATATTTTTTCATTGATCTCGATTAAATTAGCTTTAAATTTCGTTAATCTTATTAAAATTTTTCTCAATACCAATGAATAATTTTTTTTAATGTTTTATTGATCGCAAATATTTATTAAATATTTAATAAATATATATTCAATATATTTTGAATAAAATATTTATTCATAAATAAAATATTTAATTATATATTTTTTGGGAATTTAATAAAGGATAAAAAAGATGAATAGTACATTACCGTGTTCCTTTATTAATGTTAATTTATAATCTAGTGAAATAATAATTATTGCTCTGCTAGTAATTGAAATCCATAAATATATTAATATTATTAATATTTTTATTTATTGTGGTTTGATAGTTATTATTATATTATTTACTGATTGGTACAAAACTGAATAATTTTTTAACCTAAGCAGTAGCTCTGTAAATAGATGGCTATGTATATTGTGTAGAATTAATTAAAGAAATCTAGAATTTAGAAGTGTTCTGCAAAGAATAATTATCTCTCCATTCTTCCTTATATCATCTTTTAAGGAATGTGGAGGAATACTTAATGTCTAATGGATCTAGGGTGACCCAGATGAACAACAAATAAAATTTATCTGTTGCGCTGGCACTCGAAAATCAATTGGTGACTTTAAGAGATCAAAGTATCACATTTGGATCACAACTAGGGGGATCTACACGAGGATCCTCATATGCAATAAAGGTAATCTAGAAAGGGTTTTTTTCTAAGATCAAAATTATAATCAAGGATTGTTCCTTTATGTAGTAACCTTCATTGGATCAAAAATAAATAATGTATAAATTTATCAAATATAAACCCCTATGAGTTTTGAGAAATTATAAGCAAAAAAATATATTTTTGATTTATCACCCACCAAATTTAGTTTCTCTATTCCCCATACCTTCAAGTGGTATCATGGGTATAATATTTCAATTTTTTTATTATTAATTTTATTTTTGATCTATATGTGTAATAGTGGTTAAATTTTCATTGATAAATTATATTTTTCGTTAATCTAATTTTAATTAACATGCATTCAACATTTTAGTTATGTTCATTCATGTTTTCATTTTCATAAAAAAACTATGAACATATAGAGGACGGGTAGAAATACCTTCTTGAAGTGAATAAGATTATTGTAGGATAACATGGGATTACATGGAATGTATCTACTTCATATGTCATATACCAACTTTCACTACACATGGATGTGTCATAGGATACATGAAATTACAAGAATAAAATTAAATTCAGTGTATTTATTATACAAAACATGTATATTCGGACAACCGGGGACTTATAATGTCATATTATATAGTGTGTAAATGGTTCACTCGTAATATATTATACACAGTTTAGGAGAATTTTTTTTAAAACATGAAGTCAAATACACAGTCAAAACCATGTGAGACTAATATCCTGAAGCATCAATGAAATACATGACATACCCCTAGTGTACACATAATATAGTTCATTAATTCCACTATCTGAGATACACACTGATCCATTTAGCGAGTCAAGTAGAAACAGGAATAGTGGAACACATGGTGTGTAGCTAGAATATATGTCGATGGACCCGTTTCTGAATAAAAACCTATGTCATTCAGTGTGTTATATGGACACATGAAAATCATGATACATTTCATGTAGTTATCATGTGGTCTTGGTGAGGTACATTCTAAAGCCAACAAATTTATCCCAGGTATGTGACACCTGAGGTGAAAAACGTGTATCTTATTTGTACATGTAATTTAGTTTCCAAATAAATAGAAAAATTAAATTATAATAATTTTATAATTTTAAAATTAAAACCCTAATTATTTTTTTGACACCTAACATGATTGAAAATAAATAAGGGTTTTAAATATTTATTAAATGCTCAGTTAATTTTATATATTTTTCTATAATTTTAGGATCCACTATTTATATACTGTAGACTAATTTTTGATCAATAAATCTAAGGGAAATTAGACGGTCTTTAAGATATAGTGGAATTAATTAATTAATGAAATTATGTTTAAATTAACAATAACTAAATAATAGAAATGATTTTTAGCCTATATTGTTTTTCATATTTGTTTCTTTTCTATGCCCCCTTAGGATATTGACCACGAACTTTGTATGTATTAGTAATAGTTAGTTTAATTTATCTCTTATATTTTCTGTTATTTATTTATTAAATCAAATATGATGTTATTTTTGTCATACATCCCTCCATTTTTTAGGACCTGTGTGTCCAAGGAGATTTATGTAATACCCATAAGCTAATACTTTTATTCCCTCACATGCGTTTGATTTACCAATACTTGTAATAAATTCAGTATACCACTATGTATAGAGGAGGTTCAAGATAGAACCAATACAAATCCAACCATATGATACATTGGTAGATAGGTGGAATGTTGATACTCATTCCAAGATAGATATAAATATTCTTCTCTAGGTTAATTTTTATTTCTTTTCTCCTCAATAAATCAACCATTAGATAATATCATGAACGGGTCAAGTATACATTTATTTATTTATTTATTTATATCTTAGTTTATACTTATTTTATGGATGGAAGTTTATTATCACATAAATAAATGAACTACTTTTCAATTATGGAATAAAAATAAATGAAATATGTGTAAATATTTTATAAAAACATGGGTAATCACTTAATTAAAATCCATGTAATATAAAGAAGACATGTGTAGGATAAAATAATAAATAATTAAGCATAATAAAATAACCTCTAGTTAAAATCAAGTCGTTAAGCTTTCCATTGTCTAAATATAGATGAACCCTTAATTAAATATTTTGTTCCAACAATAATGGGGGATCTTTTAGTTATCATCCATTCTTAACAAATACATTGGTTTGAATTAACAAAACCATTATTTAATATAATATCCAAATATTAATGACAAAAAAAATAGATGTAAGTTTTTATTAGATCCATGTTAAGATTTCATGATTGGGAGTCCACTCAATAGATAAAATCACTCCAAGCCTATAGTGGTAAATACTTCTAATCTAAATTACATCATGTATTTTTTATGGACAATTTTCAGGTTATAAGAACAGAAAAATGGATCCTTTCCACTAAAATATCTTGAGTTGTGGGATATTTTGAGTATCATGGTGAGGGATATTAAGACATGATAAATTTATATGATACCTAATAAAATTAATATTATAATTTTGTCACAAATAAAAAATATTAATGTCAATTACTAATGAATTCATATTTTATAATTATAGAAAAATGTAATGTTGATCATTCGCATTATCATTATGTTTAATATTGTTGAAAGACCATCCACTCATTGGAAGAAAGTTCCGTGAACAGTGAAGATTCGTTCAGGTTGTGATGTACCATTAATATAAATATTACATTATATTATCAACATTACATTATCCACCTAAAATGGAGGATAGTGGTGAAGAGTACACCATATATTCGAAAAACATGAACCATGATGTCATTTTTCAGTGATTAATGATTTCATCACTCTTGTGTGAATTAATGAAGTCTTATGAAATTATGGATACTTATAGTATGCTCAAGAATTTTCAACGACTATATTATGAGAGTGAAAAACAAGAATGGATTTATATCTCAAATACCCTATTTTATAGTACGATTGGAGAGGGTGCACTTTATTGACCTCATATAGTAAGGCTCATTAGCAGTATTGAGCTCCAAGATATTCCATGGTTTAAACTACCCGTTAAATTTTGCACTAATATCATTATTATATATATTTCTCATATATTCTCTAGAATTTATATTATTTTAAATATAAAAACATTTATAAGTATATGTCATATATACTCACTGTTTTTTCCAACTAGATAATATATAAAGTGTAAAAATTCAATTGTCCTTGTGGTGAATAAACAGATGTCCAAGTGAAAGGATATAAGCTATGTTATTAATTAAAACTACCTTTTAAGAAGATAAGTATTAGGGAGAAATAAATAGAGTAAAATTATATCAATTTAAAATGTGTAATGATGGGCCACTAAAAGTAATGTTATATCCATCACAAGAAGCAAGGGGAAGCTTCAAGTGTGTTTTTTATCAATTATAATATATACATTTATACAATGTGGGTATTATATACATATTGTGATGCTAAAATAAGTATTAAAATAGAAGTAAAAATTTTATTTATAATGATTAAATGATTGTAGGTTGATCTATGAGAAACTAATGGTTCTAATCTTGATGTCATGGCTCTCAAGAACTACCCCTCATGTTTCCAATGGGGATGATCATTGTTTTCAAGAAAAATTATTAAATTATATCCATTTACAAAAAATTATTTTTGAATCTAGAATTTATAAAGATGATTTTTGTTTCATATTTGGGAAAACAATTTGACTCTTTTAGAAGTATATAATTTTTTTGGTAAGTCACATATAAATTATAGTCTTTATGTGTGGGATTATATGATCCATTTAATGAAAATATATATTGAAACTATTTCATATGACTCATACCACACCCAAAATTGGCATAATCATCTAGGTAATTTAAATGAAATGTTTTTACTAAATTACCCCAAGATAAATATTTAAAATATTTTGAACTTAATCCACTTTTGGTATGTAATTCATGTTTATAAAGTAAAATAACCAAATCTCCATTTTGTGGGAAAGGTAAAAGGGCACAAGAGATTCTTCAATTAGTTCATACAGATGTGTATTTACCACATCCTATTGAAGAAAGAGGTGGGAACTTATACTTAATAACATTTATTAATGATTTTAGTAGGTATGTATATGTCTAATAAATGAGTTATAAGTTATATTCTTTTGAGATATTCAAGGTATATAGAGATGATGTTGTGAAAAAGATGGGATATAACATTTAGAAACCCCACCAATACTATGGTGTATAATATCATAATCAGGACCTCATTGATTATTTACCATAGTTTGGGATTATATCTCAAGTCAATATTCCTTATAAAACTCAATCGAAATACACAAGTGAAAGGAGTTCCCAAACATTTTTAGAAATGCTGAGAAAAATGACGAGTAAGTTTAATCATTCATTATACATTTTCATATATGAATTACTGATATGAGTGTAAACAATAAAAAACTAAAAAAATTATAAATAGGCATTATTCCATTCCAATTGGGGAGGGGTAGAAACCTTTTTTTTCATGATTACATTTTTGGGGATTTTAATTGTTAATTACGAACTATTCCGGTAAAAAACATATACCCAAATAAACAATGTATACCTTTATATTATATCCTAATGAAAAAATGATATAAATTATGAAATGATTTGGATTAAAAGTTTGTGGTTGAAAGACATCTCAAATTCCTTGAGATGGATCATATCTCCAAAATAAATAGTGGGAGAAATACATAATTCAATGAAGTGCATGAACAAGATATAAAACTATTGGTATACGAAAACATTCTACATATCCCCAAGAAACAAGATGTTCTAAAGACATAAGTGATGCATTAGAGTGAAAATAATTAGAGAATATGAATGGATTGGTTTTCAAATCATTGAGGATGTGACTCATTATTAGTTGAAAATTATTATAATATAACCAATATAGAAGATATAGGTGGCATAAATGATTCCAGGTGGATAGAAGCTACAATTTTTGAAATGGATTCCATGTACCAAAACCATGTTTGTATTTTTTTAGTTTCTCATGTGGATGTAAAACCAATTGGATGTAAATTGAATGTATAGATGAAATAATACATAGATGGACAAGTCAATACATATAATGAAATTCTAGTTGTGAAAAGTTCAAAAACATCAATGAATATACTATAATGAATCATTTTCACAATTTTCAATGTCTAAATATAGACAATTTATAATTTCCATTATGTCTTACCATGACTAGGGATTTGAAAAATGGATATCGAAAAAGAATTATTTAATAGGAACATTCAAGAAGAAGAATATATAAAAAAATCTAATGGTTTTGTGCCTCTAAAGGATACTAGAATGTTTGAAAATTAAAAACATTAATTTAATTATTAATAACATCATTCATATCCCAGATAAATCATTTTATGTTGATATAATTGAATTTTTATTTCATAAATAAAAAATGTTATCCTTGTATCAATAAATGATTTAGTGAGAGTATATATCTTTTAATAATAGTTTATGTCAATGACATGTTACTTATCGGAAAAGAAAAACATATTTCACGGTGTATTAAATCCTTGCTGAATAAATTATTACCTATGAAAGACTTAGGAAAAGAATCAGACATTATTAGGATCCAGATCTGTAATGATAGATCAAACAAGTTGTCCAACCTATTTCAATGTATATATATTTATATGATATTGTATATATTCAGTATTATACAATACAGGAGTGTATTTTTTTCAAATTTCAAATGGTATTCACATTTCAATGACAATGTTTTCTTAGAAAAATGAGTAATGATATAGAATGGAGAGGACTCTATACATATCAAGGTTTGGGATAGTTATGTTTTTTATGCTTTGTACTCGTACATATGTCATAGATGCATTATGTGTCGAAATAAGATATCAATCATACCCAGGCGATCTCTATTTGATGGTATTCAAGAATATCCTTAAGTATAGGTGGAATTTTAAGGATGTGTTCATTGAATATGGAGGAGATGAGTAACTAGTAATTTGAGGATATTACGATTGTATTTTCTAAATATATCACGAAGATATGATATCACAAAATTGATACATCTTTACTCTTAATGGAGGTCTTGTGAGTTGGAAGAGCACAAATAAGGCTATGGTTATTGATTATGTAGTATATATATAGTGTTTTTTGGACTTTGAGGTAGATAATGAAGGTGTAAGGATATGGAACATCATCCAAGTGTTTGATGTGGTACCTCAGAGTAAAGATCCCATCACACTCAACTATGATAATACTGTAACAATGACTCTTATAAAGGATTCATGGTCACCTCATTGGATGAATAACATACTTATGAAGTATCAACTATTGGGGGATTTTTCTCAAATAAGTTTGGTCATAGTGAGATAAAATATACATGGAAACACATGGTGAACCCCTTGATTAAATCTTTAACATAGCTAATACATTGTCATCATGTGAGGTCTATAATACTAAAATTTATATGCAGTTGGCTCTAATCAAATTATTATTTTGACAGAGTAGGTCTTTGAGAACAAACTCCTTGTAATTTGATTACATGTATTTTCAAATAATTGATTATTAGATTTATATCTTATTATATATTTCCCATTTTTTGAATTAATTTACTATAATAATGTTATAGAGTATCTTTTGTATTCATAAGACCGTATCAGTTCCCCATTATAATGAGAACCTTGAAATTATATAATGATATTATGGAATATAGTTTTATATTCAGATAAAATTATATAAGGGGGAACATAAGATGTTGACTGTCATGTTTAAGTACTTGTTACCGAATGAGATGTTTTCTTACAATGATAGAACATGGTAACTTCTATGAAGGGACATTATGAGAAAAACCCCAACTGTAGGAATTCCATATGATTTGGTGTCATGTAATATTATTTCAATTGATTAATATTATTATTATTTCTTATTATGACTCACACACTTAGATATAATTTCTATAACATGATGATATAGTTCATGGAGAAGTTGGATACATTGGATGTGTCACAAGAAACATTTTATTAATGGATAAGTTGAGGAAGCACTTTCCACTTCCATCCATCTTATAGTTTAAATCTCAAACCTTGGATTATAATAGAGATATCACATTAAATTTCAAGAAAATTGTGTAATTATGTTGTTATTTTAAATATTAAAAAATGGATACATCAATTAATTGGGTTGATTACATGGATTCCCAACCTACTTGATAATATGTTTCAATAAAGAAATTATATTACATAGTCATGATTTATATGTGGTATTTAATGTGTTGACATTATGTTCTTTAGTACGGTTCCATGACATTTTTCTAGACTATAATCTTAGAATTCTTGTAATATTAAATAATTCCAATGTAAAATAATCATATTGGTCACACACGAAGTTATACTATTGACCTTAGTTAAATAATATTTGAATTTAATTAATTGAATAAATATTATTATCATATCTGGGGAATAATTCTATTCATTTTTTATAGATTGTAAAAATTTATTGAATATTTAATAAATATTTATTCATTAGATTGGGAATAAAATATTTATTTATGAATAAAATATTTAATTAAATATTTATTCATGTATTTAGTAAATGTATAGAATTATGGGTGGACCAAGACCAACTTCATTGATAAATATTAATTTTCATTCCAATTAATTCATATTTATATTTTTTCAAGATAGTTAAATCAATTTAAATATTAATATTACTAATATTATTATGGAATGGGGTTTGATAAATATTAATATATTATTTAAGGTTCAGTATAAAATGAAGTTATATTTTATGATAAACCCTATACCTATCAATATGTGGTTATGACTATTGTGTATGGGCTTATTGAAAAATCATGAATTGAGAATTGTTCTCAACAAGTGACTTATATCTATTTTATTCATTTTTACATCTTCTCAACAATGAGGAGAACACTTTCAAGCTTGAATGATCTTTAAAAGTTATTATGAACAACTTGAAATTATTGAATCACCATTCAAGTACCTAGAAATCAATCAATGTTGTTTGGATATCAATGTTGCATATATGGTTCACCAAATAGAGGGATTCTACACATGGATCCTCCAATGCAACAAAGGTAATCCAGAAAGTTTTTTTTAAGAAAATCAACATCATCATTGGAGAATGTTATGCGATGAGGTAACATTTTATTCTAATCATAAATATATTCATTATAAATTTAATGTGTAAAGGTCATATCCATGTTCTTGGAAATTATAAATCTAAATAATTTTTGATTTATCGTCCACTAAAGGAAATTTTTCTTCTCCCAGAACTATAAAGAAGTATACCTTATTGGACATGCTGAGGTCAATAACGAGCCATATGATTATTACATTATACTTTTTAGGATACACATTACAGACAAAAACATATATACTGAACTGAGTTCCAAAAATATTTTATATGGTATCCCATACCAATAAAAGAATAGAAATAAAACAATGTCAATGGACTTACATGTGTGGGTTTATGAAGTGTTTTTAAGGCCTATTTAGGTAACAAACATGATCCAAAGTGATGAAAGTGAAGATTTAGAGGATTCCCAAAGTAAAGAATGTTATTTTAGGAGTATGGCCTCATATAAAGAAGCATATAGTAGTAATAAACATTGTATTCCTTATAGTGAAAACATATATAAATATTATTTTGGTAGTGAGATAGACGTTGATGAAGTCCTAGATCAAGGTACACAAGAGTTTAAGTTTGAGAAAATTAAACAATACCTCATGCAAGAACATGTTTCAAATAAACAAGTACTACATTGTAGTATGACATAAGTTAGAGAACACAAATGATATGGTTTTCAAGTAATCAAGGAACGTGACTCATTATTATTTGATAATAATGATCATGTAACCTACAAGGAAGTAGTAAGTGGAACAAATGATTCTAAGTGGAAAGAATCTATGAATTCTGAAATGTATCCATGTTTGAAATACATGTTTCGACTTTTGTGAATCCTTGTTTGGATGTAAATCCCATTGGGTCTAAATAGGTATTAAAGAAGAAACTGGACAAGGATGGAAAATTCCTTACTTATAAGGCATGGTTTTTTGCAAATAGTTCTAAATATCATTAATGCATATACTAAGATGAAAACATTTCACCCGTTTTTATGTTGAAATCCATTATAATTATTTGTTCCGTTGTGGATTAACATGAATATGAGATTTGAAATATGGATTTCAAAATAATGTTTTTAAATGGAACCTTGATAATGTTGTCTATATGGCATAAACTAAAAGGGTTTTCGACTATAATGGATTCTAATAAGGTGTGAAATCTTCTGAGATCCATTTATGCATTAAAACAAGCATTGAGGTCATGTAAAATTCATGTTGTTGAACCCATAATAGAATATGTTTTAATAAATAATGAATGTGATCCTTGTAACTATAATATATTTAGTTGGAGTATGGTCATTTTCCTATTAGTATAAATTGATGAAATATTACTTATTGGAAATAAAATACCAATATTAGTATGTTAAGGACTGGTTAAATAAATTATACTCTATTAATGAATTAGGTGAAACAACACATATTTTTGGCATCAATATCCATCTTGATATATCTATGAGGATGCTCAAAAAATGTCTAGTTAGATATGTAAATAAGATAATGAAAATGATTAGTATGGGAAATCCATGATGAGATTGTTGTCAATATCATGTGGCACTCATCTTTCTTGGAAAATATTTCCCTATACACATGTGTAAAAAATTGTGGAAATGATTCCATATAAATATATGATTGAGTTAGTAATGTATTTCATTCTATATACTAGGTTTAAAGTCGTATATTCATTGAGTGTGGTAGTAGGATATCAGTATGACCTAGGTGACCACTATTAGATGACATTCAAGGCAATCCTTATGTATTTGGGAGAATACTATGGATATGTTCCTAGTATACGAATGAGATTGAGAACTATTCATTAGAGGATATATTGATTATGGTTCTTAAACTTTTCATGATGAACTAAAATCATAAATGTAACACATATTTACTCTCATGGAGGTGTTAAGAGCTTTAAGAGGTTAATTTAAGTTTTAGTCACATATTATATAGTATATTCAAAGTATATTACATATTTTGACGTAACTAAATAAGAATATTGCATTTTCAACTTCATTCAAGAACATGATGTGGTATGTAGTATTAAAGATCCTATCCCACTCTATTATGAAAATACTTTAGTGAAGGCCCTTGAAAAAGAGGAAAGGTAACATCAGTGGATGAATCACAAACATTTGAAATATTATCTCCTGATGATTTTTTCTTATAATGGTGAAGTTAAATTAGGAATAATTTTAATATAAGACAACATGGTGGACCTCTTTAATAAAATCTTGCAATTAATAGAAACATGATCATCATGTGAGGTCTATAAAACTAAAAGTATTATGAAGTTTTATGTTGTCCAATTGGTATTCTATTAGAGTTGGTTGTCTATAAATTTTTTTTTGAACATTGTATTACATTAAATTCAACTATTTTAAAATTAATTGAACATATTATTATATTTATTTCATTTTTCTTCGTTACATTGATTTAATAATGTCATACAATATATTTTCATTGATTTGTTTCTAAAAACTCCCAACTATGATGAGAACCTTAGCACACCATGATTATATTATAAAATATAGTTCTATATTAAATTAACAAACTATGATGGGGAACTTAGTATGTTTGATGTTAGGTTTGAGTACTCTTAAGAGGGTGAGACTTCGTCTCATGATGTCTTCACTAGTTTATCGCAAAGATAAGAGATTTTGAGGAACGATCCACCAGTGGGAATTATGCATGTTTATGTGTCATCAGATATTACTATATGTGAGTGTCTATAATATTCATTATACATTATGATTATCAATAATTCATGTCATTACCCTTACATGTAGAGTGACTAACAAAAACTACAATGAAATACATTCATGGGACGAAGTTTATGTTCGGTGCTGACGAATGTCATGTTATTAATGTGTAAAATAATGAAGGATTTTTCAACCTATCTTAAAGAAGATCTTATCTCTAAATGTTTACTGAAATAGAACCATTATATTCAATTACATAATCATTATTCAATTACATGTTTATTTTATATAGTCAAAAAATTCATCAAGAATATAAGTTGATGACATAGAAGTCCCATCTTGAAAATTTACATATAGCCTTGGTTAAAAAACAAGGATAAATGGGTAAACCATATGGATATTGATAATATACATGGTCCAGATGGTCATGGATCATACTATCATGGAAATGAAAATAATTTTATAGGAACTATTTTAAGGGTTGCAACCATGGTTGTCCGCCATAGAAATAGTCCTATAGCCAGGATTTCAACCCATTGAAATAGTTAACTTACACACAATGGAAAACCATGTCTATAGCCCTATTTCCAATGGCATGATACCATGGTAATATAACTCTCATTTTCTCTACATTTGAATAGGCCAATAGAAAAGGTTTTGAACCATGGCTATAGGTTTGTTTCCATGGTGGACAATTACAGTTGCAACCCATTAATCCATGGTTGTAGGGTTAAAATCAAATTTCACCATCTAGACTTGAATCCTATATCTCTACTATAGAAAACAAATCACATAACCACTACACTAAAATCTATTAATTATATATATATATATATATATATTATTTTTAGAAACCATGGATATAGGTATCAAACTTTGGTAATAGCTCTTTTTATCTCATTCCAATAAGAATTGTTTTCCTACACATGTTTGGTAATCATATAGAAACTATATAAAATATTTATGTATAAATGTATCCTCTATATCCATGGTTTTAGTGAACTATATATATATACATAGAATAAGAACCTATGGCCGTAGGTTTTGAAAACTATTAATACATGTATGGTCTATAGAAATGGTTTTTCCAAAAAAAACATGGCTAAAAGTCTATTCTGTAGTTGTTTTTGGAACCTACTTGAATAGATATCATTGAAAAGAGATTATATTATACAATGAGAGTTCATATGTGGTTTTTGATGTTTAGAAGTTATGTTATTTCTCAAGGAGACCTTAACCCATTTCTAGACAATAATCATGTAATTAGGAAATCTAACCTAATGCCAATGTGAAATAATTCTAGGGTGTCCTAAACTAAGTGATTCTATTGATTTTGATTAAATTATATCTTAATTTTATTAATGTAATAAATATTATTCATAAGATCAATGAATAATTCTATATATGTTTTATCAATCAAAAGAATTATTTTATTTAATAGTTAATAAATATTTATTCACCATATTGTGGATAAAATATTTATCTATAAAATGAATAATTATTTAAATATTTCTTTACGTATCTAACGAACAGAAAAAATTATGATTATACCAAGATCATTTTTGGTGATAACTGTTAATTTTTGTGATGGTAAAATAATATTTCTCATTAAGCCTATTATTGCACATAATAAAATAATAATATCATTAATATTTGTTTGTGGAATGGGGTTTGATAAGGTTACCAATATTATTTAAGGGTCTTTGTGAAATTAAATAATATTTTATCCTAAACGTAAGCATCATAAAAAAATGTGTATGTCAATTTTTTATGGTTAATCAAGAATTGATAATAATTTCCAAAAAAACAATTTCTCTCTTGACTCCTTATTATCTTTTCCTCTCAAGAACGTGAAGATCAAGAAAAATTACACTTATCCCAAATGAGAAATAATGTTAAAAACACCTAGATGATTGATCCAATGTAGTCAATGCTGACATTGGAATGATGTTGTTCACAGATCAATGGAGCACATTAGGATCACTGCTTGAGGGATTTTAATTTTGGACCTCCCTAATAAGTGTTGGAAGTCTGAAAAGGGATTCAGATGATCATCATCTTTATAAAAGAATGATACTAAGATAAGGACATCTTTTTTAAGCCAATTTAAATTGATTATAAATTTTTCGTACATATGAACCCCTCTTGGTTCTGAAAATCTATGAATGTTTTTTATGGAAAATTTAGTTGTTTATTATGTTTATACCTTGAATATTATGTCAATGCTCCATGGAATCGGAAAAAATATATTATGTTTATCCACACATTTGGTTCTTTTTCTATGTCTATAACCATCAAAACAAATACTATTTATAATCAATCAGGGAAAATAGATGATTGATTATTCATGAAGTATTTCAAAAAAATTAGTGATTTTTTAATATCTATTTATTTTATAGATATGATATTTTTTTGAGGTAAATTTATATAATGAATAAATTATAAAGAAAAAACAAGGAAGATGGAGTTTCTTTGTTTATTTCCCTTATAGAATTAAAAGCATTACTTCCTTCCTAAATTTCTCTATATCACACTTGCCCAGATCACAATTTTAATCAGGCACTACTTTTACTCTCATTAGAGGATACTAATTGTAACTCCTAAAAATCTTTTTTTTTATAAAAATTATACCCAACATGAATATTTCCTTAATGTGATTAATCAATCATGGATCAGCCCTGTGAATATCTATCCTTATGATATAGTACACTATAGTATTAAATTCTTAAAAAGAGTTCTTAAATCATATTTGAAACTACTTATTTCATCCTAGCATGTAATCAAGGAGGTAGAATGTAAAATTTCCATGTTGGATAGTGGATTATATAACATATTGGATGAGTATATTTTTAATTCACACAATAATAAAAATAATTAATTTAGAATCATATTGTTTGATGTTGAAAAAACTCTATAAAGGGATCAAATAGGATGGGGATGATCCTAGGGTAAGGCTTTTGATGATAATTTGATTCAGATCAAATAAAATTTTCTTATTTAACATCTTTGATATCGATATATTTCTATAGATAATGAATTTCATGACAAAAGTGTTCATCTTACTTAAAAGTATCACTACTACAATCTGAATAATAATGAATCGAATGTTGGTATTCTTTTGAAGGTTGATTTCATGCATTCAATTTGGTGATTAATTAGACATAAAATTTTTATTAATCCCTCCTCTAATTTCATTAATTATTTTATATCAATGTGCATTATTTTGTATGCATTTCATCCAAAATTGAATATATTCACAAGGTAACTCTAAGTGTGGGATTCTGGGTTTTGGTGGATATACATAATTATCCAAGGCTTCATAAACATCGTTATAATACCTATCATATTAATCAAATATTGATAATTTTGATTCATGATATATCCCTATATAAAATTAAAACTCCCATTGGAATGACTTATTTAGCTTTAATATAACCCAACCTGTCGAAGAGATGTTCACATGACACTGGGTCTATCGATTCCCTATTGAATTTGACATGACACTATTAAATAAGTAAATATAATATCAATTTATTCCTATTATTTTTTAATAAATAAATTTAAAATAACCATGTTTCCATTTTTTACATCATCAATAACTATAACCAACATTAAAATTACCAAATGGATAATTTTATCATCGACGGTTTCAATAACTGATGTTAAAAATACTATATAAAAAGTATTTCACATTACTTATATAAAGAACAAATGTTAAACATATTCATTAAAATATTTTACACATCAATTATTTATATAAACTTTATCAAAAAATATTCTTTTTAATATCAGTTACTTAACTATTCCAAATTAAATATTTTTAGTAAAATATTTTTGACATTAATTATGTCAATAATTGATATTATAAATCAAACCTAGATATGGTAATTTAATTTTTCACATCATTATAAAAAAATTTAACTTTCCTCTTAATAAATTTCTACCACTCCTAATAGAAATTTAAATTATTCACATTTTATTGAAATTTTAATTCCCACCTAAAAATATATCACTTCATAAAATCACTAGTCCTCTTAGTTCTCTATCTTTAATCCCCCCTATACTTTTTTTTCACCCTCTCGAACATAGATTTAATCTGATATTATTCATTATTATATTTGAAATCAAGATAGAATGTCCATTTTTTACATATAAACCATGGAATTTCTGATGGAAATGATGAAGAATGTTTTTTCAACATTGTGAAATATCAATGGGCAAGGTATTTTGGTAAAATCTTCCAAAATATTTCAATAATTTTCATTTAATATTTTTTTTATATTTTAATAATTATTGTTTTGATTATTATAATTATATATTTGAATGATCATTATTTTTCTCATCCCTATAGTTGTAAACTACTTGTATTATCCTGTGAAACTATAGTTGATATTATTAATTCAACAAAACAATTATGTTTTAGGTTATATAGTCATAAATATCTTTTTTCAAAATATATTTTTCACATCGGTTATTAAAAAAATGTAATAACGGATTATTCACATTGGTTTTCAGAAAACCAAGACATAAAATTATAAAAAAAAATTTGATCATGTTTTTTAATAATCAACATTAAAAGGTATTTACTATGTCCTTACATATGATATCACCTGAAAAAATGTTAAAAACATATAAAATCAAATGAAAAAGCATGTTTTGTAATATTGTGAAAGATAACTTGGATGGGTCTAGTTGGAATGACATTACGCATAGTGGAAGAATTATTCATCGCTATGTTGGATATATTTCCCTAGCCTGTAGTAATTTCTATAGTGATAGTAGTTCTTTCTAGGTGGAAGAAAGAGCCATGCTATGTTATATATTTCAATTCTAGTCTATGAATGATGGATTTTGATTCATTAATTATCATAAAGTTCATTAAAGGTGTCCATGGATTGCATTGGTAAACAGTGAATAATATTCAAGAATATAAACATCTATTTTATTAGAATACTATTTTTCAACTTCCTTGATGTGTGGGTATCTTGGAATCAAATTTTCATTATTCTAAAGGAATTTCAACCTATATTATAACTATTTTTTATTCATTTAAAACTTTACCTCATTATTTTAATTATATATAAGATGATGATTCCCTAATCCTCTCTTTATTTCAGACTACAATGATTTTTCTTATCCTTTTCAGTTAATAAAAAAAATTCTTTTAGTCAGTCATTCATTGATCATTTATAAAAGAACATGTGAGAAATAATTATTTATAAAATTGAATATTTTGTTTTTAAATAATTATGAACATTTTAATAAAATTAACATGTTAATGTTTTGATATTTTTAATAAAAATTAGTAGAAATAATTTCAATGATTTTAATTTTATTTTCATTTTTTTATTTCAAAAACTAAAAAAAATAACATGATAGAGAATGAAAATTGTAAAGTTATATTTTATGATTAAATATAGCTTGTAAATCCGAAAATAATATTTTAAATTTTAATCAACCAATAAATTAACATATAAATAAGATCCAAAAATCCAAAAATTAAGAAATTAAACAAAATAAAAATATACAATTATGAGATTCAATTGAAATAATATCTAAAAAATTATAAAAAATTGTTCACAAAACCGAATAATTTTCTAAAATAATAAAATAATACTTATAAAACAAAATAAATAAATCCAAATCATTTTAGAATCAAACTAGTTTGGTTTAATTGGATATTGATCGACTCAAATAATATTTTTACATAAGGATAATAATAATAATATGGTATATTGAAATGATAATTTAATTATTAAAAAAATATCAATAAACATTTTTATATAATAATTATCATCAACATTAAATTTTTTATTACACACGGAAGAAGTACAAAGTGAAAGGGAAAACAATGGAACAAGGGAGAAAGGGGGAAATGGAGCATGGGAGCTATGGAGGCCTAAAATAGTGGAGACTAGGGGCACCCCTAAAGATCAAGTTAACTTCCTCAGATTTAAGGAATGTGATGTTGTGAAGGTACATGACCTTATATTCTATTTGTTAAAGATATGCATGATGATCCACAACGGTGCTTCTCTCACGCCATGTGTGAGTGACCTTAATATCCTAATTGATAAGGGGCAATAATTTTCTAATAATGTATGAAATTTAATATTTGATAGATCCTTTTCTATTCAATGAGTCATTAATATACATATAATCCATTTAAACTTGTGTAAGGACCATATTCTTCCATTTTCAAAGGTGAATCCTGGTAAAAACAATGTTATCCTTTTCCTGAAGTGAGGTGCCAATTCCACAGTGGGCTATGAAGTCCAAAAAAACTCTACCAGAAGTATCCCATACTACACCTTAAAAAGACCCATCCTTAAAAAATTACATATTATTGAGATTTATATAATAAAATACATTCTTAAACATTGAGTATCTTTTCACATTTATAGTTTTATAGAAATAAGGACATAAAACATACATAATATCCCATAATCATATATGAGGATACTACTAAAATAGTATCCAGTTATTCCATAATATAAAACCTAAATAAAACATAATTTAGTTGAAAATATTCATAACATTTAATTGTTCTTCATTCTTTCTCTAAAGAATCCTTATAACCATTGAAAAACATTTAATATATAGAATGATCAAAAAAATATTAGTAAGGGATATAAGGAAAGAAATCATTAGTCATGTGATAACATAAAAACCAATAAAAACCATTTCAAAAAAACTCATTAGAATGCATGGAAACATCATGTATTTTCATTGGGACAAATTTAACATATCAATATTACAATCACCATTACACATGGATTAACCATTTTATCCAATTCTATCTCTGGAGTAACCAATGCATTGGAGAGATATAGTGGGGTTTAACTGTCATATATTGAGCTATAATGGGATCAAAAAACATATCTTGAGCTATGATGGGATAAAACCAAAATAACTATGTCCAAGTAACATATCATGGTATTAAAATATCATGAAATCATGAGAAAAAACTCATTCCATAAACATAAAAAACAATCTTTTGATTTTTATTAAAGAGACATTTATAATAGTTTTAAAAGGAAAGTCCGTAACAAATATAATTTGAATATGAATTAAGAAAATGGAATAGATATGTAAATACATGGTAAATACATATAATATAACATAATATAAAAAAATTCATCACACAAATAATCTTAATACCACATAATGATTAATGTAGAAGGTTAACCCAAAGATTGGAATTTTGGTTAAGAATCCCCTTACCTCGAGATTTTCTTACATCAATAAGGTTAAATACTATTTTATAATGGTTAATAGAGTGTTATTAATATGTAACAGAAACGTATTCATGTTTATGACACCTTATATGATCATTTCATAACATCATTTCACCCATTTTATTATTAGAATTTTTTTCCTTCCATTACTTTGGGTGTGTTCTTTTCATGATTTCCTTGGCCAGTTTTTATTTGACTTTCTTGTCATATGGAAATGAAATAATAGAATTTGAATAAAATAGAATTATTATTTTTCTATAATATTAAATGATTCTATAAATTATTTTGGTAATATGGTTTGAGTATGAATCATTATATAAATGTTTAGTGATATCCATTTAGATCTTTTTTTCAGTTCTTTGATAATCATGAACTAGTTTCACTATATAACATAATAATATATATATATGTTAACTCCAAAACGTGAAACAATATATATAATAAACATTAAAATCAATTTAAACCATTAAAATAGTTTTATAACCATTTTTAAGTAATTAATGGAACTTACAAACACAACATCCACAATTTTGGTAAAACGACACATCATGAACGATGTTTTTATTTCTAGAATAATTGGAAGAGAAGTTGAAGAATGATGACGAATTTTTCCATAAAAACAATAAAAAGCCATAATATATATAATAATGGATCTTTCATGACTCTTGGATAAGTGGAGATGAAGAGAGTATAAGAAAATAATTGAAATGAAAACAAAACACAAGGAAAAGAAAGAGGATCAGTACCTCTTGATCTCTTCTCCTTGATATCCTCATTAAGGCCTTGGGTTTTGGCCACTCAATGATAATGTATGTTCTTGGACATGGGAAAGAGACTTGGGGAGAATATTGGGAATTATATAGACAATTGAAAAAGCTTGAGAGGTGTTAGTGTAAGAGGTGGGTGAGGGTGGTATTTGTAGTGAATGTGAGGGGGTTTTTAATTATTTTAAAAGGACACCTCATTAGTTGTATCTGCAAAACCATCGGATTTCCCATAGTTTTCCCATGGTATTGGAAACTTGGGAAATATAATATCATATTTTAATCTCCAAGATTTTACAATAATTATTACATCATTATTACATTATTATGATGTCACTAAATGCCTAAAAACATAAATCTACAATTTTTACTATTCATTGAAATTTTATTTATCTCAGAAAAATCCCAAAAACACCTTAACCATTTTTCGACCTATAGAAATAAAAAATGAAGATCATTATTTGAAATTAATTTTCTATATATGATTAATTTAATATTTTACTAAAATAAAAAATTATTTTAAAACTAACAACTTTAAAACTATAACTTTTTTTATATTACCTTAAAAAAGTAATAAAGATCTCATTATCTTGATACCATAAGAAAATAAAAAATTAATACAATTTACTATATATAATAGTTATATTAATAATCATAATACTATTCATAATGGTATGTTACTATTCACCAAAAAACAATTTGATTCTATTAGACATCAAATAACTTACTGATCGCAACCATAGATATTTGTTTTCCAAAATTCAAATCATGGAAGTGGAAAAAATATATTTAATGGCTAGACTATTGCTATTTACTTAAAGGAAAGCTTCATTTTGTAGGGACATTGTGTTTCATGAATTTCAATTTATATTAAAAACCTTGGTGTGATACATTCTCCCCACATTTTGGAAATTGTGCCTGCACAATTTTATTTACTTATTACACAAGTGGGGGTAATTTTCTTTCATAGCACATTCATATTCCCATGTTTCTTATTCTAATATGTGGTTTCTCTACAAAACATTTACCTCATGGATTGCCTAATATCATAATACTTTCTCTCTCTGATCAATAATCTGAACTTGTCTATATTTATAAGATAGGTTCTCTTCCAACTAAACTTAATTTGGGATTAGAACATCAGATGAATCTAGAACATACTTTCTCTACATCGAAATAGGAAAAACATTGTGTACCTGAGATAAAATTGGAGGAAAGGAAACTTGGTAAGATATCAGTCTGACTTTCTCCAGGATTTCATAAGGTCCAATGAGCTGTGAACTCGACTTCCCTTTCTTTCCAAAATGCATAAAACTTTTCCAGTGTGATATTCTAAGAAAAATATGATCACCTACATTGAAAAAAAAATTCCTCCTATTTTATGCATAGATTTTATGTCTACTCTATGTTCTCCTCAGGTGTTGCTAGAACATCTTGAATTTATTAACCACTTCCTCTGCAAATTCTAGTATCATGATCTTTCATTCCCTAATATCATCCCATAAATTTTGAGTTTGACACAACTTCCCATATAATACCTATAAAGGTTTCGTCTATATACTGGAATGAAAATTGTTATCATAAAAAAACACAACTGATGATGCATGTCAATTAAAACACCCCAGATAATCCATTAAACATTCTTGAAGCATATCCTCCAATGTAAGAATCTATCATTCTAACTTCCCATCTGATTGATGATGAAAAGTGGTTCTAAAATTTAATTCTGTTCCCAACTACATTCGAAGGACTTTACAAAATTTAGAAGTGAAATTGGGATCATGGTCACATACAACGGAAAGTGGAATTCAATTAAACCTAACAATATATTTGAGGTTTAGTCATGAAAGATAATCCAAAGGCATGGTTTCTCAAATAGGAAGAATATGACTAGGTTTAGTCAGTCAACAAACAATAACCCATATTACATTGTTTCCTCGATAAGTCTTTGGTAGTCCCACAATGAAGTCCATAGATATATTTTCCCATATCCACTCTAGAAATAGTAAAGTATAAATCATCCCATTTGGTAACTATAAAAATGCTTTAACCAATTTTCATGTCAAACATTTCACGGTAGAATCTAAAATATATCATTTCATTTCATCCCACTAGTAATACTCTTGATGAAATATATACATCATTATGCTTCCATGATGTACTGAAAATGGATAAATGCGATATTTACTTATCAATTCTTTATTCAACTAAGAATCACCAGGAACACATTATCTCTTCCCAAATCCCAAAACACAATATTTATCAATTTTAATTTCTAGAAACATACCAATTCAAACTAATTCTACATTTTTTTATTATCTCTATATTTATTCTACCAATGATTATTTATTCTTATCAAAGACTACTGCACTGAAACCTGAAACAAAATAGTGAAATTTAGTTCACCAATAACTTCCAAGCCAGAGTTTATCAAATCATTTACCAAAGGG
Source organism: Viscum album (assembly GCA_963277665.1). Classification (NCBI taxonomy): domain Eukaryota; kingdom Viridiplantae; phylum Streptophyta; class Magnoliopsida; order Santalales; family Viscaceae; genus Viscum; species Viscum album. The sequence continues at coordinate 368,281,409 of OY728130.1, read as the reverse complement.
TGATGTTATAAACATATCATTGTTAATGTAGTAATAATTTTTTTACTCAATGTATCAGCCACATAGTTCTCTTTCCTAATATGGTAATGAATAATGCAATAATAATCGTAGTTTAGTTTTTTCCATATTCCATGTATCATGCTTAATTCCACATGAGTGAACATATACATAAAGATTTTGTATTCAGTATATATTTCAGATGTTTATAATTATAAATGATGTCTCCATGTTATTAATGCCAAAAAATAGAAGATATTTCCATATCATCTCTTGGATAATTTAAGTCATGATATTTCAACTAACATGAAACATAATAAATTATTTGATAATTATACATCATAACACAACCATGTCCCTTCAAAGAAGAATCATTGTAGATGAACAATTCACAAAATCAGGAAGGTACATTTAAGACTGGAGCAGTCACCAATATTCCTTTCAATTTCTGAAAACAATCATCTCATTCTTTAGTCCGGATGAATTTAACTCATTTTCGATTTTACTTAGTCATTGGACTAGATAACCATATAATGATTTCAAAAAAAAACACCAGTAATATCCTACTAACCAATAATGTATTGAATCTCAGCTATATTTTTGAGTCTTGTCCATGCATCAACAACTTTGGTTTTTTCAGGACCAATAGTTATTCCATATTTATAAATAATGTGACCAATAAAAAAAATTATTTCTAAAAAAATTCACACATCCTAAATTTTCCATATAATTTCATTTCATTTAAGGTTTTTAAAATACACTTTGATGTTTTTCATGCTCCTCTTTACATCTAGAGTATACTATAAAGTCATCAATAAACACAAACACAAAAGTATCCAAGAACTCGTGAAATATTATATTCATAAGCTACATGAATATAGCAGGTGAATTGGTTAAACCAAAATTCATAACAACAGATTCATATTGATCATATCTATTATAGAACATAGTCTTTAGGATGTCTACATCCTCTACTTTCAATATATGGTACCCCGACCTCATATCAAACTTTTAAAGATACTACTCTCCCTAGATATGATCAAATAAATCATAAATATAAAAAAAGTATACTTTTTTTAACATTGATGTTATTAAAGGGTCTATAATCAATGAAAAGTCTCATTTAACCATCTTTCTTTTTAATAGACAATATAAGAGAACCCCATGGTGAAGTGATACATCAGATGAAGCCTTTATCTAATAATTCCAACAATTTATTTTTTAATTATAAAAGATCTATTTGAGCCATTTGATAAGGGGGCTTAGAAACTATCATAACATTAAGAACTATGTTGATAGTAAACTCAACCTCTTGATCATGAATGACGCTAGGAAAATAATCAGGAAAAACATCCATGTATTCATTTACTACTCGTACTTCAATAATATGGATAGTTCTTTTATCTTCAAAAATATGAGCAAAATAACTTTTATTTCCATATTTTATCTATTTATTAGCTTCCTGATATATTATCAATGTAATGTGACCATTCATTAAAAGAAATTGAAACTCTTTTCTAAAAAACGTCTTTTTCTTTCAAATATATATTAGCGTGAAAAAAATAAAGTTAGTCCATACACAGAATAACATAAAACTCCACTAGAGTTAATATAATGGGGTTTACATGTAAAATCCTTCCACAAAAAATGATATGTAGATTCTTATAATTTCTTATTGTGGCAATAGTTTCTCTATGATTCATTAACATGAGTTTTGGTTTAATTTCATGAGGTTGAATTACCAGTTTTCCCAACATTTCTCAGAGATGAAGGAATGTGAAGACCCAGAATCAAACAACACATTTGAGAATTCTTTAAAATTTAGAAGTATACTTGATACCACTTAATTTGATGTCTCAACATCTACTAAAGTGGTTACATAGGGTTTTTTCCAAACCCTTCTACTCGCAATCTATTTGATTTCCTACCTGAGAGACCATCTTCGAACACAAATTAGAAAAATGATAGAATTACTTATATTTAAACCATCTGACCATCGATATCTTGTTATTATTTGGCTCATTATCAATGCACAGAAGAGACATGTTACCAAACATTCTACATCGGTATCATTTCCAGGAATTTACAAGACATTCATCAGGATTCTTTTTACCACACATTTTATAAGAAGGGAAATTGGTTTTCTTACCTATATATTTCTTTTACGATTCTTTCCTAATTCCTTCCAAACACTATTCTTCTTATTCTTTTCATCACAAGGTACATATGTGTCAAAAAATTCTTTCTCAACTTTTTCAGAAAATGAACAACATTCTCATAGATTTTAAACTCTCATAAAGCCCAAGATCTTTGTAAAAATTGTTTCAAGCCATAGTAAAATATATTAACTTTTCTATCAAAATAACAAATAAAATCTAGAACATACATATCCCATCTTAAAAAATTTTCTTCACATGATTCCATAGAATCATCATTTTTCTACTTGAGTTCAATAAATTGTTTCTCCATTTTGAGTCGAACAGTTTAAGGAAAATATTTCTCCAGAAAAAGACTCTTAAAATCATCCCCTTCTAGGCTTTAAATGTCATCTATTTGTCTCATATTCTTATATAGAGACCACCATTGGTCGGGTTCACCTTCCTATCAATAAATGGATATTATTACATTTTTATGTTCTAAACAACCCATGATATCAAATATATTTTCTATATAATTGATCCATCCTTCGACTATCACTAAATTTGTGGTTCCACGGAATTATAGAGGATGTTGCCTCATAAAATGATCAACTAAACACATGTTTCTTTATGGTAGATCATATTCCTCTCTATCATGGACACCTCCATCGTTTATCCCTGGAATCAATTGATCTATTATTGTCACAAACTACTTGATTTGGATCCTACCATTCTAGGTTGTAGATTCGAACAGACACCTCCTCTTGATGCCCTTTTATATTAGATTCACTATTTATTCTACAAAAAAACCATTATAAACAAACATATATTTGGTAATAAAACATGGTAATATTTAAATTCTATATTATTTCAAATCAACTATAATGTAAAAATCATTTATGGTTTTAATTTACAGGATCCTAACCCCTGATATTATCTAAACCATCCCTTTGATACAAACTATCAGGAACCAGTCTAAAAACATTACATAATCTTGAGTTTTAATCAATAAAATATATTCTTACACAATAATGATCTTCTAAAATTTATAGTTTTAGATAAATAGGGACCTAAAACATACATAACATCCAATAATCGTACATGAGGATACTACTAAAAATGTATCCATTTTTTCCAAAATATAAAAATTAAATAAAACATAATTTCTTTGAAAAATATTCATAACATTTAAATTATCTTCCTAATTTCTCTTGAACATCATTGTAACCTGTGAATTTTTAAAAAAAACATTGTATGAGCACAAAAAGATCTGTAAGGGATATATGGAAATAAATTATTAGTCATGTGATAACATAAAACCCAATAAAACAGATTTTATAAAAATATGTTAACATTCATGGAAACATCATGTAGTTTAATTGGGATATATTTACCATATCACACATACAATCACCCTTAAAAATAGAATAACCATTAGATCAGATTCTATCTCCAAAGTACCAAATAAATTGGAGAGCTATAATGGGTTCAACCATCATATCTTGAGCTATAATAGGATCAACCCAACATATATTGAGCTATAGTGGGATAAAACCATCATAACTATGTCTAAGAAACATATCATGATAATAAAATATCATGAAATTAGGAGAAAACACTCATTTCATATATATAAAATTAATCTTTTGGAATTTTATTAAAGATACTTTTAAAAGGATTTTAAAAGTAAAGTACCTTCAAAATATAATTGAAGTGAAAATTATTATAATATAATGGATATGTGTATAAACTATAAATACACATAATAAAACAAAATATAAACAAATTTTCATCACAAAAAACATTCAAAATATATCATAATTAATAAAGTAGAATCTTAAGGCAATGATTGGAAATTGGGTTAAGAATTCCCTTAACTTATGTTCATCTTACTTTAATAATGTATAAACCTATTGTATAATGGTTAAAAGAGTGTTATTAATATTTTAAAGAAACATATTCATGTTTATAACACCTTATATGATAATTTCAAAACATCATTTCACCCTTTAAGTTTTAGTATTTTTTCCTTCCATTGCTTGAGGTGCGTTATTTACATGATTTCCATGGCCAGTTTGTATTTGATTTTCTTGTCATATAGGAATGAAATTACATAAGATGAATTAAATGGTATTAAAATTTATCTTCAATATTAAATTATTCTATAATTCATTTTGGTTCTATGGTATGATGATGAATCTTTATCCAAATCTTTAGTTATATCCGTTTAGATCAATCTTGGTTGTTCTTTGATAATCATACACTAGTTTCATTATAAAACATAATAATATGTATATATGTTAACTTAAAAACATGAAAGAGGATATATAATACAATTAAAAATTTTATTCCACCATTAAAATGTTTTTATAAATAGTTTTCAGAGAATTAATGGAAATCGAAAACCCATCATCCACGATTTTGGTAAAACAACACATCATGACCGATATTTATATTTTTATAATAAGAGGAAGAGAAGTGGAAGAATGAGGAATAATTTTTCCGTAATCATTATAAAGATCAAGAATATATATAATATTGGAGATTTCATGCCTTAGCGATAAAGGGAGGTGAAGATTGTATAATAAAATAAATGAATTGAACAAGAAACACAATAAAAAAAGTAGGATCTTTATCTATTGATCTCTTCTCCTTGAGATCCTCCTTGAGGACATTGGTATTTTTCTCTCTGTGATACCAACAGTTCATTACGTGGAGAAGTGCCTCAGGATGGTGATTGGGTAGATCATAGATAATTCACAAGGCATGAGAGGTGTTAGAGAAAGAGGGGGTAGGGGTGGTATTTATTGTGAATTTGAGGGAGTTTTTAATTAATTTCAAAGGACACCTCATTAGGGTAAATTGAAAAGCCATGGGCTTGCCCATGGTGTTGGACACATGGAAAACATCATATCATAATTTATTCCTTTATATTTGACCATAATTATTACATCATTATTACATTATTATGATGTCATTAAACACACGAATACTTAAAATTGTATAATTAACTATTCCCAAAAAATTAATTTTTCTCAAAAAAAATCCAAAAAAACACCACAATCCCGTTTTTACATGTATAAATATAAAATGTAGTTAATATTTTGAAAATAATTTTCAAAATATAAAAATTTTAATATTTAATTAAAATCATAATTTATTTGAAAAAAAAATTTAATACTATAACTCATTTTATATCACCTTGAAAAATTAATCAAGATCTCGTTATCTTATAACCATAAGAAAAATAAAATAAAAATGAAATTTAATATTCATAGGGGTCATATTACTATTCATAATACTACTAATAATGTTATGTTACTATTTACCAAAAATCAAGTTGGTTCTATCAAACTCAAAATAACTTAATGATCAAAACCACATATGTATGTTTTTCAAAATTCAAATCATAGAAGTGAAAAAAATATGTTTAATGGTTTGACAATAACTATCTCCTTAAATCAAATTTCCATTTTATAGACAATCATTTTTTCATTAATTTCAATTTATTTTATAAACCTTGGGGTGTTACTATAATGACCCATACTTTACATACATTGTTAATACTTCAAAATTGAAGCATAATTATTAAAAAATATAAGAAAACCATGGAAGGAATGTATAGTTATAGTGTCATTAGAAACTGGGATACATAAACAACTGGTTCATAAAGCATCTACAATGTCTCCCATTTATTTCATCATATCTATAATCCCTTTTGGCGAATCTTACTTAATAACCTTCTTCCTAACCTGGGGGAAAGAAAACATACAAAAGGGTGAGGTCAAATGCTTAGTAAGGGTAAACAAAAGAAAAATCAATCACATCATGAACATAACATTTTGGAAATATTAACCTGCAAAAGAAATCATAATTTCATACCATGGGATAAATCATAGAAGTGAAATGCAATCCCAATAATCATAACATAAAACATGAAACTTTGTGGAATACACACATAATCATAAATAATCATTTCTTATTAGTCAAAACTCATTTCCAAGACTATCTTACTGGACAAAGTCCATTTCTAAACCAAGTTCATTCCTCGTTTCAGTCCTGTTTTTCACTAAACTGGTTTAACCTGCCATTCTGGCCATGTCTATCTCATGAGATATAAAATCATTACCCAATGCATTGGAGGGAGATATAGGTCCCACCCATCTCATAATGATACCATTCTTATGTGTTCCACAAAATCAAAAACCATACATCATAGCATAACCCATGTAATAAAGATGGGAATCTTAAACATCATTACATCATTAAACAATACATATAAGATAAAGGAATTAATAAAAATATTTCCATCACAACATAATCAAATCAATGTAATAATAGGGATAGAAACAGAACCTTATATTATCTTAGATAGAAAATAATTTTGATAAAACACTGAACTCCATTCTTGAGGAAAATATCCTTTCTAAATCAAAAACACCTTTCCTTTATTAACATGTCATACAATTATAAACTAAAAGAAGTTGATTAAAAATAAACTTGAAAACTTTTAAAGCAAGCTTCTTGTAAATAATGTGTTAAAAATCAATTCATGCCATATAAGTTAAAAAAAACATTCTTCTTGTACTTTTGTTGGAAAAGACAAAAAGTACCTCGTACGAAAAATTGAAAAAGATTCCTTTCATATCATTTACTAAAAACTAACTGAAGGGTAAAATTAGATATTAACTATTTTAGAAGGATTTAAATATTACATATTGAGGAAACATGGATGTGGATGATAAAATACACCCCAGTAAATTCCAAAGTATAAACAATCTCGGATAAAAATAAGATTGTGATATTTGCCTTACCTTAGGTCTGATTTGATTCGTAAGTGTCCGAACCTCTTGTATAATGATTTAAATAATGTTATTTACTTATTCTAGAATCATACTTATTGTTATGATATCATATATGTTCATATTGTTAGCTTCTTATTAGTAATATTTCATTACTACTTGTTATTCGCGTGTTTATTACTTTTTGTTCTTATGAGTGTTTTGTCGAATAAATTCTTGTTATTCTCTTTAGGTTATAGATACCTCATTTACAGAATGGTATTAGAGTAATATATATCATATTCATTTGTTCAATTAATTTATATAATCATTATGTAATGAAGATCATGTAGAACGAGTCGCATCACATCGTGGAGACGGTATTCCGTACGTACGCACTAGTGATGATATCGTTCCCATGATCGTGGAATTGTATTGGAGTGTATGTATACTATTTTAGAATCAATATCACCTTACAATAATCATATATATTTATTATTTACACCATTTTACCCATCCATTTATGGTGGTGGGGGAAAATAGATTACACCACGACGTAGAGACGGTATTCCGTATGTACGCACGCACGGTGATTTCGTTTTCCGTAGGATGGATATATGGTGAAATAGGGTTGTTTAATACTTATAATATCATATCAGTATATGAGTGATACTTATGTTATTACTTCATAATGAAACTACTAAAGAAAAAGAAGTGGAAGAAGAAATATAGTTGAAAGAATTGGTAACAGACATTACCTCTTCTTTGAAGCACCTCTTTGAGAACTCCTTTTAGGGAACTAAAATTGGTCTTTGAAGAAGACTAGAACCTCCAGGATGTCTCTAGGGAAGTGGAGAGGAGAAATTGGCAGGTTTTGTCCGAGTATGAAGGCTCAAATTGGTGTGACGAGGAGAGGGAGGAGGTGCGCTTTTATAAGGGAGGAGAGGGGCAGCTTTGAAATAACTAAAAATATTATTTTACTATAAAGTCAAATTCGGTTTTTAATAGCTCCAAAAGGATATATTTTAAAGATAAGGTGGGTATGGGTCTAAATCATCTCATCCAATATAATTTATACAAGTTTTTTTCATTATAGTAACCTTATCTTTTAGTTTTAACTCTTAGTTAATTAGATTGACATTTATCATCTCACTGTGTATTTCTATATTATATAGTTAATAAACATACCATATACATCCAAGAGACCTCCAACTGGTCCATTGATGATACACCTATCATGATATAAGTATCTTGGCCGGACCTTAGATTTTTATGAATAAAATAACAATCAATAATATAATATTTTATTTAAAAACAATTTTATGTCAATTTTGACACTATTTAGTAATTGATTTTTGAGAAAATAATAACAGAATTATTAATTAGATAAAAGTTAATTAAATAAATACTAACATGTCATATTAACCTATAAAATTAATGTAATTAATAAAAAGTCTCAAATTACATTTATTTGGGTATATATAACATCAATTATGTCAATATTTCATTAATAAGATAATTCCTGCATCATCTTTGTGTCATAAATAAATTAACTTATTTAATGTCTAAAAATTACAAATAAAATACCATTATGTATGAAATATTTTTTTATTTCTAATTAATATTTATAGTCAAATGTATCATATGTATATCAATATATTAAAAATTGTTTACTTATTAAACTTTGATTTTAACTATTTAAACCCTTCTTTAAATAAATTAATAATAAATGTCCTAATCTAATCCATGTGGGGATAAATGGTCATATTTTATTTCTAAGGTTGTTTTTGGTCTAATTACACTTATCCAATAGAATTAGGACATGTTTTAGGCTAATAATTATATCATTTTTACCCTTAATTACCCTATTTACTTTTAACCGTGGTAAATAAAAGTAAGATGTTACTATTCACCAAAATTAATTTTATCTAATTGAACCACATTTTACATAATGACATTAACCGTGTCTCTCAGATATTTGATATTCCACTCACATAAGTGGTAAAATTATGTTTTATGTAATTTTCAAATTCTCCTAGGAGGTGGGTAAAAGACGCTGAAAAGTTCAATAAAATTTTTATATATCTACAATTATTATAAAATTACTCCAATGAATTACATTGATCTTATATAGGTATTATGTATCAATTTTTACCTAAAATAAATTTAAATAAAATAAATAATTATTTAGAAAAAAATTCGGTTTTTAAATAGTAACCCAGTGTTTTCACTATTCATCAAAAATTGAAAGTTTCCAAAAAAATAAAAAAATTTCACCCTAGGCTAATTTCAATATTATTAATCCAAAAATTAAGTCCATTTTTAAAAATAAAATTTAAAAAATTTCAAAAAGTGGTTATTACTATTCATAACGGCTAGTTTTAATAATATTTTAATAGCATATCATTGTTTAGTGAAACTGGGTATTGCGTACGACGAAAGCTATCGAGGAAGGCCGCGGTTGCGTGTAAAGAAAGAAAAGCTAGTGTTGTGTGTAGTGAAAGATTTATTTTATGATTTATATAACATAAAAACAAAATATTTCTCATAAAAGTCTCGGGTGTTACATTCTACCCCCCTTAAAATGAATTTCGCTCTCGAAATTCATCACTTTGTAACAAAAAGATGAGGATACCTCTCCCTCATTATATCCTCAAGCTCCCATGTAGCTTCTTATAATTGGTGGTTCCTCCATAAATCTTTCAACAATCGAGTGGTCTTGTTTCGTTGGACTTTTTCGCTACGATCTTGAATCTCTATCAGCTGTTCTTCATAAGAAAATCTTGCTCCAGCGGTACAACTTCTGAGATGAGTACATGTGAAGGATCGGGTATGTTCTTTCTTAGGAGAGATACATGGAACAAATCGTGAACTTGAGAGAGATTCGGTGGATGTGCCAATCGGTAAGCTACCTTTCCAACATGATCCATTATTTCAAAAGGACCAATATATCTAGGGCACAACTTCCCCTACTTTCCAAATCTCATGACCCTCTTCCAGGGAGATATTCTTAAGAACACTTTATCACCCACTTCAAACTCTAGGTCTCATCTTTGGTTGTCGGCATCACTTTTCTGTCGACTCTGAGCTACTCTTATGTGTTGTTGAATAGATCTGACCTTTTCTACCATTTCATCAATGAGATCAGGCCCTAATAGCTTTCTTTACCCAACTTCATCCCAGCAAGTTGGAGTCCTGCATTTCTTTCCATAGAGAGCTTCATAAGGATCCATCTGAATACTAGAGTGAAAGCTATTATTATAAAAAAAATCCACCAAAGGTAGGTGTTGATCCCAACCACCTTTGAAATCTATAGAGCAAGCTCCCAACATATCTTTTAAGGATTGAATTTTCCTCTCGGACTGACCGTCTGTCTGAGGATGATAAGAAGTGATGAAACTCAACTCTGTATCCAGAGTATGCTGAAGACTTCTCCAGAACTTTGAGGTAAACCTCGGATCCCGATCAGATATAATAGAAAGTGGTACTCCATGCAATCTTACCACTTCCTTTACATATATCCTGGCAAGCTGATCTAGAGAGAAATCCTCTCTAATAGCAATGAAGTGTGCAGACTTTGTAAGACGATCAACTATGACCTAGATAGCATTATTGCCTTTGGATGTTTTAGTAAGTCATGTGACAAAGTCCATAGTGATGTTTTCCCATCTCCATTCGGGTATTTGTAATGGTTGTAACAACCCCTTAGACTTCTGTCTCTCAGCTTTAACTTTCTGACAAACCAAGAATCAAGAGACATATTCAGTAACATATCATTTCATGCCATCCCACCAGAAGTACTCTTTCAGGTCCCTATATATCTTCGTGCTTCCCGGATGAATAGATAATGAAGAACTATGAGCCTCATCCAGCAGCTCCTTCTTTAATTCGGGGATGGGAGGAACACAAACCTGATTCTTGAACATTATTATCCCATCAAAATCAAGGTTGAATTTAGGAACATTTCTCACCTTCTTTTGTAACTCTATGTCTTCTTTCTGTGCCTCTTTAATCTTCACATGTATAGATGGTTGAAGATTCATTTGAGAAAGATAATATTTTTCCCCTTCCATTATAATTCCAAGATCCATCCTTTTTAAATCCATAAATATTGGATGTTTTGTGATCCTCATCATGGATAAACTAGCATGGTCTTGTCGACTTAATGCATCTACCACCTTGTTTGCTTTCCCATGGTTGTAATGAATTGAGCAGTCGTAATCCTTAATCAGCTCAAAACATCTTTTTTGGCGCATATTCATCTCCTTTTTTGTGAAAATATACTTTAAACTTTTATGATCAGTATAAATATCACACCTTTCTCCATAAAGATAATGCCTCCAAATCCTTAATGCAAATATTACCGCAGCTAACTCCAAATCTTGATTGGGGAAATTTTTCTCATGTATCTTCAATTGTTGTGAGGCATAAGATATCACCATATCATTTTGCATAAGAACACACCCCAATCCCTTCTTGGATGCATCACTGTAGATCACAAACCTTTCTCCACTACAAGGCAATGTGAGCACAGGTGCACTGGATAACCTTCTTTTCAACTCCTTGAAATTCCCTTCACATTCCTCTGTCCAAACAAACATAACTCCTTTCTGAGTCAACCTGGTGATTGGATTAGATAATCGTGAAAAATCATTCACAAAACGTCGATAATATCCAGCCAAACCAAGAAAACTTCGGATCTCAGTTGTTGTTGTTGGTCTCGACCATCTTTCGATAACCTTTGTTTTTTTTGGATCCACAGGTATCCCCTCTTTTGAGATTATGTCACCCAAAAATGAAACTTTTTGAAGCCAAAATTCACACTTGGTAAATTTGGCATAAAGCTTCTCATTTCTCAGGATATTCAATATAATTCTCTAGTGATCTTCATGTTCTTCCTTTCTCTTTGAATATACAAGAATATCGTCTATAAAGACTACCACAAACTGATCAAGATTGTCCCTAAAGACTCTATTCATCATATCCATGAAGATAGCAGGGGCATTAGTATGACCAAACGACATCACTATAAATTCATAGTGTCCATACCTTGTACGGAAAGTCGTCTTTGGTATATCCTCCCTTTTGACCCTTAATTGATGATACCATGAACGAAGATCAATCTTGGAAAAGTATTGAGCTCCTCGTAGTTGGTCAAATAATTCATCAATGTGCGAGAGAGGATATTTGTTCTTAATAGTGATCTTGTTAAGTTCTCGATAATCAATGCACAGTCTCATTGATCCATCTTTCTTCTTAACAAACAGAACATGTGCTCCCCAAGGTGATTCACTAGGGCCTATGAACCCCTTATCAAGATTCTCTTGGAGTTGCTTCTTGAATTCCTGCAACTCAATTGGGGCCATTCTATAAGGTGTCTTTGAAATAGGCAAAGCACCCGGTACGAGTTCACTTGAAAACTCAACTTCATGATTTGGTGGAAGACCCGGAAATTCCTCTGGAAAGACATCATCAAACTCCCGTACAACGAGCATATTCTTAATCGTGAGTTTCTCTCCAGCCATTTCAAATAAATAACCTTCATTTAGTGGAATCAAGACCCATAAGATGGAAGAAATGTCCACTGGAAGGTTATGTTCATCCTTGCATCGATAGACGGTCAAATATTGATCTGGAATATAAAATGTGACTTCCCTTCTTTGGCAATTGATATGAGCTCCATATAGAGAAATCCAATCCATTCCAAGAATCACATCAAATTTCACTATAGGGAGGATCACAAGATTTGCAGGAATCACTTTCCCACAAACTTCAATTGGAGAAGAATTATAAACTTTTGATGTGACTGTTGTGACATTAGGGGTTGTCACTGCTAAATCAACATCTAATTGTTGAGGTAATACGGTGATACTCTTAGAAAATTCTTCAGAAATAAAAGAGTGGGTGGATCCAGAATCAAATAAAACATTTTCTACTTTATAGTGGATGGTAAGTGTACCTTTCACTACATCGTTATCATACACCACATCACTGATAGAAATTTCATGTGACTTTCCTTTGTCTTTATCCTTAAGAGTTGGTTGACGTCGATCATCATTATCAACCCTTGGATTTGGGCATTGGTTGGCATAATGCCCCATCTCCTTGCACTTGAAACATTGAAGTGTAGTAGGTTCATTCTATGTATACCTTCCTTTGTTTGCATCATTAGATATCTTCTTCCCATCATTGCGGCATTCAAATGCCTGATGACCCTCCTTTCCACATTTGAAACATTTACATGTCCCTTTATGACAACTCCCTCCACGTATCGTTACACACCTTGAGCATAAGAGAAAGCTCATTTTCTTTTCAGTGTGCTCTTTTTATTTTCCTTTGAATTCCATTTTCCTATTCTTATAAAACCCATATGACTGATGTGTTACTCCAATATCCATCTCAACTTTGAGAGCACATCGAACGATTTCCTCGTAGCTATTGAAGTCCCTTATGGCTAAGGCCCTTCGAAGACTTTGTTTTAAGCCACTAAAGAATCGATCGATCTTACTCTCAGGTTGGATAATAATACCAGAAGCGTACCTTGAAAGTCTTGTAAAATTTTCATCATAGGTACGAACAGATTCATCATCCTTTTTCTTCAGTTCAAGAAAATCTGTCTCCATCATTGTTCGGAGAATACGAGGGAAGTACTTATTTAAAAATAAGTTCTTGAACTCGTCCAATTCCATGGAATCAATTTCATCCCTTTGACTCGTATTCATAATAAGATTCCACCATTTATCAGCATCTCCTTCCAAATGATACACTTCTATGATTACTTTATCATGTTCAAAACATTGAAGAACTGAAAATATCTTTTCAGTAGTACTAATCCATTTTTCAGCAACTAATGGATCAGTAGACCCGCTGAATGAAGGTCGACGCTGCCTCATGAAGGATTCAACTGAATGTTGCTCCTTCCTTTGCTCGTTTGGAAGTCCTGCATGATTCATAGCTTGAGAAACATGTGTGAGCATGGTTAAAAGATTTTGGATTCCAGCTCCCATAATGTTTGGTTGCTCAGGGGGACAATCATTGCATTACCCGTCGCATTCCGCATTAACACGTTTCTTTCGAGTTCCAGCCATTGACTAAAACCAAGAATAATAGTGTGAGAAACACTAATTATAATAGGAAAACCACATAATCAAGAACAAAATTTCACAATTAAGGTCTTATCCTAGGTTATTCATGGCCATTTCTGAAACACTAATTTTGTGTTCTATGCTTAGACTTATCCTTAGGGTTCTTACTAAGGATTTCACATCCTAGTTTCCAAAGGTTGACTATACCTTTCCTATGATAACAACAATAACGACCCATACTTTACATACACTGTTAATACATCAAAATTGAAGCATAATTATTAAAACATATAACAAATCTATGGATGGACCGTATAGGTATAGTGTCTTTAGAAACTGGGAAACATAATCAATTGGTTCATAAAGCATCTACACTATCTCCCATATATTTCATCATATATATAGTCCCTTTTGGCGGATTCTACTTAATAACCTTCTTCCTAACCTGGGGGAAAGAAAACATACAAAAGGGTGAGCTCAAATGCTTACTAATAGTAAAAAAAAGAAAAATCAATCACATCATGAGCATAACATTTTGGAAATCTTAACCTGCAAAAGAAATCATAATTTCATTCCATGGGATAAATCATAGAAGTGAAATGTAATCCCAATAATCATAACATAAAACATGAAACTTTGTGGAATACACACATAATCATAGATAATCCTTTATTATTAGTCAAGACTCATTTCCAAGACTATCTTAGTGGACAAAGTCCATTTCCGAAATGAGTTCATTCTCCGTTTCAGTCTTGTTTCACTAAACCGGTTTAACCTGCCGTTCGAGCCATGTCTATCTCATGAGATATAAAATCATTACCCAATGCATTGGAGGGAGATATAGGTCCCACCCATCTCATAATGATACCATTCTTATGTGTTCCACAAAATCATAAACCATACATCATAGCATAACCCATGTAATAAAAATGGGAATCTTAAACATCATGACATCATAAAACAATTCATATAAGATAAAGGAATTCATAAAAAATTTTCCATCACAACATAATCAAATCAATGTAATAATATCGATAGAAACAGAACCCTATATTATCTTATATGGATAATAATTTTGATAAAACACTTGAACTCCATTCTTGAGGAAAATATCCTTTCTACTTAAAAAACACTTTTCCTTTCATAACATGTCATACAATTCTAAACTTAAAGAATTTGATTAAAAATAAACTTGAAAACTTGTAATGGAAGCTTCTTGGAAATAATGTTTTAAAAATCCATTCATGCCGTATAAGTTAAAAAAACATTCTTCTCATACTTTTGTCAGAAAAGTCAAAAAGTACCACGTACGAAAAACGACAAAATATTCCTTTCATATCTTATTTTAGAGGGATATAAATATTACATATTGAGGAAACATGGATGTGGATGATAAAATACACCCCAGTAATTTCCAAAGTATAAACAATCTCGGATAAAAATGAGATTGTGATATTTCCCTTACCTTAGGTCCGATTTGCTTCGTAAGTGTCTGAACCTCCTGTATAGTTATTTAAATAATGTTATTGACTTATTACATAATCATAATTATTTTTATGATATCATATATGGTCATATTGTTTGCTTCTTATTAGTAATATTTCATTACTACTTGTTATTCACGTGTTTATTACTTTTTCTTCTTATGCATGTTTTGTCGAATAAATTCTTATTCTTCTGTTTAGGTTATAGATACCTCATTTCCAGAATTTTATTAGTGTAATATATATCATATTAATTCATTCAATTCATTTATATAATCATTATTCAATGAATATCATTTAGAATGAGTAGCATCACATCGTGGAGACTGTATTCCGTACGTACGCACTAGCGATGATATCGTTCCCATGATCGTGGAATTATATTGGAGTGTATGTATACTATTTCAGAATCAATATAACTTTACAATAATGATATATAGTTATTATTTACACCATTATACACATCCAAGTAAGGTGATGGGGGAAAATAGATTACACCATGGCGGGGAGACGGTATTCCGTACGTACGCATGTGCGGTGATTTCATTTTCCGTAGGATGGATAGATGGTGAAATAGGGTTGTTTCATACATATAATAACATATTAGTATATGAGTGATACTGATGTTATTACTTCATAATGAAACAACTAAAGAAGAAGAAGTGGAAGAATAAATAATGTTGAAAGAATTGCTAATGGACATTACCTCTTCTTTGAAACACCTCTTTGAGACCTTCTTTTAGGGCACTAAAATTGGTCTTTGAAGAAGACCAAGACCTCTAGGATGTCTCTATGGAAGTGTAGAGGTAAAATTGGCAGGGGTAGGCCTAGTTTGAAGGCTCAAATTTGTGTGAGGAGGAGAGGGAGGAGGTGCCCTTTTATAAGGGAGGAGAGGGGCACCTTTGGAATAACTAAAAATATTATTTTATTATAAAGTCGAATTCGGTTTTTAATATCCCCAAATTGATATATTTCGAATCTAAGGTGGGTATGGGTATAAATCCTCTCATACAATAGAATTTAGACAAGTTTAGGTCATTATATTAACCTTATCCTTTAGTTTTAACTCTTAGTTAATTAGATTGTTATTTACCATGTCACTTTGTATTTTTATATTATATAGTTAATAAACTTACCATATAATCCAAGAGACCCCCAAGTGGTCCATTAAGGATACACCTATCATGATATAAGTATCTTGGCCGAACCTTAGATTTTTAGGAATAAAATAACAATCAATAATATAATATTAGTTTTAAAAACTATTTTATGTCATTTTTGACACTATTTAGTAATTGATTTTTTTGAAAATCATAAAAGAATGATTAATTAAACAAAAGTTAATTAAATCAATACTAACATGTCATATTAACCGATAAAATTAATGGAATTCATAAAAAGTCTAAAATTACATTTATTAGGGTATTTATAACATCAATTATGTCAATACGTCATTAATAAGATAATTACTGCATCATCTTTGTGTCATAAATAAATTAAATTATTTAATGTATAAAAATTAAAATTAAATACCATTATGTAGAAAATCGTTTTATATTTCTAATGAATATTTATAGTCTACTTTAGCATATCTATAACCCTATATTAAAAATTATTTACTTATTAAACATTGATTTTAACTATTTTAACCCTTCTTTAAATAAATTAATAATAAATGTCCTAATCTAATCCAAGTGGGACTAAATGGTCATATTTTATTTATAAGGTTGTTTTTGGTCGAATTACATTTATCCAATAGAATTAGGACATGTTTTAGGGTAATAATAATATCATTTTTACCCTTAATTACCCTATTTACTTTTAACCGTGCTAAATAAAATTAAAATGTTACTATTCACCAAAAATCATTTTTATCTCATTGAACCACATTTTACTTACTGACATCAACCGTGTCTCTCAGAGTTTTTAAATTCCACTCACAGAAGCGGTAAAATTATGTTTTATATAAATTTTCATATTCTCCTAGGAGGTGGGTAAAAGACGGTGAAAAGTTCAATAAAATTTTTATATATCTAAAATTATTATAAAATTACTCCAATTAATTACATTGAACTTATATAGCTATTATGTATCAATTTTGCCCTAAAAAAGTTTAGATAATATAAATAAATATTTAAATAAATATTCGGTTATTAAATAGTAACCCAGTTTTTTCACTATTTATCGAAAATTGAAAGTTTCCAGAAAAATACCAAAATTTCACACTAGGCTAATTTCGATATTCCGAATCCAAAAATAAAGTCCGTTTTGAAAAATAAAATTTACAAAATTTCAAAAAGTGTTTATTACTATTCATAATGGCTAGTTTTAATAATATTTTAATAGCATATCGTTGTTTACTAAAACTCGGTATTTCATACGACGCAAGATTTTGAGGAAGGTCGCGGTTGCGTGTAAAGAAAGCCAAGCTAGTGTTATGTGTAGTGAAAGATTTCATTGATGATTTATATAACATAAAAACAAAATATTTCTCATAAAAGTCTCGGGTGTTACAATTACACCCATTCTCCATGTATGTAACCTGATATATTGGATTCATTAGTACAATGTTTGAGACAATTACATGGAGGGATCAAATAGATCCAATGTCCCTATGGCCTTGGAGTGGAAGGTGGGGCCATGGAAGATCTGGGTTGAACCAATGGCCGAGAATGTTCCTCTCACCAGCTCCCAATAGGTGTGACCATATTAACCAGTAGCCTCTTTGTCCATATAATAATAGACCACTCTATGGATAGGGACCCTGTAAATCTAGCCTCGATTTGAGGTTTAAATAAACACCAACAGCCTTCACTAAGTATAACAACAAATAATAATCTTTACAGGCCTACAACAGTCACCCCTGAAACCATTTCTCCATGAATGGGTCATCATGAAGGATAATGGATGAGATAGGAGTGAGGGCGCAAAAGAACCTCCACAAATTTTGGGCCCATTATCCTTCGAAGAATATGTGGTGTGTTCTTTCTTCTTATTGGTTTTTATAGTAATAAAAGATTGATGCTATAAAAATTACCATTTTATTTAATATTATCCTATGATGGAACTGCATGGTTTTAAATCCGCCACAAGAAGTTGTTTTGCTTGGTTTAAATTCTATTGAACCCCACAATATCATTCTATATTTCATGAGCCTCTAAAGGTGTAGATAATCTATGAAAGTCTTTAAGAGTAAAGTTTCCTTAGTGTAACTGGGTGAACACACATATGTTTGGCTCCATGTTTATTTCAATAGAGTTAAACATTTTTGTTGGCTTTTGTTCAAAATTACACAATTTAATGGTTGGTGTAATATTGCCTCTTTCAAAGTGAGATATGTGTTAGGGAACCCCAAATAACAAATAACAGATCTTGCTTTGTTGTTTTTTCAAAAGATATTTTTATCTTCTCTAACCATCCAGTATGCATGTTGTTAAAGAGACAGAATGAGGGAAAAAATACTAGGCCATAAGGGGGATCCCTGGGTATTAATATCTTCTATATTATTACTACTCTTCTGAGGCATAATCTTCTCTTATAGTTTCATTTTTCAATCACTTGCCATGCTAATTTGGAATGCATTCAATGGAAAGTGGTCTCTAGAATTCAAACGTTGATCCCCACATCACGAATGGGGTGGGACATCATGTCCCATGGTATCCAATGCCTCTTGAATTTTGAGAATGCATACCAAATGAAAACATCCATCACAATTTCAAAAGAATTGATCACACCTTTAGGTACCTAAGTAGATGCTAGTTCATGCACTGGTATGGATGACAGGATGTTGTTCACTAGAGAAAAATTTTCTTTAAAATAGAGGAGATATTTTTTCATGTTCATAACTCGTCCTGATATCTTATATTCCACATGATATAAGTCCCAAATATGAACTCTGACTTATGATATTGGTGTTATAAGTTACTTTATCATGAAGGTACCTCACTGCATGTCCAACTAGCAACATAGATGTGTGCCCGCTTTGAATCACATTTATTTGAAATATAAAGGATTCTTTTGGAATTCTTGATAACCTATGCAGTAAAATAATATTATTCCCCTATAATCCTTTTGATTCCACGAAAAACCACTTTCCAGCATTTTAGAAGAAGACAGTGTCATCTGCGAACATCAAGTGGGTGATGAATGGAATGTAGAGTTTCCTTTGACAAGTCTCAATTTTCTCTCTTTAACTCCCTCTATAAATATGTTAGCTTATAGTATCTTTCATTAGGATGAATATGATCTAGGGGATTGGATCAACTTGGTGTATACCCTGGGTTACCTTGAAGATTCCATGATCTCTTCCAATTAAGGTGACATCCATCCATGAAGAGCTAAAATGTTTGAATATGAGATCAGATTCCATGGAATACATTACCATGCAAGACAGAAACTGTTTGATGAAATGTCATTCAGTCCTATATACTATAATATATTATACATAGTAATACTATATTTAATGATAACAACTTTTTCTTTTGAATAAATATTCAATGAAAAACATTTCTTCTATCATAGGTCGAATTAAATTTTCAATTAAAAATGTCAAAATAAAAATTATCCAAAAAATAGACTTAAATTCAAATCAACGCTTATCCATTATTATTGGAATTTAATATTAACTTCCGTTAATTTTTTTATTTTTAAAGAATATAATTAATTTTACAAAATATTTTTAAAAATTAAAACAATATATATTTTATATAACTACATGTAATCAATCATTTTATAATAATTATCAAATTTTTATGGTATTAAAATTTTACTATATTTCTATATGATAAAATTAATTTTTGGGTAGAATTTTGACTATTTTAAATGTTTGTTTTAAAAAATAAAAAAATATGAAAACTAAAAGAATAATCAAAATGAAATTCACATGGATAAATTATATGATTAAATAAAACCCATAAATCATAAGTTTTTATTCAAAATTTGGTTATCCAATAAATTAAAATATCTTTAAGATACACAAATCTACTAATTTTAATAATTTCAGAAAAAATTTAAAAGATACAACCAATAATAAAAAAATAGTTACAAAAATAAAATAAATAAGTCTAACCATTAAGGAAGAATCATATTTGGTAGGCATGATAAGGGTTGTAAAAACATAGGAAATATTATTTTATTTGTCCTAAAATCAAAAAAATTTCTCATTCAAATGATAAAATGAATATTAAGACAGAAAACTAAAATTTTAATACATTTTTATATAATAAATACCTGAAAACAAAACTTCATTATGGTGCTTTATAACCACTATAACGTTCACTGAAAATGCCTCTCTTCATATTAGCTTAATCAATTTTTTCTGTCAAAACATCATAATTAAACAAATAAAAAACTAATTTTTAGTTCAAATCCGAATCAACCCATAAAATTTCATCAATTATTTCTTTTGTTAAATAAAAAAAATATATTTATTATTATATAATTTATAATATTTTTCAATAAATTTTCATAAAATTGGTTCATTAATTATTTTAAAGAATCAAATACAATATATTATTTTTTTAAAAATTATGTACATTATTATTGAATTTAATTTTTTAGTTATAATCTATTTCATAAAAATTTATATATTAGGTAGATGTAATTATAATTTTTATAACTGAAATATCATTTATTATATTAAAAAATCAAAAAAATCAAAAATAATACAAGACATGAAATGGATACCACTTTGATAAATTCTAGATTTAATAGAGTGTGTAAAGTTAAAAACATGATAGAAAATTTTACTGACTATTCAATTAAAAAATTCATGGAATCCACAAATAAAGTAATTATGTATGTAAATGGAATAAAAATATTTTATTATCATTACTTAAAGGCATAATTAAAATAAAAAATTCAATTCTATATTACCAATGAGTCCTAATTGAAACAATTTATAAAAGATAACATAAAATTGATCACACAAATATAAAAATAGAAAAAAATTAGAAAAAAAAATTAGTAAATTTTTTACAAAAATAAATCCCATTATTATGGATGAATGATATTGACAAAGAGAAATAATTTTCATGAGAGAGTTTTTTTAAAGGGGTTTTATATTTAAATAATCAAATAAATTGATATGGTTTTTTCTATTTGGAATGATTAGTTTGAAGAGGCATGAAAACTGATCATGATTCATTATTTAGAAAAAAGCATGAATGGGGTTCGTGGTTCTTGGCCATGACCGAAGAGGTGTAAACCTCATTTACACCTCTTTATATATATATATATATATATATATATATTGAAATATATGTTATCAAAATTTATTTATAAATTTTTTATAAATATTTGTGAATATTTTTATATAATTATTACTAATTTTTTAATAAGTTATATATTTATAAATAAATTTTATTATTATTTATTATATATTATTTACATAATATTTAATATTTTTATTTTTACTATTTATAGTGTTATCATTTATAAGCATTTGTGAAATTTTTGATTATATATAGTATTAGTAATTTTTTAAGAAGTACTATATTTCATTTTTTTCAATAATATTATTTATTAATAATTAATATTATAATATTCTGTTATTAATTAATAATTTTAATTTTGATATAGGAATTATTGAAGTTGCAACTGATGCTCACTGGTGATGAGGTATCCCTATATAATCCAAAGTGCTCGAATCTATACTCTTATGTCTCAATTAATTATGATATTTGAGAGAAGTTGTCCACTTCAAAATGGTTAAAGAGAGTGATGTGGAAAATTTTAAGACATCCTTGTCCTTCTCTAGTTTTTTGGGAGGAATAGATTTTTTGTTCTAGAATCTAACATAACAATGAATCATATGGAAAGGCTCAAGCACTCTTGTTTTTGTCTCTAATGGTTCTATATCAGAATGAATCGATCTATGTAAGAATTCTGTTATTTCCCAGAAATCCAAATTAAATTAAATGAATCCTTGGAAAATAGCCTATTTTGTTTCCCGATTAGAATTCATTTGGGTATTTTTAAAATTTCAAGTGTATCTCCCTAGGGTGTGGATTATTCCACATTTTATTGCCTTCTTTGTAATTGAATTGGCATGATTGGAGCATGGGATTTGTTAATCAAATTTCAGGGACACTAAGGCTTCAAGAATAGATATTAATCATCAATCTCAATAATTGGGAAGATAATTATTATCTGAGTTTGAATAAAATTCATGGTCTTCATTGGGTCTTATGGAATCTGAAATTTTTTTCTGACATGACATCTGCAATGTTTATTCTGATTATGCTGGACAATTCCTAATGATTAGTTATGTTTGGTAATTTACCTTGAGTTATTAGAAAAGTTTATTTACATTATTCTTTTATTGATAAGTTGGTTCTATCCACAGTGTAGGATATGATCAGTCTTGAAAATGAATATGGGAAAATACACACTATTTTTTGATTCTTGTCGAATTATTGGACATGGTATGTATACCTGTAAAAGAGACCTAGTTTTCTCTAACAGTGGTATAAAAGGACATTAATTTCATAAATTTAGAATGAAGTGGAGTTTTGTGATGGTATAATGTATTGATGATTAGTCCAAAAATCAATTTTCAGGAAATGATGGAAAAGTATTTGGTTCTAGAGTTTTAGATCTACCTAGAGGATAGACACTGGTAAACACTATATCATATTCTCAAGAAATTCATTTTATTGATCCTATATTCCTTTAGTTGAAGGTTAGAATAACTAAAATTTCCAATTCCTTACCTACATATTATCCTCGAGATATATCTGGTGTTGTTTCTCCTGATCAAGGTAATCATAACTCCTATTCATTGGATAAAATTGTAGATGAGTTTCACTTGGTTAACGATGCTTTTATATTTAATGATTCCTTATCTAGAGGCATAAGGGAAGATCTAGTCTATGAGAAATCTGATTGAAGTCATGTTTCTAAGGATATTACAACATGTTCTAATGTGGATTATAATTTTTTGGTATCAATGCATGCTGATTAATTCAAAAATCCACAATGGGAAAGACAAAATTGATGTCATTACTATAATGATACCTAATATCAAAATGATTCACATCTCTCAACTCCATGAACACTATAGGTCTACCCTAAAAGTGGTAATGAATGTTCTAACCCCTATATATATTACATCTCTTCTATTTTTTGAGGACACACTAAAGATTCTACAAGTAATATTATAGTGATTAATGGTTCTTTGGTTTCTTCTTTCACATATTTTTATTATGGGCATAATTTGGATGATCCAATAGGTGCGGAACAACTTTTATGATATCCTGGTATTCCAAAGAAGTCGTATTATAATACACAACCCCTCATTGATCCTTGTTTTAGTGTGTCATTAACTCATTCGTGCCTGTGTTGGGTTTAGTGCCTTCTCATTGATGAGAGAACATGATTCATATTACTGTTAAACACTTGATCTCAATGAGGGATGCTGGTGAAGGGGCAGCTTCAGGTTATTATCTTCGCAAGAAGCCAGTGGATTCTGAACTTATATTCCATGGAATGAAAACCCTAGTTTTTTAGTTTTGTTCTAGAATCCTTTAAGGGAAGTGAGACACAAAATATTTATATTGTGTATCGCTTTTTATTGAGGTTATAAAATGATGATCTTAGAGTTACAGAATTAGGTACTTTCATGTTTTATAATCCAATTACTTTGTTTTGTTTGGTTACTTCTGTTATGATTTATCTTTTAGAGGAAAACACCCATTAAAATAATATTATGAATAATTTTTTGGCCTTACTTCATCTAGAAGTAGTGAGGAAGAAGTAAAAAATAGTTATCATGTTCTTCGAGGATAAAAATTGATGGAGTCACTGATGTTGGAATCTCATATGATAGATGTGGTCTAAGGTTATTGGTCAAAACATAGAGAATGGGTCAGTATCATCATGGATGGGGTAGATGCTCCCTATAACATAGCATGAGAACTCCAGATAGAGTTACTTGACTTCATCTGTATTGTTTTACTTCTATTTTGATCATGGACATAATGTGTCTTCCATATTCCCACTATATTTTTTTTATTTAACAATGGGGTGGTTGTGACCCAACCTTTATAAAATTAGTAATAATAAAGTAAAATTAATAAATTATTAATTAAAAATTATTTTTTAATTTTTGTTGATATAATTTCTAATAATATATTTTCATTTAATGTAATTATTAATTATCAATTTTATTATTTATTATTTATTAATAACAATTATTGCATTATAAATACAATTAAAATTATTACAGATAATATTAATTGTATAATAAAATAAATATAATTATTTGTAATGTGAAAAATATTTATAAGTTAATAATTTTATTATTCTTAATATATTATGTTTCCCACATTCAAAATTTACATTTCGAGCCATATTTTTTACAGTAAATTATATATTTGTCCTTATTTGATTTTTTTTACCACATATGAAAACATTCCATCTATGTGGTATTGTTTTAGAAAATATTTCATGAAAAATTGACATTAATACTCCTTCCACATAGATGGGGTGTTATTATTCAATAGAAATTTGTTGCCTATAATTCCAATGATTTCACTAGGTGATGTAATGAAATCAAAATAAAACAATTTTCACGTGGCATTACTTCTACTAAGTTAGTTTATAATAATTGATGATTAAAATTATTTTCTATATTACTATTTATCAAAGGAAGCTCAAAAGGATCATTTCCCACATCATCCTCACCTACATCATCTTCGGTGCATCACCAAAAACATCCTCATCTAAAAAAGTGTCAGTCATTAAATCAGGAGTATACATGGGGATTTCCCCTTCAATTATTTAAAATTAAAATAATTTTTATCATAATGTTTTTACTAATGGATTCACATGAGAAGATAATGAATGAGGTTGTTGTGAAGGATAGACTTAAATGTATCTCAAAGAAATGGTTTTATAGTAGTGATTCATATCACAATAATTTCATAAATAACCACATTCATCTCCATAAGTTATTTCTGTATTTTTTTCTAAACAATGATGATGTATCCACGTAATCATCATCGTTTAGTATAGTATTAGAAACATTAAATAGGTTCTCATGACATTAAATATTTCCTTATTTAAATGATGAAAATTATTGACCAATCAAATGATTTAAACAACTATTAATCATCCTAAAAACATCATCCAATTCTATATATTCAAAATGATTGTTCACTCTTGTAAGTGAAAAACTATAACTAAAACCATTACCTGTACAAATTATGTTACCATTGTAATATATAAAAGTAGACGTGATTATTTATATATAATTATTAAAAATATATTATATATTCCATCATCAAATGTTTAACATGTTTAAATTGGTTTGATTAAATAATTATGACTTGATTTTGTGAATTTTTTTATGGATTGTTTAACATTATTTGAAAAACTAACCAAAACATAGGCAAACACTTTGATCCTATATTATCTCAAATTTCAGTTACCATTAGACTTTTATTATTTATGGTGTAAAAATACATTTTAAAATAGAAACACCTCTATTTTTACACGCTTTTAGTTTTAATGTTAGTCATATGCATGTGATAGGGACTAGGGTATTGGGATTAAAAACATTTTTATTTGGAAATGTAGTACCATATTTACCTAGAAATAAGGATTAAACTTAGGTCATCATTGAGGATCAAAAAATGAAATTATTAAAAATTATATAATGACATACAAAAAAGAGACATGAAATTTCAATCATACAATGGTCGTCCATCTCACGATCAATCAATTTTTATAAATTAAATTATTGGATATAGTAAAAAAAACCTAAAATATCAATAATACACTATAAAATCATCTCAGGATTAGTTATCATGTAAGACTAATATCATGTTTTTTTGGATAGTTATTACATTCTATATATTATATCTTTATCTATAACTATATATATTAGATAATATATATATATATACACATTTATTTGTATTCATACATTCATGAAGAATTTTCACTCTTAAAGGTGGAAAACTACAGATATAGAGAAAATAAAGATTTCTTATTTTAAGAAAACATAAAAACGAAAAAACAAACCACTCCTAGGGGCTAAAAATGATAAAGTCCCTAGGTAACTCCCTTTACAATGCTCTGACAATAATTTGGTAAATATGATACCTTGGTGTAAAAGATGATATCCTCATATGAAATGAATTTTATTTCTAATTAATCAACCAAAATATTCTCTTATCTCTACATGTGGCCAACCAAAATTCCATGCCTGAAAAACATTCTATATTTCCTGAAAAGTAAGCCAGATCCCAAGGATACCTAACCATTCCTTGGAGAACCCCAATCATAAATGCATAATCAGATTCAATTTCAATAATATGAATATTAAACAACATCCATTAAATAACACTTGCAACCAATACTCTTGTCTCTTCTTCAATGGAATTCATTATCCCGTAAAAGGAGATAAATCCCAGAAGCATTGATCCACTTGTGTCTCTCCCAATTCTGCATCTACTTATCACTCCTGAATGACATGAGCCATAAATATTTAGATTTTGTCCTATTCTGGTTTATTTCCACTTAATAAATCTTCCCTTGATGCCTTTTCTTGTGTCCAATATATCAAAATACCTTGTAAGGAACATTGTTAAATATGAATAAGAGAGTCCATAATGAATAATGTCACAATACTCCACCACCATCACCTTAACCCAAATCTATGTGAACCATTACCTTGAAAACAAATGATGTTTCCTTCCTCCATGGTGTCCCTATGTCATGATAACTCAAACTGTGCTCAATGAATCTTTATAACCCCGTCACCTAGACTCCCCTAAATAATAATTGAAACAAGTAATAATGTTTCATTAATATACAATAGTGTCATATAAGTTCAAAAGAAACGTCATTATTCTTTCCCATTTTCTATTATTGGGAGGGATTTGTTTCTCTTTCTCCAAATGAAATAATTCTGCATGATCATTAACTGCTTGTCCCATAATTTTGGTTCCTAACATCTCTCACTCATCTGACTTACATCACCTTCTTATAGATGTTAACTGTGAAATCCTCTGAAATCAAACACATAAAAATACAGCCATCTGGATCATCACATTTTGGTATCCATCCATATTTTTTCAAACATGATATAAAAATATAGTTTGAATATATAGAGACTCTAGTAGAACTACCTTTTTTTAAATGTTACTCACATGTAAGTGCATGAGTTATAGGTTTTAGATGCATTACATATTTACATGGAAACATAGGTCCATACATACATACAGATAGGTAAGGAAAAAAAGTCACCAATGTGGAATATAAAATGAAATTATTTCAAATTATATGACCATATAAAAATATACATACAATATTAATCATTCATTGGTGGGTCCTCTTTCTATTATTCATTAAACAATACTCTATAAATTTTTTTGGATACTTATTTGGTTCTACATATAAATAATTTTTATATAACTATATCTAATAGATAATAAGACTAGTGAGAGGGATATATAGGAACAAGAAATGATCTTTCACTCTAATTATAGTAATACCCTGAACCACACATGAATCTTGAATTTATATGCTTATTCCTCAATTAGGGTTGATAACTATCAAGACCTATTATCTTTAAATAAATAAAAGAAGAATTTTTATATTGATTTAAAGAGTTTTATTTCATTCATGGTATTCTCAGGAATTTCTTTTAGAGCTTTATATAATCAAAATTCTTAAATAATTAATATGAATGGATCAATAACTAATGTTTCAGGTTCAGATGTTGTTTTTTCCAAAATAATAGAGTTATGAAAACACTAGGTTATTTCTTGAATATTTTTTTCAAAAGGAATGAAACCCTAAAAAATAGAAGATATGTTTCCTCACTTAAGATTCATATGGGGGTTTACTGATATCAAATAAATATAATTAGGATGTTGTTATTCATATTTTATCCCCTTCTATGGAATTGAAAGAGAAACCATCGAGGGAATGGTCTATCAACCTCAATCCATGAATTAAGAGACTCTATAAATAGAGTATAAATCTCAATCATAATAATTTTATAGATACATGTACGCATGAATGGATCAAACATAATTGAATTAATTATGTATTACAGAACCCAAAAATATTATTTTACATAGCTTCAATGATAGGTATACTAACTAGAATAGATAATGAGACTTAATCAGTCACCTTTTCTTGTTACGTTTGAGCCTTAGTGTAAATTTATTTATGTTTCAACCTAACTGATAGATTGATTCTTTACACACTTCAAAATGATATAATCATATATATTGAGTCTAATAAAGTCATAGTTTTTTATGTTTCTCATAATATAATTGGGCGTGAGATTTATTCTTTTAGGAAACATTTAATTTTCTCAAATTGTAACTTTAAAGTCCATGATTATCAGTTCATCCGAAATAAGGAAAATGTTGATAATTCTTCTCCACCCATTATTCTCTCTACTGAGAATAATGTTAATTTCAATGATCCAAAAGCACTAGCTTCACTAGATGATGTGAATGATATAATAGAACATGTAATGTTATTTAAGTGTTGTATCTTGTTGTCCCTTTGATAGATGGTAGTATGGTGGTTTATGCTAATCCCTAATCATGTGTAGACCTAGCATAAAACCACCCAAATGTGGATGGAGTATGTTTCAAATATTTTCTAACTAGAGTCCTTATTGAGGATAATGTTGATGATAATTACGTAGATTGTCAAGATTCCATTGACTTAGAGGCTCAATCTATAATTGATAAATGATTTTTGGAAGATAAAATAATTATTTCATGTAGATATTACAATGTAAAGGATAAGGATGACACTAGTACTTCTATAAAGTCTTGATCAAGTAGGATTCAATCGAATGAGTAGTGTAAATCAGCCCCTAAAAACGCGTTAAAGAGTATTCAGACACCACCGGGAAAGCCTTACTAGTTGGCCATTCTAAAAAAGGATTCTAGTAAATCTCATTCTTATATTTATTCAATTACTTATATATTTTCACCCATACATCCTATTGTGATAACAATAAAGAGTGGACTCA
The DNA here is from genome assembly GCA_963277665.1 of Viscum album. Lineage (NCBI taxonomy): Eukaryota > Viridiplantae > Streptophyta > Magnoliopsida > Santalales > Viscaceae > Viscum > Viscum album. Next base: position 368,251,919 of record OY728130.1, on the reverse strand, counting down.
AGCACCCTAAGAATGAAATATGTAGTGAACCCCGAATATTAACTTTCCATAGTGAGGAAAATATAAATTTTGTGATGGAATTAAGAATTATTCATAAAATATTGAACTTAAAAACAACTATGAAAGAAGTTTAAATACATCTAAAGGATGATATCCCTTAATTGAAACTAGATTTTAGTTTTGATTCTAAACCACCTCCTATGGTTCAGGGGATGACTGCTCAGGCTGGTTTTCACCCCATCATTGCACCTTCTCCAAAATTTATGGTTTCTTGAAAAGTCATGACATTAGGACCTAAAATTTCTGGGATGGGACCCCATTTATTCCCTCAAACATTGGTTACACTAGGCCATCCCAACATCATGTGGTGCTGGGATGGATAACCTAACCCCCAACATGTCTAAAATCACAATAGTACAAGTCTATAATGTTTCTCAATAGAAGGATGATGATATAGATGATGCTAGATTTATAATTGAAACAAGGGTAGAGAAATCTTATGGTCCTATGAGATGTTTTTTACTCAGTTTAAAAATAAAAAAATTACTAGAAAGGTGAGTACTCATTACTCTTTTGAATTATATGATCTTTCTCGTAGTGACACTGATGGAAAATCAAATGATGATCTTGATGGAGCTGTAATTGGGAAATCTGTTGAGACCAATGAGATATCGGATGATAGTGGTGGGCTATTGATATAGGAAAAGAATTGTAAGAGAGGAATACAACCTAGTGGTAGGGGTGGACAACTCTCACACCTTTAATATGACCACTTGTTCATGACTGTATGGATGCCTTTTTTGGAGATTGTCTTGTATCTTTCCTCCTTCCATCTATTGACTATTATTCTCAATGAATGAGCCTTCAAGCTTGATCCTTTATAAAAAAATCTAATAAATCATAACTATCTACATATATATCCAAATATTAATTTTACCTACATTTAAATATCAATATATATATATATATGTTTTCATTTTTAGAATTAAATGATTTATTTTAAATATATTTCTAATACATATTTTCAAATATTACATTCAAATAATATATATATATACATGTAACTACTAGAAATATAATTAATATTAAATTTTTTAAAATATAATGAACAAAAGTAATATAATCCACAAAAAAATAAACTCTAAAATATTGTAAACAAAAGTTACATTAAACATAATAAAATTAGATAATTATATATAAATTTTTTAAAGTAATTAAACCTTTATAATAATTTAATCTTTTAAATATGTGTGTGTGTGTGTGTATATATATATTTAAGTATATTCAATTTATTTAATATTGTGTATTGAATATTATAATTTAAATTTAATTTAATTTAGATATAATACTAATTTATATATAAATATAAATATATTAAAATATAATTCATCACAATTTAAATTAGAAATATATACATTGTCGAATCTTATATTCAAATAATCCAACACATATACGCATTAAAATATATTCAAATTTATTTATTAATATTTCAATATATAAGAAAAACAATTTTTAAAAAAACTACACTTGTCTAAATAAAAAAAATTATTATTGTATACAATACAACTGAAAATATTATTATTAGTATATTTTTAAGAATTTAATTTTAAAAATTAATATAATTATATATAGTTATATAAAATTATTTATATATAGATGTCATATAATATAATATGTATTGAAATAAATTTAATTATGTTACATAATATAACTAGTATTTTTCTAAAAATATATATTTCCAATCTAATTTTTATTAAATATTTATCTTGGTTCACTTTCATTAAAAATATTTATGGAATATTATAATATAAATTTATATCACTTCATATATAATATATACTAAAATATAAATATAAATATCTTAAAATATTATTATTCACAATTTTAATTACAAATATATATATTTAAATAAAATAAAAATATAAATTATATTTTATACATAAAATTTAAAATATGGTGATAAAATATTTAAATTTCTTTAATCAAAAAATTTAAATTAAATCATACAAAATAAAACAATTTAAACAAAAATAAAATCACAAAAATAACACTAATTCATACATTCATACATTCATACATTCATACATATTAAATATATAAATCATAAATACCAAATAAATAAAAATAATTGAAAAATATAAATTTTAAGATATAAATTTTACCTTCTTTATAGCCAGAAACATATGTTGAGAAATAATCCAATAGTGCTTTATAGAAAAATGCAGAGTGGAACAATTTAAATTTTAGGGTAACATCTATTTATAGATTTGGATTGGGAGGAGTCGTGAACCCTCTTAATACATCTTAGTGAAATGGAAAATCATAAACCATTTCACATCTCCCCAAAGTAAGAATTTAATATACAGAAAATCCTATCCCTTTATATGTTTTTGGAATCATAAATATCTATAAAATTTCATCATGAGATGGTGCTTGGTATGGGGGATGTATTACCAATGATGATGTAGTGAGGTATGGTTTGGAGGAGGGGTGGTAAGGACGAATGAATATGAGGATGATACAAGGTGGGAGGAGATGCATACATTCATTGGGGGAGGCATGGGGAGAGGAGGGATACACTACAAGGGATATGGAGTGCAGGGGTAAAGTGGTTCATAGATCATTTAACAATGAGGTATTATTGATGGGGGGAAGGGGTGGGTGTGTTGTGATGTTGTGGGTGGGGGGAAGCATAATGTTGTGGTGGATTAGGATGCCTCAACCATGAGAGTTTCACGCAAGAAGGGAGTATGGCTTATGCTTGGTCCCACCATCATTATTGTTAGGGATGATAATGATATACTTTTGCCACTAGCTAATTCAAATATTTTTTTGAAGCTAAATTATATATTTATAATCCATTTTTAAAAAAAATATTAAAAACTTATCAATTGTTATGAAATAATAATAATTATGTTTATGTCATATTGTAGTGGTAATTTGATGGCTATGTTTTATATTTAAATTTAGTATGGTTTGTTAAATTAAAGAAATGAGAGGGGACAATGCCAAATGAAGTGGTCCATGCTGTAAAAGGGTTGAGTGCCTATTCATGAGGTGCTCGTCCTCCCCTCAATTAAAAAAATAATAATTTATATATATAATTATACATTTACAATTATAAATAAATAAATATAATTTATACATATATATAAATAAATTGTGTATTTATAAATAGATATATATATATATATGTAAATATCATTATATTATTATATATATTAATATATATATATATATATATATTATTTAATTTACAATTATTAATTAATTTTTAATCTCAGTGGGTTTGGGTAATATTTTAAAAACATGAACATGTCTGATCCCAAAACATGTTTAGAATTATTTATTTATTAATGTGTTCATAAACATTATGTGTAATTATTATTTTGTAAATAAATATTTTTATATTTATATATAAATATATTTTAAAATGCATATTTTCTATATTTATAAAAGTTTGTATTTTGCAGATGAGGTGGTTCCTGAGTGGTAAATCCCGTAATCCCGCATCCAAAAAGTCTAGGATTTGAATCTCGGGAAGCCCATTGGGGGTTTTATGATACTAGTGGTGATAAATGCATGACGCGGGTAGAAGGTGACGCATATATGATGCTCTAAGGTAATGACACATGCATAATGCAAGCCTTATGATGTAGTTAGGTTGATATAGGCATGACATTGCCCTAGGCCTTTGTTCCATGTAATGAGTTTCATGTCCACTAGGCCTTTAGGCCATCCATATAAAAATAAATAAGGCTTGATGGGTGGGAAATCCCTTTGCGGGGGTTATGTCTTGCCTTTTGGGCATGTGTGTGTGTGAATTTGATGTGATTTATCCCTAAAAAACTAATATATATATATATATATATATTTATTTAAATTTATTTAAATTATATTAATATATTTATATCGGTATGAATTTATTTATGTAAATATATATATATATAATAAATATATTTGACATGCATATTATTATATACATATTTATAATTATATAAATATATAAATATATTAAATTTTAATTGTATTTATAATTACATATTTATAATTTCATATTTAAAATTCTTTATAAATATTTATTAACTCTATAAACAAACATATAATTTTTATAAATAAATATTAAATATATTTATAAATAAAATTAAAATTTATTTATTAATATATTTTAATAATTATTTAATCATAAAAAATAATAGTATAATTAAAATTATAAATATATTTATTATATATATTTATTTATAATTTATATATATATATATATATTATAGGAACTTAGGTGAACAATTAAAGTAAACCACCAAACCCACACATCACCCACATGCTAATGGGTAGGTCATAACCCCCCCCCCCAAGGGATATCTTACCCATCAAGAATTCCTTATATATACCTAGAAAGGTCCATACATACAACCTATATGGCCCATATCACATGGACCAAATGCCTGAATATAAAGTGTAGCCCGATGCAACGCAATAAGTCACATCCTACAATGTCATCAACAAGTATCATTGCAATCCTATATCGTTCCCCAACAGTAGATCAATGATGGACAAGTTCCTCCATGTTCCCACACCTTCCATCATCTTGTTGAAACCCTGTGTGTTTTTTATAGAAGATCACAAGACCACCACCCACACCATCGAGTGGGGGTTCAACAATCATGGCCTCCTTTCCACATGCCATACTACCCCATATAACAACATCAATGTTAGTGGCCACCGCACATCACCTATGCACAATATCCTCTTCCACCTCTATTTCCTATTAGGATCCGTAGCAGACCATCTCCTATCATCCCATGGGGTCAACAAAACATACCAATTCCAGTGAATATTTCCACTCCCCTAAAACAATCACCACCGAGCATCATTAACCTTCAAAACCAACTCCATATACAACACCAACCTATATGAAAATCCTGGGATTGCTTCCAGAAACCACCGTTCTCACCACCAACTCTATATGAGAAGACAACCACCATTGAAAAACATCCTAACTGCTGCACAACATCACCAAAATCCCCCCATAACTTAAATAATCCATTAAAACCACTCTAGACCCACCTCCTTCCATGAGCCGACAAACACCAACTAGGACGCATGTCATCATACTGTCATCAACCACACCTGCCTCTATCGAAGAATCTCACCACTAGAAGTGGCCCTCGGAATTTTTTCCTTTATCTCTATACAAATGATTTGAACCACCACACCATGCATTGAACTAGATCCAATACTACAGATAAATATTTTATCATCAATATCAAAATCCTTTAATAATTGTAGAAAAGCATTGTTAATCTTAGTGAAGATAAAGGGGTCCACTTTAACAGTGCTAAAAATGATAAAGGGTTTTCTTTATCCACGCTAAAAAACTCTGATAAATTCCCCCTTTATTCACACTATTTTTTCACTGATATGGGATCCCTTTACCTTTGCTATTTGGAGCACTGATAAAATCCAACTTTATTAGCACTTTAATTAGCACAGATAAAGGGTACCTTTATCAGTGCATGATGTAGTGCCGATAAAGGGTTCATTTATCAGTTCTTGATCTAGTGGACATAAAGGCATAGCTTCCTGTGGTGTGCTATCTATATAATAGAACACCCACCAGTTGCACCTACACCTACACAGCAGACACACACCACCAACACAAAACACCACATGAAGAGTGCAGACAAGAACAAAGAAGTGCACACAAGGTTTTGTAAAGCAATTATATATACATTTCAAACGATGTTTTATATAATTACATTAACAATTATAAAAAAAATAGTAAAAAACGTTAATTTTTCATCCTTTGACATACATGATCCCCTATCAAAAATTTCGTCCCATGGTATCCATTTCCAAAAAAATCATCATATCTCAAGAAAATGGATCAACCTATATAAGAAAACAAATATTATGTTATCAATACTATAAACAAATAAATTAAATATTAATATGAAATAATACATTAATAAAGATTCAATTTTTAATAAAAAAATACATTTTGACTAACACATGTCATAGCATACATTAAATTTTTTGGGGGTTGATTCCTATATGTCATACATTATTTACATATCATTTCCCTAAAATATCAAAACAATGTGATTGGATTTTCTTGGTTTTGAGTATGTCCTTTGTTTTTTTACTAAAATTAATATCAAATTTAAATGAAATAATTAGATTTATTAAGGTCCAATCATTCATCATATTTAGGTGTGGTTGATTCCTATAGGTCAAAAATGACTCATGTATTATTGTTCTAAAGTATCAAAATAATCTGAATGGGTTTTCTCAGTTTTCAGTTTAACAGTTGTTATCTTTTACTAAAATATCATTTCAAACCCGTAACACCAATTTGGAATCATACATGTCATATCATGTGTATGTTTGAGGTGAGGCAGATTCATACAAGTCATAAAGGACGTACAAATATATATCATAAATTATAAATACAATTGTAGTATGTTTTCATGGATTTCCGTGAGTTAAACGTTTTCAATAAAAATGAGAATTTTAAAATCATAATGGACATTTTAGGACATACTTGCCACACTGTGTGTCAGATTGGTGTTTTATTGATTCCTACACATCAAAAATGACTCATAGATCCATTCCATGCATTACCAAAACAATCCAAATGTGTTTTCTCAGTTTTATATATGTTTTTCTTTATTTTTTACATAAATTAATGTCAATTTTAAATAAAAAGACATATGGATTTATATTGGTCACATCGTTAATGAAATTGAGGTCTTGTTGATACTCATACATCATAGATGACTCATGGATCATTGTTCAAATGTTTTAAAACAATACATATGTGTTTTCACATTTTTTATTATGTTAGTTGTGTTTTTTTACTAAAATATCATTTCAAATCAGAAACAAGCTATTTGAGTCATACCGGTAACATCGTGAATCAATTTGATGTGAGAATACATTATAAAAGTCATAAAGGGATTAATGATCATTTTCATAAATTATGACATCAATCATAATGTGTTTTCTTGGTTTTTATTGAGTGACACATTTTGAGATAAAATATAAATTTTAAACCGATAACAGACACTTTTATTCATACCGATCACACTAGGTGTCGGATTGAGGTACGTTTGATTCATTCACATCAAAAATTACTCATGTATCATTTTTCTAAAGTATCAAAATACCCTGACTTTGTTATCTTGGTTTTCAGTATGTTAGTTGTTCTTTTTTAGTTAAATTAAAGTCAATTTTAAATAAATAGACACATTTAGATTTATACCAGTCACATCGTGCATTTTATTGAGGTGGGGTTCATTCCTATACATGAAAAATGAATCTTAGATCGTTTTCCAAAATTATATAAATAATTCGAAGTCATTTTCTTAGTTTTTAGTATTTCAGTTGTGTTTTTTTACTAAAATTGATGTAAATTTTAAATAAATATAGACACATTGAGTCATATTGGACGCACCGTGCATCAGATTCATGTTTGGTTCATTCCTACAGGTCACAAATTACATATAAATATTTTATCAAAAGTATAAAAACAATCTGAATGTGTGTTTTGGGTTTTTGGTATGTTGGAGGTGTTTTTTTAGTAAAATATGATTTCAAATGGGGAACATGCATTTTGAGTCATACCTGTCGTATCATGGGTCAGTTTGACAAGAGACTACAACATACATGTCACAATGAACTTGTTAATCATTTTAATAAATTATAAAGGAAACTGGAGTGAGATTTATTGGTTTTAATTGAGTGATGTGTTTTGGGATAAAATGTAAATTTTAAACTGATGACGTATACTTTTAGTCAGATCGGTCACACCATTCATCAGATTGGGGTTAGGTTGATTCCTACATGTCAAAAATGAAATAATGATCATTTTTCTAAAGTAACAAGACAATCCAAATTTTTCTCTCAAATTTCAGTATTTTAATTGTTGTTTTTGAAAAATTTATTGTTAATTTGTTATAAAAATACACACTAAAATTCATTAAAGTCACACCATTTGTTGAATCTAGGTGTTGTTGATTCCTACACATCACAAATGACAGTTGAATCATTTTCCAAAAGTATCAAGACAATCCTAATGTGTTTTCGATGTTTTCATTATGTCAATTATTCTTTTTAGTAAAAATAATGACAATTTTAAATAAAAATAGACACATTGAGTCATTTTCGTCACATCTTCCTCTTATTTTTGTACATTCTTCCATCAGGTATGTTTCCTATTATTTTCTAAACAAATCTATCCCATCTTGTGATTATGAGTCTTTTCGACAGTCATGGTAGTATTGAAAAAATATAAATACACAATGGGTTAATAATTATTTTAAATGAAATAGTAATTATCTTTGAAAATACCCCTTCAGGGTTGCTAGTTTGTTCATAGAATATGATCTCTTTCCAAAATTTACAAACATAATATCCTTAGTCTTTATCGTTGGTTTGATTTGGGAACTGAAAAATAATTGAGATAAATATGTATTTTTTTATATGTGTTTACATGGTGAAATGTTATTATATATACCCTAATTTTGATCTATTTTTAGTACTTGTGATGGATCTTGTCTTTTTCCCCAGGCCTCATTCCATGATGTAGACAATAGTCCCGCACTACCCTATCATAACAAAACCTCATTAAAAGATAATATAAATTATATAACTAGATGTTTTGTTCTAAAATGTTTGATGGTGTGTATTAAAAACTGAAAAAAAACATCATTTGTTGTCAGTTGTTTGGATATCCATGCATTGAATCAATGAATTAAATCTATGAAGTATCCAAATAGCCCACAATGAGCATCTAATTCACCGAAAAATCAAAAAATGAAATATTTAATGAATGAAATTAAAATATATTTGATATGATTAAATTATACCATTTTCCCCTATATTTTTGGTATTAAGAATAGCCTATCATCTATAATTTTTCTGTTAAACAGTTTAAGCAGGCCTACCACTATTTAATCCTCTTTCTCAGAATAAATATGTTTTTTAGTTGTAGAGGTGATGTGAGGACTAACGAGTCCAAATTTTTTTTCATGGGTAAATCACATAAATGGTTTTCCATATATACGCCTATAAAAAATATGAAATGTATTTAGTCATAATTATCATATTACATCATCTTTTGGAGAATAAAATCATGAAAACGTACCTCATGTAAACATTTAAAACTAAGCTTCCTAACCAACCATACTCTCGGATTTCAAATAAATGTTCAACACTAATAAAATATGGATCTACCCCACTGTACATATTAACATAAAAAAGAATTGTGGGAACCACACTATCATTCAACTTCATATTCACATGATTTTTTAATGATAATAAATGATGATATAGAACATGTGGGTTTAAGGTGGTTTTAGTAGATCGTTTTGATAGGATGGTTGATCCTTGAGATGGTTTTGAGTTTATATTTCTTTTCACCCCCCATCCATGTGTCTGTTTGTAATAAAATTTACCAATTCAGACCATTTTCATTAAATGTTAATGGGTTTTCATTAATTTTTTTGAAAATGAAAACCTTCTTTCTGATATGTTTTTTTACAAGCTATGACGGCTATTTGATGAATGATCCAAGAGCTTGTTTGACCTTATGAATATCTTCATTATTAAATATAATTGGTATCATAGTGTTCATCTCAAGGGTTAGTTTAATCATCACTTTGACATGACTTATTGTAGGTGGTATATTGTGTAGCATGATGTTCTGGATATAGAACACCATCGACCTCACTACAAGAAGATGGATGGGTGTTGATAGATATAAATCATTGTCATTTTCACCCTGCAAAATAACAATGCAGGAATGGTATCCGTGTCTACCTGATTCGCAATTCATAGAAAAATCTATTTAAACATTACTATCCTTGGCTAAGATTGGATGTGGAAGGGTAGGGCTCGCCTCAAAGCTAGTGGGGGTGGGGTGGGCTCTTCATGTCCTAGTTGATATTGATATGTTTCTTCTCCGCCACCGCATCCATCATATTATCCATGAACTCTATATAAAATTATATATTTTATTCAAGGATAGTTTTTCTTTCACTCCTCGTTTTTATTTCTACACTTTGTTCCCCCTCATGTTTTATTTCTCAAAAAATGTTTGGGGTGTCATCCCAAAACCCACATCTCTGATGTGGACATACTTTTCTAGCTATTTCAAGGCCAACGAAATTATTTTCAAATATATTTTTGGTGTTGTTGATTCTTATGACTCTGTTAGATAGAAAATATATGAAAATAAGAAATAATTGTTATGTAATATCAATTTAAATCAAAGAAAATATTTATTTCATTATACTTACACATGTTTCTCACACTTTTGGTGTTTTCATCTACTAGTATCCCATATTTATTTACATGTTCTTCCTTCCATATCACATGGGGTGGGATGGAAGTGACATTGGATTTGGATTCATCATTGTACATATAAATAGAGGAACATAGGTATGGTGTTTTTTTATGTAACATATAATTATTACGGTAGATTTAAAATATGTACCCATTTGTTTAAGTAGATCTTATCCAATTCTTGATTTACTATAGGGGTATGTGGGTTTTGATGCTTGTTCCATATTTTCAGAAAAAATTGTTGTTTCAAAAAAAAAATATCAATAAAAGTGATTAATACATGTATCATCAAAACAATGAATTAATAAACAGAATGTACCTTAAAAGAAAGATCCTCGCAGTGGCTAGTAAACACATCCCATTCTCCTTGGGTTATACTGTGTGCATAAATAAGAGGTGGGTGCAGGTTTATTTTCCCTTCATCATCATTAAGTTAACATTTTAAAGAAATTTTTGAAAGCATCTATGAATACTTCCAGCAACCCTTAATACATAGTATTTGGGTCATTCATCCAATATAAATTCACTCTAAAAGGGATGATGAATAGTAGGTTATTGTTTAATTATTTTAGTTTTTAGTTAATTTATGAAATAATATATCATATTGTTACCATAATATCTCCTTACATCAGTGTCTTAGATCAATGAAAACATGGATCCATGACTGTAAATCAATCATCACACATTTCCCAGTGATGATTCCAATGTAACTAATGAACATGGCCTTGTTGGGGTTAAACTATTGGTATCACTTATTCCATCAAGCTTCGTATTTGCTGGATTTTTCTTTTTTTCCATAAGGATTTTTTATAACATCACCAAACTACGATGCTCCTTTTTTTCATCTCCACCAGTGTTTCAGTGCATACAATTTTTTCTATTTCAACGTCATTAATATGTTCATTTGGATTTATACTATACTCTTGTGCATATGGTGGTTGTACCTCTACACTGGGAGAATCAGTATGAACAGGTTGAGAAACCTATTAGTCCTCTACACTACGAACAGTAGCGGGTTCAGAGACTTTTTGTGCCTCAAGATTAGGAGCATTATCATGTATATAAGTCATTATCTAAATAATTGGTACAACATTTAATTCAGATTACATAAAAGTTTTACTGAATAGATCATAAGATAAGGTAACACGATGTATATTTCAAAAATATATATAACCTGATTATTAAAATATATTTTTTCTAAAGGATGAAAGGATTTGACCCCTTAATAGACTATCCAAAACCGAAAATTTTGGTCTCTACTAACATATAAAATGTTTTCTACATTGGTATAGCGAACAAATGATTGTGACATGTAACACCCCAAGCGTCCACGGTACGTTTCCCTTCGGATAATGCAATGGCGTGCATTGTGCGCAACTTCGAGATTCTAACACACCACAACCATTCAAACTTTCCATTATGAATAGTAATACCTACTTTTTGAAATTTTATAAATTCTATCTCTCAAAATGGACTTCATTTTTGGATTCGTAATATCGAATTTATCCTAGGGTGAAATTTTTGAACTTTTCGGATAACACTTATATTTTGATGAATAGTGAAAATTACTAAATTTTAATTAAAAACAACTTTTTAAATAAAAATAATTTATCATGATAAATTATATTATTGAGTGGTTTTAAAGTATAATTAGAATATATTTTTACCATTTTATCTAATGGTGTTCATTAGAATTAATTTCACTTTGAAATTGGACCTAAACAATTGTCAATCTTTTGATATATATTATTTCTTAAAAACACGCTATTTGTTGTGACAGCGGGAATTAATTATAAAATTAATTAATGCAACTTATATGTTTATAATTTTTTAAAATAGACATCTTTTTTGAATTCTGAATATCAATTATAGCTTAGGGTGAAATTTTGGCATTGTTCTGAAAAACGTCAATTTTTGATGAATAGTGAAACTACTAAGTGGTAGTTAAAAAAACTGAATTTTTCATAAAACATAATTTTACCACTTCTGTGAATGGAATTTAGAAAATCTGAGAGAAACGGTTAATATCAAGAAGTAAAATGTGGTTCAATGAGATGAAAATAATTTTTGGTGAATAGTAGCTTTTTACTTTTATTTACCATGGTTAAAAGTAAATAGGGTTATTAAGGGTAAAAATAATATTAATATTACCCTAACACATGTCCTAATTCTATTGTACAAGTTCCTCTCGACCAGAAACAACCTTAGGAATAAAATATTATCATTTAGGTCCACTTGGATTAGATTAGGACATTTATTGTTATTTAATTCAAAGAAGAGTTAAAAAAGTTAAAATCAACATTTATTTACTAAAACATTTTTAATATAGGGTTATACATAAGATACATTCTATTGTAAATATTCATTATAAAGATAATATGATTTCCTACACATTTATATTTTAGTTATAATATTTAGACATTAAATAATTTAATATATTTAGGACAAAATAATGATGTAGTAATTACCATAATAGTGAAAAATTAAAATAATTGATATTATAAATACCAAAATATATATAATTTAAGACTTTTAATGAATTACACTAATTTTATAAGATAATATGACATATTAGGATTGATTTAATTGGCTTTGTGCGAAGTAATAATTCTATTATGAGTTTCACAAAAATCAACTATTGAATAGTGTCAAAATTGACATAAAAGAGTTTTTAAAACCAATATTATATTATTAATTGATATTAAATTCCTAAAAATTTAAGGATCGTCCAAGAGACATATATCATGATATGGATATCATTAATGGACCACTTAAGGGTATCTTGGATGTATATAGTATGTTTATTTATTATATAATATAAAAATACAAAGTGACATGGTAAATGTCAAACTAATTAACTAAAAGTTAAAACTAAAAGATAAGGTTAATATAGTAACCCAAACCTGTCTAAATTATATTGGTTGAATTGGTTTAGACCTATACCCACCTTTGACGTTTAATAATCAACTTTGGAGCCATTAGAAACCGAATATTAAATTATTATAAATTAATATTTCTAGCTTTTCCAAAGGTGCCCCTCACCCCTCTTATAAAAGGGCACTCTTCCTTCTCATTTATTCACAACTTCAAAGCCTTTTGGTTCGGCCAAAACCTGCCCCAATACTCTCTAAACTTCCCTCACTACAACCTATAGGCCTTAGTTTGATCAGAAAGCCATCCTAAGGAGCCATTTTGATCAAATCAAAAGGAAGAACCCGAAGAAGAGGTAATGTTTTCACCACCCCTTTTCAAGTTCTTTTCTTCTTCCACTACTTCTTTCTCTGTTATTACCATTCTAAAATAATAACTCCAGTGTCATATATATACTGTGATGTTATTATAAATATGGTACAACCATATTGAGTATTCTATCCACCCTTTTAATAACATGTCACCATACGTGCGTACGTACGGCTTACCGTCTCCACATCGTGGTGTAATTGTTATTCAATATATTATTATTTGGGTGGGTATAATAATGATGTGTAACTCATTTAAATAATAAATATAACATGATAATGATTCTTTATATTTGATATACCATCCAATTATATATTATTTTAATATCAAATGAATGATATTGTCGCTCGTGCGTACGTACGGACTATCGTCTCCACGAACGCGATGAGATTCATTCTCCATCATATCCATTCAAGTATAATTATCATTTTATGATTTAAAAATAATGTTTAAGAAATTTATATCATTCTGGATATTAATAAGATACAACCTATCCATGACAAAAATGGCTTACGTAACAAAACATATAAAAGAAAACGAGTAAGTTAACACCGGAAACGATGATAATTCTAAGATATTATTATCAACGAAATGCTAAAGATCATATATGATATCATATTAATGTATATGATTCATGAATAATTTAATAACAATTATTTCAACATTATACAGGAGGTTAACCTACCCCCCACCAAGGAAAAGTAAAGGGTAAGGTTTTTCTTATCTCACTTTTAATTCCGTGAGAAATACATTGTTCACCACTTATTTGTTGCATGTGGTGTGTGTACTGCCCATGATTGTATTAATTGTGTAATATACTTTAATTTATGGGTATTTTCATCATCATGGTATGATCCTTCATTCATGGGTTTATGTTTCATAAGTTACCTAATCGATAAGGGAATTTGAAATTTCAATTTCCATTTATTCGGCTTTACGCAAACTTCCTTGATTATTTTACTCCAAGATTATGTGTGGAATAACTATTCATTTGCTTATGTCATTATTTCCACTCCCCTTTTTTGGGGATATACTTTTGATACACATAATCACTCCATTGATAATTTCTCAAGTCATCGATATGAATTTGATAAGAGTAATTTTAACTCATTCTCCATTTGTTGAGTTAAAAATCCAATTCATTGGTGTTTTTTACAAGATTATGTGTGAATGTCCTTCGATTGTTTAACACTGAATATCCAATCATATTTAGTGTATTTATATTTTTCACACATAACTATGTCATTGATTTATCCTTAACCTAAGCATACGTCCTTTATGAGAGATTTCATCATAATTTACATTCCATTGAGACTTCTTTGTTGTTATACACCAACTCACTTTTTTGTGGTGTATATAATGTACTTTGACATAGTATATCATGAATCCCTTTATTATCATGATATTACAAAGTTTTTATTACCTCAATTATTTTTATTCAAGTGTCTCTCTTTTGGTTAGAAACTCTAACTAAAATACCATTTTTAAATGTTTTAAAGACTTATTCTTCTAAATATTGCTCATTAATGTCCATGTTTTAAAAATGGTTTTTTGGATTTATTTATATGGACATTAATGTTTAAAAATTAAAACTCCTTTTAAAAGTTTCAAAGTCATATGGGACACTTTGATTCAAAAATCAATTTTTAAATGGCTTCTTGACATATAGTGTGACTTTTAAATGTTTTCACGAAAAGGGGGATATTTCTCTCAAATAGTTTTGATGGTTATTTTTATCTATGACTATATCCTTCATTATTCTTGATTGAGGTTAATATGATACAATAAAATCTTTCATATTGTATCGAATGAGTTATGTTTGACTGTGGATGTGCTGTTTTTATACCATTCATGGTTTGTGGATAAAGTATTGACATTTCATATGCGAGTTTTAATACGGATGTTTATGTTATGTTTAAACCTGTTCATATGAGGAATGCATTGGACTTAATAAGTGACTGGTGGAGCCTTCTATAGATCCTCAAAGAATCTGTAGGTCTCATGAGACAAACTAGTGTCTTGGCACAAGGCCTTGGAAAAATCTTATTTGTAGTCTTGGTACGAGGCCTTGGCTATGTGGTTATGATAGTCTGGAATTATGCATTCCATCATTATGAAAGTGGTTATTGATATTGCATGTGATCATTCGACTAGTATAATATCCATGTGAGTAATTAAATGGCATTATTTTATTTTATCTTTGCCATTTTATGCTTAAGATCAAGTTTTAAAGGCTTTCGTTTTAGTTATAAACTTCCTTAAGTGTTTATGCTTATCAATGAAAGCTTCTGCTATAATGTTAACCTTACTGGGCATCTAAGCTCAACCCTTTCAATGTTTTATTTTTCCCAGGAATATATAGAAGTAATTTATGAATGACCTGCAGGGATAGTATGAGGGGATATGAAGAAAAGATGTTTTTTTTGATGTAATGTAAAACTTTATGAATGTATCTAGTATTTCCAAGGCTACTAAACCAATCGGTCTTTCGAGATTTGATCTTTCTTGTGATCATGCCAATGTTATGTAATAATGCACCGACTCTGGGTAACAGGGGTCGGGGCGTTACAGTTTGTATCAGAGGAAGTTTAGTACAAACCTTTGAAGCTAAATTTAGATAAACTCTGATTAGAGCACGTAGACCTAAGATTAACTTTGAGGATTAGTATAGAAGATTGTCCTAGAATTTTGGTATTGTAGAGATTTTGTGAGTTTTCTGAGCAATACATCCATGTCTGGATACGAGAAGGTAGAGGCGGCTCTGGCACAGATGTACCTAGGGGTAAAACCCGAAAACACAGCTTTGAGCTAGACTCGAACGGGAACTGGTGGACGACAACGGGCCTTGCTGCACTCTTGGTTACGACACACCCGGGGGATATGCATAGGATAATTTACATTTTCTATACAAACAGATTTAATGTATTATATATATAAGATGAGATTAGATGACCTTGGTTAATCTTAATGTGTTTCAAATTGAGAATATGGTGACATTTTAATCTCTAAATGATTGTATGAATACTATTACTCACACAATGCTTACTGGTTTTAGTCAATGGCTGGATTCCAAGGAAGTCATAGTGACTTTGAGAATGATGTACAAGGTGGGAACGGTGGTGGAAATGAGAAAAAAAAAGGAATGTGGATAGGCGTAAAAGATATCGTCTTTATGCCAAATCAGTTTTCCAAAAATATGATCGACAATATATATATTAACCAATTACCGGACTCAACAAAGAAGAGAAAGGTGACGAATGATAAGAGCTCCAGCAATGGAGACCATGGAGAAAGAAATCCTCAATTTCCATCATACAGGAAATGTGGAAGGAGACACCCAGGAAAGTGCCTCAATGGGACAAAGAAATGCTTTATGTGTGGGAAGGAAGGACATAAAGTGAATAATTGCCGAAGAAAAATGAAGAGTAATATGGAAGAAGATAAAAATGGTCCCAAGAGTCCATTTATAGTCATTTTCCATAAATGTAGGGGACCTGGCCATTACCCGAGTGAATGTCCAATTCTATAGGATATTTTCTTGGTCAGAGAAGAAGCTATGTGGAAATAAATGGTTGGATAAATGTTTAAAAATTATTAGTGATCCTTGTTGAAGGGTTTACATTGGAATAAATTTCTCTTGTATTTGTAACCCTAACGTTTTCCATGTGAGATTGATATTTATGGAAGAATTATCTTTTCTCTTGTGGATATAGTATAAATAGCCATTTGGTTTTATATGATCATTGGGGTTTGAGAGAATTATAAGTTATTATAATTTGGGATGAAAATGCAAGGTATCAGATAAGATTTGTTGTTAAATTATGTTATGGTTATTTTGAGGAATTTATCTCATTTTGGTAATGTTATAAAACATAGTTTTTGAAAAGGACAACACTCAGACCGCGTGACAACCCGTTGCGTCGGACAAATCTGTGGGAATCGAACCCACAACCAACGTGCGATTGGGATTTATCACCTACCACTGGACTACGTGAAGTCCCTGGATAGTGTGACTAATTATTTTTAGTTAAATGATTTTATTGATCAATAATAAGTTGATTTGTGATCTTATGTCTTATCAAATGAATACCCATAGTATAGGAAAATGATTTGGTGATTAAGTGATAAATGTTATTTTGGAAGTTGTTCACTTTGTTGAGAACACTATATGCCAAAGGAAAATAGAGTAGTATGGGATTTCATTTGAGGAGTAATGGTGGATTTTTATCTATGTTTTTATTGTGTATTTATAATGATTTGGGTTATTTATGGAAATGATTAGGTTAATTACGTTTAAGTATGTGACTTTAGGAGTAATTAATGTCATTCGGAGATACAATTTAACGTGGAAGACTAAATTCTTAATATGTTTTGGTTTTCAATATTAGTTTTGATTATTTTAAAGGATTTTAAGGACAATTGATTATTGAATGGTATTTATTTAACATTGGGGTATTGTTGGTTTAATTTTGGAAATTAAGATTAGTGTTTATTTATCTCAAGGAATATTCTTTTGGGGGATCATTAGATCTTGTACTAACCATTTTGGTTTTCATTAATCTCTAAATACAATGTAAATATATAGTTCATCCTGCATGGATCATGTGATTTTATAGAAGTTTATTCTAGCTCTTACAGTGTGACCAAGTCTTCTTGAATACTCATCGTTTAAAAAAATGAGTTAGTGGTGGAAATTTATTAAAGAATGAAACTCTACTTAAAATGTATGTATATATATCTTTATATTCTTAGTCAATATCATAAATAAATTCCTCATCCTTTTGTAATGTAACTTAAAACAAATTTTTTTTGTCTATTTACTTTCCTACTAGGAGACTAATGGTCGTTTGTCCCAACACAAGTTTGTGGTTTTCTTATTGTTAACTTTATATTGATCATGATTTCTATCCATATCCATCAGAACTTGACACAGAGTTTATCATCCATATCCATGTTTTCCTACATGGAATCCGAGTATGGGTTATCTTGGTTGACCTTTATACCTCTCTTTCTTTCTTTTAAAGTGATAGTTTTATTGAATCATTTTCTGATGTGGAACTTTCCATTATATTCATAGGCACAATTTTAAAAATTGGGAGGACGCAATTTATTGGAGGAGGGGAGAATGTAACACCCCAAGCTTCCACGGTACATTTCCCTTCGAATAATGCAATGGCGTGCATTGTACGCAACTTCGAGATTCTAACACACCACAACCAATCAAACTAGCCGTTATGAATACTAATACCTACATTTTGAAATTTTATAAATTATATCTCTCAAAATGGACTTCATTTTTGGATTTGTAATATCGAATTTATCCTAGGGTAAAATTTTGTAACTTTTCGGATAACACTTATATTTTGATGAATAGTTAAAATTACTAAATTTTAATTAAAAACATATTTTTAAATAAAAATAATTTATAGTGATAAATAATATTATTGAGTGGTTTTAAAGTATAATTAAAATATATTTTTACCATTTTATCCAATGGTGTTCATTAGAATTAATTTCCCTTTGAAATTGGACCTAAACAATTGTCAATCTTTTGATATATATTATTTCATAAAAACACGCTATTTGTTGTGACAGCGGGAATTAATTATAAAATTAATTAATGCAACTTATATGTTTAGAATATTGTAAAATAGGAATCATTTTTGAATTTTCAATATCAATTATAGCTTAGGGTGATATTTTGGCATTGTTCTGAAAAACTTCAATTTTTGATGAATAGTGAATCTACTAAGTGGTAGTTAAAAAATGAATTTTTCATAAAACATAATTTTACCGCTTCTGTGAATGGAATTTCGAAATTCCGAGAGACACGGTTAATATCAAGAATTAAAATGTGTTTCAATGGGATGAAAATAAATTTTTCTGAATAGTAACTTTTTACTTTTATTTACCACGGTTAAAAGTAAATAGGGTAATTAAGGGTAAAAATGATATTAATATTACCCTAACACATGTCCTAATTCTATTGGACAAATTTATCTCGACCAAAAAAAACCTTAGTAATAAAATATTATCATTTAGGTCCACTTGGATTAGATTAGGACATTTATTATTATTTAATTCAAAGAAGAGTTAAAAGAGTTAAAATCAACGTTTATTTACTAAAACATTTTTAATATAGGGTTATACATAAGATAAATTCGATTGTAAATATTCATTAGAAAGATAATACGATTTCCTACATAATGATATTTTATTTTTAATTTTTAGACATTAAATAAGTTAATATATTTTTGACACAATGATGATGCAGTAATTATCATAATAGTGAAAAAATAAAATAATTGATATTATAAATACCGAAATAAATATAATTTAAGACTTTTAATGAATTAAAATAATTTTATAGGATACTATGACATATTAGGATTGATTGAATGGACTTTAATCGAAGTAATAATGTTGTTATGAGTTTCAAAAAAATCAACTATTGAATAGTGTCAAAATTGACATAAAAGAGTTTTTAAAACAAATATTATATTATTAATTGATATTAAATTCCTAAAAATCTAAGCTTCGGCCAAGAGACATATATCATTATAGGTATGTCATTAATGGACCACTTGGAGGAATCTTGGATTTATATATTATTTTTATTAATTATATAATATAAAAATACAAAGTGACATGGTAAATGACAAACTAGTTAACTAAGAGTTAAAACTAAAAGATAAGTTTAATATAGTAACCCAAACCTGTCTAAATTCTATTGGTTGAATTTTTTTCGACATATCCCCACCTTGAACTTTTAATAATCAACTTTGGAGCCATTAGAAACCGAATATGAATTTATTATAAATTAATATATCTAGCTTTTCCAAAGGTGCCCCTCACCCCTCTTATAAAAGGCCACTCCTCCTTCTCATTTCTTCGCACCTTCAAAGCCTTTTGCTTCAGACAACCTCTTCCCAAATACTCTCTTAACTTCCCTCAATACAACTTAGAGGCCTTAGTTTGATCTGAAAGCCATCTTAAAGAGCCCTTTTGATCAAATCAAAAGGAAGAACCCGAAGAAGAGGTAATGTTTTCACCACCCCTTTTCGAGTTCCTTTCTTCTTCCACTTATTCTTTCTTTGTTATTACCATTCTAAAATAATAAATACATTATCTTATATATACTGAGATGTTATTATAAATATGGTACAACCATATTCAGTATTTTATCCACCCTTTGAATAACATGTCACCATACGTGCGTACGTACGACTTACCGTCTCCACGTCGTGGTGTAATTGTTATTCAATATATTATTATTTGGGTGGGTATAATAATGATGCGTAACTCATTTAAATAATAAATATATCATTATAATGATTCTTTATATATGATATACCATCCAATTATATATTATTTTAATATCAAAAGAATGATATTGTCGCTCGTGCGTACGTACGGACTACCGTCTCCACGAACGCGATGAGATTCATTCTACATCATATACATTCAAGTATAATTATCATTTGATGATTTAAAAATAATGTTTAATAACTTTATATCATTCTGGATATGAATAAGATAAAACCTATCCATGACAAACATGGCTTACGTAACAAAACATATAAAAGAAAATAAGTAAGTTAACACCCGAAACGACGATAATTCTAAGATATTATTAACAAAGAAATGTTAAAAGATCATATATGATATCATATTAATTTATATGATTCATGAATAATTTAATAAAAATTATTTCAACATTATACAGGAGTTTAACCTACCCCCAACCAAGGAAAAGTACAAGGTAAGGGGTTTCTTATCTCACTTTTAATTCCGTGAGAATTCCATTGTTCACCACTTATTTATTGCATGTGGTGTGTGTCCTGCCCATGATTGTATTCATTGTGTAATATACTTTAATATATGGATATTTTAATCATCATGTTATGATCCATCTTTCATGGGTGTATGTTTCATAAGTTACCTAATCTATAAGGGAATTTGAAATTTCAATTTCCATTTATTCGGCTTTACGCAAACTTCATTGATTATTTTACTACAAGATTATGTGTGGAATCACTATTCATTTGCTTATGTCATAATTTCCACTCCCATTTTTTGTGGATATACCTTTGATACACATAATCACTCCATTTATAATTTCTCAAGTCATCGATATGAATTTGATAAGAGTAATTTTAACTCATTCTCCATTTGTTGTGTTAAAAATCTAATTCATTGGTGTTGTTTTTACAAGATTATGTTTGAATGTACTTTGATTGTTTTAAACTGAATATCCAATCATATTTAGTTTATTTATATTTTTCACACATAACTATGTCATTTATTTATCCTTAACCTAAGGATACGGCCTTTATGAAAGATTTCATCTCAATTTACATTCCATTGAGACTTCTTTATTGTTATACACCAACTCACTTTTATATGGTGTATATAATGTACTTTGACATAGTATATCATGAATCCCTTTATTCTCATGATATTAAAAAGTTTTGATTACCTCAATTATTTGTATTCAAGTGTCTCTCTTTTGGTTAGAAACTCAAATTAAAATACCATTTTTAAATGTTTTAAAGACTTATTCTTCTAAATATTGCTCATTAATGTCCATGTTTTAAAAATGGTTTTATGGATTTATTTATATGGACATTAATGTTTTAAAATTAAAACTACTTTTAAAAGTTTCAATGTGGTATGGGACACTTTCATTCAAAAAACAATTTTTAAATGGCTTCTTGACAAATAGTGTGACTTTTAAATGTTTTCAAGAAAAGGGGGATATTTCTCTCAAATAGTTTTGATGGTTATTTACATCTATGACTATATCCTTCATTATTCTTGATTGAGGTTAATATGATACAATACAATCTTCCATATTGTATCTAATGAGTTATGTTTGACTATGGATGTGCTATTTTTATACCATTCATGTTTTGTGGATAAAGTATTGACATTTTGTATGCTAGTTTTAATACGAATGTTTATGTTATGTTTAAACCTGTTCATATGAGGAATGCATTGGACTTAATAAGTGACTGGTGGAGCCTTCTATAGCTCCTCGATGCATCGGTAGGTCTAATG
Organism: Viscum album; assembly: GCA_963277665.1. Classification (NCBI taxonomy): domain Eukaryota; kingdom Viridiplantae; phylum Streptophyta; class Magnoliopsida; order Santalales; family Viscaceae; genus Viscum; species Viscum album. Next base: position 368,229,272 of record OY728130.1, on the reverse strand, counting down.
AGACGAACTAGTGTCTTGGCACAGGGCCTTTCAAAATCTTATTTGTAGTCTTGGCATGAGGCCTTGGCTATGTGGTTATGATAGTCTGGAATTATGCATTCCATCATTATGAAAGTGGTTATTGATATTTCATGTGATCATTCGACTAGTTGAATATCCATGTGAGTAATTAAATGGCATTATTTTATTTTATCTTTTCCATTTTATGCTGAAGTTCATGTTTAAAAGGCTTTTGTTTTAGTTATAAAATTCCTTTAGTGTTTATGTTTATCTATGAAAGCTTCTGCTATAATGTTGTCCTTACTTAGCATCTGAGCTCACCCCTTTCAATGATTTATTTTTCCCAGGATTATGAAGAAGTAATTTATGAATGACCTGCAGGGAAGTACGAGGGGATATTAAGAAAAGATGTTTTTTGATGTAATGTAAAACTTTATGAATGTATCTCGTATTTCCAAGGCTAATAAACCAATCGGTCTTTCGAGATTTGATCTTTCTTGTGATCATGCCAATGTTATGTAATAATGCACCGACTCTGGGTAACTGGGGTCGGGGCGTTACATGACATCCCAGTGAAAGTGTCATTCTCTATTGAATTTTCATCTTACCATTCTGTGGTTTTGGTGGGTAACAAAATAATTGAATAGTTTTGGTTTGTGGGGTTGTAAAGGCTCAGAATTTCCATGTAATTTTTTTTAATATATGGGAATTTTTCAAGTCCACGAAAATTGACGGAGCATGATTCCGAGGCCTAGAGTTCCTGGAATGAATTTCTAATCTTTATTTCAGGTGCGTTTAGTAAAAACGTGAGCGGGTTTTTCTACATTTTGAACTGGTTCTCATAATTGAAATCTAAGGACACCATTGAACTCGCAGAGCTGGTAGTCACTTACATAGACTTTCACCTCGATGGTAGTTTATTGAGGTTGAATGTTAGTTTTTGGGTTTTCTATGTAAGAGTAAAATAAAAATAATAGTGTATGACATTTTAATTTTTATTTGCGACACCCATGTGAGTGTTGGAAGGTGGGGTCCACCGAAACTAAACCTCCATTTGGAAGTTGAGGTGTTGGGACCACCAGACCTTATCCTCTCATGAGAGGTTTTGGTGGTGGGGACCACATGAACCATAACCTCCCATGAAAGGTTATGGTGGTGGGGACCACCTGGGACTAAACGCCCCTTTCATTGAGAGAAACTCTCAACCCCCCCCCCCTCATTAACGTGGAGGAGCCTCTGGACTTACTCCTCATTAATTATGCCAATGAACATACCATTAATTGTGCCATCCCTCATGCTTTAATTATTTCACCCACCATAATTAAGGAAACTTTATGAATTATGACAAAAAAATAATAGATTGCATAATATATTATTTTGACATAGTTTTCATTTTATTGGAGACTTGGGAGAAAATCTCTCCAATGAAGAACCACTTCTCTGAAAAAGAGAATAAGTTTATTCAATGAAGAACGTCTACCCCAACTTCGACCATATTTGTCGAGACTTCCTCTAATGCAGGACGTCTTCGTTTATACAGAACCAATGTCCATCTTTTCCCAATGATTCATCTTCTTCCCCATGACTATGTCGACGTATCAATCTGAGGTAGGGGGTTTTCTGTGTGATAATAAATTCCTTGTTTTCTTTTGCGGTTTGGGAATGAATCATTGCAGAGGTTGTAAAATTAGAAGTTCATCATTATTTTTTCTTATTGAGAAAAATGATATCACCTTAAACGTGGAGGGTGTGGGACAAAACAACATGGCCCGACCCCTCTTCCTTTATTCTTTGGCTTACTCTTCGATAGGGTGGAATGTGATGAAGATAAAAAAGGAAATGAAGGAAATGGCACCGCCACCCGTGGCCACGACGACCCGCGCCTCCCCCATAATGCTCCTCCTTCCCGGATGAACCGACACGCGCCACTAGCGGTGCCCCAGCTGAACCGGCCCACACCCCTAGTGTGGCCCCTACCACATCGGTCTTCTCCCTCATGGCTCCCCAGCCAAACTAAGACATTCCCCTCATTGCCCCCAGCTGAACAGTACCATGCCCCTCGCGGAGCCCCTGCTGAATCGACCCCGCACCCTCACGGCAACCCTGTGGTCGAGCCCCCTCGTGGCCCCCACGGGTTCTGTAGCCCCTCATAGATTGTCGAACCTCCCAGTTGAGCAAGCCACATCACGGGATGGGCCTGACCCAGCGTGTCTGGCCAGGTCGACCAGAACCGAGTTTACCAATGTCAGGTCGGTCCGACCGGGTCGGACCAGAGACGGGCCCACTATGACCCTTTATGCTCTTTTGGCCATAACTCTGGAACCAGACGTCCATTTGATGAACCGTTAGTGGTGCTGGAAATCATGGAGTGAGACAATCCTTTTGAGTTTACTCCACTAGAGTTTTGGTCTGAGATGGGAAACAGTAAGGTTGGATTGAGAACGAATCCAACTAGGCCCACAGGACTAAAAGGAAAATAACACACAGATCAGGCAACTGTTTGATGTGCCGTCTGATGCGTTGAGACCCCTATGATGTGGCGGACCATTGAGATACTATTCATGGGGCTTCATGATAGATGTATTATCAAACAGTAGCTCATGGAGTGGATCCTCATGGAGACGAGCAAGCGTAGTGCAGAGACCTAGTAGCTGGATGAGACATGACGATTGTTGACTATTTCAACTCAGAGTGACTCGAATAGTCTAGTGGGTAGTGCCTTGGTGTCACGGCAGACCCACAGTGGGGAGCTCCTTCATGTCACGACAGAACCATGGTACTCAACAGGAGGAGTACCTCAGCAGGCTGTGAGGGGGAGCACGCTTGGTGACGTGATAGACCCATGGTGGGGCCCGTGATTTGTGACGTGGTAGATCCATGGAACTTGAATATAGGAGTACCTCAGTAGTACAATGTTAGTGGGATGCGCATTTGGTGTCGCGACAGTCCCACTTTACTTGATATAGGAGGAGTTCTCCAGTAGCCGAGGTTTCTACAATGTGACTGAGGATGTTACATGATACAACCACTAGAATAAAATGCTGGTTTGAGCTGAGTCATTTTTTCTGTGTTTCCCTCATGATTGAGATGGATCACTTGTTAACTTAGGTATATGTATGGGCATATACCTATGTATGATTATCTGTTGATTTTATTCTTTTTGGTTTATCCTTGGTGGATTTTGTGAGACCATGAGGGTCTTGGGGTCCCTACTGAGTGTGGTTATACTCACCCCTACGTGGGATATTTCCACACCTTGTTGTGTTGGATAAAGACGACAGACAGTGCTGACTGAAGCTAAGGGTACCGGGACTGGACGATACCTGGAGGTGGACAATACGACATGTCGGTACACGGAGGACATGGACGGACGTGGAGTTATGTGGAGGTGATCTATACCTACCCTTCAGGTAGGAACCCTAGAGGATGATCCAGTAGAGGGCTTTCCATTTTATTTAGTTGTATTGTATCACATTTGTACTTGTACTTTCTAGTTGGGCTTGTATTCTCGCCCCTTTTACTTTCAATACTCTTTTGATATACAGTTTATTTTGAGATCCGTCCAGCTGTGTTCTTGGTTATGTGTGTGTTTATAGTTTATAAAGGCAATGTTTTCCCAGATTTAGGGAATTGCGCCTTTGGTGCTAGTCGTCATCCCTTGTCCTATGCATGGAAGGCTTGGGGTAGTCACAGCAGGGGCCCCGAGGGACAGGTCGTGAAAAATTGGTATCAAAGGATTCAGTTCTACCACAGAACATAGGTCTCTGATATATTCTATGAAAAAAATAATGTTAAGTGGAGTGAGTGAGATTTACATTTCCGGGAGTCTAGTGTTGGTGTTGTGGATGAAGTATCCATACAACAGGACCCTGACTTTTGATTTCTGACTTAATGCACGAAAACAATGATTGCTTCTATGTTTTCAAAAGTTTTTTTAGTCAACTCACTAGTTTAGCTCACCAGGTATAACTTTTAACCTTAGCGCACCTCTTTCTTTTCAGGATGCCACCTTACAGATAGCCGGCTAGAGTTTCGAGAGATGTACGCACTGATAGATGACTGAGCGATGAGGCCTCAGTGAAGGGCCCTCTTCCAGTGGAGGCATCAGTAGAGGCACTAGTAGTACCTTTCCCTGTTGGTCCAACAATGCCACCAGTCCCAATAGCAGATGGTCTACACTACTTGAGCGTGTTTCACGAGTTCCAATGCGAGATGCCACCCTGGTTTAGGGGATAGATAGACCCAGATGAAGCTGAGTATTGGCTGGAGGCTATGGTGAGAGTTTTCTGACTAGTAGAGACGCCAGTTGATTTCATGTAGATCCTTGATTCCATCTTTCTACATGCAATAGTAGGCAGATTGTGGAGCATGATTCTCCAGGTCCACAACGAGTTGAATCTTCTCTATGAAAACTTCAAGAGCCTGTTTCAGGTAGATATTTTTGCAGCAACTATTCGTGTCATGTGCATACAGGAGTTACTTCATCTGCAGCAGGGCAACATGACTATAGCTTAGTACTCAGCAAGGTTCACTGACCTCTCACGCTACTCTACAGATATGTTGTGGGACCCATTCGTCAGGGCCCGGACCTTCGATCAGGGACTTAGGTGGGAGATCAGGGCTTTGGTGATCTCACATAACATCTCGAAATAGGTAGGGGTGTTAGAGAGATCCCTCTTGGAGGAGATTTTCCTTGCTGACCAGACAGCGACACCGAGACCCACTACCAGACATCACATAGAGGAGTCTTCGGCAGCTGGAAGCAGACAGATGTCAGAGAGGTCCAAGTGGACCAGACCTATAGGTGGACACCTGCATGACTTAGGATCAGTTGTGTGGGGTACCCGAAGTGGAGACAAACATGCCTGGAGCGGGAAGTGTTTCATATGCGATAGTCAGGGTCACATGGTTCGTGATAGTCTGACCCACCATTCAGATGATCATTAGATGCTCGAAGGACCGCCCAGGCAGTGATAAAGATTCGATCGAGGTGGTCCGTAGGGAGTAGGCAGACGTGGCAGAAGAGCTGGTCGTGCAGCTAGCGGTGGGCTAAGATTCAAGATATTACTGCCACCACAACCAGAAGGTCCACACGGACCGCCTGGACCAGGTGGACAGGGGAGAGCTCAGCTCCAGGCATCTGAGGCCTATGACCATGATGCTCAAGAGATGATACAAGGTACGATCTATGTATACTCCCCTTTAGTTTTAGTACTCATAGACACATGAGTCATTTATTCTTGAATTTCCACTACCATTGTTCGAAGCTCAGAGATTCTGACCGAGCCGTTTTCTCGATCCTTACGACTAGAGACTCATATGGGAGGAGATTAGACGATTACACACTAGTGCCAACAGCGTGATCTTACTCTAAGAGGCAATATCTTCAGCTAGGATCTCCATGTAGTGGCTTCTAGGCATTACGACGTCATCTTGGGTATGGACTGGTTATCTACAGTCCATGCTCAAATTGACTGTATTAGGAACAAAGTGAAGTTTTTTCGCACGGATGAACCCAGGTTTACCTTCACCGAAGAGAAGTGATCCTTTTCATCACAAGATGAACTTGCTCGGTGGAGAGTGCAGCCGATCACTCATCAGTTGGCTAGCCTTACCCTCAGAGCTGTTGATGTGGAGTGTCTGAGTTATCCTATAGTGGTGGACCAATACACAGATGTTTTCTCTGCTGATGTCATAGGTCTACATCCTCGTAGAGAGGTGTACTTTTACATTGATTTGTACCATGGTACCACATCGATATCTAGTTGAACATATCGGATGGCCCTCGCAAATCTTTGTGAGCTGCTGGTACAGCTGGGGTACTTACAGGTGAAGTGATTCATTCAACCCGGTGTTTCTCCCTGGGTAGCCCTAATTCTATTCGCCAAGAAGGAAGATGGGATATTGAGGCATTGTGTTTACAATTGGTGATTGAACCAGCTGACCATGAAGAATAAGTACCCAATCTAGAGGATTGAAGTCCTCTTTGATCAGTTTAAGAGAGAACAGTGTTTCTCGACAGTAGACCACAGATCAGGCTATCACCAGCTCAGAGTTTGAGATGAGAATGTATACAAGACATCCTTGAGGTGTCGGTATAGTCACTACTAGTTCTTGGTTATACCATTTGGTGTAACCAATGCTCCAATAGTGTTCATGGGACTCATTAATAGGATCTTTCATCCATACCTTGATCGCTTTGTCGTAGTCTTTATCGATGATATTCTGATCTACTCGACTACTGATGCGGATCATTCCTACAATATCCGAGTATTTCTTGAAACACTCTAAGAGGACCAGCTTCATGGTAATCTCTCAATGTTCTAGTTCTGGATCAGTGAGGTTCATTTTCTAGGACATGTCATCTTGGAAGATGGATTTTCGGTGGATCCAGCAAATATTTAGGTGGTACTTTCTTGGGAGCCACCCAAGAGTGTGATGGAAGTACGAAGTTTCCTGGGTTTGGCAGGATACTGGTGGATATTTGTGCCATATTTCACTAGAGTTTTATCACCACTACCAGCCTTGATGATGAAGGGGAAACTCATTGTGTGGTCGGAGAGATTCTAGCAAGGAATTCAATAGTTGAGGTAGAGGCGGACTAGTGCCCCCATCTTGAGGCTTCCAGAGGAAGGTGTAGTGTACGTAGTCTACTATAATGCATCAGGGACCCATCAAAGATGTGTCCTGATGTAGGAGCAGGCTATGATCACATATGATTCTCGACATCTAAGACAACATGAGTAGAACTATGGTACCCATGACCTGGAGTTAGCAGTAGTGGTCTTCACCTTGATGATTTGGTGACACTATCGGATGGGAGGGCGTTTTACCATGTACTCTGATCACAAGTGTCTCAGGTATATCTTCTCCCAAAAGGACCTAAACCTGAGATAGTGACATTAGATTTAGTTCCACTAGGACTATGACTTCATGATATCTTATACTCCTAGGAAGGAGAACATTGTTGCAGATGCACTCAATAAGAGATCTGGTATACAACAGCTAGGTGAGTCGATGGAGCAGTAGCCTGGTTTGCATATATCCTTTGTGGATAAATAAGGAGAAGCTTTTCCATTGTCTCTTACAGTCACTCCCCCACTTATTTAGTGAGTCAGGGAGGAGCAGTTTGGGGATGCTAAATGCGAGACACTACATGCCCATATATCAATAGGATAGGCACCTGATGGATTTATTGAATATGGGGAGCAGGTCATCCTCTTCAGAGGAAGTACCTTGGTATAAGTGTCACTTCAAAACAAATTTTTTAGGGAGTTCCACATATCCCCTCTAGTGGTACATCCATGAATGGAGAAGATGTACCAGGAAATTTGATGATAGCACTGCTGGTTGGGAATGAAGAAAGGAGTCACAAAGTTTGTCTCTCGATGTCTCACTTGTCAGAAAGTCAAGGCGGAGCATCAATTGCCAGCAGGATTGGTTTGGCCTTTAGTGGTCCTAGAGTAGAAGTGGGATGTGATATCCATGGACTTCATTATATGTCTTCAATGTACATCCAGGGGAAATGACTCAATTTGGGTGATCGTCGACCGACTCACCAAGTCATCCCACTTCCTACTAATTAGAGAGCAGGGTTCAGTAGAGCACTTGGAATGCCTCTATGTGCAAGAGATTGTGAAGATACATGCAGTACCCATGAAGATGGTCTCTAATCATGATACATGTTTTACTTCCCTGCTATGGAAGGGGTTGCAGGAGGCTTTCGGGGTGCATCGTCACTTAATCACTGCCTTCCATCCTCAGATGGATGGTCAGACTTAGCGGACAATTCATACCCTTGGGGACATGTTCCATGATTGTGTCCTCGAATTTGGTCATATCTGTGAGGATCACTTTCCTTTGGTGGAGAATTCATACAAAAATAGCTATCAATCCACCATTGGGATGGCACCTTTTGAGGCGTTATATGAGCGACCTTGAATATCACCCTTTTGTTTGACTGACCCTTGGGAGTTAGCACTAGTGGGACTAGAGATGGTACGGGCTACGACAGAGAAGGTTCAGGCCATCCCGGATCGGATGAAGACTTCAAAATTTATCCATAATTCATATGCCAATAAGAGACAGAGACCTCTAGAGTTCGAGGATGGTGAACCCTTCTTTCTACGGGTCTCACCTCGACGAGGTTTGCAGAGATTTGGCCGAGGAGGCAAGTTATATCTGAGGTTCATCAAACCTTTTCAGGTCCTCAGTAGAGCTGGTAAGGTGGAATACCGCCAAGCTATTTCACCTCAGTTGCATCATGTTTACAAAATCATCCACATATTCTAGCTGAGGAGATACCTTCACGACCATTCTCACATCATCGACCATAGCGAGCTTGATTTCAACAATGGGGCGACTTTTACGAAGGTTTCAATAGTGATTGAGGATCAATTGGAGCGGGTCTTTGTGGGTGGTTGATACCTTTGGTGTATGTTTGCTGGTAGCACAAGAACCTCCTGGAGAGCACATGGGTGTGGGACGCTCAGATGTGTGCTCAATACCCCACTTGTTCCCTTAGTTTGAGTTGTGTCTTATGGGGATGTAAAGCCTGAGGTGGGGAGAATGTAATGACCCATAATTTTGATGTAAATATATTTTTTAAATTATATGGGAATTTTACGAGTTTGTGAAAATTAACGGCGAGTGATTTCATGGCACGAAGTGCCTGGAATGAATTTCTGAACATTATTTTAGGTACTTTTAATAAAGGTGCGAGTGGGTTTTTCTAACTTTTGAACCAGTGCACGAAATTGAAATTTTAGGGAACCGTTGAACTCGTAGTGCCGATATTCATTTTAGAAGACTTTCACCTTGAAGTCAGTTGGTCGAGGGTGAAAGTTAGTTTTGGGGTTTTTCGTGTATGAATAAAATAAAAATAAAAGTTTATGACATTTTTATTTTTATTTGCAACACCCATGTGGGTATGGGAGGTGGGGTCCATCGGAAATAAACCTCCATGTGGAAGTTGAGGTGTGGGGACCACCAGACCTTAACCTCTTAGTAGAGATTATAGTGGCGTGGACCACCCGAACCATAACCTCCCTTGAGAGGTTATGGTGGTGGGGACCACCCGTGACTAAACCCCCCTTTAATTGAGAGTGTCTCTCAACCCCCTCATTAATTTGAAAGAGCCTCTTGACTTCCTCCACATTAATTGTGCCAATGCACAAAACATTAATTGTGCTAACCCTCATGTATTAATAATGCCACCCACAATAATTAATTAAACTTTTTCAATTATTCCAACAATATAATAGATTGCATAATCAATTATTTTGGAACACTTTTCATTTTGGTGGAGCCTTGGGAGAAAATCTCTCCAACGAAGAACTAATTCTCCAAATGAAGAACGTGTTCTTCCAATGAAGAACACCAAAAAAGAATGTCAACCCTAACTTCGACCATCTTCCTCGAGACTTCCTCCAATGTAGGACGTCTTTGACTATGTCAAACCGACATCTGTCATTTCCCAACTATTTTTATTCTTCCTAGCAACTCCAGAGACGTAGCAACCTGAGGTTGGGGGTTGTTCTGAATTATAATACTTTACTTGTTTTCTTTTGCGTTTAGGGAAAGAATCATTTCGGAGGTTGTCAAATTTGAAGTTCATCGTTCTTTTTTCTTATTGAGCCAAATACTACAACCCTAAACATGGAGTGTGCAGGCCAAACCAATATGGCCCTACCCATCCGTCATTCTTCTTTGATGTACTCTTCTAAATGGAGGAAGGTGATGAAGACTACGAAGTCGACGAAGGAAATTGTTCCACCACCCATGGCCACTGTGACCTGCACCGCCCCCGCATCGCTCTGCCATCCCGGATGAACTGGACCGCACCCCTCGTGGTGCCCCGACTGAACTGGCCCATACCCTTCACAGTGCCCCGGCCTTACGATCCCACACCCTTGCAATGTCTCAGCCAAACCATCATGTGCCACTCTCGGCGCCCCAGCTGAACCGGTCCATGCCCCTCACGGCACCTCGACCATACCGTCCCATGCCCCGACCGAACCGGCCCTCACCCCTCAATGTTTCCCGGCTGAACCGGCCGCATTCCCTCACGACACCCCTGTGGCCAAGATGCCCTATGGCCCCCATGGGCTCTGTGGCCCCTCATGCCTCTCGCGGCCTGCCGAACCTCCCAGCAGACCTGGACACATCACAGGTCTTGCTGGACCTAGTGGGTCGGGCCGGGTCAACCTGAACCGGGTCGACCCATGCCAAGTCGGGCCAGGTCAGTCCGACTGGGTCAGATCAGACCTAGGGCCAAAATGACCCTTTCGGCTCTTTTGGACATAACTTTAGCATCAGACTTGCATTTGATTAACCTTCAGTAGTGCTGGAAATCATAAAGCGAGACGTTATCTTTTAGTATACTCCAATAATGTTTTGGTTTGAGACATGAAATAGTTAGGTTGGATCGTGCACGAATACAACTGTTCCCCTAGGACTAAAAGTATAATAACTCACAAATAGGGCATCCATTTGACACATAGTATATTGCATTGTGACCCCAACAATGTGTCTAACCTTTGAGATACTTCTTCATGAGAAATTGATAGTTTGAGTATCACCCATTAGATCATGGATCGGATCCTCCCAGTGACGAGTGATCTTAGTGTGTAGACCTAGTAGCTAGCTGAGACCTGATGACTACTGACCATTTCAACTAGAAGTCACTCGACTAGTCCAGTGGGGAGCGCCTTGGTGTCACGACAGACCCATAGTGGGGAGCACCTTGGTGTCACGGTAGAACCACAACACTCAACAGGAGGATTACCTAAGCAGGCTATGAGGGGGATCATGCTTGGTGATACGGCAGACCCATGATGGGGGTGCGCTTGGTGACGTAGTAGATCCACGGTACTCGATAAGAGGAGTATCAAAACAGTCCAAAGTTAGTGGGAAGCATGCTTGGTGTCGCGGTAGGCCCACTATACTGATAGAGGAGGTGTCCTCTAGTATTCGAGGTTTTGAAAATGTGACTAGGTATGTTACCTGATTCTATACCTTGAATAAAATCATGGTTTGAGCTGAGTCATTTTTTCTATGTTTTCCTACTGATTGATATGGATCACTTGATCACATAGGTATATGTATAAGCATATACATAAGTAGGGTCATCTGTTGATTTAATTGTCTGTGGTTTATCCTTGGTTCATTTTGTGAGACCTTGAAAGTCTTGGGGTCCCTACTAAGTTTCGTTATACTCACCCCTACACGGGATATGCCATCACCTTATTGTGTTGGATGCAGATGATGGACAATGCTAACTAAGGAATAGAGTACCAGGACTAGATGGAACCTGGAGGTGGACCATACGATGTGTCGTCACACGGAGGAGACGGGAGAATGTGGATTTCTGAGGAGGTGATTTGTACCTACCCCTCTGTTAGGAACCCAGAAAGACGATCCAGTAGCTGACATTCCATTTTCTTCAGTTGTATTGTATCATAGTTGTACTTGAACTTTCCAATTGTGCTTCTATTATGGACCCTTTTACTTTTAGTATAGTTTTGTTATATAGTTTTCTTTGGGTTTCGTCCAACTGTGTGCTTGTTTGTGTGTTTCCTTACAGGTTATAAAGGCAATGCATTCTCTATTTTAATTTTTTTTCCTTTGGTGCTAGTCACCAGCCCCAGGCCTCTGGAAGGTGGGCTTGGGGTAGTCACGGCACGACCCCCAGGGGACGGGTCGTGATAGTGATCTAAAACATAAAATACTTGTACTGCCTATGATTCCATTATAAATTGTTTGACTTAGTAACCTACATACTAAAATAAACTTTCATGAATCTCAAATCGTTTATTTTATCAACACTCCTATTATCAACCGAGTGGCATTGAAAAATTGGGAGTTGTAATTTTTTATAATCTGACTCTCGTATTTGTTTTATGAGTCCAATGTAACACATATTCACATAAATTATATTTTTACATTAGCACTAGAAATATGTATCACTTTAGCTACAAGTGTAACTCCACTATCCTGCATGGAACTTGTTTAATCATGTTCATTGGTATACAAAGTATTATTATTAATTACAAATTCATTATAAGATAACACATACATACATGGTCTTCCGGCTAGCCATCAAAGTCATTCTGAAATTGAGTTTGTATTTTCATCTGACTCCTTATATATGTGATGGAAAAACCATCTAATAAATTGTCGGTTATGTGCATTTGATATCCATTTTTTAGTCCATAGTGTATTCAAATATCTAAGAATTTCATTGTGTGTTTTAAAATATGGGTCCACCTCAAAACTGTTATGAAAAACGTAATGGTGGGAATTCTCCTGATTTGTAATATTGATTCTGACAACCTATCTTCAAGAAATTATTTCACCCACAATCAACCTAGTTTGACAAGATTTCAGTAGACCAATTCTTTCCACACTAGATAAGTATTTAGTACGGAATTCAATGGCTTCCTCAATAATATATCGCTATGAAATACAACATTCTGGATGACTTAGATCATTTACATACCCTTTATAAATCTTAATATAAAATTCATTTTTGTACATCCATCTATTTTTTACAGGATGACATAGTCTGATCTCCACCACCAAATGAACCATCAAAAAAGAATCATATCAAATAATGACCGTGGGTAGAACATTTCCAATTCATATAATATGATGGCAATTTCTCTTTACATACTATAAAATATGTTTGGTTCTGTAACATTTCTTGCATATAGATTTGAATAATAAACAAAAAAATTTAAAGTATAACCAACATTCTTGGAAAAAATGAAACATAATGAAATTGGAATGAGATATTGCATCAAAATGTGATAGTCGTGTCATTTCTGACCCATTAACTTTAAATCGGTCATAAACACAATGTTCTTGATATTCAATGAATACCCCTATAGAATCTATAAATCATTCATGAAGTTGAAAAACTAATATCTCTCCTAGATGGAAGGATTGTATGTATCTGGAGGAAGAAACGTTCATTTTTCACCCTTCACTGGTGACAACTCTTCACGTTTTCCCATTTTAACCACGTCTAACCTGTCCTTAAGACCATCCTTTATTTTTCTAGGTGCATTTAGCAATGTGTTTATAACACTGTCACATACATTTTTTCAACATGCATAACATCAAGAAAGTATCCGACGTATAGGAATATCTATTATTGTAATTCAAAAAAACTGATCTCTTCTTCCAAATTGTTTTCTTAAGGTTTGTCAAAAATGATTTATCAAAACCAGTGTCAACATATTTTACTTTCTCATACAGTTGACCACCAGTTAGTAGAGACTATTTTTTACATTATTTGGAACATAAATCAAATGAGGTCATCCAAGATCAGTACATATGTCTTCTGGGTAGAAATCTATTATGTCCTAGAAATATATTTTTTATGAATGTTTTAACCTAATTGATTGTGTAGATTTTTTGAAAACAGCACACACATAACATCCTTTAATACGGTATCCTAAAAAATTCTCATAAGTAGGAAAGTCATTTATCATCGTGTACAAAATGTCTCTCAATGTGAAATCTTTATTTATATAAGAATCACACCATGTAACACCTAAATCCCACAACAATTTCCTATCCTCTATCAATGGAGACAAATAAACATAAATATCATTACCTAGTTTTTTTGGTCTTGATATAATAATAGATAGCCTGATGTGTTTTCATTTTATGGAAAACCATGGAGGAATGTTATAAGTTACCAACATAACCGGCCATGTACTGTGAGTGCTAATTTGAAAACCAAAAGGATTCACTCCATCTACAGATAATGTAAGAGGAAGGTTTCTTGACTCATTTCCAAAACCAAGATACTCATGATCGATTCTCCTCTACTGAGAAGTGTCTGTTGGTTGATGGAGTTTCCCATCATTATTTCTTTTTCCTTGATTCCATGTTAATTTCCATGTGGTCTACCCACTTAAATATAGGAACATAAAACCTTTAATGATTGGAATGTACCATAAAAATTTCATAGTATCGGATTCTGGTTTCATGTGTTGAGAAGAACCACACTTTGAGAATTCTATAAGTGATTTTTGGTCCTTGTGGAACAGTATACCATTATTTAGGTAGGTGTTTATTCATTCAGAGATCATAACCAACGAATGTTGCATTAATTTGGCATCCTATGTTCGACTCGAAGCGTATTATCTTCTTGGAGCATGTTATTCAATGGAGAAAGAAATTTTGTAAAACTAGTATCACTCGATGTGTTTTATTCTTTTAAATTATATTGCGTTAGTTTGGAAAAAAATTATGTATATTTAGTGCAACCACCAAACAAAGGCATATTTTACAAACACTTTTATTTCTAAACCAATTTTGGGTAATCAAGAAGATCATATTCAATTATCCTTATTATTTACTCAATAAGATCATCATCATCATTCACATCTGTAACTATTTTCTTTGATATGGTATTCTTACTTTTCCACACTTGTAATCATATCATATTATCCATAAAATAAAATGTTGTCTCAACCACTAGCTAATTCTATTTATCCCTGTGTTTATTCTAATATTTATAACATCAATCTATTCTATGACAAATCAAGTTTTCTTCCAACTCCTTTGGAGTAAATTTTATTGAATAACAACCCCGTAAAAATTAACAAAGGATTTGAGTAGGGGAATATGCATGATATTTTGAAAACTGGATTAACTATCTCACTCCTTATTCGTACTCTCTTGTCAAATAATTGGCATCTATCTAGTTTTTATTCATGTCCATCATATTTTATTTGGTGATATTAATATTAAACAAAATGAATAGACAAAACTTTTATAAAAAACGTTAACCAAGGATAAAAATAGTTATATACTTTAAGTCTCCCTTTAAAACTATTTATAAAATCACAATTGAAATCCATTTTGAAAAAACAAAACATTTACACAAATTATTCTTTAAAATAACAATAACTTTTTAAAATAAACCAATAAGTTTGCAAAAAAAATTAAAAACTGAAATTTCTTTTTTATAAATAATTTGAGGTATCTTCATTTCCCAAAAATTTTAATCATTTAAAAAGAGTGATAGCCCTCTATATATTACAAATTTTAATTTAAAACATCCCACTCCCATTTTTAAGATGAAACCAACATTACATATGATTTCAAAACATTCACACACCTTTATTTAATCCAATACGGTGAGTTGAGAAACATATCACATGCAACCTATGTCCATGCAATGTGTTTAAATCATTTTAATGTTATTGAAGAACAAAAAAATTATTATTTAAAAAATTTCTGAATAACTGTTGCTTTGTGTATTCTCGTAACAACTGATCGAAAGAACCATTATTTCTAAATCTAGGAAATGGTTTGGGAAGTTCCTCTTATGTGTTATTAATCTTCAGAACCCATAAGCAACCACCAGACCATCATGGACTTCAAACTATTAAAATAATGACTTCTGATACATCATTATATAAACCATATTCATTACCCAGCTCATTTATAGTAAATATTGGTGTTTTCATCAATATCTAATTAATATCATAGAAGGATCACTCATAAACTTCTAAATACTCATATTAAGCTACAAAAATTTGGTCGGGTCTCATATAATTCCATGTAAATTTGAATGGTATTATCAAAGTATAATATTTGAATTTAGTAGATCATCCCTCTCTCATATAATTAAAATCACATATTATAATCCCCCACCATCTCACATAGAGTCTCATCTACTACCATTCTTTATCCAAACCATCAATTTAAGGAGTATATCTAGCCTATGGAAACCTAAGCGTCATTGCAATGGGTTGTGATTAAGAACCCACTCTTGACCAATCACATTATTCCTAAAAAACATAATTAATTCTTCCTAAAACAACTTAAAATGAATGTTAAAATGGAATCAAACAGCAAATAACTCCAACATCACCACTAGAGACCCCCCAGAAACTTTTCCCATCCCATTGTCCAATTGTGGACCAATCTGAGCATCAAGAACAATACAAAACTAGGAACTGAAAAATGATATATAAGAGCATCATTCACTCCCATCCATAGGTTCATGTGTAGGGTGTGAGATAAAAATTCATTGTATGATATCAAAAAAAAAATCATTGAATCCTTTTATAATATAGTTCATAAAGTTCTAGTTTAAACATAATGTATAAAATATATTTTTGCACGATTTATAAAATAAGTGTAAAAAGAATAAAATTACATATTTTCAATCAACCACCATTTTTATAATATAAAAACAAGGATAAATAAAACTTTTAAATAAAAACATCAAAAAATGGAAAGAGGGCCATTATGACCATATAAGACATCTGAAATCATAGTTTATCCCTATTTTAGAACTGTTTCTGAATAATTATTTTTCATAAATAACCACAATGAAAATTCATTTCCATAAAACTTGTTTCAAAAATAACCAAATTTTTTTCCTTTTTAAATTAAATTTTTAACCATTTTAGTAAACCTATATGAAAGTAAGAAAATACACCCTCAATGTGAAACAATGATAATACACAAGCAATAAGGAAACAAGGGAAATTGATCATAAAAAACAACCAAATGATGGTGCTATATAATAAAAAAATAAGGGAATAAAATCAGACCAAGAAAATAAATCCTCTAATGTGCCCTATGAATGATGTAAACATCATGTGAAACATTCTTAGACTCGTGTATTTTGATCCTGAACTGAAGTTGAGGAACCAAGGTCAATACTATTTAACTTCACATATCCAAGTAGTCCTATTGAACTCACTAGGCTCTTTCATGATGAGGGGATCAAAAGAAACCTTGGTCCCTTCTAGTAAATTCTAGGGACATTAAAACATCTCAGAAACACACTCAATCTAACTAGGTCCTTACACTAGGCAGCAAACTCCAAAATAGGGATTTCACTTATCTGGATCCCTATCAGTTTCTCATGTCACTCATGACATTTGAATAGTGGAATTGGGAAACTAATGATTAATAATAGATCTTCACATTAATAAAATTTCAATAATTTTAAATTTATCCTCACCCCAACTCCTACACCCTAGAATGAAAATCCCCTTTCACATCCTTTTATAAGATTCAATATAATCATAAGAAATAATGAATCTAACATGGGGTCACGAGCCATAATAGGAACAATAAAATCATGGAGCACAATTTAGGGTCTCCCATATTTATAAAATCACTTACTTTTAATTAACAACTAAGATTTTACAAATGTTCTTGAGAAACTAATCCATTTTCACCCCATTTGAGAACAACATTTAAAATTTCATCCAAAACGATTTATAAAAATCAACTATAAAGCCTATTTGGAAACCCAACCATTTCTTTTAAATATTTTTTAAAAAATAATAAATCATTTTACTTTTTCATGGAAATATGTGTTTTGAACTATTTTATTAAACTTCATTATCCCTTTGAAAACATCATAATACACCATGAGGGTTGAAAGTCCCAAAACCATCTAAATTGGAAGATTTTAAATTCCATTTGATTTTCAAATAATGAAATTAAAATGTCACATATTAACTTTAAATAGAAAAATTATTACCAAACTATCAAAATGTTTAAATTCCTTTAAAAAATACACTCAGGCCTTTTACAACACACTTGCCATGTGACATAATTCTATGAAAACACTTTAAACCCTTTTCAATCCATTTGAATCCCAAAAACTCATAAAATATGATTATAATTTCATAATAAATCATTTAAAAACATCCTAGAAATTTATAACATTTATTATAACTAATTTCCTTAGAAACACCTACCTCACTCTCTAAAAATCGAGGCTAAAACATGTCGACATTAATGGAGAACACATAAAAATATCAAGTGACATAATACTCAACCCATAATGAAATAAATCGCAATCGTTAAAAAGAAATTACACTATGCTCTAGTGGAAGAACACCTTAAATGCATAACCTTGTCACACAAAATCAATGAATAAAATATGAACAGGAACACCAGTCCAATGAAATTCATTTAGTGCGTAAACAAGCACCACCAACAACCACGATTTTCAGTAGGTCGTTTGGCCCATAAAATTCAAATTATTCCATAAATATAAAGCTATACATACATGTGAACAAGATGAAACATTCGACAAACAGTATAAAACTCAACGACATAGGAGATTCGTGTAGAAAAGGATAGGCACACGATAGAGGTATGGCGCACAATGGAGGTGTGGCACATGGCGAAGGAGACGCACATGACAACTGGTTCACACACGATGGCAGAGACTGTTATGGTAGAGGAGACGTATGCTAGTGTGGCCTACGGAAAAGGTAATGACACACGGTGGAAGTGTGGTTCACGACCAAGTAGGGGCGGTGGGAGAGGAGGAGGAGGAGTCACAGCACAAGGGTCAGCTCCCACGAGATCTTGGGGGTGTGAGAATGAAGGATACTATTAAGATTTTTATCATAAACCTAGTGAACCATTTATCTATGCTAGCAAAAAAAACATTGATAAAGGTACATTTTATCAACACTAAAATGAAAAACCGCTGATAAAATGCACATTTATCAGTGATTTTTTAGCGCTAATAAATATATTTAGTTAATAAATATTTTATATTTATATATATACTAATAAAAATATATATTTGAAAAATATGTATTAATATATTTATAATTATAACTAGAAATCTATATTTATATTTATATTTATAAAATAATAATTTAAATAATTATAAACATATAAGAATTATAGTTATTAATTTATAATAATAAAAAATTTATATAATAAGTATATTAATTATATATATTTATAATATTATAGATACATACAACTATATTTCGTCTAATTTTATAATTATTTATATTAATATATATTTATTTATTATATGAATATATATTTATTTATAATTATAATTATATAAGATTATATAATTCATTATTTATTTAAATAATTATAAAATTACAACAAATTAATATTTCCAATATTTATAATTTATATTAATATATTTATTTAATATATTTATAATATATTTATAATTATTTAATTATAGCTTCTTTTTTTATAACTATAAATATAAATATTTTTATTTATTTATCAATATTTATATAAACTTATTTAATTATACATAACATTATACATGAAATTAATAAAAAAAATTTCTATAAATTAACTATTATTTATATAAATATATATGTATTTATTTGAAATTAAAAATTATAATAAATAAATATTTATTTATAGTTGTAATAATAAATATATATACATAAACATATTTATTTAAATAATTATAAAATTATAGAAAATATATTTATAATTTTATAAATATATATAAATGTATTCATTATAAATGTTTAATTAGTTAAATATATCTACATTTATATATAATTATCTTTAATAGTATTTGTATTTATTTATAAATATTTTTATATAAATATATATAATTGAAATATTTATTATAATTTTCTAAATATATAAATATAAATATATTTATTTAGGAATTATAATTATAAATATTTTTATATATTTATAACTATTTGTATATATTTATTTTATTGTATTATAACATTATAAGTTGTAAAATAAATATAATTATTATCTTTTTCTAATTATTTACATATATATAGTTATTTATAGTTATAATTATAACTATAAATAAATATGTTTATAAATATCTGTATATAATTAGAAATATACCCGGAAAGTTCAGGACTCGTGCGAGCTCTATCCTAAAATTTATTTATCAAAATATAAATACAACAACACGCAACGTACTTGTGGTACAACGAACATATCCAAAATAGATCAATGGAAACCAATAGTACAAAGACTCACACACAATCGACAAAAGACCCCCCTCTCAAGTAGGTCATGAAAAACCCGTCAAGCCATTAGAACCCCAAGGCTTGCCAATCCCGCCACTCCCCCAATACTGATCCACCTGCTCTACCTTAAACCAATTATAATCATTTATCACGCTAGAATATACACCTAGCCAATCATTGCCGACACGCAAAATAAACCATCACAAGCCTCGTATGCATCACATCATTCAGTTATCAGCCATGAAGACATCACCTCCCCCACAAGGCCCCCACTCCCACATCAAATAGGCTAGCGGCAGGTGACAAGTGCCAAGTAGGCAATCACACACATCGGAGGTCTTAGTCTAACGTACCTATAAGCACACACATTCATACACCTCTAGGAGACAGTGTAGGGATATATATAAACTGATATGAAAATGCTTGCATACATCTATCCCAACAAGAGTAATAAAAAATTACAAAAATGGTAATTACGGGGTCCACCAAAAGAAAATATGAAAAGGCATCCAACCTTCTCTAAAGGAGGGGATCACTGTAAAACAACCAGTAGTAATCTCCTCATCAACGCTCTAATGAAATCCCTGGTCAGTCTATCTCATTAGGCTCTACCTGCTCTAGGTCCCTATAAGACTCCGTCGAAAGGCATGTGGTCTACATAAGTCCCAAGAAACGTGTTGGAAAATATTTTTCATGGTTTCTTATAAAGTCACTCATTTGGTTCCCTAAAACCCTCAAAAGAATAGGAGAAACTGAAAGGAAACAATCTTCCCATCCCTACCAAAGGGAACTCAAATGACAGATAAACTCTACCTCCAGATCATCTGTAAGATCTTGGCCTTTTCTGGAGTCAGATCAGGTTAGTTTTATGGTACATTGAGGTTTTTAAGAACCATTTTTTGGAGTAGTGTCTTGGGTTGTGTTAGGGATATTTTTTAAGAATACCTAAAGGAAAATGAGTTGTGCATGATTCACACATGGTTTGACAAACTGAGTGACTATATTGTGCCAAGCATGAAAACATGGATAGAGATGTCTGCATAATTTTTGCACAGTTTTACATACCATGCGACCAAACTTTTCCAACCATGAAAACATGGACAGATAGTTCTACATGGTTGGAGAATGTTTTTCTCAAACAGTGAGCCCCTACCCAAGAAACCTTGTGCACAGGATTAATTTTCTGAAAATACATTTTAAAATAACCCTAACACCCTTAAACTCCCATATTTGGACCTTGGATCAGGCATTAAAGATTCTAGGTCATCCCAGAAGACTCTATAGGGATTACAAGGTGATCCAAACTTCTTTCTTCAAGATCGAAATCCCTGATTTATGATCATATCTCTACCTAGAAAGTGGATTTAATCGTGTCTCTTCTATCTTTCATTCCCCATTATATCCTTGATCATTTCATGTAAGATTGTCATTATTTCCAAGGATCTAAACATATGATTTGAGATATAGATCTATGATTGAGGATATAGATCTATATTTTCATGATCATTATTCCTTTGATCTTACTTTTGGTTTAGGGAATTCAATCCAAATCTTGATCAATGACATTGTGACACTTAGATATTGGGGATTTTTTTTGGACAAACATCTTTCAATAAATTGACGTAGGTAGACTAAATAAAACTCTCATAGTTTTTGTTTGATATGTAAATTTGAGATAGAGATTATCTTTCATCCCATGTTATTTTATTTCTTAAGTTGGATTAATTATGAATGTGGGATTGAATTTAATTTCGTTGGTGACTAATTGATAACTAAATCACGGAACAAATGAAGGGACATTTCCTAAATAGATATTTTTTTTGGAGATTGGTTCGGGGTTGAGATATTGTAAATGAGATATTGAATTTACTGGGTTAAGATAATTAATTGGGGGAAATTAATTATGAAATAATGTTTGGATATGTAAGATAATTAATTGTTAAAATTAATTATGTTCCATGATGTTGATAAAAGAAAATTAATTATGAGAAATAATGATAATATGTTGAGATTTGATGTGGATAATTAATTGTGAAGAATTAATTATTTAATGAGAATTGTGTTGTTTGATAAATTGATGGATGAATTAAATAGTGGGTAAGGTTCTTAATTAATTTTTGACTTAATAAATGGCATTTGAAATGATTAAGTGGTCATTGGATAAGTAAGGGAATGATTTGGATAATTCTTGTGAATTAAATCAAGATTAAGTGGATGAGATTAGTTTGGAGATAGACATAAAATTATTGAAGAATTTGAAGTTGGGGCATGAACATGGTGTTCCTCCCCAAAAGGTATCCAATCTTGAGATTATGAGGTGCTAGGTATGATGAACTACACTAAATTAGATTTGGAGTGATAGGCATAGAAACCTACACTGAATGAGATTTGGGGTGCTTGACATGATGTTCGACACCAAATAAATGATAATAAAGAATGGGGATTAAAATGGAAAATATGATTTGAAATTGATCTTTATTCGATGAATAAAGATTAAATGACAATTTGATAAATATTTAATTATGAATTGTATTTATTTCTTCCTAAAACTACATACAATATCGTTTTATTGGACATGTTTTAGACACCGTTGGTGGTGGCCTACTGAGTTGTACTCCCACCCTATATGGGCCGCCTGATTGGAACTCAAGCAGACATTGTAGTTATAGGACATGATAAGGTAAAGTCCCTGGGATGGATTGTTGTTTGGGATTGGATCATGGGAGAAGGAACCAGACATGATTCGGGACCCACTTGGGAGTCGTTGTGTCATTACTTTTAGTTTCACTGTAAACACTTGACATTCGCATTGTCATAGAATGTTTTAAATTTCAGTTGATTATTTTATTTTCTTGTTTTGAATATCATATGAGATAGTAATGTTCTGCTTATTTATACTCTTATGCACTTGGTTATTGTTTTTTTCTTCTATTGGTGTTTTATTCTAATATAAGAGGGTATAGTCTCCCCAAGACTAACTCACCAGATCCTTGCCGCTAGTTGGAACCTTATGGCATACGAGGAGGCGTGAATAAGGGCTTATGGCCTACCAAATCAGGGCACTGTTTAGTGGAACCTAGTTTGGGATGTCTTAAAGTGGCATAAGAGGGGTTTTATTTTATTTCTTCTCCTTTTGTCTTACTATTTTGGGAAAGGTATACAAATTACTACGAATATTTGAGTCTTGGTAATGAGATAGTGCATGCGAGTTTCAAACCCATGTACCGGGTGAAATCCTAGTACTCAGTATGGGACTATTGTAATTGCTTCTTATTGTTATAATTGGATATTATTTCACCTTGGGTGATGAACACGTGGTGTGATGTGATATTTTTTTGAAATTAGTTTAATTTTGACTCTTTTCCTAAAGAGGTACGACTATTGGGTCTGCATACATCACTCTAGGCACTCAGGGTTGTTGTGACATGCATCATTCTAGGAACTCATTGGAAAATAGGTTATGGGTATGTTTCTTAACATGAACTATTTTTCCTTGTCATGAGATAAAAATAATGATAAAATGAGAATAATTGGATGTATAATGAGAATCTTGATTGATGAAATGGGTATGATTAATCAATTAATTGTTGAATTAATTAATTTGAGAAAATGTGCTTAATTAATGGTTAAATTAATAAATGATAATGTTTATAACTTTGTTAACCAATAACTATATGTAGGATGGTTAAGGGTAGTGATAAAGCTTTGGTGTTGATTGTGTGATGATAAAAAGGGAGAAAGGGCATGTTGAAACATATTGTGTTAGTTTCTCCTCTTACGTAAATGGTATAAGGTTGGGTTATGAGGCCAAAGACGTGTGTTTGAATTTTTAGATATATTCTTTCACAATTCTTGTTGAGGGAGATATTGAGGGGTGTGGTCGAGAACTAACATTAAGACAAGGAACATGAGGCACCATTGGTGCCAGATGAGGATTAAACAGAATATTTTTTAGAGAAATTTTCTCATTTCATGCAATTCATGGAGGGAGACCTTGGGTGGGTTCTAAAAAACATGTCTCAGTTGACAAGGGAGATTCAACTGTAACACCCTCCATCTTATTGAAGAGGTGGTGGACCTTAGAGATCTTATTTTTTAATTGATTCCATAGAGATGATACTTGACCATTTAGAGACTACGGTTGGGAGGGTGGTCAAGTTGGCTGCTTATATGCTATGGGGGTCAGCAAAGCATTGGTGGGAAATTTAGGTACGATCTCGATAGACTGATGATGTGTTATATAAGGACTTTATTAAGATGTTTATGGAGCACATATATCTAGATATACTAAGACAATATAAGGCCTAATATATTATGCATATGAACCAAGGAATCATGTCCCTAATAGATTACAACAAAAGTTTCATTGATTTACAACATTTTTCTCTAACTTTGGAAGTAGATGTGGCTTCTTCGTTAAAATAATATTAGGATTGACATAGGTGTGAAATTAAGTGAAATGTAAATATCATTAGGCAAAGGAAATGTTAAAATATTTTTAATCAGGGTCTCTTTTCAGAGGGAAACCTGAAGGAGGCTTCGAGTACTAGAAATTTAGCTATCACTGAACGATTTGAGAGTGTGACCTTCAGGAGCAGTAAGTATCATAATGAGAACCTTCATCTTGATAGTGGAAATCAAGGTGGATATCCACGATGAAAAATTCCATGAGATCATTATCACGTGGTTTTCTATGAGTGCGGTGGGTAGGGACAGTATCATACACATTATCCTCAACCACAAGTGGAGTGATAGTTTTGTGGCAAGATGGGGCAACTACATATGTTCTACAGGAAGTAGCGACAAGCTGGTGTTAAAGGAGAAGCTGCTTAGAGTTAGACATTGGGATGGGGGTCTACTACACCAAATAGGACAAGTAGTTGGAACTTATTGGGTAGAGGCAGTATAGGTAATGGACATGGTGATTCAGGGTATGACCACATGTATAACAAGAGTGTTGCTACTCAAGGGAGTTAGACAACACCATAGAGCAAAGGGGTAGGATAGTTACATGAGGTGTGACCTATTCTTGAAGAGAGTAAGGTTGGTCCCTTGACAGTGAGAGATACTATTATAGTTTATTCTACATTAGCTAATTCCTTGTTTGATATTGGTTCATCTCATTCCATTATATATGAAAATCTTGTAAATGGCTTCATTTGGGAGGTTGCATCAATAAGAGGGGTGATCAATATTGATACACCATTTGAAACATGGTGTAGGGATATCTTTTTATGCAAGGGATGTTCTCTAGAGATTAGAGAATATAATTTTCTTTGGGATATCTATGTACTTTATATAACCAGCATCGACCTGATTATGGTTATGGACAGGCTAGTTGCATACCGAGTCCATATAGATTGTTACAGTTGGAGAGTGAATTTTTTATATCCTAAGGGTGACGAGTATGTTCTTCATGGAGAATGGGATATTTCTACATGTTGAGTTAGGCCAATTACCCTGAACTGGAAGATCTCACAGCCCAAGTTTCTAGTATTTTGCTGAATGATGGTGGTGGTAGGCAATACATCCTTCCACCAGTAGTGGAACTATTTCAGGATGACATTCTTGAATACTTTTCAGTGTTTCCACTAGAGATAGATGTGGAATTAACTATTGATCTCATGTGGGGGGAATATCTGGTATCTATTCCACCTTACATAATGGCATTGATTGAGCTTCAAGACCTCAAGATACAATTGGAAGAGTTAGAGGATAGAGATTTTATCTGTCCAAGTACATCGCATTGGGGATCACCTATTTTGTTTGTAGAGAAGGATGATGGGAGTTTATGATTGTGGGTAGATTACCGAAAGTTCAATAAAATGACCTTGAATAAAAGATATCCTCTTCTGCATATTAATGAGCTATAAGACCAGATGAATGGGGATTATGTGATCTCAAATATAGATATGAGATCAGGGTATCATCTTGTGAGATTTTGGACCACTGATATACCATGAACTGAGTTCAGAAGGAAGTTTGGCCTTTATGAGTTTGTTGTAATTCCATTTGGGTTGAAAAATTATGGATTAGTATTTATGGCCTTGATGAACAATATCATGAAATCATTTTTAGATCAATTTTTGGTGGTGTTTGTGTAAAAATCCTGGTGTACTATAAGACTTATAACGATCATGCCCAACATCTTTACATCATCTTGGGTACACTGAGAGACCATCAGATATATGCCAAGATATCTCAATGACAGTTTTGAATTGACAGGGTAATCTTTTTGGGGCATATCATATCAAAAGAAGGTTTGGAAGTGGACCTAGAAAAGGTGCTGGCAATAATTTCATGGGAGCATCCCAAATTTTTTGATATCCGATGCTTTTTGGGATTAGTTGGTTTTTAAAAAAGGTTCATCCAAGACTTTTCCACATTGGAAGAACTAATTTCATGTTTGATAGAAAAATGGATAATTTTTTTTTGATCAAAATAAAGTGAGAATTTTTTCCATTAGTTGAATAAATGCTTTACATGGGCACCAATTTTGATCTTACCTATGTAAGGAAAGGAGTACACTGTGTATTGCGATGCATCTAGGATCAAACTCAGAGTTGTGTTGATGCAAGGGGATTAATTCATTACATAAGGGTATCTATATTTTAGGAACCATGAGAAGAATTACCCTACAAATGACCTCGAGGTGGTAGTAGTGGTTTATGCTCTTCAGTATTGGGGACACTATCATTTGGGTAAAAATAATTCAATTTTTACATATCACAAAAGCATGAAGTATATCTTTCCACAAAGAAATTTAAAACTTCTATAGTGAAGACGGTTAGATTCTTTCTAGACCTTTTATTTTGAACAAGAATACACACCCAAAAAGGGGAATAGTGTGAATAATTCCTTGATAAGTAAAACACTGATTCAGTTGGTATATGAGTCGAGTTCAGAGTGGAAGATGATGGATTTACTGGAAGAAATGCATATAGTAGTTCAGGAGAGTCAGGATAGGATGATTGTGGTTTCTATTTTAGTGGAGTATACACTCTTGAGATAGATCAGGGATAGGCAGTA
Source organism: Viscum album (assembly GCA_963277665.1). Classification (NCBI taxonomy): domain Eukaryota; kingdom Viridiplantae; phylum Streptophyta; class Magnoliopsida; order Santalales; family Viscaceae; genus Viscum; species Viscum album. The sequence goes on along the minus strand of OY728130.1, from coordinate 368,202,477 downwards.
TGAGGATCCAGAGTTTATTTTCTTAAGGAAAGACTTGAAGGTGAGGAGACACCTTTAGACTAGATAATAGATGAGAATGAGATCATCTATGTGAAATATTTTGTTATTGTTCTTACGAGTTTGCGAGGGGAACTCATGCGAGAATTTCATTCCTCAATGTTGGTGGTACATCATGGGGTGATAAAAATGTATCATGGCCTATCATTATAGATTGTGTAGCCAGGCATGAAAAATGAGATAGCAGGGATTATAACAATATGTTTCACCTGTCGGCAGGTGAAGGCAGAGCAATAATGACCTAGAGGCTTATTGTATTCATTACCTTTTCTGGAATGGAAGTGGGGTGACGTGACTATAGATTTTTTGGTAGGACATCCAAATACCCATAGTAACAATGGATCTATTTGGTTCGTTGGGTATCCACTAACAAAGGTAGTACATTTCATTCATATCAAGGAAACCTTTACATTAAAATAGTTGGTAGAACTATTTATATGGAAGATAGGTTGTTTGCATGGGGTGCCCTACTATACTTTCATATCATGATTCACACATAACTTCATACTTATGGCAGGGCTTACAAATGTATCTTGGTAAAAATGCTTTTTATGTATGGTCATACACCCATATACAGATGGGTTGTCGGAGCATACCATAAAGGTGTTAAAGGATAGGATGTGAGAATGTATTCTTGACTTTGGCGGTTCTATGGAGAATCATTTATCATTAGTGTATTTCAACTATAACAGCTGTTATTAGGAAAAAATATAGATGGAACCATATGAATAAATTTATAGTACACCTTTTAGATCACTACTATGTTGGTTGGAGGTGGGTGAGTAAGAGCTTTTGGGACTGAGTATCATTCAAGAGACATCAGAGTAGGTGTAGTTGATTCAGAAACTTATGGATACAGCTCGGAGTAGGAATAATCCATATTCCAATAGAAATAGATGACCCCTAGAGTTTACAGATGGTGAACATGTGTTCCTTCGGGTCTTACCAATATTGGTCCACTATAGGATACAGATGTAGGGCATGTTGGAACCCAGGTTTGTAGGACCGTTTGAGGTGATGGTGAGAATAGGTCCAGTGGCATACTAATTACCCCTTCCAGAAAGAACCAGTGCTATGCATGATGTTTTCCATCTGTCACAACTAAAGTGATATCACCCCAACCCTTCTCATGTGATTGATGTGGAAGAGGTTGTCCTCGAGATAGACGCATCCTTTGAGAAGCATCTGATACATGTGTTGGGTCGTAGTGAAAAAGTGTTATGGGGAATGTGCATGGTGTTAGTTCATGTGTAATGGAAACATGGAAGTGTTCAAGAGGAACCATGGGAATGGGAATCATACATGATTTCTCAATGGACCAATTTTTGTTTCATGGAATCATTGAGACGTTAGGGAGTGCAACTCGAGGACGTGATGTTATAAGGTGGGGAGAATGTAAGATCCTGACCTTTAATAGAGTCATCTAGGGACAATTTTCAGGTATATGTTTAGGTTTTTATGTACCATTATTTTATAGTATTGGCATGGGGTGTGTCTGGGAGTTTTTTAAGAATAAATAAAGGACAGTGGTCTGTGCACTGTTTGTCCATGGTTTGACAAACCATGCGACTAAACCATGTCGAGGATGCAAACCTGGATAGATAGGTTTTCACAGTTTATGCACGATTTGAAAAACCATGGGACCGAACCATTACAATCTAGAAAACTTGGACATAGAGGTCTGCACAGTTGGTGCATGTTTTTCCCTAATCATGTGCCCCTTCCCTAAAAATAGTGTGTGTGGGACTAATTATCTAAAAATCCTTTCTGAAACCACCCAATCCCCCAGAGACTCCGATATTTTGACCTTAGCTCGGGATTAACAAATTATAGGTGATCCTACTGCCTTCTTGAGGGGATTTTCATTGTCCTAACATCCATAAATAATCTTATGTAGGTGGTCTAATTGATATGTCATAGTCTTGGATTAATTTGTGAATGATATTTTTTTGATTTTCTAGATTCCATTGATATTTGATTCCCTGAATTGGAGTAATTATGAATGTTTAATTAACTTGTGATTTCCTTGGTGATTAATTAATAATTGAGACACGAAACAAATGAAGGGGGTTGTCCAAATAGATATTTGTTTTTGAGATTGGTTACTAGTTGATATATTGCAATTTTGATATTTATTTGTTTATGATAAGATAATTAATTGGGGTAATTAATTACAAAATTTTGTTTGGAAATTTAAGATAATTAATTGTGAGAATTAATTATTTTCCATAATGGTGATCAAAGATAATTAATTGGGAGAATTAATTATGACATGTTGAGATTTGATATGGATAATTAATTGTGAAAAATAATTATGAAATGATAATTGTGCTGTTAGATTATTTAATTGATGATTTAACTAATGTGATATTTGCTTAGTTAATTTTTGAGTTAACTAATGGCCTTTGAAATATTTAACTAATCATTGGATTAGTAATGGAATGTTCTTGATAATTCATTTGAATAAATAAATTATTAATTGCATGAGCTTTTTGTGGTGATAGACATAGAGTTCTAGACCAACTAGAAGTTGGGACTTGGACATTGAATTCCTCCCCAATAGTTGTCCAAAATTGAGATTATGGGGCCATATGCATGACAACCTACACCGAATGATATATAGAGTAATGGGAATGGAAACCTAAACTAAATGATATTTGGGGTTCTTGACATGGGTTTTAACACCAAATGATTGATATTAATGAATGATGATTCAAATGAAAAACATGAATAGAAATTGGGCCTAATGTGATTATTAAAGATTAAATGACAATGTGATAACTGTTTAATTTTGCATTATATTTATTGATTAATAAAACTGCAAACACTATCTTTTGACTGGACGCATTTTAGACATCGTCGGTGGTGGCCTACTGAGTTGTACTCACACCCTAATGATGATACCTGATCTGTACCCGAGTAGGATTTGTTGTTGCACAACAGGATAAGGGAAATGCCTCATGATAGGTTGTTTTTCGGGATTGGTTCATGGGAGAGGGAAACAAATGTGGTTCGGGAACCACATGGGAGTCATTGTGTCTTTAATTTTAGTTTCATTATAGAAACTTGACATTATCATTATCATATCATGTTTTACCTCTAAGTTGAGTACTGTATTTTCTTGTTTTCAATATCATATGTCATTGTAAGGTAGTCATTATTTGTATTCTTATACATATAGTGATTATTGTTTCCTTTTGTTGGTTCTTTATTCTCATAAAAGAGGGTATAGTCTCCCCAAGACTGACTTACCAGACCCCCACTATTAGTCGGCACCCTATGGCTTATGAGAAGGTGTGCTTGAAGGCATGTGGCCAACTGGATCGGGGAACGCTTTAGTGCCACCCATGTTAAGATGCCACACCGTCCTTGGATAACACATGACTAGTCAGCTCAAACCATAGGGTGTGTCATTAAAGATGTGACAACACTGCAAGGAAAACAATGAAATTAACCAGATATACTCATCTCATGCACCATACCTCATGAGGGTCTGACCTCATTGCCAACCACATGTTCCTAGTCGAGGCTCTAACGAAACACAAAAACCAAGAAAACATGCTTGTTAGACATCACCACAAAGCATGCCATGCTAAAAATAATCATATCTTTATCCTCATATAGGGGATCCCTCCCAGGATCCACTGAGGATACCACAAACCCTATTGGAAAACCCAAATCTACAACTTTTCAGATAGGGGATCCCTCATAGGATCTATTAGGGGATACCATAACCCTAACCAGTACCTCGTGATCTATTTGAGAGAGGATCACACCCAAGATCTGTTGGGGGATACCAAAACCCAATCTCACATCTCAGAGATCATATCACACATATAGAGGATCATCACATGTGTAATGTTTGTCATAGTGATATTGTGAACTCCATCTTGGTTAACTTGTGCAGTAGGGGATTGTACACCCAATGATACCATAAACCCTATATAAAAAAATCTAATGAGTAGGGGATAATATACCAAATGTTGCCACATCCCTACTAAAACCACAGGCTGTGTTGCGGATAATATACCCAATGATATAACAAACCATATAGGACTATCTTGTTCGATAAGGGGTCGTTTCACGCATAGTGTTGGTCACTATGATTCTGATAACCAGATCTAGGGAAAATGATACGCTAGTAAATCCTACCATATCAACTCAGGTGGTATACCATCACTCTATCCAACTTATCCTATTGATGGGATTACAATCATGTATCGATGAGTTTATACCACACAAACAAACAAAGGCACAAAACAAGGGATTTCACGTGACCACTGCTGGTCTAAACATTACTAATCCTAGGAACCCAAAACATCTACTCCCCTCGAATATCCATAGACCAAAACATGAACACCATCATGTTATATGAAGAAAAATACATAGGATCACTTATTTAATCACCCCAAACAGACAACTAGTGAAGAGTGTTCTATTCGCTACAGCAAGCCCCAAAAAGTCATCTGGGGCCCGCGTCTTGAACCTGAAACACATCAAATGGGTTAAACTATTATTATGATATCGAAATAACATTCAGTATAGGGTATTCTTTAATCCAATACAGATACACGGTGAAAAGATTACATTTCACTAGAAACGAAATGAAATGAGCCTAGTGGGGCCCACACAAAGATATTAGGTTTAGGATCCTAATTTTATCTCCAAATGAATGCCTTACCGTTAAGATCACAACCCAACTGAATGTGTGTCATTCAGGTCACGAACCTGTCGATTTAAATTCAACATTTTGTGGCCCCAGGCCACGAACCCGATTATTTAAATTCTGAAAATATACTTAAGGAGACTATATTGGTGAGACAATCATATCTCCATAGACGACTGATAAATTGGACACCTGATTTTCAAATTACGGTGGTCTAAAGGACCCTTGACCCATTCTAGTAGGACCACTCTGCACTGGCTGGTCTGACCGTGCCTAGTTCATCCCACTCCGGAAGGCCTGGCTGTAAACACCACTAAACCTCCCCAGAAGGCTCTCCCTTCAACACACTAGTTACCCATTCCACTGTGCTTCCCAGCGGCCGCCACCTCCCTCCTTGTGACGCTGCTCCCTACAGCCAGACCGACACCACCACCCATGACCGGAACATCGATGCCACCTGTTGGACTACCGCTTCTACCTATCAGACCACTGCCAGAGTTTCCACCCACTATAAAACCATCTTTGGACCACCAGAAGCACCCTATTGCTACAAATTCAAATCCATAACCAAATCTAGGATCCTCGATTCCTGATCTACACTAATATAATCTCAAATTAAATATTTTTTTGAAATTAAAAGAAAAACGGGGGAACAGACTTAAAACTCAAACTGCCTACCTCATGGGAAAAATGATGATGCTTCGGGTGAAGAAGAACACCTTTGATTCACTAATTCCTGATCAAGAAACAATCAGCATAAAAAACAACAGCTATTGGCTCCTCTTTGGTTCTCTCTTCCGTCGAAGAGGGGGTGGGGGCTGGTGCAAGCCTGAATATGGTGGGGAGAGGAAGGTAAATATTTATTTCATTTAAAAAAAAATATTCACTTAACATCCCTTCAATGACTCAACCTTGACTTGTTACCCTACATCGACTAAAATTATATCTCCCTTAGTGTAAACATAGAATTCCAAACTCAATCATGGTTTAATAAATTCAATATTAGACTCCTTTCAAGATTTATTCAATATGGTGTCCAAAATAAATTAAATTTATTTATTTATTGAAATTCCCTTGATAACGTTTTCCACATTAGGCATGTTCCCATAAAACCTATACTCACATAGGGTAAACAACATGCTTGTATGCATTTATAGCTTTATATTTATAACTGAAGCTATCATATAAGAGAGAAACAATTTCACCCACGTTCATAGAATAAAATTAATTGAATTTTTAATAAAATTTATTCTAGGAACACCAATTCATGGAAGCAGAGTTTATCTCAACACATAACTCTATAATTATATGTTGAAATATTCCAAATTTAAATAGGTCGAAAATCATGTTTCTATATCATCCCCATCTTAAGACCTTTCATCACTAGAAATCCAAATTCTAGACATGTTGGAAGTGAGTTGAACACTCAAATGGGTCTCTCACACTATTGAGTTCAGTTGAATCCTCCACAAATCCACAAATGGTTCCCATGATCCCAACAAGAACACACTCATGGGATCCATAAGGGCCCGCCCTTATGTCTGGCTTATTCCAGGTCGACATCGTGTGACTAGGAACATGTATCCTCAGCCGCGACAGGTGTAAAAACACCAAGCGTCTAGTTTTCAGGATTCATAGGGTCTAGCGGCATGCCACTCTTCTAGCCTAACATATATACCAATAAACCTACTACAAACACACATGTCAAAGGGAATAATCCACCACACCTTGATACTATCCTCTTTTGTCAGCACTGTCTCAATTGTACGGTTTTTCATCACACCATAATAATGTGTCTTAGTGGGGAAATCAGCCCTCATACTCCTGAGTTTGATGCCACGTCAAACTACACCATGACCTAATCAAGTGACTCACGTACCAAGAGGAAGAAAAACACATGAGGGTACTGGAAAAGAGAACAGGGATTCCCAGCACACACAAGGTCTTTCTGGCCCTGGTGAAAACTCTAACACACAACCCCACCCAAAACACAATTGTCAAATGGACTCAACCACCGAACCTCAACACTATCTTCTATGGGAAGCACTGACCCACCCTCACAGTTTTTATCACATCACAAAAAATGCATCCAGATGGGGGAAGGATCCCTCCTCCTCACGCAGTCGATTCGATAAAGAGAAACACTAAATAAATATTTGATCAGTAATGGAATGGAATGATTACCTCTTACCTGTGATTATAAAAACTACTACAAAAAGTATAAAGGTAATAGATCATATCTCTATCCATGCATGGAGCCTCTGGGTCGAAGTCCTCTACAGCTTGTAGTTTTCCCTGACACCATCCACCAGCTCCCTGATCCTAGTGTTGACCACCTAGGGGTGGTGGTGGTGGAAACTCGTACCTCCTACACCTTCCACTTCTGCACAATCTCTTCCACCATGATTTCAACCCTATGTACCCACATGCATGAAACACAGCCTCAACTGAGGTGGTCTATTGACTGCCACCCTCTTAGTAGCATGGCATGTCAGATAACCTCTAACATGATGTCCCCGACCATCAAAAGAATAACACCGCCTCTCATGTGTCTGAACTAAACTTTCTGGAGATCCCTGAGAGACATAATCCGTAGATTCTCTATCCAGGGGTCACCTCCTGAAATTCTGCATACTTTCAGACCTGAGATCTTGTCGTCTTCTACTTGAAACGGAACTAGCTACTGGTGTCTTAACTTGGACATTCCTAGCACTAACGGTTAGAGTCTACTCATCTAGAAATACATCCCCCACTTAACCGAACTTCAGCACTCCAAAATATTAGGGAAGGAATAAGGAGACCACACCCACTCAGACATCTCTAAAAAGGCCCTACTCGAAAATTGGTTCCCAAAATAATGGGTCCCTAACCATATCCATGGAGTAATATGATAGGTCTATAAAACGTTCCGAGTACTCTGACATGGTCCTCCTCTCCTGAAAATGCTACAAAAGCTCTTTGATTAGCACCAACCATAGTTTGGCTCGGTAAAACACTTCCTTGAAGATCCTCTCAAAATATACCCAAGAAAATGTCTCCTCGTCATGGATTTTCCACACAAGACCGCACCAGAACCAGCCAAACCCAGAAAAGGCTTTCTGCATGGACCACCATTTGATTGGGAGGTGTCCTCACTAGGTATAAAACACACATGACTACTGAAATCTAGTAATCAGCTTCTAGGGGTCTGGGTCATTCGAGAACCTCATAGGTCATTTCCTTTGAAACTCATGTAGCACACTCATCCTACACACATCCTCGTACTTCACTGCCAGCTAAACTAGCTTCTCAACGTGTGGTGTCTCATTTGGTGGACCACCTAAAGGTGCAACCTCAGAACCTGTTCTTTGCACCAAATCCTCATCATGTGGTGGATCATCACCACAATCCTGCTAAAGAACCCTAGTAGGCTATTGTTAGTGGGGAATCATGAAATATATTCAAGGCAACCCACGATAAAATTATATCTAAGGAGATGACTCAAGAAGGATTGAAAAACCCAAAAACCTGGTCTTATATGATTCATACACCATTTATTTACACTACAACCAATTTCATAAGGTGCTGAGTCAAAATTCAGGTTATCAAAGTCTTGGTGAATGGATATGTCAGCTGCTGCACCAACACTAGAGACCCTAGATTGAAATCCAAACTCAAAACACTCTAACTTTGTCTCTTTTAATCCCAAACCAAGATCACAATTTGATCGGATATGGTCTGAGGTCCTAAAGGTGGAACCCCCTTTGATACTACTATGTCATGAGATGAGCCAATGGGGCTCATTCCATAACTCCCCAAGACCACATCTAATTTTTCAAGGGTTTGAAACTACTGTTGATTAGGCTATAACACACATAGGAGGCCTTAGCCTATGGTACCTGTACACATGAACCCACTTTCACCTCCATGAAATAGTATATAGATACATATAAATTGAAAATAAAATTCATTCTTACATCTATCCCACCCAGAGTATAGAAAAGGTACCAAAATTCAAGATACATGGACCAAAAAATAAAAATATTCAAAAGTGTCCAACCCCCTTTGAATTAGGGGGTCACTATAAAATAGCTACTAGTAAGATCCTTAGCAAAGGTCTAGTGAAAACCCTATACAGTCCATCTCACTAGGATCCAGCTACTCTGGGTCCTCTTGGGACTTCATCTAAAGGCATGTGTTCTGTACAAGGAACAAGACATGTGCAGGCAAATCCCATGTAGGGGTCAGTAATATGATATTTAATTGACACCGCAAACCCCCAAAAGAAATGGAGCAACTGAAATGAAATAGTATTCTCATCCCAGCCTAAGGGAACCCTAACGGGATGAGAACTCCATCTCGAGACCATCCTTGACTAAAAACCACTAGTTAGCTCAAGACATAGAGTGTGTCATCGAATATGTGACAACACCTTAAGGGAGACCAAAAAATCATCCATATATACTCATCTTTGGCACCAATCCTCATGAGGGTCTGACCTCATCACTAGAGACAACGTCCTACTCGAGGCTCTAATGTAACACATAACCAAGAGAACACACTCATTGAATATTTCCACAAATCATGACATGTTGTAACTTAGTTTATCTCAATCCTCAGATAGGGTATCCCTCCCAATATCTACTGGGGGAAACCATGAACCATACTAGAAAACTATAAACTACAACTCCTCAGAAAGTGGATCATTCCTAATAACAACTAGGGGATACCATAACCTGAACCAGTATCCAATGATCTCTCATAATAGAGAATAAGACCTATGATCTGCTGGGGGATACCACATCCCAATATGACATCACAGAGATCATATCACTCAAATAGAGGATCATATCCCAATTAAAGTTGGTTATAATGATACCGTTATGTCCATATGGTATAACTGATGTAGTATGTGATCATACACCTAAAAATACCATAAAACATACATAATTCATCTATTGAGTATGAGATCGTATACCCAAGGATTCAAAAAACCCTACTGAAATTGCGATTTGTGTAGGGGATCATATACCCAATGATACCACAAACCCTAAAAGGTAACCCAACTAGACATGAGATCAACACCCGTGTAGTATTGGTCACGACGATTTCAAGAACCTGATATGCAGAAAATGATATCCTAGAGGATCCAACCATGGCCACTCAAGATGGATACCAGAACTCAATAAAACTCATCCTATCTAGGGGATTAAAATCCTAAACTAAGGAAGTTATACCATGTAAATCTTCAAATAAATAGACCAAGAGATCTCACTCAAACACTACTAGTCTAAATGTTGTTGCACCCATAAACCCATAACATCACCTCACCTCAAAACTCCAAGGCCCAAATCGTGACCACATCACATTCTACATGGAAAAACAAACCTAATTGTCTATTTAGTCACCCAAAATGGACAAATGGTGAAAATAAAACAACTCATAACATCAATCATAATCATTTCACGTCGTCATGGTCCCCTCAAAAACACATGGGATAATCTATTCATATGTCCAAAATGAACACAGGGTGAAAAGTAACATTTTATTACAAACACCAAAAAAATGGGCCTTGTGGGGGCCGACAAATTGATTTTGGGTTTAGCACATGTACTTTTTCTAGAAACATCCTCCTTACCATTAGGGTCACAACACCACCGGTCGTGCATCAATCAGACACCTCATACAGATGTCATGGTGCATTGAAGTTCAATAATAATAAAATATTATTATTATTTCATTGTTTTGTGGCCCCATGCCATGAACCAAATTATTAAAATTTCTGAACCAGACTCAATGGTTCTATCTCAATGAAAGAGTCACATCACAATATTTGGCTTGCAAATTTGACACCCTGTTTTCAAATTATGGGGGTTTAAAGAACCCCCAGCCCATTCTGGCTAGATAGGACATCCCTGGCCAGTCCACCCCTATAAGGGATGGCCCACTCCAGTAGGCCTAGCCACTATCCCTACTAGTCTTCCCCATATGTCCATCCCTCTTCCGGATAGCAACATGTGCCACCACATCAGTGCCCCATACTGTCACACTTCCCCGTAGTCATTTTCACCCTCATCGTGATGTCGTTGCCACCACTTCCACAACCACCACCCACTGGAAAACCATCTACGAACCACCAAAAAAACCCATGTTCTCTAAAATAAAATCTGAAACTAGATCGGGGATCCTTAGATACTGATGTACACTATTATAAGATAAAATATGAGGTTTATGGGTGATTCAAATAAAAAACAAGTTGAAAGGGCATAAAACTCAAACCACATACCACACATGAGAAACACTAAAACATCAGGTGGAGAATAACACTTGAAATGCAGTGATTCTGGTTCTGTCCATGATTGATATTGAAAATAGCTAATGGTTGCTCTCCTTTTGTTCTCCTATCTGTCATGGGGCGGTTGTGCACACCAAATGGGTGGGGAGTGGAAGGAATTTTTTTTTTAATTTTTAATAAAACAAATATCCACATAACTTCCCACCAACAACTCACCTCCAACCCAGCACCCTATTCTAATTTAAATTATATATTTTCTTGGGTAAACATGTAATTACGGACTAAACAGAAGTTTTAAAAGATCAATATGAGACTTTTTTCAAGATTTATTCAATCGGACATCAAAAATAAATTTTATTTATTTATTTAAAGAGACGCCCCCGATAACTTTTACGCATAGAAGTACAGTGACTCCAAAACTTGTACACCGGCTAGGGTAACCGTCACTCTCCAAATGCAACTGTGGCATCAAATTTATGATCTAAGCTACCCTCAAAGAGATAAGATGTTTCCACCACATGAATAGTATAAAATTACTTAATATTTTTATAAAATTAATTCTGGCAACATTTTTCCATATAATCGCATGCTATCTCAGCCCATATCTCTGAATTATATTTAGAAATATTCCAAAGTTTGACGGGGCCTAACCTGAGTTGCTACAACAATTTTATAATTAATATTGGTGGTAGAGTAAACTTGAGGAGTCTCAAATCATGCAATTTATTTTTCCCCCAACAAATTAAATCACCATCGATGACCCTAAGTGTCTGATGACTTCTGGTGAGGGAGAATAATTTTAATGGATTTCATATTCAATTTATTAAAAGATGGTGACACTATTAATTTATTCCCCCATTTAGCTTAGTAAAAGTCATTTTGATTTATGGGAATCCAATGGATGGTGGGGGAAGTCTATAAAATGTTACCCCTACAGTTATCATCTACGGTTTCTCATTCAACACATCATCATCTTTGGGTTCTATTTTTGTTAGGTGTTTCTTTAAATATTATAGAGAGAGTTTATTGAGTATTTTTATCCTCATCTTTGAGAGATAATATGTACCTTAATTTCATTATAGTGAGATACTTCTATTTTACAGTGTTTTTTAAAGCATTCATTTGGGGGGTATTACACATTACATATGTTGTTCATTTTATTTCTATATTTTTCACATTATATTTATCTCACAATTATCATTTCACCAAATGGAAATTTTTTTAAAATCATAAAATGTTTTATATAATGTGAGGTTCTACCATGAAGAGATTATGGACTGTTGGAATGTCTAAATGGTGGTGAAAAGAAAGATAAAAAAATTAAGTTGAAATTATTTTTCATTGTGCAAAATTAAGATGAAAGAGGTGCTGTATAAATATAATTTCCTACAACAAATAAAAAAAATTCTGGGGTTAGTGGAGGTTAAATATAAATAAATAGTTGGGAATGATTTTTCTAATATCCATTAGGCTTTTGAAGATGGGATCCAAACAATCCATGCTGTCAAAAAGATGATGAAGGAAATGTGGGATACTCTACCAAATCATTATGATAAAAAGTAATCCCACAAAGAAAAATTCATCAAGGGAAAATTATACACTCTATAAATGGAGAAGTATTAATCGGTGACTAACCATATTAACATGCTCTATATTATATTTTCTTAGTTTACCAAATTAAAATAGAAAAATTTTGATTCTGAACATATATATATTATTCTCCAGAGTTTTGGAGTTTTTTATGATCAACTTATCATCATCATCAATAGTAATAAATTAATTGACATGTTACCCTTAAATGATGTTGTAGTTTTTTCATGATTAATAAATATTGTGTAAAAATAAGGAAGTAAACAATAAAACTTCACACTAAGAGGAATCTCCTTCAATGTAAAGATGAATAATAATAGAGATTGGTTGCATTGTGAGCCATAATTATGGTAGGTATGAATCATTGAGAAAGATGAAAAATGTCATAAATTTTAATTATAGTATAATGGAGAATGTAAAAAAAGAATTTTGGAATAATAATGGTGGTGATAAAACTCTCAAAGAAATGTGGTGAGTACATCTAGAAATGTACACTTACTAGTTAGTGAATCAGCCACAACTACTGAAGTTAGAAAAAATCTCTATGATGAATGAATTATTGACCTAGGAGAAACATATCGACGATAATGGTTTGATTGACAAGAAACTATCCCATAAGGACTTATGTACATGGGTAATGATTTTACATTAAATATCATTGGGGTCGGCACCATCAAACTAAAGATGCATGATAACATAGAATGACCCATTCAAGTGGTGTGCCATCAGTAGGGCCTCAAGAAGAAAAATGTTTCCTTGATGAAATTTGATGATATCAAATGTAAGACACAAAATGAGAAAGGGATGAAGGTTATTATAAAGGTAATTATTATGGTGATAAAGGAATAGAATATCTCAAAAAACATGTACATACTTATGGTTGAAACATACAAGTAGAGATAGTTGTCACATAAAATACCTCGATGGAAGTGTTGATGATGTTATGGAATCAAATTATTTTCCATATGTATGAATGAGGGATAATGATTATTTCATATTTTATGTTTCTTTTCTAGGTTTATGAGGGTCTCCTTATAACTTTTATGCACTATGTTTTGAGTAATAAACACAGGTTCATGTTTGGAACATCAAAAACATGGAGAAATGAGATCGTGGATTTGATAAATTCCAACATTTGGAAAGAATCAATTGTGTCTATTGGAAGAGCAACATACATATTTTATTTAATTTATGAAAATTCTAGGAGATGTTTAGTGTTTCTAATTAAGAGTATAGTTGATGTATTTCTAATATCAAATTCATTAAAAGCACGAAAGAAGCATAAATCTAAAAATAAGATCAAGTGTATGAGGAATTATAATGGTGGATAATATAAAACAATAGACTTTGATTCTTTTTATAAATAAGAAGGAATCAAGTGACAGTTCCTGGTGTCATACAATCCTCAATCTAATGGCATAGTAAAACTGATAAATAGAACCATTTTGAAAAAAAAGGGTGATTATGAAGAATGCTGTAGTTTTGAAGAATTTATGGGAAGAAGAAGTGAATACCATTGACTATGTGATCAATTAACCCCCTTCAATAGAAATTGATCTGAAGATGTGGATGGATATGTAAACCAATATACTTAGGGACTATTCTCAATTGTATACTTTTGAAAGTCCTATATATGGACCGTTTAATGACGAGAAATGATCAATGTTATACTCAAAATCATAGGAATTTATCTTCTATGGATATGTTTATGTTGTGAAGGTTAATAGTTTATGGGATCCTTCTAACCCCAATCATATCATCAGTATAGATGTCATTTTTGTAGAAGACAAGGAGAACATGACAATTGACAAAGACACTATGAAAGGGAGTATGTAAACAAAAATAGTCACGGGGGAGGAAGAATGAAAATAATAAAAAGTTTTCTATGATGCATTACCAAATCATGATGATCAAGCACCAAATGATCCTAGACCAAGAGGGTCAAATTGATGGAAAATAGGACCAACATGTCACTTAGAAACATTCAATGATTGCAATGTTTAATATTTCTTATTGAGAGAGGATAGAGAACCATTTTATTTTGTGGAGGAGACCCAGATTCCAAATATATCTTCATGGATGGTGGTAATGAAAGAGGAACTTGATTTCATGTAAAATAATAAGACTTGGTATATTACTTTATTACCTCATAGAAGGAACTCCATATGGAAAAAATGGGTCTACAAGATCTAGTGTGATAAAATGGAAAATGTGGAATGATTTTGTGTTTCACTAGTGGTCAAAGGATATTCTTATAAAGAAGGTATTGAGTTCACTAAAATATTCTCTACTATTATTAGAAAAATTATTATTCGGGTTGTTCTGGAGATGTAAGCTACATACACTCTATATCTAGATTATCTAGATATGAAAAAAATCTTTTCTACATGGTGTTATTTATAAAGAAAAATATATGATCCAACCAAAATAATTTTATAAAGGAGGTAAAGATTTCTTATTTTGTAAGATGAAAAAATCAATGTTCGGTCTCAAATTAAAGTCGAGGTTGTGGTAGGAGAGATTTTATTCTTATATCATAAGTATTTGATAAAAAATTAATTCAGATCCTTATGCATATTTTAAGGGTAAATATTGTAATTATTTTCTCATTCAACAATTGTATATGGATTAACTGTTGTTTGAAGGCCCCAAAAATGATCAAATCTAGGTGATCAAGGCACAGTTGGACATGGAGTTTTATATGTAAGACATATGACCTTCATAAAAGGTTTGTGGGATGAAGATCCATTGAGATCGGAATAATATGATGATTTGGCTATCATCGAAGAATTGCATGGGGAAATACTTGAAATAAATCAACATGCAAGAATATAAACCGATTTCAACACCTATTTTTACTAATTTCATGTTATCCTTCAAGATGACTCCCAATAGTTAATTAGAGAGGATGAATGTGTCTCAAGTCCCATATGAATCATCAATGATATTTTGATGCTCAATATGGATTTTACTAGAACATGAATTTCACACGAAGTTGGAGAACCTAGTAGGTACATGCTAAATCTAGGATGGGGGTGTTGGAACATATTTAATAGGATCATGAGATAAATAATGGTTGATCAGATGTTAATTAAGTTATAGATGATTTGATTTTACTATCAAAGGCTATGTTTATTTTGATATCTCAGGTGATTTTGACCAGAGTAAATCCACTACTGGTTATGTGTTTACTCTTGGAGTTGAATATGTGAGATATATTTATAAATTAATTTTTTTTCTGTATTCATTCATTATTTAGGTGTAGAAAATGGTAGACACACATGCTTTAAATTATGTAATTTTTATAAAAGTGTTTTTAGAGTATCTTGGGCACGAAAATTAGTTGATTTCATTACTTTTTGATTGCCAGAGAGCCCTGAGTATTGAAAGGAATCCTTATTATCATTCCCGGAGAAAGAATATTGTTGTAAAATATCATTTTGATGGAGTTATGGTGGAGTAAGGAATTGTGGATATGGATAAAATTCACAATAATTAAAATCTAGTAGATTTCTTGAGGAGGTGAATGGTTTTAATAATTTTAGATGGTGTAGATCATTGAATGGCCTTGCAATAAAATGAAAAGTGTGTTTGGAAGATAAAACGGATGTGTGGAGATATGATTGGTACATAATAAAGTCTCCAAGTGGGACATATGTTATAATACATTATGATAGAGATAATATTATTAATGGCCTCAAAATTAAATTCATTCGAAGAGGGTGACTACCTACCAATATTCCCCCATTCAATTTGGTAAAATGTATTTAATTGAGGGGAATCCAAAAGAGGGTGAGTGAACACTACAAAAGGAATATTTCTTGATAGTTATCATCATCAGCTTCTGAAGAAACATATTTTCATTTTTAATAAAATATTTTGCCAGGTGTTTCCTCATATATTTAAGAAAGAATTTCAATAATGTTTTTATCTTTGTAATAGATAGATATTATATACCTGAAATTTATGATAGTTATATCCTTTTATTTTCCCATGGTTTATTACAACATTCATTTGGGGAGGGGATCCCATGTTATATTCAATTCTCATTTTACTTCTTCATATTCTCACTATGTTTTTATCTTGTAATTATCATTGTGCTAAAGGGAAAATTATTTTTGATCCTAATACTAATAATAAAACCCAACATATGAACTTCATACCCACTCCACATCCAATGTCTATGTGACCCCAGTAACATAGCAATAGGCGTAGGATCCTCCTCATGAAATGTCATGGGTGCCTCCTCATACTCTTGTATAGAGGACTACCCAGCATCTTATGTGGAGGACTACAAGACAACATATGTATATCAAAATGGCATTGATTTTATGGGCATGAAAGGATGTCTTAAAGATGTTAGAAGTGTGATATAAAAGAAGTCACCACATATGGAAGTGTCACCATAGGCTAGATGAAACTATGATATCCCATCCATATCCCACTCTATTGCAACCATATAAAATGAAGATGGTATATTAGATGTATGATTAGACGTAAATAGAACAAAAACCTCTCATGAATTTTAAAGATCCTTTGATTTCTATATAAGATAATATCTTTGTCGTGAAAGGACATCTATAAGAGACACTCTCAGGCTTCGATCTCTTTATCCTTTCCTCTTCCCTCCTCTCTATCCTATGGATGGTGGTGGTGGTGGAACATTCTAATACAATATGGTAATAGTAGAAACATCATCATCACTGGGTTCCTTATCTTGAGTGTGTGTATTAGGATATAATTTTCACTCCTCATCATAGATACTCTCATGTATGAAATGAAGAGGATATGTGAGATCCCTCATATCATGGTGAACAAAGTGCTTCCTAATAAATCCTTCATGA
Organism: Viscum album; assembly: GCA_963277665.1. Classification (NCBI taxonomy): domain Eukaryota; kingdom Viridiplantae; phylum Streptophyta; class Magnoliopsida; order Santalales; family Viscaceae; genus Viscum; species Viscum album. Next base: position 368,185,046 of record OY728130.1, on the reverse strand, counting down.
TGACCTGTTATATGTATAGGTCAGTAATGTTCATCTTACTAAAAATTAAATAACTTCAAAATTTATACAGGACGTGACCTAAAAAGAATATAAAAAAGATAGTAAACATACCAAGACATAAATGTTTATCCCATGGTGCATAAGTCACATGATCATGTACCATCAGTACATATATTCATAATCCACCTGGTTATCTAAAAAAAAGTCCATCATTGGATATTTGTGCTAAAAAAATATCTTATCAAGCATTCCTTTCCAAAAACTCAATGAACATTCATGATACTACAACTAGTCCATTGTCAGTCTATATATAAGAATAATAGAATATAAACCATTAACCAGACTTGGTGAAATAGGGATATTATATATATATATATATATATATATATATATATATATATGTTTTCATGAATTGTTCTAGCTATATTAACTCAGTGATGTTTAAGTGGGTGAGTTGAACCAATATATCATGATATCCTACCGTAGTAGTGAAGTATGGTGGAAGTGACATGTAGCGAAATCCTAGATACAATGTCTACTAAACCTAAAAGTAAAACTCATAAAATATTTCATAAATTAGTATTAAAATTTTAGTAATTAAATATTGAATTATTTTAAATAAGAAATATCAAAATTATTTTTTTTAAAATAAAATTTCATGTTTATTTCACAATAGCAGGCTATATACGATCAGATATCTATCAAATTTTATGCACAATGTATCTCATATTTTGTGTATGACTCTAATCCTAACTCCACCAGGATAAATAAATTAATAAAGGATAATTTTATAAAATATATAAATAAAATTGTAAAATAACTCAAATTAATGATATAAACATAGAATTTTCATCAATCACAGTCTTGAATTAGGTTCCTTGGAAGTAGTTAGATAACTCTACAAGTGATGTGTATAAAAAATCCCAGGACCACAATTATACTAGAGACACACACCCTATAATATTTTACACATCTATTTGACAACTTAAAATAGATGAATATATACTGATTAGATAATACTGTAGTTCCCCAACTGTATCTACCCATCTGGTCACGATCCTCAAGTTATAGTTGGTACATCATTTGTACTAACGTAGTGGAGTGTTCTACACACTATATGGCTTTGATTAATCATATAATGTATTAATTTGTGTTTCAAATAAGTATATATTCATCCACATAATTAGTAATTATGCATAAATCCTCATCATGCCACACCATGAACAATTAGAAACCATGGAAGAAATGTGGTGTGCGGATAAAATCAACACCTTGTAACGAATTTATGACAGCACACTACTCACCAATAGTGGAACCCGTAACCACCTATCCAAAGATTGGTGGACCGATTATATAAGCCAATTCATTTTATGTAATGGTCATATCCCTCATTGGGAGATGAAATTTGTTATTCTCTAGTCATAATCTATTAATAAGTCTAGTAATCAAATATGGATCAATAGTCTTGAATTCACACATGGAGACATTATATAAAACATCACATCTATAGAATGTATAAATTGATGTTGGAGGTACATCTAGGTGAAAATTATTTTCTCTCTAACCATCATGTTTTCTAATTGATAATAACCACAACACATTACCCGACACATGCGACTACAAGGAAAATATCATACGCTTACCCATCAAAATGTATGAATATTAAGACATTAATGGTGATAACTATTTAACTCATGCCAAGTATTAATATTTAGTATAAAATATTTTTATGTTCTTAGTTGTTTTTCTAGAAATTTTGAATGATTTTTATTATCTTGTTTTTCTGTAATTTTTCTTTTACACATTAAAAATAGAATAACATATTTTATTATAGTGGCATCGGTAAAATTTTAAAGGATTTTTTACTTAATAGCATTAAATTATGGTTACCCAGTCTAAAAACTCATTATTTTAATGATCCCAATTCATCTTTATAATTATATTAATGAATATATGATTATGTTTTAGTGATATTTGTTTTTTCTTCAAACAAGGTAAAATGGAAAAGTAATTAAATTATAGTGCATACATACAATAAGAACAAACTCTTCTAATCACTAATCTCAGGTAACCATGTGGTACTGACCAAATGAACAGGCTACTAACTATGCATTGATTTTTTCTAAGTCTTGTAATGATCATAAATTGACTTTTATGTGACCACATATGTACTTTGATTAGGATTTAATTTCAAGAGAAAGAGGAAAACATAGAAAAAAGGATATATAATACTATAGAAAAAAGGGAACATATGCACGCACCTATAATACACATAGTATTTTGTTTTATCTTGACATTATGTTTTCTTTTTCATTAATTAGTTTTTATATATTTTTTATTTTTTAAAAAATAAAACCAATATATATTTTCAAACTATTAAAAAAATATTAATATTTGGATATTATTTTTTTCTTATATAAATTGTTTGATATAAGTAAATTAGTTTCTAAAGACAGATATAGTTTATTTAAAAAAATTCCCTGAGTACTAATCAAAACATAGATAACCATTTTGAAAAGTAAAATTATATAGTTATAACATCCCTGAACCTCCACTCCTATATCTAGTTATGATAACATAAACATTACATTTTTTAATTTCATACTAATGAAATTGACTAAATTTTCACCATCCTAAACTTACATCATCAGAAGGAAAATATTGTATCCCACATATTCGTATGGACCTTTTAGGTTTATAGTTTTATATAATTGGGAAATAATCTTACATAAAAATACACATGCCTTTAAATATTTATTTCCCAAAATTAACCCTGATTTTATTATTTCAAAAAAATAAATCATCATCATCCATATAAAAAAACTCTATAAATTAGACATTAAAAATTATTCTTCATAACTTTGGGAAAAGGAAATATAATAAGGGTGATCTCAAATGATCAATAAGGGTAAAAATAATCTTTAATAATTTTATTATATCAGTGAGAATAATATTATAATAAGGTTTCTATGAGAAAATCAAAGTTCATGAGCCTAACATATGATTATTCATACCCATCAATAACTGGATCCTTAAACATTAAAAAATAAAATATATATTTCAAAAAATAAAGGGTCATAAAAATCAATAATCATCAGCCCTTTCATGTCAATCTTGATCAGTGGGAATATTTTTAACCCATAACAGCATAAAAAATGTGTTGGTTTTAGGGAATATCATCCTTATGCAACCCTTAAATAACCATTACAATTGTAATAATAATAAGGAAGAAATGAAATATAATTATCTATATAACATAGTAATTTCCCAACTCATTTGATCACTTCTTTCAAATAACCATCATATAAGGTATATCAGGATCACATGGAACTTTTTAGATACACCCATAAAATAAGCTATATTTGGCTCACCCAACATTATCTGCACACACCCATAGTATAAACTTTATTGAGCTTAATCGATGATATTTGGGAACACCCTTAATATATGTTGTCCAATAATCAAAATATTAAAAAAATTGCATAGAGCTTAAATTTGATCCTAAACTCTTTGAAACACCCTTTATTATTTTTAGAAATTGATTAACGAATAGAAAAAAATGTGTTCCATAAAAATATCATTGAAATTTGATTAACCCATGAAATTTAAATGGTTTTCATAAAAATATATTTGAAACATGATGAACCAATGGAAAATAAACAAGTTCCAAAAAAAATATTTGAAACATGATTAATACATTCAAAAAAACAACTTCCATGTTATCCCCTTTGAAACATGAATACGTAGTGGAGAAGAAACGAGATCCTTGTTAATTACATATTCTATATTTATAAATAATAATTATGTTATAAATACAACATATCTTAATTTTTGTTTATATAATATCGATTGTTGTTGTCATTGATGTTAGGAAATATCATTATAATATCATAAAAACATTTTTATGTAAAAGAAACATCTCATTTTTAAATTACTTTTAAAAACTAAAAAATCAAAAAATTGTATGAACATATATTTCATTGAAAAAAACCAGGGAATCATATAAATTTATATTTTTTGAATGAAATGGATATTAATATGGGAAAATCCATTCATCTAAAGCTGTTAAAAATAAATAGTTTTTTCAAAACATATTGTAAATGGGAGTCAAAAGTGACCCATTTGGATAATTTTAAGAAATTTATTTTCAAAACCATTTTAAAATATGGTCCAAGAATGCATAAAATATTTTAAAAATTAATTTACTTTAAAGAATGATATTTTTGAAAACATGTTCAAAAAAATGGATATGAAATAGAAAGATACCAGATCTAAAAGAAAATAAAATAACAATATCAATTAAAAATGAAATCCATGATATTTCATCAATAAATAAGAGAGTAATAAGAAATAAATATGTTAACCCCATTCATAACTAGAGCATAATAAATATATTTAGTTCAATAAAATAATAGAATATTATTTTTTCCAAAGTTGTCTCAAACATAAAAAATCTTTAAATAAAAGATATTGTAACATAAAGCCTTTGCCACATTTGTAACTCTTCAATCATAATCACTAGGAACAAATAAATTAATATGAAATAATAAATATAAATATCTTATGAATATCCATGATAGAACATGTTAAAATAGATTTACATACACCTCACAAATGAATATATGTACATATCGTAAATGTATGTTTCAATGAAAGACAATTCGATATGAATAACCCTTAAAAATCCTTCCATTGAATTTGATAATTAATAAATGAATATATTATGTGTATAAAATATAAATATACATAAAAAGGTTTTAATGTAATATAATATGATAAAATATTATTACACATGTAATATTATAATATAATATACAAATGAAGAAGTAATATAACAGAATAAAAAGAAATTGGATTATGAAATTATTTACCACTTTGTAACATTCAATTCAAATCAACATGGATGAAATAATTAAAATTAAAACACCAAATACCATGATGTATGAAGTAGTTATGATGTAACAAATAAATTAGTTAATATATATATAACACAATAAAAATAAGCTATGAATATGGTATATGTCTCATAGAAATAAAAATTGAGACGAGAAATCACTAACTCCTGTCCCACTTAATTTATACATGTTCGAACCTCCAAATAATAAACATATAGTAATTTCCTAATTTCTAAATAAAAATATTCTTGTTTAAAAACATATAAATAAATCATTTATTCAATTTATTTCTACTGAAAGTTTTAAATACTTTAATAGTTAGGTCCATTTCAGGAATTTTGAAGACCTTATATTCAATATTTCATGACAACATCGGTGTGTTGGACGTTGTTAAATTGTTCATTGTTTATAAATATCCATAAAAATATTATTAAAATCATTTTCATATTTATATATAAATTATAATATTAATAGAAATGATGAAATTAGTTTATGAAAAATGAATTACATCACAATCATTGAGATGGTTTACCATACGTACGGATGAGAAATGTTTCCACTTTTGAAAGATAATTATGGAAAAAAGGTATGTAATACTTTATCTTAACAAAATTATAATCATAAAATAAATACCATATTATTACATTAAATAATCTATAATATATCAACCATGTGTTTTTCTAATGAAAAAATAATCACATCACTTCATTCGAAAGAACTTTTCACCAATGATGGTTTACCACCCTCTGATGGGAAACTCAGTGATGAGTTGTTTTAAGATGGGGTGTTTGTAACATCCCAGATTTTCCAAGAGGTTTGGAAACATTATAAACAATTAAAACATATTTTTTATAGTAATGTGAATAAGAGGCTATTAAGTAGTTCAAGAGAGTCTAGGGCTCATTTGGGCCATAGAGCTCCATATTTTAGAGAGGTGGATTGAGCCACATGGTTAGCATATGATTAATTCTTACCAGTTAATAAAATGTTCAAGGTGCTCTAGTGCATAGCAGCTAGCTGTGTAGTCTATTCTAACTATGTGACCCAATCCTCATGGTCATGTGACTCATCCTAGTCATGTTTTAGTGGTGATTTTTATAGACTATGAATGGTTAGACAAACCATGCACCTAGACCATGTAAGTTGTGTCTTGGGGTAGTGATGGGTGCATGGTTTAACTAAACATGTGGCCAAACCACATGAACATTAAAATTTAGTTGAAAAGATTATTTTTCTTGGAATTAATTTATGTTTAAACCCCTCATTTCATCCCTTGTATCACGCATTATCCCCTTCCTCATGAATATTCTCTTACATGGTTCTCCTTAGGGTTTTAAGCAACTATCTAATTTAGACTTGGTTTCTTTCACTATTGGATGAGTTGGATAGATAACATTATCCTCTCAACTCATCTTCCTTCTTTTCTTCATTTATCTTTTCGTCTTTTATTCTATTTTAGAGTGAGATAATATTCCATATTTTTAGGTCATCTAAATATTTTGATGCTTATTTTTTCTATCTATAATCAATGGCTAACAACAGTTATGTGTCATATGCCAAACTAAGGTAGGTGATCTAGTCCTGCTTATCAAAATTGTGATTCATTATAAGGTTTTGTATTATGTCACATGTTATTCCTTTCTGGTAATGACTCCTAAATAGGTAATAAATTAAATAAATTGATATACAATTCTTAATATACAACTATTGACCCTCAAAATATTTTAGAGGATGACCACCTCAATGTGAGACATCCCTAAGGGTGTGCCTCCCATAAAAGACTAAAATGACTCATGTTTTATGTCAAATTAAACAACTAAATTTGGGTTTTTTATTTTTCCCTTTTATGAAATCATGTTTTCATAAATGGTATAAATTTTATGATATTTAAAACTATCCATTTATTCTATATTAAGGGTGATACAAATGTCCCATCATACTGATTCCTTTGATTGTCTCATCATGCTATACAATTATAAATTTTTAATAAATTATAATACACCTTTATTGATACTCAGTTTCACTATATAATTCTTGTATGAGATCATTAGGCTGATGTTCTACCTTACCTATGAGTGATACCAGGTTCTCTAGGGGAATTACCATGCCCGATGTTAGTGGGATATATTGTTGTGAGATTACACAAAATATACGTCGTCCCCTATATTGTATACCCATTAAGGGATCAGGGGGTATGTCATTATGAAATGATTAGGGAGATACTTGGGATTGTATTTACGGATCATCTTGGATGAACACTTACAATGATAGTTATTTGTAGACCTCCTAGATCGATGCTTGGGTTATTTATTACAAATATCATTATATGGGTTCTGGATGCTAAAAATTAAATTATAATGATTCAATGTAATAAAAGATTGAATCTTAGTAATGAATATTAAGATTAGAACACTAATACAAATAGCATGCTTGGGTTTAGACAATTTTTACTTTTTACATAATGAAAACCTAATTATGTTTTCCATACACCAATCCTAGAACAATTACATTGTATCTTTATAAAATTAAATATATACTATTTCTGTACATGTTGACCATATATCATAGATATATATCATAGGAAAAAGCTAGAATAGTTGGTTGGGTATCCCATAATAAATCCAATCCAATGTATTAAATGTATTTATTGCTTCCATTTATTAGTTACATCCACACATATCACTATATTTTCACAAATGGAATATTTCTAAACACAATTGGTGGTGGCCTAATAAGTGTATCCCACACCCTATTCAGGCCACCTATGCTACCCAAAAAGCATTATGATTTCAGGGGTAGACAATCGGATATACATAGCTTCCAATGCTTTATTTTCATTATTATGATTGTGTTAGGGAGCGGAGGACTAAGCCTATGTTCGTTATACTAATGGAGGTTGATTTTATTGTACATTATTTTTTTAAAATGTTGTATATTCTTTTACCCTTGTAACCATTGTATTTCCTTTTTTGTAAAACATCATGAAATTATCACCATTTTATATCTAATATTAATTTAGCTTTAACCAATTTATTTATATGAATTATTGATTTTCTTCTATTGGTTATTATTTCAATTACTTCTACTTACCATTATCGTTCAACACTATGGTTCACTCAGATCGAGAGGGGATAATCTCTCAGTGGATTATCCCTCATCCCTTGCTGCTATTCAACATTAATTGGCATATAGGGATGTGATATTGAGGTCATTTGGCCAATTGCCAAGGGGAACCACTTAGTGGCTATCAGGGCAGGATGTTACAAAGTGGTATTAGAGAATCTTTTTTCTTGTGTATTACTATAGGTATTAGACAGAAGATAACGAATGTGTCAAAATATGGTAATGAGATTATTCTTGTGATTAGATAACCCACATAAAAGGGAAACCCCATTTTCCTTGGATATAATATTTCAATATTTCTTTGTACCAATTATAATGCTACTGATTTCACTATTAGGAGACAGACATGATTCTTGATGTTATTATTGTAGATATTATTGTTATGGAATTTCTTCTTCCATGGCTAGGTATAGAAAAGATATATCATCCCATGCTTCATTATAGGCACATTAGGATTCATATGTCATGAATTTTGATATTCATTATATGTATATTTTGTTTCATGAATTATCATTATTGTCTATGATTGTTCAAATTTATTGGATTTATATATATATATATATATATACAAATGTGATAACGATTTTTGTAGGGATAACATAATTGGATTAATTAAAGTTTATACATTAATATAAATTTTTCTTCCCCTATATATTGATGATTACTCCTTAATTAAATAAAAATTCCATGTTTGATCTATGAACCATAGGTATAATGGGATGAAACGTTATCTAATTTTATCTCTTTAATGACAATTTTTATTTATGAATTGTGCACTTTTATAAATTTTTAATGGAATTTAATTTCATAAAATCATTATAAATGACATGTTACATCCTTATACTGGATGTGAAAGTCAGGATGTAATTACATTACCTAGCAATTTCAATTTATAAAGTGTTTGGGATATTATAAATAAGGAAATGTGGCACATCTAAATAGACCGTGACATATTTATATATATATATATAAAAGGATAAAATTAAATATATTAAAATTTTAAAATGAAGTAGTTACCATTAAATAGTGTTTCTAATTGAAAAGTAAAGGTTTTTTTCCTATATGACATACAATTGAAACTCCATAAAAAGAAACTCTATAGTGTGATATAAGACCATGAACCTAAATAAAACATAGTAGTAGATATTAGGTAATGTATTTTGTGACTTTTATGCCTTTTCTCATCACTTAGACATCTTTTTAGGAGTAGACAGAGAGTTGTTACCCATTATTGGAAGGCTACGAACCTGTCCATTCTAAATAACATGGATATAATCTATTGTTAAATCTTATTAGAGGCATGTCTTTGGAAATTGTATAGTTATGTCACCAATATTTCCTTAATCCATACTCCCGTAGGATGGTTATGACTATGAACTGAAGGTTTTGGGTACTCATCCACTAGTATTACATTTTGTAGTGCCACTAGAGGCACTCTTGATCTTCCCCCACTAGGAAATTTTGTTTAGTTTTGAGAAAGTTTATTGTGCTTCGTGCATTCTGTATAAGGACCATATTGATCTGCCTATTCTATTAACGATTTCAAGTGAGAATTCCAACAATAGTATCCTCCCACCTTCTTGGCAGATGATGTTCCTCAATCTACTATGTTATGGTTAGATGACATTTTATGCATCTTAGAAAATCTAGTGATTTCATTAGAGTGGAGGGTCAATATCACAACCTATATTCATTTTTATTATAAGTAAATGTTGGTGGGATATTTCCTCCCAAGCTATCATCATTAAGGTATGGTCTAGGAAGACCATGTGGGAGTCTATTATAAATACTTCATCCTATAGAGGTTTAGATTAGACTATGCTAGAGTGTTTTTACTCCTATAACAATGTTCAACATCGATGATCACATATTCATCTATTAACACCTCAGGAACATAGTGACCTAGGATTTACATAAATGGATATTTAATCATTTTAGATGAATATATTTTCATTACAGATATACAATCCTAATGTCCATAATACATTAGTGTCTTTGGAACATGAAATCAAAATCTTATATCCTGGTGAAAGATCGTCAACATCTCACGTAAATATCTCCTCCATTACTACTTCTACATAAAAACATTTTACATAAACTTGGAAAATGAAACATAAGAAATGGGTGATCTCTGATTATCAATAAGGGTAAATAATGGAAATTTGTAAGCATAACATGAACAAAAGGGTATGGAACATGACCATAAAATTTAATGACTATAAACTGAATAACATAGATCATAATAAATCTTGGAAGTTCATAAGACATTAATCATAAGAAAATAATTAACATAATCCATAGAATAATAACATAGGAATGGAACATGGTATTGGGGAAAGCACATAAGAATATTTAAACTATATTTCAGTGTGGCCTACCAAGGCCTTTGTAACATGTTAGTCATGGGTTAATCAATATTGTACCATATTTGGGTTTGGGATGCCCTCCTATGTACTCTTTTGTTTTAGTCATGGGATGTCCTCCCACGTACCCTCTTATTTAAAACAAGATATGTCCTCCCATTTACCCTATTTTTTGGGCTTAGGATGTCCTCCTATATACCCTATTATTTCAGTCTTGGGATCCCCCCATTTACCCTTTTATTTTGGGCTTGGGATGTACTCATGTATACCCTCTTGTTTTAGGAATATGATGCCCTCACATGCACCTTTTTCTTTCAGGATTAGGATTTCTTCCCTTATACCCTCTTGTTTTGGGCTTCGTACTACCTATTATGTACCCTTTGATCTCATAAAACATTTATCATTACCCAATGCATTAGAGGTAGATATAGGTTCTACACAACTCTTAATGAAATCAATCTTAATTGCACCACAAAATAATAAAAATCATATCATAACTCATTCAAAGAAATCGGTTTCATAAACATGTAGTCATATATCAACCCATTAAAAATATAGGTTTCATAATCATTTCATTAAAATCATAATCCCTAAAAGGAATATGGTTTCAAAAGAACATAACCCATGGAAGATATATAGGTTTCAGTAGCAACATTCCATAAATACATAAAAAATTCAAAAAGGGTAATTAATGGAACATTTGAATAATTTCATAGAAGGGAATGAGTAACATCAACAGATGTCATGTTCGAAGGAAAATAACATAGAAGGATATTTTGGGAACATTTCTTGAGGAATATGTCATCTATTATTTGAAAAAAATATCTTTAAAACATAAAAACATTTAAATAAAATTTCCTTTGAAAATAATATGAAAATTTATATTGTTGGATTAAAAAAAATTTGAAAACCATTTTCCATGAAACATATAAAACAAGCATGAAAATATTTTCAAAACTATTTTCCATGAAAAAAAATTAAATGATATTGAAAAAGTTTGAAAACCATTTTCCTTGAATGTTTATAAAAGGAAATTGAAATTTTTATCAAAACAATTACTTTAAAAATATGTTTTATAAAATTTTCTTAAACATTAAGAATTATACATGAGAAGAATTCCTTAAAGGATTGATGGTTTATAAATTATTACAGGTCATATGAGATAAAAATAACTCATTTTTCATGGTAAAATGGTAAGAAAAATCCCTCATTCAGATGGAGACAAGAAGATTCATTTGAAAAAATTGTTAAAAGACCAAAATGGAAAAACATAACTTTAATGATCATATGATATTAGTATAATATTCGTGTAAACCCTTTTTAAAAACAAGGTGTTTAAGGAACATATATTTCTGACCGAAGAGAGGGTAAACTCGATCTTTCTTAGAAACACTTTATTAACTATATTGTGTACCCAAGAGTGAATTCATGGTACCAAAACATGAATATATTATTAATAGATAAAAGAGAATAAAATTCATGAGTCTTCTTAATAGACAGATTATAATATTTCACCCAAGTAAGAATTAACAGAAAAAATATTTAGAAAGAGTGAGATTGTTTCTATAAACTCTTATAACGTGATAACTTTGGATCGTACTCTCCGTGTAAGAAAATGGAATTAAATGAATCATAAAAGATCATGAAATTAATTTTATTCATGATATAACATGTAAAATGGAAGTATATACATCATGAAACTAATTTAGGTGCATAACAAAACATGAGTCTCAAAGAAGAAAAATTGAGACAAAACTATTTTACCGATTTAGTAACTTTTGAAAATTTAACTACATGAAATAAATATCACAGAATGGATATGTAAATACTTGTAAATTTTGTTTTAATAATCATTTAATACATCCATGTTCAGTATACAACCCAAAAAAAGGTATGATATTATCATAAAGAATGTATCTCATGGATGTAAAAAGTTTTATGAAATCCCCTTACCTTCTATATTTACTCTCATCATACTCATTAAAAAATATTATATAATAAATATAAATTTATTATACATATTTTAAAGAACCATATTATTATGTCCAATATCATATATTGATTTATTATGACATTATATTACACTCTTGTTTGCAATTTTATGATAGGGTTATGCTTCATGAAATATTTGCTTTATTTTTCACTTGGGTATTAATTTGTTATATCATTTGTACTTATATATATCATTATTTACATAATGTCAACCATGATATAAATATAATTTATATTTATTATATGTGTATTATAATAATATATAGAATATAGAATCATTAAATTGAATATAGTGTTCATGGAGACTGTAAGTCGTACATATGCATGAATATGGTTCACATTTTTATTGTCGTATTGAATGAATGAAATTACCAGAAAAAAAAATGTATATATATATATATATATATATATATTTGTGTGTGTGTGTGTGTGTGTGTAATTCTTATAGTATAATTATTATATAATATATATCAAATAATTTCACTAAACCCATCCTTAATACTTTTCATGCAGTGTGTGAATGAATCACATCGCTTTGAGGGGGTGGTAGTCCACACATCCTCAAAAAAATTATCATATTTACACCCAATGGAATGTAAAATGATATTTGTTTTAAAAGGAATAAATTAGATTAAATAAATAATAAATATAATTTATTACTTATATAAAAATATTTTCCATCATAATTTCCCCCATGATAGACGGTAAGGGAAAAAATGAATAATCATCGTTTACTGAGGCAGTAAATTGTTGTACACATAAGAAATATATTAATTACACATTATATGTATGTGCTTGTACGTGTAGGTAAAAAAATTATCATAATAACAACCTATAATATTTAATATTTCTTTTTTATTATAAAATAATGAAATAAAGACAGTGGAGGAGTAGAGATGGAAAATAAAAAAAATAGCTTGAGATAAGATATTACCTCATAATCAGGAAGCTCCTTTTGGTTTTTCCCAGAAGGCTTACATGGATTGATTTCTAAAAAATGGTAGTCTTTTATGAGTAAGGGACGGATTTTTTGAAGATTATTGGGAATATCAAGTTCGAACCAAAGTGGTTTTAGAGGTGTGATGAAGGGGAATACTTAGTGGCCTTTTATAGGGATGGAAAAGGAAAAACTTGTAATTTTTGAATACAGGTTTTGTTTATACATGTTATTATATAAAAATCATAAAAATAATAATAACAATAATGGAAGGATTATGTCTGACATATTTCCATACAATGGTTTTTTGTAAAAGTGTATAGTTTATTTGGCCTCCTAATATTAAGTTTTAGTTTGTAATTAAGCTTAATTTGACCTTAATCATTGTGATCAACTTCAATCAATTTTACTAATATTTTTTTGTAAAAAATTAACATGATCTAATTATAATGTAAATATTATACTTTTTAAATTTTTTTATGTCCATTTTTTAAAATGAAATTCATGGAAGCTAAAAAATTATGATTAATTCTAATCCTGTTGATGGGAAAAAATAACGAGTTTTTAATGTAGAAAAAAGATCAAAATATTGTTTAAGTGTTTATATTCAATTTCAAAATGAAAGTGATTGCAAGTAAATAAATAATATCAATAGATCTATAATTTTTCTAATTTTACTGTAAAACAAATTTTATTTTTAATTTATCATTAATAATTATTTAAAAGAAAAAGAAGTTACTAACAAAAATGTAGTATTTTTCTTTATTCATCAAAAAATAGAGTTTCTCAGAAAAATGCCAAAAATCCACCCAATGAAAATTAAAACATTCTAATTTCAAATATAATTTTTAATTTATGAAACTAAATTTCTATATTATTTTGAAATTTACTTTTATGTTCTTTTTATAATGACATGAAAAGCAATTCATTCGAGAAAATAGAAGTTTTAAAGATATAAAGTATAATAACCCTTCCCTTTATTACACATTAATACATGATTTAATAAAATAATGTTACAATTAATAAAACCTAAAATATCAAGTATATATTGTATTTAGTAATTAGGTATATGTAATTACAAAACTCAACATGAATTACAAAATTCAACATGAATTACAACATCTTTATTGAAAACTTCTTTAACATGCTTGAGCTTAAAACAACATTTGATAACCTTGGTAAATACATAAGAAGTGGGAGTGATATAAATCACACTAAGGGATTAAACTTGGAATAAAATTATTATAAGAATAAATTTTATTAAATGAATGTAAATTTGGTATAAATGAACATTAATGAGATGGAATGATATAGAATCATAATGATAACATGGGAAATGTGGCAACAACCATAAAAATGTATCACAAACATAGGCTAAGGATAAAAATCCAAGAAAACATGGTGGAAAAAGTACCATAAAATAATTAGTTAAACCAGTATCCAAACATTATGTATTGTGGCATTAAATATTATCCAATGCATTGTAACACTATATAATTTTAGTTGTACCCATCACTTTCATTTCATTCTCATGCCTAAGTGTACCACATAGATCATAAAACATGGATTTATTCATCATTATAATTTTTTCCACAATCAAGGAGTTCCTAATAAATACATTTAATTCCAAAATAAAAATAAATATGTTCGCAGAAGTGAACACCCTTTAAATGAAATTGGTATTTTATTCACTACACAATTGGTTTGTCATGAAAAATCATGGTGAAAATTCAGCAGCATAACTAAAACACATTAAAATTGATAAAATGAGTTTACAAGAGTGAAATTGGGCTTGAATCATTTTTAAATGAGTTTTAAAGTATCTGGTACATTCAAGGACATGTCCAAAAAAATATAATTATAAAAATATGTCATATAATAATAAATAAGCTTGAATAAAAAGAGAAAGGTAATGATGTTTATGAAATTTGGACAAGGTAACGAGTGTACATGGGTGGTATTAATTGGAGATAAATGGTTCTATGATAATTTAATAATAATATGGGATGTATGGAGAGGTTAATAAACTTACAAAATCATTATTAATTGAAAAAAAGGCATAGCGAAATAAGAAAACTTTCATAAAGATGAGAAAGGAATGAACCCTTACTTGAGTGTCCTTCTCCAAAAGCTTGAAAATGTGACTATAGAGTTATTGGGGGAACCATGGGAGGAAACTAGAGAGGAGAATAAATCTTAAGGACGTTTTACAAGTATTTTTATTTAATTTAAGGTGGGGTGTTTTGTGGGTTAAGTTAGTAAATGAGAGTATAATTATTTAATATTTCCCAAAGTTTGGTTTTGGAATCTATATAATAAAATATTCAAAACCAAAAACCAACCTTTGGGTTTTTCTAATGTATTTTTTCAAAAGTGGGTAATATTCCAATATATTACTATTAAAATATATTAACATATTAAAATATTCCCCTTGTGTATGTGTATGCAAGTCAGTCTTTCAGAGAAATGAATTTAAAATCATAAAATATATTATATATTTTGGAGGATTCATAAAGGCATTATAAAATTAATATCATAATCAGAAAATCACAATATTTTTATAGTAAAACTTATATTTTTATTGTTATACCCATTATAGTATTTATTGAAACTTAGGTAACTGGGATGTCAAAAAACATACCGTGTATTTATGCCGTATTTAATGTTTACCCGAGAATTCGACTTTGTCAAAAAATTATGAAAAATAACCATTGAATTATTTAGATATTATGATTCCAAAATATTATTTATTTTATATAAATATTTTTCAAAATATGTTCATTTTTACTTTTAACATATCATTTGAAATTTATTGAAAAATTATGGGTTTTGACAGTAATAGTTTTTAAACCCTTATAAAAAGTACATTTCATATCGTAAAAATTATATGAGCATTTTTAATAATAAACATTATTTAATAATAAAATTTATTAGAATTTTATTTATTTAGAAAATCTATTAATTCATAATATATAATCTCATAATTTAATTTGAATATTACTTTAATATACAATTTTTGTTTCATTGAATCAAAATCAAAATAATTTATAAAGTAACAATAAAAATGATAATAAAATCATTATTATAGACAATATACATATTCCTATTATTAATGTATTTATATATATCCCTTATTTACACTTTTGTATTCCATAAGAGTATGGTGTGAGATAGTGAGACTTTCATGGGGTCGTTCAGCAAGCATGTTTTGGGTCGTGATCTCGATGAGTATAAACTTCTCCCCTAAACAGTTTCTCCCAGGATTGATTTTTTATATAATTGATTTTTCTTGGTCACAGGAATATCCTATAGATTCAATATCCCTAAGTATTTATGAAAAATGGGTTTTATATGACATGATTCTGCTGGTTGTGGAAATCACGTTCTTTGTCTAAGTCAATTGGATTTGATAAAATATTTATATTATAATAATCATTTGACCAGTATTCAACAGATATATTAACAACAATAAATATCATTAATTTAATTCTATGTGAAATAGGATATAACCAAATAATTTCATGGGTTTTCTCTATCCATATTAAATAATAGTACATTAAATTAAATTAAATAGTGAAATGTCATTTAATACAGTTCAGGTCATTACAATTTTCTCCCCTTAAAATATTTATCCCTCAAAATATTCATTTAACCCCCTTAAAATATATGACGGTATTTATTTCTCATCACTTTCTCTATTTCCTTTATTTCCTCCTCAAACATGTAATTTATTCACAAGGGTTTGACCAAATGGATTGTCTTATTTAGTAGAACATTGTCTCTACGATATAAGATCTTAACTAGATGCTCCTCATAAGAGAGTTCATTATACAATGTTACCACCCTATATTGAGTGAATTTGTTGGTTCTGGTATATAATTAATCAAGTGGGATACATGTAATACATCATGAACTTCAGATAGGATTGCTGGGAGTGTCAATTGGTATTTTACCACTCCGATGTGATCAATGATCTCAAAGGGGACGATATATCTTGGAATAAGATTCTCCTTCTTCCCAAATATCATCACATTATTACATTGAGATATTTAGATGAAAATAATGCATAAAACATTAAACTCTAGGTCTCATCAATTATTTTTAGTGTGGCTCTTCTGTCGACTATGATTATCCTTAATGTGTTACTAAATAGTCTTCACCATCTCCACAATTTCATCAACCATTTCATATCATAGTAGTTTACATTCCCCAAAATCATCCAAGAATGTAGGTGTTATGAATTTCTTCACATAATGGTCTTAATATGGGGACATCAAATAGAATAATATATTAATCCTATCCTATTTTTAATTCCATTGAGCATGCTCTGAACATTTCATAAAGAGTCTGGATAGTCTGTTCAAATTGGGCATCTTTTTTAGGGTGATTGGCCATGCAGAAGTTTAAATTATTATTTACAGCATGCTAGAGACTCTTCCATTACCTAAAGGTGAATCTTGTATCTTTATTAAATATAATAGATATGGTTACAACATTAATCCTCATCACTTCTTTGATATATATATATACAAGATGATCCCATGAGAAGTTATCTCATATCACAATGAAGTATGTAGTCTTAGAAAGATAATCCATCACAACCGAGATATCATTGTTTCCTTTAAATGTATTAGTAATTGTGGAGAAAAAGTCCATGGTTATGTTTTTCCATTTCAATATTGGTATGGGTAATGGTTACATCACCCCCTTAGGTTTTTTCCATTCCCCTTCACTTGTTGACATATGAGACATGTTGATGTGTATTTTATGATATCATTCATCATATTGTCCCAATAATAGTGTTATTAGAGATGTTGATACATATTTATGCTTATTGGTTGGATAAAAAAGGTTCAGATATTTGCATCATTGAACAAATCTTTTTTTTAAATAAGTATTTGATGGTACATATAGTCTTGACCCAAATATTACAAAACCTTCTTGAATATCATTGAACAACAAGGAATTACCATTTCTTATTATTTCTACTTTCTTCAAAATTCACACATAATCTCTTTGAGCATCCATTTACCCCCCACCCCAACCATAATAGAAATTTTATCAATCTTCTATTAAATTATTTATGATGTTACTTCTTTTATGTTTATCAGGCTTATCTTCATTAATTCTAATAATATTTAATCCTTCTCAATTATCATCTATGGTAGAATTATTGTATCCTTTATACATTGAGAATCAACCACTTTATTATTTTTTACAAGATGGTATTTAATTGAGAATTCATTGTCTTTGATCATCTCTAACCATATTTTTCGGCACATATTTATTTCATTATATGTGAAAATGTACTTGTGACTTTTTCAGACCAATATATATTTCACACTTCTCCCCAAAGAGATAGCTCCACGAAACTTTTAAAGAAAAAGTCACTTACTCAAATTATAGATCTGTTTTTGGGTAGTTCTTTTCATTGAATTTAAATCTCATTAAATCATAGGCAATAACATTGTCATTTTTAATCAACACCCAACCCATTCCCTTCTTCAAAGAATCACTGAATACGGTGAAAAGATCTCCCCCTGCGGGTAGTGTGAGAACATGTGAAGTGATAAGAATACTTTTCATCTCCTGGGTGTTTTCTTATCATTTATAATTCCATGAAAACATGACTCCCTTATGAGTTAGTATTGTATCACGGGTTGACAATCATGATAAATTTCTCACGAATTAGCGATAATTAACCTCTAACCCAAAGAAACTACAGATATCAATCATATATGTTGGACTCGACCATCCATCAATTGATTTTATTTTCGAAGGTTTTACATATATCCCATTTCTTGGGATGATATTCCGTAATAAAAAAAATTGAACCATAACTCACATTTTTTTGTACTTGGAATAAAGATTTTCCTTTCATATGGTCTTTAGCAAAGTACTCAAATTCTCCATATTCTCCTTCTGTAATTTTTATGTATAATAGAATATCATCTATAAAGACTTCCATAAATTTTTTGAGGTAATATATAAATATTCTATTCATCAATTACATGAATATTGATAGAGTAATAGTTAGTCTAAATGGTATTAATATGAATTTAGAGTGCATGTACCTTGTAGAAAAGGCATTCTTCCAGATATCCTCCTTCTTCACCCTAACATGGAAATATCCTAATGGTAGACCTACCTTATAAAGTATTATGATCTATATAGCTGATCGAATAATTCATCAATCTATGTAAGAGGATACTTTTTATTTATTTTTATCTTATTGAGCTCACGATAATCAATGAAAAGGCACATTGACCCGTCATTCTTCTTAACAAAGAGGAATGGTTCTCCACTTAGTGAAGCACTTTGGAATATGAAACCTTTATCTAGATCCTATTGTTGTTGTTTCAGATCCTCAAGTTCCACAATATCCATTCTATACAATGTTTTGGATAATATTAATTTCCTTGGTGTATGCTTTATGGAAAACTCAACCTCTCACCTAGGAGGAAGACTATGAAATTACTCGATAAACACATCTGGGTATTCCCTCACAATGGTAATGTCTTCAGTGTTGTTTCATTACTTAGAATAAATAATTTAATCTAAATATGATTTCTTATATAGAAATATTATATATTCTTGAGATGATTATGATAAATGATATTCACCCTCATCCTTTATCTTATATAGAATTGAAGTACGATTCGCAATATGAAGAGTGATTTCCTTCTCAGAACAATTTATGTTGGCACTATATAAGAAAAGGAAATACATTCCATGAATTATTTCAAATTCAACCAAATATATTATTATATGGTTCTCTAGAACTTTCACCGCACAAATTGTTACAGGGGAGGATTTATATAAATGGGTACAACAATTTCCCCATATTCAATCGTCGTCGATAACTCTACATACATGATTTGTGATGGTGTTTGAATAATTCTACTTACATTTCAAGATATGAAGCAATGAGTAGAACCATAATTGAAAAGTACATTCACTATTCTTTATTTTAAAATTTGAGTACCTAGAACAATCTTATTATCGAGATCCACATAGGCATTTGTGATGGAAAAATAATTCCCTTACTGCCTTGGAGGTTTTTGGTTGTCTCTAAAAACCCTTAGCTTAGTAAATTGGTTTGGAAAATGAACTAGTTCCTTGTAGTTGTAGTAATGAACAAAAATCTAAGGGTGTAGTACTGTATTCGTTTCCTCCATATCATTATATGGTTCTTGCTTCTAGAAACTGTGGTCTAGATTCCCTTTCTTATCACACCTAAAACATTTCCTCATCCCCTTCATGCAATTTATAGGGTGCTTTTTCCACACCGTTGGTTAGAGGAATGTTGAAATTTCTGGAAACCATTATATATCTCTATCGGACTTCTAGAATTGATCTCTACTTTCTTCTTCTTATCCCCATGATACCCCTAAGATTCATCGATCACCGTTTCAATATTGAAATAACATCAAACAATTTACACATTGCTATCAAAGTCACGGATCTAAAAGGATTTCTACAGACTAGGTTTTATCCCACAAAATTCGTGGTCAACCATGATCTTTTGGTTAATGAAAATTTTTAGGTGTATCATGTAATTATTGTTAATTATTCCTTATACACCTGGATAGATTCATCACATTTTTTCTTGAGGGATTGAAAATCCTATTCCATATTAACCCGAAGGGTAAGGGGAAAATATTTATTGAAAGCATATTCTAAAAGTTCTTCCAACCCATATCCTTGATCTCTACATCAGGATACATATTTATGATCAATTACTACCATTGATCAGCGTCACCACCCATATGATACACATAAAAAAGTACCTTCTCTTGTTCAGAGGAATGAAAGATGGAGATAATATTCTCAATGGAGTTGATACATCGTTCAGTGATTAAGGTATTATATGATCCATTAAATGTAGGAGGCCTTTGTGTCATGAGGACATATATTGTTGCACATTATCTATTGGAGGGATTTATACATTCCTCTTGATGTAGGTTTCTATTCAAAACCTGAGCCAGATGATAGTGTATCATCATGAAGTTCATGATTTCTCCACCCATCAGGTTGGGTATCTCATTGGGGAACTCATCATAATTCCTTTCATGATGATTTATTCTAAATTCCTCCTATTTCAAGCCATTGTCTTGAATAACAGGAAAATTTTGGATGATTTGTTTCAAACTATTAAACACATAATGGAGAATCTAATGACAATAAAGGGATAACGTATAAATTACATGTATTTACTTATCTTTTGATTTTCTAGACATCAATCTATGTTATGAGTGATCTATTTAATAAGATATATTCTTATGGGAATTTCTTATGTTCCTTTAAATTTTTTGATACTAAGATTATGAATTTACAAAAACACATAACCTGGTTGATTCCAACTAGATGCACAGTTTCGACAATTTTCATGTACCAGGTCACCCTAAGTCAGGCGAGGGACACCTATTCAATGTTGTTACCCCTAGGTAGATCTAAACCAGAACCAAGTCCAATTTTTGTATCCAATAAATGATTTATCTTCATAATATAACAATTTATCTATACTTTCAAAAAGTTTGGGTATTTATTCTTAAAATCAGTATTATCTTTAATTATATTTCTAGTGTTTTCTAACCCTAAAAAAAATATCGAAGCATTTCCTCTAATACCAACTATAACAACCCTTCCCTTTAGTACACATTAAAACATGATTTAATTACATAAAATTACACTTAATAGGACCCAAAAAATCAAGAAATATATTTTATATAGTAATTAGGTACATTTCATTAGAAATTTAATCATTAATAGCAACATATTTATTTAAAACCTTTTAACATACTTGTACGTAAAATTCTATTGGATAACCTGGGGAAATACATAAGAAAGAGGTGATCCATAAAGAATAGTAAGTGAATAAACTCAGAGTAACAAAAATATATTAATAATTTATTACAATTAATATCAATTAGGTGTAAGGGAACACAAATAATAAGGAATGATAAAGAAGGATAATCATAACATGTGAAATGTGGTAACAACTTAAAACACTACATAATAAACAAAGGTTAAGGATGAACTGCCATAAAATCATAGTAGAGAAAGTACAATAAATGAAAAAGTTATGACCCTATCCCAATATTATATATCCTGATACTAAACATTATCCACTGCATTGGAGGATTATATAATTTTGATAACACCCCTCACTTTTATTTCATTCTCATGCATATGTGTGCCACATAGATCACAAAACATGGATTCATTAATCATCATAAATTATTACAAGATCAAGGAGTGTGGAATAAATAATTTTAAGATTCCAATAAAAAAGAAATGTGTTCGTAAAATTGATCACCCTTTAATGTAAATGGGTATTTTATTCACTACACAATTGCTTTGGCATGTAAAATCACAGTGAACATTTTGCAGCAAATGACATCACTTAAAAATTCATAAAATGGGTTTATGGGAGTGAAATGGGTCTCTCATTAATTTTAAATAAAATGGAATGTTATAGAGATATGTAAGGACATGTACACAGATATATAATTAAAAAAATAATTAATATGATAATAAATAAGCTTTATGAATAATTTTAAAGGAAATGACACTTAGGAAATTTTGTTATGGTAATGGGTGTACATGGGATGGATTAATGAGAGTGAAAGAGGTATCTCATAATTTATAAAAAATATGGAAAGAATCGGGGAGGTGTCAAAACATACCCCATCAGTAGTAATTGGAAATAAAATGGCATTACAAGATAAAGAAACGTGGATAGCGATGAGGAATGATAGAAAACAAACTTTAGTGGGTGGAACTGAAAGCATGAAAAGTGGATTCATGAGACATTGAGGCACTATGGTAGGATTATATAGAGGGTAACGAACGTACAAATGTGATCCATGTATTTTTAGTGAAGAGAAGTTGGAGCTTGGGTGGGTTTATATAGGAAATGAGAGGTAAATTCTCTAATATATTAAAAACATAGGTTTTGGACTCTATATAATAAAATATTCAAATCCACAAAACGTATCATGGTTTTTACCCTGGTTATTGGAAATGTGGGGATGTTTTAATAATTTTATCAGGAAGAGGGAAAAAATATTAAAATATTACCCTTTCTTATGTGGAGGTGAGCCACTCTTAAAAAAAATGGATTTTTAATCCTAAAATAAATTATATATTTTATAGGATTCATAACCGAATAATCAAATTATTAAAATAAACTTAAAATAAAATTTTTTTAAGTGTAAATATATAAATTTAGTCTAGGATACCCATTATAGTTTTTATGTCATTTTAGGTCCATTTTGATGTTAGAAAACACACTGTATATTTATATTGTATTTAATTTTCACCCGAAACATTGACTATCATAGAAAATTATGAAACATTTAACATTGAAAATTTATAAATTATGAATAAAAATATTTTATTTATATATATAATTTTATAAATATTTGAATTTTCACTTTTAAAATAAGACATGATATTTAATGAAAAATGTTGGGTTTTTTAAAATATCATTTTTTGAACCCTTATAAAAAGTACATTTCATTTAATAAAAATTATTTAACCATTTATAACTACCAAATCTTATAAAATGATAAAATTTAATTAAATTTATATTTTTTTAAAAATCCATTAAATCAAAATAGTAAATTCCTTAATTGAATTTGAATATTACCCAAAAATAGTATTTTGGTTTAATTGAATTGAACTAAAAATAATTTATAATGTTATAATAAAATATTTAAATTAATTAATTAATATGTAAAATATAAATATTAACATTATTAAATACCTAATACATATAATTTTTTTAAAGCTTCACAATACTAAGTTTATGGTGCGCAATATTAAGATGTTCATGGGGTCCTTCGACAAATGTGGTTTTGGTCATGATCTCCCTGATCTTGAACTTCTCCTATAAATGATTTTGATCATGCTTAAGTTGTTGGATGTTATCTTAATATTGGAAAAGGGAATATCCATATATTCTATATCCCTCATAATCTATGATAAATGGGATTCATATGGCGTGACTCGTCTAGTTGAGGCCATCATTTTCTTTGTCTAATTCAATTGGATTTTTTATAAGCCCTATATTTATACTAATCATGTTATCATTGTTCAATGGCTATATTAACAATGTAAAATATACTTTATGGTTTTTTAATTTTAATAACATATAAATAACTAAATAAATGTTTTTTATATGAACATATTCTATAATAATAAATTTAATTAAATGAAAAAGGGAAAATTCATTTATAACTATTTGGGTCGTTACATAAAGAAATTACAAAAACATTATATTTTTCATTTTAAATTTATTTTATTTATATAAAACCATTATAACAATAATTGAAAATTATTTTCAAAATCTCATTCCTATATTTTAGGATTTGTTTTACTATATAGGAACATATGGAAATTTACTTACTTTATTTCATTCCTTTTCAAATGTACAATCTCACCCTTTGGTAATGCCTTAATCATTTCCCACTTCATCACTTACTCCAGAGAATGATGGTGAATTTATCATTCCAAAAGATCTAATAGATCATGAGATCCATGATATGCCATCCCATTTGATATAAGTTCTCTTCAACACCATGTTTTTAGACTAGATTATCAAATATTCAAAAATCCCCATGTGGTGAGATATAACTTTAATCACAAAAATTTAATCTGATGTTTAGAAGAATCCCCTCAATAAATGTTTAACCTCGTAGAACTTATATAATTTGAGAATCCAAGACATTAGAAAGAATGTATCAAAATAATCTTAACATTAATCCCTCATATATCTTAATATATATCTTGTTTTTCATATTATAAACATGGGAATACCCACATCATATATTCTCTTGTGACATAGTAATAAACTAAATTACCATAAATACATTCTAAAAACATGCATGCTTCCTTATTCCAATTACTAATACATATATTTATTAAATCCAAGAATATGTAAACATTATCCTTGATGAAATATACTAGTTACAGAATTATAAATTCTAGGTTATTCTGTACTTTTCAATTTACTTATTCATATCCAACATATCATTATCCAAACATCATTATCTCAACATTAGACATTAATTAAGGGTTACCTACCCTTAATCAAAATACCACCTTTCAGTGAAATAATTTTCTAGGTATTCATATCCATTCAATATCCCCTTTTCAATCCTTAATTAAAAATTAAACTGAAAATACTTATACATTTGAGGATTCGTATAACATAATCTTTTTAATTACAAAACATAAATACTTAATCAATCAAAGCTTATTCTTAAACCATTACTCGGAATTCATCAACATATAACATAATATATATTTCCTTGAATTTGAAATCAGAATAATTTTTTATGGTTCTTAAATTTCAATATAATCATGCTTTTATGTTTAATATAAAAAATACTGGAAGAAAAAAATACCTTTCACATGTAATTTTTAGTATCTCTATCTTTAGAAGAATAACCAATACTCATACCACATTCCTAATTATATTATTAAGATTTAAACTTAGGAAATATATTTTAATAATTCCCATATTTCCCGCATCTAAATTATTGAATGTTAACCATGTTTCTTCTAGATATATAAATTTAAAAAAACCATAAATAATATGGTGAGGAACACATACTATAGAAGAAAACCACATAATCATGAAAAATTACTTATAAGATGCATAAATTATGACACCTTCCTTAATCTATGTCACATCAAGTTTATCCAATGATATTCATATATAACTTATATTTAAATCCCTCATGATTATTCATGATGATTTTTTGAATTCCTAAAGCATATCTTGTAAGAGTGTCAAACCAGGTGTGTAATAAGGCGTATTGTCGTGTACCTGATTACCCTAAGTCAGGCCTAGAACATCTTGTGAGAGTTATTAACCCTAGGTATATCTGATCCATATCCACATCCACTTATATCATCCACAAAGAGATATGTTTCTAGGAAACCACTCACTCAACCCTTTACCACAATTCTAGGACATTTTTCTAAATGGTAACCCATCCTCATACTTATCGTTAGAGACATCCCTAGAAATATCCATAGAAATATAACTAGTGATGTAAATAATGTTTTTTATATACTAATTTCCAAAGGTTGACTAAAAAAACCTTTTATACCATCTATAGCGATATATCCATGACATAAATGGACATTAAATCATTTTATATGAATATTTAGTATATAAAAAAAATACATGTATGAGGACCATAATAGTCTAGTGTCTATGGAATCTTGGATAAAAATATTATATCCAATTAAAATATCTTAAAAAAATCCCAAAAATATCTCCACCTTTATTACTTATACCTAAAACCTTTCTTCATAACATTGGGAAAGGAATCATAATAAAGGGATCAGCTCAGATTCTTAATAAAAGTAGTTAAGAAAATGTGTAATCATAACATGAACAAAGTGGTATAGAATATGATAATAAAATTTGAATATCATTCCCTACATATCAGATATCATAATAATTATTGGTAGTTCATAAACATGAATCATAAGTCAATAAATAAAATAACATAGGAAATTAAAACATAGGTATAGAACATGGAATTTTGAAAAACAAATTAGAATATAAAAACCCTATTTCAAGGAGGTTTACCAAGGCCTTTATAACATGTTAATATTGGGTTTATCACCCATGTACATGCTTTGGGATTTGAATTTTTTATTTTTTACTCTCTTGTTTTAGTCTTGGGAAGTCCTCCCATGTACCCCTTCTTTCGGGCTCAAGATGTCCTCCCATTACACTATTGTTTCGGGCTTGGGGTGTCCTCTCGTATACCTTATTATTTTGGGATTTGGATGACGCCCTTTATACCATCCAGTTTTAGGATTAGGATGAACTCTCATATAACCTCTTGTTTCAATCATGGGATGCCCTCCCATGTACCCTAATTTCTCAGGATTTGGATATCCTCCTATATACCCTCTTTTTTTGGGCTTGGGATCCCCTCTCATATACCCTCTGAGCTCATAAATGATTTATCATTACCCAATGCACTAGAGAGAGTTATTTTTACAACCCATATCATAATGAAACCATAAATATATGTTCCAAAAAACATAAACAATCATATCATACCCCATGAAATTAAATTGGTATCATAAACATATAATAATATCATAAACTATGTAAAAAAGTAATGTTTCATAATCATTTCATCAAATGAATTACCCATGAAAAGATAAATGTTTCAAAAGAATATAACATGAGGAAGAAAAATATGTGTTAATAGAATAATTCCATCAAAACCAAATCTACGTAAGAAGTATTATGAATGGAACATTTATATTATTTCTTATCAGTGCATAATAACATCAATATATGTCATCTTAGAAGGAAAATAACATGGAAGTACATTTTGAAAACATTTGTTGATAAAAATGTACTTTGTTCTTTGAAAACGCTCCTTATAATATAAAAACCTGTTTAAGACTATTTTATTTTAATATAATTTGAAAACTTATAAAGGAGTCATAAAAACATTTTGAAAATCATTTTTCGTAAAACTTATAAAATAATATTGAGAGCATTTTGATAAGAAGTTTCCTTGAAAATTTATAAAAGGAGTTTGAAAAATTTTTCCAAACCATTTTCATTGAAAGCATATGAAACAATCTTCAAAATATTTCTAAAATCCTTTCATTTGTAATTTATTTTAAAAAATTCTTGAAAATTTTCCATTAAACATAAAAATAAAGAATCAAAGTAAAAATAGTGGATAAATATGTACATGTCATTTGAGGTACAACATACATCACTTTTTCATAGTAAAAAGGATAGTTAAATGACACAATGAAAATGTGATAAGAATATTCCTTTGAAAATATTGGTAAATAAAAAAAGGGTAAAAATTTATTTTAATTATCATAGAATATTTGTAGAATTTTCAGGGAAACCCTTTTTATAAAATATTGGTTTGAAGGAACACAGATTAACGACCGAACAGAGGGTTAATTTTGAATTTCATAAAAAGGATTTCATAACTATATTATGTATGAGATAGTGTAAAATGGTAAAAATTTAGGAATATATTATGAATAATCATAGGAGAAGAAAATTCATGAATGTTTTTGATATATGGATCATAATATTTCTTCAATGGAAAATAAACATAAATAATATTGAAATGGGATGAGATTATATTAATAATCTATTATAACTTGGTAACATGTAATCATACACTCCAAGTATGAAAATAAAATTTCATGAATATTAAAATATCATGAATGGAATGTTGTTCATGATATAACATGTAAAATGGAAGTATACACACATTTGAAAACTGTTAGGTTTAGCCAAGCTCTGCCCAATCCACTTCTCAACATCCCTAACATCATCCTATAATACTATAATTTGGGTGAAATAAATCCAAGAATATATTTTGTAACAAACCAAATGGATTTACCTGATTAAGATAAGGTTCAAAGGAGTACGATGAGAATATATACAGAACATAAGGTCATTTAAACTCACTTTATATTTCCAGGTGATTCTTTCTTTATCCACCACTCATCCCTTTTGTGTGGTGTGTATATTGATCATGGTTGTATTAAATGATAATTATACATAAATTTATGGGTATTTATATATCTATTCTTTAATATTTATTTCATTGGGTTTAATTTTAAACTGTTACCAAATCATAAAAATAGTTTTCTCTCAATTATCCTTCTTTGAGACTCATGTTTTATTATGTACCTAAATTCTTTTCAAGTTCATTATACTAACATTTTGAATATTATATAATTAAAAAATTTATTATCATTATATATTAAGATTCGTGTAAATTAATTTTCTTACAAGGATAATATGTTCCCAAGTTATCATTTTAGAAGAGTTTATGGAAACAATCTCATCACCTTTAAAGATTGCTTATACTTATTCTTCATTTGATGAAATATTATGATTCATATATCAAGAACACTCATTAATTTTAATATACTATAAATCTACATAATATATTCTTGTATTGGTATTATTTTACCACTCTTTGGAATATAAGATAGTTAAGAAAGTGTTTTTAAGAAAGCTCATGTTTATCCTCTCATTGATCGGAAATCTATGTTCCTTCAAAACCATGTTTTCTAAATATAGTTTCAATTAATATTATACTAATATCTTATGATAATTAAAATATATTTCTTCTATTTATTTCTTTTTACCAATTTTTTATAAGGAATATTCTTGTCACCTTACAAATGAGGAATTTTTCTAAACTTTTTACTATGAAAAATGAATGTTTTTACCTCATATGACCTATACAGATTCGTCCACCATAAATTCGCTGAATATTTATTTTCATGTGTAATGGTTAATTTTATAGAAATTTTTTTAAAAATATCTTTTCAAGGAAATGGTTTTCAATCCTTTTTCAATATCCTTTTATATGTTTTCAAGGAAAATGGTTTTCAAAACATTTTCAAGATCCTTTTATAAGTTTTCATTGAAAATAGTTATCAAAATATTTTTTTGAATATTTTATATGTTTCACATGAAATGGTTTTCCCAATGATTTCAAGAATTCATTCTAAATTTTGAATTTATTTTTGAAGGAAATTTTGTTAAAATTATTTTATATTTTAAAGAGGGTTTTTGAAGAAGAAATAATATTCTACTCAATAAATGTTTTCAAAATATCCGTACAATATAGTTTCCCTCTAAGATGAGACAACTTGATGTTACACATAACCTTATAAAAAATGATCCAAATGTTCCAATCATAATCTTTTTTAAATTTATTTTGTATTACTAGAATGATCATATTGGCACATGTTTCTCTTCCAAGGGTTATATTCCTTTAAAACCTACTAATTTTCATGGGTTATTATTTTAATTAAATGATTATGAAACATGTCCTTCCAATAGGATGAGATATAATTACATGTTTATGATACCCTATTTATTTAATGGGTTCTAATATGATTGTTATTTATTTTGTGGATTATGTATATATGATTTCATTATTAGATCTATGAGACATATATCGCCCTCCAATGCATTGGGTAATTATAAATGTTTATAACCTCATAGGGTACATGAGAGGGCATACCAAGCCCAAAACAAGAGGGTATACAAGAGGAAATCTGAATCTCAAGGAAAAATGGTACATGGGAGGGAATCCCATTCCCAAACAAGATGGTATATGGGTGGAAATCCTAAGGCCAAAATAAGAGGGTATATGGGAGTGAATCCCAAGAACAAAATAAGAGGGTATAAGGGAGGACATCCCACACCCAAAACAAGAGGGTAATGTGAGGAAAACCTAAGCCTAAAACAATAGGGTACAAGGGAGGACATACCAAGACTGAGGCAAGAGGGTATACATGAGGGAATCCCATGACTTAATCATGTACAGTGGGAATAACCCAAGCCTAACATGTTACAAAAGGCCATAGTAGACTACCTTAAAATAGGGTTTTTATATTCTTATTTCTATTCCACAATTCCATGTTTTATTCCTATGGTATGAATTCATGGATTATTTTTTTACTAACTTCTGATTCATTTCTTATTAACTACCAACATTTTTTATGATCTCTAATATTCATGTTATGATCTACAAATTTTATGCTCAAGTTGAATATCATTTTTCTCAAGTTATGCATACGCATTTCCATTATTTACCCTTATCGAGAATCCAAGATCACCCCTTTTTTGTTTCCATTCCTTAGGTTATATAGAAAGGATTAAGGTTGAAGCAATATTGGTGGATATATTTATGGGAGATGTTGAAGATATTACACCATGATTGAAGATCCTATTTCCAAGTTTCCAAAGACATAAATTGTTAGGGTCCTCGGGCTTGTATTTTTTTAATGTAGTGAATATTCACCTAAAATGATGTAATATCCATATATGTTAAGACTGGGTCTATATTGTCCTAGGGTGTTACAATATGAATACACAATCACAAACATAGAAATATTTTGTATGAGTATAAACACTCTAGCATAGTTTGTTCTCAACCTATATGGGAAGAAGTATTTATAATAGACTCTCTAGAAGTCTACCCAGACTACACCCTGTTGACTATCATATTGGGGGAAATATCACCCCAATGTTTATTTATAATCACAATGGATATAGGTAGAGTTCTTAAACCTCCACATTAGAGAAATCTATAAAAGGGTTAATAGGCATAACATGGTCTCTAACCAAAACATATCAGCTTGAGGACCTTTATCCCCCAAGAAGGTGGTATGGTGATGTTGTTGGAATTCCCTCTTCAATTCTTCAATCGAATAGGCATATCATTATGGTCCCTATAAAAATGTATCAAGTGAAAGAATCTCTCTCAAAACTGAGAATCATTTCCAAAAAGAGGAACATCCAGAGTGCCTTTAATGGCACAACAGGACATAATACTAGTTAATCAAGGCCCAAAACCTCTAGTTCATGGTCATAGCCACCCTCCTAGAGCATGAATTAAGGACATTGTGGGTTCATAGCTCCAAATTTCCTAATGTATGGCTCTAATAAGATTTATTAATGGATTAAGTCTATGTTATTAGGAATGGATGGGTACATAGCCTTCCAATAATGGGCCTCACCTCTCTACCTTCTCCTAAAGAGATATCTATGTGGTGAGAAAAGTCACATACGTCACAAGATACGCTACTTAATACCTAATACTATGGTTTATTCATGATTAAGGTCTCATATAAACTATAGAGGTTCTGGTATATGGATTTTCAATTGTATGTTATAGAGGTACAAACACTTCAATTTTCAATTTGAAACCATATTTAATGGTAAATATTTCATTTTAAATTTTGTATATATTTATGTTTATTCTTTTTTTTATAAATATGACATGGTCTAGATATATGTGTCACATTTACCTATTTATAAATGCACGCAATATTTATAAATAGAAATTGGTAAGTAATGTAATTGTGATGAGACCTTTACATCCGGTATAAGGATGTAACATTTCATATCTAATGAGTTGATTAAATGAACTATGATCCCTAGTTTATAGAATTACATGATTCATATATCACAATTTTCATTAAATTGATCAAATTAGCTAATGCTACATCCCATATAACTTGTAGTTCATGGCTCAAACAAGGAGTAATTATTAAATTAAACAATCATCATCAATCAATAGTATATTACCATTTAAATTAATAATGAATCATTAATTAATACAATTATTTTATCCCTAAAAGAATAATTATCACATTTCTATATATAAAAAACTATGAACTTGAAACAATCATAGACAATACTAGAAATTAATGAAATGAAGTATACCTATATGGAATAGAATAATGCATGACATTTGAATCATCAAGTTCCTATAATGATACGTGAGATGATATATCCTTTATATACCTAGCTAGGGAAGAATGAAATCCATAGTAATTATATCAACAATAATAACATAACGAAACATTTGTATCACCCAATAGTTAAATTAGTATGATTTTAACATGCACAAAGAAAAATAGTAATATCACATCCTTAAAAAATGGGGTTTCCTGTCACAAACTGAATATGGTCACCACCAATACTAGCACAAAACCCAGCCTGTGATAATGCCCGAAGGGCATTCCCTATCCCCACAGGCTGGCACCAGTTCTTGGGTATCATTTATCTTGGTTTGTTAATGACTTACCCAAATATGTATACATAATACATAATATTTGATTAAAGGAATCTGAAAAATTTATACAAACAAGGTTTAAACGAAAATCTAGAATTGAATACATAAGTTAAAATGCAATAAAAAAGATCCAAATACACAATTAAATATATAAAAACATCCCCATGGACTCCACATGACAAGGGGTCATCACCCCAAAGCCATCTCCACCACTTTGCCCCAAGGATGGGGACTGACACCCTGAACCGCCATCACCCTTAGCCATTCCTTTACCTGAGTCAAACATAGCCAAGTATACTTACACCCAAGGGGTTTAAGTAGGGTGTGAGACAAATACCAATAAGGTACCACCCAATTATTCCAAATATCATGCAGTACAATGTGAAAAAGAAAGCAGTTTTAATGCGCAAAGAAAAGCAGTAATAAAATCCAAGAAATGCAACTTTCAATTGAAAATAGTTTTAAAGCTATAGTTTTCAGAATGTTAACATATTTAAAAATAAATTTTAGATTTTTTAAATTAATTCCAAAAACTGCCCAATACAAGGTAAAATACAACAAACATAATGAGAAAAAAAAATCGGGAACACCCCTAGGCACTAGATAGTCTCAGGCCCCATGTACCTCATACCTCTGTGTAAAGTAAACATAGTAAAATTTGTTCTCATGAAAGAGACACTAGTATAGAAAATACACATAACCTATTGGTCCCCAATAATCATTCACATAGTTTAGATAGATTTTTTTTATCCAACTTCTAGGTGAAATAGGGACAAACCCCATCTGGTCCACTAGCTGTACTAGTACACATCTGCCCCACCTAGGTACCTCGGCTTTCTCATTTGCGATAAAACAATATAAGAATGATACATATATCTATTTTCATATAAAATACCATTAATGGTCACATAAAATCATTATGGTATCTACACACATTTTATACCATTTAAAACACCCAACAAAACACTTTGAGTTTCAATAAAACAACTTCTCCAAATCATTCCTTGTTTTGCACCCAAAACTCATTAAAAACCCCACTTGAACACTGTGCATACAAAAATTTACCAAAAAAATTCCACTACACCTTAATAATTTCTTTAAACTCATTAAATTAGTTATAAAACAAACTCAATAAGCATCACATAGAATACCCATGTAAAACCCCAAATTCAACACCAAATTGGTACTCAAAAAATCATTTTCTTAACAAACGACACCCAAAACCAATTTCTAAACAACAAAAAAGGATAAAAAATTTGAAATCCTTTTATTCAGACCTAATACAGTTCAATAAAATCAACTAAATAATTATAGGTAATCCCTTAATGATCCAACAAAATATTTATACAAAAATCCCCTAAATTTCACATGAAATTGGACTTAAAAATTCATTTACTTTATAATTGACACTAAAACCAATTTTTTAGAAAATTTAAAATGAAATTGAACTTAAAATACCATAAACATATAATCTAGGTCACAAATATTGAATACCAAGAGGAATCACCTAAAAAAGTAATTAAAACCCTTGAATCCAGATGCGAAAATCAAGTCGTACCACCACCACACCAAGAGGGACTTAGAAGAAACCTAAAACCGCAAATTTGGACCAAGAAAACTCATTGTTATACCCTATGTTCGAAACTCTACCCCATGGTCATTTTTTTACTTCACGTAAAAGGGAAAAAACCACAATCAAATAGAATTAAACCCTAAGAAATGTGAATTTGGAAAGGATGAGACTTACTTCAGGGATCTTGAAGAATCGACATGAATACCCAAATATCTGAATTTTAAAAAAGTCAAAACATCAAGGGAGATTATAAAAAGGATGAGGAGGTCATTTAGGAACTGTAATGGTGGAAAAAGAGTTATAATTGAAGGAGTTATGATGGAAAGAAATTACCTTCCCAAATCTGGACGATTTTACAAACCCTAATATGTTTTGCACTCAATCCCGATGAAGAATAGCTCCAAAAAGGGTAGAGAGAGGTTGGGCGTGCGTCTAGGTTCAATGTTCTTGGGTGAGACTTGGAATCACCAAAAAATAATTATAAATAATTATGTTATTAATTAAACATATTTTATTTTTAAATTTGTAATTGGGCTTCTGGGCAGGCCCAATCCCTAAAATAATAACTCATATACATCGTGGTTATAGATTTATAATGGCTCAAACTTGAAATGGTGGTGTTTAAATATCAGGGGAGGCCATTCAAGAATTAGAATTGATTAAAAGTTTTGAAAAATGAAAATGTTATAAAAGAAACAATATTTATTTTTAAATCTGGAATTGGGCTCAGAGTTTGCCCCAATTCATGAAAACTCACCCATTCCTCTATAAAAGCTTGGGAAACACCCAAAACAATTCATGAATGGAATATAAAAGATAAATAACTTTAAAATATTTAATGTATGTGAAAATTATCCCCACTATGAAAACATTATGTCCCAGAAATTCAACATGAAACTTGATGAGAAAACTAGAACATATACTCTTCCTCAACCCATGACTTCCACTCCCATCTCTCATGTGTATCATTACCATGCTTCCAACGCACCCGGACCAATAGAATGGACATTCCATAAAGAACCTTCTCTTTAGTGTCTATAATTTTCACCGTCCTCTCAATAATAGAAAAGTTAGGCTCTAGCTCCAGTTCTTACCAACTCTGCATATGGGATGGATCCGGTTTTTATTTCTTTAACGGGGGACATGGAAGACATCACGAATGGGTGTTGACTGAGAGGGTAAAACCAACCTGTATGACACCATTCCAATAAGATCAGTGATCTCAAAGGGGCCAACATATCGTGGAATCAGCTTATCTTTCTCCCCAATCGACGATGGCCCAGACGAGGAGCCACTTTCAAGAATACCCTGTCACCCACAGAAAAATCAAGGCCTCGACACCTTCAGCCATCATATGATTTATGGAGACTCTCAACTGTTAATAAACACTGCATGATCCACTTGACATTCTTAGACATCTCTTGCACCAAACTCGTCCCCAACAGTGAGTCTCACCTACCTTAGCCCATCACAGCGGGGACCGACAAGGACGACCATAGAGCGCCTCAAAAAGATCCATTCGAATAAGGGATTGGAAACTTTTATTATAAGAAAACTCAGCCGGCCCCAAATGGCTATCTTAAGAACCTCCAAAGTCTAAAACACATGCACGGAGCATATCTACAAAGATCTAATTTTCCCGCTCTATCTGACCATCCATCTGAGGATGGTATGTCCTGATCATTTTAATCTGAGACCCCAAGGCCTTCTAGAGGCCTTCCCAAAATCGAGAAGTGAAGTGGGGGTCTCTATCTGAGACATCTGCTGATGGTACGCCATGGAGTCTCACCACTTCCCAAAGATACAAATGGCCCAACTCATCCACTTTAGTTGTATCATTTATTGGAATGAAGTGGGAGGATTTGTTTAGATGATAAATCACCAACTGAATGGCATTCCTACCCTGAGGTATACGAGGTAAGCCAACAATAAAGTCCATGGAGACCTCTTCACACTTCCAAGTAGGAATGGGTAGTGGTTGGAGAAAACCGGATGTCCTTTGGTGCTCTGCGTTCACCTAATGGAATGTATAGCATCTTATCATAAAGTCTGCTATGTCCCATCTCATACCAAGACACCAAAACTACCAACGGACATCATAATACATCTTAGTGGCACCCAGATAGACAGCCCACTTAGACAGCTGGCTATCCTATATCACCACCTTCGGTAGAGATAATGGCACTACTGAACGGCCCTTCGAGTACAAGATGACCTTGAGATATGACGACCAATCAGAGGATGTCTCCCCACCATGAATAAACCTCTTTGACCACTGAAAAAGCTCATCAATTGGCTATTCCTACTGAATAAACTCCAACATATAAGGATTTAACTAGACGCTCACCAAGAATGCCCCTCTACTATGTTCCCTGGTCTCTACATGAATCTGATAAAAGAGCCCCATCAAAACCCACTCATCACTGGACTTCCTCAAAGCCTGCACTATAACTCTTATGCTCCAAGCATCGGCCACCACATTCCCTTTTCCTGGGGTATAGAAAATGTCAAAGTTGAACCCCTACAAGTACTCGATCCAGCGATGTTGCCTCAAGTTGAGGTCCTTCTGTGAGAAGATATAGGCTAAGCTTTTGTGATCATAGTAGACCACAAAATTCTCCACAAAGATATAGTGACGTCAAGTCTTCAAAGCATGCATCACCAATGCCATCTCCAAGTCATGGGTCGGGTAATTCTTCTCATGTGGTCGGATTTGGTGAGATCCATACGCCACCACGTGGGCATCCTACATAATCACGCACCCAAGACCCATACCTGAAGTTTCCAAATAGACCACATACCCCTTCCCGGCCTCTGGAAAAATAATAATATGGGAAGTAGTAAACCACCTCTTCAGCTCCTTGAATGATGCTTTACATTCTGGACCACATAAAAACATCACCCCTTTCTGAGTGAGATCAGTCATCGGTGAAGAAAACCGAGAGAATTCCCGAACGAATCACCTTTAATTACCAGCCAGGCCAAGGAAACTCCTGATCTCGAACGCGTTCTTCCACTTCTCTCATGTCATAATCTCACTAATCTTCTCGGGTTCCACTAGAACCCCCTTATCAGAGATCTCATACCCCAGAAATATCACTTTTTTATTCCAAAAAGTGCACATTGACAAATTTTCATAGAGGTGGTGATCCCGTAATGTACCCAAAACGTTTTTCAAGTGAGGTTCATGTTCCTCCCCAGAGCCATAGTATACCAGAATGTCATCCACGAACACCAAAACGAAGTAATTAATATACTGATAAAACACCCTATTCATGAGTCCCATAAAGTCCACTGGAGCATTAGTCAATCTGAAGGGAATGACCAAATACCCAAAGTGGTCATACCTTCTTCGGAAGACTGTCTTTGGGATATCTGACTAATTCACCCAGAGTTGATAATACCCCGAACACAAGTTATTTTTTGAGAACCACTTTTCTCCCTTAAATTGATCAAAAAAATCATCTATTCTGGGAAAAGGTTATTTCTTCTTAATTGTTACCTTATTCAGATTTCAGTAGTCAA
Organism: Viscum album; assembly: GCA_963277665.1. Lineage (NCBI taxonomy): Eukaryota > Viridiplantae > Streptophyta > Magnoliopsida > Santalales > Viscaceae > Viscum > Viscum album. The sequence continues at coordinate 368,147,010 of OY728130.1, read as the reverse complement.
TGCACTACCTGAGGGATCTATCAGCCTTTCTCGTGAACAACACAGGAGGGGACCAAGGATAGACGGTCGGGTGAATGAATCCTTTGGATTCTAAGTCATCCTATTGTATCATTAATTCCCTCAGCTCTATGGGGGCCATGCAATATAAGGTAATGGATATTAGTTGTGTTCCTGGTGCCAGATCAATCGAAAACTCCACATCCCGCTCTGGGGGAAACCTGAGAAATAATCTGGACAAACCTCTCTAAAATCATTCACTACATGAGGTAGTGCACCTCCAGGGGAAATACCATCATCCTATAGCATGATAAATGTTAATTGGAAGTTAATACTTCCAAACTCTAGGAGTGGAGGTCCTGTGAAACCTGGTCGAGGATCCCATTCTCCCCGAAAAACTTGACAACTCCCATCAGGTGTTGTGAAACTCACTCGCCACATGTAGCAATAGATGTGTGTTTGGAAGTGTACTAGCCAATCCATGCCATGTATGACATCAAAAAGATCCATGAATAAGTCCAAGAGGTCCCACTCCATCTCAACCCCTAACACGTAAATCACACACGGTGGGCACCTACGACCCTTCTCTTTCTTCTTTCCCAACGGTGTCACGAACTCCATCACAAACGACAAAAATTCTGTTGATAAATTCAGCATGTCCACACAACGGGCATAAATAAATGAAACAGATGTTCCAGTATCAAAAAGATCAGTAACTATTGAAGATGAGATTAGAACGATACCTCGAACTGTCAACGGTCTCGCCACTGATCCGGTCAGTGCCTGATCCATTGCATGGAGATGTCCAGTATCTACCTGAGGACAACCTCTAGTCTGTGGCTATGCCCTAAACTAGCTCTGCCTAGAAGATGACCCAGCCGTACCACCAAGGCTTCCAAATTGAGATCCCCCAGTCCTTGAGGGCTCAGACTGTGCTGGAACTCCTCTTGATGCCACTGACCCTGCCCACTTGGAAGTGGACGCGCCACACTGCAGAAATGCTTCAAATGACCCATACCTCCACACTAGTAACTAGGATTCGGAGGAAGTTTACATGCTGGTCACATGTGCCCAGGCTTCCCACACTGGTGGCACATGACCAATCTCGCATCAGATGCCGTAGACGAAAACTACCTAAAGAGTGCCCTGAACTTCCACCTTCTTTCTTCACACGATTCCCCCAGTTCCTTTCATTCTCTAAGGAGCTGCCACTTCCCACTGCTTATACTAAACAATAGAAACCAGCCCTAACCTTCATATCAATCTTCACCATGCACGCCCGATCAATTAACTCTGCATAGGTCCTTAGATTAAAGAAGAACACATGGGAGTATATCTTTGGTTGGAAGCCTTTATCAATCCTCTAGGCCTTCGCCTACTCATTAGAGATAATTTCTGGAGCATACTGAATAAACTCAATGAAGCTGTTTGTGTACTCCATCACAGATAGATTCCCCTGAACTAGTTCCATGAATTCTCTAGTCCTAGAATAAGCCAACAACTCAGGTCAGTACTGTTCATTGAAGACATCCTTGAAATCTCCCCAGTGCATCTTCTCATTCTTCCCAGTCTGAAGCACTGACTCCCACCACATGCAGTTGGGACCCTCCAACAAAATGGAGGAACACTTCACACTGAGATACTCTGGTGTTTCTAGGAACTCAAACAAATGCTCAATCTTCTCGAGCCATTCCTCTACTTCATGGTGTTCTGGGCTTCCTCGGAAGGTAGGAGGATTGATTTTCAGAAACTCCTGAGCTATATCTTTTCTAGGACCCATGGCTTCTGTCCTAGACGGAATAAAAGCGGGTTTTGGTCCCTGTCCCAGATCGTGGATAGCTCAAACCACATCCTCGACTATACTCTAACCAATCAGTGTGGGAGAATACTATCCAGCTTCCTCCTGTGGGCGCATGGGATCTTTCTAGGGAGGCATGTTGCTACAAAATGCAACAGTCACAAAAAAAATAATCAATACCACAATTCTAAAAAATTTAATCAAATACATCATGTATAAATAATCTAAACACATTCTAGTAATAAAAGAAACAACTACTTCACCTCCACCCGATGTCCACGTGTGGTCTGCAGCCCACTCGTCTCACTTGGAAGTGAAGTCAATCCGTAAATTCCAACATCCCCTGGTGACTCAATGTCTGCCATGAGAGGTGTGGGCCAGGCACCCTACCCACAACCAAAACCTCGATCCCCGACATTCCTAGCTCGTGTATATCCCGACTCATCCCAAAATATCAATATCACCCAAAAACAAAAACCCCCTTTTATACCATTTTGTCACGAACAGAATTTGGTCACAACCAATACTGGCACCAAACCCAGCTGGTGAAAATTATCGAAGGGCGTTCCCAATCCCCATGGGCTGGTACAAGTTCTCTAGTATCATTTATCTTGGTTTGGGAATTATTTACCCAAATATGTATATATAAAACATCAAAAATATTTGATAAAATGAATCTGAAAAATTCATACCAACAAGATTTATACAAAAGTACAGAACTGAATACATAAGTTCAAATGAAATAAAAAAGTTCCACAGACACAATTAAATAGCAACAAAACAACCCCATGGACTACACATGACAAGGGATCATCACCCCCAAGCCGTCTCCATAACTCCGCCCTAAGGATGGGGACTAACACCCTGAACCGCCATCACCTTTAGCCATTGCTTTACCTGAGTCAAACACAACCAAGTGTACTTACACCCAAGGGTTTTATGTAGGGTGTGATCCTAATATCAATTGTACACCACCCAATGATTCTAAAGAACATGAAGTACAATGTGAAAAATTAATATGTTTTAATACAAAATGAAAAGCAGTAATAAAATCCATGAAATGAAACATTCAATTGAAAAGAGTTTTCAAGATAAAATTTTCAGAATATTCACACATTTAAATAGACATGATAGCTAATGTAAATTACTACCAAAAATACCCCAATAATGGGAAAATACCGCAAATACAATGAGAAACAAAATCAGGAACACCCCTAGGCATTAGATAGTCTTGGGCCTCATGTACCTCATACCTCGTTGTAAAGTAACCATAGTAAACTTTGTTCTCTTGCACAAGACACTAGTAGGGAACATACCCATAAACTAGTGGTCCCCAATCATCATTTACATAGTTCAGTTAGAGTAGTCGTTGTAACACCCCAAGCTTCCATGGTACGTTTCCCTTCGAATAATGCAATGGCGTGCATTGTACGCAACTTCGAGATTCTAACACACCACAACCAATCAAACTAGCCGTTATGAATAGTAATACCTAATTTTTGAAATTTTATAAATTCTATCTCTAGAAACGGACTTCATTTTTGGATTCGTAATATCGAATTTAGCCTAGGGTGATATTTTGGAACTTTTCGGATAACACTTATATTTTGATGAATAATGAAAATTACTAAATTTTAATTAAAACCAACTTTTTAAATAAAAAAATTTATAGTGATAAATTATATTTTTGAGTGGTTTTAAAGTATAATTGGAATATATTTTTACCATTTTATCCAATAGTGTTCATTATAATTAATTTCACTTTGAAATTGGACCTAAACAATTGTCAATCTTTTGATATATATTGTTTCTTAAAAACACGCTATTTGTTTTGACAGTGGGAATTAATTATAAAATTAATTAATGCAACTTATATGTTTAGAATTTTGTAAAATAGACATCATTTTTGAATTCGGAATATCAATTATAGCTTAGAGTGAAATTTTGGCATTGTTCTGAAAAACTTCAATTTTTAGGAATAGTGAAACTACTAAGTGGTAGTTAAAAAAACTGAATTTTTCATAAAACTTATTTTTACCACTTCTGTGAAAGAAATTTCCAAAATCCTAGAGACACGGTTAATATCAAGAAGTAAAATTTGGTTCAATGAGATGAAAATAATTTTTGTTGAATAGTAACTTTTTACTTTTATTTATCACGGTTAAAAGTAAATAGGGTAATTAAGGGTAAAAATGATATTAATATTATCCTAACACATGTCCTAATTCTATTGGAAAAGTTTATATCGACCAAAAACAACCTTAGAAATAAAATATTATCATTTAGGTCCACTTGGATTAGATTAGGACATTTATTATTATTTAATTCAAAGAAGAGTTAAATGAGTTAAAATCAAAGTTTATTTACTAAAACATTTTTAATATAGGGTTATACATAAGATAAATTCGATTTTAAATATTCATTAGAAAGATAATATGATTTCCACCATAAGGATATTATATTTATAATTTTTCAACATTAAATATTTTAATATATTTATGACACAATGATGATGTAGTAATTACCATAATGTTGAAAAATTAAAATAATTGATATTATAAATACCCTAATAAATATAATTTATGTCTTTTAATGAATTACACTAATTTTCTACGATAATAAGACATACTAGGATTGATTTAATTGACTTTTTTCGAAGTAATAATTCTGTTATGAGTTTCACAAAAATCAACTATTGAATAGTGCCAAAATTGATATAAAAGAGTTTTTAAAACAAATATTATATTATTATTTGATATAAAATTCATAAAAATCTACAGTTCGGCCAAGAGACTTATATAATGATAGGTATATCATTAATGGACCACTTGGGGGGTCGCTTGTATGTATATAGTATGTTTATTAATTATATAATATAAAAATACAAAGTGACATGGTAAATGTCAAACTAATTAACTAAGAGTTAAAACTAAACGATAAGGTTAATATAGTAACCAAAACCTGTCTAAATTCTATTGGTTGAATTGTTTTCGACCTATACCTACCTTAACCTTTTAATAATCATATTTGGATCCATTAGAAAATGAATATGAATTTATTATAAATTAATATTTCTAGATTTTTAAAAGGTGCCCCTCACCCCTCTTATAAAAGGGCACTCCTCCTTCTCATTTCTTCACACCATAAAAGCCTTTTGGTTCGTCCAAAACCTTCCCAAATACTCTCTCAACTTCCCTAACTACAACCTAAAGGCATTATTTTTATCAGAAAACCAACCTAAGGAGCCCTTTTAATCAAATCAAAAGGAAGAACCCAAAGAAGAGGTAATGTTTTCACCACCACTTTTCAAGTTCCTTTCTTCTTCCACTTATTCATTCTTTGCTATTACCATCCTAAAATAATAACTACAGTATCTTATATAGACTGTGATGTTATTATAAATATGGTACAACCATATTCAGTATTCTATCCACCATTTGAAAAACATGTCACCATACGTGTGTACGTACGGCTTACCGTCTCCATGTCGTGGTGTAATTGTTATTCATTATATTATTATTTGGGTGGGTATAATAATTATGTGTAACTCATTTAAATAATAAATATAACACGATAATTATTCTTTATATATGATATACCATCCAATTATATATTATTTTAATATCAAAAGAATGATATTGTCGCTCGTGCGTAAGTACGGACTACCGTCTCCACGAACGCGATGTGATTCATTCTCCATCATATCCATTCTAGTATAATTATCATTTGATGATTTAAAAATAATTTTTAAGAACTTTATATCATTCTGGATATGAATAAGATAAAACTTATCCATGACGAACATGGCTTATGTAACAAAACATATGAAAGAAAATGAGTAAGTTAACACCCGAAACGACGATAATTCTAAGATATTATTAACAAAGAAATGTTAAAAGATCATATATGATATCATATTAATGTATATGATTCATGAATAATTTAATAACAATTATTTCAACATTATACAGGAGGTTAACTTACCCCCAACCAAGGAAAAGTAAAAGGTAAGGGGTTTCTTAACTCACTCTTAATTTCGTGAGAATTCCATTGTTCACCACTTAATTATTGCATGTGGTGTATGTGTACTTCCCATGATTGTATTAATTGTGTAATATACTTTAATTTATGGTTATTTACATCATCATGGTATGATTCTTCCTTTATGGTTGTATGTTTCGTAAGTTACCTAATCGATAAGGGAATTTTAAATTTCAATTTCCACTCATTCGGCTTTACGCATACTTCATTGATTATTTTACTCCAAGATTATGTGTGGAATCACTATTCATTTGATTATGTCATAATTTCTAGTCCCCTTTCTGTGGATATACTTTTTATACACATAATCACTCCATTGATAAATTCTCAAGTCATCGGTATGAACTTGATAAGAGTAATTTTTACTCAATCTCGATTTATTGAGATAAAATCCATTTCATTGGTGTTGTTTTTACTAGAATATGTGTGAATGTCATTTAATTGTTTTACACTGAATATCCAATCATATTTAGTGTATTTATATTTGTCACACGTAATTATGTCGTTTATTTATCCTTAACCTAAGGATACGACCTTTATGAGAGATTTCATCTCAATTTACATTCCATTGAGACTTCTTTGTTGTTATACTCCAAATCACTTTTATGTGGTGTATATAATGTACTTTGACATAGTATATCATGAATCCCTTTATTCTCATGATATTACAAATTTTTTATTACCTCAATGTTTTGTATTCATGTGTCTCTCTTTTGGTTACAAACTCTAACTAAAATACCATTTTTAAATGTTTTAAAGACTTATTCTTCTAAATATTTCTCATTAATGTCCATGTTTTAAAAATGGTTTTAACGATTTATTTATATGGACATTAAAGTTATAAAATCAAAACTCCTTTTAAAAGTCTAAAAGTGGTATGGGACACTCTGATTCTAAAATATATTTTAAATGGTTTCTTGACAAATATTGTGGCTTTTAAATGATTTCAAGAAAAAAGGGGGATATTTCTCTCAAACATTATTGATGATTATTTTCATCTATGTGAACATCCTTCATTATTATTAATTGTGGTTAATGTGATAAAATACAATCTTCCATATTGTATCTAATGAGTTATGTTTGACTGTGGATGTGCTATTTTTATACCATTCATTTTTTGTAGTTAAAGTAATGACATTTTTTATGCTAGTTTTAATACGAATGTTTATGATATGTTTAAACCTGTTCATATGAGGAATGAATTGGACTTAATAAGTGACGGGTGGAGCCCTCTATTGCTCCTTGATGCATCGGTAGGTCTCATGAGACAAACTAGTGTCTTGGCACAATGCCTTGGCAAACTCTTATTTGTAGTCTTGGCACAAGGCCTTGGCTATGTGGTTATGATAGTCTGGAATTATGCATTCCATCATTATGAAAGTGGTTATTGATATTGCATGTGATCATTCTACTAGTAGAATATCCATTTGAGTAAGTAAATGGCATTATTTTATTTTATCTTTGCCATTTTATACTTAAGTTCAAGTTTAAAAGGCTTTCGTTTTAGTTATAAACTGCCTTCAGTGTTTATGCTTATCTATGAAAGCTTCTGCTATAATGTTATCCTTACTGAGCATCTGAGCTCACCACATTAAATGTTTTATTTTTCCCAGGATTATGAAGAAGTAATTTATGAATGACCTGCTGGGATAATATGAGGGGATATGTAGAAAAGATGTTTTTTTATGTAATGTAAACCTTTATGAATGTATCTAGTATTTCCAAGGCTACTAAACCAATTGGTCTTTCGAGATTTGATCTTTCTTGTGATCATGCTAATGTTATGTAATAATGCACCGACTCTGGGTAACTGGGGTCGGGGCTTTATAGTTAGTATCAGAGGAAGTTTAGTACAAACCATGGAATCTAGATTTAGATAAACTCTGATTAGATCACGTCGACCTAAGATGAACTTTGAGGATTAGTATAGAATAACGTCCTAGAATTTTGGTATTGTAGAGATTTTTTGAGTTTTCTGAGCAATACATCAATGTCTGGATACGAGCAGGTAGAGGAGGATCTGGCACAGATGTACCTAGGGGTAAAACCTAAAAACACCGCATTGAGCTAGACTCGAACGGGAACTGGTGCACGACAATGGGCCTTGCTGCACTCTTGGTTACGATACTCCCTGGGGATATGCTTAGGATAATTTACATTTTCTTTACAAACCGATTTAAAGTATTATATATATAAGATGAGAGTAAATGACCCTGTTTAATCCTAATGTGTTTCAAATTGAGAATATGGTGACATTTTAATCTTTAAATGATTGTATGACTACTATTACTCACACAATTCTTTCTGCTTTTAGTCAATGGCTGGATTCCAAGGAAGTCATAGTGACTTTGAGAATGATGTACATGGTGGGAACGGTGGTGGAAATGAGCAACAAAATGGAATGTTGATAGGCGTAAAAGATATCATCTTTATGTCAAATAAGTTTTCCAAAAATATGACCAACAATATATATATTAACCAATTATCGGACTCAACAAAGAAGAGAAAGGTGATGAATGATAAGAGATCCAGTAGCGGAGACCATGGAGAAAGAAATCCTCAATTTCCATCATATAGGAAATTTGGTAGGAGACACCCAGGAAAGTGCCTCAATGGGACAAAGAAATGCTTTACGTGCGGGAAGGAAGGACATAAAGTGAAGAATTTCCGAAGAAAAATGAAGAGTACTATCGAAGAAGATAAAAATGGTCCCAAAAGTCCATGTATAGTCATTTGCCGTAAATGTAGGGGACCTGGCCATTACCCGAGTGAATGTCCTATTCTATAAGATATTTTCTTGGTCAGAGAAGAAGCTATGTGGAAATAAATGGTTGGATAAATGTTTACAAATTATTAGTGATCCTTGTTGAAGGGTTTACATTGGAATAATTTTCTCTTGTATTTGTAAACCTAACATTTTCCATGTGAGAATGATATTTATGGAAGAATTATCTTTTCTATTGTAGATATAGTATAAATAGCCATTTGGATTTATATGATCATTGGGGTTTGAGAGAATTATAAGTTATTATTATTTGGGATGAAAATGCAAGGTATGAGATAATATTTGTGGTTAAAATATGTTATGGTTATTTTGAGGAATTTATCTCATTTTGGTAATCTTATAAAACATTGTTTTTGAAAAGGACAACACGCAGACCGCGTGACAACCCGTCGCGTCGGACAAAGCTTTGGGAGTCGAACCCACAACCAAAGTGCGATTGGGATTTATCGCCTACCACTGGACTACGTGAAGTACCTGGATAGTGTGACTAATTATTTTTAGTTAAATGATTTTATTGATAAATAATAAGTTGATTTGGGATCTTATGTCTTATCAAATGAATACCCTTAGTATAGGAAAATGATTTGGTGATTAAGTGATAAATGTTATTTTGGAAGTTGTTCGCTTTGTTGATAACCCTATATGCCAAAGGAAAATAGAGTACTAGGGGATTTAATTTGAGGAATAATGGTGGATTTTTATCTATGTTTTTATTATGGATTTATAATGATTTGGGTTATTTATTGAAATGATTAGGTTAATTACATTTAAGTATGTGACTTTAAAAGTAATTAAGGTTATTTGGAGATACAGTTTAATGTGGAAGAATAAATTCTTAATAAGTTTTGGTTTTCAATATTAGTGTTGAATATATTAAAGGATTTTAAGGACAATTGGTTATTGAATGGTATTTATTTAACTTTGGGTTATTGTTGGTTTAATTTTGGAAATTAAGATTAGTTTTTATTTCTCTTATGGAATATCCTTTTGGGGGATCATTAGATATTTTACTAACCATTTTGGTTTTGATTAATCTCTAAAGACAATGTAAATATATAGTTCATCCTATATGGATCATGTGATTCTTTATAAGTTTATTCTAGCTCTTCCAGTGTGACCAAGTCTTCTTGAATACTCATCATTTAAAAAAATGATTTAGTGGTGGAAATTTAATAAAGAATGAAACTCCACTTAAAATGTAAGTATATATATCTTTATATTCTTATTCAATATCATAAATAAATTCCTCATCCTTATGTAATGTAACTTAAAACAAAAAAATGTTGTCTGTTTACTTTCCTACTAGGAGACTAATGGTCGTTTATCCCAACACAAGTTTGTGGTTTTCTTATTGTTAACTTTCTCCTGATCATGATTTCTATCCCTCTCCATCAGAACATGAAAGTTAGTTTATCATCCATATCCATTTTTTCCTACATGGAATCTGAGTATGGGTTATCTTGGTTGACCTTTATACCTCTCTTTCTTTCTTTTAAAGTGATAGTTTTATTGACTCTTTTTCGGATGTGGGACTTTCCATTATATTCCCAAGCACAATTTCACAAATTTTGAGGATGAAATTTATTGAAGGAGGGGAGAGTGTTACACCCCAAGCTTCCATGGTACGTTTCCCTTCGAATAATTCAATGGCGTGCATTGTACGCAACTTCGAGATTCTAACACACCACAACCAATCAAACAAGCCGTTATGAATAGTAATACCTACTTTTTGAAATTTTATAAATTCTATCTCTCAAAATGGACTTCATTTTTGGATTCGTAATATTAAGTTTATCCTACGGTGAAATTTTGGAACTTTTCGGATAACACTTATATTTTGATGAATAGTGAAAATTACTAAATTTTAATTAAAAACTCATTTTTAAATAAAAATAATTTATAGTGATAAATTATATTATTGAGTGGTTTTAAAGTATAATTAGAATCTATTTTTACCATTTTATCCAATGGTGTTCATTATAATTAATCTCACTTTGAAATTGGACCTAAACAATTGTCAATCTTTTGATATATATTGTTTCTTAAAAACACGCTATTTGTTGTGACAGCAGCAATTAATTATAAAATTAATTAATGAAAATTATATGTTTAGAATTTTTTAAAATAAACATCATTTTTGAATTCGGAATATCAATTATAGCTTAGGGTGAAATTTTTCCATTGTTCTGAAAAACTACAATTTTTTATGAATAGTGAAACTACTAAGTGGTAGTTAAAAAAACTGAATTTTTCATAAAACATAATTTTACCGCTTCTGTGAATAGAATTTCGAAAATCTGAGAGACATCGTTAATATCAAGAAGTAAAATTTGGTTCAATGAGATGAAAATAATTTTTGGTGAATAGTAACTTTTTACTTTTATTTACCATGGTTAAAAGTAAATAGGGTAATTAAGGGTAAAAATGATATTAATATTACCCTAACACATGTCCTAATTCTATTGGACAAGTTTATCTCGACAAAAAACAACCTTAGGAATAAAATATTATCATTTAGGTCCACTTGGATTAGATTAGGACATTTATTATTATTTAATTCAATGAAGAGTTAAAATAGTCAAAATCAAAGTTTATTCACTAAAACATTTTTAATATAGGATTATACATAAGATAAATTCGATTGTAAATATTAATTAGAAAGATAATAAGATTTAATACATAATTAAATTTTATTTATAATTTTTAGACATTATATAATTTAATATATTTATGACACAATGATGATGCAGTAATTACAATAATAGTGAAAAATTAAAATAATTGATATTATTAATACTCAAATAAATATAATTTAAGAATTTTAATGAATAATTTTATACGATAATATGACATATTAGAATTTATTAATTGACTTTTTTTGACGTAATAATTCTGTTATGAGTTTTAGAAAAATCAACTATTGAATAGTGTAAAAATTGACATAAAAAGTTTTTAAAATAAATATTATATTATTAATTGATATTAAATTCCTAAAAATTTAAGGTTTGGCAAAGAGATTTATATCATGATATATATATAATTAATGGACCACTTGGGGGTCGCTTGGATGTATATAGTAAGTTTATTAATTATATAATATAAAAATACAAAGTGACATGGTAAATGTCAAACTAATTAACTAAGAGTTAAAACTAAAAGATAAGGTTAATATAGTAACCCAAACCTGTGTAAATTCCATTAGTTGAATTTTTTTCGACCTATTCCCACCTTAACCTTTTAATAATCAACTTTGGAGCCATTAGAAACCGAATATGAATTTATTATAAATTAATATTTCTAGCTTTTCCAAAGGTTCCCTCACCCCTCTTATAAAAGGGCACTCCTCATTCTCATTTCTTCACACCTTCAAAGCCTTTTGGTTCGTCAAAACCATGCCCAAATACACTCTCCACTTCTCTCAATACAACCTAGAGGCCTTAGTTTGATCATAAAGCCAACCTATGGAGCCCTTTTGATCAAATCAAAAGGAATAACCCAAAGAAGAGGTAATGTTTTCACCACCCCTTTCCAAGTTCCATTCTTCTTCCACTTCTTCTTTCATTGTTATTACCATTTAAAATAATAACTCCAGTATATTATATATACTGTGATGTTATTATAAATATGGTACAACCATATTCAGTATTCTATCCACCCTTTGAATAACATGTCACCATACGTGTGTACGTACGGCTTACCGTCTCCACGTCATGGTGTAATTGTTATTCAATATATTATTATTTGGGTGGGTATAATAATGATGTGTAACTCATTTAAATATTAAATATAACATTATAATGATTCTTTATATATGATATACCATCCAATTATATATTATTTTAATATCAAAAGAATGATATTGTCGCTCGTGCGTACGTACGGACTACCGTCTCCACGAACGCAATGAGATTCATTCTCCATCATATCCATTCAAGTATAATTATCATTTTATGATTTAAAAATAATGATTAAAAACTTTATATAATTCTGGATATTAATAAGATACAACCTATCCATGACAAACATGGCTTACGTAACAAAACACATAAAAGAAAACGAGTAAGTTAACACCCGAAACTCCGATAATTCTAAGATATTATTAACAAAGAAATGTTAAAAGATAATATATGATATCATATTAATGTATATGATTCATGAATAATTTAATAAAAATTATTTCAACATTATACAGGAGGTTAACCTACCCCCAACCAAGGAAAAGTACAAGGTAAGGGTTTTCTTAACTCACTCTTAATTTCGTGAGAATTCCATTGTTCACCACTTAATTATTGCATGTGGTGTATGTGTACTGCCCATGATTGTATTCATTGTGTAATATACTTTAATTTATGGGTATTTACAACATCATGGTATGATCCTTCTTTCATGGGTGTATGTTTTGTGAGTTACCTAATCGATAAGGGAATTAGAAATTTCAATTTCCACTCATTCGGCTTTACACATACTTCATTTATTATTTTACTCCAAGATTATGTGTGGAATCACTATTCATTTCATTATGTAATAATTTCCACTCCCCTTTCTGTGGATATACTTTTTATACACATAATCACTCCATTGATAAATTCTCAAGTCATCGTTATGAACTTGAGAAGAGTAATTTATACTCAATCTCGATTTGTTGAGATAAACATCCAATTCATTGGTGTTGTTTTTACTAGAATATGTGTGAATGTCCATTGATTGTTTTACACTAAATATCCAATAATATTTAGTTTATTTATATTTGTCACACATAAATATGTCGTTTATTTATCCTTAACCTAAGGATATGGCCTTTATGAGATATTTCATCTCAATTTACATTCCATTGAGATTTCTTTGTTGTTATACACCAAATCACTTTTATGTGGTGTATATAATGTACTTTGACATAGTATATCATGAATCCTTTTATTCTCATGATATTTCAAATTTGTTATTACCTCAATTATTTGTATTAAAGTGTCTCTCTTTTGGTTATAAACTCTAACTAAAATACCATTTTTAAATGTTTTAAAGACTTATTCTTCTAAATATTTCTCATTAATGTCCATGGTTTTAAAATGGTTTAAGGATTTATTTATATGGACATTAAAGTTTTAAAATAAAAACTCCTTTTAAAATTTTCAAAGTGGTATGGGACACTTTGATTATAAAATCTATTTTAAATGGTTTCTTGACAAATCGGGTGGCTTTTAAATGATTTCAAGAAAAAAGGGGGATATTTCTCTCAAAACGTTTTGATGATTATTTTAATCTATGTAAACATCCTTTATTATTCTTGATTGAGGTTAATGTGATACAATACAATCTTCCATATTGTATCGAATGAGTTATGTTTGACTGTGGATGTGCTATTTTTATACCATTCATAGTTTGTATTTAAATTATTGACATTTCGTATGCTAGTTTTAATACGAATGATTATGTTATGTTTAAACCTGTTCATATGAGGAATGCATTGGACTTAATATGTGACTGGTGGAGCCCTCTATAGCTCCTCGATGCATTGGTAGGTCTCATGAGACAAACTAGTGTCTTGGGACAAGGCCTTGGCAAAATCTTATTTGTAGTCTTGGCACGAGGCCTTGGCTATGTGGTTATGATAGTCTGGCATTATGCATTCCATCATTATGAAAGTGGTTATTGATATTGCATGTCATCATTCGACTAGTAGAATATCCATGTGAGTAAGTAAATGGAATTATTTTATTTTATCCTTTCCATTTTATGCTGAATTTCAAGTTTAAAAGGCTTTCGTTTTAGTTATAAACTCTCTTTAGTGTTTATGCTTATCTATGAAAGCTCCTGCTATAATGTTATCCTTACTGAGCATCTGAGCTAACCCCTTTCAATGTTTTATTTTTCCTAGGATTATTTAGAAGTAATTTATGAATGACCTGCAGGGATAGTATGAGGGGATATGTAGAAAAGATTTTTTTTTTATGTAATGTAAAACTTTATGAATGTATCTACTATTTCCAAGGCTACTAAACCAATATGTCTTTCGAGATTTGATCTTTCTTTTGATCATTCCAATGTTATGTAATAATTCACCGACTCTGGGTAACTGGGGTCGGGGCGTTACAGTCGTTATCCAAATTCAAGGTGAAACAGGGACAAAACCCATTCGGGCCACTAGCCGTATTAGTAGACATAGGCCCCACCAAGGTACTCGGGCTTCCCCCTTTGTGCTCAAACAATTTAAGAATGATACATATATCCATTTTCATATAAAACACCACTACTGTTCACATAAAATCAGTACAATAGCTACACACATTTTATACCATTTAGAACACAAAACAAAACACTTTGAGTTTCAATTAAACAACTTCTCCAAATAATTCCTTGTTTTGCACCCAAAACTCTTTGAAAACCGCACTTGCAAACTATGTACATAATCACATTTACAAAAATAGAATCCACCACACCTTAATCATTTATTTATACTCATTACCGGAGTTATCAAATAATCCCAATAAGCATCACATAGAATACCCATGTAAAACACCCAATTCAACAACAAATTGGTACTCAAAAAAATCATTTTCTTAAGAAACGTTGCCCAAAACCAATTTCTCAGCAACAACCAAATGATAATAAATTTGAGAACATTATTTTCATACCTAATACAGTTCGATAAAATAGAAAAAATAATTATAGGTCATCCCTTAATGAACCAAAAAAATATTTATATGAAAAACCCCTAAATTTCACATGAAAATTGCATTAGAATTTCATATGATATATAATTTCCACTAAAACCAATTTTTGGAGAAAAATTCAAAAGAAATAGACATAAAAATACCATAAACACAGAATATAGGTCACAAATCTTTCATACCAAAAGGAATCACCTAAAAAAGTAATGAAAACCCTTGAATCAACGTCAGAAAATCAAGTCGCACCACCACCGCACCAAGAGGGACATAGAACAAACCTAAAACCACAAACATGGACCAAGAAAACCCAAGTTTAAACACTAGGTTCGAAACCCTACCACCAATTCATTTGGTACTTCATGTAAAAGAGAAGAAACCCCAATCACATAAAATTAAAACCTATGCAATTTGAAAGTGGAAAAGAAGAGACTTACTTACTTGAGGGATTTTGAAGAATCGACTTAAATACCCCATTATCTGAATTTTAAAACTGTAAAAATATCAAGGGAGGTTTAAATATGGATGAGGAGGTCATTTAGATACTATAATGGAGGAAAACGAGTTAGAATTGAGGGAGTTATGATGGAAAGAACTTACCTCCTCAAATCTGGACGATTTTAGAAACCCTAATATGTTCTGCACTCAATAGCGATGAAAAGTGAACCAAAGAGATGGGAGATAGGTTGGGCGTGCGTCTGGTTTCAATGGTCTTGTGTGAGACTTGTAATCACTTAAATATAATTAAAATTATATATGTTATTAATTAAATTAATTTTATTTTTAAAACTGGAATTGGGCTTCCGGGCAGGCCCAATTCCTTAAATAAATACTCATATACACCATGGTTATGGATTTCTAAAGGCTCACAATTGAAGTGGTGGTGTTAAAATATCAGGGGAGGCCATTTAGAAATTTTAATTGATCAAAAATGTTCAAAAATGAAAAAATTATAAAAATCAGAATTTATTTTTAAATCTGGAATTGGGCTCATGGAAATTCATGAAAACTCACCCATTCCTCTATAAAATCTTGGGAATCACCCAAAACAAATCATGAATAGAAATTACAAGAGAAATACCTTTACAATATTTCATGTATGTGACATTTACCTTGAACTTTTGTATGATAATCACAAGAAAAATCTCAATATATAATTTTAAAACATGAATTATCTTCTATCAAATACCTAGATTAAGAAAAAAGGAAAAAAACACTAATACCACTTTATAGCATCCTGACATGGTAGCCACTAAGTAGTGTGCATAGCCAGTTGGCCACAAGACCCTTAGAATGCATCCCCATTTCTTTGTGTATGTTTACTAGTAATGAGGTCCTAGATATCATCCATGGGGAGACTATTCCCTCTTGATCTGAGTGCACTATAGTGTTGAACGATAATGGAATGTAACAAAAATAGAAATAATTACCAGTAGTCAAAGATAATTCATATATATAAAACAATATGTGGAATAGAAATCAATAATAGATACAAAAAATTTGATTATGTAATTATGTTAAACAATAAAATAAAATACAAGGGTTTCAAGGGAAAATGAATACAAAACACGCTAAACAAAAAAGAAGAAAACATTAAAATATAACTCCACTAGCATCACGAACATAGGCATGGTCCCCTACTACCTTACACTATCCTTTTACTGAAAATCCATGATTTGAAGCTTGGATCATCACTTTTTCTACCCTTGTAATCCGGAAGTATGTTTGGGTATGATTGTTGACCCAAATAGGGTGTCAAATATACGTAGTAGGCCACCAACAATGGTATCTATTACTATCTAGTTTTTCCACAAAGAGTGATAAGATTGAAATTAAATAATAAATGTAAGTAGTAAATAAATATAACACCTCTGATTGGGGTTTTTATGGGATACCTGATCAAAACTACATGCGTTTTCTTAAGATAGATATCTCTAAATTGTGGTCAAATTGTACAAATATAGTATATATTTAAATTCATATAGATACATTATAAGTATTCTAGGATGTATATGTAGAAAAAATAATTTGGTTATTAGTAAGGAAAGATTACAAATTGACTTAACCCAAACATTTTCTTTAGATTAGCATTCATCTTTTGGTATTTATAACTGACGGACAAACTTTTTATTACACTGAATCATTAGAATTTAATTTTTGGCATCCTGAGCCCATCCAAGGGGATCTATGAAAAGTAACCCATGTATCGATCTTGCATAACTATAAATAACCATCATTGAAAGAGTCCATATAAGTATATCCTTAAATTGAATCTCATATATCACACTAGGTGTGTGATAATGAAATATCCCCTCGATCCCATACTTGGTATACTACAGAAGGGACCATGTATCATTAGTGGCATCTGACACCAATATATCCCCCTTAGATCGTGCATGGTATTTACCCTATAGAACTTGGCATCACTCATATGTAAGGTATAATATCACCCTAGTGAGAAGTTTTAAGGTATTCTATAGTTAAACTAAGTATCACTCCTGATGTTTTATTATTTACTAAAAAATTATAATTATAATGAATGATGAGCCCATACAAGGCATCCTTAAGGTTGGAAAGCTGTATCATCCTCAACATGGTGTAATGGGATAGTATTAAATATCATTAAATTTATAACATTTTAGATGATCATCATTTCATAAAAGTTTAAAATCAAAAACCCCCATTTATTGGTTTAATTTGACTTGAAATATGAGTCATATTAGTCCCTTAAGGGAGGAACACCCTTAGGGGTGTCTCAACAGGAGGTGGTCAACCATTGACATAGTTTTGTGGTCACTGGAAGTGTATTCAGAATTTTATATCATTTTATTTAATTTATTACATGTCTAATAAGTGTTTTTGGAAAGTTAAAGCATGTGTCACACCACCACACCTAATAAAAAATATAGATTTTTAGAAGAAGAGAAAGATCACCTACAATAGATTGGCAGATAAACCCTAAACTTTCATGTCCATTGATTCGAGATCAAATGAAATAAGTAATAAAATTTTGAAAATGTCAAAAAAAATAATTCATATTATCTTGCTCCAAAATAGAGTCTAAGATGTAAAGATAAATGTAGAAATGAAGGAAGGAATGTGGGTATATTAATGTTATCTATCCATCTGAACCAACAAAAAAGGAAACAAATTTGGGATGAAATAGTTTCATCCAAGCCTATGAAAATCCATATAAGATAAGCTTCATGTAGAAGGGTCTATTGTGTGATAAAAGGGATGAAAATAGGGAATTAAACATAAATTAAGTCCTATAAAAATCATCCTTCATTCTAAATTTTAATGGTTACATGATTTGGTCACATGTTTGGCTAAATCCTTCTCCCATTACTTATTTAGTACAACAATTTCATGGGCTAAGTGAATGGTTTGTCTAATCATGATTAGTCTATGAAAATAACCAGTAAAACTTGACTATGATGAGTCACAAATACATGCACCTTGGGTTTCATAGTTAGGTATGGCTTTACAAAAATCTGTTATGCAATAGATCACCCCGAATATATGATTTTCATGGTTTGAATAAATCATACACTAACCATCCAACTCAATCTTCTTCTCAAAAAACTATAGTTTAAGGCTTTGAATGAGTCATAGACTCTCCTCAACCACTTCATCGCCTCTTGATCACATTACTATAAAAATGGGATATTAAAACTATATAATATACTAATACATCTTGTAAAATCCTAGATGTTACAACCCCATCCTTAGACCAACTCATCCTTGAGTTTACCGTCTGTGGGTGGTAAAACATCATCGGAGAAAAGTTATATCCACTGAAGCGATTCAGTTATTTTTTTCATAATTAGAACACATGGTTAATACATATAATAATTTTTAATGTATTAATGTTATGATTATAATTCTATAAAGATGAAATTTTACTTACCTTTTTTCCATTGTTATCTTTGAAAATTTGAAAAGTTTCACCTGCATACATATGAACAACAATCCATGTGATTGTAAAGTAAATAATTTTTCATAACCATATTTCATGATTATAATTAAAAAGATAATTTAAATATAAATATAATAGGTATTTAATGATTATTATTTTGGATATTTTGAAATATTGACCACTTTGACAATGGTCAATACACTAAATTTGTTTCGAAATAATGATTCAAACATCCTCAAAATTCCTGAAATGGACCTTACTAATTATGTATTTAAATATGTTAATAGAAATAAATTATTGAAGTATACGGTATAAAACTTGTAAAGTTTATTAATAAATATGGTAGTTAATTTAATTTTATTATAGCGGAGGTTCTAACATGTACAATGAATGTGGGAAAAGAGGTAGTGGTTTTCCCTTCTAAATTTTTATTTTTATAATGAATTTTTCATATTCGTTTTATTGTGATTTGTCTATAAAAACTATTTTATTTGAAATGTCTCAAATCCTTTATAAGTAATGGTATTTTATGTTTCAATTTTACTTATTTCATTCATGTGGATTATAATTGAATGTTACCATGTGGTAAATAATTTCATAACTCAATTACTTTTCATTTGGTTATATTTCTTCCTCATTGTGTGGGATATTATAAGATTATGTGTGTATGAAAATTTTATTATATTATATCGCATTCCAAATTTTTTATGTATATTTACATTTGATACACATAATATATTCATTGATTAATTGTGAAATTAAATGGAATGTTATTTATAAGGGTTATTCATATCGAATTATCTTTCATTGAGACATATGATTATGATATCATCATATATTAATTTATAAGGTGTTTGTACTTCCCTTGTAACATGTTATATCTTGGATTTCCTTATGATAATTATATTTGATGTCTAATTTGAATTTATTATTTCATGATGATTATTATTGAATAGGTACCAAAGTGGAAAAGGCTTTATGTTACAATATCCTTTCTTTAAAGATATTTATGTTTAAGGTACCATTAGAGAATATTATATGCTTTTTTTTTTCTTGAACCAGATATATTTATTACCCATTATTTATGAATTTGGTTAACATATTTGATTTCCTATTAAACTCTTATTTATTAATTAAACATCAAGGAAGTCATTTGTAACAGATGTTGTTCTTTTCATTTTTGTTAGATATAGTATCTTTATCTTCCATATCCATGTTTTTTCACATGTTTTCAAACAAAATATTTTAAAAATAAATTTTTAATGTTCTTTTACCTTATTTTTAAATATTTATGACAATAAATTTCTTAACATTTTACAAATGGGTCACTTTTGACTCTCGTTTACAATATTGTTTAAAATGAATATTTATTTTTAACATTTATGACATGAATGAATTTTCCCACTATAATTATAATTATTTTCAATGAATGTTACATTATATGACTCCAATGTTGTTTAAAAAAATATTATTATAGTATTTTGTGATTTTTTAGTTTAAAAAATTATTTTCAAAAATGAAATATTTATTTTCATCATAAATGTTTTTATGATATTTTAATGGTATTTCCAATCAAAAATGAAAAAAACACTCTATATTATATACACATAAATATGTCCATGTGATATTTATATCAAAATAATTATTTATATATATGGAAGATGAGATTGACATAGATCTCTATTCTTCCCCACTAAGTCTTCATGTTTCAAAGTGTTTGATATGGAACCTATTTTTTTAATGGGTTACACATGTTTCAAGGATATTTTTAGGGGACCCATTTATTTTCCATGTGTTAATCAAGTTTCAAAGATAATTTTATGGAACCCGTTTCTTTTCACTGGTTTAATCATGTTTCAATGATATTTTTATGGAACCCATTTTTTATATGGTTTAATCAATTTATTAAAATAATAAATGTTGTATCAATGTGTTCATGATGAAATTTTAGCTCTAGGTAATTTATTAATGTTTCTCTTATTTGACATTATATATGATGGGTGTTCCAAAATATCATCGGGTGAGCCTAATATAGCTTAAAATATGGGTGTGTACAGACAGCGTTGGGTTATCCTAATATAACTTATTTGATGGGTGTGCCCAAATAGTTCTAGGTCTGTCCGATATAGCTTATATGGTGGGTGTTCCCAAGTATTCCTCCCACAAATTCAGAAATTATTATGTTCTATATAGAATTATATTTCATTTTATCCTTATTATTATTCTAATTACTAAGGTTCTTTAGGGTTGTGTAGTGATGTTGTTCCGAGAATCCCATTTATTTTTTAGATGTTATGGGTTAAAAATGTTTCCATTGATCAAGATTGACATCAAATAGCTCAAGAATATTGATTCTCATTACCCTTTACTTTATGAAATCCATGTTAAATGGCTTCATGTTTGATGGTCAATATATTTCTGGGTATGAATAATATTATGTGATTCTCATGTTCTTGGATTATCACATAGTAACCTTCTGATCATATTATTCTTGCTGATAAAATTCAATTGTTAAATGTTATTTTTACCCTTAATAATCATTTTATCTCACCCTTATTATGTTTACATTTCCCCAGGTTATTATTAATGATGATTAATGTTTTATTTCTATAATTGTTTCATATGGATGATGATGATTAATTTATGAGAAATAATAAAATCTGGCTTAATTTTGAGAAATTCACATTTGACAAAATATTTCAAAAAATATTTCAAAAAATCTCATGGTGTTACATTCAACCATTCATAAAATGAATTCCACCATCAAAATTCACCATGGGTGTCATTGTTTTAATTATTTAAAGTTAATTTCTTATAAACTCACATCAATAAATTGAATCCTAAAACAATATTTAAAAAATTAATTTTGGAAACATAGTTGTTACCCAAATAAATATATAACTAGGCTTCCACATAGTAGAAAAAATGTTATAAGTGAAACATTGACATAGAGGAGAAATCAAAATACCATGTTCTTATAGAGATTAATAGTTAAAATTGATCAAAAAAGGTGGGTTATAAAAAATTATAAATCTTTAATGTTCAAAGGGACCATCTGATATAGCAGAAATAATGTTTATCGGATAAACAATTTTCAATGTCATTATCCTATATATGAGTATTTATTTTAATATCTATAATCCTAAGGAAATATAATTAATTGGTTTCATTCCTTTCAATATGTAACATATCACCCTTTTCTTATGCCTTGATCATTTCCGACATCATCTCTTACTTTAGGGAATGATGGTGAATTATTTATTCCTAAAGAACTAATGTATCCTCATATCCACGATATGCCAATCCATTTGAAATCAGTTATCATCAACACAAATTTTTCATAATATATTATCAAATATGCATAAATCATCATGTGGTGAGATATAAAATTAATCTCACAAGATTCACTTAATGTTTAACATAAGACCTCTGATAAATGATCAACCCTATAGCTATTCGAGATGATGAAATTTAATGAAATTATTAATAAGTTTAAAAAATAAACATAACATTAATACCGCATATATCATAATGTGAGTATTGGTTGTCAAATTAAAAACATGTAAAACCCCTCCTAATATATTCTTTTGATACCTGGTAATAACCTACATTACCATAAATACTTTTTGAAAACATTCATTCTACTTTATTCCAAAGATTACTAGATATATTTAAGAAATCAGAGAAAATTTAAATTTCATCCTTGATGAAGTAGACAACTTTGTCAATAATCAATTTCAATGTAATCCATACTGTACAATTTACTTATTCATATAGAACATATCTTAATATAATCATCATCATGTCAATTGTCAGGCACTAATTAACGGTTTCGTTACCATAATAAAAATATAACCCTTCCATGAAATCACTTTTATATTTCATCATCACAATTCAATATTCCCTTTTCAATAATTAATGAAAACCTCTACTAAAAATACTTATATATTTCATGATTCATATAACATAATCATTTTAATTACAAAACATAAATACTTCATCAATCTAACCTTATTTTTAAACCATTACTCATGATTCATCAACTTATTCCTTAATACCTCTTTACCAGAATATACAATTGGAAGCATGTATGAAGCTTCCTAAATGTCAGTGTTATCATGCTTCTTATGTTTAATTTTAAAAATACTAGAAGAACATAACATTATTTCACATTAATTTGTAGTATTTTTATCATCATAAGTATAACCAATACTCATACCACCTTCTTGATTAGCTTTATGGGATTTCCACTTGGTAAATAGATTTTAATAATTTCCATAAATTCAACATCTGAAAAAATTAATTTTAATCATGTTTAATCTTGTTATATCCATTGACTAAAATAAGAAACCTAATGGTGAGAAACAAATATCATAGAAGAAAACCACATAATCATGATTAATTACTTATAGGATGTCTAAATAATGGAACCTTTGATAATATATGGAAATTTAGGTTTATCCTAGGTTATTAATTTCCAACGTATATTTAAATCCTTCCTAAAGTTTCATAAAGTGTTTTGGAATTCCCAAAGCATATCCCCTATAAGTATTGAACCAGGTGTACAGTATGATCCATTATCATGTACCAGATTACTCCGAGTCAGGTTCAGAGCATCTTGTAATATTTTGTATCCCTTAGTACATTTTTTCTATATCCACATCAACTTCTAGTTTATAGACAGGGATGTATTGTTAGGAAACCACTGACTCTATCCTTTACTAAAATTCTAGGACAATTTCCCGATAATTAACACATATTTATACTTATCCATAGAGATATCCTTAGATATATGCTTATAATTATACAAAGGGATCTCACTGAAGTTTTTCCCATCCTATATGTTGAAGGTTGACTAAACTATTCATTTAATACCAACTATAGAAACATGAACTTTACATACATGGATATTACATTAGTTTAGATAAATATAATGAACATTTCAAAAATGCATGTCCGGGGACCAGAATAGTTTAGAGTCTTTGGAAACATAGAGGAAAAATATTCTATCCTAGGGAATGATCTTCAACATATCCCATAAAGATCTAATCCTTTATTACATCTACCTAAAATCTTTCATCATAACATGGTGAATGGAAATATAATAAAGGGGTGAGTTTAGATGCCCAGTTGGGATAAATAAATGGAATCCATAAGCATAACATGAAAAAGGTATTTGGAAGTTGAGCATAAGAATATAAAAACTCTATGTTAATTCATACTATCAGGTCCTCTGTAACATGTTATTCTTGGTTTAATCACATGTGTAAATTATTTGGGCTTTGGATGCCCCCTCATGTACCCTCTGGTTTCTGGATAGGGATGTCCTCCCATGTACCCTCTTTTTTGGTCTTTGGGATGTCCTCCCATTTACCCTCTTATTTTAGGCTTTGTATTTCCTCACATATACCCTATTGTTTTGGTCTTAGGAATCACTCACATCTACCCTCTTTTTTAAGATTAGGATGTCCCCCTATATACCCTCTTGTTTTAGGCATTGGATTCCCTACCATGTGCCCTATTGTTTTGGTATTTGGATATCCTCATGTATACCCTCTTGTGTTGGTTTTTTTATTCCCTCACATGTAACCTCTATGATCATAAAACATTTATCATTACCCAATACATTTTAGAGATATAATGGTACCACCCATATCATAATGAAATCATGCATCGAAGTACCAAAATATAATAGAAAATAAAGTCATAAGCAATGAAATGAAATGGGTGTCATAAACATTTAATCATATCATATCCTATGTAAAAATAGAGTTTTCATAATCATTTCAAAAAAATCATAACTCGTGAATAGAACCGAGTTTCAAATTCATATAACTTGTGGAAGATAAACATGTTTCAATAGAATCATTTCTTCAAAATATTAAAAAATCAATAAGGATTATTAATAGAACCTTCGGATCATTTTTCATAAGGAAATGAGTAACATCAATGGATTTCATATTAGAAATAAATTATCTTGGAAGGGTATTTCGAGAACATTTCTTTTGTAAAATATTCTTTATTCATTGAAAAAGTCACTTTAAAACTTAAAAAGTTTTAAAACCCATTTCCTTTGAAAATAATTTGAAAAAATATAAATAATTCTTGGAAAAATTTTCAAAACCAATTTTTGTGATCCTTATAAAATAATCTTGAAAAAATTTTGATAAATATTTTCCTAGAAAACTTATAAAAGTAGCTTAAAAACATTTGGGAAAACATTTTCCATGAAATATTGTAAAATCAGAATGAAAACGTTTTAAAATATTTATTTGAAAATATATTTTATAGAACATTTCTTCGAAGTTAACCATTAAACCTGAAAATAAATCATCAAATTATTCATGGTGTATAAATTTTTACAACTCATACGAGATTAAAAGAACATACTTTTTTCATGATAAAAAGGTTAGAAAAATTCCTCATTAAAAAAGTGATAAGACGGTTTATTATAAAACATTAGTAGAAGAAAAAATGGTAAAAATATATTTTCTATTATCATAGGATACTACAATAATATTCTTGGAAACCATTTTAATAAAAAAATGGGTTTGAAGGAACACAGATATCTGACTGAAGAGAGGGTAAAGTCAAGCATTGTTAAAAAAACTTCTTAAACTATATTATTCCAAAAGAGTGAAATTGTTTTACCAATAAGTGAATATATTATGAATAGACATAGGATAATAATATTCATATGTTTTCTTGACCTAAGTATCTTATTATTTTTTCAAAGTAATAATAAACATAAACAACCTTGAAAAGTGATGAGATTGTTTTAATAAACTCTTGTAACTAGGTAACATATGATCGTAATATTAATTTATAAAAATGAAATGAAATTAATATTATAATATCATAAAAATAATTATATTCTTTATATAGAATATAAATTTTATATATATACACCTAGCCATGGATTGAGATTCATAACAAAACAAGAGCCTCAAAGAAGGCAAATTGAGACAAAACTATTTCACCAATTTGGTGACTTTTGAAACATAAACCCCGTGAATTAAACAACATAGAATGGATATGTAAATACTAATAAATTATTTTATAATAATCATCTAATAAATCCTTTGATAGTATACATAGTACAAAAATGAAATGATTGGTGAATAAAGCATGTGTCTCAATTAAGTAAAAAGTTAGATGAAATCCCCTTACCATGTGTCTTTACTCTCATTGTACTCGTTAAAACCACCTATAAAATAACTATAAATTTATTATAAATCTTTTAAATAAAAATAATATTATATATAATACCATATATTTCTTGATTGTAAAATTATATTACCCAATTTGTTTAGAATTTCATGTTATGTTATGCTATTAATAAAATTCTCTTTGTTTTTCACTGGTGACTTAATTTGTTATATCATTGGTTATTATACTTATATCATAATTTCAAGAATGTAAACAATGATATAAATATCTTTCATATTAATTATATGTGAATTATAATAATCTATAAAATACTGAATCCTAAAATGGAGTACACCTTTCATAAAGATGGTATGTTGTATGTGCGCTTGAACGATGTTTTTTATTATCGTATTGAAAGAAAGAAAATACATGATAAATATATATATTTGTAAATATATCATTATTCCATTAGAATAATTATATCATGTATATCAAATTGTTTCACTAAACCCACCCTTAATACATTTCATGCAATGTGCGAATAAATAACATCGTATTTGAGGTGGCTGTAGTCCACACTTTCCCAAAACAATTATCATATTTAAACAAAAAGAAAAGTAAAAAATAGATGTGTTTTAAAAATAATAAATAAGATTAAATAAATTATAAATATAATATATAACATATATAAATAGATTTTTCATAATAATTTCAACCATGAGATGTAGATAATGGAAAAATGAACAATCTTTGTTTACTGAGGTTGTAGTTCACCATACACATATATAGTATATTTGTTACCCATTAGATGGATGTGTGTGTAAGTGTTGGTCAAACAAATAGAATAAAACCATCCTATTATATTCAATATACTTGTTTTTTTATAAAATAATGGGTTAAATATAGTGGAGGGGAAGGTTAAGTAATATAAAATAAAAGATATTGCGAGAAGAAGTTACCTCTTAAAAATATCATCATGGAATTTTATGGTTCTCATTATATCAGTGAACATATATTCCCTTTAGAATTCAATAGATACACTTGGAATTTATTTCATTAAATTCAAGAATAATAGTGAACCATATTTAATAATATGTACAATTAATATACACCTCTTTAAAAATAAATTTCATAAAAAGTAAAAATACTATGTTCTAGAACCCTGACTTCAACAGAATCCCACATCGACTAGAGACAACAGACAATATGTTTTAGTCTAGTAGTAATCACATGAGGATCATTTTTATTTTTAGTTAAGGAATTGTTAATGTGTCCCTACATATTATCTTCTAAGGAGAACATACTCACTACCACTTCACTTATATATGAAAAATATATTATGATATGATACAATAAATTTATATATAGAGACATTGGATTTCCATAAAAGGATATTTCATCTTTTTAGTTGAATATTTCATACATTTAATGACACAACCATAATAGCTTAGTGTCATTGTATACTAGTTATACAATTATCTAAATTCATGAAAGATATTTAAAGTCTCCCAAAAATTTACTCAAATTATGTAATCTTCATAGGAATAACCTACATAAAAACATTATTCATGACATAGTTAAAGAAAACATATGAATTTTTGGATATAAATGATCACTAATGGTAAAAAAGATAGATGATTAATCATAATATTATCATAAACATATGAGAACATGAGAATAAAATTTAAAAAGCATACCTTACATTTCAAAGATCATAATCCTAACTCATGGACTAAATATTTCTAGTTTATAAGACATGAATCATAAAGAAATCAAGAATAAGGTTCATGAGATCATAACATTAGCATCATACATGAAAATTTTTCATACATATAAGTATACAAAATTAATTTCATATTAGTCAAGGATCACATCCAATGATTTCAATGTGAAATGGGTTCACTCCCCAAACCATTATAGTAGTAAATGTTCACATTGAAGACCATTATAGAAGAAAAAGTCCATTATTGAACATGTTTTAGTCCCCATTCCATTCCCATATATCTCATGAGATATAAATAATTATCCAATTCATTGGAGGTAGATATAGATCCCACCACTCGCATAAGGAAAATAATACATATATGTGCCACAATATCATAAAAATAAGCATATCATAACCCATGAAATGAATTGGGTTTCATAGACATTAAAAAATATCATAACATGTGGTAATGATACAAGTTTTATAATAATTTAAAAATTCCTTCGTATTATAGCCGATTTCTAAAAGAAGTGACTCTAAGAACAATTTTATCATGGTATAACCCATTGATGAAAACTGAGATTCATAAACATATTTTCATAGTAAACCATTCATAAAAATAGTAATAATAGTATATTTGGATCATATCCCCATAAAATCATAAGTGCAATTAAATTATGTCATCTTAGAAGGTTAATTATTTTGAAAGACAAATCATGTGAAAAATTTCATGAGTAAGATAGCTTTTCTTTGAAAATCACTTTCTAATTAAGAAAATTCATAAAATATCTTAGAAATCCCATTCATCAAATAAAATAAGAAAAGTTATGAAGGAAGATTTAATGAACATTTAAAACAATTATTGATAAAAATATCCTTTCCACTTTGTCAAAAAAATATTTAAAACCATTTCGGAATCAATTGTTTACATTGAAATAATATTTTTAAAATATAAATATTTCCCAAATACTAAAAAAAATTCTTTTAAAAAAAACATTGAAATATATATAAGTAAGGATTGAAATATTTTCCTTTTCCATATAGTGGGAAATACTATTAATTTCATGGATTATAAAAACACATATTATTTTTACATTTTCAGAAAAATCCAAATAGGTATTTTTTGGGACACTATATGAATATTCAAATCTAATATTTTTTAAAAATTAAAACATGAGTAAATAATTATTTAATAAATAATTTTAATAATTTTAAAAACTTTATGATTTTTTATAAAATATTTTTTTGGAATAAAAATTGGTTTTCGACCAAAGAGATAAATACATATGATTTTTTTCATTAAAAATTTATTTTTGAACTCTTGAGTACATAAAGAGAGTAAAATTAAGGCAAATAATATACTATAATGGCACAAATATAGGATAAGAAAATTAATTAGATTCATGAGATATAGATCATAATAGTTTATCATTATAAGCATAATCATAAATAGTTTCGATAAATGATTTGATTATAACATAAAATCTTCACCAATTTGGTAACATTGAATCAAAAGACTCATGAAAGAATAACAGTAAATAAATCATAAAATATCATGAAAATAAATTAATTCATTTTATTACAAATCAAAATTACTATATATAAACCTCATAAAATAAGATAGGTGCATAACATAACATACATCTCAAGGAAAGTCAATAGTGACCAAAATCCCTTGCTGATTTGGTAACTTTTGAACTGAAAACCCCGTGAAATAGAGATATTCAAATCTATATATAAGTCCAAAAAATTTCAATGGAAAGGAATAATTAAATTTATCCATAGTCATTATATATACTATATTAAACCAACTTGTGGTGAATATTGTTTGTGGCTCACAAGAAGTAAAAAGTGATATATAAATCAGTTACAACTTTAGTAGTGTTTTTGAATAATATGATCAAATGAATTATAAAAACAAATTAAACATTAAATATCTATAAAATATTAATATTAATTTTATAAAATTACAATGTGTCAGTATATACAACACAAAAAATAAATTAATTGTGATTTTTTGTCCTCAAGAAATAAAAGAGGGAATAGAAATCCATAACTTTAAGTCTATACTTCATTCATACATGTCCAAAACTCTTTTTTAACAAATATAAGTTTATTATACATCTATTATAGAGACATAATTATATATATTAAACAATAAATTATTTACTTATGTCCATTCATTACAAATTTATTAGCAATTCCTTCCTAAAATCATGTTTCAGTAAAAACTACTTTGTTTTTCTTATATGCATTGATTTTTTATTTTATGTCCTCTTACTTTGATCATGGTTACATAATCACTAGAATAATAACAATAAAATACTTATAATATTTACACATAAATTAAAATTTTATGACTAATCATGAATGATGGTTTTGAGAAATGAATTATGTTACAATCATGGAGATAGTGGGTATTACACATGTATGAGTAAAGCTTCCCTTTTTCATTGATCATTATGGGAAAGAGGTCAATATTTATAATCATTAAATAATTATAATAAAATATTTTTTTAAAATATACTTATAAATATCATATATGTGTTTTGTTGATGAAGTGGGAGAGTCACATCGCTTCATGAAGGTGATAGTCCACACATAGATGAACGAAATTATCATCTTTCATTGAGTGAAAAGGTAAAACAATATATGTTGTATTTTAAGAATGATAAATATAAAATTAATATCATAATTATTTCATTAATATAACATATATTTTATAATAGTATCTTTATTATCTTCCATTAAAAGTGTTAGTGAAAAATTAATCACAACGTTTCGTGAGGCGGTAGTCTGCTGTGCAGAGGAGAGATGTTATCAATTCCCCTATGAAATTGAAACTAAAAATGAATATATTGTATCATTACTGTAAGGATATAATTGTGTTATAAATATCATATATATACATTAGATATTTCATCTTATCCAACCATGATAGGTCGTAATGGAAAAAAAATGACATCAGTTCGTGATGCGGTAGTCCACCGCATATATAAATGATGATTTAGTAATCCATTTTATAGTTGTGAACATGGTTTTAGGAAAAAACATAACATAAAAAAATATAGTTATATTAAATATTCCTCATATATTATATTATAATGGATTAATAATAATTAAATGAGATGGAGGAAGAAAAATAAAATAAACATTCTTGAGGAAGAACATTACATTTTCTTCGGATATCCTCCATAGGTATACACAAAAAGAATTACGAGGATGGAATTATACCCAAATTATGGATTATAAGAGCATAGGAGAAATTATTTTGAGTTATTTTATCATCAATTTTCTAAAAAAAGTTTTTAATTTTATAAATGGAGAGGATAGGTTGTGGCCTTTCATAAGTGAAGTTAGTGGCACACTTTTAATTTTTGAAAAGAAAACATGTACGACTATTTTTCACAAAAAAGGATCCAAAATGTATTATTATCTAGAATTATAAAATATATGGAAGAAATATTTCCATAAAATATATTTTATAAACGTTTTGAGGTTATTTTTTCCTTATCTTTTTAGGTTAACCACCAGTAAACCCATTTTACGTTGACAACAACAATAATGTTTCACAGTTTAAACAATTCATTATAGTAAAATATTATGTTGAATTTATTAGAAAATATAAATTATTATTATAAAAAATATAGAATATATTTTTCCAAATATAATTCACATAAGTGGACAATAGTAATTTAAAATTTATTCTACAGACGTGATGGGAAAGTAGGTTTTCAAAGAGAAATATTAAAATATTTACAAGGTTTTTATATAAATATTTAATATAAAAACGATTAAAAATTACCAAATTGGATTAATATAATTTTAACAGGACTAATTTTAATTTAAATACAATTTAAAATATAATTTTACTTTATAATAAATTTAAACGAAAAAAAAAATTTCTATTAAATTTTGATATATTTCACTATTCCTCGAAACAAATATTCTTTCCAAAAAATTCTCCAAAGGTCACCTTAAAGTTATTTTGAATTTATGATTTAAAAAATTAAATTTTTTTTTAAAATAAACTTATAAATTTTTCAAATATTAGTTTTAAAATAAGTATGCAAAATGTGATAGAAATTCTTTTTTGAAAAATTCTGTTTTTATGTATGAAATTGGATATGTTCTTTTCTTTTCTCTAGAGAAAACATAATATTAATTTTCAACATTTAATTGAACATTTAACATAAATATTACAATATAATAATTCTAAAAGCTATTTTTTTAATTTATTGAGTTAAAACAAGTTTTTTTATAAAAATGGTTTTTAAGAAAATTTTATCGATCATTTTCATTTTTAATTAAACGTTCAAAAAATAATTCATTTCATATACATGTGTACGAAATATATTTTTATAATATAGTTAATACTATTCATACATGCTATTATAAGGCCTAGGTGATGAATTTCATGTTAAATAATAATTTATAAATATTAATTCAAGTGTCGTTTAAATGAAATTTTGTGTGTAATGAATATTAAACTTAGTGTTTTGTGTAACACGAGATAAAATCTGGGATGTGTGTAATAAAAAATAATGAAAAATTAAAATTAATTTGGGAAAAAATATTACAAAAAATCTAAAAGGGTTATATTATATCCCCTTAAAATTAATTTCACCCTCAAAATTAGTCACATTAGAACTAGAAAATGTGGTTACATTTACCTCATTACATCTTTAAGTCCCATGTAGCTTCCTCAAGATAGTGGTTTCACCAAAAAAACAATTAACTGGGTATGTGGGGTTTTTGTATAGAACAATTTCAATACAACCTAGAATCTCAACTAAATGTTCCCCATGGGTAATACCATGCTCTAGGAGTATTACCTCTATATTCTGTAAATGTGATGGTTCAAGTATGTACTTACTCAAGAGATTTACATGGAATATATCATGAAACTAAGAGAGTTTTAGTGGAAGTTCCTTGTTATAAACTTTTGTCTTGATATGATGATGTATTTTAAAGGCACTGATATAAAAAACGTTCTATTTTTCCATTATTTCTTCTACAAAAAAATTCATAGAAGGTCCCCCTCACCAAATTTAAATTCTAGATCATGTTAATTATAATTAGCATAAAATTACTATAAAATTTTTTCCCCTTAAATTTAATTAATAGATATAAAATTCTCTTCCATATCATCATCTTGATCATATAACAATAGCATTATTTCTACAGCTTCGTAATAGTATGTTGGAGTTTTACACTAATTTCTATAAGGGGATTCAAAAGGAGGCATCAGATTTCTCAAGTGAATGTTATTTCTGAAAGACAATTCAATATGTATAAGGTGTTAAACCCAAATGCCTCTTAATCCCTAAACATGATCTTAGAATATACAATAGGGTTTAAATTTTTCTCTCAGAATTACCATCTATCGGAGGATGATAGGTCATTCTAAAAGTCAACTTTGTAGTAAGATCATTTTGTAGAATTTAGAAAACATAATGGAAAACATAAAATCCCAATCAAGTATAATGTAATGTGGTACCCCATTAAACCTTAAATATTCCTTAATATATATTATGGAAAGAGTATAAATATATAAATATTCTCTAAAATAAGATATGTGTGATGACTTTATAAGGTTATAAACAACAACCAGTAATTACCACAACATATAATATAAGATAAACCCTAAGGGTTAAGAATACCAATAATCATATTGTTTGAAATTTTAAAGGCATTCTACTATAAAAAACTTTTTCAAAAAATCACAAACAAAACCAAATGTCTATAAT
Source organism: Viscum album (assembly GCA_963277665.1). Taxonomy (NCBI): domain Eukaryota; kingdom Viridiplantae; phylum Streptophyta; class Magnoliopsida; order Santalales; family Viscaceae; genus Viscum; species Viscum album. Next base: position 368,113,201 of record OY728130.1, on the reverse strand, counting down.
ACTTTAAACTACTCTTGAAACATCCCTAGTATTGACGAAATCCCATCACATACAACATAAAAATGAGTTTTAATTAATTTGAACATATGATCAAACATAAACTCATAAACACTTGATGGTATCCATAACTCATAAGTCAAAATTACATTGATACAAAAATACTTAGAAATTTAACACAATACTAATATGTTTTTTGATTCTAATATCTAAAATAACATTAGTAAAATAATTCCACAACAAAATTCATGAATTAAAATACATATAATCTGCAATCCTTTATCTTAATCGATTTGAATAACATTTTTATCATCATGTTTTATGGGTTAAACCATATTATAAATAATTGACTCAGATAATTCATGATTTCACAAAATATAAGACATTGAAATTCATAAAAAATTCACTCTATGGCTTTATTTTCCACACCGATAACATCATCCCCTCCATTTGAGATATTCTAATAGGTTCTCCTCCTAAAGTTCTTAACATTTAAAAATTTGAATCATATTTAATTTTTATTCATCACCACTTGAACATTCAGAAATGTTGATTATCTTCGTATTTTAATCCTTAATAATCTCACTAGTGTTCATGTTGTTAACCATATATCATTATAGATGGTTAGAAATAATCACAATATATGTCTACCATCCATTATCAAATTTGGATTCTCATTATCACTGAATTTTACATTAGATTTATTGTTAACATGATTCATTTTGGTTCCATCCATTGACACTAACCAATAATAATTGTAAGAGAAATATTATTCATACAAGAAAATCCATTTGTTTGAATGATCATTTATTAGATGTATAATTCATGCCACCTTCTATAAATCCTATGATATATTATGTTTAACCTAGGTCATCCATGGTCATCATTTTCTAAAATAGTTCATGATTTCTCATAAAGGGTTTGTGAATTTACTAATAATATCTTATTGTAATATCAAACAAGTTGTAAAAGAAAGCCCATTATCATACACTAGTTGACAACTATGTCTAGTTCAATAGACCTATTTAGAGTTATTATACCAAGTAACCTCTATTTTAGAACCAAATCCACTAGTTTTATCGTGACATGGACACAATATCTTGGAACCCATTTTATCTATCCTTTAGCAAAATTCAAAGACATTTTCCTATACTTTGACTCATCCTTAGACTTTTCCTTAGAGACATACCTATGCATACCATTAGAAATAATTGTTATGGATATATCTCTATTTTTTCTCATCATATTTCAAAATGCTAATTAGAACGTTCCTCTAATACCAAGTATAGTGACCAATAATTTTTTTAAATGGATATTACATTTTTTTTAATATTCAATATGTTACAAAAAAATACTTAAGGACCATAATAGTTTATTTTATTTAGAGACTAAGTACACAACCTTCCTAATTAATGAACAATATTCAATGTCTCCCAAAAATATCTTACCCTTAAGTGATCTTTAGATACATTCTTAAATTAAAACCATTATTTATGAATTAGGGAAAGGAAACATTAGAAATGCTGAGCTCAGATGCTCATTAAGGGTAAAATAAGTATATAAATAAGTGTGACATGAGCAAAAGGGTATTATAACATGATAATTCACTTTTAAAACAAACCTTACATATCTACGATCATAATCGTGTGTCAGGAAATGAATATTGGTAATTCATAAGACATGAATCATAAGTAAATAAAAAATCATGATATATGATTGGATAACATTGGCATAAGATATAGAATTGTGGCATACATATAAGAATGGGAAATCATTTCTATATTGTTAAAGGCTCACTCAAGGATCTCATAGTGGAATTTTTTCACTCCCTAATCTAGTATAGCTATCAAGGTTCACTACCAAGATGATAATAGTGTAAAATGTCCCATAGAAAATTGGTTTCACGCTCTATTCAACGGTCTCATGAGATATAAATATTTACCCAATGCATTGGTAGGAGTTATAAGTACCACCCATCACATAATGAAAATAATATATATTTTAACCATAAGATCATAAAACATTCATCATATCATATACCACGAATGGAAATGTGTTTTAGAAAAATTTATTTATATCATAACATATATAAAGGTCATAGGTTTCATAATCGTTTAATTATTTCATTATATCATAACCTGTGTAAAAAATGAATTTAATAAGAATTTTATCATATTATAACCCATGGAATAGAAACTAGATTTATCAAAATCATGTCATCATTAACTATTTAGATAAATGATAATAATGGTATACCTAGTTCATATCCCATTAAAATCATACATTACGTCAAAGGATTTCATTGTATATGGAGAAGTATTTTGGAAGATAAATCACATTGAACGTTTCATGAAAACGATAAATTTTAATTATAAATAAAATTTTAAAACAGAAAATTGATAAAATATTTTGTTAATCATTTACATAAAAAATAAACATGGAAACTTTAAGAGGAACAAATAAAAAACTATTTGAAACATTCATTTCTAAAATAGACATTCCACATTAAAAAACAACTTTATAAACATTTCTAGAAATCTATTTTTCCTTAAATTAATTTATTTAAAATTTAAAAATTTCTTAAATATTAAGGGAAAAAATTTAATTAAAAATAGATTTTAATACCTAAAAGAGAAGATAGAAATACTTGAGCGGTCATGATAGCAGTAAATATTGTTCATGCCATGTATGTTAAAATCCTAGAATCTTTTCTAATTTTCTATAATATTCTAAAAGGTATTTTTTGAAACATGAAATGAATATTACTTTTAAAATACTTCATAAAAAGTAAAAATTGGGTAAAAATTTCATAATAAATTCTTTTTAATAAATTAAAAACTTTTTAAATGCATTTTTTGAAAACGTATTTTTGTATAAAAATGTTTTGTCGACTGAAGAGATAAATACATATGATCTATTTTCCATAAAAAAATTTCAACACTTCATTCCATAAAGAGAGGAAGAAGAAGTGAAAATATATTTTCATGATATTAAACTTTTAGAGTAAATATAATGAGTTTCATGATATATATATATATATCATAATATTTCATCATTTAAAGCCTAATCATAAATAATCCTCATTAGTGATGGAATTGTGGCATAAAATCTTTTACACTTTGGTAACATTAAATTGAAATCCCCATGAGAGAATAAAATTAATTGAATAATAAAATATCATGAGAATTAATAAAATCATGATATTTAATGTTAATTAAGCTATATATACACCTCATTAAATATGATAGGTTCATAATAAAACATATGTCTCAAGTAATGAAATTTTTTATAAAAAACCCTTACCTATTTGGTAACATTTGAATAGTAAAACCCATGAAAGGGATACCATATTATAGATATGTAAACCCACATAATTTTAAGGATTATAATCTTAAAATATATTCATGGGAAGTATTTACACCACAAAAATGGAACCCATGATAAATATGGGATGTGTATCATTTAAGTAAAAATTAGGAAAATAATCCCCTACAGCTTCAGTAATCATTTGAATCGTAAGACCCAATAAAAAATAACATTAAATGAAATTTTTAATATTATAAAAAGTATGAAATTAATGATATAAAATTTCAATGGTTCATTACATACACATAAAAAAAATTAATGTGTTGTTTTTTATAAGTCTTCTATAAATAAAATAAGGAATAGAGATCCCTTACCATATGTATTGAATTCCTTCATACATATTGAAACCTAGTATATAATAAATATAATTTTATCATAAATTAATTATTTAACCATAAATATACATAATATCATATATTAATTACTTAGTACGATTAATTACCTGTTTTCTTATTAATTCTCTTTAAAACTGTGTTTCAGGTAATATCCGCTCTGTTTTTTCATAAATGTTTTTATTTATAATTTTCAATTCCTATTACTTTAATCATAGTTAAATAATATCTAGAACAATAATTCTGAAATAATTATAATATTTATATATCAATTATACTTTTAATACCTATCATGATATATGTTTTCTATAAATTAATTATGTTACATTCATGGAGACATTAGGTCGTACGTAAACATAAGTAATGTTTCCATTATTCAACAATCATTATGAAAAAAAGGTAAGTAATATTTCATATTTATAGATTGACCAAAATATCAAAAGTACCATATTATTTCATTTAATATACTTATAAATATCATTAATTTGGTGTGGTTATGAAAAGATCGAGTCACATCGCTTCTTGAAGGTGGTAGTCCTCACGTACACAAACAACATTATCAGATTTCAGTGAGTGAAAAGGTAAGAAATAAATGATATATTATATTTTAATAATAATAAATATATTAAAAATAAAATAATTACTATATTTCTATCACATATATTAATTATCATTATATTCATTATATTATTTGTAAAGCATTAGTGAAAAAAAATCACATCACATCACGAGGTGCTATTACGTCGTACACACGAGAGATGTTATCGTATACCCTATATAATTAAAATTAAATATTTATATATATGATATAATTAATAAATATAAATAATTTTGTAATAAATATCATATATGTTATTTTTTTATCACCATACCCAACCATGGGAGTTAATAATGTAAAATTGATTGCCATCAGTTTGTAATACAGTATTCTTCCATATGCATTAATTATTATTTCATAACACATTTTAAGGAAGTTGAGATGAATATATGTATTAAACATAATAAGAATAATTATCAACACATGTAACATTTTAATATTATTATATCCACATGTTTTAATAACAATGTAAGGAAATGGGGAAATAAATAAAATAAAAATGCTTGTTGGAGAACAATACTTATTTGTCTGGTAACCTCTTTAGGATTGCAAAAAAAGACTTACTAGGATGGATTTATTCCAAAACAATGTATTAAATTATGAGATTAAGGATTTTGGTTACTGATTTGGGAATTTATTGGCCAATAGAAAAGGTTTATAAGGTTTCAATAGAGGGTACAATGGGTTTCCTTTTCTATGTGGGGTGAGTGGCTCACTTGAAATAACTTAAAATAAATAGTTTTACCCATGTTTTCTCAATTTTAAATCACCCTAAATTGGATTAATCTAGAGACAAATACATTATAGGGTCTATATAAATCCATGAATTATATCTATACATTGTTTTAGGTAATGTTTCCCTTATCATTTTTGGTTTATGCCTTGGTAAAACTATTTTTACCTTACCTGTGGTAATTGATTTTTATTATTTTCACTATTAGTTATGGTAAAAAATTAATTGGAACATAATATATAATTTAAATTATTATTACTCAAAACATGGAATCAATATTTCTATATTCGGTTCATAGAATTGGAAATTTTTAATTTCATATTAATATCAAAGACACAATGAGAAAGTAGGGTTTTCAAAGAGAAATATTCCAAAGAATACAATGTCTTAATAACAAAATTCAATATGAAAATAATTAAATGACATTAATTGTTTTAAATTTTTTAAATTCTTTTTAAATTAATTTAAAACAAATTTAAAATATAATTTTTTATTATAAATAATTTATACAAAAATAAAATTTTTAATTAAAATTCAATATTTTTCAATATTCTAAAAATAATAAATATTTTTAAAAACAATAAAAAATGACACTAAGATAATTTTGAATATAAGATTTCAAAAATGGTATTTATTTTTTAAAATTATTTTTTTTAATTTTTAGACATTAGTTTTAAAATATGTTTTCAAAATGTGGCACTTTTTTTATAAAAATTGAATTTTTAATTGTAACATTTGATCTATTTTTATATATGGTCTAGAAAAATTAATATGAATGTAAAAAAGATCATTTAATTTATACTGTATCAATTTCAATAAAATCATTAACTAAAAGTGGTTTGTTTAGTTTTTTAATGTGAATTGTATTTGGATGTATAAAAAAGGTTTTTTAAAAAATGATTTCCATTATTATCATTTTTAATTAAATTGTCGCCAATGAATTCATTTTAAATATATATGTAAGCCATATATTTCCATAATTTATTTAATCCTATATATAACCATAATTATAATTTCTAGGTGATAACTTTCATAATAAAAATTAAATTTTTAATCGTAATTCGTGATTTGTTTAAACTCGGTGTAGCATGTGATACAATCAAATATCAGTATTGTGAGTAAAACAAGATAAACTCACTATTTCTTGTAAAAAAATATCAAAAAGAATTAATTTATATGAAAAAATATATTTCACAAAATTTTAGTTTTTTACTGTATGTTCAACATCTTCTAATGTGGCCTTGGATCCTTTGAAAGAGCCACCTCTATAGTATTATCCCAATAGAGTGTGATATGTTCTTTATATAAACATAACTTGTCAGTCTATCTAGTAAATGTTCATATCCAATCTACATCATTACCTACCGAAATAGTCACAATTCACATAGAATCTGATTTAAAATATTTGACCATGGATTTCGTTGAGCTCTTAAAGTTTATATCACCTTAATTACGGGTGAATATGTATCCCTTCTCCAGTTTAAGATCGTATTGATCAATTTAGAAACTATCATATGCATATCCTCTAACTATCTCTTCATCACCTTCATTGACCAAGAACATATCCTTAGTTCACCTTAGTTGTTTAAGGATGGTTCTAACTTCCACCCAATGGGTATCCTTAGTTCAGATTTGTTTTTCTATGTATTTGACCGTCATTAATTCTAAATAAAAGGAAATATAATGTGAGTTGTTATGGAATTCCTTTTCACCTTTAAATCGGTGATCATTTTCTCATTTTCATGGAGGTAACATCTATTAGAGTTGGTGGTCTAGAAATAATTTTTTTAATTTGGATTACATTTTTATCCTGATATTTGAATATTAATAAAACATATTATTACATATTGTTTATTGTTCTATATAACATTGATTTAATAATTTACATCATTGTCTATCACAATGATAAAGTCATAGGACTTCTCCACTATGATGAGAACCCTGAGATACAATGATGGTATTATTAAAAAAAGTTATATGGTCTAATAACATTCTATGTGGTGGAACATACTATGTTGACTGTCAAGTGTGAGTAATAGTAAGAGGATGAGACTTCAGGTCTTGAAGTTCACTCTCAGTAATCTCATAGATTTTAGATTATGTGAATAGACCCTCTAGTGGGAATTATGCATGTTTATTTGTCATCAGATATTTCTATCTGCGAGCATGTATACTAGTCATTATAATTTATGATTATCATTAATTTCTGTCAAGACTTGCGCACATAGATTCACTAATGAAAATTATGATGATATATGTATGTGGGAAGTATGATATATGGGTGCTTCATGAAAGGATGTTTATTAATGGATAATCAAGGAATGTTTTTCTCTTCTATTTTTATGGATTTTTATATCATGAACATTTGATTGATATAGAACCAACAAATTAAATTACATGACCATTGTGTAATGACATATTTATTTCATATATTCAATGATTGTTGTATCAAGAATATAGGTTGATGACACATATTGGAAACCTTATTAATATGATATTGTGACAAAGGGATTATATTACACAACAATCATTTTTACATGGTTATTTATATTATAACATTAAGTTATTTCACATGGGTTATTGGTCTTGTTACTATATAGTAATATTGATCAATAGGAAAATATTCTAAATTCTAAAGAGAAAGAATCCAATAAGTCCACACAGTAAGGGTTTCCATTGATATCAATTAAATTCAATTTGAATCTAATTAATTGAACAAATTTTATTCTCATGTATTAGGAATAATTTTATTTTTATCTGATAGAACAAAAAATTATTTTACTTAAATATTTAATAAATATTTATTCCACATATTATTGATAAAATATTTTTTATAATTTAATAATTAATTTAATATTCATTCAGATATTTAATAAATGACTAGAAGGATGAGAAGAATAAGATCATATATAGAGATAAATATTGTTTTTCAAAACAATAAAATAATATTTATTATTGCGCTAGTTAGCGTTATCCATAAAAATAGATATTATTAATTTTATTATATTCCATGGGGTTTAATAAATTTTTCTATATTATTTAAGCATTGTTGTGTGATTAAATTATATTTTAATTGAACGATTATCTCTATAAATATGCAGTTATATCTATCGTGTAGTGTTAATTTAGAATTGAGAATCATTGCACACAAAATATTTCTCTCTTGACTCATCCATCTGTATTCCTATAAATAATTATAAGAATAATGGTGGTTCATTCAAGTCTAAAGTAGAGATTTTGTCAAGCAACATATGTTCTTTAATCCACCATGCTTGCACCTGAAGCACCATTGGTGTTATTCAGAGACGAAAGGACCATGTGTGGATCATCTATAGATGGAATCTACTTTATGACCTCAATATTAATTGATTATAATCCCCAAAAAAAGTTTTGTATGATCAATATTGTCAGAAAATAAAGATCATAAAACGAGTTAATATTTCTTAAGATTGGATTTCAATTATTCATAAGTTTTATTTGAAAAATCACATCTCTAGGTTCTGTGATTTCAAGGTGAATGTTAAATAGATTTAATTTTGTTCAGGACTTATATATCTTACAAAGTATGAGAATTATCCATCAAATCTTACAAAAAAACATTATTTTTATTCTCCCTCTATGTGATTCGAGTGAGTTCCAAAACTCCAATTGGTCTCAACAGTGCCATGTTTTAAATTTATAATTATTTATTTGAATATGTTTTGTTTACGCACAATATGGATTATATATTTCATTTCCAGATTATTCATCATTTCATCTAGTTCGTAATTAACATCCCTTTCATATATAAATTACGTCATTAAAGAATCATATTTTTCAAAAGGAGTAAGAAAAATAATGAATTTTTGTAGATTCTATCAGGAAGATCCTAGGATTCTATCTTGTTAAATTATGTTACATTTCGTGCAGCTAGAGTACGCACTGTGTATCCATGTTTATTGAACTGGGAAATGTCATATGACACATGAAAATATGACTTACATGTATTTAATTGATTGCACATTATTTATAGACTAGTCCAACCTAGAATATATATTTTTGGATTACATGTTGTGTATCTTAAATACTTGTCAAGAAGTCCATGCGGTATTGTAGGAAAATTATTGTTAAAAATGTGGCCAAATGTAAGATTTATTATCATCTTAGACTAAAAACCATAAAATCCAATGAAATGAATGGAATTTTTCTTCAGAACATAATTTTTAATTCATTAATTCCCACTTGTGAAATACATATTGAGTAATTTTGTCGGTAATGCAGACACAATTCATATAAAATACCTGACATGTTTCTCGAGTACATTTCATGTGGTCTGGAATCCAAAGGAAGCACCAAGTCATATATGGGGTTGTGTGAAGACAATATAATCATGACTCACAACATGTATCTAGATATTATATGTCATTGTGTCCATCCATGATACATGGAAAATCCTAGAGTATTTATCTTATGTATATGGAAAATGAGGAACAATACATGTTGCATGATAGTACATGAAATATAGTTTTCCAATCGAAGACCTAATTAAATTAAAAAATAATAATTTTTATATTGAAATGTTTTTAAACTGATTGTAATAAGGTCTGTTTACAAATTTAAAAATGGCTTTAAAGAATTAAAAATGGTCAATTTATTTAGTGTAATTTGAACTAATTATTTGTCTTATCGTGTAATTTTACATGAATATATTAATGATTGGTATCTCCAAGAGGATTACGAAGGTCATTAAGAATAAATTAATTAATTAATTAATGACATTCCACTTATATTAAAAAAAATAACAAATCAAAATTATTTCTAACTAATTTACTTTTTCTTAATTGTATGTGTATGGATGATCATGAGCATGAAAAAAACATTTTTATGTGTTGGATATATTTAATTTAGTTTTTTACATGGTTTTAAAAAAATTAATATTAAATTACATATGATGGTCTATGTTCCATCCCTCCTTCTTTTTTATGTATCCCTTCTTGTCTAAGGTTATTTGTGTAATTCCCATTAACCAATTTTTGATTCCCCTCAACTGCATCTATGTTATAAATACAAATAAAAAAGGAGAATCTGAAAATGCATAGAGGAAATTCAAGATGAAACCAAGATGATTCCAACCTAGGTGATACAGAGGTGGAAATATAGAATCCTATAACTCATGCCATGATTAGGATAATTTTTCCCCTTAGATCATAAGTTGATTTATTGTCACACTCTATAATTCATCTATTGTAAAAGCTCATGATTGGAGAATTTATTAACTTGTTAATTTATTTATTATGAATTATTTATTTTATGGATACAATAAAACAATCACATTAATATATTGATGATCATGAAAATATAGAATTTTAATAAATGTTTTAGGCATAATTTTGGTTATAAAAACATGTTGAATCAATTTATTAAAGTCCACTTAATATTAATAAGATATGTAAAGGTTTTAAAAAAATCTATGTATAAAAAATAAATTTACTCATGTTAACATTAAGTCATGCTTGGACTTCCATTATTTGATTTAGAATGAAATCCATAGAAATAAGTGTCTAAGAAACCCTCATTGTTATGATTTCATTTATTATAGAGTAGTTGTGATTGTTTTGTTGTCTTTAACAACATACATTAAGAGAATTATCCCTCACATGAATATATGTAACATGGAGAAAGTGTTCGAGAAATATGAGTAAGGATTTATGGATTGGGGAGTCCTCTAATTGGATCAAGGATATGAAATCCTATTGTTTTAATAGAACATACTATATAAACACCTTCAAGTAATTTAGAGTGCCTTCTCTTCGGTTATGATAAGGGGTACATGGATCCTTTCAACTATAGTTTCCTAGTAACTACAAATTCCAAGATCAATGATGATGACTATTGGGACATGATAAAATATAAGGGGGTAAATATATTTAAAATTAATTATATCTCACATAAATTGTAATAAAGTGTAGTACAAATAATACGAACTATTAATATTATATAATAATGTAATGTTTTTCATCCATATTATCCTAGTGATTAATTTTGAAGAAAGGCCATCTATTTAATTGTAGTAACATCCTGGAATGGTTTAGTTACCTTTGGGTTATGTTTCCCCCTGAATAGAAATCATTTTTTCTAGAATCGTCACTTACTGATCTTCTTGAAATGGAGGTGAGTGATAAAGTGTTAAATATTTATAATAAACACACCAATTATTCAGTCCATTTTTTTGTTTATTGCTTTCATCCATGTATAGGCAACTCATGAATTAACATTACAAAAAGTATGCTTATATAATTATCCAACATCTCCATGAAAAATATCAAGATAGATGTAAATCGGAATAGTTTGAAATATCTAAGTTTCTTTTTCTGAATAGGCTTAGAGAAGGCGTGCTAACTGGGCCTTATGTATTCAATATCATTTTCAACAATGAGTACCTAGAGTTTCGAAGGATTAAATTACCCAAATAACCACACATTGATCTCATTAATCCATCACTCTCTCGTTGATTCTCTAGATGTTTTTTTAATTCTAATTCTAATAACATTAAAAATTCTATTACATATATTATTACATTATAACACCAAGATGATATGGAGATGAAGTGAAAAAATGTTACATCCTTATGGTGAATGAAACTAAAGTCCATATAATGGTTTCTAAGACCAAAAATTCTGCATAATTCTGTTATAAGAAGTTAATAATCAGGTATTAAGTAATAAAACATGATGTCATCTGTTTTTCATGTGGTAATAAGATCCACTTGAAGAAAAAATGCACAAATTTACATATTCAAGGGGATTCTTTGTGTATGTTTGTTATCAAGTTCAAATTATATATTTCCATAAATTGGATATAGAATAAAAAAATTCTAACATATGTATTCAAATACAAGAACCGTGTTTATTTAGAAATATTTTCCAAGGGTAGGCATATCATGGATTATCCTATATTTCTAAACTTGCGGGTATTGTTATCAGGAACTACCAACTAATGTTACTAATGTAAATCATCATGGGTTTGAAATATTGTTATTATGTGATATAAATTAACAAAAACATTAATTTTTTATCCAAAATTGAAATAAAATGATTTAATTATCAATTTGGCAATAAATATGTATTCATTTATAATTTAAAGATTTGTTATGGTAAGACTCGTTTAAATTATGGTATTTATGTATTCGATTACATGAATCAAGTAATGGAAATTGATAATAAAAATTGATAACATGATTTTAAAACACCCATTTTTTCCATTACTAGATTGGTCATATAAATGAAAATTTCTTGACTAAATTACACAAAGATGGATATTTGGATTCCATTGATCCAAACCCACTTGATGTATCTCACAATAAAACTTCTCCTCTTCGGTTTAATAATGCTTGGATGGATCTTCCACATTGCACACAGATTTCCAAGGACACCTGGATCACAGAGGATCACAATGGCACTCCCTTAGACTGCATTCTCAATCTCAAAGCTCTGAAGGTTAAAATGAAGCAACGGAGTAAGAAGAAAGTCATCTTCTTTGATCAAGAGATTTCTACACTTGAAAGACCTCTTCCTGAAATGATGGATTCCATCACCAAGGATGACTTGAATGGAGATATTTCCTAAGAAGATAGAATGTCTTATAAGTTGAATAACCTAATCAGAATCAAAGAAAGTATTAAAAATGAAATGTTCAAGGTTAAGTGTCTCATAGATGGGGATAAAAAAAATATTTTTCAATTCCCTTCAAAATGAAAAATAACAATAAACCCTTATGTCTATTAAAATATGGAGACAAATTTTTTGATGAAATATAAAGAATTTCAAACCATATTGTATCCTTCTAAGACATCCTCTATAATGGTCCAAGGAGAAATAAGGACATTATATAGGGAATCATTCTTAAGTTTCTCACTGAGGAAGATAACATCCTCCTCAACATAGTGCCTCTGGATTGTGAGATCAAGGATTTCATTTCTGGGCTTACAAATGGAAGATCACTAAGACCATATGGTTTTACCAATTTCTTTTACTAATTTTATTGGTATGTCATTCAAGATGGTGTTTTTAAACTAGTTAAACAATTTTTCACTGATGGGTCCCTCTCCCAAAGCTTTGATACTCAGTTTATTGATTTGGTACATAAATTTTAGAATTATAATGAGATTGAAGAATTCAAGTAGGTTGATTTGGTCAACACCATATACAAGATCATTACAAAAATCCTTACTAATCGGCTGTCCCATTTAACTAGAAAAATCATTTCCTAGATTCACTTTGTCTATGTCAAGGGAAGAAAAATAAAGGAATGTATTATTGCTGCCTTTGAATTTTTGAATCCTCTTTAGAAAACTACAAGAAGAGAAAATATTTATATTAAATTAGACATCAGAAAAGCTTTAGACCCTACTGACCTTGGATTTCTTAGATGCATTCTTCATCAGTTTGGGTTCCAAATTAGTTTTATTCAGAGATTCAATTATCTTATCCGGTCTTCTCATATTTCTATTCTCATCACTATCTCCCAAGATGGATACATTAAATTCTCAATGGGAGTGAGATGAGGAGATCCTATTTCTATCATCATATTTATTATTACCAAGGAATACCTAAGTAGGATGATTCTTCACATGACTAGCAATGTGGAAATCAAAAGTATTAGAGCAGATCGATGTATTTTTTCACCTCTTACATTATTTTTGTAGATCATATCATCATTTTCTCTCACGGTGACCAGAGAAACATAAAAAACATCAAGAGGTCTCTACTTCCTTATGAAGATTTTTCTGGACAGGAGGTTAACTAGAGAATGTCATTCATCTTTTTTAGTAAAAATATCTCACCCACTATGAAATACTGCATGATGCATGAACATGGTGTATGGTAGGGGTCTCTTCCCTTAAAAAACCTTGGGGTCACCATGTTTCTTGTAAATCCACAATTCTCTCACTTTATGGATATTGTGAGTCAAATTAGAAGAACCCTCTCTTCCTAGAAGGGACATTTTATTTCAATGGTGGGTAGATTATGATTAGTTAAACATGTGACCACATCAATGCTTGGCTATAATTTTATGGTGTATTCTTGTAGTGATTCTGTTATTAAAACTATTTAATCCCTAATGAAAATTTTTGTGTGGATTTATAGTATTCTGGAATAGAAGGTAATAATTTCCCCTTAGTATATGTTTTGTATTCCTCAATATAAGGTAGGACTTGGAATGAAAAAAAAATCACTTTTTATTCAATTCTTGTAAGGCAATTTTATTTGGAGACTTAGCAATGCAAATTCTCCCTCCATAGACTTTCTCATATTGAAACTCCTCAGCAGGATTATTATAGGGAACATGGGCTATACAGAATCCCCTATCAGGCCTGGTCTGAAAACTCTCTTCTAGGAGATCAATATGAATTCTCAATGGTTTGTCAGTGCTCAATCTTCTCTCAAATTCTGAAGAGATAATTGGACTCTTACACCACTCATTGACACTTTTGGGAGTCTATATCCTAACATAAATTACAACTCCTCCATAAAATATCAATTTTGAGTAAGGTAATATGTTACCCTCTTAGGTTCCACTCACTCATTCCAATTATGACTTTATGAACAATGATGATATGCTTATATTGAAGCCAATCCCGAACAGAATATTGGACTCTAAAATCTACTATAATCACATTCTCCAGGGAACTAACACAAGGATGAAATCCTTCAATAAAAATTGGTTTCACCCATCCCATTTTACAGTGATTTTAAGGCTCTAAATCAATTAAATACCTATTGAGGTGAATCTGTAATGGGTTGGGATACCCCATTGTTCAAGATGTGCGTTGTGTCAATAGCATCAGAATGATTTCAATCAACACTTTCTATCCTAGAACATGGAAGCCTCTCTCTAGAATTCTGTGTTGTAGTGGTTTGACCTACACCCTCCACAAAACACTAAAATAACATATTTTCTTCAAGAATTAATAGCTGCCAAACTGTCTAAATAGATCCTCCTATTGTTCCTTGTTGCATGCGCTGAAGTTTTTCACACGATCTAGACAAGAAGGAAAAAGAGACTTCATGAGAAGATGATCTTTAACAATAGAACTGTGCTCTCTATAATTCTAATTGTAATACAACATGGTAATAGCCTACATAATGAATGTTGTGATAACTCTATCAGAGACCTTGTTGTACTTAGAAGGATTCTCATACAATGAAACTTTCCTAGAACTCTTGGTACCATAAAAGTATTCTGGACACCCCCTTTTTCAGGATAGATTAAATACAATATGTATGGGTCCTTTTTAGGTAATCTAGGGCCTGCTGGCTAGGTTATTTCCTTCACAGATCAAAATAGGTATTTTTTGGAAGGGGTTCATGGTTCATGTGGGCATGCAACATCTCTTGAAGCATAAATGATGGATCTCATCAAGGCCTTTAAAATTTATCATAAAATAAATTAGTACAATTTCTAGTTTGATGGTGACTCAACCATGATTATACAAGTGGTTAGACCATCTCTGATTCATCTTTCTTGGGAAATCACTTCAAAATGGTACAAATACCTCAACTCTATTTCTTCAATGAATTACATAATCACACATATCTACCTTGAAGCCAACCATATTGCTGATTTACTTACAAAAAAAGGTATCTCTATGACCTCTTTCATCCACTATTCTAGATAACCACATGAGTTACTTTCTACTCTCCAAAAGGAAAAATGTAAATTTTATTTCTTTTAACTCTTGTAGATTTATTTTCACAATTTTATGCTATGTTGATTTCTTTCTAAAAAACACATTTTTCATTATTCTTCCTAACAATAATTTATTATTTTTTGTGATTATATGATGCATTGATAAATTCATATTAGTTCTCCACTATGGTAAGAACCTTTTAATTTTAGGAAAATATTCTTCAATACAGTTATATAGAAGGATTGCATTATGTCGTGGTGAAAATAGTATGTTGAATGATAGATGAAAGTCATTATAAAAAGTTGATCTGTATTCCCATGTTGTTCTCACTTAACAATCACTCGGATTAGAGATTGTGAGAATAGACCCGTTTGTAGAAATTATTCATGTTTTGGTTTTATTTGATATTCTATACTGTGAGAGTGTTTAATGGTCCTTAGACATTAAGATTATTATTAATACATGTTATGAAATCTTTCACTTAATTGTATTTAGTAAACCTTTTTGATATAGTTTATAGAGAAGTTAGATATGTTAGGTGCTTTACAGGTGACATGTTACTAATTGATAAGTTAAGGAAGGATTTGTCCCTTCCATCCTTATGGGATATGATATCTCAACCATCTAATTGGAATATAACCAAAAAATGAAATTTCATGGTCATGGTGTAGAAAAATGTTTTTAATGTAGTTAGAGAGAGTTGTTTCAGTCACATAGGTTGATTTCATAGATTCACAACCTGTGTAATGTTAAATTTTAATAAAGGGATTAAATTACCCAGTGAGAGATTTCATGTGGTTTTTTTACCTTGTGACATTAAGTTATTTATCTTGGGTTTCTTGACATGTTGCTAGATAGAAATATAATAATTTATCCTAACACACCTAATACCAAAAAATATAAAATCCTACACGTTTAAGTACTATAATTTTTCATTGAACTCGATTAAATTCTCTTAGAATTTAGTTAATTTAATAAATATTATTCTCAAGACCAATGAATAATTTTTTTCATGTCATATTGATTGAAAATATTTATTGAATATTTAAGAAATATATATTCACTATATTTTGAATAAAATATTTATTTATAAATAAAATATTTAATAAAATATTTTTGGAAATTTAATAAAAGCTGATAAGGATGAATATAACATAACCATGTTCCTTGATTAATATTAATTTATAATCTAGTGAAATAATATTTATCACTATGATAGTTATTGAAATCCATCTAATTATTATTATAATTATTATTATTATTTAATGGGTTTGATAGTTATTATTATATTATTTAATGGCTAGTACACAATAGTATAATTTTTTAACCTAAAATTTAGGTCTGTAAATAGATGGATAAGTATATTGGGTAGATTTAATTAAAGAAATCTAGAATTGAGAAGCATTCTGCAGACAAAAATTATCTCTCCATTCAACATTATCTAATATTCAAATGAATGTGGAGAAATACATAAAGTGTAATGGATATTGAGTGACCATGATGAATAACATAATAAAATTTATCTTTTGCGCTAGAACTCAAAAATCAATTAGTGTCTTTATGATATCAAATGATCACATGTGGATCACAACTAGAGGGATCAACACTAGGATACTCATATGAAATAAAGGTAATCTAGAAAGGGTTTTTTTAAGATCAACATCATAATCGAAGAGTATTCATTAATGAGGTAATCATTGGATCGTAAATAAATAAATTACAAATTTATCAAATAGATACCCCCTATATGTTTTGAGAAATTCTAAGAAAGAATATATTTTTGATTTATCACCCACCAAATGTAGTTTCTCTATTCCCCAAACATTCAAGTGGTATCATAGGGATAATGTTTAAATTTTATTATTATTAATTTTATTTTTGATCTATATGTGTAATAGTGGTTAAATATTCATTGATAAATTTATTTTTTAATTAATCTGATTTTAATTAACACGCATTCAACATTTTAGTTATTTTCATTCATGTTTTCATTTTATAAAAAACTATGAACATATAAAGGATGGGCTAAGATACCATCTAGAAGTGAAAAAGATTATTGCAAGATAACATGGGATTACATGGCGTGTCTCTAGTGTATACATCATATACCGACGTTCACTACACTAGGAAGTGTCATAGGATACATGAAATACCAAGAAGAAAATTACATTCAATGTATTTATTACGCAAAACATGTATATTGGGCCAACCTGTGACCTATAATGTCATATTATATAGGGTGTAAATAGTGCACACATCATGTATTATACACATTTTAGTATAAATATTTTTGAAAACATGATGTCAAATACATAGTCTAAACCATATGATACTAAGAGACCGAAGCATCAATGAAATACATGAAATATACCTAGTGTACAAAGAATGCAGTTCATTAATTATACTATCTGAGATACACACTATTCTATTTAGTGAGTCAAGTAGAATCACGATTAGTGGGACACATGGTGCGTAGCAAGAATATATGTCGATGGCCCGTTGTCTGAATAACAAACAGAGTCATTTAGTGGGTTATGTGGACACATGAAATTCTCGATACATATCATGTTGTTAGCTTTTGGTCCTAGTGAGGTACATTCTGAAGCCAAGGAATTTATCCCATATATATGAAAAATGAGTTGAAAAAGGTTTATATAATTAGAATATGTCATGTAGTCTCCAAATAAATAGAAAATTACATTATATTAATTTGAAAATTTTAGCATTAAAACCATAATTATTTTTTTGACACCTAACATGTTTGAAAATTAATAAGGGTTTAAAATAATTATTAAATTCTCAGTTAATTTATTATAATTATCTATAATTGTTGGATCCACTGTTTATATTCCGTAAACTAATTTATAATGAATATATCGAAGATAATTTAGAGGGTCTTTAAGATATAGTGATATTAATTAATTAATTAATGTATGTTTACATTAACAATAAATAATGAATATAAGTGATTTTTAGACTATGTACTTTCTCATATTTTTTGCTTGTTCACGCCCTCTCATAATCTTCACCAAGGCATTTTTTTATATTAGTATTAGTTAATTTAATTTATCTCTTGTATTTTCAATTATTTTATTATTAAATAAAATATGTTTCTATGTGACTCATACATCACTATTTTTTTATGTAGGACCTGTGTGTCCAGGGAGATTTTTAAAATAACTCTAAGCTAATCCTTTTGTTCCCTTACATGTTTGTGATTTATAAATACTTGTAATAAATATAGTATACCACTATTTATAGTGGAGGTTAAATATGGGACTAATACAAATCCAACCCAGATGATACATTGGTAGATAGGTGGAATGATGAAACTCATTCCAAGACAGACATAATTAGTTTCTGCTAGGTTATTTTTTTCTGCTCAAATAATCAACCATTAGATAATATCAGGAACTGGTCAAGTATTCATTTATTTGTTTGTTTATTTATATCTTATGCTATATTTATTTTATTGATTGAATTCTATGATCACATAAATAAATAAACTAATGTTCAATTGTGGAATAAAAATAAATGTAATATGTGTAAATATTTTATAAACACATGGGTAATCCCTTAATAAAAATCCATGTAATATGATGAAGGAATTTTTAGGATAAAATAATAAATAATTAGGTATAATAAAAAAATTTCCTCTTGTTAATATCATTTCCTTAAGAATTATATTGTCTAAATATAGATGAACCCTTCATTAATGTTTTTGTTTGACCAATAATGGTGGATATTTTAATTATCAATAATTATTAGCAAATAAATTGGGTTGAATTAACAAATCATTTATTTAATTTAATATCCACATCTTATTCACTAAAAAATTAGATTTATGTTTTTAGGAGATCCATGTTAGGATATCAGGATTGGGAGTCTACTCAATGGATCAAATCACTACAAGCCTATAGTGGGAAATACTACTAACCTAAATAACTTCATGTATTTTTTATGGCCAATTTTTAGGTTATATAAACCGAAAAGTGGATCATTCCCATTAAAATGTCTTGAGTGGTGGGATATTTTGAGTATCATGGTGAGGGATATCGAGACTTGATAAATTTCTAGGATACATAATAAAATTAATATTATTATTTTGTTTCAAATAAAAAATAATAATGTCATGTACTTATGAATTTATATTTTATAATTATAGAAAAATGAAATGTTGATCATCCACATTATCCTTATGGTAAATATTGTTGAAAGACCATCACCTCATTAGTAGAAACTTCCAAGAATAGTGAATATGCCTTCAAGTTGTATTGATCCATGAATATAAATATTAAATTATATAATCAACATTACTTGATCCACCTAAAATGGAGAAGAGTGTTGAAGAGTTCACCATATATGAAAAAATGAACCATGCAGTCATTGTTCAATGATTAATACTTTCATCCATGTCGTGTGAACTCATGAAGTATTATGAAATTATGGATACTTATCGTATTCTAAATAATTTTAAATGATTATATTATGAGAGATAAAACCAATAATGGATTTATATCTTCAATACCATCTTTTATAGTAAGATTGGGGTGGTTGCACTAGATGGACCTCATTTAGTCAATCTCATTAGCTGTATTGAGCTCCAAAATGTTCCATGGTTTAAACTACCTATTAAATTTAATGCTTATATCATTCTTACATACTCCCTCATATATTCTTTATATTTTATATTAATTTTTAAATGAAACCATTTATAAGTATCTATCATATCTATTCATTATTCATTGCCAACAAGATAATATAAGAAGTGTAAAAATTCATCTATCCTTGTGGTGAATAAACAAAAGTCCAAGTGAAAGAATATATGCTTAGTTATTCTTCAAAACTCCCTTCCATGAAAAGAGGTATCAAGTATAAATAAATAGAGTAAAATTATATCTATTTAAAATGTGGAATGTTGGGTCATTAAAAGAAAAGCTATATCCTACACAAGAAGAAAGGGTAATCTTCATCTGTATTTTTTATCGAGTACAATATATATATATATTTCTACAAAATGGGTATTATATAAATATTATGGTGATAACGTATGTATTAAAATACAATAATCAAGTATATTTATTATGATTAAAGAATTTTAGGTTGATCTATGAGAAACCAATGGTTCCAATCTTGATGTTATGGCTATCAGTAACTACCCCCTCATGTTGCCAATGAGGATGACCTTTGTTTTAAAAAAATGTTATTAAATTATATCCATTGGGAAAAAATATATTTTGAATATAGAATTGATATGGATGAATTTGTTTTCATATTTGGGAATAAATATTGACTCTTTTAAAAATATATAATTTTTATGGTAAGTCACATTTAAATTATAGTCTTTAAGTGTTGGATTAAATGATTCAGTTAATGAAAATAGATAATGAAAGTATTTCACATGACACATACCACAACCAAAATTGGCATAATCATATAGGAAATTTAAATGAAATTTTATTACTATATTACACCAAGATTAATATTTAAAATATTTTTAACATAGAACACTTTGTGTATGTAATTCTTGTTTATAAGGTAAAATAACAAAATCTCAATTTTGGGGGAAAGATCATAGGGCCCAAGAGATTCTCCAATTAGTTTATACATATGTGTATTTTCCACTTTCTATTGAATAAAGGGGTGGGTACTCATAATTAAAAACATTTATGAATGATTTTAGTATATATGGATATGTCTTCTAAATGAGTTATGTGTTACATTATTTTGAGATATTCAAGGTATATAGGGATGATGTTGTGAACAATATAGGTAAAAAGTTTAAGAAACCCCACCCAGACTATGGTGTAGAATATCATAATCAGGACCTCATTGATTATTTACCATAGTTTGGGATTATATCTCAACTTATTCATCTTTATAACACTCAATGGAAATACAGAAGTGAAAGGAGTCACCAATCATTGTAATAAATGGTGAAATAAATGACGAGTCATGTTAATCATTCATTATAATTTTTCAAATATGAATTACCTATAAGAGTGTACACGATAAAAAACTAAAAACATTATAAATAGACAATATTCCATTCCAATTGGTGAGGGGTAGGAAACATTTTTTTTCATGCTTACATGTATGGGGATTTGAAGGGTTTATTAAGGCATATTCAGGTAACAAACTTACACCCAAAGGAACAATGTGTATATTTATAGAATATCCTAATGAAAAAAGGATACTAATTATATAATCATTTGTATAAAATGTTTTTGGTTGAAATACATCCCAAATTACTTGAGATGGATCATATCTTCAAAATAAATAGTGGGATAATGATATAATTTAATGAAGTACATAAACAAGATATACAACTGTTGGTTTAGGAAAAAATTATACATATCCCAAAGAAATAAGATGTTCAAAAGATGTAAGTATTGCATTAGAGTTAAAATAATTAGAGAATATGAATGGTTTGGTTTTATAATCATTGAGGATGGTGACTCATTATTAGTTGAAAATTATTATATTCTAACCAATATAAAAGCTATTGGTGGCATAAATGTTTCCAGGAGGACAGAAGATACAAATTTAGAAATAGATTCCATGTACCAAAACCATGTTAGTATTTTTTTAGTTCTTCAAGTGGATTTCAAACTCATTGGATGTAAATTTTAAGTCAAGATAAAACAATACATAAATGGAAAAGTCAATACATATAAGGAATTTCTAGTTGTGAAAGGTTCAAAAACATCAAGGAATATACTATAACAAAACCTTTTAACTATTTTCAATGTTTATATCTAGTGAAATTATATTTTATATTATGTCTTACCATGACTAGGGATTTGAAAAATTGATATCGAAACAGTATTCTTTAACAAGAACAGACAAAAAGAAGACTATATAATAGAATCTAATGGGTTTCTGCCTCTAAAGGATACAAAAAACATTGAAAATTAAAAACAATAATTTATTGATTAATAAAAACATTCATACCATAGATAAATCATTTTATGTGGATATAATTAATTTTTGTTGTCATAAATAAAAAAAGTGATCCTTGTCTCAATAAGTGATTTATTGAGAGTATATCTATTTTAATAATAGTTTATATCAATGAAATCTTACTTATTTGAAAATAAAAACATATCTCACCGTGTATTAAATCCTTGTTGAATAAATTATTACCTATGAAAGACATAGGAAAAGCATCATACATTCTTAGGATCAAGATCTTTCATGATAGATCCAAGAGGTTGCCCAGCCTATTTCAATGTATATATATTGATAAGAGATTCTATATATCAAGTATAGAAAAATCTAAGAGTGTATTTTTCCAATTTCAAATGTTATTCAACTTTCTGTGAAAATGTTTTCTCAGACAAATGATTAATGATAGAGAATGGAAAAGACTTTATACATATCAAGGTTTGAGCTAGTTATGTTTATTATTCTTTGTACTTGGCTATATGTCACCAATGCATTATGTGTAGAAATAAGATATCAATTATACCCAGGTGACCACTATTTTATGGTATTCAAGACTATCCTTAAGTCTATGTGGCATATTAAGGATGTTTTTGTTGTATATGGAGGAGATGAGTTACTAGTAATTTGAGGATTTGAAGATTGTGGTTTCTAAAAAGATCAAGAAGATATGATATCACAAACTTGATACATCTTTACTCTTAATGGAGGTCTTGTGAGTTGGAAGAGCACAAAAAAGGCTCTGGTCCTTGATTATATAGTATAGATAGAGTGTGTTGTGAACTTTGAGGTAGCTAATGAAGTAGTACGGATATGGAACATCATCCAAGAGTTTGATGTGGTCCTTCTGAGTAAAGATGTTATCACACTCAACTGTGATAATACTATAATAGTGGCTCTAACAAAGGATTCATCATCACCTCATTAGATGAATAACATACTTATGAAGTATCAACTCTTGGGGGATTTTTCTCAAATATACATGGTCACAGTGAGAAAAATATCCATGGAAACACTTAGTGGACCCCTTGACTAAAGCCATAACATATTTAAATCATCATCATCATGTGAGGTCTATAATACTAAAATTTATTTGCAGCTGGATCTAATCCAATTATTATTTTGATGGAGTAGTAATTCGAGAACAAACTCCTTGTAATTTGATTACATGTATTTCCAAATAATTGATTATTAATTTTGTATCTTATTATATATTTTCCATTATTTTGAATTAATTTACTGTAATAATGTTAAAGACTATCTTTTGTATTCATAAGACCTCATCAGTTTCCCACTATGATAATAACCTTGATATGACATAATAAAATTCTGGAATATAGTTCTATATTCAGATAACATTATATAATGGGGAACATAATATGTTGACTGTCAGGTTCAAGTACATGTTACCGGATGAGATTTTTTCTTATAATGTTAGAACATGGTAACTTCTATGATGGGAGATTATGAGAAAAAACCCACCTGTAGGAATTACACATGTTTTGGTGTCATTTATTATTATTTCTATTGATTGAGATTATTATTAATACCTGTTATGATCCACACACTTAGATATAATTTGTAAAACATGATTATATAGTTCAAGGAGAAGTTAGATACATTGGAGGCATCACAAGTAACATTTTATTGATGGATAAGTCGAGGAAGGACTTTTCACTTCCATCCATATTATAGTTCATATCTCAAATCATTAATTGGAATAGAACTATCACATTATATTTCCTGACAATGATGTAATTATGTTTTTATTTTAAACAGACAAATATGGATATATCGATCAATTGGGTTGATTACACAGATGCCCAACCTACATGATAAGATGGTGTGATAAAGGGATTATATTACACAGTGAGGAATTATATATGTTATTCAATGTTGTGACATTATGTTCTTTAGTAGGTTTCCTTGACATATTTCTAGACTGTAATCAATGAATTTATGAAATATCATCTAATTCCAATGTCAAATCATCCTAGTAGGTCAAACACAATGTTATTCCATTGTCCATAATTAAATTATATTTGAATTTAATTAATTGAATAAATAATATTATCATATCTGAGGAATAATTCTATACCAATTTTTTCAATTCTAAAAATTTATGGAATATATAATAAATATTTATTAATTAGATTGAGAAAAAAATATTTAATTAATTATTTATTTGTGTATTTAGTAAATGTATAAAATTATGTGCAGACCAAGACCACATTCATTGAAAATATTAATTTTTGAACCAATTAATTATGTTTTTTTTCTAGATAGTTCAATCCATTTAAATATTAATAATATTATTATTACTATTATTGAATGGGGACTGATAAATATTAATATATTATTCAGGTTTTAGTTAAAAATGAAGTTATATTATAAGATAAACCCTATCCCTATAAATATGTGGTTATGACTATTGTGTATGGGCTTACTGAAAAATCACAAATTGATAATTGTTCTCCACAAGCGACTTATATCTCGTTTATTCATTTTTACATCTTCTCAAGAATGAGGAAAACTCTTTCATGCTCAAAGGATCTATAGAAGTTACTATGAACAACTCAAAATTATTGAATAATCATTTAAGTACCTAGAAATCAATTAATGTCATTTGGATATCAATTTAGCATATATGGATCTCCAATAGAGGGATTCTACACACGGATCCTCCTATGAAACAAATGTAATCCAGAAAGGTTTTTTTTAAGAAAATCAACATCATCATTGGATAATGTTATGTGATGAAGTAACATTTTATTGTAATCATAAATGAATTAATTATAAATTTAATGTGAAAATATCCTCTACAAGTTCTGGGAAATTATAATTCTAAATACATTTTGATTTATCACCAACCAAATGAACTTCTACTTCTCCCATAATCGTAAAAAACTGCATCTTATTGGACATGTTGAGGTCAATAATGAGTCATATGATTCTTCTGTTATACCTTTGGGGATACACATTATATAAAAAATCATATATACTAAACCGAGTTCCAGCAAAAAAATTAGATGTTATCCCATAAGAATAATGGAATGGAAATAATCCAATATTGATGCACTTACATGTGTGGGGTTTTGTAGTTTTTTAAGGCCTATTTTGGTAACAAACATGATCCTCGGTGAAGAAAGTGTAAATTTATAGGATTCCCAAAGGAGACAAGGTAATTTTAGGAGTAGGACCTCATATAAAGAAGGATATACTAGTAATACACATTGTATTCCTTATATGGAAAACATATATCAAAATGATTTTGGTAGTGAAATAGACATTGATGAAGTCCTAGATCAAGGTACACCACAGGTGAATTTTGGGAAAATTAAACAATTCCCTATTCAATAACATGTTAAAAATACATAATTACTACATTGGATTATGACATATGTCATAGAACACAAACGATATGGTTTTCAAGTCATCAAGGAAAGTGAATCATCATTAGTTCATAATAATGATCATGTAACCTACAAGGTAGTAGTAAGTGGAACAAATGCTTCCAAGTGGAAAGTATCTAATAATTCTAAAAGGTATCCATGTATGAAATACAAGTTTTGACTTCTGTAAATCCTCAGTTGGATGTAATTCCCAATGGGTGTAAATGGGTATTAAAGAAGAAACCGGACAAAGATGGATAAGTATGTACTTATAAGGCATGGTTGTTTGCAAATAGTTCTAAATAGAATTAATGCACATACTACGATGAAAACATTTCACCAGTTTCTATGTTGAAATCCATTATAATTATATGTTCCATTATTGATTACCATGAATATGTTATTTGAAAAATGGATTTCAAAATAATGTATTTAAATGGAACCATGATAAATATGTATATATAGAACAACCTAAAAGGGTTTTTGACTATAATCGATTCTAATAAGGTTTGAAATCTTTAAAGATCTATTTATGTAATAAAATAAGCATCAAGGTCATGTAAAATTCAGGATGATGAATCCATAACAGAATTTGGTTTCGTAAATAATGAATGTGATCATTGTATCTATAATATATTTAGTGGGAGTGTGGTCATTTCCTTATTAGTATACATTGATGAAATATTACTTATTGGAAATAAAATACCGGTATTAATTTTTGTTAAGGACTGGTTGAATAAATTCTACTCTATTAATGAATTATGTGAAACAAAATATATTCTTGTCATCAATATCCATCGTGGTATATCTATGAGGCTACTCAGACAATTTTAAGTTAGATATGTAAATAAGACAATGAAAATAATTAGTATTGGAATTCCAAGATGGGATTATTGTCAATATCATGTGGCACTCATCTTTCTTGGAAAAAATTTCCTTGTACCCTTGTGTAAAAAATGGTAGAAATGATTCAATAAAAATCTATGATTGAGTTAGTCATGTATTTCATTCTATATACCAGGTTTAATGTCTCATATTCCTTGAGTGTGGTTTTAAGATGTCAATATGACCTAGGTGACCACTATTAGTTGATATTCAAGACAATCCTTATGTATCTGGGGGAATACTATGGATATGTTCCTATTTTATAAAAGTGATGGTGAACTATTCATTTAAGGATATATAGATTCCGATTCCTAAAAATTTCATGATGATCTCAAATAATAAACGCAACCCATATTTACTCTCAATGGAGGTGTTGAGAGCCTTAAGAGGTTAATTTATGTTTTTGACACGTATTATATATTATATTCCAAGTATATTACATATTTTGAGGTAACTGAATAAGAATATTTAATTTTTAACTTCATTCCAAAAGATGATGTTATATGTAGTACTAAAGATCCTATCACACTCTATTATGACCTTACTTTAGTGAATTCCCTTGAAATAGAGGAAACGTAACAACAGTGGGTGAATCACAAACATTGGCTGTATTATCTCCTGAGGATTTTTTCTTATAGTGGTGAAGTTACATTTGGAATAATTTCAATAGAAGCCAACATGATCATCGTGTGATGTCTAGAAAACTAAAAGTCTTATGATGATTTAAGTAGTCCAAGTTAGATTATATTATAGTTGGTTGACAATACATATATATTTGAACATTTTATTACATTTAAATTCAATTATTTTAAAATTAATTGAACATCTCATTATATTTATTTCATTTTTCTTCTTTACATTGATTTAATAATGTCATACAATATTGTTTTCATTGATTAGTTTATAACAACTCCCATCTATGATGAGAACCTTAACACACCATGATGATATTATAAAATCTAGTTCCATATTTGAATAACATGCTATGACGGGGAAACTAGTATGTTAACATTTAGGTGTGAGTACTTTTATGAGGATAGGACTTCATCTCATGATGTATGCACTAGTTTATCTCAAATATAATAGATTTTGAGGAACGATCCACTAGTGGGAATTATACATGTTTATGTGTCATCAGATATTACTATATGTGAGGGTTTGTAATTTTCATTATAATTTATCATTATCAATAATTCATGTCATTACCGTCACATGTAGATTTACTGATGAAATCTTTGAAGAAATATATTCATGGGAATAAGGTTATGTTTGGTGCTGACGAATGGAATGTTATTAATGTGTAAAATAATAAAGTATTTTCACATCCATCTTTATTGAAGTTCTTATCTCTAAACATTGATTGAATGGGAACCATCATATTCAATTACAAAGTCATGATTCAATTACTTGTTTATTTCATATAGTCAAAAAAGTCATCAAGCATGTAGTTTGATGACATAGATGTCTCAACTAGAAAATTTTCATATAGACATGGTTAAAAAACATAGATATATAGGTAACAAATATGGATATAGATAATATCCATGGTTCATATGGTCATGGATCATACTGGAATGGAAATGGATATAATTTCATAGACAATATTTTGAGGGTTGAAACCATGGTTTTCCACCATAGAAATATTCCTATATCCATGATTTCAACACATTGAAATAGTTAACTTACCACAGTGTAAAATTGTTGCAATATCCCTATTTCTGAGGGCATGAAACCATGGTAATATCCCTCTCATTTTTTCACCATTTCAATAGGTCTATTGACATGGTTTCTAACCATGGTTACAGGTTTGTTTCCATGGTGCACAATTGTAGCTACAACCCATTAAACCATGGTTGTAGGGTTAAAATAAAATTTCACCATCTAGATTTGAATCCAAGATCTCCATAATAGAAAACTAAGTACATAAACACTACACTAAAATATATTTATGATATATATATTTATATATTATTTTTAGAAACCATCGATATAGGTAGTAAACATTTTTAATAGCTCTTTTCAAACCCTTCGCATAATAATTGTTTTCTTACACATGTGTGGGAATCATATAGCCACTTTTTAAAATAACTATGTATATATCTATTATCTATATCCATGGTTTTAGGGAACTATATATATAACCTCCTAATAATAACTTACGGCCATAGGTTTTGAAAACCGTTGATATAGATATGGTCTAGAGAAATGGGTTTTCCAAAAATACATGACTAAAAGTCTATTTTCAAGTTGTTTTTTCAACCTACATTAATGGATATCAAAGAAAATAGATTATATTATACAATGATAATTAATATGTGGTTTTTGTTTTTGAGAAATCAAGTTATTTCTCATGGAGACCATAACCCATTGCTAGACAATAATCTTGGAATTTAGGCAATTCAACCTAATGCCAATGAGAAATAATTCTAGAGTGTTACAAATTAAGAGATTCTATTTATTTTTATTAAGTTATATATTAATTTTATTAATGTAATAAATATTATTCTTAAGATCAATTAATAATTATTTTAATGTTCTATTGATCAAAAAAATTTATTTTATTTAATAGATAATAAAAATTTATTCACCGTATTGTGGATAAAATATTTATATATAAAATGAATATATATTTAAATATTTAATTAGGTATCTAAAAAATAGAAAAATATATGAAAAATACCAAGATCATATTTGGTGATAACAATTAATTTTCGTGATGTAAAATAATATTTCTCATTGAGCCTACAAGTGTACACAATAAAATAATAATATCATTAATATTGGTTTATATAATGGGGTTTTATAAGGTTAACAATATTATTTTAGGGTCTTTGTGAAATTAAATAACATTTTAAGCTAAACTCTAACATCATAAATAAATGGTTATGTCTATTTTTTATGGTTAATCAAGAATTGATAATAATTTACAAATACAAATTTCTCTCTTGACTCCTTATTCAATTTTCCTCTCAAGAATGTGAAGATCAAGAAAAATTACATTAATCTGAAAGGAGAAATAAAGTTACAAACCCCATAGATGATTGATCTAATATGGTCTAACCTGGCATTGCAATGACGTTGTTCAGAGATCATTGCAGCACATTTGGATTACCGCATGAGGGATTTTACTTTTGGACCTCCCTAATAAATGTTGGTAATCTGAAAAGGGATTCAAATGATCATCATCTTTATCAAACAATGATACTAAGATAATGACATCTTTTTTGACCTAATTTTAATTTATTATAAATTTTACCTACAAAAGAACCTCTCTTGGTTCTGTAAATCTAGGAATGTATTTTATGGAAAATTTATTTGTTTATGATGTTTATACCTTGAATATTATTTCAATGATCCATGGAATCTGAAAAAAACATATTATGGTTATCCTACCATTTGTTGATTTTCCTATTTCTAGAACCTTAATCATAAATACTATTTATAATCTATCAAGAAAAATAAGTGAGTGATTATTCGATGAAGAATATTCACAATTTTTTTTTATTTTGTGATATCAATTAATTTTAGGGATATAATATTTTTTAGAGATAAATTTATGTTATGAAATAATAAAAAAGAAAATACATGGAACATTGTGTCACCTTGATTATTTCCCATATATAATTAAAAGCATCTCGTGCTTCCTAAATTTCTCTATATCACACTTTCCCAGATCACATTCTAATCATGCACTACTTTTACTCTCATTAGATGACACTAATAGTAACTCCTAAAAATTTTGTTTTTATAAAACATATACTCAACATGAATATTTTATTAATGTGATGAATTAGTCATGGATTAGCCCTGTGAATGTCCATCCTTAATATATAGTACACTAGAGTGTTAAATTCCTAAAAAAAGTTCGTAAATCATAATTGAAACTACATAATTCATCCATGCCTGGAATCAAGAAGGTAGAATGAAATATTTCCATGTTGGATAATGGATTATATGACATATTGGATGAATATTGTTTTATTTCACACAAGAATAAAAAGAATGAACTTAGAGACATATTGTTGGAAGTTGAAAAAAACTCGATAAAGGGATCAAATATGATGGGGATGATCTTGGGGTAATGCTTGTGAGGATAATTTGTTTTAGATCAAATAAAATGTTCTTATATAACATTTTTTATATCGATATATTTCTATATATAATGAAGTTAATGATAAAGAAGTTCATCTTACTTAAAAGTGTCACTACTGCAATCTAAATAATAATGAATCTAAAGTTGTTATTCTCTTGAAGGTTGATTGCATGCATACAATTTAGTGATCAAATAGATATAAAATGGGTATTAATCCCTCATATAATTTCATTAGTTATTTTATATAAATTAGTTTTATGTTGTATGTATTTCATACAAATTTGGATATGTTCACAAGGTAACTCTAAGTGTTGGATTCTGGGTTTTGGTGGGCATAAAAAATTATTCAAGGCTTCATGGACATCCTTATGATACCTATCATATTAATCAAAAGTTAACAATTTTTATTCATGATATATCTATGTATACAATTAAAACTCCCATTGGAACAACTTATTTAGCTTTAATGTAACCCTACCAGTAAAAGAGAGGTTCACATGACACTGGGTCCATCTGTTCCCTATTGAATTTGACATGACACTTGTAAATAAGTAATTATAATATTAATGTTTTACCATTATGTTTTAATAACTAAAACTAAAATAACCATCTGTCCATTTTTTACATCAAAAATAAATATAACCAACATTAAAATTACCACATGGATAATTTTATTATTGACCATTTCAATAACCGATGTTCAAAATACTATATATAAAATATCTCTCAATACTTATATAAATAACTGATGTTAAACATATTCAGTAAAATATTTTTCACATCAGTTATTTATATAACCTATGTAAAAAATATTCTTTTTAATATCAGTTATTTAACTATTCAAAATTAAATATATTTAGTAAAATATTTTTGGCATTGATTATGTCAATAACCGATATTAAATATCAACCCTAGATACAGTAATTTAATATTTTTACATTGTTCTAGAAAAATTTAAACTTCCTCTTTATAAATTTCTACCACCCCTAATATATATTTCAATAATTCACATTTCATTGAAATTTTAATTCCCACCTAAAAATATATCACTTCATACAATCATTAGTCTTCTTAGTTCTCTGTCTTTCATCCCACAATACATTTTTTCTCCCTCTCAGACATACATTTCATTAGAGATTATTCATTCTTATATTTGATATCAAGAGAGAATTCACATTTTTGACATAGAAGCCATGGAATCTGTGAGGGAAATGATGAAGAATATTTTTTCAACATTGTGATTTATCAATGGACATTTCATATAAGTAAAATCTTAAAAAATATTTTATTAAATTTATTTTAATTTTTTTGATATTTTAATAATTATTGTGTTGATTATTATCATTATATATTTGAATGATCATTATTTTTCTCATCCCCATAGTTGTAAAATACATATATTATAATGTGAAACTATAGTTGATATTATTAATTCACCAAAACAACTATGTGTTAGGTTCTATGATCTTAAATATCTTTTCTCAAAACATATTTTTTACATTGGTTATTAAAAAATGTAACAATTGATTATTCACATTGGTTTTCAGAAATCCTACATGGAAAATCATAAAAAACATTTTTAATATTTTCTTAATAATAAAAATTAAAATGTATTTACTATGTTCCTTTCTAAGATGTCACCTGAAAAATGTTAAAAACATATAAAATCGAGGAAAAAACATGTTTGATAAAATTGTGAAACTTAACTTGGATGGGTCCAGTTAGAATGACTTTATACATGGTGGAAGAATTATTCATGGCTATAGTGGTTATATTTTCCTAGCCTATAGTAATTTATATAGTGAAGGTATTTCTCTCTAGGTGGAAGAAAGAGCCATGCTATGTTTTGTATTTCAATGCCAGTCTAGGAATGATGGAGTTTGATTCAATATTGATCATCAAGTTAATTTAAGGTTTCTATTGATTAATTTGGTAAATAGTGAATAAAATTCAAGAATATAAACATCTATTTTATTACAATACTATTATTCATATTACCTGATGTGAGGATAACTTGGAATCATATTTTCAATCTTCCAAAGTAATTGCAACAAACATGCTTCTTATTTTTTCTTCATTTACAAATTTACCTCATTATTGTACTTATATATAGGATGATGATTCCCAAAGCCTCTCTTTATTTTAGACTCCACTGATTTACCTTTTTTTATATCTTTTTCAGTTCATTAAAAATATATAATTTTAGTCAGTCATTCATTTAACATTTTTAAAAGAACATGTGAGAAATAATTATTTAAAAAATGGAATATTTTATTTTTAAATAATTATAAACATTTTAATAAAATTAAAATGATAATGTTTTTATATTTTTTAAAAAATTTGGTCAAAATAATTTTAATGTTTGTAAATTGATTTTCATTTTTTTCGAAAAATAAAAAAATTAACTTGATACCATGTAAAAACAATAAAGTTATTTTATAGGATT
This sequence comes from Viscum album, assembly GCA_963277665.1. Classification (NCBI taxonomy): domain Eukaryota; kingdom Viridiplantae; phylum Streptophyta; class Magnoliopsida; order Santalales; family Viscaceae; genus Viscum; species Viscum album. The sequence goes on along the minus strand of OY728130.1, from coordinate 368,079,745 downwards.
AAATATAGCTTGTAAATCCCAAAAAATTATTTTAAAATTTAATCAACCAATAAATTAGCATATAAAAAAGATCTAAAAATCAAAAAATTAAGAAATTAAACAAAGTAAAAATATAAAATTATGAGATTTAATTGAAATAATATCTAAAAAATTATATAAATTTTTTTAAAAAACCTAAAACAATTTAAAAAAATTCAAAAATAGTTATGAAATAAAACAAATAAATCCTAAATAATTGTCGAATCAAACTGGTTTGGTGTAATGGGATATTGATCGACTCGAATAATATTTTTACATAAGGATAATAATAATAATAATATTGTATATTGAAATTATAATTTAATTATTAAAAAAACAATATACATTTTTATATAATAATAATCAGCAACATTAAATTTTTATTACTCAAGGAAGATGTGAAAGGTGACAAGGTATAACAGTTGACCAAGGGAGCAAGGGACAAAGGGAGAAAGGGATCAAGACAAGCCCAAACCTATGAAGGATTAAAATAGTGGAGACCAGGGGCATCCCCACAGATCAAGTTCACTCCCTCTAGTTTAAGGAAAGTGATGTTGGGAAGGTACATGACCTTAGACACATTTTGTGAAAGAGATGAAAGATGATCCACAACTTTTTTCTCTCACGCCATGTGTGAGTGGCCTGAATATCCTAATTTATAAGGGACATACATTTTCTAATAATTTATGAAATTTACTATGGGAATTATCCTTTTATATGAAATGAGTCATGAATATTCATAGAATCCATTTCAACTTGTTTAAGGACCATATTCGTCCATTTTCAAAGGTCAATCCTGGTATGAACAATGTCATCCTTTGCCTGAAGTGAGGTTCCAATGCCATATTGTGTTGTGAAGGCCAAAAAAACTCTCCTATCAGTATCCCATGCCACACCTTATAAGGACCCATCCTTAAAAAATTACATAATCTTGAGTTTTATACAGTAAAATACATTCTTACACATTTAGTATCTTTTCAATTTTATTGTTTTAGAGAAATGAAGACATAAAATATACATAACATCCCATAATTATATATAAGGATACTACTAACACAATTTCCATTTATTCCATAATATAAAACCTAAATAAAACATAATTTCATTGAAAATATTAATAACATTTAAATTTTCTTCGTTATTCCTCTTATGCATCTTTATAACCTGTAAAAACATTTAAAACATAAAATGATCACAAAAAGCTTAGTAAGGGATATAAGGAAAGAAATCATTAGTCAAGTGATGACATAAAAACCAATAAATCCCATTTCAGAAAAACCCATTAGCCTTAATTGAAACATCATGTATTTTCATTGGGATATAATTACCATATCAATCTTATAATCACCCTTACACATGGATTAACCATTTTTTCAAATTCCATCTCCGGAGTAACAAATGCATTAGAGAGCTATAGTGGGGATCACCCATCATATATTGAGCTATAATGGGCTCAAACCAACATTTCATGAGCTATGATGGGGTTAAACCAACATAACTCTGTCCAAGTAACATATCATGGTAATAAACTATCATGAAATCATGAGAAACCACTAATTCTATACACATAAATAAAATCTTTTGAATTTTATTAAAGAGACATCTATAATAATTTTAAAATGAATGTCCTTAACAAACATAATGGGAGTCAAGATTAATAAAATTGAATGGATATGTGAATAAAATGTAAATACACATAATATAACATAATATAAAAAAATTCATCACACAAATAATCTTAATACCACATAATAATTAATGTAGAAAGTTAACCCAAATATTGGAAATTGGGTTAAGAATTCCCTTAACTTGGGATTATCTTACATTAATCATGTTAAATCATCTTGTATAATGGTTAATAGAGTGTTATTAATATCTAATAGAAACATATTCATGTTTATAACACCTTAAATGGTCATTTAATAACATTATTTCACCCATTTAATTATTATAATTTTGTTCCTTACATTGCTTCGAGTGCGTTATTTACATGATTTCCATGGCCGATTTTTATTTGATTTTATTATCCTATGGAAATGAAATTATAGAAGTGGAATGAAATGGTATTAATATGTTTCTATAATATTGAATCACTCTATAAATTAATTTTGTAATATGGTTTGATTATGAATCATTAGATAAATATTTAGTGATATCCATTTTGATCTTTTTTGCAGTTCTTTGATAATCATGAACTAGTTTCATTATATAACACAATATTATGTATATATGTTAACTCAAAAACGTGAAAGAGTATATTTAATTAACATTAAAATCTCTTTCAACCATTAAAATATTTTTATAACCAATTTTTTAGGAATTAATGGAACTTACAGACACATCATTCATGATTTTGCTAAAACGACACATCAAGAATGGTGTTTTTATTTTTAGAATAAGTAGAAGAGAAGTTGAATAATGATGACGAATTTTTCCATAAAAATGATAAAAATCCAAAATATATATAATAATTGATATTTATTGCCTCTTGGATAAGTGGAGGTGAATAGAGTTCAATAAAATAAATGAATTGAAAACAAAACACAAGAAAAAGAAATAGGATCATTACCTCTTGATATCTTCTCCTTAAGATCCTCCTTAAGGCCTTGGGTTTTTGCATCTTGGTGAGAACGTATGTTCTTGGTCATGGGGAAGAGCCTTGGTAATTAGATTGGGAATAATATAGGCAATTTACAAAGCTTTAGAGGTTTTAGAGGAACATGGGGTGTGGGTGGTATTTGTATTGAATGTGAGGGTGTTTGTAATTATTTTAAAAGGAAACCTCATTAGTAATATCTGCAAAACCATAGGCATTCCCATAGATTTTTTTGATGGTGTTGGAAACTTGGTAAATATAATATCAAGGATCAATCCCTAAGAGTTGACCATAATTATTACATCATTATTACATTATTATGATGTCATTAAAGACCTAAAAACATAAAACTACATTTTTACTATTCATCGAAAATTTATTTATCTTATAAAAATCCCAAAAACACCTTAACCATTTTTCGACCTGTAGAATTAAAAAATTATGTTCATTATTTGAAATTAGTTTTCTATATATGATTAATATAATATTTAAAGAAAATCAAAATTTATTTTAAAAATAACAATTTCATAATTATACCTTATTTTATATCACCTTCAAAAATTAATCAAGATCTAATTATATTATTACCATAAGAAAATAAAATAATAATACAATTTACTATTTATAAGGGTCATATTAATAATCATAATACTATTCATAATTGTATGTTACTATTCACCAAAAAACAATTTGGTTCTATCAGACATCAAATAAGTTACTTATCACAACCATATATATCCGTTTTTCGAAATTCAAATCAAAGAAGTGGAAAAAATATATTTAATGGATAGTTTATTGTTATCTCTTTAATGAAAAGTTTCATTATGTAGAGACACAGTGTTTCATGTATTTCAATTTATTTTAAAAACCTTATGTGTTACATTCTCCCCTCATTCTGGAAATTGTACCTGTGCACTTTTATTTACTTATTAGACAAGTGAGGGTAATTTTCCCCATAGCACATTCAGATTACAATGTTTTTTATTCTAACATGTGGTTTCCCCACAAAAAATTCACCTCGTGGATTACCTAATTTCATAATACATTCTCTCTCTGATCAAGAATCTGAACTGGTCTCTCTTCAAAAGTCAGGTTCTCTTCCTGTTGAACTTCTCCTGGGCTTAGAACATCAGATGACTCTAGAACATACATTCTCTACATATAAATAAGAAAAACATTTTTTACCTAAGATAAAATCGGAGGCAAGGAAACATGGTAAGAAATTGGTCTAACTTTCTCTAGGATTTCATAAGGTCTAATGAGCTGTGAACTTAGCTTTCCTTTCATACCAAAACGCATAACACTTTTCCAGGGTGATATTTTAAGAAAAACATTATCACAAACCTTGAAAAAAATCTTTCCTCCTATTATATGCACAAATTTTATATCTACATTATGTATTCCTCATATGTTGATGGATCGCCTTCACTTTTTCAGCCACTTCCTCTTCAAATTTTAGTCTCATGATCTTTCTTTCCCTAACTTCATCCCAAAAATATATAGTTTGACACCACTTCCTTTATAATGCCTCTAAAGGTGTCATCTATATACAAGAATAAAAATTTTTATCATAATAAAATGCAACTAATGATAGATGTTAATTATAACATCCTTAGTAGTCCACTAAACAATCTTGAAGCATATACTCCAATGTATGAATCGTCCATTCTGACTGCCCATTTGACTGACGATGATAAGTTGTTCTAAAATTTAATTTTGTTCCCAATAACATACGAAGGACTTTTCAAACATTAGAAGTGAAATTGGGATTATGGTCACATATAATGGAAAGTGGAATTCCATTTAACCTAACAATATATTTGAGGTTTAGTCGAGCAACATGATTCAATGGCACAGCTTCTCAAATAGGAAGAATATGAGTAGGTTTAGTCAGTCAACCCACAATAACTCATATTAAATTGTTTCCTCAAGAAGTCTTTGGTAGTCCTACAATGAATCCCATGGATATATTTTCCCATTTTGAATCTGGAACTAGTAAATTATTAAGTATCCCCTTTGGTAACTATCTGTATGATTTATCCTATTGACATGTCAAACATTTCACGGTAAAATCTTCAATATATCATTTCATTTCATCCAACTTGTAATAATCTTTACAAACTCTATACATCATTATGCTTCCAGGGTGAACTAAAAATGGATAAATGTGAGATTTACATAACAATTCTTTATTCATGTGAGAATTACTAGGAACACATTATCTCTTCCGAAATCTCAAAACACAATCTTTATCAATGTTAAATAACAGAAACATACCAATTTTAACAAATTCTACATTTTTTCTAAAACTCTCTATCTTCTTTCAACACATGATTATTTCTTTCTAACAAAGATTACATCATTGAAACCTGAAAAAAAATAGTGAAATTTCTTTGACCAATAACATCCCAGAAAAATTTTATCAAATCATTCACCAAAGATTCATGTTTACAACATATCATTGTTAATGTATCATTAATTTTCTTACTCAGCATATCAGCCACTTTGTTCTCTTTTTCAGGATGGTAATGAATAATTCAATAATAATCCTAGATTGGTTCTAGCAATATTCTTTTGTCTCGTGTTTAATTACTCTTGAGTAAACATATACTTCAACATTTTATAGGCAGTATATATTTCACATTTTTCTATTTACAAATTATTTCTCCATATTTTTAATGCAAAAACAACAGTATCTATTTCCATATCATCTTTAAGATAATTTAAGTCATGAGTTTTCTACTAACATGATACATAATAAATTACCTGATCATTATTAATCAGAACACAACCAAGTACCTTCAAAGAAGAATCATTGTACATGAACAATTCACAACTTCAAGAAGGTAAATTTATCATAGGAGGATTCACCAATATTTTTTTCAATTCCTGAAAACAATCATCTTGTTCTTTAGTCTAGATGAATTTAACACTTTCTTGAGTTAAATTGGTCATTGGACTAGATAACCATGTAATGTTTTCAAAAAACCTCCAGTAATAGCCTAGTAACCAAGGAAAGAATGAATCTCAGCTATATTTGTGGGTTTTGTCCATTCATCAAAAACATTTTTTTGCAGGATCAACAGTTATTCCATATTTGGAAATAATGTGACCAAAGAAAGAAATTTATTGTGAAAAAAATTCACACATGATGAAATTTTCATATAGTTTCATTTCATATAAGGTTTTCAAAATAACCCTTAGATGTTTTTCATGCTCCTCTTTGCTTCTTGAATATACTATAATGTCATCAATAAACATCACCAAAAACATATACAAGAACACATGAAATATTATATTCACAATATCCATGAATATATTAGGTGCATTTGTTAAACCAAAAGGCATAACAACACGTTCATAATAACCATATCTAGTATAGAATCTAGTCTTCAGGATGCCGGCATCCTCAGCTTTCAATATATGGTACCCCAACCTCATATCAAACTTTGAAAAATACTACTCTCACAAGATATGATCAAACAAGTCATCAATATGAGAAAAATTGTACTTGTTTTTAACATTGATGTTATTAAAGGCTATATAATCAATGAAAAGTCTCATTGAACCATCTTTCTTTTTAACAAATAATATAGGAGAACCCCGTGGTGAAGTGTTGCGTCTGATGATGCTTTATCTAATAATTCCTGCAACTAATATTTTAATTCTAGAAGATCTATTTTAGCCATTTGATAAGGGGGTTTAGAAATTTTCATGCCATCAAGAACTAATTCGATAGTAAACTCAAACTCTTGATCATGAATGTCACCCATAAAATAATCGGGAAAAACTTCCCGGAATTCATTTACTACTCATACTTCATTAATATGGAGAGTACTTTTAACTTCAAAAATATGAGTAGAATAATTTTTATTTCAATATTTTATCTGTTTCTTAGCTTTCTGATATGTCATCAATGGTATGGGTTCATTCTTTAACAGAAACTAAAACTCTTTCTAAAAACAACTTCTTTTTCTCTTAAATTTATCTTAGCATGAATGAAATAAAGTCATTCCATACCAAGAATAACATAAATCTACACTAGAGTCAATATAATGGAGTTTATATGTAAAATACTTCCACCAAAAATGATATGTAGATTATTATAATTCCTTCTTGTGACAATATTTACTCTTTGAGTCATTAACATGAGTTATGGTTTCATTTCATGATGTGGAATTCCCAATTTTTCCCAAAAAAATTCTCAGAGATGAAGGAATGTGAAGACACAGAATCAAACAAAACATTTGATAATTCTTTAAAAATTGAAAATGTAATTTATACCACCTCATTTCATGGTTCAACATCTACTGAAGTGGTTTCAAATGGTTTTCCAAACCCTTTTTCTCCTAATCTTTCTGATTTCCTGCCTAAGTTTCCATCTTTGGACACACATTAAAAATGACCCAATTACTTATATTTAAAGCTTCTCTCCATAGGCATCTTGTTATTATTTGGTTCATTTTCCATGCACACAAGATACATGTTCCCAAACATTCCACATCAGTAGCATTTTCCAGAATTTACAAGACATTCATCTGGATTACTTTCACCACACATTTCATAAGAAGGGAAATTGATTTTCTTACCTCTAGATTTATTTAATGATTCTTTCCCAATTCCTTCCAAAATTTCTACATATTATTCTTTCCATCATGAGGTACATATGTGTCAAAAAATTCTTTCTCAACATTTTCAGAAAATGAACAACGTTTTCATAGCTTTGAACTCTCATGAAGCCAAATATCTTTTTAAAAATAGTTTCAAACTAGAGTAAAATATATTAATTTTTCTATCAGAATCCTGAATAAAATACAGTACATACCTATCCATTCCAAAAAAATTATTCACATGATTCCATAGAATCATTATCTTTCAAATTGAGTTCCATGAATGTTTTCTCTATTCTAAGTCAACCAGTTTTAGGAAAATATTTTTCCCAAAAAAAGACTCTTAAAATCAACCCCTTATAGGAACTCAACCTCATTTATTTATCTCATATTATTATCCAAATACCACCATTTATCTGGGTCACCTGCCAAACAATAAATTTCTATTATTACCTTTTAACATTCCGAACATCCCATGACATCAAATATATTTTCTACAGTATTGATCCATCCTTTGATTATCACAAGATTTGTGGTTCCACTGAATGATGGAGGATGTTTCCTCATAAAATGATTCATTAAATACATGTTTCTTTATGGTAGATCATCTTACTCTCTAGTATGGATACCACCGTCATTTATCCCTTGAGTCAATTGATCAATTACTGTCACAAACTACTCAATTTATATCCCACTATTCCATGTTGCATATTTAGACAGACAACATCCTCTTGGTGCCTTCCTATATTATCTTCACTGTTTCTTCTAAAAAACCATTCTAAACAAACATATCTTAGTCAAAGAAGCATGGTAATATTTAAATTCTATATCATTTCAAATCAACCATAATGTAAAAATCATTTATGGATTTATATTAATAGAATCCTAACCACTAATATTATCTAAACCATCCATTTGATACTAACTATAAGGAACCAACCTTAAAAATTTACATAATCTTGAGTTTTATTCAAGAAAATACATTCTTACACAATGATGATCTTATAAAATTTATAATTTTAGATAATTCAGGATATACAAATATATAACATCGAATAATCATACATGGGGATACTACTAAAAAAGTATCCATTTTTTCCAAAATATAAAAAATAAATAAAACTTAATTTCTTTGAAAATTCTTCATAAGATTTAAATTGTCTTCCTAATTTCTCTTGAACATCCTTATAACCTAGGATTTTTTTAAAAAAATAATAGATGAGAACAAAAATATTAGTAAGGGATATATGGAATGAAATTGTTAGTTAAGTGATAACATAAAACCTAATAAAACCCATTTCATAAAAACACGTTAAAATTCATGGAAAAATCATGTAGTTTCCATTGGATATATTTACCATATCACAGATACAATCACCCTTACACATGGAAAACCGATTATATCGAATTCTATCTCCAAAGTACAAAATGCATTGGAGAGCTATAATGGGATCACCCATCATATCTTGTGCTATAATTGGATCAACCCAACATATATTGAGCTATAATAGGATCAAACCATCATAACTATGTCTAGGGAACGTATCATGGTAATTAAGTGTCATGAAATTAGGAGAAACCACTCATTACATATATATAAAAAATCATTTCGAATTTTATTAATGATATTTTTAGACGGATTTTAAAAGTAAGGTCTCTTCCAAATATAATTGGTTTGAAAATTATTATAATATAATGGATATGTGTATAAACTATAAATACACATAATAAAACATAATATAAAAAAATATTTATCACACAAATAATCTGAATATCTCATAATTAATAATTTAGAATGGTAAGACAATGATTGGAAATTAGGTTAAGAATTCATTTACCTCAGCTTCATCTTACTTCAATAATGTTTAAACCTAGTGTATAATGGTTAAAAGATTTTTACTAATTTCTTATAGAAACATATTCATGTTTATCACACCTTATATGATAATTTCATAACATCATTTCACCCTTTAGTTGTTAGTATTTTTTTCCTTCCACTGCTTCTGATGCTTTATTTACATGATTTCCATGGCCGGTTTGTATTTGGTTTTCTTTTCATAAGGAAATGAAATTCTATAAGATGAATGAAATGGTATTAAAATTTATCTATAATATTAAATGATTATATAACTCATTTTTTTATATGGTATGATGATGAATAATTATCCAAATCTTTAGTGATATCCGTTTAACTGAATTTTGGCTGTTCTTTGATTATCATACACTAGTTTCACTATATAACAAAATAATATTTATATATGTTAACTCCAGAACATTAAAGAAGATATATAATACAATTTAAAATTATTTTCCACCATTAAATTTGTTTTATAAATAGTTTTTACAGAATTAATGGAATTCATAAACACATCATCCATGATTTTGGTAAAACAACACATCATGAATAATGTTTTCATTTTTATAATAAGAGGAAGAGAAGTGGAAGAATGATAAATAATTTTTTCATAAACATTATAAAGATCAAAAACATATATAATATTAGAGATTTCTTGCCACTATGATAAGGGGAGGTGAAGAGTGTATAAGAAAATAAATGAATTAAAAAAATCAAAAGAAAAAAGTAGGATCTTTACCTATTGATCTTATGTATTTGAGATCCTCTTTAAGGCCTTTAGTTTTATCCTCCTAGTAAGACCAATAGTTCTTGGAGTGGGTAAGTGCCTCGGGATGGTGATTGGGTAGAATTTAAAAAATTAACAAGTCATGAGAGGTGTTATAGAAAGAGGGGGTGAGGGTGGTATTTATTGTGAATTTGAGGGAGTTTTTAATTATTTTCACAGGACACATCATTAATGGTAATTGAAAAACCATGGACTTGCCCATGGTATTAGCCAATTTGAAAACATCATATCATAATTTATTCCTCCAGATTTGACCATTATTATTACATCATTATTACATAATTATGATGTTGTTAAACACCTGAATACCTAATATTGTATAATTAACTATTCCCTGAAAATTCATTTATCTAAGAAAACTCCCAAAAAAACACCATAACCTTTTGTTGACATGTTGAATTAAAAAATAAAGTTAATTTTTTTAAATTAATTTTTTAAATAAGAAAAATTTAATATTTAATTAAAATCATAATTTATTTGAAAAATATCAATTTTAAAACCATAACTCATTTTATATCACCTTGAAAAATAATCACAATTTCATTATCTAATAACCATAAGAATATAAAATAAAAAATAAATTTACTACTCATAGGGTTCATATTACTATTCATATTACTATTAATAATGTTATATTACTATTCACCAAAAAACTAGTTGGTTCTATCAAACTCCAAATAACATACTGATCAAAACCCCAAATGTCTGTTTTTCAAAATTCAAATCACAGAATTGGAAAGAATATATTTAATGGTTAGTTAATAATTATCTTCTTAAATCAAAGTTTCCATTTGTAGGGACTCATTTTTTCAGGAATTTCAATTTATTTTACAAACCATGGGGTGTTACACCAATTATCCATGTATGTCACCCAATATATAGGATCCATTAGTATTATGTTTGAGACAACTACCAGGAGAGATCCAATAGATCCAATGTCCCTATGGCCTGGGAGTGGAAGGTGGGGCCGAAGAAGATCTGGGTTGAAACAGAGGTAGAGAAGGGGCCTCTCCCCAGTTCCCAATATGTGTGACCATATTAACCAGTAGACTCTTCGTCTACATAATAATAGACCACCCTGTGGATAGGGACCCCTCAAATTTGGCATCGATGCGAGATTTCTATAAACACCAACATCCTACACTCAGTATAACAACACATGATGATCTTTATAGGCCTACATCAGTCACCCCTGAAACCATTTCTCTATGAATGGGGAATCAAGAAGGACAATGTATGATATATAAGTGAAGGCACAAAAGAACCTCCACACATTTTGGGCCCATTCTTCTTAGAAAAAGATTTCGTTCTTTCTTTCTTTCTATTGGTTATGATACTAATAATAGGTTGATGCTAGAAAAATTACCATTTTTTTGAATATTAATATCTTATGGTACTGCATGGTATTGTATCCTCTAAAAGAGGAAGTTGTGCTTGGTTGGAATTATATTGAACCCCACAATCTCATTTTATATTTCATGAGCCTGTGATGGTGTAGATAATCTATGAAAGTATTTAATATTAAAGTTCCCTGAGAGTAATAGGGTGAAGACACTTATGTTCAGCTCCATGTTGATGGTAATAGAGTTAAACATTTCTTGTTGTCTCTTGTACAACACTGCACTATTGAATGGTTAGTGAAATCTTTCCTCTTTCAAGGAGATTTCTAGGGTAGGGAACCCCAGATACCGATTCATAGATCCTACCTTCTTTTTTTCAAAATAAATTTTTACCTTCTCTAACCATCATTTATTCATGTTGTTCAAGAGCCATAATGTGGGGGAAAATACTAGGAAAGAAGGGGGATCCCTATGAACTAAGTTTATCCATATTTTTTCCACAATTATGAGAAATAATCTTCCCATATAGTTTCATTTTTAAATCACTTACCACGCTAATTTTTCATGCATGCATTGGATGGTGGTCTCTGGAATTCAAACATTGATCCCCCATCATGAATGGGATGGGACATAATTTCCCATGATATCCAATGCCTCTTTAATTTCAAGAATGAATCCCATATGAAAACAGTAAACACCATTTCAATATCATTTATCACACCTTTGGGTACCGAAGTAGACGCCAGTTCATGCACTGGTATGGCAGACAGGACACAGTTCAAGAAAGGAATATGTTCCTTAAGGAAGAGGAGATCATTTTTATTGTTCATAACATGGACTATTATCTTATATTCCACATGATCAAAGTCCCAAATATGTACTCTTTCATATTATATTGAAGTTAAAATTTACTATATTGGGATGGTACCTCGTTGCATGTCCAACTAGCAACAAAGATAGGTGGCCCAGTTTGAAGCACATTTATTTTAAATATACAGGTTACTTTTGGAATTGTTGATCACCTAGCCAGTAAAATAATATTATTCCTCTAGAATCCTTTTGATTTAATACACAAACCACTTTCCAGCAATTGAGAATATGATTGGGTCATCTACGAACATCAAGTGGATGATTGAAGGAATGTACAGTTTCCTTCGATGGATCTGAATTCTTTCTCTTCTTCTCCCTTTATTAATATGTCAGCTTAATGTATCTTGCATTAGTATGAACATGATTAGGGAGATGGGATCACCTTGCCGTAGACCCTGGGTCACCTTGAAGATTCAATGATCTCTTCCCATGAAGGTGACATCCATCCATGAAGATCTAAAATGTCTGAATATGAGATCAGACTCCCTGGAAGACATGACCATGCTTGACAGAACCCAGTTGATAAAACGTCATTCAATCCTATATATTGTAATATATTATACATAGCACTACTAGATTAAATGATAACAACTTTTTCAATTTAATAAAGATTCAATGAAAAACATTTCTCCTTACATCGGTCAAATCAAATTTTCAAATCAAAACGTCAAAATAAAAATCATCCATAAAAATATATTTAAATTAAAATCAAATCCTATCCCTTATTGTTTGAATTAAATTTTAAATTCCTATTATTTTTTTACATTTTGAACAATATAATTCATTTTGCAACATGTTTTTAAAAATTAAAACAATATATATTTTATAAAACCACATGTAATCAATAATTTTATAATAATTATCTAATTTTTATGGTATCAATATTTTAGTATACTTATATATGATAAAATTATTTTTTGGATAGACATTTTACCATTTTCAATGTTTTATTTCAAAAATTAATAAAATGAAAACTAAAAGAAAAATAAAAATGAAATTCACATGGCCAAATCATATGATTTAATAGAACCCATAAATCATTGGTTTTTATTCAAAATTTCATCATCAAATAAATTGAAATATCTGTGTGATCCACAAATCAACTAATTCAAATAATTTGAGAAAATTTTTAAAAGATAAAACCAATAATAAAAAATATTTTTACTAAAATAAAATAAATAGGTCTAACCATTAGGGAAGAATCAACCTTTGTTGGAATGATAAGGGTTGGACAAACACTGAATATATTATTTTGTGATATTAATTTTAGAAATGATTCCCATTAAAATGATAAAATTAATATTAAGATAGAAAACTAAAATTTTAATACGTATTTTTATATAATAAATACATGAAAACAAAACTTCATTATGGTGCTTTATAACCACTATCTAGTTCATAAAAACACTCCTCTTCACATTAGATAAATCAATTTTTCAGTCAAAACATCATAATCAAACCTATAAAAAAACTCATTGTCAGTTCAAATCATAATCTACCCATAAAAGTTCATCAATTGGTTTTTTAATTATTGTCATAATGGGGATGATCTAATAGGTGGGGAGAACATTTATGTTAGCATGGTATTCCAAAAAAGGCATATTATAATACACAAACCCTCATGGATCTTTGTTTTAGTGTGTCTTTATCTAATTTGTGCATGTTTCGGGTTTAATTCCTTCTCATGGATGAGAGAACCTGAGTCATATTATTGTAAAACACTTGATCTCAATGAGGGATGTTGTTGAAGGTGTAGGTTCTAGTGATTATCTCTACAAGTAGTTGGTGGATTCTGACCTTAGACCCCATGGAATGCAGACCCTAGTTTTATAGTTTTGTTCTAGAATCTATTAAAGGAAGTGCGATGAAAAAAATTTCTATTGTACAACCCTTTACTTTAAGTTTATAAAATGATGATCCTAGGGTTACAAAATTGGGTATTTGCATGTTATATAATCCAATGACTTCTATCTTTCAGTAACTTATGTTTTTATTTATCCTTTAAAGGAAAACACCCATTAAAAGCATATTATGCACAATTTTTTGGGCTGAATTCATCTAGATGTAGTGAGGAAGAAGGAAAAAATAGTCATCATGTTCTTTGAGGATAAAAATGGGAGTCACTGATGCTGGAATCTCATATGATAGATGTGATATAAGGTTGTTGGTCAAAACATAGAGAATGGGTTGACATCCTTATGGCTAGGGTGGATTATCCTTATAACAGAGCATGAGAACTCAAGATAGAGATAATTGACTTCATCTGTATTGTTTTAATTCTATTTTGATTGTGGACATTATGTGTCTTGCATGTTCCCCCACTATATTTTGTTTTTATTTAATAATGGGGTGGTTGTTCTACAACCTCTAAAAAATATTAATATAAAAAGTAAAATTTATAAATTATTAAATAAATATATTTATTAATTTACTGTTGATATAATTTTTAATAATATATTAACATTTAATATAATTATTAATTATAAATTAAATTATTGATTATTTATTAATAATATTTATTACATTATAAATACAATTAAAATTATTATTGATAATATTAATTGTATAATAAAATAAATAAAATAATTTGTAATGGAAAAAATATTTTAAAGTTAATAATTTCATTATTATTAATATATTATGTTTCCCACATTCAAAATTTACATTTCAATCCATATTTTTTACACTAAATTATATATTTTTCCTTCTTTGAAATATTAACCACATATGAAAACATTCCCTATATGTGGTATTATTTTATAAAATATTTCATGGGAATTTTACATTCAAACTCCTTCCCCATATATTGGGTGTTATTATTCCATGAAACTTTGTTTCCAATAATTCCAAAGAATTCATTATCTGGTGTAATGAAATCAATTTAAATTTTTTTCAAGTGGCATTACTTATACTAAGTTAATTAATAATGATGGATGATTAAAACTAATTTGTAGCTTCATATCAATCGATGGAACCTAAAAAGAATCATTTCCCACATCATCCTCACCTACATCAACTTCAGTGCATCACCAAATACATCCTCATCTGAAAAAGTGTCAGTCATTAAATCAGGAGTATCTCTGAGGACTTCCCCTTCAATTATTTAAAATTAAAATAATATTTATCATAATTTGTTTTTACTAATGGATTCATATCACAAGATAATTAATGAGGGTGTTGTGAAGGACAGACCTCAATATATCTCAAAAAAATGTGTTTTAGTACTGATTTTCATCACAATAATATCATAAATAACCACATACAATTCCATAAACCATTTTTGTATTTTTTTTCCTAAACTATGATGGTGTATCCATAAAAGCATCATCATTTTTTAGTTTATAAGAACCATTAAATAGGAAATCATGACATTAAATATTTCCACATGTAATTGAGGAAAATTATTGATCAACCCAATGTTTTAAGCAACTGTGAATCGTCTTACAAACATCATCCGATTTCATATATTCAAATTGATTTTCACTCTCATAAGTGGAAAAGTATAACTAAAACCATTACCATTACAAATTACCTTACCATTGTAATATATATAATTAGACATGATTTTTTATATATCATTATTAAAAATATATTATATATTTCATCATCATTTGTTGAACATGTTTAAATTGGTTTTGATTAAATAATTATGACTTGATTTTGAGAATTTTTCTATTGATTAGTTTAACATTATTTTACAAACTCACCAAAACCATAGGGAAAACACTGAGATCCTTTATTATCTAAAATTTCAGTTACCATCATACTCATTTATGTTATGGTGTAAAAATACAGATTAAAATAGAAACACCTATGTTTGTACACCCTTTTATTTTAATGTTAGTCGTATGCTTGTGATGGGGACTACGGTATTGGGATACAAAAAAATTTTATTTGGAAATGTAGTACCTTATATAAATAGATATAATGATGAAATATAGGTCATCATTGAGGATAGAAAAAACAAAATTATTGCAAACTAGATAATGACATTAAAAAAAAGACATGCAATTTCAATCATACGTTGGTCATCCATCTCAAGATCAGTCAATTTTTATAAATTACATTATTGGATACAATAAAAAACAACATTCAATATCAATCATAAACTATAAAAGCATCTCAGTATTAGTTATCATGTAATACTGATAACATGTTTGTTTGGGATAGTTATTACCTTCTATATATTAAATCTTTAGCTATACTATATCTATTAGTTTATATGTATATATATATATATATTCTTACTTTAATGAATATTTTTCACTCTTCAAGGTGTAATACAATAGTTATATTGAAAATAAACTTTTATTATTTTTAGAAAACATAAAAATGAAACAACAAACCACTCCTAGGGGATAAAAATAATAAATTCCCAAAGTAACACCCATTATAATGATCTGATAATCATCATGTAAATAAGATACTTTGGTGTAAAAGACGATATCCTCGTATGAAATAAATTTTATTTCATAATAATCAACCAAAAAATTCCATTCCCTCTACATGTGGCTAACAAAAATTCCATGTGTGACAAACATTCTACATTTCATGAAAAAGTAAGCTAAATCCCAAGGATTCCTAACCTTTCCTTGGAGAACCCCCATAATAAATACATAATCAGATTCAATTTCATGAATATATATATAAAACAGCATCCATGAAATAATTCATGTGATCAATACTCTTTTCTCTGCTTTATTGGAGTTCATTATCCCGTAAAAGGAGCTAAAACCTAGAAGAATTGATCCCCTTTTGTCTCTCCCAATTATGCTTTTATTTATTACCCCTGATTGACATGAGCCATCAAAATTTAGTTTTTTCCTATTCTAGTATATTTTGACTTAATAAATCTTCACTAGATGCCTCTTATTTTGTCCAATATATAAAAATACCATAGAAGGAACATTCTTATATACGAAGAAGAGAGCCCATAATGAATAATGGAACAATTCTCCACCACCATCACCTTAACCTTAACCTATGTGAACCATTACCTTGAAACAAAATGATGTTTCCTTCCTCTGTGGTGTCCCCATGGCATGATAACTCTAACTTTTCTCAATGAATCTCCATAACCCTATCACGTAGACACCCCAGAAAAATAATTGAAACATGGAATCATGTTTCTTTAATATACAATAGTGGCATCTAAATTCCAAATAAACATCATTATTCTTCCCATTTTCTATTATTGGGAAGTATTTGTTTCTCATTCTTCAAACAAAAAAATTAGTGTTCCATTAACTGATTGTCCCATAATTTTGGATCCCAACATCTCTCTCACATCTAACATGCATCACATTCTTATATTCATTAACTGTGAAATCCCTTGAAGTCAAACACATACATCCATCTAGATCATCGTATGTCTGTATCCATCTATCTTTTTTTATTCATCATGTAAAAATATAGTTTTAATCAACAATGCCTCTGGTTGAACTACCTTTTGTTAAAATGTTACTCACATGTACGTAAAGGGGTTATAGGTTTTAGATACATGACATTTTTACAAGGACACACAGGTCCATACATACATCAAGATAGGTATGGAATAAAATTCATTAATATGGAATAGAAACTGAAATTATTTTAAATTATATGACCATATAAAAAAAATACAAACAATATTAATCATTCATTTGTTGTTCCTCTTACTATTAGTCATCACACAATACTCTTGAAATGTTATTTGGATACTTATTATGTTCTACATTTAATAAATGTTTATATAACTATATATAATAAATAATAAGACTAGTGAGATGGAGATAGAGGAACCAGGGAATCTCTTACCCTCTAAATAAGGTAATGCCCTGAACCACACTTGAATATTGAATTTATATGCCTATTCCTCAATTATGGTTGAGAATCAGTAAGATCTATTATCTTTAAAGAAGGAAAATGAGAATTTGTTTTGTGATTTGAATAGATTTATTTCATTCATAGTATTATAAGGTGTTACTTTTAGTGATTTCCATAATCAAAATTCTTAAATAAGGATTAGTAAAGGATCAATAACAAATGTTTTAGCATCAGATGATGTTGTTTCCAAAATAATGGAGTTATGAAAATACATAGTTATTTCTTGAATCTTTTTTTTCAAAAGGAATGAAAACCTATAAAATTGTAGATATGTTTCCTCGCTTATGTTTCATATGGGGGTTTCCAAATTTCAAATAAATATAATTAGGAAGTTGTTTTTTCCATATTCCATCCCCTTCTATGGAATATAAAGAGCAACCATGGATAGATAGGTCTATCAACCTCAATCCATGAATTTAGAGACTCAATGAATGTATTTTGATTCTAAATCTTAATAATTTTAGAGATACATGTACGCATGTATGGATCAAACTTAATTGAATTAATTTGGTATTATGGAACCCAAAAATAATATTTGACATAGCTTCAGTGATAGGTATACTGACTAGAATAGATATTCCGACTTAATCGGTCTCCTTTTCTCATTATGTGTGAGTCTTAGTTGAAACGTTTTTATGTTTCACCCTGATTGGTATAATGATTCTCTCCACACTGCATGATGAGATAATCCTATGTATTGAGTTTGATAAAGTCACAATGTTTTTGTTTCTTATAAAACAATGGGGCATGAGATATATTCTTATAGGAAACATTTAATTTTCTCAAATTGTAACCTTAAATTCCATGTGTCTTAGTTCTTCATAAATAAGGCAAGTGGTTATAATTCTTCTCCACCCATTATTCTCCCTACTGAGAATACTGTGAACGTTAATTATCCTAAAGGACTAGCTTCACTAGATGATGTGAATGATAAAATAGAACATGGAATGTTTTTCAATGTGTTGAATCTTGTTGTCCCTTTAATATATGGTAGAATTGTGGTTTATTCTAAGCCCCAATCATGTGTAGACCTAGCATAAAACCACCCAAATTTGGATGGAGTATGTTTCAAATATTGTCTAACTAGAGTCTTTATTGATGATATTTTTTATGATAATTTGGTATATAGTCAAGATTCCAATGAGTTAGAGGCTAAAACTATAATTGATAATTGTTTTTATAAAGATAAAATATTTATTTCCTATAGATATTACAATTTAAAGGCTATGTAAAATGTTGGTACTTCTATAAAGTCTTAAACAAGAAGGATTCAGTCGTATGAGTAGTGCAGATCAGCCCCTAAAAAATAGTTGTATAGTATTCAGTCACCACTAGGGAAGCCTTATTAGTTGTTCATTCTTAGGAGGATTCAGGTAAACCTCATGCTTATATTTATTCAATTCCTTATATATTTTCACCAATACTTCCTATTGTGATAAAAATAAAGAGTGTACTCAAGCACCCTAAGAATAAAATCTGAAGTGAACTTCGAATATTTACTAGCCGTAGTGAAGAAAATATCGGTTTTGTGATGGAATTATGAATTATTGATAATAGAGTGAACTTAAAAACAACTGTGAAATAATTTTAAATGCATCCAAAGGATGATATCCCTTAATTTCAACTAGATTTTGGGTTTGGTTCTAAACCACCTCCTATGGTGCATGGGATAACTGCTCAGGCAGGTTTTCAACCTGTCATTTCACCTTCTCCAGAATTTATGGATTCTCTAGAATGTAGGAAATTAGGTCTTGAAATTGCTGGAATGGGACCCCATTTATGTCCTTTAACATAGGTTATAGTAGGCCTTACCTACAACAGGTGGTTTTTGGGATAGACAGCATAACCCCCAACATTTCTCAAATGACAAGAGTACAAGTCTATAATTTTTATCAATAAGAGAATGATGTTATAGATGATGCTGGTTTTATAAATGAAAAAAGGGTATAGATATCTTCTGGTTCTCTGGGATGTTCTTTTTCTCGGATTGAAAATATAAAATTTACTAAAAAGGTGAGTAGTCATTACTCTTTTGAATTACATGTTCTTTGTAGTTGTGAGGATGATGGAAATTCATATGATGATTAGGTTGGAGCTATAATTCAGAATTTTCTTGAGACTAATGAGATATCGGATGATGGTAGTGGGCCATAGATATAGGACAAGACTTTGAAGAGAGGAATACATCTAAGTGGTAGGGGTGGTCTACTCTCACACAATAATACGACCACTTGTTATTCACATTATTCATTCCTTTTTTGTAGATTGTCTTGTATTGTCCCTCTTTCTGTATTTTGACTTTTAATCTCGATGAAGGAGACTTTGAGATTGATCCTTTATAAAAAAATATAATAAATAATAAATATCTACATATATATCCATATATTTATATTACCTACATTTAAATATCAATATATATATATATATATATGTTTTATTTTTAGAATTAAATGATGTATTGTAAATATATTTCTAATATATATTTTTAAATATTATATTCAAATAATAATACATATATATATACACATAACTATTGAAAATATTATTAATAGTAAATTGTTTAAAATATAATGAACAAAAGTAATATAATCCACAATAAAATAAACTCTAAAATATTATAAACCTAAGTTACCTTAAACATAATTAAATTATATAATTATATATACAGTTTTTAATGTAATTAATCTTTCCAAAATTTCATCTTTTAAATATTTAAGTGTGTGTGTGTGTGTGTATGGGTATATTTAAGTAGGTTAAATTTATTTTACGTTTTGTATCGAATATTATAATTTTAATTCAATTTAGTTTAGATATAATATTATATATATATAAATATGAATATATTAAAATATAATTCTTTACAATTTAAATTAAAAATATATACATTTTCAAATATTATATTCAAATAATACAACATATATACACCCAGAAAGTTATTAAAATTTATTTATTAATATTTTAATATATAAATATATTTTTTTGTAATAAACTACACTTTTAAAAATAAAAATAAATTATTATTTTATACATTACAACTAAAAATATTGTTATTAATATACTTTTTAAAATTTAATTTATAAAATTAAATTTAATTATACATAGTTATATAAACATATATATATATATATCGAATAATACAATATTTATTGAAATAAATTTATATATGTTAAATAATATAACTAGTATTTTTAAAAATGAATATTCGTAATAAAATGTTTATTAAATATTTATCTACATTCACTTTCTTTAAAAATTTGTATGGAATATTATAATATAAATTTATATCACTTCAAATATAATATATACTAATATATAAATATAAATATCTTCAAATCATATTATTCACCATTTAAATAACAAATATATATATTTAAAAAACATTTCTAAATATAAATTATATTTAATACTTAAAATAAAAAATATGTACATACAATATTTAAATTTCATTAACCAAGAAATTTAAATTAAATCATACAAAATTCAATAATTCAAACAAAATTTTAATCACACAAAGAACACTAATTCATACATTCATACATCCATACATATTAAATAAATAGATCATAAAAACCAAATAAATAAAAATAATTGAAATATATAAATTTTAAAATATAATGTTTACCTTCTTAATATCCAGATACATATGTTGAGAAATAAATCCAATAGTGCTTTATAGAAGAATACATAGTGGAACAATTGAAATGTTAGGGGGACCTCTATTTATAGATTTGGACTAGGAGGAGTCATGAACCCTCTTAATTCTTCTCGGTGAAATTGAAAATCATGAACCATAGCACATCTCTCCGTAGTAAGAATTTAAAATATAGAAAACCCTATCCATTTATATGTTTTTAAAATCATAAATATCCTTAAAAAAGTCATCATGAGATAGTTCTTGGTAGGGGGAATGTATTTTCAGTGACGATGGAGTGAGGTATGAACTAGAGGGAAGATGGTAAGAACGAATGAAAATGAGGATGATACAAGGTAGAAGGAGATGACGACATTCATTGGGGGAGGCAATGGGAGAGGAGGGAGACACTACAAGGGATATGGAGTGGAGGGAGACAGTGGATCATAGATCATTTAACAATGAGTAGTTATTGATGGAGGGGGAAGGGGTGGGTGAGTTGTGATGTTGTGGGTGGGGGGAAGCAGAGTGTTGAGGTGGCTTAGTATGCCTTGACCATGAGACATTCACGGAAGAAGCGAGTATGGCGTATACTTGGTCCCACCCTCGTTATTAGTAGGGATGATAATGATATACTTTATCCACTAGCGAATTTTAATATTTTTTTGGAGCTAACATATAAATTTATAACACATCTGTTTTTAAAATATATTACAAAAAATATACAATTGTTTTGAAATAATGAAAATTATGTTTATATCATATTTTAGTGGTAATTTGATGCCTAGGTTTTTTTTTAAATTGGAGTATGGTTTGTTTAATTAGGGAAATGGGAGGGGCTAGTGCCAAATTAAGTGGTATATAATGGAAAATGGTTGAGTTCCAATTCATATGATCCTCATCCTCTCATCAATTAAAAAATAATAATTTATACATATAATTTTACATTTACAATTATTAATAAATAAATATAATTTATATATATATATATATCAAATTTTATATTTATTAAAAAATATATAATTATATAAATCTGTAAATTTAAATATATTATTATATATATTAATATATATATATATAACAAAATAAAATTTACAATTACGAATTTATTTTTAATCTGAGTGGGTTTGGGTAATATTTTAAAAACATGAACATGTCTGATCCCAAAAGATATTTATAAATATTTATTTATTAATATATTCATAAACATTATGTGTAATTATTGTTTTTTAAGTAAATTTTAATATATTTATAAATAAATATATTTGAAAATTCATATTTTCTATATTTATAAAAGTATATATTTTGCATATGAGGTGGTTCTTAAGTGGTAAATCCCATAATCCCACATCCAAAAAGTCTAGTGATTGAATATCGGGAATCCCATTGGGGGATTTGTGATACAAGTGGTGATAAATGCATGATGTCGGTAGAAGGTGACACTGACATGATGTGGGCACATAATGGCTTATGCATGATGCAAGCCTTATGATATTGGTAGGTTGATATAGGTATGATAGTGCACTAGGCCTTAGGGCCATGTAATGAGTTTCTTGTCCACTGGGCCTTTGGGACATCCATATAAAAATAAATAAGGCTTGATGGGTGGGAAATCCACTTATGGGGGTTATGGCTTTCCTTTTGGGCATGTGTGTGAGGTGTGTGCGCATTTGATGTGATTTATCCCTAAAAACTAATATATATATTTACATATGTGTATATATATTTATTAATTTTAATTATATTAATATATTTATAATAGTATGAATTTATTTATGTAAATATATACATATATATATATAATAAATATATTTGACATGCATATTATTATATACATATTAATAATTATATAAATATACAAATATATTCAATAATAATTGTATTTATAATTACAAATTTATAATTTCATATTTACAATTAATTATAAATATTTATTAACTATATAAACGAACATATATTTTTATAAATAAATATTAAATATATTTATAAATAAAATTTAAATTTATTTATTAATATATTTTAAGAATTACTTAATCATAAAAAATATTAATATAATTATAATTATAAATATATTTATTTTATATATTTATATTTAAAATTTATATATATAAATATATAAATTTATAAATTTATATATTATAGGTACTTAGGGGAACAATTAAAGGGAAGAACCAAACCCACACATCACTCACATGCTAATGGGAAGTTCATAACTCCCCCCAAGGGATAACTTACACATGATTCTTTTCTTATATATGCCCTGAAAAGTCTATACATACAACCTATAAGGCCCATATCACATGGACCAAATGCCTGAATATCATCCGTAGCCCGATGCAACGCCATAAATCATAGTATACAATGTCATCACCAAGCATCGCTGACATCCTACATTATCCCTCAATAGTAGATCAATGATTGATAAGTTCCTCCATGTTCCCACACCTGCCATCATCTTGTCAAAACCCTTTGTGTTTTCCATTAAATACCACAAGACTACCACCCACACCATCGAGCAGGAGTTCAAAAATCCTATCCTCCTTTAAACATGCCATCCTACCCCCTATCACAACATCAAAGTTAGTGGCCATCTCACATCACCTATGCACAATATCCTCTTACACCTCTCTTTCCAATAAGGATCCATAGCAGACCATATCCTATCGTCACATGGGGTCGACAAAATATACCAATTCTAGTGAAGATTTGCAATCCCCTACAACAATCACCACTAAGCATCATCACCCTTCAAAACCAACACCATATAAAATAGCTCCCTATATGAAAATCCAGGCATTACTTCTGGAAACCACCATCCTCGCCATCTGAGAAGCCAGCCACAATAAAAAAAACCTACCTACTACACAACATCACCACAATCCCACCATCACTTCAAGAATACGTTGAAACCACTCGGGACCCACCTCCTTCCATGAGACGACAGACACAATCAATGACGCATGTCATCATGGTGTAATCAACCCCACCTACCTCCATCGAAGAATCTCACCACCAGAAGTGGCCCTCACCATTTGTTCCTCTATCTCCATCCAAACGATTTGAATCGCCACACCATGTATTAAAGTAGAGACACTAATACAAGTAATTCTTTTATAAAAAATATCAATATCCTGTAATAGCAGTAGAAAATCATTTTTAATCTCAGCAAAGATAAACTGGTCCACTATAACAGTGCTAAAAAACACTAATAATGGGTTTTCTTTATCGACTCTAAAAAAATATGATAAGGTACCCCTTTATTAATGCAATTTTTTTCACCGATAAGGGATCCCTTTATCAGTGCTATTTAGAGCACTGATAAATGACAACTGTATGTTAACTTTAATTAAAATAGATAAAGGGTTCTTTTATTAGCGCTCGATGTAGTGCTGATAAAGGGTGCCTTCATCAGTTCTTGATTTAGTGGTGATAAAGGCATAGATAACTGTGGTGTTCTGTTTATATAATAAAACACCCACCAACAGCACCTGCACCTGCATAACAGATACACACCACCTACACATAACACCACATGCAGAGCCCACAAAATAACAGAGCAGTGCACATAAGGGTTTGGAAAGCAATTAAATATACATTTCAAACAATGTTTTATAGAATTACATTAACAATTATCCAAAAAATTGTTAATAACCTTAATTTTTCATCCTTTGAAATACGAGATCCCCTATAAAAAATTTCCACCCATCGTATTAATTTCTGAAAAAGTCATCCTATCTGGAAAAAAAGGATCAACCTGTATAAGAAAAAAACTATTATGTTATCAATACAGTAAAAAAATAAATTAAATTTTAATATGAAAGAACACATTAATAAAATGTCAAATTTTAATTAAAAAAATACATTTTGAGTAACACATGTCACATTGTACATCATATTGATTTGGGGTTGATTATAACATGTCAGAAATTTTTTATGGATTATTTTCCTAAAATATCAAAATAATATGAATGGGTTTTCTTGGTTTTGAGTATGTCCCTTGTTTCTTTACTAAAATTAATATCAAATTTAAATGAAATAATTGGATTAATTACGGTCAAATAATTTATCAGATTAAGGTGTGTTTTATTCGTATAGGTTATGAATGACTTATTTATTATTTTTCTAAAGCATCAAAACAATCCGAATGGGTTTTCCAAGTTTTCAGTTTAACAATTGTGATCTTTTACTAAAATATCATTTCAAACCTGTAACACCAATTTTGAGTCATACATGTCACATCGTGAGTCAATTTGAGTTCAGACTGATTCATACAAGTCGCAAAGTACTAACTAAGAACTCTCCTAAATTATAAATACAATTTTAGTGTGTTTACATGGATTTCAGTGAGTGAAACATTTTCAGCTAAAATGTCAATTTTAAACTCATAAGGGACATTTTTAATCATACTTGTCAGATAGTGTGTCAGATTGAGGTGTTTTTGATTCCTAAACATCAAAAATGAATCATGGATAAATTCTATACAGTATCAAAACAATCGTAATGTGACTGCATGGTTTAAAGTATGTCATTTTTTATTTTTTACATAAATTAATTTCATTTTTAAATAAAAAGTTATTTGGATTTATACTGGTCACATCGTTCATCGAATTCAACTGTTGTTGACTCTCATACATCACAGATGACTCATGGATCATTGTTAAAATCTATTAAAACATTCCAAAAGTGCATTCTTGGTCTTCAGTATGTTAGTTGTGTTTTTTTACTAAAATATCATTTCATATCAAAAATATGCTATTTGAGTCATACCAGTCACATCGTGCATTTATTTGATATGAGACTCATTTATAAAAGTCATATAGGGATAAAGAATTGTTTTCATAAATTATAAAGCCAATCGGAAAGTGTTTTCTGTTTTTATTGAGTGACACATTTTGAGATAAAATGTAAATTTTAAACTGATAACAGACACTTTTATTCATACCGATCACACTGGGTGTCGGATTGAGTTGCGGTTGATTCCTACACATCAAAAATGACTCATGTATCATTTTCTGAATGTATCAAAATAAAATAAATGTGTTATCTTGGTTTTCATCATGATAGTTGTTCATTTTACTTAAATTAAAGTCAATTTTAAATAAATAGAAACGTTTAGATTTATACCGTTAACATTGTACATTTTATTGAGGTGGGGTTCATTCTTACACATCACAAATGACTCATATATCCTTTTCCTAAATTTTAAAAATAATCTGAATGCATTTTCTTAGTTTTCAGTATATTAGATGTGTTTTTTTACTAAAATTGATGTCAATTTTAAATAAAAAGTGACACTTTGAGTCATACAGGGCACACCGTACATCAGATTTAGGTGTGTCTTATTCCTAAAAATCAATAATTACACATATATTGTTTTCTAAATGTATAAAAACAATCTGAATGTGTTTCTTGGGATATTAGTATTTTGGTTGTGTTTTTTTTACTAAAATATCATTTAAAACGGGAATCATAGATTTTGAGCCATACTTGTCTTATCATGCATCATTTTGACAAGAGACTACTTCATACATTTCACAATGAACTTATTAATCATTGCCATAAATTATAAATACTTTTGGAGTGAGATTTCCTGGTTTTCAGTGAGTGACGTGTTTTGGGATAAAATGAGCATTTTAAACTGATAACGAACACTTTTAGTCATATCAGTCACAATGTTCGTCAGATTGGGTGTGGTTGATTTCTACATGTCAAAAATGACAGATTGATCATTTTCCAATAGTAACAAAACAATCCAAATGTTTTTTCTAAAATTTCAGTATGTCAATTGTGGTTTTTCCAAAATTTATAGTTAATTTATATATATAAATAAGAAGTAAAAGTCATAACAGTAACACCATTTGTCATGTTTAGGTGTAGTTGATTCCTACACATCAGAAATGACTTATGAATCATTTTCCAAAATTATCAAAACAATCCTAATGTGTTTTATCAGTTTTTAGTATGGTAGTTTTTCTTTTTACTAAAAATTATTAAATATTTAAATAAAAAAGACACATTGAGTCATTATAATCACATCTTCCTGTGATTTTTGTAAATTCTTCCATCAGGTATGTTTCACATTCTTTTCTAAACAAATCTATCACATCTTGTGAATAAGAGTCTTTTCGACAGTCATGGTAGTACTAAGAAAATATAAATACACAATTGGTTAATAAGTATTTTAAATCAAATAGTAATTATCTTTAAAAATATCTTTTTAGGGATGTTTTTTTGTTCATATAATATAATCTCTTTCGTAAATTTACAAACATAATAACCATAGTCATTATAATTTTTTTGTTTTGGGCGCTGCAAAAAAATTGAGAAAAAAAAGTAATATTTTATATGTGTTTTGATGGTGCAGGATTATTATATATACCCGTATTTTTATCTATTTTTAGTACTTGTGATGTTTCTTGTCCTTTTCCCTTGGCCTCATTCCATGATGTAGACGATAGTCACACACTATCCTATCATAACAGAATCCTCATTAAAAGATAATATACATTATATAACTAGTTTTTTAGTTCTAAAATGTTTGATGTAGTGTTTTAAAAATTAAAAACACCTTTCTTTGTGATCAGTTTCTTGGATATCCATGCATTAAATTAATGAAATAAATATATAAAGTATCCAAATTGACAACAATGAGCATCTAATTCACCCAAAAACACAAAAAAAATAAGTAATGAATTAAATTAAAATATATTTGATATGATTAAATTATACCATTTTACCCCTATATCATTGGTAATAAGGAGAGTCTATCATCCATAATTTTTCTATTAAACGATTTGATCAGGACTTCCAATATTTCACCCTCTTTCTCAGATTTTATATTTTTTTTAGTTGTAGAGATGATGTGAGGACTAACGACTGTAAATTTTTGTTCATGGGGAAAACACTTAAATTGGTTTCCATTTAAACACCTGTGAAAAATGTAAAATGTATTTAGTCATAATTATCATATTATATCATCTATTGGAGAATAAAATCATGAAAACTTACCTCACGTAAACATTTACAACTGAGCTGCCTAACCAACCATACTCTTGGATTTCAAATACATTTTCAATAGCAATGATATCTGGATCTTCCCCACAATACATATTTTCGTAAAAAATAATTGGGGGAACCACACCATCTTTTATCTTTTTATTCACGTGAGTTTTCAATGATAATAAATGAGGATATAGAATAGGTGCCTTTAAAGAGCTTCCAGTAGATCATTATGATCATTTGGTTTATCTTAGAGATGTTTTTGAGTTTTTGTTTCTTTTAACCCCCATCCATGTGTCCGTCTATAACAAAATTCACCAGTTCAGACCATTTTCATTATATGATAAAGGTTGTTCTTGAAAAATTTTAAATATTCATACCTCCCTGCTGATATATTTTTTTTACAAGCTGTCACGACCATGAGATGACTATTCCAAGAGGTTGTTCAGCCTTATGATTATCTTCATCATGAATTACAATCGGTATCATAGCACTCATCTCATGGGTTACGTTAATCATAACTTTGACAAGACATGTTGGTAGTGGTCTATTGTGTACCATAATGTTTTGGATATTGAACACCATTACCCTCACTACAAGGTGATGGGTGGGTGTTGATAGATATAAATCACTGTCATTTTTACCCTATAAAATAACATCACATGAATGGTATCAGTGTTTACCTGATTCAAAATTAATAGAAACATATATTTGAACATTAATTTCCTCGGCTAAGATAGGTTTTGGAGGGGTAGGGCACGCCTTAAAGCTAGTCGGAGTGGGGAGGGATCTTCACGCACTAATTGATCTTGGGTTCTTTCTTCTCCCCCCACCCCCTCTATCATATTATTCATGAACTCTCTATAAAATTGTATATGCTCTTCAAGGATAGTTGTTCTTTCGCTCCTCACTTTTATTTCTGCACTTTGTTCCTCCTATTGTTTAATTTCTCAAAACATGATCGTGGTGTCACCCCAAAACCCTCACCTCTTATGTGTCCATACTTTTCTGGCTACTTCAAGGCCACTGAAAGTATTTTGATATCTAGTTTTGGTGTTATTGATTCCTATGAATTTGTTAGATAAAAAATATAGGAAAATAAGTAATCATTGTTACGTAAAATCAATTTAAATAAAAACAAATATTTACTTCATCATACTTACACATTTTTTCCACACTTTTTGTGTTTTAATCTACTAGTATCCCATATTTATTTACATGCGCCTCCTTCCATATCACATGGTGAGGGATGGAAGTGACATTGGATTTGGATTCATCATTCTAAATATAAATTTAGGAACATAGTTATGGTGTTATTTTATGTCACATTAAACTATTATGGTATATTTAAGATATGTACTAACGTTTTTCAAGCATAGTGTATCCAATTATTGCTTTACTATATGTGTATGTTGGTTTTGAGGCTGGTTCCTTATTTTAAGCACAAATTTGTTGTTTCATAAATAAAAAATTGTCAATCTAAGTGATTAACACATGTATCATCAAATAACATATTACTAAACATAATGTACCTGAAAAAGATGATCCTCACTGTGGCTAGTAAACACATCACATTCTCCTTGGGATATACGGTGTTCATAAATAGATGTTGGGTTCGGGTTTGTTTTCAATTCAGCATATTTAAGTTAACATTTCATTAAAATTGTGTGAAAGCATCTATGAATCCTTCTAGTAACCCTTAGTATATAATATTTGGGTGAGTCAACCAATATAAATTCACTCTAGAAGGGATGATGAAGAGTAGGTCAATGTTTCATTATTTTATTTTTTTAGTGAATTAAAGAAAGGATATATCATAATGTTGTCGTAATATCTCCTCACATCAGTGTCTTGAGATTGTTGACAACATGGTTCCACGACTGTACATAAATCATCACACATTTCCCAGTGATGATTTCAATTTAAATAATGAACATATCCTTATTGGGGATAAACTGTTGGAATCACTTATTCCATCTAGCATCGTATTTGATGGATTTTTCTTTTTTCCTTTTGGATTTTTTATAACACCGTCAAACTATGGTACTCCTTTTTTTGGCTTCTCCAGTGTTTTGGTGCCTACCATTTCCTCTATTTCAAAATCATTAATATGTTTCTTTGGATATCTACCATATTATTGTGCAGATGGTGGTTGTACCTCTACACTGGGAGAAGTAGTATCAATAGGTTGAGAAACTTATTAGTCCTCTACACTATGAGCAGCAGAGGGTTGAGAGACTTATTGTGCCTTGGGATTAAGAGCATCATTATGTGCAGAAGTCATTATCTAGAGAGTTGGTAAAACATTTAATTTAGATTACATAACATATGTAGTGAATATATAATAAAAAAAGGTAAAATGATGTATATTACAAAAAATATATAACAGGATTATTAAACTCTCTTTTTTATAATGGATGAAAGGATTTGACCCCTCGATCGACTATCCAAATCACTTTGTTGTGGTCTCTTCTAACATATAAAAGTTTTTCTACATTGGGATAGCTAAAAAATGATTATGACAACCTAATGAAAGGGTCATTTTCCATTTAATTTACATCTTACAATTCTGTGGTTTTGGTGGGTAGTAGAATAATTGAACAGTTCTGGTTTGTGGGATCTAAAACATAAAATACTTATACTTAATGTGATTCCATTATAAATGGTTTTACTTAGTACCCTCCGTACTAAAATAAACATTCACAAGTCTCAAATCATCTGTTCTAACAACACTCCTGTTATCAACCCAGTTGCATTAAAAAATTTGCACTTGGAATTTTTTATAATACAACTCCCATATTTGTTTGATGATTCCAAAGTAAGACATATTCGCATAAATTGGATTTTTTTCATTAGAACCAGAAATATGCATCGCTTCAGCAACATGTGTAACTCCACTATCTTTCATGGTACTTTTTTTATCATTTTCATTAGTATAGAATATATAACCGTTAATTTCATAAGAATTATAAGATAACACATACATACAAGTTCCTCCGACTAGCCATCAAAGTCGTTATGAAATTGAGTTTGTATTTTCATCTAACCCCTTATATATATGATCATTAAACCATCCAATAAACTGTCGATTATGTGTATTTGATATCCATTTTTTAGCCCTTGGTGGATTCAAAACTCTAATAATTTCATTGTGGGTTTTAAAATATGGGTCAACCTACATACTATTATAAAAATGTAATGGTGGGCCTTCTCTTGATTTGTAATATTGATTCTAAAAACCACTATTCTAGAAATTACTTCACCTGAAAGCCACCAAGTG
Source organism: Viscum album (assembly GCA_963277665.1). Lineage (NCBI taxonomy): Eukaryota > Viridiplantae > Streptophyta > Magnoliopsida > Santalales > Viscaceae > Viscum > Viscum album. The sequence goes on along the minus strand of OY728130.1, from coordinate 368,047,894 downwards.
TGACAAGATTTTAGTAGACTACTGTTTTCCACACTATATAGGTATTCAGTATGGAATTCAATGGCTTCCTCAACAATATATCTCTCTACAATACAACCTTCTAGAAGACTTCTATTTTTTACATACCCTTTCAAAGTATTCATATACAATTCATTGGGGTACATCCATTTATAGTGTACATGACCACATAGTCTAATATCTCCCACCAAATAAACCATAAAATCAACCATCATATCCATGAATGACCATGGGATGAACATTTCCAATTCACATAATATGAAGGAAATTTATCTTTCCATACTCTGAATTTTTTTGGGTGTATTTTGTTTCTACATATAGATTTAATGAATATAAAAAACATTTTTAATATATAACAAACATTCTTGGAAAAAATGAAACGAAATGAAATTTGAATTAGATATTTTATCAAAATGTGGTAGTCATGTCATTTCCGACCCATTATCTTTAAATTGGTCAATAACACGATGTTATTGATATTCAATGAATACCTCTCAGGAATATTTCCATCATTCAAGAAGATGAAAAACTAATATCTCTCCTACAAGGAATGATTGTTAAAAAATGGAGGAAGAAACGTTCATTGTTTACCCTTCATTGGTGCTAACTCTTCACGTTTTCTCATGTCAACCATGTCCAACATATCCTTAAGTCCATCCTTTGTTTTTTCGGGTGCATTTAGCAATGTGTTGATAACAATGTAACATACATTTTTTCAACATACATAAAATCAAGAATGTGTCTGAAGTTTTGATAATTCTTGTATGGTAATTCAAAAAAACTGATCTCTTCCTCCAAATTGTTTTCATAAGGTTTGTCAAAAATGGTTTATCAAAAGCAGTGTCCACATCTTTTACATTCTCAAACTGTTGACCACCGTTTAGTGGAGAGGGTTTTGAACATTCTTTGGAACATCAATCAAATGAGGTCTTCCAAGATCAGTACATATTTCATTAGGGTAGAAATCTATGATGTCCTAGAAACATAGTTTTTTATGAATTTTTCAACCTAATTGAATGTGTATCTTGTTTGTAGATAGGTAAAACATAACATCCTTTAATTCTATATCCTGAAAAATTCTCAAAAGTAGGAAAGTCATTTATCATTATGTACAACATGTTTATCAATGTGAAACATTTAATTCTATAAGAATCACACAATGTAACACCTAAATCCCACAATAATTTCCAATCCTCAGTCAACAGAGGCAAATAAACATTAATATCTTCACCAGGTTTGTTGGGTCTAGATATAATCATAGATATACTGATGTGTTTTAATTTTATGCATATCCACAGTGGAATGTTATAATTTACCAACATAATCATCCATGTACTATGAGTTCTAATTTGATAACCAAAAGGATTCACTCCATTTGTAGATAATGTAAGATGAAGGTTTCTTGGCTCATTTCCAAAACCAGGATACTCATGATCAATTCTCCTCCACTGAGGAGAGTTTTTGGGTGACGTAGATTCCAATATTTATTTCTTTTTTCTTGATGTCATGTTAATTTCCATGTGGTGTACTCACTTACATATAGGTACCTAAACCTTTTAAAGATTGTAATGTACCATAAAAATTTCATATCACCGGATTCAAGTTTCTTGTATCAAGAAGAACCACACTTTGAGAATTCTTAAAGTGATTTTTAGTCCTTGAGAAATAGTATACAATTATTCGAGAAGGCATGTATTCATTCAGAGATCATACCCACCGAACGTTGCATTTTTTTGGCATCCTATGTTCAACACGAAAGCGTATTATCTTCTAGGATCATGTCATTCAACATAGAATTTAATTCTGTAAAACTAGTATCAATACTTCTGTTTTCTTCATTCAAATTATACAGCTTCAGTGTTACTAAAAATTATGTATATTAAGTGCAACCATCAAAAAAAGGCATCATTTCCAAACTCTTTAATTTCTCAAACAATTTTTGGTAAACAAGAATATGATATTCTATTGTCCTTGTCATTTCCTCAAAACGATAATCCTCATCATTCACATCTGTAATCATGTCCTCGATATGGTCTTCTTCATTTTCCACACTTGTAATCATACCAGATGATCCATAAAACACATCGTTATCCCAACCACTTACTACATTCTATTTTTTCATGTTTTTATTCTAATATTTATAACATCAATCTATTATGTGACAGATCTAGTTTTCTTCCAACTCCTCTCGACTAACTTGTCTGGAATAACAACAGAGTAAACATGAAAAAAGGATTTGAGAAGGGTAATATGCATGATCTTTTGAAATCATGATGAACTCTTTCACTCCATCTTCATACTCTCGTGTCAAATGATTGGCATCTATCTAGTGTTTTTTCATATCCATACTATTTGATTCTGTGATATTAATATTTAACAAAATGAATAGACAAAACTTTTTTATAAAAATTAACCGAGGATAAAAATATTCATATACTTTATATCTCCCATGAAAAGTGTTTATAAATTCACAGTTGAAATCAATTTTGAAAAATCAAACCAATTACACAAATTCCTCTTTAAAATAACTAGACCATTTTAAAATAAAACAATCATTTTCAAACACAATTTTTTAAAAAACCATTTTTTTATAATGAATTCAAGGTATCTTCATTGCCCAAAATTTTAATCATTTAAAAATAGTTACAACCCTATATATTTTAAAATTTTTCATTTAAATCATCCCACACCCCCTTTTAAGATGAAACTATAATTACATGTTCTTTCAAAAAATTCACTCCCCTTTATGAAATCTAATTAGGTGAGTTGAGAAAAATATCGCATGTAACCTATGTCCATGCAAAGTGTTCAAATCTTTTTAAAGTTATTGAAAACCAAAAAAGGATTGTTGAACACATTTTTCAAACACTTTTTATTTTTGTATTCCCATAACACCTCAGGGAAAGGACCACAATTTCCAAATCTAGGAAATTATTTGGGATGTTTTTCTTATGTTTTCTTAACCTTCTTATCCCATAAGCAACCACATGACCATCATGGACTGAAACTATTCAAATACTGACTCCTGATACATCACAGTATAAGACATACTCATTACACAACTCATTTGTGGTTAATATTGGTGTTTCCATCAATATAAAATTAATATCATAGAAGGATCACTCATGAACTTCTAAATACTCATATTAAGCTACACAAATTTGGCTAGGTCTCATATAATTCCATGTCAATTTCATTGGTATTATAATAGATGGATATTTGAAGTTAGTAGTTCACCCATATATCATATAATTTAAATCACATCTTATAATCCCCCACCATCTCACATAGAGTCTCATCTACTTCCATTCCTTATCCAAACAATCCATTTTGGGAGTATATCTAGCCTGTGGGAACCTAAGCATCGTTACAATGGGTTGTTATTAAGAACCCACTCTAGACCAATCACTTTATTCCTAAAAAATATCCCATTCTTACTAAAACATCTTAAAAGGAATGTTAAAATGGAATCAAACCCCAAATAACTCAAAAATCAGCAATAGTGACCCCCAGTAAATCATCTTATCACATTGTCCAACTGTGGACCAATCTGAGCATCTAGAACAAAACTAAACTAAGAACTGAAAAAGGATATATAAGATCATCATACACTCCTATCCACTAGTTCATATATAGGGTGTGATCTAAAAATTCATTGAATGGTCTCATAAAAAATTTCCTTTGAATTCTTTCGTAATATAGTTCATAAAGTAATAGTTTGAACGTAATGTATAAAATATATTTTTACATGATTTATAAAATAAGTGTAAAAACAAAAAACTTATATATTTTCAAACAACCACCCTTTGTTTAATATAAAAACAAGGATGAATAAAATATTGAAATAAAAATATAAAAATATAAAAAGAGGGCCATTATAACCATATAAGACATCTGAAATCATAGTTTATCACTCTTTTAGAACAGTTTTTGAAAAAATATTTTTCATAAATAATCACAATGGAAATCCATTTTCTTAAAAACAATTTAAGAAATAACAAATTTTTTCCCTTTTAAATGAAAAATTTCAACCTTTTTAGTCAGCCTATTTTAAAGTAAGAAATTAAACACTCGAAGTGAAACAATGATCATACACAGTCACTAAGGAAACAAGGGAAATTAATCATAAAAAAACAACCAAATAATGCTGCATATAATCAAAAAAATAGGAGAATAAAATCCAACCAAGAAATTAAATCCTCTAATGTGTCCTAAATATGATGTAACCATCATGTGAGACTTTCTAATACTCGTGTATTTTGATCCTGAACTGATGTTGAGGAACCTAGGTTAATACTATTTAACTTTACATATCCACGTAGTCCTATATAAATCACTAGTGTCTTTCATGATTATGGGATCAAAAGAAACCCTGGTCCCTTCTAGTAAATTATAGGGACACTAAAACATCTTAGAAACACACTCAATATAATTGGGTCCTTACACATGGCATCAAACTCCACACTAGGGATTTCACTTATCTGGATACCTCCCAGTCTCTTAGGACACCCATGACATTTCAATAGTGGAAGTGAGAAACCGATGAATAATAATAGATCGTCACATAAATATAATTTCAATAATTTTAAATTTAACCTCACCCCAACTCCTACACGCTTGAAATAAAAACCCCCTTTCACATACTTTTATAAGCATCAATATAAACATAAGAACTAATGAATACCCCATGGGGTTACGAGCCACAACAGGAACAATAAATGCATGGAGCTCACTTTAGGGTCTCTCATATTTATAAAATAACTACCTTTTAATTACAAACTCATATTTTACCAATGTGCTTGAGAACCTAATCCATTTTCACCCCATTTGAGAACAAAAATTCAAATTTCATCCAAAACCATTTTTCAAAATGAACTATAAATCCCATTTGTAAACCCAACATTTTTCAATAAATAAAATTTTAAAATAATAAACCCTTTTATTTTGTTAAGGAAATATGAGTTATGAGCTGTTTTATTAAACTTCAATATCCATTTGAAAACATCTTATTCCACAATGAGAGTTGAGGGTCCCAAACCCATTTAAATTTGTTGAAGTTAAATTCCATTTGTAATTCAAATCATGACATTAAAATGTCACATATTCACTAAAAAAAATTATTACCAAACTTTCAAAATATTTAAATTCCTTTAAACAAATCTACTCAGGCCTTTTACAACACAGTTGGCATGTAACGTAATTCTATGGAAAATCTTTAAACCATTTTCAAGCCAATCGAAACCAAATTAACTCATAAAATGTGATTATAATTTCATAATAAATCATTTAAAAACATCCATGAGATTTATAACATTTATTATAAGGGAGTTCCTAAGAAACACCTACCTCACACTAGAAAAATTGAGGCTAAAACATGTCTACATTACTGTAGAACACATAAATATATCAAGTGATATACTACTCAACCCCTAATGAATTAAATCTTCATCATTAAAAAGAAGTTACTCTATGCTCTAGTGGAATCACACTTTAAATGAATAACCTTGTCACACAAAATCAATGAAAAAAATATGAATAGGTACAGCAACCAACATGCAATTCATTTAGTGCGTAAACATGGACCACCAACGGCCATGATTTTTAGTAGGTCGTTTGGCACATAAAATTCAGATTATTCCATAAATAAAAAACTATACTTACATGTGAACAAGATGAAACATTTGACAAATAGGAGAAAACTCACCGACATAGGAGATGCGTGTACCAGAGGAAAGGTGCACGATGGAGGTGTGGTTCACAATGGAGGTGTGGCACATGGCGGATGAGAGGCGCATGATAGCTGGTTCACACGATGGAGGAGACTGTAATGGTAGAGGACATGCACGCTGGTGTGGCCCACGAAAAAGATGATGACACACAGTGGAGGTGTGGTTCACGGTAGAGGAGGGGTGACGGGAGAGGAGGAGGAGGAGGAGTCACAACACGGTGATCAGCTTATATGAGATCTTGGGGGTGTGAGAGTGAAAGAGATTGTTAGGGTTTTTATAACAAACATAGTGAACCTTTTATAAGTGCTAGCTAAAAAACACTGATAAAGGTATGTTTTATCCGCACTAAAATAAAAAAACCATCAATAAAACACACCTTTATCAGTGATTTTTTAACGCTGATAAAGATATTATGTTAATAGTTAATTTATATTAATATATATATTTATAAAAATATATATATGATAAATATATATTTAAATATTTATAATTATAACTAGAAATCTATATTTATATTTATATTTATAAAATTTTTATTTAGATAATTATTATTTATAAGAATTATATTTATTAATTTATAATAATAATATATATATAATAAATATATTAATTATATATATTTATAAGATTATAGATACATACAACTATATTTCATCTAATTTTATAGTTGTTTATATGAATATATATTAATTTATTATATGAATATATATTAATTTATTTTATGAATATATATTTTTATATAATTATAATTATAGATGATTATATATTTATTTATTTATTTTAATAATTATAAAATTATAACAAATTAATATTTCAAATATTTATAATTTTATTATTATTTTTATTTAATATATTTATTATAATTTTATAATTATTTAAATATATTTTAATTTATTTATAACTATAAATATAAATATTTTTATTTATTTATAAATATTTCTATAAACTTATTTAAGTATATATAGCATTATACATGAAAATAATAAATTTTTTTATAAATTAACAATTATTTAAATAAATATATATCTATTTATTTGAAATTAAATATCATAATAAATAAATATTTATTTATAGTTGTAACAATAAATATATATACATATATATATTTAAATAATTATAATATTATAAAAAATATTTATAATTTTATAAATATATATGAATTTATTCACAATAATTTTTTAATTAGTTAAATATATCTACATTTATATATAATTATATTTGATACTATTTGTATTTATTTTAAATATTTGTATATAAATATATATAATTGAAATATTTATTATAATTTTATAAATATTTAAATATATTTATATTCATTTAGGATTTATAATTATAAATATTTGTATTAATTTATCACTATTTGTATATATTTATTTAATTATATTATAACTTTATATGTAATATAGTAAATATAATTATTATAATTTAATAACTATTTACATATAGTTAGTTATTTATAGTTATAATTATAACTGTAAATAAATATATTTATAAATATTTGTAGATAATTAGAAATATACCCGGAAAGTTCAGGACTCGAGCGAGCTATGTCCTAGAATTTATTTAACAAAATATAAATACAACAACCCATAATGTAAATGCGGTGAAAAGAACGTCGCCAAACTGGATCAATTGAAACAAATAGTCCAAAGACTCACCCAAAAATCGACAAAAGACCCCCCTCTCAAGTTGGTCAGGGAAAACGTCAAGCCACCAGAATCCCGAGTCTCGCCAATCCGGCCACACACCCAACACCTATCCACCTGCTCTACCTTAAACCACTTGTAACCACGCATCACACTAGACATTATGCCTAGCCAATCATTGACGACATGAAAAATAGACCTGCACAAGCCCTGTATGCATCACATCTTTCAGTTACCGCCCATGAAGACATCACCTCCATCACGAGGCCACCACTCCCGCATCACGCCACCTGAAGTTAAAAAATCATGTCTAGGAAAAACGCCCGGGGGACTCACACCAGCTGACCAACCCACATCACATCACAAAACAAGAAGATCATAGTACTAAACCACGTCACCCAAGGTTGAGGTCGTGCAATGCTTCTTAAGCTCACCTTCATAAAGATCATCGGACGCTGCAGACATTGCCTTTCATATTCATACCCGACCAAGTTCATCATCATCCATCCCCCACTATGGGTTGGGCTCCCTGCAACATCTATGGATGTCACCTAGGAGTTTCTATGGTTCAGTGAACCAAATGGAAGATTCTCACAAAGATTGAGGAGTATACGTAATAGTATATATGGGTATCACGAATTAATTATATACCTAGTAAATATACATAATAAAAAATGAGGAATCAATGGACAACATGAATAATAAGAATATATGTAATGTATACATGAACATTATGATACATAACATATGCACACATGATCAATATATTTATTTACAAAATTCATTGGAACATATATATTTAATAATTAAAATAAATATATATATTTAAAAAGGTATTTTTAAATATTATTTATAAATATATTAAATATAAAAAATATAATAAATATAATAATGTAATAAATATAATAATCCAGTAATCTAATAAATCTAATAAAAATATTTTTTATTTATACCAATTTATTATAATATTATAATTATTTATATATATATATATATTTATAATCATAGAAATACTTATATATATATATTGAATTATTAAAAAACATATATTAATTATAAACATGATTTTTTAGTTCATGTATCCGAATAAACATTATTTTTTAATATAACTTATTTAAAACATTTATCGATGCTAATAATAGCAGTGATAAATGAATCCTTTATCAGCAATATTCTTAGCACTACTAAAGGATACATGTATTAGCGCTTTCGTCTAGCACTGATAAAGGATCCCCCTTTATCAACGCTTTCTTCTTAGCACTGATAAAACAAGGTGCTTGCCTTGCCCTATTTTGTGGAAGTGAGCCAAGAAAACCACAAATTTAGGGTTGTTCAGGATTGATCCTCGTTGATGTAGATTTAAAGGGAATCCTTAACCACTAGTCTAGTGAAACAACTACTTTATAAATATATATTTTCTAAAAAAATTACAAATACATATTTTCAGTGCTTTAAGTATATTTATAATTATATAAATAAGAAATATATTTCTATATGTAAATATATAAATATATTTCAAATTTATATTTAAATATTTTTTAATAATTATTTAATTATAAATATTTAAAAAAAATCTGGTAGAGATCCCTTTTATTAAAAGGAAAAAATAGAAAAACACATAGTATAAGGTCAGACATGGAAATCATACCTTTATCTATTATAAAAAATTTAATAACCCAAACTTTTTATAATCTCCACCTCAACCATACATTCACATAACATAGAACCTTCTAATTATTTCATCCATTATTACATCCACAACTTTTTGGATGTCGTCCTATCCTGTAAGTTTTCTCTTGCTTCATAGATCCATCAGGACCATCCAAATCTCCAGAGTCACTTTTAATGACATCATCTGGGTTCACTTATGCACAGATATTACCCTTTTCTATATGGTCCTAAAATTCATCTACTTCAGAGGATTTTTTTAGGAATTTAGATTCATTTTTAACCTCTATATTATTTAACATAACATTTTCCTGATCTCTGTTTAGCAAATCAAGGACCAAAAATGTATTGGTAGATGCCACCATAGATTTTGAGATTCGACTCTGAGAAGATTGAAACCAATCCTACTGTCTGGTATAAAGTCTGATAAGAATGGTTTGAGTGGAAGAAGACTCCTTATTTCCATATTCATCGATCACTCTATGAGGAACTATAAATTGAAGCCATCATACTTGTCCCAAACCGACCCAATGGAGCTCGATCCGTGAATCCCCAAGCCCCCCTCAAATAGGCTAGCGGCAGGTGACTAGTGCCAAGTAGGGTATCAAACACCTGGGAGGCCTTAGTATAACGTATCGGTAAGAACACACATACATATACCTCTATGAAATAGTGTAGTGATATATCTAAACTGAAAAGAAAATGCATGCATACATCTGTCCCAACCAGAGTAAAACAAAATTTCAAAAATGGTAATTATAGGGTCCACCAAAACAAATTCTGAAAAAGCATCCAAACTTCTTTTAAGGAGGAGATCACTGTCAAATGACGGCCAAAAATCTCCTCATCAATGCTCTAATGAAAACCCTGGTTAGTCCATCTCCCTAGGCTCTACCTGCTCCATGTCCTCCTAAGACTCCGTCAAAAGAGATGTGGTCTACACAAGACACAAGACACGTGCGGGAAAATCTTATTCATGGTTTCATATAAATATACCCATTAGGCACCTTAAAAACCATAAAATAATAAAATAAACTAAAAGGAAACAATATGGCCATCCCAACCAAAGGGTACTCGAATGACATAGAAACACTTCCTTGAGACCATCGGTAAGATCCCAGCCTTTTCTGGATTCATCTCGGGTTATTTTTCTGGTCCTTTGGAGGTTTTTAAGTACCTTTTTTTAGTAATGGCTTTGGGTGTGTTAGGGTTATTTTTTAAGAAAAACTAAAGGAAAATGTGTTTGTGCATATTACACACACAGTTTGACAAACTGTGCGACTAAATTGTGTCAAGCGTGAAAACATGGATAGAGGGGCCTACAAAGATTGCGCACAGTTTGACATACCGTGCGACCAAACTGTGCCAACCATGAAAACTTGGAAAGATAGGTCTTCGTGGTTGGTGAACTATTTTCCCTAACAGTGCGGCCCTACCTAGGAAACCTTGCACACATTATTAATTATCCGAAAGTCATTTTTAAAACAACCCTAACACCTCAAGACTTTCATATATCGACCTTGGCTCGGGCATTACAGATTCTAGTTGATCTCAGATCATTATAGAGGGATTCCATGGTGATCCAAACTACTTTCTTCAAGATCGAAACTCCTGATTGATGATCGTTTCTCTTCCTAGAAAGTGGATTCATCATGTTTTTTCTATTGTTCATTCCCTTATATATCCTTGATATTTTCATGGAAGATCGTTATTGTTTTCATGGATCTAAACCTATGAGTTGAGATCTAGATCATTGATTAAGGATATAGATCTATATTTTTAAGATCTTCATTCTTTTGATCTTAATTTTGGTTTAGGGAATTAGATCCAATGATTGATTGACGACGTTGTGCCACTCAGATTTTAGAGATTTTCATTTGTCTAACATCTGTCAATAAACTGATGTAGGTGGACTAAATCAAACTCTCATAGTTATGGATTGATATGTGAATGTGAGATAGGGATTTTCTTTCCTTCAATGATATTTTATTTCTATAATATGAGTAATTAGGAATGAGGAAATGACTTGTAATTTCCTTGGTGATTAATTGATAACTGAATCACGGAACAAACGAAGGGAGATTTCCTAAATAGATATTTGTTTTGGATATTGATTGGGGGTTAATATAATGTAATTTATATATTGAATTTATTGGGGGTAATATAATTAATTAGGGGAAATTAATTATGAAATTATGTTTTTCTATATAATATAATTAATTTTGAGAATTAATTATGAGCCATGATGTTGATCAAAGATAATTAATTATGAGAAATAATGATGAAATGTTGAGATTCGATGTGGATAATTAATTGTGAATAATTAATTATGGGATGAGAATTGTGTTGTTTTATTAATTAATGGAAGAATTAAACAGTTGGTAATGTTCATAGTTAATTTGTGTGTTATCTAATGGACTTTGAAATGTTTAATTAATAATTGGATAAGTTAGGGAATGATTTGGCTAATTCTTGTGAATTAAATAATGATTAAATGGATGAGATTTTTTGGGAGCTATACATGGAGTTCTAGACCAATTAGAAGTTGGGACATGGACATGGTGTTCCTCCCCAATACGTATCCAATCTTGATATTATGAGGTGCTACGCATGACGGCCTACAATGAATGATATTTGGAGTGATTGGCATTGAAACCTACACTGAATGATATTTGGGGTCTGTGACATGATGTTCAACACGAAATGAATGATAATAATGAATGGTGATTAAAATGTAATATATGTTTTGAAATTGGGCCTAATTTGATGATTAAAGATTAAATTACAATGTGATAACTATTTAATAACGCATTGTATTTATTGCTTCTTAAAAATACTTACACTATATTTTGACTGGACATGTTTTAGACACCATTGGTGGTGACCTACTAAGTTCTACTCCCACACTATTTGGCCTTCTTGATTGGCACTCGAGTATAATTTCTTGTCATAGGAAATGACAAGGGAGAGGCCCTGGGAAGGATTATTGTTTGGGATTGGAGCATGGGAGAGGGAACCACACATTATTTGGGACCTTCATGGGAGTCATTGTGTCATTAATTTTAGTTTCATTGTAAACACTTTACATTCTCATTGTCATAAAATGTTTTAACATTCAGTTGAGTATTTTATTTTCTTGTTTTGAATATCATATGAGATGGTAATGTTCTGGTCATTTATACACTTCCACACTTGGTTATTGTTTTTTTCTTATATTTTTTTTATTCTAATAAAAGACGGTATAGTCTCCCCAAGACTAACTTACCAGACCCTTGATGCTAGTTGTCATCATATGGCATACGAGGAGGCGCGCATTAGGGTATATGGCCTACCAACTCGGGGCATCATTTAGTGGAAGCTGGTTCGGGATGTCATAATGTAGTATCAAATGAGTTTTTTTTTCTTTCTTGTTATTTTGTATTATTGTTTTGGGAAATGAATACATGATACTAGGAAGATTTAAGTCTTGGTAATGTGATTGTGCATGGGAGTTGCAAACCCATGTACGGGGGGAAATCCTAGTACTCAGGGTGGGACTATTGTGATTGCTCCATATTGTTATAGTTGGATATTATTTCACATTGGGTGATGTAATGTGGTTCAATGTGGTAATTTTTTTGACAATTGTTGAATTTTGATTCGTGACCTATAGAGGCACGATTATTGAGTCTTCATGCATCATTCTAGGCACTCATGGTTGTTGTGACATGCATCATTATAGGCACTCAAAGTAAAATCAGTTATGGGTATGTTGCTGAACATGAACAATTTTTCCTTGTCATGATATAGAAATAATGATAATAATGAGAATCAATGAATGTCTAATGAAGACCTTGATTGATTAAATGGGTATGATTAATTAATTAATTTTGGAATTAATTAATTTTAGATAACGTGCTTAATTAATTATTAAATTATTTAATGAGAATGTTTATACCCTTTTTAACCAATACCTTGTAGTAGGATGGCTAAGTGTAGTGATAAGGCATTGGTGTTGACCGTGTGGTGAGAAAAAGGGGGAAAGTACATGTTGGAAAATGTTTGGTTAGTTTCTCCTCTTACATAAATGGTATAAGGTTTGGTTATGAGACCTAACACGTGTGTTTGAATTTTTAGATATATTCCTCGACAATGCTTGTTGTGGGGGATATTGAGGGATATGGCCCCAAACCAACTACAATATAGGTAAAATGTGGCACTATTGGTGAAATATTTGGTGGAATTTGAACAGTTTTGAGAGAACTTTTATCGTTTTATGGAATTCTTGGAGGGAGACCTAGGGCGGGTTCTGAAAAGCATGTCTGAGTTGACAGGGGAGATTCAGCTGCCGCACCTTCCGACTTTTACAAGATAGGGTGGGCCATATGGATATTATTTTTTAATTGGTTCCATAGAGATGATACTTGACCATTTTGAGGCTCTGGTTGGAAGGAGGGTCAAGTTGGATGCTTATATGCTACGGGGGTCAGCAAAGCACTGGTGGGACATTCAGGTATGATCTAGACAGACTTATGTTAAGTTATGGAAGGACCTTCGGGAGAAGTTCTTGTATCACTTCTATCTAGGGATATTAAGACAAGAGAATGCTTCATATTTAATTCATATTAACTAAGAAATCATTTCCATAATGGATTGCGTTAAGTGTTTCATTGATTTATATCATTTTTTCCTAGCTTTGGTAGTATATGAGGCTTCTTCGAGAAAAAAAATTTGGATGGAATTAGGTTTGAAATTAAGCCACATGTAAATATATTTAGGATGAGAAAATTCTCATAATCAGGATCTCATTTCTGAGGGTAACCTGAAGGAGGTTTCTAGTACTAAACGTGTAGCTATCACTGAACAATTTGGGAGTGTGACTTTCAAGATTATGAAGTGTCATCACGAGAACCTTCTTTAGGACCGTGGAATGAAAGGTGGATAGCCAGGATGAACAATTTCATGAGATATTACCCATATGCTTTGCTACAATTACAGTGGGTAGGGACACTATCATACACATTATCCTCGACCACCAGTGGAGTGCTAGTTTTGTATAAAGATGGGGCACCTACAAATGTTTTGCAAGAAGCAGCGGAAAGCTGGTGCTGAAGGAGTAGCTTCTCAGAGTCAAATTTTGGAATGGGGGTCTTCTACCCCAAATAGGCATGAAAGTTGGAACTTATTAGGTAGAGTCAGTATAGGTAGTGGACATGGTGATTCAGAGTATGAGCACTCGTATCACAAGAGTGGTGCTACTCAAGGGAGTTAGACAACACCATAGGGTATAGGGGAAAGATTGCTACATGAAGTTCAACCTACGCTTGAAGAGAGTGAAGCTGGTCCCTTGACAATGAGAGGTACAATTATAGTAGCTTCTACATTAGATAATTCCTTGTTTGATATCGGTGCCTCTCATTCCTTTATAACTGTAAATATTTTCAGTGGCTTCATTTTGGAGGTGACGTCCATAAGCGGGGTGATGAATATTGATACACCATTGGGAACATGGTGTAGGAATATCTTTTAATGAAAGGGATGTTCCCTAGATATTGTAGAATATCATTTTCTTTGGGATATCTATGTATGTGATATAACCAGCTTCGACCTGATAATGTGTATGGATAGGCTACTCGCATACCGATCCCACATATATTGTTACAGTAGGAGAGTTAATTTTGTATCTCCTAAGGGTGACCAGTATGTTTTTTAGGGAGAATGGGATATCCATGTAGGCCGAGGTCTATTACCCAGCAACTGGGAGATCTCGCAGCCCAAGTTTCTAGTCTTTTGCTGGACAATGGGGGTGGTAGGCAAGACTTCCATCTACTAGTAGTGGAACTGTTTCAGGATGTCTTTCTTGAATACATTTCAGGGTTTCCACCAGAGATAGATGTGGAATTAACTATCTATCCCATGTTGGGTCTGATTTGGTATTTATTCCACCTTATAGAATGGAACTAATTGAGCTTCAAGATCTAAAGACACAATTGTAAGAGTGAAAGGATAGAGATTTTATCTATCCAAGTACGTCGACTTCGGGATCACCTATTTAATTTGCAATGAAGGAAGATGGTAGTTTGCACTTGTGTGTAGATTACTGAAAGTTGAATAAAATGACCTTGAATAACTTATATCCTCTTCTGTTTATCGATGATCTGTTTGACCAGCTGAATGGGGATTATGTGTTCTCAAATATAGATATGATTTTAGGGTATCATCTTTCTTGAGTTTGGACCTATGATATACCATGAAATGTTTTCAAAAGAAGGTATGACCTTTATGAGTTTTTTGTAATTCCATTTGGGTAGACAAATTCTCTAGTAGTATTTATGGACTTCATGAACAAGATCTTGCATCCATTTTTAGATCAATTTGTGGTGGTGTTTGAGGACACCATCCAGGTGTACTTTAAACATTATAATGATCATGCCCAACATATTTACATCATCTCGGGTACACTGAGAGACCATCTACTATATGTAAATCTTTCTAAATGTTATTTTTGAATTGACAGGGTACACTTTTTGGGGCATATTATCTCGGAAGAAGGTGTGGCAGTGGACCTAGAAAATGTGTCGGCAATGATTTCTTGGGAGGATCCCAATAATATTTTTGATATACAATTATTTTTGCATTTAGTTGGTTATTACCAGAGGTTCATCTAGGACTTTTCCACATTGGAGGAACTGCTTTCAGGTTTTACTGAGAAAGGGATAATGTTCTATTGAAGAAAATAATGCCAGAATTATTTCTAGGAGTTGAAGAAGTGCTTTACATGGGAACCAATTTTGATCTTACCTATGTAAGGTGAGGAGTAAACAATGTATTGCGATGGTTCTAGGATCAAACTCGGAGTTTATTTTATGCAAGGGGGTTGATTAATTGCATACGGGTCTCTATATTTGTGGACCCATGAGCAGAATTACCCTACGCATGACCTTGAGATGGTAGTAGTGGTTTATGATCTTAAGTTTTGGTGACACTATCTTTTGGGTAAAAAGTTTACAATTTTTACAAATCATAAAAGCTTTAAGTATATCTTTTCACAGTGCAATTTTAATCTTTGGCAGTGAAGATGGGTATAGTCTATGTATTCCATTGATTTTGAACAACATTACACACCCAAAAAATGGAATAGTGTGGATAATTCCTTGATTAGGAAAACAAAGACTCAGTTGTTATATGAGTTGAGGGAAGAGTGGAAGATGATGGCTTTGCTGGAAGAAATGCATGTAGTAGTCCAGGACTATATAAGTGGAGTCTAAACTCTTGATATGGATCAGGGATAGTATGTATAAGGATATAGAGTGTTTTTTATTAAGGGAAAGACTTAAAGGTGGAGATACACCTTCAGACTGGATAACAGATGAGAATTAGATTATCTATGTGAAATATTATGTTATTGTTCTTATGAGTATGCAAGAGGAACTCATGCGAAAATTTCATTCCTCAAAGTGGGCGGTACTTCATGGGATGATAAAACTTTACTGTGGCCTACGATGAAAGTTTTTGTGGCCATACATGAAAAATGAGATAGTAGGGATTATAATAGATGTTTCACATGTCCGCAGGTGAAGAAAGAGCATCAATAACCTTGAGGCCTATTGTAGTCATCACCTATTCCAAAATGGAAGTGGGATGATGTGACTATAGATTTTTTTTGTTGTAAATACAAAGAAACATAGGAACAATAGTTATATTTGGTTTATTTTGTATTGACTAACAAAGGTAGTAAATTTCTTTCATATCAGGGAAACCTTTACATTAAAATTGTTGGGTGAACTGTTTATATAATATACAGTTCATTTGCCTGGGGTTCCTTACTATAGCTTCAGATCACGATTCACTCTTTATATCATGATTATTGTAGGGCATACAAAAGTCTCTTGGTACACATGATTTGGTATGTATGGCCTTACAACCATAGACATATGGGTCATTGGAGCATACCATATAGGTGTTTAAGGATATGATGTGATCATGTGTTCTTGAAAATGGTGGTTCTTTAGAGAAGAATTTTTCTTTAGTGGAGTTAAACTATAAAAAAAACTATTTTTACAAAATACAGATGGAACCATATAAGGAACATTATGGTACACCTTTTAGATCACCGCTATGTTGGTTAGAGGTTGGTGAGTAAGAGATTTTGGGACCGAGACTCATTAAGGGTACATCAGAGAAGTTGCAGTTGATTCGAAAATGTATGGATATATCTTAGATTAGAAGAAATTGATATGCCGATAGAAAGAGATAACCCCTAGAGTTTACAGAGGGTGATCGTGTGTTCCTTCAGGTGTCACCAAGATTGGGCTACCATAGGATATAGAGGTAGGGCATGTTGGCACCCAGGTTTGTAGTACTATTTGAGGTGCTAGTGACAATCGGGCCAGTGTCATACTTATTAGCCCTTCCTTAAAAATTCAGTGCTAGGAATGATGTTTTCTATGTGTCACAACTACGACGATATCACCCCAACCCTTCTCATGTGATTTATGTGGATGTGGTTGACCTCGAGAAAGATGCGTCCTTTGAGAAACATCTAATACATGTGTCGGGTCGTAGTCAGAATGTGTTATGGGGAAATATCATGGCATTAGTTCAAGTGTTATGGGAACATGGAAGTGTTCAAGAGGAACCTTGGGAACTGGAATCATACATCCATTCTCAATGGCCCAATCATTTTTGGTCAAAATCTTAGAGAAGTTAGGGAGTTCATCTCAAGGAAGTGATGTCATAAGGTTGGGAGAATGTACGATCCTGGCCTTTTCTAGAGTCATCTTGGGAAAATTTTCGGGTACATTTTTAGGTTTTTAAGTACCATTATTTTAGAGTAGTGGCATGGGGTGTGTCTGGTAGTTTTTTTAAGAATAACTAAAAGACAGTGGTCTATACACTGTTTGTGCATGATTGTAAAAACTGTGCTACTAAACCATTCCAAGCATGCAAACCTGAACAGATAGGATCAGACAGTTTATGCACGGTTTGAAAAATGTGTGACCAAACCATTCCAAACATGTAACCCTAGACAAAGAGGTCTGTATAGTTGCTGAATGGTTTTCCCTAATCATGCGCCCCTTCCCTAAAAACATTGTGTGCGGGATTAATTATCTGAAAATATTTTTTGAAACCACCCGAACCCCCAGAGACTCTGATATTTTGATCTTGTCTCAGGATTAAAAAATTATAGGTGATCTGAGAGCATTAAATAGGGTTTTATGCTGATATGAATATTGTTCTTCAAGATTGAAAGCCTGGATTAAAGATCTTCTTTCTTCCCAGTAAGTGGATCTCCTGTCTTTGTTTCTCCTGTTCATTCCACTATCATTCCTTGATCATTTCAAAGAATATATTCATTTTTTAAATTGATTTAAACCTACATGTTGAGATCTAGATCTATCATTTAGGATCTTGATTTATATTTTCATGATCTTGATGCCTTCTATATTAATTTTGGTTTGGGGATTTAGATCCAGATCTTGTTCGAAGATGTTGTGCCACTCATATTTTGGGGATTTCAATTATCCTAGCATCCTTAAATAATATGAGGTAGGTGGTCTAATTGATCTACCATAGTCATGGATTGATATGCTAATGTGTTTTTATAGATTTTCTAGCATCCCATTATAATTGATTTCCTAAATCGGAGTAATTAGTAATGTGGAATTAACTTGTGATTGCCTTCGTGATTAATTAATAATTGAGTCACGAAACAAACGAAGTGGGTTGTTCAAATAGATATTTGTTTTTGATATTGGTTATGGGTTTATATATTGTATTTCAATATTTAATTGATTATGATAAGATAATTAATTAGGGGAATTAATTATGAAATGATGTTTGGAAATTTAAAATAATTAATTGTGAGAATTAATTGTATTCCATAACGGTGATCAAAGATAATTAATTGTGGTAATTAATTATGACATGTTGAGATTTAATATGGATAATTAATTATGAAGAATTTATTATGAAATGAAAATTGTGTTATTTTATTAATTAATTGATTATTTAATTAATGGGTTATTTGCTTAGTAAATTGTTGATTTAACTAATAGCCATTGAAATTTTTAACTAATCATTGTATTAGTAATAGAATTTTGTGGATAATTCTAGTGAATTAATGAATTATTAAATGGATGATATTTTTTTGGTGCTAGACATGGCGTTCCAGACCAATTAAATGTTAGGACATGGACATTACATTCCTCCCAAATAGTTATCCAAGATTGAGATTATGGGGCCCTAGGCATGATGACCTACACCGAATGAGATATAGAGTAATAGGAATGGTGACCTAAACTGAATGATATTTGGGGTTTATGAAATGAATTTCAACACCAAATTAATGATATTAATGAATGATGATTCAAATGGAAAGGATGAATAGAAATTGAGCCAATTTTTATTATTAAAGATTAAATGACAATCTGATAACTGTTTAATTATGAATTATATTTATTGCTTCATAAAACAGCATACACAATCTTTTAAATTCACTCATTTTCGAAATTTTTGGTGGTGGCCTACTGAGTTGTACTCACACCCTATTCCAGATACCTGGTCAGTACCCGAGTAGACTTTATTGTTGCAAAACCGGATAAGGTCAAGTCCTCGGGATAGGTTTTTGTTTGAGATTGGAGCATGGGAGAGGGAAATGAATGTGGTTCGGGAACCACATGGGTGTCATTGTGTCATTACTTTTAGATTAATTATAGACACTTGACATTCTAATTGTCATAGCTTCTTTTACCTTTCAGTTGAGTACTGTATTTTCTTTTTTTCAATATCATATGAAATGGTAATTTTTTGGTTTTTTATATGCTTCTGTGCAAGGTTATTTTTGTTTCCTTCTGTTGGTTCTTTATTCTCATAAAAGATGGTATATTCTCCCCCAGACGGACTTACGAAACCCTCAATACACTGGTGGAAATTCCACCTATAACAACGCATTTTTTTCCAATGCTTTTAACAAACTATTCGGAAAAAGACCCTATGCCAACGGTTCATATGAACCATTGGAATATAGGTCATATGTACATGTTTTCCCCAATGGTTCAAATGAACCATTGGTATATATCTATCTAAAATTACTTCACCATCGGGATACTTCTCTTATCCCTAAGCTGCACTTCTCTAAACCCTCGGTGCCACTCACATACTCCTCTCATCCTCACCGTGGCTCCCATATCGACCACCCCTCGCCGCCACTCCCATCCTGACCACCCCTCGCCACTCGCCACTCGCTGATCTCTGCTCACCACTCGCCACTCGCTGCTCCCTACTCATTGACACTCATGTATCCCCCTTCAATCCACAGTTATCCAAACCCTACAAGGCCGCTCTGCTCCTCCCGCCATTACCGCCACACTCATCCCCCTTGGGTTCCCATCCTCCCATCCTGACGCCCGCTCGACACTCACAGCTCCCCGCTCATGGTTGCTCGAGAATCCCCCTTATGTTGTGTAAGCAACAATTCTAACTCTCTGTAATCTTGAATTCATGTTATTTATAAGTTATTATTAGTATTTATATGATTCATTCAGGATATATGCCAGTCATTTTACAATGTTTTATATGATTTATTTTAGCTCTGTTGATGGTTCATGCCTTTACAAAATTATCCAGTGGAGGGTGATTCAACAATACATCCTTGAGTTCACCTATATATATTATCAATTTTTTTTATTCCGCATTTTCCTACATGAAACCCAGTAACTGTAGGACATGTGTATTATAATCAGTATCCCAATTTGTTTGAGGGGCGATCTTACTTATTTATATTCTTTTCCTGTTTCTTTTCTGTTGATATAATGTGTTTGACTTTATACTGCTCTATGAGATCGTTTCTCTTCTTCAATGTGATGATTTTTAATGGATTTTCCATTTTTTGAGAGGCATCACACACAAGAGTGATTTTTTTGTTATTTAATGTTGTTTCATGGTTATAAACCTTGTTCTTGTGATGTTAATCTATATTCATTATATAATGAGACCCTTGGGAATCATCTCATAGGGTGGATGTTCAGGCTCCTTTATCTCTTTTTCAAGTATGTTTTAAATTCTAAAGGACATTAATTGTTTGAGAGATATCTATTATAGGGTCCCATATTTATAAAACCCTTTGTGTTTTATGGGGGTTGGAGGTCTCAAGAGGGTCATTAGAGCCTTTTACATTTTCAAATTATAATTTTATTAACGGTGTCACTTATTTGATCATGCATTTGATTTCTTGTCCATGTGGTAACTTGTATGATTATGCAGTTACTAGTTTTTTTCACCCCCTATTTGACTATAAAATCCTTTTTTTCTTATGTTCAATTGGTGAGGTTTCTCACTTGTTTGTGTGAGGAAACATTGGAAGCTAGAGTAGCCTTCGGGACTTCCATGAGATGGATTTGTTTTTCTAAAACATTATGTGAGAACATTTCTGGAGTATGTTGGAGTCATGAAATAACCCCAAATGTCTTCATGAGATAGTATAAATAACCCCAACTATCTCCATACATTGTATCCTCCTGAAATGGGTTTTCCACTCATCCAATCACATAAATCATATCATATTCTATCCTCTTAGTCACATAGTATAGACTCATCTCTCAGGGATTATCCTATAATCCTGATCCCACACACTGTAGTATCTTCTTAGCATGTCGACCATTCCATAATTATATTCTCATGAATCTAGTCAAAAACCTCATTAAAATATTGTATTATAACCCATCCCCACTAACACACCAAGACTCTTGGCATTGTAATACCAATATGTCTGAAAATACCCAATACTCAAAGTAGCATCTCATCCTTGATCTCCTTAGTTGAAATTTTGAATCATTAAATGGATTGAAACCTTTTATAATACATTTTATAGACTCTGAGAGACCATCCCACTATAAGAACCCTCCAAGATTCCAATCCATCCTCATAAGTATTTCCACATCAAACACTAGATTTACAATTTCCACATCTATCACCATAGGGACCAATCCTCTTAGGAATATTTTACTTGATCTAAACCCTCATCCTGTCCATACACATATCATCCAAATTATAAGACATATGTTAGACCATTCATACCCCAATCGATATCTTATCCACTTAGAGACCTAGTGACATGGTGATTTAATTTCCATAAAATCACTAAATAATTTTATCTAAACCTAGGCAGCTTGTGAACACCATATGTATAGGTCTCCTGTGTTAATCTATTTACATTTATTTACCATCCTTAGACTACATTACTCCCATGGAAAATAGTTATAATCAATCCCTTGGAAATCTATGATTGAATAATCAAGTTAGTGTTTAAGGGTCTATCGAGGCTCTAAATACTGTCTTTATATACATAAGAATTCGTATTTAGAGAAACAATTAATTTAAGTAATGGTTGATCAACCATGTAGGTGCTTATATTTTATCTTCTAACTGCTAAATGATATATTCCCTCCACCTGAATGTGGATTTAAATAACTCACCATCCATGTTCATGTAAAACCTATATTTTCCAAAGACATCATACTAACCACAAATATATAGGTGAGAAAAATCAGAAGACAGGTCGATGATCACATCATTAGTTATAGCTTCATCACAAATAGTCATGCCTTATGACTTATATTAATCATATGATTTGACATATACTTACAAGATTAGTGAATGTTGATTCATATTCAATCCCTAACAATTTTTCCTACTCAATATCTAATAGATCTCAAGATCTTTCTTGTTTTAGCTCATCTAGGATGTTTTGGCCATTGAAGATCAGTCGAATCACTTCTAATAAGGTTTTGATCCTTCCATTCCACAATAACTTTACACCAAAACCTATCTTGAGACTTTAGTAATGGTGTAGCCATGTAATTTCCCAAACAAACATGTTCTGAAAAAAACCAAACTAAGATGAAACTCGATCCAAACTAATTATATACCATTTATAAAAAGATTAATTGTTAATTAATAGGAATGTACTTTTTGATTGTTTCATTTTGAAACATGGATTTGTTTTCCCCCTTGCTTGCAGAAACATGATTTGACCCATGTGGTGTTGTGGTTCTTATATGTTGGGCGGTGACATGTATAGTCCCAGGAGACATGTATGTTTTAGTTTAGTTTTTATTTTATTTTATTTATCACATTGGCCACTTAGGTCTTTTACTTTTTTCTCTGGACAGGTAGTAGTTATATTCTACGAAGGAGGCTAGAAGGGGTTCAGATTGTTTCAGTCCTCCGGCATTGATCCGAGGTAAGATTCTATGATTACTACTTGTCTCACACCTCATATATTATGGGTATTTCAATGTTATTGACTTTATATTATATTTTTGGTAGGGTGTTGGTTCGTTTTTTGTTGGTTCGGGTGGATTTGGTTCACGCTAATCGAGGTAAGGCTTGAATGTTTTTGGTTGTTTTTTCACTGGTTATGTAGGGTCCTTTATGTTTTTAAGGTTCTTAATATCCTTTGTGTAGTGCGTTGATCCATTCTCATTGGTTTCGAGTCACCATGTCAAGGGTGACTCGCCTGCATGTGCATAGGTATGTAAGTATATGTATGTGGGTTCCCCCGTTATCTGTATAGTCAACCATGGCAATGATTATGCACATATGGGGCTAGGTGTGCCCATATATATATATAAATGAATACGCAAGTGAGTGGAGATTTTTGTATGCATATAAGCATATGTGAAAGGATCCCCGTGCACATGCTCGTGTCCATGAGGGTGTGTGCATAGGGGCTAGGTGTCCTTGCATGTATGTGAAGGTGCATATACCCAGTGGGGGAGCATCAGCTTTTAGTTGGAAATCTCCCAGAGCCGAAGTAGACGGCTTGGTTCCACCTTAAGGTAGGGTCCCTCTTGTAGCATCTTTAATTCAAGAATGCATTAAATTGTATTTACCTTATTTATTAATTATGCTTAATTATATCGACCTTCATATCATGAATAAGTGTTATTTTATATAATCGTTTCATTTGAGAAAAAAAGCCATGTTTTTGTAATAATACCCCTTTAACGGAGGTGCGTTATTAGCAAAAACTCACAATGATAGTTATGTTGATATAGTTACTTAACTTATTGAATTTGATTTGTGCTGAATGAGTTTTAGAATAAATTTTAAATATAATTAAATGAATTTTGTGATAATGTAATGCCATGATTTTATAATAAAATCCCTCCAATTGAGGTGTGTTGTCTTCTAAACCAAAGAGTAGTGATAGTTATATGTATCATGTTTAGATTTGGTTTGAGTTTTATATATGCCTCTTTTAGATGTTTGTTTTGTGGCTAGTTAGAATTTGATTTCATCTAATAATATAGATTTTCTTATCATACTCTTTTAGCTCAAATGACATTTCCCAAGTAGGCATATGCCTTAACATGTCACTTTTTTTCACCATTTCAATATTATAAATGAAATTTTCATGTTTAGGTTAAGTGAATGAATTTTTAAATGGTTTGTGTTGGGTGTATGATTCTTAGTCTTTCTTGTCTGAACTAGTGTGTAGGTTTCATTTCAACTCAGCTCATACCTTTTGAAGTTTCATCATAGGGTTCATTGTAACCTACAAAGTCTCTCTTTCCTTAGATGCTCCTTTTGAAGATCCAATCATATGTTTCATGTACCTTATGAAGTCTTCATTTTACCTTCTGAACTTTGCGGGCTTTACGAAGGAACCTTAAGAGCTCCCTGACCGTTACAAATGAATCTTACAAGGTCTAGTTTACCTTTAAATTCTAATGTACCTTACGATGATCTATGGGTACCCTAGTAGGCTTCCATGCATCTACCCAAAATAGCATCAGGGTTTACTCTATGAAATCCAGTATCTTGGACCCTACGAAATCTAGTATCAGGGTGTAACTATTGAAGGTCTCTTTTACATTTCAGCTCAAACTTCACAGCCTTCCAAATAACATCAAATACTTCTCAAATTAACTCCAATCATATTTAACCTTTTCAACAACCTTCAAATAATCTACGAAATCTTATTTTAAGTGATTTAGAACATGATTTTTGTATTGACAACAAAAACCAACACATTAACCACATATACTTCAACGCTATCAATACCTTCTTCTCTAGAAAAATTCCACATGATAGAGGAAACTTCTTGTCTCCACTATCTCCATATGTACTCAACATCTTCAAAACATCACTTGAGCTCATCAATCTACCCTTTTAGATTTTGTTGCTAACCAAGGAACATAAATTACTTTCAAACTCAAACCACTTAGCCATATCATCCTTCAATAATTATATGTCTACTTGAGCGAACTCGGTGTAGGATGTCCATGAGATAGTGATTTACATTCATACCTTCACAAACATTGAATATATTGAAAACACTTTCAAATATCATGAGAGATGAGTAGGGAATCAATACTTCTTCAATCTCAAAATCATTCATTGAACCTGTAAATTATATATTTATAAAACCATGCTTAGAATACTTTGGGTGAGAAAAACATGGTCCTTTGGGGGATGTTCTATGAGAGTTCTACAGTGGACCACAAATTTCGATCCCTTTTCGGAACCACCAATTGTTCTGATTTGGATCGGATTCCCCTTTCTTAAGCTTCACCTGTTTAAGCAAGAAGCTCTGTTTCTGATCTCCATGCTTATTGAAACTCCATTAAATATGGATTCGGCAACGAGAAATCTTACAAGACCATCAGTTGCTAGAATCTGTGTTGAAACAGATTTCTCCAAGAATATTCCTTCTCATATTTAGATTCAGAATGGTGAGTCTGGTTTCTTCCAGGATGTTGTCTATGGAAATTTACCTGATTACTACCATTAATGCCTTAGGATTGGGCATGACCAGAAGGAATGTGTCTGCAAAACCACACGTACTAAGGCCAATAAGGTCACTTGGGTCGAAAAAAGAATCTGAATAGAGGAATTGATGAGAGAAATTTAGGTCAGGAAGATACTATTGGCCCTTCATCTAATAATGAGCAAAATTCAGATGCTCATAAGGTTCCTATGTCTTCCAATGCCCAGGCTTCACATCTAGCATGCCACTCTCTGGATATATCGGGATTCATAGATTCTCTTCATAAAGACGCAAGTGTCCGTTATGTTCCCTCTGACCGGGGGAAAGAGTAGGAGCATCCGCATGCTTCACATGACCTAGGAGACAAGGATCAAGGAGCTCTCTCTGATTCAGGTGAATCCTTGATTGAGGTTGATGATCGTCCTAATCATCTTGAGGAAAATTTACTCAAATCAAGTGCTAGAAAATGTAAAAACCCAATGGTGGATGCTGATGGTTTCATTACCCCAAACCCAAAAAAAAGAAGAAGTGAAGGGATTTTTCTCATCTTGATAGAAAAATTGTCACTAGATCTCTGGCAGTCACTAGGAAGGAGACTACATCACTCACTTCTATGGATGATAAACTGAGGGAAACCTCTTTTTTAGTTGAGGTAGATGATGTTTCTAGTTTAGATGAGGAAGATGACGTAAGGAACCAACATTCTGTTTACAGAGATGCATATGTCAATGAGGAACCGATGGGTGAATCATCAGATGCTTGGATGGATGAACAAGACACTATCACATTCAACAAATATCTAGAGGGTAGCAGTACTGGGGACAAATACCTTGTAATTAATAAGCACATGTTCATTAGGATGCTGGATGAGCATAAAATAAATCCTGATTTTGACTTCAAGGCTATACCTTGGGAGTGATTTTTCTCAGATGTCCTGATTTTATTTGTGTTGGTGTTTCCTGTTTGGGAGATGTTGTGTGATGTTTTTTTGCTCAGTTTTTTTGTGGTTTTTTTCCTTCTGTGGGAAGCAGAAGACTTCAGCCTAGTCATGTATTTTCCTCTTTGCATCATGTTGCTTAGAGATGTTGTTTCTGCTTGATGGTGAGCGTTGAGGGACTTTCTGGGTTTTTCATCGAAGCAGATTGATGCTGTTTTCAATTCCATGTGTCGTACATTCTTGATAGAGGTTGTTGAACCCTTGGATGCTGTTAGTTTTTACTATTGTTTTGTATCGCCCTTTAATCCCTCATGGTGTAAATTATTTACACCTCGTGTTTGATCTGTCTTCTTGCTTTTAATAAAATTATTTGGTGCATGAATTGGGTTACCAATTCATGTCACAATTTTGATAAAAAAAGATCTTTATAAATACATGCTTCCCTTTAAAATATCACTCCCCAAAAAGGTTAGACACATATCAAACTCTAAACGCACCTATCATTTCCAAAACCACGCAATATATGTATTGTGAAACCTTAAGAACGCACACTATGTGCTAACCTCAGTCAGTATATCCACATTTGACTCATTCCCTGAGAACCCATCTCCATTTTTAGGTATGTTTCTAGCTCAATTCATTTAAATTCCTTCACTACCAAAGGCATTACACAACCACCTAAACCCACCAATTGGAATCTGTACCCAACCCTAGTGTAGTTCAATAGTCAAATCCTCTACTAACTCAAAACCACATTTGTTTCCTACCGCATGCAACAACTCCCCTCAGATGCCCACACCTCATATTTCTTTAAGAAAATACCCCAATACCATGCCCACAATCAGCTCAATCGTATACTCTAATTTATTTTCCATTTAAACGCCGTATGAAAACTAATTACAAACATCAAGGAATCCTCACTAGAATCAGAATTCCACCCCAAACAATCCAATCACAATGCCACTCCAACCAATCAAAAGCTAGTTCCACAAACCTATGAGCCTTCTAGAACAAGGATTATATCTTTGCAACAAATACATCACTCCCCTCCATAGAAGTTTCATCATCATCAAATCACCCAAAAACCCTCAACCACTTTGTCGAACTCTCCAACCACTACTAAAGACATAATTACATATGTCTATATTTTCTACACCTAAGAAACCAAATGAAACATCAAATATCACTCATTACCTACATCCTTGAATGAAACCCAATGTATTATACAATATTTGATCCGCTATGAGGACCTCGCCCATAAATAGTCAACGGTGTAGTTTCCACCATGTGGGTTCACAAAAACACTCCATGATCCTAACCCCTAATATGTTTCATATCAGTCCAAAAGACAGTAGGCTATCTAGACATATATCCATTGCCCCCCGTAATTCTAATAAAGATATTATTGTTTTTGGAATGATTGTACCTAAATAATTTTATGCTATGATTTTATCGATGAATACCATCAATAGTCATCTATTTTAGAAGTCTCCAATCACTAAATGGACATGTCAAATTCATCTACATTCTTGGGAATCCCTACCCATGATAATATCATCACAACGAAATCATTCATCCTCCTACTCATAGTTTTCTTCCCTACTCAAGAAACTCAGCCTATACCCTCTAACCGGTCCTACCACTAGTAACCACATGCATTAGAAAAACCCCAAAACTTCAAGTGATTTTCATTTAATGAAAACCAGGCACCTCTATGTGCTTCCTACCAAAACCAAGTCTCACATGCATAGTCTCCACCCAAAGAGAAATTTTGCACATAAAACCATATCGACCAACATTTCCTTGAGCATCTATTATTCTCATGATAAAATTTATAAGTATAACAACCACCCATTTTAATATAAAGTACA
Organism: Viscum album; assembly: GCA_963277665.1. Taxonomy (NCBI): domain Eukaryota; kingdom Viridiplantae; phylum Streptophyta; class Magnoliopsida; order Santalales; family Viscaceae; genus Viscum; species Viscum album. The sequence continues at coordinate 368,019,272 of OY728130.1, read as the reverse complement.
CGGGCTAGGCACCCAAACATGTCCATCCATCTAGGAGCCAACCACAAGGGTAAACCACAAGCACTGATGTTCTTGTCCTCAAAACCAAATAAACCCTACATTCCAAAACACATATCAGGTTTCACCACTCATGTACTACTTTCAAAGGTCCAAAAAATCCATCTTGATGTACCACACCCAAAATCCCACATAGCCTACTTGACATATCTCATCTTCTGATGCATTTATCTAAGACTAATTTTACTTCTTAAGTAATCACATATTTATTCCTTTAATTTTCTCATCTGATTACAGAGCCTTAAATACCATATTTTCTTCTTATTTATTGAAAATTATTTTCAATTTAACATTTCATAATTTCTTCCAGTGATTACTACACCATTGTTTTCCATATTTTTTTATTGAAACTCTCTTCATAAGGTGAATTTAACCTTACATTCCTCCAGAATCAATCTTATCGAATCAATATTAAGGAAATTTTCAACTCGTTAAGGTGTTATATTCTTTCGATCATCCTATTTTCTTTATATTTTGATGGCCATTGTTTCTTGGTATTTATAAAACCATAAAAAGTAATGTTTATGACTTTTAGTTATTCTATTAACCAAAATCATCCCGATTTTGGGATAATTAGAAGATGTCTGAAACCATTGGGGTGAAATCTATTTGTCCCCCTTTCTTTGGAATCCATTTCTCTCAGTGGTTTTGAACTCACCAAATTAATTCAATCCATTTATTTTGGTGGTCCTATGACTTTCACTGGAATTGAGATCCTCTGACTGCTTCACTTTGTATGTTTCAAAACCTCCTGCATGTTTTGTGTGGCTTGAGGTCGACCAGTGGGTTATCGATCTGGTCCTTCATCTCTGACCTAAAGATATGTTATTTTTGTCTTGGATCTTGGGAAAAAATAGGCATACCATGCAGGTTCACAAAAAATGGAAGAAGCGGAGGCCTAGAAGGGGGGTGCTGTCGGCAGAGCCATTTCCAAGGGAGTTCCCCTTCAGAATAGATTCTTAGATTTAGGTGAAGGGCCATCAGATGATGATGATTCATAGAGAGGAAAAGGGTTGGTAACAGAAATCCCAAGAAGGCTAGGAATTTTAAAAAGGAGAAATATTCAGTGATTCAAGGAGAAATTGAACCTTCTAAGAATTATCATAATTTATTAGAGTAAGAGGATAAGAAATTATCATTTTTATACTATAATGGAATGAATAATGAACAGAAATTGTCCATTGAATTTGATGATCACCTAGTTACTATTAACCAACCAATTTATTTAATATATCTAGAAAATATCCTTTGGATTTTCAATCTCTCCAAATATTGGCTTCTCAACTTTTAGCAAAACTTTTGTAAACAGTTATCTTTATACTATTATCACTTTGTATTTAACTTAAAGAATAGTTTAACAACAATTTTTTATCTTGGAGAGGTGCAGGTTTTCAGTTTTACAGGTTGAGATTTAAAGGTTGAGAAATATATTAGAGAGGTGTAGGTTTATAGTTTTACTGGTTGGGGTTTACATCTTTGGAATTAGGGGTTTACATGCAGGTTGTTTACATGCAGGCTGTCCACATGCAGGATGCATGCTATTTACATGCAGGAAGTCATGTTTTGGGGATATAATATGTATATCAACGGTTCTGTAAACTGTTGGTATACATGGTATACAGGACAGAGTATGCCAATGGTTCTGAAACCGTTGGTACACAGGATAGAGTATGTCAACGTTTCTGAAACCGTTGGTATACGGGTATGCCAACAGTTCTGTATACCAACATTGGAATAAAATGTATACCAAAGTTTAGAAAACCATTGGTATACCCACCAGTACCTATGGTTCTTCAACCATTGGTACATATATATACTAACAGTTTAAGTAGAACCGTTGGTGTTGATTAATTTCAGACCATATATGCCAACGGTTCTCTAGGAACTGTTGGTATAGAGCTACTTCCATGCCTCACATACCAACGGGTTGTGAAACTATTGGAAAATACTATCCCAATGGTTTAAAACTGTTGGGAAATATGGAATTTCTAGTAGTGCTACTAGTCAGCAACCTCTAGAGTATGAGAAGGTGTGCTTGAGGGCATGTGGCCAACTAGAATAGGGCAATATTAAGTGGCACCCAGGTTGGGATGCCACACCATCCTTGGCTAACCCATTACTAGTCAGCTCAAACCATATAGTGTGTCATTGAAGATATGAAAAACCCATAGGGTAGACCGAGAAATTAACTAGATATACTTGTCTCATGCACCTATCCTCATGAGGGTCTGACCTCATTGTCAGCCACAGGTTTTTATTCGAGGCTCTAAGGAAACACAAAACCATGAAAATATGCTTTTTAGATATCACGATAGAGCATGTCAAGAGAAAACTCATCATATCTCAATCCTTAGATAGGGGATCCCTCCCAGGATCCACTGGGTATACCACAAATCCTATTGGAAAACTTTAATCCAAAACTCCTCAGATAGGGGTTCACTCCTAGGATCTACTAGGGCATACCATAACCCTAACTAGTCACCCATGATCTATTTGAGAGAGTATCACACTCAAGATCTTCTTGGGGATACCACAACCCAATATTTCATCTCAGAGATCATATCAAAAATATAGAGGATCATCGCATGTGTAATGGTGGTAATGACGATACCGTGAACTCTATCTAGGGTAACTTGTGTAGTATTGGATCGTACACCCAATGATACTATAATCCCTACATAAATAATCTAATGAGTAGGGTATCATATAACTAGTGATGCCACAACCCTACTAAAATGATTGGATCGATAGGAGATCTTATACCCAATGATATCACAGACCCTATAGAGCTATCCTGCTCGATAAGGGGTTGTTTCCCGCATAGGGTTGGTCACTGTGATTCTGAGAACCTGATCTAGGGAAAATGATACTCTAGAGGATCCAAACATATCCACTTCGGTGGTATACCACAACTCTATCCAACTCATCCTATTGAGGGTATTTAAATCATGTATCGATGAAGTAATACCACACAAACAAACAAAGGCACAAAACAAGGGATCTCACTTGACCACTACTAGTCTAAACATCACTAAACCCAGCAAACCCATAACATCTACTCCCCTCACATCTCCATGGACCAAACCATGACCACCATCGCGTTTTATGCAGAAAAATACAGAGGATCGCCTATTAAATCACCCTAAATAGACAATTAGTGAAAAGGGAACTATTCGCTACAACAAGCCCGAATAAGTCACGTGGGGCACGCACCTTGAACCCAAAACACATCAAATGGGTGAAAATGTTATTATTATCTCGAATTAACACACACTATAGATTATTCTTCCATCCAATACAAACACATGGTGAAAATATCACATTTCACCACAAACTCCATGAAATGAGCCTCATGGGGCCCACACCTTGATTTTTGTATTAGAACCCTAATTTTATATAAAAATGAATGCCTTACCATTAGGATCAAAAACCAACTGACTTTGTGTAATTCAGGTGCTCCGTACAGATGTTATGGAATGATGAAATCAAATAATAATAAAAAATTGGTATTATTTCAACATTTTGTGGCCCCAGGTCACGAACCCGATTATTTAAATTCTGAAAATATACTTAAAGGGTATGTATCGGTGGGAAGGTCATATCTTAATAGACGAATAACAAATCGGACATTGGGTTTTCAAATTATGGTGGTTTAAAGTACCCTCAACCCATTCTGGTTGCACTAGTCTACACTGGCTGGTCCGACCGTGCCTAGGTCATCCCACATTGGCAGGCATGGCTGCAACCACCACTGGAAATCCCTAGTAGGCTCTCCCTCCACCATGTTGGTGGCCCATGCCTCTGCGCTTCCCATCGGCCGACACCTACCTTCTTGTGACGTCGCCGCCCTACAGCCAGACTGCCACCGCCACCCGTGACGAGACCACCGACCCCACATGTCGAACCACTGATGCTACCTTTCATACCACTATCAGAGCTCCCACCCACTGTAAAACCATCTATATACCACGAGTAGAACCATGATTCTATAAATTAAAATCCAAAACCAGATCTAGGATCCTCGGATCTCGATCTACACTACTATAATATTAAATGAAATATTTATTGGTAATTCAATGAAAAAAAGGGAAATTGACTTAAAACTCAAATTGCCTACCTAATGGGAAAAATGATGATGCTTTCGGAGAAGAACGACACTTTTGATGCACTTATTATCATTCTAGAAATTATCTTCATAAAAACGACTGATAGTGGCTCCTCTTTGGTTCTTTCTTCCATCGAAGAGGGGGTGGGCGCTGCTGGATGCACCAATAGTGTGGGGAGAGGAAGGAAAATATTTATTTTATTTTAAATAAAACAAATATCCACTTAGCATACCTCCAATTACTCACCTCTGATATGGTACCCTATGTTGACTAAAATTATGTCTCCCCTAGGGTAAACATACCATTCAAAACTCAATCATGGTCTAATAAATTCAATCTGAGACTCCTTCCATGAGTTATTCAATCTAATGCCCAAAATAAAATAAATTTATTTATTTAATGAAACTCCCTCGATAACATTTTTCCAAATTAGGAATGTTCCCATTAAACTTATACCCCACCTTGGGTAAACAGAATGCTTCAGATGCAACTGTTGCCTCAGATATCTGACCCAAACTATCATTTAAGAGATAAACTATTTCCCCCATGTGTAGCGTATAAAAATAATTGATTTTTTTATAAAATTTATTCTGGGAACACCATGTCATGGAAGCATAGGTCATCTCAGCACCTAGCTCTTGAATTATATGTTGAAATATTCCAAATTCAAATAGGTCCAAAATCAAGTTGTTATGCCCTCCCCATCTTAAGACCTTCCATCCTTGGAAAGACAAATTATAGACAAGATGTAAATGAGTTGAACTCTCAACTCATCTCCTGCACAGTCAAGTTCACCTGAATCCACCACAAATCCACAAATTTTTTCCATGATGCTAACAAGAATGCACTCATTGGATCCACAAGGGCACACGCCTATGTTCGGCTCATCCCAGGTCGACATCGTGTGACTAGGAACATGTATCCTCAGCTGAGATAGGTGTAAATACACCATGCTTCTAGTTTTCGGGAATCATAGGGTCTAGTGGAATGACAATCTTCTATCGTTACATATATACCAATACACATACTCCACCCCCACATTTCAAAGGGAATCATCCACCAAAACTCAATACTATTCTCTTTGGTCGGCACTGTCTTGCCATTACAGTTTTGCATCACGCCATAAGAATGTTTCTTAGTGTGGAAAACATCCCTCAATATCTTGATTTTGATGCCACATCAAACCACACCACGACCTACTCAAGCGACTCACATACCAGGATGAAACAAAACACATGAGGGTACAGGTAAATAAAACAGGGATGCCCAACACACACAAGGACTTTCCGGCCCTTGTGCAATATCCAACACACAACCCCACCCTAAACACATATATAGAAGGTAATAAACCACCACACCACAACACTATCTTCTATGAGAAGCACTGAATCACCCACACAGTTTTCATCGCATCACAAAAAATGAATCTTGGTGGGGGAAGGATCCCTCTTCCTCAGGCATTCGATTCGATAATGCCAAACACCAAAGAAAAATTTGAGCAATAACGGAATGGAATGATTACCTCCAATAATTGTTTATCAAAACTACTAAAAAAATTATAATGAACAAAGAGCTTATATCTATCCATCCATGGAACCTCTGGGTCGAAGGCCTCTACAGCTTGCAGTTTTCCCCGACCCCATCCACCAGCTCCGTGATCCTAGTGTGGACCACTTGGGGGGTGGTGGTGGTGGAAACTCGTATCACCTTCCACCTCCCACTACTACACAATCTCCTCCACCTTGATTTCCACCCTATGGACCAACGTTCTCAAAATGCAGCCTCTACCGAGGTGGTCTGTCGACTGTCTCCCTCTTAGCAGCATGGCATGTCGGAAAACCTCAAGCATGATGTCCCCGACCATCAAAAGCATAACACCGCATCTCATGTGTCTAACCTAAACCTACCTGAGAGCCCTGAGAGACCTAATACTTATATGATCTATCCAGGGGTCACTTGCGGAAATGTCGCGCACTTCTGGACCCAATATCCTGCGTTCATCTACTAGCTATCGAACCTGCTACTGATGTCTTAGCTACAACATTTCTAGCACTGACATTTAGAGTCTACATAGCTAGAAATATATCCACAAATAAGGCCAACGTAAGAACTATAGAATATTTTGGTAGCCATAAAGATACCACACCGACTTATACATCTCTACGAAAGCCCTGCTCGAAAACCGGGGCCCTAAAGAATGGATCTGTAACCATATCCATAGAGTAACATGATAGGTCTATAAACCTTTTCAAGTACTCCACCATGGTCCTCCTCTCCTTAATGATCTATAGAATCTCCTGAATTAGCACCAAAAATAGTTTGGCTCGGTAAAACATCCTCTAGAAGAGCCTCTCAAAATATTCCCATAAAGGCATCTCCTCGTCGTTGGTTTTCATCACAAGACCGCACCTACACCAGCCAAACCCGGAAAAGGATTTACACTTGGACCACCTTCTAATCATGAGGTTTCCTCACTAGGTAGAAAACACACATGACTACCACAATCTAGTCCTCATCTTTCTAGGGTTTTGGGTCATCATAGAACCTCTAAGGTCGTTTCCTTTGGAACTGAAGCAACACACTCAGCCAACACATGTCCTCGTCCAGCACTACTGGCTCAACTAGCTTCTCAATTGGTGGTGTCTTAATTGGTGGACCACCTGAAGGCCCAGCCTCAGAACCTGTTCCATGCACCTAATCCTTGTCATGGGGTATATCATCATCACAATACTACTACGGAACCCTAGTAGGATATCATCATTGAGGAATCCTGAAATAGAATCAGGACAAATCACGATAAGATTATATCTGAGGATATGATTCAATAAAGATTAGAAAACCCCACAACCTAGTCCTATATGATTCATATACCATTTATTTCCCCTATGGACACTTTCCTTATCTACCAAGTAGAACGTAAGGTTATTAGAGTCTTGGTGAATGGATATGTTGGTCGATGCACCAACACTAAAGTCCCTGGGTTGAAATCTAAACTCAATAATCTCTAACTTTTTCTCTATGCAACCCAAACCAAGATCATGGTTAGACAAAATATGGTATGAGGCCCTAAATTTGGAACCCCCTTTGATACTACTCTGTTTTGATCTAAAATAATGGGGCTCAAGTTGCGACTCCCCAAGCTCACATCTATTTGGCCAAGGGCTGGAGACTAGTGTTGAGTAGGCTATAACACACATGGGAGGCCTTAGCCTATGATAACTGTACATAGGCACCCATATTCACCTCCATGATATAGTACATAGATACATATAAAAAGAAAATAAAATGCATGCTTACATCTATCCCACCCTGAGTATAGAAAAGGTACAAAAAGGGAAAATACATGGCCCATCAAATAATAATATTTAAATGTGACCAACCCACTTTGAAGGAGGGGATCACTATCAAATAGATACTGGTATTATCCTTATCAATGCTCGAGTAAAAATCATATCCAGTCCATCTCACTAGGCTCCGGCTACTTTGGGTCCTCTTGGGACTCTATCAAAAGGCAAGTGGTCTGCACAAGGAAAAAGACACATGCAGGTAAAGATCAGGTAGGGGTGAGTAAAATGATACTCAATCGACACCCCAAAACCCCAAATGAAATAGAGCAACTGAATGGCAATAGTCTTCTCATCCCAGCTCAAGGGAGCCCTAATGAGAGAGAAACTCCATCTCGGGACCATACCCAACTAAAAACGACCAGTCAGCTCAAGCCATAGAGTGTGTTATCAAAGATGTGACAACACCTTAAGGGAGACCCAGAAATCATCCATATATACTCGTCTTAGGCACCAATCCTCCTAATGGTCTTACATCATCACAAGAGATAAGTTCTAACTCGAAGCTCTAATGTAACACATAACCAAGAGAACATGCTCGTTGGATATTTCCACAAAGCATGACAGGGTGAATCTTAGTGTATCTCATTCCTCATATAAAGGATTCTTCCCAGTATCCATTGGGGGACACCATGAACCCTACTAGAAAACTATAAACTACAACTCATCAGATAGTGGATCATTCATAAGATCCACTAGGGGATACCATGACCCGAACCAGTATCAAATGATCTCTCATAATAGAGAATAAGACCTAGGATACACTGGGGGATACCACATCCCAATATGACATCCTAGATTTCATATCACTCATATAGAGGATCATCGCCCATGTAATGTTGGTCATAATGATATCGTAAAGTCCATATGGGATAAATCATGCAGTATGCGATCATATACCTGAAAATACCATAAACTCTACATAGTTAATCTTTTGAGTAGGGGAATGTATACCCAAGGATTCCAAAACCCTGCTTAATTTTCCATCAGTGTAGGGGATCATATACCCAATGATACCACAAACCCTACAAGGTTATCCTACTAAACATTGGATTTTCGCCCGCGTCATGTTGGTCACGGTGATTTTGAGAACCTGATATAGGGAAAACAATATGCTAGAGGATCCTACCCTGGCCACTTAATAAGGATACCACAACTCTATACAGCTCATCCTATCCAGGGGATTAACATTCTATACTGGGGAAGTTATACCACGCAAACCCTCAAAGTAACAGACTAAGATATCTTACTCAAACACTACCAGTCTAAATGTCGATGCACCCAGAAACCCATAACGTGACCACACCTCAAATCTCCATGGCCCAAACCATGACCACCATCGCATTATACAAGAAAAAACATAGCAAATTGGATATTTACTCACCCAAAATGGACAACTTGTGAAAATAAAACTATTCACAACATCAATCCTGAACAAGTAACGTGGGGCCCACACCTTGATCCTGGAACACATTAAAAAAGTCATGCCATTGAGATCCTCTCAAAAAACACATGGTATATTCTATTCATCTATACAAAACAAACACCCGGTGAAAAGTCACATTTCAATACAAATGCCACAAAATGGGCCTCATGGGGGCCCACAACTTTATTTCGCGTTTAGCACCCGAAATATATCTAAAAATATCCTCCTTACCATCATTGTCACAACTCCACCAATGTTGCATCAATCAGACACCTCAAACAGTTCTTATGGTGGGTTGAAGATTAATAATAATAAAATATTATTATTATTTCATTATTTTGTGGCCCCATGCCATGATCCCAATTATTTAAATTCCTAAACCAACCTAAATTGTTCTATCTTGATGCAAGAGTCACAGAACTATATTTATCTAGAAATTGGACACCTGGTTTTCAAATTATAGGGGTTTAAAGAACCCCTGGCCCATTCTAGCTGGACAGGCCCACACTGGCCAGTCTACCCCAGTAAGGGCCAGCCTGCTCCAGCAGGCCTGTCTGCTATCCCTACTGGTCTACCCCATACATCTATCCCTCTACCGTGCAACGACCCGTACAACCATGTCGGTGCCCCATGCTTTCACGCTTCCCTGCAGTCGTTTTCGCCCTCATCGTGACATTGTTGCCACCACTATCGGAGCCACCACCTGCTGGAAAACCTATTATGGACCACTGGAAGCACCCCTGTGCTCAAAATTAAAATCTGAAACCATATCTAGGATCCTCAGATAATGATTTACACTACTATATTCTCAAATCAATGGTTTATTAGTGATTCAAATAAAAAACTAGGGGAAAGGGCTTAAAACTCAAAACACTAACCACATAGGAGAAACGATGAAGCTTTGGATGAAGAATGACACATGCAATGTGCCGATTCATATTCAGTACTTGATAAATATTGAAAAATTTGATGGTTTCTCCTCTTTTTTTCTCTCATCTGTCGGGGGGGTTGCTTCCCACACCAACGGGGTGGGGAAAGGAAGGAAAGTATTTGTTTTATTTTTAATAAAATAAATATCCACTTAACATCCCACCAACAACTCGCCTCTGACTCATCACCCTACACTAACTTAAATTATATATTTACTATGGTAAATATGGCATTATAGACTAAAACGAAGTCTCAAAAGTCCAATATGAGACTCTTTTTAGGAGTTATTCGATCAGACATCAAAAATAAATTTATTTTATTTATTTATAGAGACACCCCCGATATATTTTATGCATAGAAGTCCAGCATCCACAAAACTCGTACACCATCGAGGGTAACTCTCACTCTCTAGATGAAACTGTGGAATCAAATTTATGATCTAACCTACCATTTAAGAGATAATATGTTTCCACCATGTGCATAGTATAAAAATAATTAATATTTTTATAAAATTTATTCTGGCCACATTAGGCCACAAAATCGCATGTTATCTCTACACCTATCTTTGGAATTATATTACAAAATATTCCAAATATTGACAAGTCCTAACCTGAGTTACTACAATAATTTCTTAATTTATATTGGAGGTAGAGTAAACTTGGAGAAGTCTCAAATCATTCAATATTTTCTCCCCCAATATATTTAATCAACATTGATGACCCTAAGTGTTTGATGCCTTTTTGAGAGGGAGAATAATATTAATGGATTCCATATTCAATTTATTCTAAGATGGCCGCACTATTCATTTAGTACCCCCATTTAATTTAGTAAAAGACATTTTCATTTATGGGAATATAATGGAGGGTGAGGGATGTCTATAAAATGTTTTCCCTATACAGTTATCATCATCGGCTTCTCATACAACACATCATCATCTTTGAGTTCTGTTTTTGTGAGGTGTTTCTCCACCTATTATAGAGAATATTTATTGATTATATTTATCCTCATGTTTGAGAGAGTGTGTGTACCTTAATTTTATGATAGTGAGATACTTCTATTTTACAGTGATTTTTTAAATCTTTCATTTGGGGTGTGTTACACACTAAATGTGTTGTTCATTTTATTTCTTCATTTTTTCACATTATAGTTATCTCACAATTATCATTTCACCAAAGAGACAATTATTTAAAATTCTAAAATTTGGTATAAAAAGTGATGTTCTACCATGAGGTGATTATGGACTGTTGGAATGTCTAAATTGGGGTGAATATCAAGATCAAAAAATTCAGTGGAAATTATTTTTCACTGTGAAAAATGATGATGAAAGAGATGTTGTAGAAATACAATTTCATACAATAAATTAAAAAAATGTGGGGGTAATAAAAGATAATTATAAATAAATAGTTGGGAATGATTTTCCCAATTTCCATTTGTCTTTGGAAGATGGGGTCTTATCAATCCATGCCGTCAAAAAGATGATGAAGAAATTTGGGATACTCTAACAAATAATTATGATGAAAAGTAACTCCAAAAAATAATTTCATCAAGAGAAAATTATACTCTTTGAATGGGGGAGTATTAATTGGTGAAAAACCATATCAACATGATTCATAATATATTTTCATAGCTTACCAAATTAGGATAAATTGTTTCTGATTCTGAACATGTAGATATTATTCTCCAGAGTTTTTAAATTTCGTTTGATCAACTTTTCATCATCATCACAATTAATAAACTAATGGATATGTTATCATTCAATGATTTTGTAGTTTTTGTTCTTTATGAAGAAATTGTGCATTAAAACATGTAAGAAAAAAAATAAAACTTCACACCAAGAGGAATCTCTTTCAGTGGAAAGATGAATGATAATGGACCTTGGTTCCATTGTGAGCCATAATTCTGGTAGGTATGAATCAATGAGAAAGATGAAAAGGTCATAAATTATAATTATAGTATAATGGGTAATGTCAACAAATAATTTTGGAATAATAATGGTGGTGATAAAAACTCTCTAAGAAATGTGGTGTGTACATCTGGAAATGGAGAAATACTAATTAGTGAAGCAGCCACAACTAATGAAGTTAGAAAAAGTCTCTATGATGAATGAATTGTTGACTTAGGAGAAACATATCGACGATAATGGTTTGATCAACATAAAACTATCCCATAAGGACTTATGTACATGGGGAATGATCTTACATTAAATACTTTTGGAGTCTGAACCATCAAACTGAAGATGCATGATAACATAGAATAAACCATTCAAGGTGTATCCCATGTGTAGGGCCTCTGGAAGAAAATTTTTTCCTTGAAATTTTTTGATGATATCGAATGTAAGACACAAAATGAGAAAGGGATGATAGATATTATAAAGGTAATGCTTGTGGTGATAAAGGAGGAAAATATCTCAATGAACATGTACATAATTTTGGGTGAAACGTACAAGTGAAGATAGTTTTCCTATAAAATAACTCGATGGAAGTGTTGATAACATTATGGAATCAAATCCTTTTCCATATGTATAAATGAGACCTAATGATTCATTCTTATTGTATGTTTTTGTCTAGGCATATGAGGGTTTTTATACAATTTTTATGCACTATGTTTTGAGTAAGAAACACAGGTTGATGTTTGCAACATCAACAACAAGGAGAAATGAGATCTTGGATTTGATCAATTCTAACATTCGGAAAGCATCGATTGTGTCTCTTGGAGGAGAAACATGCATATTTTCTTTCATTTATTATAATTCTAGGAGATTTTTAGTGTTTATAATTAAGAGGAAATTTGATGTATTTTTAGTATTAAAATAATTAAAAGCATGAAAGGATCATAAATCTAAAAATAAGATCATTTTTATGAGGAATTACATTGGTGGATAATATACAAGAAAGGAGATTGATTCTTTTTTGTAAATAGAAAGGAATCAAGTGACAGTTCATGGTGTCATACAATCCTCAATTGAATGGCAAGGTAATATAGATGAATAGAACCCTTTTGGAAAAAAAACATGGGTGATTATGAAGAATACTATAGTTTTGAAGAATTTATGGGAAGAATAAGTGAATACCATTAGCTATGTGACCACTCAACCCCCTTAAATAGAAACCAATCTGAAGATGTGGATGGATATGTGAACCAGTATACCTGTGAACTATTCTCAATTGTATACTTTTGGAAGTCTTGTATATGAACCATTTAATGACCAGGAATGATCAATGATAGACTCAAGATCTAGGGAATTTGTCTTCTCAGGATATGTTGATGTTGTGAAGGGCTATCATTTGTGGGATCTCGCTACCCACAAAATGACTATCAACATAGATGTAACTTTTGTAGAAGACAAGGTAAACATGATGATTGATAAAGACACCAAAAAAGGGAGTTCTTAAACAAAAATTGTCAAGGGGAGGAATAAATAAAATAATAAAAAGGTTTCTATGATGCATTACCAAATCAGGACGATCAATCCCCAAATGATCCTTGACCAAGAGCATCAAATCGAGAGAAAAGAGCACCAACATGGAACATAGACTCTGTCGTTGATTGTAATGTTGCATATTTCTTATTGAGATAGTATAGATAACCATTTTCTTTTATGGAGGATACCCATAGTCCATACATTTCTCATGGATGGTGGTAGTGAAAGAGGAACTTGATTCCATGTAAAATAAAAAGACCTGGTATATTATTTTATTACCTCATAGAAGGAACGCCATAGGGAAAAAATGTGTCAACAAGATCCAGTGGGATGAACCATAAAAGGTTGAATGATATTGTGTGTCACTAGTGATCAAAGGAAATTATTATAAGGAAGGTATGGATTTTACTAAAATATTCTCTCGTATTATTAGTCAAATGATTATTCAGGTAGTTTTGGCGATGTGTGCTACATACACTCTACATCTAGATTAGCTAGATATGAAAACATTTGTTCTATATGGTGTTATTTATGAAGAAATAAATATGATCCAGCCAAAATGATTTTATAAAGGAGGTAAATATTACCTGTTTTGTAGTATGAACAAATCTCTGTTTGGTCTCAAATAGGAGTCGAGGTGTTGGTAGAAGAGATTTGATTCCTATATCATAAGTACTTGATACAAAAAAATTAATTCAGATCCTTGTGAATATTTTAAGGGTCTTGATGGTAATTATTTTATCATTAAACAATAGTATGTGGATTAATTTTTGTTTTAAGGACCCAAAAATGATCAAATATAGGCGATGAAGGCACAGTTGGACATGAGGTTTGATATGAAAGACACATGACCTTCATAAAATATTTGTGGGATGCAGATCCATTGAGATAGGAATAATGGATGATTTGGATATCACAAAGAATTACATGAGGAAAGACTTGAAATACTTCAACATGAAAGAATGTAAACAAATTTATACCCTTATTTATATAAATTTCATGATCCTTCAGGATGAGTCCCAATAGTGAAGAAGATAGGATGAAAGTTTCTCAAGTACCATATGCATCATCAATGGGATTTTGATGATTGATAAGGTATTTACTAGAACTGGAATTTCACAAGAAGTTTGAGAAGTTAGTTGGTACATACTGAATCTAGGATGGGAGTGTTGGAACATATTTAATAGGATCATGAGATACATAAAGTTAGATCATATGTTTCATTATGTAATGGATGATCTGATTTTACTATCAAAGGCTATGTTGATTTGGAGACCTCAGGTGATTTTGACCAGAGTATATCCACTACTTGTTATGTGTTTACCCTTGGAGTTGATGATGTGAGCTATATTTATAAATTAAATTTTTTCTATATTTATCCATTATTGAGGTGTAGAAAATGGTAGATACACATTCTTTAAATTAGGTAATTAGTATGAAAGGGTTGTTACAATATCTTGGGCACAAAAAGTAGCAGATTTTGTTACTTTTTGATTTCTAGAGAGTCATGAATATTGAAAGGAATCCTTCTTTTCATTCCAGGACAAAGAATATTGTCGTAAAATAACATTTTGTTTGAGTTATGGTGGAGGAAAGAAGTGTGGATATGGAAAAAATTCAAAATAATTAAAATCTAGTAGATTTCCTGAGAAGGTGATTTTATTAATAAGATCAAATTGTGTAGATCAATGAATGGACTTGTAGTAAAATGAGTAGCGTGTTTGGAAGATAAAAAAGATGTGTAGAGATATGATTGGTACATTATAAAATCTCCATGCGGGAGATATGTTATAAGACAGTATGATAGAGATAATAATATTAATGGTCTCAAAATTAAATTTATTCGAAGAAGGTAATAACCTACCTCTATTCGCCCATTCAATTTGGTAAAAACATTTAATTGAGGGGAATCCAAATGAGGGAGACCGAAGGCTAAAAATGGTATATTTCCCAATAGTTATCATCATCATCTTTTAAAGAAACATATCTTCAGTTTTAAGTGAATTGTTTGAAAGGTGTTTCCACACATATTCAAAAGAGAATTTCCATACTGTTTTTGTCATTGTAATAGAGAGATATTATGTACCCAAAATTTGTGATATTTATATCCTTCTATTTTCCCATGGTTTTTTACAACATTCATTTGGGGAGGGGATTCCACATTATATATAGTGTTCATTTTACTTCCACATATTCTCACAATTTTTTATCATTTAATTATTATTGTGATGAAGGGAAAAGTATTTTCAATCCTAATACTAGTAACACAACCCAACCTATGAACCTCTTACCCACTCTTCATCCAACGTCTATGTGACCGTAGTTACATATCTATATGTGTAGGATCCTCCTCATAAAATGTCACGGGTTCCTTCTCATACTCTTGTGTAGAGGAATACCCAACATCATATGTGTTAGAATAAAAGACATCATACCTATATCCCAATTCCCTTGATTTTATGGGCATGAAAGAATCTCCTAATAATGCTAGAAGTGTGATATCAAAGAAGTCGACACCAATGGAATTGTCACCTTAATCTATTTGAAACTGTGATATGCTATTCATGTACTACTCCATTGTAACCATATAAAATGAACAAGGTATATTAGATGTATTATTATGTGTATATAGAAAATAAACCACTCACGACTTTTAAAGATCCTTCACCTTCTATATAGGATCATCTCTCTGTGGTGAAATGACATCTACAACAGACACTCTCAATCTTTGATCTATTTATCCCCACCTCTTCTATCCTTTCTATCCTTTGGATGGTGGTGTTGGTAGAAGTCCTTCATTATCTATGGGAATATTAGAAACGTCATCATCACTAGGTTCCATATATTGACCATGTGGATCAGGATATAATTTTCACTCCTCATCATAGATACTCTCAAGTATCAAATGGAAAGGATATGTGAGATCCTGCATATCTTGGTGAACAAAATACTACCTAATAAATCTCTCATGATGACCTGTGATATGTATAAGTCAATCATGTTCATCTGACTAGAAATTAAATATCCTCAAAATTAATATGGTACATGGCATAAAAATAAAATAAAAATGTTAGTAAACATACCAACACTTAAATGTTTTTCCCATGGTGCATTAGTCACATGATCATGTGCCATTAGTACCAATATTCATAATCCACCTGGTTATCTAACCAAAAGTGAAATGTTGGATATTTGTGCTAAAAAATATTTTATCAAGCATTCCATTCCCAAAACTCAATGAACATGCATTATACTGCAACCAATCCATTGTCGGTCTACCTATAAGCATAATAGAACATAACCCATTAACCAGATTTGGTGAAATGGGGATATCATATATATATATATATATATATATATATATATATATAACCATAATGTGGAATAAATTGTTCTAGATGTATTCACTAAATTATGTGGATGTTGTTGAGTTGAACTAATTCATCATGATCTCCAATGGTAGTAGTGCATTATGGTGGAAGTGACATGTAGCCAAATCCTAGATACAAGGTCTACGAAACATAAAAGGCTAACTCATAAAAGAATTCATAAATTAGCATTAAAATTTTAGTAATTAAATATTGAATGATTTTAAATAAGTAATATCAAAATTAAATTTTATACACAAAATTTAATGTTTAATTTACAATAGCGGGATATATACCATCAAATATCTATCAAATTCTATGCACACTGTATCTAATATTTTTTGCATGACTGTAAGCCTAGCTCCACCTGGTTAAAAATTTAATATATGATAATTTTATAAAATAAATAAATAAAATTGAAAAATAACTCAAATTGGTGATATAAACATAGCATTTTTATCAAACACCGTCTTGAATTAGGTTCCTAGGAATTAGTCAAATAACTCTACAAGTGATGTGAAGAAAAAAATCCCAGGACCAAATTAATACTAGAGACACACACCCTAAAATATTTTTCGCATCCATTTGACAAATAATATTGATAAATCTATATTGATAAGATAATATTGTAGTGCCCCCAACTGTATCTACCCATCTGTTCAAGATCCTCAAGTAATGGTTGTTACATCATTTGTACTACGGTTGTGGAGTGGTCTACACACTACATGCCATTTATCAATCATATAATATATGAATGTGTGTTTCAAATAAGTATCTCCTCATCCACATCATTAGGAATTGTGGATAAATCCTCATCATGTCAAACCATGCATAGTTATAAACCATGGAAGAAATGTGGTATTCTAAAAAAATCAACACTTTCTAAATGGTTTATGACTACACACTACTCATCAATAGTGTAACCTGTAACCACCCCTCTATAGATGGGTGGACTGATTATATAGGCCATTTACATTAATGTAATGGTCATATCCATCATAGGGAGATGAAATTTGTCATTCTCTATTCTCCATCTATTAACCGGTCTAGTAATCAAAATGGATCAATAGTCTTGAATTCACACATTGAGACTCCATATAAAAAATCACATCTAAGGAATGGAACAATGGACACTGGAGGTACATCCTGGTGAAAATGATTTTCTCTCAAACCATCATGTTTTCTAATTGATCATCACCCTAACATGTTACACGACACATGCGACTACTAGGATAATATCATAGGCTTACCCATCTAAATGTATGAATAGTAATACATTAATGGTGATGACTATTTAACTAATACCGCGTATTATGATTTGTTATAAAATAGTTTTTAGTTTTTAGTTGTTTTTTTAGAAACCAGGAATGATTTTTATTATATTTATTTGGTATTATTTTTCTATTAGACATCAAAAATAGAATAACAAATTTTATTATAGTGGAATTGGTAAAATTATATTGGAATTTTAACTTAATAACATTTAATTATGGTTACCCAGTCCAACACCTCATTATATTAATGATCCTAATTCATCTTTATAATTATATTAATTAATTTTAGGGTTTATTTTAGAAATATTTGTTTTTTTTCAAACATGGGAAAATGGAAATGTCATCAATTTATAGTGCATACCTACCATAAGAAAAAACTCTTATAATAAATAATCTTATGTTACCATGTGGTACTAACCACATGAACAACCTACCAACCATTAAATGGTTTTTTCTAAGACTTATAATGGTCCTAAATTGATTTTTAAGTGACCACATATGTACTTTGATTTGGATTTCATTTCAAGATAATGAGGAAAACCTAGAAAAAAAATATAATACTATAGAGAAAAATAAGGGAAAATGTGCACGTACCTATAGTACACATTGGATTTTGTCTTATCTTGACTTTAAGTTGTGTTTTTCACTAATTTGTTTTTATCTATTTTTTATTTATTTTAAAATCAAACAAATATGTATTTTCAAACTGATAAAAACTTTATATTTACATTTGGATATAATTTGTTTCTTATATAAAGTGTTTGATATAAGTAAATTAGTTTCCAAAGATAGAAATAGTTTATTTAAACATTTTTTCCCTGAGTTATAATTAAAATACTAATAAGCATTTTAAAATGTCAAATTATATAGTTATAACATCCCTGAACCTACACTCCAAGATCTAGTGATGATAACATAAACATTACGTTATTGACTTTGATAATAATGAATTTGACTGAATTTTCACCATCTAAAACTTACAACATCATAAGGAAAATATTACATCACAGATATTCTCAGGTACCTTTTAGGTTTAGAGTTTTATATAATTTATAAATACTTTTACATAAAAATACTCATGCCTTTAAATGTTTATTTCCCAAAATTAACCCTAATTCTATTATTTCACAAAAAATAATCATCATCATCCATATGAAACCACTCTATAAAAAAGACATTAATCATTATTGTTCATAACTTGGGGGAAAGGAAATATAATAAGGGTGAGGTCAATTACTCAATAAGGGTAAAAATAACCTTTAACAATTTAATTTTATTAGTGTTAGTATGATTATAATAAGGTTACTATTACAGAATAATAGTTCATGAGTATAACATTTAATTATTCATACCCATTAATAATTGGATCATCAAACATGAAAAAATAGAATATATATTTTACAAAGTAAATGGTCCTCAAATTCAATAATCATGAGCCCTTTGATTCCAATCTTGATTAATGGAAACATTTGTAACCCATAACAACATTAAAAATGTGTTGGTTTCTGGGAACATCATTCTCATGAAACCCTTAAATAACCCTTACAATTGGAATAATAATAAGGATAAAATAAAATATAATTATCTATATAACACAGTAATTTATCAACTCATTTGAGTATTATGTGGGAATACCCATCATATAATGTATATCAGGCTCACTTGGAACTATTTAGACGCACCCATAAAATAAGCTATATTGGGCTCACCCAACACTATCTGTACACACCCATAGTGTAAACTTTATTGATCTTACTCAATGATATTTGGGAACACCCATCATATATATTCTCCAAGAATCATAATATTAATAAATTACATAGAGCATAAATTTCATCATAATCTCTCTGATACACCCTTTATTGTTTTCATAAATTGATTAACGAATAAATATAAATGGGTTCCATAAAAATATCCCTGAAATGTGATTAACCCATGGAATATAAATGGGTTTCATAAAAATATCATTGAAACATGATTAACCCATGGAAAATAAATGAGTTCCATATAAAATATATTTGAAACATGAATAATACATTGAAAAGAAACAAGTTTCATGTCAACCCCTTTGAAACATGAATACAAAGTGGAGAATAAACGAGACCCAAGTCAATATCATATTTCATATATATAAATAATAGTTATATTATAAATACCACATATCCTAATTAGAGTGTATATAATATCTACTTTTGTTGTCATTGATTATTGGAATTGTCATTAGAATATCATAAAAACATTTTTATGGAAAATAAACATCTCATTTTGAAATTACATTTTAAAAACTAAAAAATTACAAAATAGAATGAAAATATATTTTATTGAAAAAAACCATTTAATCATACAAATAAAAACTCAATGAATTCATTGGATATTACTCTGGTAAAATCCATTCATCTAAAAAAATTTAAAAATAAACAATATTTTCAAAACATATTGTTAATTGGAGTCAAAAGTGACCCATTTAGAAAATGTTAAGAATTTTATTTTCAAAACCATTTTAAAATATGGTCAAAGAATATGTAAAATATTTTTAAAATTAATTTAAATATAAGATTAATATTTATGAAAACATGTTCGAAAACAGGGATATGGAATAGAAAGATACAAGATCTAAAATAAAATAAAATAACAATATCAATTACAAATGGCTTCCTTGATGTTTCATCAATAAATAATAGAGTAATAGGAAATAAATATGTTAACCCCATTAAAAACTATTGGATATGAAATATAATTGGTTTAATAAAATTAGAGCATATTATTTTCTCTGGAGGTACCTTGAACATAAAAAATCCTAAAAGAAATGATACTGTAACATAAATCCTTTTCCACTTTTGTAACTATTCAATCCTAATCACCATGATAGAATAAATTCAAATAAAATAATAAATATAATTGTATTAAGGATATGCAATATAGAACATGTTAAAAGGTATGTACATACACCTCACAAATGAATATATGTTTATATCAGGAATGCATGTCTCAATGAAATACAATTCGAGATGAATAACCCTTAAAAATCAATCCATTGAATTTGATAATTAATCAATGAATATATTATGTATATCAAATATAAATATACATAAAAAAGTTTTAATATACTATAATATGGTAAAATTTTATTACACATGTAATTTTATAATATAAAATACAACGAAGAAGTAATATAACCAAATCTAAAGAAATTGAGTTTTGAAATTATTTACCACTTGGTCACGTTCAATTCAAATATACTTGGATGAAATAATGAAAATTGAAATACAAAATTCCATGATGTATTAAGAAGTTATGATATTTAAAATTAAAGAGTATATATATATAACACAATAAAAACAAGTTATGAATATGTCATATGTATCATAAAAATAAAACGTGAGACGAGAACCCACAACCTCTTGTCCCGCTTTCTTTATACATGTTCGAACCTCCTCTATAATAAACTTATATTCAGTTATTTATTTCTAAAAAAACATTCCATGTATAAAAACTTATAAATAAATCATTTATTTATGTTATTTATAATGAAATATTTAAATACTTAATTAGTTTGGTCCATTTCATGCATTTTGAAGACGTTCAATTCATTATTTCAAGACAATGTCTGTGTGTTGATTGTTGTCAAATTGTTCATTGTTTAAAAATATCCATAATAATATTAATAAAATACTTCTAATAGTTATATATAAATTATAATATTTATAGAAATCATGAAATAATATTATGAAACATTAATTACATTACAATCATGGAGATGGTTGACTGTACGTATGCATGAGAAATGTTTCCAATTTTCAAATATAATTATGAAAAAAGGTTAGTATTACTTTACCTCCACAAAATTATAATCATAAAATAAATACCATATTATCACATTAAATATTCTATAATATATCAACCTTTTTTTTATGATGAAAATATAATCACATCACATTAGTGGTAGGAACTTTTCTCTATTGATGTTTTACCACCCTCTGATGGGAAACTCAGTGATGAGTTGTTTTAAGATGGGGGGTTTGTAACATCCCATGTTTTCCATGAGTTATAAGAACATTATAAAAAATTAAAAACATATTTTTTTCAATAATGATAATAATAGGCTATGAAGTAGTTCAGAAGAGTCCAGGTCTTGTTTGGACCCTAGAGATTCTGATTTTGGAGAGGCAGATTGATCTGCATGGTTAGCATATGATTGATGCTAACCATGTGAATCAAAGGTGATGGGTGCTCTAGTGCATAACAGCATGATGTGTAGTCTATCGTAACTATGTGACCAAATATGCTTGGTCATGTGACACATACTATTCATGTTTTCGTGGTTATTTTAATAGACTAATCATGGTTAGACATACCAGGAACCTATACCATGTCAGTGGTGACTTGGGGATGTGATGCGTGCATGGTTTAACTAAACATGTTTCCAAATCCCATGAACATTAAAATTTAGGTGAAAAGATGATTTTTCTTAGACATAATTTATGTTTAAACCCCTCATTTCATCCGTTGGATCACACAATATCCCCTTCCTCATGAATCTCATCTTACATGGATCTTTATAGAGTCTGAAGCTATTATCTCATTTAAACTTGGTTTCCTTCACTATTGGTTGAGTTGGATGGATAAAATTAACCTCTCAACTACTCTTCCTGCCTTTATTCATTTATCTTTTCACCTTCTATGCTATTTTATAGTGATATAATATTCCATATTTTTAGGTCATCTAAATATTTTGAGGATTAGTTTTTCGATCTAGAATCAATGTCTAATAACAGATAAGGTGTCATATACCAACCTAGGGTAGGTGATCTAGTTATCTTTATGAAAATCGTGATTATTTTTAAGGTGTTTTATTGTGGCATATGTTATACCTTTCCGATAATGCCTCCAAATCATCTAATAAATTAAATAAATTGATATACCATTCTTAATATACACCTATTGACCCTAGAACTATTTTAGTGGTTGGCCACCTCAATGTGATCCATACCTCAGGGTGTGCCTCCCTTAAAGGACTAAGATGACTCAGGTTTCAAGTCAAATTAAACCACTAAATTTGGGTTTTTGATTTTTCCATTTTATGAAATGATGTTTCCAAAAATGGTATAAATTTTATGATATTTAAAACTATCCATTTATTCCATATTAATGG
Source organism: Viscum album (assembly GCA_963277665.1). Lineage (NCBI taxonomy): Eukaryota > Viridiplantae > Streptophyta > Magnoliopsida > Santalales > Viscaceae > Viscum > Viscum album. Next base: position 367,996,194 of record OY728130.1, on the reverse strand, counting down.
TGATACAAGTGTCCCAGAATACAGATTCCTTTGATGTTCTCATCATTATTTATAATTAAATTTTTTTAATAAATAATAATACACCTTTATTGATACTCAGTTTCACTATATAATTCATGGATGAGCTCATTAGGCTGATGTTCTACCTTACCTATGAGTGATACTAGGTTCTCTATGGGAATTACCATGCACAGTCTTAGTGGGATATATTTTTGTGAGATTCCACACATGATACGTGGTCCCCTATATAGTATACCCAGGATGGGATCAAGGGGTTATTTCATTATGAAATGACTAGGGAGATATGTGGGATATTATTTATGGATCATTTTGTATGGACACTTACAATGATGGTTATTTGTAGTCCTCCTGGATTGATGCTTGGGATATTTTTTACAAATCTCATTATATGGGATCTGGATGCTAAAAATTAAATTATAATGATCTAGTGTAATAAAATATTGAATATCAGTTATAAATATGAATATTAGAACACCAACCAAACAACATGCTTGGGTTTAGACAATTTTTACTTTTTTCTTTACTAACATCCCAATTATGTTTTCGATACACACATCCTAGAATACTTACAATGTATCTATATAAAATTAAATATATACTATATCTGTACATGTTGACCATATCTCAAAGATATATATCTTAGGAAAATGTTGGTAGTGTTGGTGGGGTATCCCATAAGGAACCCAATCCAATGTATTTGATTTATTTACTTCTTCCATTTATTATTTACATCCAAACATATCACTATATATGAAAAAACTGGATATTTGTAGACACTATTGGTTGTAGCCTGCTAAGTATATCCAACACCCTGTTTAGGCCACCTACGGTACCCAAAATAACTTTATGATTTTAGGGGTAGACAATGGGAAGTACCAAGCTTCAAATTCTTGATTTTAATTATATAGATTATGTTAGGGAGTAGAGGACCAAGCCTATGTTCGTGATACTAGGGGAGGTAGTTTTTAGTGTTATTTTTTTTAGAATATTGTATATTCTTATACCCTTGTAACCATTATATTTCCTTTTTTGTATAACATCATGAAATGACCACCATTTAGTATATAATATTAATTTAGATTCCACCTATTTATTTATCTGTATTATTTATCTTCCACTATTGGTAATTATTTCTATTTCTTCTACTTATAATTATTTTTCAACACTATGGCTCACTCATATGAAGAGGGGATAATCATCCAAGAGATGAACCCTCATCTCTCACTACTATTCAACATATATTTTCATATGGGGATGTGTTTTTATGGCCATTTGGCCAATTGGCTAGGGGCACCGCTTAGTGGCTACTAGAGCATGATGTTACAAAGTGGTAATAGAGGATATTTTTTCTTTTGTATTACTATAAGTATTATACAGAAGATAATGAATGTGTCAAAATTTGGTAATGTGATTATTCTTGTGATTAGAGAACCCACATAAAAGGGAAACCTCATTTTCCATGGATAGGATATTTCAATGTTTCTTTGTTCCTATTATAATGCTACTAATTTCACAATTAGGTACCACACGTCTTTCTTGATGTTATTATTGTAGAAATTATTATTGTGTAATTCCTTCTTCCATGGCCTGGTATATAAAGGATATATCATCCCATGCATCATTATAGGCACATTAGGATTCAAATTTCATTCATTTTTCTATTCATTATAGGTATATTTTGTTTCTTGAAATATCTGTATTGTATATGATTGTTAAAAGATATTAGATATATATATATATATTCAAATGTAATAATTATTCTTATGGGGAGAATATAACTAGATTAATTAATGTTTCTACATTAATATAAATTTTTCTTTCCCAATATATTGATGATTACTCCTTAATTAACTAATTATTCCATGTTTGATCCATGAACCATAGGTTTTGTTGGAAAAACATTAGCTAATTTGATCTCTTGAATGAAAATTTTTATTTATGAATTATGTACTTCTAAAACATAGGAATAGAATTTCATTTCATCAAATCATTATACATGACATGTTACATCCTTATACTAGATGTAAAAGTCGGGTTGTTATTACATTACATACCCATTTCAATTTATTAAGTGTTTGGGATATTATAAATAAGGAAAAGTAGAACATATAACTAGACCATTACATAATTATATATATAAATAAGGATGAACTCAAATATATTAAAAATATCAAATTAAATATTTACTATTAAATGGGGTTTCTAATTGAAATGTAAATGGTTTTTTCCTATATAACTTACAATTTATACTCTATAACCAGAAACTCTATAGTGTGATATGAGACCATGAACATCAATAAAACATAGCAGTGGATATTAGATAGTGTGTCATGTGACTTCGATGAATTTTCTCATCACCTATACATCTCTTTAGGAGTATATATAGAGGTGTTACCCATTATAGGAAGGCTATGAACCTGTCCATTCCAAATAACATGGATATAATCTGTTGTTAAATCTTATCAGAGGCATGTATTTGAAAATTGTAGAGTTATCTAACCATGATTACCATAATCCAAGCTTCAGTAGGATGGTTATTGTTGAGCAATGTATTGTTTTCAACAATACATGTTAATGTTATTTAAAGGGGGAGATTATTGAAAATAATACTCTGTCTCTTTATGATAATTTTGATGCTCACAAATACCCTTAGTTATATTCTAATGATTTCATTTAGTATTTTGCAAGAATTTATTAATTTATTTTACTCTTGAAATAATGACAATTTATTACTTATTCAGAATCTGCTTTAGCGCGTTCTGGAATCACTGTTCATACCCTACGTGGATAAACATAGCATAAGGATGAAAAGCGCGTATACTTTTTGAGATAAGAGAAAAGTATGGTTAAGAAAACCATACGTTTTCAGAAAAGTATGGAAGGAGAAACTTACATTAGGAAGGAACCATACGTTTTGGTTATCAGTAAAGTATGGAAGGAGAACCGTACGTAAATTCTAATCATTACGTTTGTTTCTCAAAATTATGGTTCATCAACCTTACATTTGAAACAACCATACGTTCTTGGAAAATTATGGATCAAGTAAATGTATGGATCTTTTACCGTACATTTGAGTGTTGAAGAATAATTATGGATGATTAACCCTAAGTTTGTGTTCAACCTTACGTTGTTACCCTATGTTTGGGTTCAACCTTACGTTGTTAACCCTACGTTTGTGTTCAACCTTACATTGTCAACCCTACGTTTTTGTTCAACCTTACGTTGTTAACCTTACGTTTGAAGACTATGTTATTAACCCTACATTTTGATTCCACTTCATCAACCTTACGTTTGGCGTCAGAAATTTTGGCAGACGAATTTATGTGCAGCAATCAGTAAGCTGATTTCTGGGCAGATTTCAAGCCGGATTTAAAATAGTTTTTAAAATACGACTTTGACTGATTCAAATCCGTTTTATTAATGGATTTAAGATCGAATTAAAAGGATCTTCTTATGCCGCATCTTAAGGGAAGTTATGACTTCTCTGTAAATTCAAATTTTTGAATGTCGCGAATTAGAAGGAGGCTTTTATGGATCTCAATGTGAAGGAGATATGATTTATTATATATGTTCTCTCTGAAACACCAGGTACATATGTATGGTGATCGATCTATTATTGAAAAAGGTGGAAAATAGATATTGGAACTATTCACGTTGATCTACTGATTCAAAAGGAGCTTCAATGCTCTGTTTTTTCAAGAAGAAGGAACTCGAAAGAACATTCACCTGTTCTACATCAAATATCTACTGTGGATCTACTACTGCTGAAGTTGTAAAATATAACTTTATATCTACTTCAACTGGATCAACTCAGAACTGCTTCATCTTGAAGATAAATATTTCTAGAGTCTTTGATCCATCTGCTGTCAATTGCATTCTATTGCAATTGTGATGATCAACTAGAAAATTTATTTATGAAATTCTTTTTATTCTTTAGTAACCATCTTCTCGTTCTAAGCTGTGTAGGTTCATGTTTGAACCCGAAGGCTTTATTTTTCCTTATATTTTAAAGGTGTAAACATCCTTTACTCAGTTGTGAATCGTTCTGTGGAAAAGAGGACCAGATATTGAAAATCATCAAGCTCGTGGAGTTGAGCGTTGGTGGAGTGGACTAGGGCCCTTTTGTTCCCCGAACCACTATACATATTTGTGTTCTTGATTTTACTCATTCCGCTGCACGATCAACTCTGATAAATTATAAAGGACATAACTCATTCATGAAAAGATTTATCAAAAAATTTCAAAAGACATAATTCACACCCCTCTTGTGTATAATATGTAGATTCAGATCCAACAATTGGTATCAGAGGCGGAGCATCTGGTAGAGCCTTAGCAAGCAAGAATCATTTAAGGATTATTCAACAGAACATCATGACTGATAAAAGAGAAGGGATGTCAATGGTCAGAGAACCATATTTTAATAGAGACAACTATGGTTGCGGGAAATCGTGCATGATAATATATCTGAAAAACCTCAGATATAGAGTCTATTCAAAGATTCTGACTCCTTATGAAATTCCTGAAAATCCTGAGACATGGAATGCTGCTATAGAGGTAGAGTACGATACGAACTCAAAGGATATGAATGCAATTATCTACGTTCAAGGACCAGGTGAATTTAACAGAGTATATCAGTGCTCGACAGCATATGAGATGTGGCAAACAATAGATGTGGTATATGAAGGAACAGAAAATGTGAGGAAAATGAGATATGCAACTGCCAAATTGAAATTTGATACTTTTAGAATGGTTGAAGGTGAGAGAATTACCCAAATGAATGGGAGATTGACAGAAATTGGCAATAACATAACTGCTCTAGGAGAACCTGTCAAGAAGGCTGATCGAGCATTAGAAGTACTGAGAGTTCTTCTTAATAGTTGGAATGGTATCTCTGCTGTAATAAAACAATCAACACCTATCAATGATCTAACTATTAGAGAGCTGATTGTCACACTGATGATGTATGAAGATGAAATTCAAGATGAGGCTAATGAACATAAAGTGCTTATCAAAGGAGAAGATACTTCCTTAATGGTAACTTAACAACAAAAGAAAACAAAGATGAAGAACAAAGAAGTCAAATCTAAATTAGAAAGATCTGACTCATCCAACTCATATGAAGAACTGGATCAGCTGGCCAGAAAATTTAGAAAATTCTACAGCAAGAAAAGAGGCTTCAAAAAATCCATTAAGGGAGATAATAAGGAAGTAAGATGTTATGAATGCAAAAAGATGGGGAATATCAGACCAGATTACCCACAATTGAAGGATGCAAAAAAGAATAAGAAATTATTCAAAAGAAATGACTTTGAGCAGAAAGACAAGAAAGCTATGAAAGCCACTTGGAGTGTATCTGAAGACTCCAGTAGCTCTTCTGAATCAAGCTCAGAGAAATAAGAAGTCAATATAAAAGAAATCATGTGTTTTATTGCAGAAATTGATGAGGTACACTCATATTACTCCTCTGAATCAAATTCTGAATCAAGCTACACAAATGAAAAACTTGCAGCCTACTGTAATATGCTTGAAGAAAGATATGACTCGCTATTTATGAAGCATAAGTCACTAAAAATATACATAAAGTTGTTTCAGATGAAAGAGATACAATGTGGAAACAACATAAGGAATTAACTGATAAATAAAATTCCATTTACACTGACTATATTAATTTTGAATCAAGAAAAGAAACACTGTAGGATGAAGTAGAATCTTAAAAACAGGCTGAATTGGTTTTTACAAAAGGAAAGAATTCATTAAATGAAATTCTAGGAAAAAAATTCAATATATAGGAGAGATTTGGAGTTGGCAGTAATGGAGAAAAACCAAAGCTATATAAAAATTATTTTGTTCCTGGCTCTATAAAGGTTAATTGTAATTTTTGTGGGACAAAAGGACATGTAGCTAAAAACTGTTTCTTCAGACAACCTCAAATTTCTGGTATTAAGAAAGCCTATGTTTCAAAAGACATATATGATTCAGCTAATTTTAAAAGAACAAAGCAAATCTGGATACCCAGATCATTTCTAGCTAACACCCCTGGAACCAACAAAATATGGGTACCAAAGCAATTTTTTTGAATGTTTTTGCAGGTAGTAGGCCACCAGAGAAGGAAAGATATATGGTACATGGATAGTGGCTACTCAAGAAATATGACTGGAAACTCATTGAATTTTTCTTTACTCACACAAAAGGAAGGAGGACTTGTCACATTTGGTGACAATGCAAAAGGAAAAATCATTGGCATTGGAACTGTTGGAGATCCAAAAACAGTCTCAATCAAAAAATCACTTTATGTACAAGGACTAAAACACAATCTTATAAGTATCTCTCAACTTTGTGATGATGGATATAGTGTTGATTTTACTAAAAATTGTTGTACTATTTATAAATATAAACTGTTTAAATTTAAAGCACCAAGAACTGAAAATGTATATACATTGGATTTAAATTCCTTGTGTAAACAACAAGTAAACTGTTTGAGTGCTAAAGTAAGTGAATCATGGATCTGGCCTAGAAGAATTGGTCATTTAAATTTATATGTTTTACATATGTTATCTAAGAAACATTTATTTTCTAATTTACCATGTCTCAAATTTGAATGTGACAGATTTTGTGATGCAATTTAACTTGGCAATAAACACAAATCATCCTTCAAATATGTTAATAAGGTTGCTACATAGAAATGTATAAACTGATTCATATGGATTTTTTTGGACCTTCAAGAGTAGCATGCTGAGCTGTTAAATTATATGTATATGTTTTAGTTGATGAATATTCAAGATTTACATGGATTTTCTTTTTGAAATTTAAAAATGAAGATTTTACTTTATTTGAAAGTTTCTGCAAATCTGTTCAAAATGAAAAAGGGTTCAATATTATCTCATTGAGAAGTGATCATGGTGGAGAATTTGAGAATCTGGAATTTAATTCCTTTTGCTAAAATATGGTAATTAAACACACTTTCTCTGCACCAAGAACACATCAACAAAATGGGATTTCATAAAGAAGAAATAGAACTATTCAATAAATGGCTAAAACTATGTTAGATTAATATAGCCAACCTATATATTTCTGGGTAGAAGCTGTGAATACAGCTTGTTATATAATTAAGAGAGTTTTAATTAGACCTATTTTGAAAAAGACACCCTATGAACTATAGAATAACAAAAAACATAAAGTAAATTGCTTTAAAGTTTTTGGATGCAAGGTCTAGATCTTAAACACCAAGGATAATCTTGGTAAATTCGATCCAAAATCTGATAAAGTTATTTTCTTAGGATATTCTGCTACCTCCAATTATTATAATGTTTATAATAAGAAGTCTAGGATTGTTGAAGAATCAGTTCATGTGAAATGTGATGAATTTGATCCCTTTGAGAAAAGGACAGAACAAATGGATGAACTTGACTGTAATGATAACATGAGACTTGAGAATTTAAAGAATGATTTTGAAAATGATATAAAAGATATTCAATCCAGTTCAGAGTAACATGATACTGAAGAACCTTTAAATATATTATCTAGACAATCTAGAACCCTAAATAATCACCCTTTAGAAACTATAATAGGTGACCTAGAAACTGGTGTTCAAACTAGAAGAAACTTAGGAAACCAAGTGGAATTCTCTGCCTTCCTATCTCAACAAGAACCCAATACTATAGAAGAAGCTTTAGATGATAAAAGCTGGGTAATAGCAATGCAAGATGAATTAAACCACTTTAAAAAGAATGAAGTTTGGGAATTAGTGGAAATACCTAAGAATCATCCTATAATAGGAACTAAATGGGTCTTTAGAAATAAACAGGATGACCAAGGAAAAATAACTAAAAATAAATCAGGATTACTAGCTAAAGGATATAATAATAAATAAGGAACATATTATGATGAGACTTTTGAACCTGTAGCTAGGTTAGAAGCAATTAGAACCCTTTTATCCTATTCATCTTATATGAATTTTAAATTAGTTCAGATGGATGTTAAATCTTCCTTTTTAAATGTTTATTTAATGGAGGAAGTTTATATTGAGAAACCTCCTGGTTTTGAAAACTCTCAAAAACCAAATTCTATTTTTAATCTTACTAAAGCTCTTTATGGCCTTAAACAAGAACCTAGAGGTTGGTATGAAATATAAGTTCTTTTCTTTTGAAAAATGATTTTACTGTTGGAATGGAAGACCCAACACTCTTTAAGAAAATTGTGAAAAATAATGTTTTATTGGTTCAAATTTATGTTGATGATGTAATCTTTGGATCAAATAATAAAAATCTTTGTCATGAATTTTCAAAATTAATGCCAGAAGAATTTGAAATGTGTATTATGGGAGAATTAAATTTCTTTTGGGGTCTTCAAATATTTCAAAATGATTTTTGAAATTTTTTAAATCAAAGAAAATACATTATTTATTTACTTAAGAAATTTGGACTTAACAACAACAAGCCATTTACAACTCCTATTGTACTAATATAAAACTTGCTTTGTATGAAACAGGGATATCAGTTGACAACAAGTTATATAGAGGTATGATTTCTAGTTTGTCATATCTTACTGCTAGCAGGCCAAATATAATGTATTCAGTATGTCTTTGTGCTAGATTTCAATCAAATCCTAAAGAATCCCATGTAACTGCTGTTAAAAAAATTTCTAGATATTTAAAAGGAACTGTTTTTCAATCCCTTCTTTATCCAAAAACTTCTGATTTCAATTTGATTTCATATTCAGATGATGACTTTGGATGTTGATGATTAGATAGAAAAATTACATTAGGTAATTGTCACTTTTTAGGGAAGTCTTTAGTATCATGGTCTAGTAAGAAACAACATTCAGTTGCCCTGTCAACAGTTGCAGCAGAATATGTTTTTGCTGGCAGTTTCTATGCACAAGTGTTGTGCATAAAAAACACTCTTATGGACATTGGATTGAATTTTAATAATACACATATTTTATGTGATAATACGAGTGCAATTAATATTTCAAAAAATGATATTAGTCATTCTAGAACTATGCACATTGATATAAGGAATCACTTTTTAAGAGATCATGTTATTAAAAAAGTGATATTTTTAGAATTTATAAATACTAAAATTAAATTAATAGATATTTTTACTAAACCACTTCCCACTGCAAGGTTCGATTTTATTAAGGGGGAGCTAGGTTTATTTAATTTTAAATAATTTTTATTTTTAATTTACTTTTATTTATTTAAATTTTATTTTTTTATTGAATACTGTTTAAGATTTTCATTCTTTCGTCATATACAAATTTTATTTATTTTAAATATATGTAATGATTAGTGATTACATGGGAATCAAGGCTGTCAGAGCCTTTTCAACTTCTAAACCCTTTCACTTCTATCGAAACCCTTTCAAAATCCGAAAATCGCACTTCCTCTCCTAAACACTGACCATCGAACCTCTGAAACCCTAACCTTCAAACCTTCAGAGACTCTCGCAGAAATGGTAAGGACTAAAAGAGACAGTGAAGCTGAGCCAAGCAATGTCAAGAGACAATGCACCAAGGGAATAAAAATCTTACAGGGAAAGGTAATCGATCTCAACTGGTTATTTCAGACAAATCTGTTGCTGAAGCAAGTGCTGTCGTTTCATATTCTTGAAAAAATGTTCAACAGTGAAAATACAGAATTTCTATATGAATTAGAACAGAGATACCTCTTCAAATATGTACAGTTTAGTCTGGGAGATACCGAGGAAAGTATGTTGGCTAAGATAGAGGATAGGTATTTCTCAATCTCTTCAGTAGAGATTAGTCAGATTCTCAACTTCCCTCATGAGGGAGTTTTTCATTTCGATTTGAAAAATATTTGAAATTTTGTGCATAAATCCGAAGACATCATGTCTTTTCTTTTTTGGTACCAAGACAATAAAAAAATTTGTCAAGGATTTGGAGCTTGATCAGAAGATTTTGGTCAAATTTATTCAGACTAGAATAGCTCCATGGATGGCAGAAATGGAAAAGATTTTGTACCCATATAATTATAATGTTTCTTTTGTTAAGAAATATTAAGTTAAATTTTCCAAGATACATGATAAAATATCTCAGTTATAGCTGTCAAAGCGAGGCCCAGATGAATTCCTACCATTTTGGTCGATTTATTTCTAAACTGTTGTTAAGAAAGACATGGTGACATTAGTGGATGCTCGAGTTAACTATCATCATAGTAATAAGTTTAATGTAGGAACTTTGAGGAAAGTTGGATATTTCTGGAGAACAATTAAAGGAAAAATTTTGCTAATAGGAGCTGAGGAAGACTTAGAGAGTGCTCAGGATCAACCTGCTAAGTCCAAGGAGGTATAAGCTAAATCCAGAGTCAACAATGTAGCAAGAAGGATTTGTTTTGATGTGGCAGATGTTGAGGAAGACACAAGTCAGGAGGGAATTCAATCAAAAAGAAAGAGTCCTGTAAATGAGGATGTCACTTCAACTTCTTTGGAAACAACCACATAAGATTTATTTTCCTATTATTTTATAAGGGATTCTATTGTTGATAAGACCATGGAAGATGTTACTGAAAAAACAGCACCAGTAGAGGGATCAGGAGTTCCAGAAGAAGCTCAAAGGGAAAATTAGGAACAGATTGTAGCTGATGTTGAAGTTTCACTTCAACAGGAACAACAGATGGAGGCAGTGCCTGGTGAAGAAGTGGCCAGACCTTAGGTAACTACTGAAAATATTTTTATTGAAATTCCAGTGGTAGACGAAGATGCAGATGAATGTGACGAGCATGCTTCTGAATCTCAAACATAGGTACTTCAAACGGCTTTTTTTATGGAAAAGTTTGAAAACTCTAATGAAAAATCTGTTGACCAACCTTCTCAGGACAGAGAAAAAGAAAAATCTGATGCTAAATCATTGCCTTGGGTACTACTTCATCAACTTGAGACTGTGAATCAAGCACATGGTGCATCTGATTCAAGGAAAGAAGAAGTTGAAGAACTGTACAGAAAGATATCTCCGTTGGAATCTGAGAATGGTTCTCTGAGAAATGCCTTAGACGGAGAACATTTGAATTTTCAAATGCTGAAGGAGTGTACAGTTTCAAGGCAAGAAGTTGAAATGTTTAAAGATGATATGATGACAGTTGTTACACAATTGAAATATGAAATGGTTATGAAGTCAGATTTATCAGATCTGAATTTTTTTATGGAGAACCAATTTGCATCAGTTGAAAATAATGTTGTTAGTGGATCTGGTACTTCACCTGATTTAATCAGAAGGTTTCAGCCTATCACAGCTGCGATGAGCAACATGAATGACAGGATACAAGATCTTCAATGTAACAGTGCTCCTTTTTCAGTGTTACTAGACAATCAGAAGTTCTTAGTGGATCAACTGATATCTAGTGATCCATCGATCAGAATTCTATTAAATCAGTTATCATAGAAGTTGTCAGTATTTTTTGTAAAAGAGGAAAGGATGGCTGAATTTTCTAGAGTCAATTTAATTGAGATATTCATATGACTCAAGAGAACATAGATCTCATTATCAAGCTTGGAGATGGGATGATGAAGAGACTTCGGGAACATATTACAGAAATAAAGTCTGCAATTCAGAGGAGATAGAACTTGTTGCCTATCTTACCCAAACCTTGATTCCTGTGTATATCATTGTCATGTATATACTTCTTTTTTTGGCTGAATATTTTCATCATTGTTTATTTTTCTCTCTCTTTTTTTTATATGCTAGTACTCCAGATTTATTTATTGATAAACAGTTCATAATAGCATTTACTAAGAGTTCAGTGCCATATTAAAAGTGTTAAAATCCAGGATTTTTCATTCTTTTTGATATCACAAAAGGGGGAGAATTTGGATAAACACAACATCAAAACCTCAGCATTTTATTTAGGGGGAGAATTAAATGAGAAATTTGGATTTATAATTATCTTTTTGGTGGGGAAGTTTTTATTTAAAACTTTCTAACTTATTTTGAATGTTAATTTTTTTTAAATAATTTTAATTATTTTATTGGTTTTGTGATCATCAAAAAGGGGAAGATTTTTGAGAAAAGTATTGTTTTCAACAATACATGTTAATGTTATTTAAAGGGGAGATTATTGAAATTAATACTCTGTCTCTTTATGATAATTTTGATGCTCACAAATACCCTTAGTTATATTCTAATGATTTTATTTAGTATTTTGCAGGAATTTATTAATTTATTTTACTATTGAAATAACGAGAATTTGTTACTTATTCGGAATCTACTTTAGTGTGTTCTGGAATCATTGTTCATACCTTATGTAGATAAATATAGCGCAGAATCTACTTTAGCGTGGTTTGGAATCACGGTTCATACCCTACATGGATAAATGTAGCGTAAGGATGAAAATCCAATATACTTTTTGAGATAAGAGAAAGGTATGGTTAAACAACCATACGTTTTAAACAAGTATGGATAGAGAACCATACGTTAGGAAAGAACCTTACATTTTGGTTATCAACAAAGTATGGAAGGATAACCGTACGTAAATTATATGTGTTACGTTTGTTTCTCAAAAGTATGGTTCATCAACCTTACTTTTGTAAACAACCATACGTTCTTGGAAAAGTATGGATCAAGTAAATGTATGGATCTTTTACCATACGTTTGACTATTGAAGAAAAAGTATGGATGATTAACCCTACATTTGTGTTCAACCTTACATTGTTAACCCTACGTTTGTGTTCAACCTTACGTTGTGAACCCTACGTTTGTGTTCAACCTTATGTTTTCAACCCTACGTTTGTGTTCAAACTTACATTTTTAACCTTACATTTGAAGAATATGTTATTAACCCTACATTTTGAGGCCACGTCATCAACCTTACGTTTGGCGTCAGAAATTTTGACAAACGATATTTATGTGCAGCGATCAGTACGTCGATTTTTGGGCGGATTTCAAGCCGGATTTAAGTCATTTTTAAAATACGACACTAATTGATTCAAAGCTGTTTTATTAATGGATTTAAGATCGAATTAAAAGGATATTTTTATGCTGAGTCTTAAGGGAAGTTACGACTTCTCTGTAAATTCAAATTTTTGAATATCGCGAATTAGAAGGTGACTTTTATGGATCTAAATGTGCGGGAGATATGATTTATTATATATTTTATCTCTGAAAACCCAGGTACATATGTATGGTGATCGATCTATAATTGAAAAAGGTGGAAAATAGAGATTGCAACTATTCACGTTGATCTACTGATTCAAAAGGAGAATCAAAGCACTGTTTGTTCAAGAAGAAGGAACTCGATAGAAGATTCACCTGTTCTACATCAAATATCTATTGTGGATCTACTAATGATGAAGTTGTGAAATATATCTCCATATCTACTACAACTGGATCAACTCAGAACTGCTTCGTCTTGAAGATCAATATTTCTAGAGTCTTCGATCCATCTGCTGTCAATTGCATTCTGTTTCAATTGTGAAGATCAACTGGAAAATTTCTTTCTGAAATTCTTTTTATTATTGAGTAACCAGCTTCTTGTTCTAAGCTATGTAGGTTCATGTTGGAACCAGGAGGCTTTGTTTTGCCTTGTATTGTAAAGGTGTCAACTGCCTGTACTTAGTTGTGAATCGGTCTGTGGAAAAGAGGACCAGATAGTGAAAATAATCAAGCTCATGGAGTTGAGCGTTGGTGGAGTGGACTAGGGGCCTTCTGTTCCCCAAACCACTATACATATTTGTGTTCTTTATTTTACTTATTCTGTTGCACGATCAAATCTGATAAAGTCTAAAGGACAGAACTCATTCACGAAAAGAGTTATCAAAAAATTTCAAAAGACACAATTCACCCCCCTCTTGTGTTTAATCTATAGATTCAGATCGAACAGTTATGACTATGAACTGGAGGTTTTGGATACTCATCCACTAGTATTACATCCTGGAGTTCCACTAGAGGCACTCCTGCTCTTCCTCCACTAGAAAATGTTGTTTTGTTTTGAGAGAGTTTATTGTGCTTCGTGCATTCTGTATAGGGACCATCATGATCTGCCTATTCTATTAAAGATTTCAAGCGATAATCCCAACAACATTATCCTCCCACATTCTTGGGGGATGAAGTTCCCAATTTTTCTATGTTATGGTTAGATTCCATGTATGCATCTTAAAAAATATAGAGATTTCTTCAGAGTGGAGGGTCAATATTACTACCTATATTCATTTTTATTATAAATAAATGTTGGTGGGATATTTCCTCCCTAGATGTCATAGTTAGAATATGTTCTAGGAATACCTCTTGAGAGTCTATTATAAATACATCATCCTGTAGATGTTGAGATCATACTAGGCTATAGTGTTTTTATTCCTTTAACAGTATTATACATCGATGATCTCGAATTCATCTATTAACACCCCATGAACATAGTGACCCAGGATTAACATACATGGATATTAAATCATTTTAGATGAATATTTAGTACATTACAAAAAATATGTGTCTGACGTCCATAATAATTTAGTGTCTTTAGAAACATGGAAACAAAATATTCTATCCTGGTGAAAGATCTTCAACATCTCCTATAAATATCTCCACCCCTACTACTTCTACCTATAAAATTTTTACATAACATGGGAAAATGAAACATAATAAATGGGTGAGCTTAGATTCTCAATAAGGGTAAATAAAGGAAATGTGCAAGCATAAAATGAACAAAGGGTATGGAACATGTGTATAAAATTTAAATACAATACTCTGAATAACATATATCATAACAAACATTGGGTATTCAAAAGACATGAATCATAAGGAAATAATGAACATAATACCTGGAATAATAACATAGGAATATAACATGGAATTGTTGAAAGCAGACAAGAATATTAAAACCCTATTTCAATGTATCCTACCAAGGCCTTTGTAACATTTTAGGCTTGGGATAATCAATAGTGTACCTGCTTGGGGTTTGGGATGCCCTCCTATGTAACCTCTTCTTTTAGTCTTGGGATTTCCTCCCATGTACCCTCTTATTTCAAACAAGGGATGTCCTCCCATTTACCCACTTTTTTGTTCTTAGGATGTCCTCTTTATACCCCCTTATTTCAGGCTTTGGATTCCCTCCCATGTACCCTCTTAATTTGGGATTGGGATGTCATCCTGTATACCCTCTTGTTTTAGGCATAGGATTCCATCCCATGTGCCTTGTTCTTTTGGTATTAGAATTTCCTTCCATATACCCTCTTGTTTTGGGCTTGGAATCACCTCTTGTGTACCCTTTTATCTCATAAAACATTTATCATTACCCAATTCATTAGAGGGAGATATAGGTCCCACGCAACTCTTAATGAAATAAAACATTATTGTGACACAAAATATTAAAAATCATATCGTAACCCATTCAATGAAATTTGTTTCACAAAAATGTAATAACATAACAACCTATTTCAAATATAGGTTTCATAATCATTTCATTAAAATCAAAACCCCTAAAAATAAGTGGGTTTCAAAAGCTTATAACCCCTGGAAGATAAATAGGTGTCAGTAGCAACATTATATCAATACATAAAAAATTCAAGATGGATTATGAAGGGAACATTGGTATAATTTTATAGAAGGAAAAGATTAACATCAATAGATATCATGTTAGAAGGAAAATAACATAGAAGGATATTTTGAGAACATTTCTTGAATAATATATCATATCTTTTTTGAAAAAACCACTTTAAAACATAAAATATTTTAAAATATTTTTCTTTGAAAATACTATGAAAATTTATAATGAAGTATTGAAAAATTTATGAAAACCATTTTCCATGAAAATTATAAAATAAGAATGAAAATATTTTGATAGACATTCTCCTTGAAAAAAAATAAAATGATATTGAAAAGGTTTTAAAAACCATTTTCTGTGAAAATTTATAAAAGGAAATTGAAAAGGTTTTCCAAACAATTTCTTTAAATAACTATTTTAAAAAATATTCTTAAACATTAACCATTATACCTGAGAATAATTCTTCAAAGTATTTATGGTGTATAAATCATTATTGGTCATATGAGATAAAAAGCATTCCTTTTGCATGGTAAAATGGTGAGAAATATTCCTCATTCGGAAGGAGACAAGAAGATTCCTTTTAAAACATTGTTAAAGACTGAAATGGAAAAAATTACATTAATTATCATAAGATATTAGTAGAATATTCACGTAAACCCTTTTTAAAAACATGGTTTTTATGGAAGATATATTTTTTTACCTAAGAGAGGGTAATCTTGGGATTTTTTGAAAACAATTTCTTAACTATATTGTGTACCAAAGAGTGATTTCATGTTACCAATACATGAATATATTATTAATAAATATAAGAGAATAGAATTCATGATTTTTCTTGATAAACGGATAATAATATTTCACCCAAGGAAGAATATACATAAAAAATCATGAAAAGAAGTGAGATTGTTTCAATAAACTCTTATAAGATGATAACTTGGGATCATACTCTCCATGTAAGAAAATGGAATTAAATAAATCATAAAATATCATGAAAATAATGTTATTAATGACGTAACATGTAAAATGTAACTATATACATCTTCAAATGAATTTGGGGGCATAACAAAACATGAGTCTCGAAGAAGAAATATTGAGACATATCTATTTTATTGATTTGGAAAATTTTAAAAAAATTACTACATTAAATAAACATCAAAATATGGATACGTAAATACCCATAAATTTAATTATAATAATAATTTAATACATCCATGGTCAGTATTCAACCAACAAAAAAGGAATGAGTGGTGAATAAATCTTGTATCTAACAGAAATAAAAAGTGAGATGAAATTCTCTTACCTTTTGTCTTCACTCTCATCGTACTCATTGAAAAATATTATATAATAAATATAATTTTATGATATGTATTTTAAATAACCATATTCTTATATCCAATAGCATATATGGATTTATTATGAAATTATATTACATTGTTGTTAGTAATTTCATGTTAGGGTTATGCTTCATGTAATATTCGTTTTGTTTTTCGCTTGTGTTTTAATTAGTAATATCATTTGAACTTATACATATATCATGATTTCCATAATGTGAACCATTATATAAATATAATTTATATTTAGTATATTTGTATTATTATAATCTATAGAAGATGGAATCTTGAAATTGTTGGGACCATGTTGAATGGATAAGGAAGTAAGAATAGTTTGTTATTACAGAGTCTTGTCTTTTGATGACAAAGAATCTAAATCAATTCACTTTGTAAAAGACTTGTAAAACCATACGATGATTTTCTAAATTGTATTTCACAAATATCATAAGTTTGGAGAACTTTTGATGCAAGCCTTATAAAGTAAAGGGAGAGACAAAGAAGTGTTTTTAGAAAAGTCATATCACAAATATCATCAGATAAAAAATATGGAAAACGAAAGATATAGGCGTGAAAGTATGCAGTAGGGGCGCAAGTATGCAGAAGGTGCGCAAGTATGCAGTAGGCACACAAGTATGTAGAGGCACACAAGTCATATTTCAAAAGAGCAATATTTTAGAATTATGGAAAAGGAAATAAAGTGGCGCGCAAGTCAAGAATGGCGCGCAAGTATTTGGCACGCAAGTATTTTTGCGTGCATGTATGAGCGGGAAAGTGTGTCGCGCAAGTCATATTCCAACATCATCATATCCAAAAATTACAAAGGAAAGATGAAGGCACGCAAGTGGCGGCGCGCAAGTGGTGGCGCGTAAGTGGTGGCACGCAAGTCTAGGTCGCGCAAGTCACCAAAATGCCTATAAATAGAAAACTCACCTCATCATTTTTCAATGCTTGAGACTTAGAGAAATATTGATAGCTCTTAGCGCGCAAGTTGAAGAAGTCTTTCGGTCAAGTGTTTCTGTGCAAGTCTACCGCGCAAGTGTCGTCGCGCAAGTCTTTCACGCAAGTGTTGCCACGCACGTCTGTCGTGAAAGTATGCCCTGCAGGTATTTTCGCACAAGTATAGGGCATGAAAGTTGTAAGGGTGGAACGCATGTGTTGTTCTGTCCACAAAGTGGTGCGCAAGTATAAAGGAGGCACGCAAGTGCAAGGTGGCGAGCAAGTGCAAGGAGGCGCGCAAGTGGTAAGGAGGCGTGAAAGTGGAAGGATGAGCGCAAGCTGTTTTATCCAGGAGGTTTCTACCAGCTTCTGGGTAGGAAAGTGAAGAATTGTTTTGAAAGATTTGATCTAGGAAAGGTCATCAAGAAGAACAGAATTATTTCATTACCCTATTTGTGTGTGTTCAGAAGGGAAGAAACTCTTTAACAGGAGGCGAAGGTTGTTTCATAAAAAAGAAACTTAAAAATAAAAAGATATCACTGATTCACCCCCTCCCCCTCTCAGTGATACTTTGATCCTGACTGGGAACTTCAATTGGTATCAGAGGGATGTTGCCTTCATTTATTCTTTGCTGAAGTGGATGAAGAGATGTTGTGATGGAAAATCTAAACTGCATGAATAGTAAGGGGATTCTGATTTTTGACGGAAAGAATTATCACATCTGGAAGGACAAAATGATTCCTTATCATATGTCTCTTGGATATGAAGTTCTTGAAACTACAACAGATGTATTTCAATCTATTGATGACAAGGTTCCTCTTACTCCTGTCGATAAAAAGAATCTTGAGAATGATGGAAGAGCTAAAAATGTGTTACTCTAATCTCTGTCCGAGAGTGAATTTTTAAGAGTGAAAGGTTTTGCTATAGCTAAATGAATCTGCGACAAACTGAAGAACATATATGAAGGAAATACAGATGTGAAGAAGGATAAACAACAAATCTGGAGACTGAAGTACGAAGACTTGAAAATGGGAGAAGCTGAATCTGTTGGGGTCTTCTTTACCAAGGTGAATGACATTGTCAGTACTATCAGATGTCTTGGTGAAAAGATGGAGGATTCTACAGTCTTTGAAAAGATCTTAAGAATTATTCCTGACAAATTTGATGATAAAGTTTCTTCATTGGAAGACAGAGACCTTAATGAATTATCTCTGGATGATTTGCATAGCACTCTTATCACTTATAAAATGAGAAGGGAGAAGGATATAAAGGACAAAACCAAAGTTGATAGAGAAATGTCTTTTAAAGCTTCCAAGAGAGAAATATCTAAGAAGGCTCATGTGGAAGATGATGTTGTTGGCTCTGACTCTGAAAATGAGGTATGTGAAGAATTTGATGAAATTTTATCCTTGTTTTCTAAAAATTTGAGAAGAGGTACAGGAAAATATAAAGGTAAACTTCCCTTGGAATGTTTTTAATGTGTAGTTGTTGGTCACTTTGTGGCTAATTGTCCTAAAAAGAAGAAATTTGAAGACAGTGATGAAGAAGATAGAAGACCAAGAAGGTCTTGGAAGACATAGGGTGGAAAATATTGTTCTTCTGGAAGAGGTAACGATAAAAAGTTCTTCAAATCATAAAGAAGAAGCTTGTTTTTGAAAAGTGAAGAAGAAGATGATAGTGAGACTGGATTTGAAAATTCAGTTGCTGAGAAATCTAGAGAGAAGACCTTTGTTGAAACTGTGAATAATGATGATTATGAGAGTAGTAGTTCTGAAGAAGAAGAAACTCAACTTGAATCCTAACTGAAAGAAGAGTTGAAGGAATGTTTGAGAAAGATCAAAAGGCTTGAGAAGGAAAACAAGAAGTTGACAAATGAAAATTCTGCAATAAACAATCAAGAAGGTTTTACTGATGAAAAAATCAATATGAAAAAAGAGATTGATGATCTGAAGAATTCTCTTTAGAATGCAAAGAATCGCAATGATCATATTGAAGTAAAGCTGAAGGAAAAAAAGAAGAATAGTTAGAAGCTATCCAACAAAAACATTATCAAGCAAAATAAATGAGTATCAGTTTTGAAAACTCTATCTCTGAAGTTGGTGAATGTTCATTGAAGGATGAACCTAAGAAAGATCAAAAAGGGTTTCCTTCAAAGGTTGAAAAAAAAAATTAATATTGGTTCTGAAATGAAGAATACTGGGAAAGCCATGTATGTTGTAAAGACCATCAAAATTGGGAATTCAGATGTTTCAAAGAACCCTGAGTTCAAAAATGATTCAAAACATTCTGAATCCGGAAATTTTTTCAAAACTTCTGGTTTTGATAGAACTGAAATGGAAATAAATACTTTGATTTATAACAGAAAGGTTGGTGGCTCAAAAAAGAAATACATGAAGGTGGAAGAGAAATGTGTTCTCAATTCTAGTCAGTATGGAAGTTTTAGAGGGAAATACTCTTTCTATGGATACTGATGGTATTTTAGTGGATTCATACATACTGAAAATATGTTTTGGTTCAACCAGCAACATTACTATTATTCCACAGGTTATGAAAGGTAGGGTTTGAGGGGGAGTCAATCTCCTCAAAGAAAGAAGTCAGAAAAGGTGATTGTAAAGAAACCTGAGAATGTTGGAGTAATGATTAAAAATAGGTTCCAACCCCTGGAAACTATTTGTGAAATATGTGAACAACCTATAAATCTTGTGATGGAATGCCTTGTTTTGTTACCAGCACAAAAAAATCTCATTAGTAATTCTCAGAAGTCAGAGGTGAAGAAAGAAAATGAAGAAGTAAAATCTCTTATTGTTGAAACTGCTTTGAAACCTATAAAAGGAGAACATCCATGGATTCTTGATAGTGGATGTTCATATCATATGACATGAGACTGAAAGCTACTAAAGAATGTGAAAGGCTTCAAAGAAGGAACAATGACATTTGGAAATGATGAATCTATAAGGATCAAAGGTGTGGGATCATCCATCATTAGAAAAGAAAAGATGAAATCTAGGAAAACATTATATGTTGATGGACTGAAACATAACCTGCTTAGTGTGTCACAACTCTATAATGAAGGAATCAAAGTTATCTTCAGAAAAGATGGATTTATTGTTAAAAGTGAAAATGATGGAAATATAGCTACGAGAGGCCAATGCACAAAAGGGAATTTGTTTCAATTTGGTGAAGTGCAGAGCTCTTTCTACATGGGTGTAGTGGATAAAAATCAGTTATGGCATAAAAGGATGAGACATATGTGTCAGAGAAATATGTGAAAGTTTTCAAAGAGATATAGTGTCCGAGATTTTCCTGATTTATCAAGAAAAAGAGACTGGTGTTGCACCATTGGTGAGAAAGGGAAGATTACAAACTCTACTCATAACAGAGTTGAAATTCGCTCAAAAAGGCCATTGGAACTCATACACTCTGATATCTGTGGACCAATGAGCAAGAAATATACAAATGGAGATAAGTACATCATTACTTTCATTGACGACTTTACTCGCATTACTTGTGTTATGTACATGAGACATAATTTAGATGCTCTGAAAATGTTTAAGAGTTTCAGGAGGAAAGCAGAGAAGGAATGTGAGTATTCGGTGAAGAAGTTGAGAACTGATAATACTGGAGAGTATAAGAATGAGAAGTTTTCAAGATACCTTAACAAACATGGAATTCGGCATGATTTTTTGTAACGCCCCGAACCCATTAACCCAGAGTCGGTGCATTATTACATAACATTGGCATGATCACAAGAATGATCAAATCTCGAAAGACCGATTGGTTTAGTAGCCTTGGAAATACTAGATACATTCACAAAGTTTTACATTACATCAAAAAAACATCTTTTCTTCATATCCCCTCATATTATCCCTGCAGGTCATTCATAAATTACTTCTTCATAATCCTGTGGAAAATAAAACATTGAAAGGGGTGAGCTCAGATGCTCAGTAAGGATAACATTATAGCATAAGATTTCATAGATAAGCATAAACACTTAAGGCAGTTTATAACTAAAATTAAAGCCTTTTAAACTTGAACTACATCATAAAATGGCAAAGATAAAATAAAATAATGCAATTTACTTACTCACATGGATATTCTACTAGTCGAATGATCACATGCAATATCAATAACCACAATCATAATGATGGAATACATAATTCCATACTATCATAACCACATATCCAAGGCCTCATGCCAGGACTACAAATAATATTTCTCCAAGCCCTTGTGCCAAGACACTAGTTTGTCTCATGAGACCTACCGATGCATTGAGGAGCTATAGCGGGCTCCACTCGTCACTTATTAAGTCCAATTCATTCCTCATATGAGCAGGTTTAAACATAACATAAACATTCGTATTAAAACTAGCATACGAAATGGCAATACTTTAACTACAAACTATGAATGGTATAAAAATAGCACATACACAGTCAAACATAACTCATTCAATACAATATGGAAGATTGTATTGTATCACATTAACCTCAATCAAGAATAATGAAGGATGTTGACATAGATGAAAATAGTCATCAAAACTTTTTGAGAGAAATATCCCCCTTTTTTCTTGAAATCATTTAAAAGTCGCACTATTTGTCAAGAAACCATTTAAAATGGATTTTAGAATCAAAGTGTCCCATACCACATTGAAACATTTAAAAGGAGTTTTGATTTGAAAACTTTAATGTCCATATAAATAAATCCTTAAAACCATTTCTAAAACATGTACATTAATGAGAATGATTTAGAAGAATAAGTCTTTAAAACATTTTAAAATGGTATTTTAGTTAAAGTTTATAACCAAACGAGAGACACTTGAATACAATTAATTGAGGTAATAAAAACTTTGTAATATCATGAGAATAAAGGGATTCATGATATACTATGTCAAAGTACATTATATATACCACATAAAAGTGATTTGGTGTATAACAACAAATAAGTCTCAATGGAATGTAAATTAAGATGAAATCTCTCATAAAGACCGTATCATTAGGTTAAGGATAAATAAACGACATAATTATGTGTGACAAATATAAATACACTAAATATGATTAGATATTTAGTGTAAAACAATCAAAATACATTCACACATATTCTAGTAAAAACAACACCAATGAATTGGATGTTTATCTCAACAAATCGAGATTGAGTAAAAATTACTCTTATCAAGTTCATACTGATGACTTGAGAATTTATAAATGGAGTGATTATGTGTATAAAAATTATATCCACACAAAGGGGAGTGGAAATTATGACATAATCAAATTAATAGTGATTCCACACATAATCTTGGAGTAAAATAATCAATGAAGTATGCGTAAAGCCGAATGAGTGGAAATTGAAATTTCAAATTCCCTTATCGATTAGGTAACTTACGAACCATACACCCATGAAAGAAGGATCATACCATGATGATGTAAATACCCATAAATTAAATTATATTACACAATGAATATAATCATGGGCAGTACACATACACCACATGCAATAATTAAGTGGTGAACAATGGAATTCTCACGAAATTAAGAGTGAGTTAAGAAACCCCTTACCTTGTACTTTTCCATGGTTGGGAATAGGTTAACCTCCTGTATAATTTTGAAATAATTGATATTAAATTATTCATGAATCATATACATTAATATGATATCATATATGATCTTTTAATATTTCTTTGTTAATAATATCTTCGAATTATCGTCGTTTCGGGTGTTAACTTACTCATTTTCTTTTATATGTTTTGTTACATAAGCCATGTTTGTCATGGATAGGTTGTATATTATTCATATCCATAATGATATAAAGTTCTTAAAAATTATTTTTAAATCATCAAATGATAATTATACTTGAATGGATATGATGGAGAATGAATCACATCGTGT
This sequence comes from Viscum album, assembly GCA_963277665.1. Classification (NCBI taxonomy): domain Eukaryota; kingdom Viridiplantae; phylum Streptophyta; class Magnoliopsida; order Santalales; family Viscaceae; genus Viscum; species Viscum album. The sequence continues at coordinate 367,972,543 of OY728130.1, read as the reverse complement.
TCGTGGAGACGGTAGTCCGTACGTACGCACGAGCGACAATATCATTATTTTGATATTAAAATAATATATAATTGGATGGTATATCATATATACAGAATAATTATCATGTTATATTTATTATTTAAATGAGTTACACATAATTATTATACCCACCCAAATAATAATATATTGAATAACAATTACACCACGACATGGAGACGGTAAGCCGTACGTACGCACGTATGGTGACATGTTATTCAAAGGGTGGATAGAATAATGAATATGGTTGTACCATATTTATAATAACATCACAGTATATATAATATACTGGAGTTATTATTTTAGAATGGTAATAACAAAGAAAGAAGAAGTGGAAGAAGAAAGGAACTTGAAAAGGGGTGGTGAAAACATTACCTCTTCTTCGGGTTCTTCCTTTTGATTTGGTCAAAAGGGCTCCATAGGTTGGATTTATGATCAAACTAAGGCCTCTAGGTTGTAGTGAGGTAATTTGAGAGAGTATTTGGGCAGGGGTTGGCCGAACCAAAAGGCTTTGAATGTGTGAGGAAATGAGAAGGAGGAGTTCCCTTTTATAAGAGGGGTGAGGGGCACCTTTGGAAAAGCTAGAAATATTAATTTATAATAAATTCATATTCGGTTTATAATGGCTACAAAGTTTATTACTCAAAGTTTAAGGTGGGGATAGGTCGAAAACAACTCAACAAATAGAATTTAGATAGGTTTGAGTTACTATATGAACCTTATCTTTTAGTTTTAACTCTTAGTTAATTTGTTTGACATTTTCCATGTCACTTTGTATTTTTATATTATATAATTAATAAACTTACTATATGCATCCAAGAGACCCCCAAGTGGTCCATTAATGATATACCTATCATGATATAAGTCTCTTGGCCGAACCATAGATTTTGAGGAATTTAATATCAATTAATAATATAATATTTGTTTTAAAAACTCTTTTATGTCAATTTTGACACTATTCAATAGTTGATTTTTGTGAAACTCACAATAGAATTATTACTTCGCAAAAAGTCAATTAAATAAATACTAATATGTGATATTATCCTAGAAAATTAGTTTAATTCATTAAAAGTCTTAAATTATATTTATTTGAGTATTTATAATATCAATTATTTTAATTTTTCACTATTATGGTAATTACTGCATCATCATTGTGTCATAAATATATTAAATTATTTAATGTATAAAATTTTTAAATAAAATATCATTATGTAGGAAATCTTATTATTGTTCTAATTAATATTTACAATCGAATTTATCGTATGTATAACCCTATATTAAAAATGTTTTAGTAAATAAACTTTGATTTTAACTCTTTTAACTCTTCTTTGAATTAAATAATAATAAATGTCCTAATCTAATACAAGTGGACCTAAATGATAATAATTTTTTCCTAAGGTTGTTTTTGGTCGAGATAAACTTGTCCAACAGAATTAGTACATCTGTTAGGGTAATATTAATATCATTTTTACCCTTAATTACCCTATTTACTTTTAACCGTGGTAAATAAAAGTAAAAAGTTACTATTCACCAAAAATTATTTTCATCTCATTGAACCACATTTTACTTCTTGATATTAACCGTGTCTCTCGGATTTTCGAAATTCCATTCACAGAAGCGGTAAAATTAAGTTTTATGAAAAATTCAGTTTTTTAACTACCACTTAGTAGTTTCACTATTCATCAAAAATTGAACTTTTTCAGAACAATGCCAAAATTTCACCCTAAGATATAATTGATATTCCGAATTCAAAAATGATGTCTATTTTACAAAATTCTAAACATATAAGTTTCATTAATTAATTTTAAAATTAATTCCCGATGTCACAACAAATAGCGTGTTTTTAAGAGACAATATATATCAAAAGATTGACAATTGTTTAGGTCCAAATTCAAAGTGAAATTAATTCTAATGAACACCATTGGATAAAATGGTAAAAATATATTCTAATTATACTTTAAAACCACTCAATAATATAATTTATCACTATAAATTTTTTTTAAAAAAATTTTGTTTTTAATTAAAATTTAGTAATTTATACTATTCATAAAAATATAAGTGTTATCCGAAAAGCTCAAAATTTTACCCTAGGATAAATTCGATATTATGAATCCAAAAATGAAGTCAATTTTGAGAGATAGAATTTATAAAATTTCAAAAAGTAGGTATTACTATTCATAACGGCTAGTTTGATTGGTTGTGGTGTGTTAGAATCTCGAAGTTGTGTATAATGCACGCCATTGCATTATTCGAAGGGAAACGTACCGTGGAAGCTTGGGGTGTTACATTCTCCCCTCCTTCAATAAATTGCATCCTCACAATTTTTAAAATTGTGGTTGGGAATATAATTGAAAGTCCCACATCGGAAAAAGAGTCAATAAAACTATCACTTTAAAAGAAAGAAAGAGAGGTATAAAGGTCAACCAAGATAACCCATAATCGGATTCCATGTAGGAAAACATGGATATGGATGATAAACTAAGTGTCAAGTTCTGATGGAAAGGGATAGAAATCATGATCAGGAGAAAGTTAACAATAAGAAAACCACAAACTTGTGTTGGGACAAACGACCATTAGTCTCCTAGTAGGAAAGTAAATGGACAACATTTTTTTGTTTTAAGTTACATTACATAAGGATGAGGAATTTATTTATGATATTGACTAAGAATATAAGGATATATATACTTACATTTTAAGTAGAGTTTCATTCTTTAATAAATTTCCACCACTAACTCATTTTTTTTAAACGATGAGTATTCAAGAAGACTTGGTCACACTGGAAGAGATAGAATAAACTTCTATAGAATCACATGATCCATGCAGGATGAACTATATATTTACATTGTCTTTAGAGATTAATCAAAACCAAAATGGTTAGTGCAAGATCTAATGATCCCCCAAAAGGATATTCCTTGAGAGAAATAAACACTAATCTTAATTTCCAAAATTAAACCAACAATACACCAAAGTTAAATAAATACAATTCAATAATCAATTGTCCTTAAAATCTTTTAATATAATCAAAACTAATATTGAAAACCAAAACTTATTAAGAATGTAGTCTTCCACATTAAATTGTATCTCCAAATGACATTAATTACTCTTAAAGTCACATACTTAAACGTAATTAACCTAATCATTTCCATAAATAACCCAAATCACTATAAATCCACAATAAAAACATAGATAAAAATCCACCATTACTCCTCAAATGAAATCCCATACTACTCTATTTTCCTTTGGCATATAGTGTTCTCAACAAAGCGAACAACTTCCAAAATAACATTTATCACTTAATCACCAAATCATTTTCTTATTCTAAGGGTATTCATTTGATAAGACATAAGATCCCAAATCAACTTATTATTGATCAATAAAATCATTTAACTAAAAATAATTAGTCACACTATCCAGGGACTTCACGTAGTCCAGTGGTAGGCGATAAATCCCAATCGCACTTTGGTTGTGGGTTCGATTCCCATAGCTTTGTCCGACACGACGGGTTGTCACACGGTCTGCGTGTTGTCCTTTTCAAAAACTATGTTTTATAACATTACCAAAATGAGATAAATTCCTCAAAATAACCATAACATAATATAACCACAAATCGTATCTCATACCGTGCATTTTCATCCCAAATTATAATAACTTATAATTCTCTCAAACCCCAATGATCATATAAAACCAAATGGCTATTTATACTATATCCACAAGAGAAAAGATAATTCTTCCATAAATATCATTCTCACATGGAAAATGTTAGGGTTACAAATACAAGAGAAAATTATTCCAATGTAAACCCTTCAACAAGGATCACAAATAATTTTTAAACATTTATCCAAACATTTATTTCCACATAGCTTCTTCTATGACCAAGAAAATATCCTATAGAATAGAACATTCACTCGGGTAATGGCCAGGTCCCCTACATTTACGGAAAATGACTGTAAATGGACTCTTGGGACCATTTTTATCTTCTCCCATAGTACTCTTCATTTTTCTTCGGAAATTCTTCACTTTATGTCCTTCCTTCCCGCACGTAAAGCATTTCTCTGTCCCATTGAGGCACTTTCCTGGGTGTCTCCTTCCACATTTCATGTATGATGGAAATTGAGGATTTCTTTCTCCATGGTCTCCACTACTGGAGCTCTTATCATTCATCACCTTTCTCTTCTTTGTTGAGTCCGGTAATTGGTTAATATATATATTTTTGATCATATTTTTGGAAAACTGATTTGGCATAAAGATGATATCTTTTACGCCTATCAACATTCCATTTTCTTGCTAATTTCCACCACTGTTCCCACCTTGTACATCATTCTCAAAGTCACTATGACTTTCTTGGAATCCATCCATTGACTAAAACCAGAAAGCATTGTGTGAGTAATAGTATTCATACAATCATTTAGAGATTAAAATGTCACCATATTCTCAATTTGAAACACAGTAGGATTAACCAAGGTCATTTACTCTCATCTTATTTATATAATACTTTAAATCGGTTTGTAAATAAAATGTAAATTATCCTAAGCATATCCCCCGGGAGTGTCGTAACCAAGAGTGCAGCAAGGCCCGTTGTCGTGCACTAGTTCCCATTTGAGTCTAGCTCAAAGTGGTGTTTTCGGGTTTTACCCCTAGGTACATCTGTTCCAGAGCCGCCTCTACCTGCTCGTATCCAGATAGGGATGTATTGCTCAGAAAACTCACAAAATCTCTAAAATACCAAAATTCTAGGACGTTCTTCTATACTAATCCTCAAAGTTCATCATAGGTCTACGTGCTCTAATCAGAGTTTATCTAAATCTAGCTTCTAAGGTTTGTACTAAACTTCCTCTGATACCAACTGTAACGCCCCGACCCCAGTTACCCAGAGTTGGTGCATTATTACATAAGATTGGAATGATCACAAGAAAGATCAAATCTCTAAAGACTGATTGGTTTAGTAGCCTTGGAAATACTAGATACATTCATAATGATTTACATTACATCAAAAAACATCTTTTCTTTATATCCCCTCATACTATCCCTGTGGGTCATTCATAAATTACTTCTTCATAATCCTGGGAAAAATAAGACATTGAAAGGGGTGAGCTCCGATGCTCTGTAAGGATAACATTATATAAAAAGCTTTCATAGATAAGCATAAACACTTAAGGAAGTTTATAACTAAAACGAAAGCCTTTTAAACATGAACTTCAGCATAAAATGGCGAAGATAAAATAAAATAATTCCATTTACTTACTCACATGGATATTCTAATAGTAGAATGATCACATGCAATATCAATAACCACTTTCAGAATGATGGAATGCATAATTCCAGACTATCATAACCACATAGCCAAGGCCTCGTGCCAAGACTACAAATAAGATTTTGCCAAGGCCTTGTGCCAAGACACTAGTTTGTCTCATTAGACCTACCGATGCATCGAGGAGCTATAGTGGGCTCCACCCGTCACTTATTAAGTCCAATGCATTCCTCATATGAACAGGTTTAAACATAACATAAATATTCGTATTAAAACTAGCATATGAAATGTCAATACTTTAACTACAAACTATGAATGGTATAAAAATAGCACATCCACAGTCAAACATAACTCATTCGATACAATATGGAAGATTGTATTGTATCACATTAACCTCAATAAAGAATAATGAAGGATGTTGACATAGATGAAAATAATCATCAAAACGTTTTGAGAGAAATACCCCCCTTATTTCTTGAAATCATTTAAAAGCCACACTATTTGTCAAGAAACCATTTAAAATAGATTTTAGAATCAAAGTGTCCCATACAACATTGAAACTTTTAAAAGGAGTTTTGATTTGAAAACTGGAATTTACATATAAATAAATCCTTAAAACCATTTTTAAAACATGGACATTAATGAGAAAGATTTAGAACAATAATTCTTTAAAACATTTAAAAATGGTATTTTGGTTAGAGTTTATAACCAAAAGATAGACACTTGAATAAAAATAATTGAGGTAATCAAAACTTTTTAATATCATGAGAATAAAGGGATTCATGATATACTATGTAAAAGTACATTATATACCCCACATAAATGTGATTTGGTGTATAACAACAAAGAAGTCTCAATGGAATGTAAATTGAGATGAAATCTCTCATAAAGGCCGTATCCTTAGGTTAAGTATAAATAAATGACATAATTATGTGTGACAAATATAAATACACTCAATATGATTGGATATTCAGTGTAAAAAAATCAAAGGACATTCACACATATTCTAGTAAAAACAACACCAATGAATTGGATGTTTATCTCAACAAATCGAGATTGAGTAAAAATTACTCTTATCAAGTTCATACTGATGACATGAAAATTTATCAATGGAGTGATCATGTGTATAAAAAGTATATCCACAGAAAGCGGAGTGGAAATTATGACATAATCAAATGAATAGTGATTCCACACATAATCTTGGAGTAAAATAATCAATGAAGTATGCGTAAAGCCGAATGAGTGGAAATTGAAATTTTAAATTCCCTTATCGATTAGGTAACTTACGAAACATACACCCATGAAAGAAGGATCATACCATGATGATGTAAATACCCCTAAATTAATGTATATCACACAATGAATACAATCATGGGCAGTACAAAGACACCACATGCAATAATTAAGTGGTGAACAATGGAATTCTCATGAAATTAAGAGTGAGTTAAGAAACCCCTTACCTTGTACTTTTCATTGGTTGGAGGTAGGTTAACCTCATGTATAATGTTGAAATAATTCTTATTAAATTATTCATGAATCATATAAATTAATATGATATCATATATGATCTTTTAACATTTTTTTGTTAATAATATCTTAGAATTATCGTCGTTTTGGGTGTTAACTTACTCGTTTTCTTTTATATGTTTTGTTACATAATCCATGTTTGTCATGGATAGGTTGTATCTTATTCATATCCAGAATTATATAAAGTTCTTAAACATTATTTTTAAATCATAAAATGATAATTATACTTGAATGGATATGATGGAGAATGAATCTCATCGCGTTCGTGGAGACAGTAGTCCGTACGTACGCACGAGCGACAATATCATTCTTTTGATATTAAAATAATATATAATTGGATTGTATATCATATATACAGAATCATTATCATGTTATATTTATTATTTGAATGAGTTACACATCATTATTATACTCATCCAAATAATAATGTATTGAATAACAATTACACCACGACGTGGAGACGGTAAGCCGTACGTACGCACGTATGGTGACATGTTATTCAAAGGGTGGATAGAATATTGAATATGGTTGTACCATATTTATAATAACATCACATTATATATATGATACTGGAGTTATTATTTTAGAATGGTAATAAAAAAGAAATAATAAGTGGAAGAAGAAAGGAACTTGAAAAGGGGTGGTGAAAACATTACCTCTTCTTCGGGTTCTTCCTGTTGATTTGATCAAAAGGGCTCCGTAGGTTGGCTTTCTGATCAAAATAAGGCCTCTAGGTTGTAGTGAGGGAAGTTGAGAGAGTATATGTGCAGGGGTTGGCTGAACCAAAAGGCTTTGAAGGTGTGAAGAAATGAGAAGGAGGAGTGCCCTTTTATAAGAGGGGTGAGGGGCACCTTTGGAAAGGCTAGAAATATTAATTTATAATAAATTCATATTCGGTTTCTAATGGCTTCAAAGTTGATTTTGCAAAGGTTAAGGTGGGGATAGGTCGAAAAAAAATTAACCAATAGAATTTAGACAGGTTTGGGTCACTATATTAAGCTTATCTTTATGTTTTAACTCTTAGTTAATTAGTTTAACCTTTACCATGTCACTTTGTATTTTTATATTATATAATTAATAAACTTACTATATACATCCAAGCGACCCCCAAGTGGTCCTTTAATGATATACCTATCATGATATAAGTCTCTTGGCCTAACCTTAGATTTTTAGGAATTTAATATCAGTTAATAATATAATATTTGTTTTAAAAACTCTTTTATGTCAATTTTGACACTATTCAATAGTTGATTTTTGTGAAACTCACAACAGAATTATTACTTCGAAAAAATTCAATTAAATAAATCCTAATATGTCATATTATCCTAGAAAATTAGTTTAATTCATTAAAAGTCTAAAATTATATTTATTTGGGTACTTATAATATCAATTATTTTAATTTTTCACTATTATGGTAATTACTGCATCATCATTTTGTCATAAATATATTAAATAATTTAATGTCTAAAAATTATAAATAAAATATCATAATGTAGGAAATATTATCTTATTTGTAATTAATAATTACAATCGAATTTATCTTACGTATAACCCTATATTAAAAATGTTTTAGTAAATAAACTTTGATTTTAACTCTTTTAACTCTTCTTTGAATTAAATAATAAAAAATTTCCTAATCTAATCAAAGTGGTCCTAAATGATAATATTTTATTCCTAAGGTTGTTTTTGGTCGAGATAAACTTGTACAATATAATTAGGACATGTGTTAGGGTAATATTAATATCATTTTTACCTTTAATTTCCCTATTTACTTTTAACCGTGGTAAATAAAAGTAAAAAGTTACTATTCACCAAAAATTATTTTCATCTCATTGAACCACATTTTACATCTTGATATTAACCGTGTCTCTTGGATTTTCGAAATTCCATTCACAGAAGCGGTTAAATTAATTTTTATGAAAAATTCAGTTTTTTTAACTACCACTTAGTAGTTTCACTATTCATCAAAAATTGAAGTTTTTCAGAACAATGCGAAAATTTCACCCTAAGATATAATTGATATTCCGAATTCAAAAATGATGTCTATTTTACAAAATTCTAAACATATAAGTTTCATTAATTAATTTTAAAATTAATTCCCGATGTCACAACAAATAGCGTGTTTTTAAGAGACAATATATATCAAAAGATTGACAATTGTTCAGGTCCAAATTCAAAGTGAAATTAATTCTAATGAACACCATTGGATAAAATGGTAAAAATATATTCTAATTATACTATAAAACCACTCAATTATATAATTTATCACTATAATTTTTTTTTTAAAAAAAATTGTTTTTAATTAAAATTTAGTAATTTATACTATTCATAAAAATATAAGTGTTATCCGAAAAGTTCCAAAATTTTACCCTAGGATAAATTCGATATTAAGAATCCAGAAATGAAGTCAATTTTGAGAGATAGAATTTATAAAATTTCAAAAAGTAGGTATTACTATTCATAACGGCTAGTTTGATTGGTTGTGGTGTGTTAGAATATCGAAGTTGCGTATAATGCACGCCATTGCATTATTCGAAGAGAAACGTACCGTGGAAGCTTGGGGTGTTACATTCTCCCCTCCTTAAATAAATTGTGTCCTCGTAATTTTTAAAATTGTGCTTGGGAATATAATGTAATGTCCCTCATCGGAAAAAGAGTCAATAAAACTATCACTTTAAAAGAAAGAAATATAGGTATAAAGGTCAACCAAGATAACCCATACTCGGATTCCATGTAGGAAAACATGGATATGGATGATAAACTAAGTGTCAAGTTCTGATGGAGAGGGATAGAAATCATGATCAGGAGAAATTTAACAATAAGAAAACCACAAACTTGTGTTGGGACAAACGGCCATTAGTCCCCTAGTAGGAAAGTAAACGGACAACATTTTTTTGTACGTTACATTACATAAGGATGAGGAATTTATTTATGATATTGACTAAGAATATAAGGATATATATACTTACATTTTAAGTAGAGTTTCATTCTTTAATAAATTTCCACCACTAACTCATTTTTTTGAAATGATGAGTATTCAAGAAGACGTGGTCACACTAGAAGAGCTAGAATAAACTTCTATAGAATCACATGATCTATGCAGGATGAACTATATATTTACATTGTCTTTAGAGATTAATCAAAACCAAAATGGTTAGTACAAGATCTAATGATCCCCCAAAAGGATATTACTTGAGAGAAATAAACACTAATCTTAATTTCCAAAATTAAACCAACAATACCCCAAAGTTAAATAAATACCATTCAATAATCAATTGTCCTTAAAATCTTTTAATATAATCAAAACTAATATTGAAAGCCAAAACCTATTAAGAATGTAGTCTTCCAAGTTAAATTGTATCTCCAAATGACATTAATTACTCTTAAAGTCACATACTTAAACGTAATTAACCTAATAATTTCCATAAAGAACCCAAATTATTATAAATCCACAATAAAAACATAGATAAAAATCCACCATTACTCCTCAAATGAAATCCCATACTACTCTATTTTCCTTTGGCATATAGTGTTCTCAAAAAAGCGAACAACTTCCAAAATAACATCTATCACTTAATCGCCAAATCATTTTCATATACTAAGGGTATTCATTTGATAAGACAGAAGATCCCAAATCAACTTATCATTGATCAATAAAATCATTTAAATAAAAATATTTAGTCACACTATCCAGAGACTTCACGTAGTCCAGTGGTAGGCGATAAATCCCAATCGCACTTTGGTTGTGGGTTCGATTCCCACAGCTTTATCCGACGCGACGGGTTGTCACGCGGTCTGCGTGTTGTCCTTTTCAAAAACTATGTTTTATAACATTACCAAAATGAGATAAATTCCTCAAAATAACCATAACATAATTTAACCACAAATCGTATCTCATACCGTGCATTTGCATCCCAAATTATAATAACTTATAATTCTCTCAAACCCCAATGATCATATAAAACCAAATGGCTATTTATACTATATCCACAAGAGAAAAGATAATTCTTCCATAAATATCATTCTCACATGGAAAACGTTAGGGTTACAAATACAAGAGAAAATTATTCCCATGTAAACCCTTCAACAAGGATCACTAATAATTTTTAAACATTTATCCAACCATTTATTTCCACATAGATTCTTCTCTGACCAAGAATATATCCTATAGAATAGGACATTCACTTGGGTAATGGCCAGGTCCCCTACATTTATGGCAAATGACTGTAAATGGACTCTTGGGACCATTTTTATCTTCTTCCATAGTACTCTTCATTTTTCTTCGGCAATTCTTAACTTTATGTCCTTCCTTCCTGCACGTAAAGCGTTTCTTTGTCCCATTGAAGAACTTTCCTAGGTGTCTCCTTCCACATTTCCTGTATGATGGAAATTGAGGATTTCTTTCTCCATGGTCTCCACTACTGGTGCTCTTATCATTCATCACATTTCTCTTCTTTTTTGAGTACGGTAATTGGTTAATATATATACTGTTGATCATGTTTTTGGAAAAATGATTTGGCATACATACAATATCTTTTATGCCTATCAACATTCCATTTTGTTTCTCTTTTCCACCATCGTTCCCACCTTGTACATCATTCTCTAAGTCACTATGACTTCCTTGGAATCCAGCCATTGACTAAAAGCAGAAAGCATTGTGTGAGTAATAGTAGTCATACAATCATTTAGAGATTAAAATGTCACCATATTCTCAATTTGAAACACATTAGTATTAAACAAGGTCATTTAATCTCATCATATATATATATAATACTTTAAATAGGTTTGTAAAGAAAATGTAAATTATCCTAAGCATATCCCCCAGGAGTGTCATAACCAAGAGTGCAGCAAAGCCCGTTGTCGTGCACCAGTTCCCGTTAGAGTCTAGCTCAAAGCGGTGTTTTTGGGGTTTTTCCCCTAGGTACATCTATGCCAGAGCCACCTCTACCTGCTCGTATCCAGATAGGGATGTATTGCTCAGAAAACTCACAAAATCTCTACAATACCAAAATTCTAGGATGTTATTCTATACTAATCCTCAAAGTTCATCTAAGTTCTACGTTCTCTAATCAGAGTTTATCTAAATATAGCTTCCAAGGTTTGTACTAAACTTACTCTGATACCAACTGCAACGCCCCGACCCCAGTTACCAAGAGTCGGTATATTATTACATAACATTGGCATGATCACAAGAAAGATCAAATCTCGAAAGACCAATTGGTTTAGTAGCCTCGGAAATACTAGATACATTCATAAAGTTTTAAATTACATCAAAAAATATCTTTTCTTCATATCCCCTAATAAAATCCCTGCAGGTCATTCATAAATTACTTCTTCATAATCCTGAGAAAAATAAAACATTGAATGGGGTGAGCTGAGATGCTCAGTAAGGATAACATTATAGCAGAAGCTTTCATAGATAAGCATAAACACATAAGGCAGTTTATAACTAAAATGAAAGCCTTTTAAACATGAACTTCAGAATATAATGGCAAAGATAAAATTAAATAATGCCATTTACTTACTCACATGGATATTCTGCTAGTCGAATGATCACATGCAATATCAATAACCACTTTCATAATGATTGAATTCATAATGCCAGACTATCATAACCACATAGCCAAGGCCTCATGCCATGAATACAAATAAGATTTTTCAAAGGCCTTGTGCCAAGACACTAGTTTGTCTCATGAGACCTACCGATTCATCGAGGAGCTATAGAGGGCTCCACCGACACTTATTAATTCCAATGAATTCCTCATATGAACAGGTTTAAACAGAACATAAACATTCGTATTAAAACTACCATACGAAATGTCAATAATTTAACTACAAACTATGAATGGTATAAAAATAGCACATCCACAGTAAAACATAACTCATTAGATACAATATGGAAGATTGTATTGTATCACATTAACCTAAATCAAGAATAATGATGGATTTTGACATAGATGTAAATAATCATCAAAATGTTTTGAGAGAAATATCCCCATTTTTTTCTTGAATTCATTTAAAAGCCACACTATTTGTCAAGAAACCATTTAAAATAGATTTTAGAATAAAAGTGTCCCATACCAATTTGAAATTTTTAAAGGAGTTTCGATTTGAAGACTTTAATGTCCATATAAATAAATCCTTAAAACCATTTTTAAAACATGGACATTAATGAGAAAGATTTAGAAGAATAATTCTTTAAAACATTTAAAAATGGTATTTTAGTTAGAGTTTATAACCAAAAGAGAGAAACTTGAATACAAATAATTTAGGTAATCAAAACTTTGTAACATCATGAGAATAAAGGGATTCATGATATACTATGTCAAAGTACATTATATACACCACATAAAAGTGATTTGGTGTATAACAACAAAGAAGTCTCAATGGAATTTAAATTGAGATGAAATCTCTTATAAAGGCCGTATCCTTATGTTAGGGATATATAAACGACATAATTATGTGTGACAAATATAAATACACTAAATATGATTGGATATTCAGTTTAAAACAGTCAAATGGAATTCACACATATTCTAGTAAAAACAACACCAATGAATTGGATGTTTATCTCAACAAATCGAGATTGAGTAAAAATTACTCTTATCAAGTTCATACCGATGACTTGAGAATTTATCAATGGAGTGATTATGTGTATAAAAAGTATATCCACAGAAAGGGGAGTGGAAATTATGACATAATCAAATTAATAGTGATTCCACACATAATCTTGCAGTAAAATAATCAATGAAGTATGCGTAAAGCTGAATGAGTGGAAATTGAAATTTCAAATTCCCTTATCGATTAGGTAACATAGGAAACATACAACCATGAAAGAAGGATCATACCATGATGATGTAAATACCCATAAATTAAAGTATATTACAAAATGAATACAATCATGGGCAGTACACATACACCACATGCAATAATTAAGTGGTGAACAATGGAATTCTCGAGAAATTAAGAGTTAGTTAAAAAACCCCTTACCTTGTACATTTCCTTGGTTGGGGGTAGGTTAACCTCCTGTATAATGTTGAAATAATTGTTATTAAATTATTTATGAATCATATACATTAATATCATATCATATATGATCTTTTAACATTTTTTTGTTAATAATATCTTAGAATTATTGTCGTTTTGGGTGTTAACTTACTCATTTTCTTTTATATGTTTTGTTACATAAGCCATGTTTGTCATGGATAGGTTGTATCTTATTCATATCCAGAATGATATAAAGTTCTTAAACATTATTCTTAAATCATAAAATGATAATTATACTTGAATGGATATGATGGAGATTGAATCTCGTCGCGTTCGTGGAGACGGTAGTCCGTACGTACGCACGAGCGACAATATCATTCTTTTGATATTAAAATAATATATAATTGGATGATATATCATATATACAGAATCATTATCATGTCATATTTATTATTTAAATGAGTTACACGTCATTATTATACCCACCCAAATAATAATATATTGAATAACAATTACACCACGACGTGGAGAGGGTAAGCCTTACGTACGCACGTATGGTGACATGTTATTCAAAGGGTGGATAGAATACTGAATATGGTTGTACCATATTTATAATAACATCACAGTATATATAATATACTGGAGTTATTATTTTATAATGGTAATAACAAAGAAAGAAGAAGTGGAAGAAGAACAGAACTTGAAAATGGGTGGTGAAAACATTACCTCTTCTTCGGGTTCTTCCTTTTGATTTCATCAAAAGGGCTCTGTAGGATGGATTTCTGATCAAACTAAGGCCTCTAGGTTGTAGTGAGAGAAGTTGATAGAGTATTTGGGTAGGATTTGGTCGAACAAAAAGGCTTTGAAGGTGTGAAGAATTGAGAAGGAGGAGTGCCCTTTTATAAGTGGGGTGAGGGGAACCTTTGGAAAAGCTAGAAATATTAATTTATAATAAATTCATATTCAGGTTCTAATGGCTCCAAAGTTGATTATTCAAAGGTTAAGGTGGTTATAGGTCGAAAACAATTCAACCAATAGAATTTATACTGGTTTGGGTTACTATATTAACCTTATCTTTTAGTTTTAACTCTTAGTTAATTAGTTTGACATTTACCATGTCACATTGTATTTTTATATTATATAATTAATAAACTTACTATATACATCCAAGAGATCCCCAAGTGGTCCATTAATGATATACCTATCCTGATATAAGTTTCTTGGACAAACCTTAGATCTTTATAAATTTAATATCAATTAGTAATATAATATTTGTTTTAAAAACTCTTTTTTGTCAATTTTGACACTATTCAATAGGTGATTTTTGTGAAACTCACAACAGAATTATTACTTCGAACAAAGTCAATTAAATCAATCATAATATGTCATATTATCCTAGAAAATTAGTTTAATTCATTAAAAGTCTTAAATTATATTTATTTGGGTATTTATAATATCAATTATTTTAATTTTTCACTATTATGGTAATTACTGCATCATCATTGTGTCATAAATATATTAAACTATTTAATGTCTAAAAATTATAAATAAAATATCATTATGTATGAAATATTATTATATTTCTAATGAGTATTTACAATCGAATTTATCTTATGTATAACTTTATATTAAAAATGTTTTAGTAAATAAACATTGATTTTAACTCTTTTAACTCTTCTTTAAATTAAATAATAATAAAAGTCCTAATCTAATCCAAGTGGACCTAAATGATAATATTTTATTCCTAAGGTTGTTTTTGGTTGAGATAAACATGTCCAATAGAATTAGTACATGTGTTAGGGTAATATTAATATCATTTGTACCCTTAATTACCCTATTTACTTTTAACCGTGGTAAATAAAAGTAAAAAGTTACTATTCACCAAAAATTATGTTCACCTCATTGAACCACATTTTACTTCTTGATATTAACCGTGTCTCTCGGATTTTCTAAATTCCATTCACCGAAGCAGTAAAATTAAGTTTTATGAAAAATTCAGTTTTTTTAACTACCACTTAGTAGTTTCACTATTCATCAAAAATTGAAGTTTTTCAGAACAATGCCAAAATTTCACCCTAAGCTATAATTGATATTCCGAATTCAAAAATGATGTATATTATACAAAATTATAAACATATAAGTTTCATTAATTAATTTTATAATTAAATCCCGCTGTCACAACAAATAGCGTGTTTTTAAGAAACAATATATATCAAAAGATTGACAATTGTTTAGGTCCAATTTCAAACTGAAATTAATTCTAATGAACACCATTGGATAAAATTGTAAAAATATATTCTAATTATACTTTAAAACCACTCAATAATATAATTTATCACTATAAATTATTTTTATTTAAAAAGTTGTTTTTAATTAAAATTTAGTAATTTTCACTATTCATCAAAATATAAGTGTTATCCGAAAAGTTCCAAAATTTGACCCTAGGATAAATTCGATATTACGAATCCAAAAATGAAATCCATTTTGAGAGATAGAATTTATAAAATTTAAAAAAGTAGGTATTACTATTCATAACGGCTAGTTTGATTGGTTGTGGTGTGTTAAAATCTCGAAATTGCGTACAATGCACGTCATTGCATTTTTTAAAGGGAAACATACCGTGGAAGCTTGGGGTGTAACATTTTTGTTCACCATACACACCTCAACAATATGGGGTTGCTGAAAGAAAGAATCAAAGTCTGGTGGAAATTGGGAGAACTATGTTACATGAACATAGTCTTTCTCTTTATTATTGGAGGCAAGCCATGAGCACTGTAGTGCATATTCAGAACCGATGTTTCTACTGGAAAAACTCAGATATGATTCCATATGAATTGTTCTATGAAAAATCTCCAAGTCTGAAACACTTGAGAGTCTTTGGGAGTCCATGCATTATAAAGAAGAAAGGTTGAAACCTGGGAAAGTTTGAGCAAAAAGGAGATGAAGGAATTTTTCTTGGCTATGCTCCAGAAAGAAGATGTTATAGATTCCTAAATAATCAAACAGGAAGAATTGTTGATTCTTAAAATTCAAAAGTTGTTGAAAATGCTGAGAAAAAAAGCATCCATATGTTGATGTGGAAGTTTAGCAGGATAGAAATTTTTTTGTTAATAATTTCGATAATGCTATAGACTATGTTAATCCTACACAAGAAGAGGAATCTGACTCAGAGATCTCGAGTGATTATGAAGAAGTTCAAACAACTCATCCTAGATTAAGGAAGCAAGTGGAGGCTCAGAACATTATTGGAGATAAAGATCAGAGGGTTCAAACAAGAAGAACAAAAAATGCTATATCACATACTTCTCTTTATTCGAAAATCGAACCGAATGAGGTAAATGAAGTATTTGAGAATCTAGAATGGGTTCATGCTATGAACGAATATCTTGATCCGATATAGAAGAACAATACCTGGGAACTTGTACCCATGCCGGACAACAAGAACATTATTGTCACAAATTGGGTCTTCCAGAACAAGCTTAATGAAGAAGGTGAAGTAATAAGAAACAAAGCAAGATTGGTTTGCAAAGGGTATTCCCAAATTGAAGGCATTGATTTTGATGAAACCATTACTCCGATAGAAAGATTAGATACAATCAGAATCTTTCTTTCCATGGTAACACAACGAGGTTACAAAATCTTTCAAATGGATGTCAAATCTGCATTCTCGAATGGTGACCTTGACGAGGAAGTTTACATTGATCAACCATGTGGATTTGTTATTGGAAAGGATGAAAGCTATGTGTGCAGATTGAAGAAGGCATTGTATGGGATAAAACATGCTCCAAGGGCATGGTATTCTAAATTGGATACTTCCCTGAAGAAGATGAATTTTAAGAAAGGAATGGTTGATAGCAATCTTTACATCAAGGAGGGCCATGAGTTTTCACTGATTGTTATTGTTTATGTTGATGACATCATCATTGCTGGGAATGATGAAAGATCATGTGAAAGATTTTTTGAGGAGATGAAGAAGTTATTTGAGATGTCCATGCTGGGTGAAATGAAATACTTTCTTGGGTTACAAATCTCCCAGAAAAGGAATCATAGCTTTCTGTCTTAAGAAAAATATGCTAAGGATCTTCTGAAGAAGTTTGGCATGGAAAATTTGAAACTAGTGTCCACACCTATCTCAGTGGGAACCAAGTTGTCTAAAGATGGAGAAGGTAGTGAAGTTGATCAGAAAGAGTTTCAAAAGCTAATTGGAAGTCTTTTGTATTTGAATTCCTCAAGACTCGACATTGTCTATGCTTTCACATTATGTGCAAGATTTCAAATTGCTCCTAAGGAATCACATCTGATTGCTAGAAAAAGAATTCTCAGATATATCAAACACACAAAAAATTTTGGAATCAGGTATAATGGCTCAGGAAATATTGACCTATTTGGGTATTTTGATGCTGATTGGGCAAGAAATATTGACGATCGAAGATCCACATCCAGTGGAGTTTTCTTTCTGGGAAAAAGTTGTGTTAGTTGGCATGCCAAGAAACAGAATTCAGTAACTCTTAGCATAGCTGAAGCTGAGTATGTTGCAGCTACTTAGGATGCAACTCAACTAATGTGGATGAAGACTCAGCTGGAAGATCTACTTATTGAAGTAAATCTACCATTTCTCTTGGGTTGTGATAATCAGAGTGCAATCAATCTTACAAGAAATCATGTACAACATTCTAATTCAAAACAAATTGATATAAAGTACCGCTTCATCAAAGAGAAGGTGGAAAAGAATGAATTAAGGTTGGAGTATGTTCCTACATCTGAACAAGTTGCTAATATATTCACCAAATCCTTACCGAAAGAACCATTTGCAAAATTGAGGTTGAACATGGGTGTCCAACCTCCTTCTCATCAAGGTTAAAGTGCATGTTTCTGTCCCCTCTCTCATATTTCCTTTGGATAGTGTTGTCAAGGGGGAGAATTTTTTTATAAATCTATCCTTATAGATGCATTCATAAAGGGGGAGTTGTGGGTAAGCTGTGAATTCAGCATGTATGTGTGTGAACTATTCTAACTATTTGTTAGAGTGGTTGTAGGAAACAATGTTGTTTTCCAGGAAAGTTGAGGAAGTGAAGAATGTTGAAGTAGAAGCTTTAAAGATGTTCTGATGAATGCTGAGGAGGTACGCTCATGAGATTTCATAGTCACTGCTTTTGGACAGCATGGTTTTGGTTGTCAATAATTCTTGATTCCTATAATGAGTTAGCTCACGTAGGCTTAAAATTGTTGACAAGAAATCCACTTCTTAAGGTTACAATGTTCAGTGATTTATGAATCATGGTTGACAACAAAATCCAAATGGAGAGATTGTTGGGACCAAGTTGAATGGATAAGGAAGTAAGAAAATTTTGTTGTTACAGAGTGTTGTCTTTTGTTGACAAAGAAGCTAAATCAATTCACTTTGTAAAAGACTTGTAAAACCAGAAGATGTTTTTCTGATTTGTGTTTCAAAAATATCATAAGTTTGGAGAACTTGTGATGCAAGACTTATGTGTAGGACCTCGGGACACCCTGAGAGGGGAGGGGTGAATCAGGGTGACCACTTTTTCTTTTAAAGTGATGGATCTTGTTCCCACGTTGGTAGGAACTTGTTGAACCTGTATGATTATTATGATTAGAAAGCAAACATTCACATGCACAGAGAAGACATGACCCTTTTTACTTGGTTCACCACTAAGGGCTACGTCCAAGGAGCATACACCGACAGGTTGTCGGTCGTACCTAAATCCACTATGCTTCACTAGCTGTAGATTACAAAGGTTCGAGTACAGTCACTATGTCCCAGGCTCACTGCCTTTACAAAGGTTCAGGGATAGCTCACTGCTTCCCTCGGGTCACTCCCGTTGACTCCTCCTGGCTCACTGACGTTGGTGAAGTCCCACTCAGTTTATAGACATGAAGGTCTCTTCATCATTTGCATAACAATGCATCCTTTGTTGTATGTAGATGCTCTATTGAAGTCTGATTCTCACCAGAAGAAGAATATCACTTTTCCTCGAAAGTATCGGGTGGTATCTCAGCTTTCGTGCAGCTCCAAACAGGCCGGTGGGCTTCAGAAAAACCAGGCGTTCTTCTCCAAGATAGTCGTGCAAGTCCAAACTGGCGCGCAAGTTTCATCAACGCACCTTCGCGACGCTTCCTTCCCCGACTTCAAACTTGCGCGGTCCACTTCCTTTCTCTTCCAAACCGCCTTGGGCGCATAGCCAACAACCGGCGCGCAAGCTCTACTTGCGCGACAAAACTACCACCTGCGCGACGAGAGCTCGAACAATCTCAAAGTCTTGAGCTCCGTAAGAAATGAGAAGGGGTGGTCCAGTATTTATAGGCAAACTGGACCCCCTGCGCGGCGGCGCGCAAGTCCCTCGACGGCGCGCAAGTCTTGTCTCCAGTAACCTCTATCGCGCAACTCACTTGCGCGACCCAACCAATACATGCGCGACCTTCTTTCCTTAGCCAATTTTTGATGTTCTGATTCTCAAAAACATATGGTGCGCAAGTCTTCTATCCTCCAAGACCTCAGCGCGCAAGTACCTTTTCCAAAAACACTTAACTTTTTTGGCTGATTTTCAGGCCCAAAAATTTGACAAACACTGGGAAACGGCGCCTCCATCACTACTGTTTTATGCTTGAACGGTATGATCTCTTTGTTGGTACACATCCTGAACTTCCACTGAGGATTGACAACAAACACAAACCATACGGAAAATCATGCTTTGAAGACCCTGGTTCTAACAATCTCCCCCTTTGGGTTTGTTGGAAATCAGAATAAATTCAATAGATCTCCAACCATGAGCAAATCCAAAACGCAAGAATCAACTCAGCCAACACTCTAAGTCTACGTGAGCAATGCTCGGTGTAGAAAACAAGAGAGGAAGCTTGAATTGCGTTCCAGTGTTTTGAAATTCTCCATGACGCCCGATGTTATCCTTCTTAAACTTCTCATCATAATCTTACACTTCTCATCATAGAAGAATTTCATGCCTTGAATTTCTTGCCTTAAATTTATTCCTTTCTCCCCCATTGACAATAAAACCAAAGACCGATAAGTTTTTCAACGTTCAGCTCAAGCCATACTCCCCCTGGATAGTATCTCCCCCATAAACATGTATCACAGCCATAAGCAGATAAAAACAGTTAAAACAAACGGGGAGAGGGGATTTCCGGATCCTCCTTATGCAGTAGGAGGTGGTTGAACTCCGAGGTTCAACCGATGCTTCTCAAACACAGCCGCGGACAATGGCTTGGTCAGCATATCAACCACTTGCTCATCAGTTCCAACATGATCCATTCTAATCACGCCTTGTTCAACCTGTTCTTTGATAAAATGATACCGTATTTCAATATGCTTTGTACGAGAATGCTGAACCGGATTCTTCGAAAGATAAATTGCACTTTTTTTTATCACAGTAAATCACCATTGGTTGCTGCACCTTATCACCAATATCTATTAGTTGCTGCTTCATCCAAAGCAGTTGAGTGCATGCCTTTCTGGAAGAGATATACTCAGCTTCAGCAGTACTAAGAGAAGTACTTTCTTGTTTCTTACTCAACCAGCCAACACATTTCTGCCCAATATAGAAAGCTCCACCACTAGTGGACTTTCTGTCTACCACATCACCAGCCCAGTCAGCATCAAAAAATGCGGATAATTCATTGTCCCTGCCTGCAGCAAAAAATAACCCGAAATTATGTGTACCTTGAATGTACCTCATGATTCTTTTTACTGCTGCCATATGTTCCTCTTTTGGATTACACTGAAAGCGGGCCGCAAGGCATGTGGCAAAGACAATATCTGGCCTTGTCATTGTCAGATGCAGTAGGCTTCCAATGATCCTCATGTACATGGTGGGATCAACAGATTCCCCATCCTCATGCTTTCCAAGTTTAGTTCCAACTGCAATTGGAGTTGACATTGGTTTGGAGTCTTGCATATTGAACTTCATCAGTAGCTCTCTTGCATATTTTTCCTTAGAAATGAAAGTGTATTCCTTCTTTTGAATCACCTACAGCCCCAAGAAATATGTGAGCTCCCCAATCATAGACATTTCGAATTCTGATTTCATGTGATTGGTAAATTCATCCACTGATTTCTGCCTACTGCCACCAAATATGATATCATCAACGTAGACAAGAACCATGAATTGATCTTTTGAAGAATTCTTCACATAGAGATTGTGATCAACTCCTCCTCTTTTGAATTCCAACTTCTTGAGATATGAATCCAGCCGTGAGTACCACGCCCGTGGTGCCTGCTTCAAATCATATAGAGCTTTCTTCAGTTTGCAGACCTTTGTTTCATCAATATTTAAAACAAAGCCCACTGGTTGTCCAATATAGACTTCCTCTTCTAGTACACCATTCAAGAATGATGTCTTGACATCCATTTGATATACTTTATATCCTCTTTTGAGTTCCATGGAAAGGAAATGCCTGATTGACTCCAGTCTAGACACTGGAGCAAAGGTTTCTTCAACATCAATCCCTTCAATCTGGGAGTATCCTTTACATACCAGTCTTTCCTTGTTTCTGATGACACTTCCATGCTCATCAAACTTATTTTTGAAGATCCATTTGGTACCAATCACATTGTGACCTTCCGATCTTTGGACAAGATCCCATGTCTGATTCTTGTCAATCTGATCTAACTCTTCATTCATGGATTTTACCCAGGATTCATCCTTTGCAGCTTCTTCAAATGAGGATGGCTCCACAACAGAATGAAATGCAGTTTGTGTGTTATTCCTCACCCTCCTTGTCTGTGTAGGTGCATTCATGTCTCCAATTATGTTAGATGGATCATTTTCTGCTCTTCGATTTTTCTTATGAGGTTCAGACGCATTCTCACCATCCAAGATTTCTACTTCAGATTCTTCGTCTGAGTAAACATCATGATGTGATATTTTGTACACCTTCCTCTATTTCTGTATTTGTATTTATTTCATGTTCACATTCATTCTCATCTTCTATTTCATCAGCATAGGTACCATTTGAAGTATTTGTAGTTTTTCCTTCAATGATCTTAACATCATTGCTTTCCAAAATCCTCCCCAAGCGTTTATTGAAACACTTGTAAGCTTTCTGTTCATTGGATACCCAATAAAAATTCCTTCATCAGCATTGTCACCATACTTTCCTTAGTTTCCTTCTTTATTCCGGATGAAACATTTTCTTCTTAAAACACGAAAGTATTTCAACGAAGGCTTCCTTCCATGCCAAAATTCATATGGTGTCTTTATTTCTCCCATATAAAGCCCTGTTCGATTCTGAATGTGCACTGCATCCTCAACAGCTTTTTTCCAGTAATGGCGAGAGATACCACTCTCAATCAGCATAGTCCTAGCCATATTGTTGACATGTCGATTCCGGCGCTCAACAACTCCATTTTGTTGCGGAGTTCTCACAGCAGCTACCTCATGTTGTATTCCATGTTTTTCTAAGTAATTTTCAAACTCAATGGACGTGTATTCCCCTCCATTGTCAGATCGCAGGACTTTTATTGTCCGGCCTGTATCGTTCTCTGCAATCCGTCGATAAGTTTTCATACAATCAAGCACTTGTCGCTTCCTGTGGATAACCATTACACAAGCCATTCTGCTATAATCATCAATGAAAAGGACGAAGTACCTTTATCCATAGGTTACAGCAACATTTATTGGGCCACATACGTCTGTATGAATGAGATCAAGAAGATGTGATGCCCTTTTCTTCTTTGGTCGATATGAACTACATACCAGTTTCCCACGAATACAAGCATCACAAGACTTTTCCCATTCACATTTTATAATGGGAATATCCATGACTATATTTAACATAGATATCTTTTCCATGTCTTGTTGGTTAATGTGCCCTAGCCTTCGATGCCATAAATTATTTTCTTCTTCAACAGACAAATAGCAAGAGTTCACTTTGTTGTCAACCTGATATAAATTTCCATCTGTTCTACTGCCTTTCATAAGAGAATTTCCTATTTTTCCTTTTATGGTGCAGCCTTTTTGATTGAAGGTTACTGTGAGCCCTGAGTCACAGAGTTGACTTACACTCACGAGATTGTGGCTTAGACCGTCCACGTAAAGAACCTCAGTCTTCTTCAGCTCCCCGTTGGCGAGAGTAGTATTCTCACTGCCTTTGATCTTCAAAGCACCATCATTACCAAACCGTACTGTTCCATCAACCTTCTTTTCAATGTTCATCAAAAGGTCAGCATTTCCCGTCATATGGGAAGAGCATCCACTATCAAGGATCCAGGTGCTGCAGCTTTTTGTAGCTTTGAGTGCTACTTCTGCAAGATTGGATTTCTCAATCTTCTTCTTCTCTTTCCATGAGATATTGGATTGAGCATAGGATAATGGTGGCCTTTTAATACATTCTTCTACATAATCTGATTCTTCATACCCATGATCTTCTTCCAGAGGGGGAAAACTGTTTGTGAGAACAACATCATCAGGAGGATGAGCACAGTCCCGTCTTTGAGTTTTGTATGAATTCCTCCTGACGTACTGATGCCTGCAATACATAGCTTTATGGCCAAAGTTAGAACAATTAAAACAGTAACCATAAAAGATATTTCTTCTTTAAGATGGAGGATATGAAATCGTTCTCCTTTGTTGACTTCCCAGATCTTCTCCATTCAAGTTGCTCCTTGCCTCTTCGTAATATGTCATGGTATGGCCCAGATAGCCACAGAACTAACACTTCATGTGAGGGAATGTCTTCTCACTTGAATTTTTCCTCATACCTTCATCCTTGTGAGAATAATTGAACTACCTATCATTTCTAAATGTTTGAGGATAATTGTCAGTTCTCCTTCTAGTTTGGATTGAGGGTTCCTTTTTCCGCACTTCAGGCAATGCTTCGACATGTTCAACCTTCGTTTTGTCTTTCTTTTGTCTCTCTTTATTTCCAGCAGTTGATGTTTCATGCTTCATAGCCAATTCCACTTTTTCCCATGTAGGCGGGTCTTTGAACGCTCAAGAATTTATCAACCCTATCTGAACCACATTTGGCTCTTGCTAGTAACTCTGCATCTGATAATCTTCTAAGAGGTATTTTCTCCTTTGATTCTTTTGAAAATGATTTAGTTCCAAGTTTACTTCTAAGAGTAACAACATCCTCCTCAAAACCCTCAGCAGTTTTGGACTTTTCTTCCAATCTTGACGTGAGGTCATTGATGACCTTTCCCTGCTCCTCAATTCTCAGTTTTAGATCCACTACATCATCATTGCCTTCAAGGATTTTAGACTGAACTTTCACAAATTCTTCCAGACATTCAATTTCAGTTTCAAGTTCATCAACATATTCTGATGATTCTTTGACCATTTCCTTCCACTTATTACATCTCTTACATTTACTCTCAAGCTTGGAGAAGGCATCCTTAATTTGAATCTTTGGATTACCAATAGTAGTAGTCTGATTATCTCTATCTTTATTGATTGAGGATTCTGATATTTCAGTGGTAGCCATCATGGAAGCATGGTTTTTGGTTTTAAATTCTGGTTCTTCTTCCTCACAAAATTCAATATCATCATCTTCTTCTTCACAGACAAAACTCTTCCTCTGTATTTTCTTTCCAGATTTGAAGTCACCCTTTTTGAAAAACTTTTTCCGAGGGTTCTCATAGTCTTCAGCTTCGCTCTCATCATCATCTAACATTCTTTGGCACTGAGAGGCAAAGTGCCCAACTCTTCCACAACGGAAGCATGCAAGAGGTAGCTTACCTCTAAATTTACCTTTCCACTTTTTCAACTTCTTGGCGATGAGGGAAATAATTTCTTTTTCTTCATCATCTTCACCACCACTATCTTCTGAAATTTTCAGTTTGTCCATGGCTTTGAATTCCATTTCCATGCTCACGCGAGTCGTGTCATCATCGGGTTTGACTCTCATCTCATATGCCACTAAACTACTTAACAAATCGTCTAGAGATAGTTTAGATAGATCTCTTTCTTTGAGTGCTGACACCTTTGCATTGTACATGGGAGGAAGTCTTCTCAAGATTTTCTTTACGATACCAATGTCTTTGATTTCTTCACCAAGACCTTGAATTGCTCCCACTACTTCAGTAATTCGATTAAAAAATGAGTCTGCATTTTCATTGGGGTACATCTTTAGGTCATCAAACCTGTTGTGTAAAACTTGAAGTTTTTCCTCCTTTACCTTGCTATCTCCTTCATAAATGTTTTCATGTTTATCCCACATAGACTTTGCTGAAGTGCAACTCATCACCTTTAGATAGATCTGATCAGAAAGAGCTGCAGTGAGTGCATTTTGTGCTTTAGCATCAGCATCAAGAATTTTCCTGTATGTGTCAGTCATAGCTAGGCCTGTTGGATCAGTGACTTGTATTCCTTGCATAGTAGAAAACAAAACTTCCATTCCAAGAGATCTTAGATGAGATCTCATCCTATTCATCCAGATCTGAAAATTATTTCCATCGAAGAGAGGGACTCCCCTAACATTGATTGCATTCTCCATGGCGATAAAGGACAGATTCAAATCCAACAACCTCCCTCTGATACCACTTGTAGGACCCCGGGACACCCTGAGAGGGGAGGGGTGAATCAGGGTGACCACTTTTTCTATTAAAGTTATGGATCTTGTTCCCATGTTGGTAGGAACTTGTTGAAACTGTATGATGATTATGATTAGAAAGCAAACATTCACATGCACAGAGAAGACACGACCCTTTTTACTTAGTTCACCACTAAGGGCTACGTCCAAGGAGCATACGCCGACAGGTTGTCGGTCGTACCTAAATCCACTATGCTTCACTAGCTGTAGATTACAAAGGTTCAGGTACAGTCACTCTGTCCCAGGCTCACTGCCTTTACAAAGGTTCCGGGATAGCTCACTGCTTCCCTCGGGTCACTCCCGTTGACTCCCCCTGGCTCACTGCCATTGGTGAAGTCCCACTCAGTTTATAGACATGAAGGTCTCTTCATCATTTTCATAAGAATGCATCCTTTATTGTATGTAGATGCTCTATTGAAGTCTGATTCTCACCAGAAGAAGAATATCACTTTTCCTCGAAAGTATCGGGTAGTCTCTCGGCTTTCGTGCAGCTCCAAATAGGCCGGTGGGCTTCAGCAAAACCAGGCGTGCTTCTCCAAGACAGTCGCGCAAGTCCCACTATGGCGCGGAAGTCCAAACTGGCGTGCAAGTGTCATCAACGCACCTGCGCGACGCTTCCTTCCCCGACTTCAAACTTGCGCGGTCCACTTCCTTTCTCTTCCAAACCGCCTTGGGCGCACAGCCAACAACCGACGTGCAAGCTCTACTTGCGCGACAAAAATACCACATGCGCGACTCGACCACCTGTGTGACGAGAGCTCGAACAATCTCAAAGTCTTGAGCTCCGTACGAAATGATAAGGGGTGGTCCAGTATTTATAGGCAAACTAGACCCCCTGCGCGGCGGCGCGCAAGTCCCTCGACGGCGCGCAAGTCTTGTCTCCAGTAACCTTTGTCGGGCAACTCACTTGCGCAACCCAACCAATACTTGCATGACCTTCTTTCCTTAGCCAATTTTTGATGTTCTGATTCTCAAAAACATATGGCGCGCAAGTCTTCTATCCTCCATGACCTCGGCGCGCAAGTACCTTTGCCAAAAACACTTAACTTTATTGGCTGATTTTCAGGCCCAAAAATTTGGCAAACACTGGGAAATGGCGCCACCTTCATTACTGTTTTCTACTTGAACGGTATGATCTCTTTGTTGGTACACATCCTAAACTTCCACTGAGGATTGACAACAAACATAAACCATATGCCAAATCATGCTTTGAAGACCCTGGTTCCAACATTATGAATGAAAGGGAGAGACAAATAAGTGTTTTTGGAAAAGTCATATCCCAAATATCATCAGATCAAAAATATGGAAAAGGAAATAAGTAGGCCTGCAAGTATGTAGTAGGCGCGCAAGTAAGCAGTAGGCGCACAGGTATGCAATAGGCGCGTAAGTATGCATTAGGTGCGCAATTATGTAGAGGCGCACAAGTCATATTTCAAAAGAGCATTATTTCATAAATATATCAAAGGAAATAAAGTGGCGCGCAAGTCAATAATGGCGTGCAAGTATTTTCCATGCAAGTATTGGTGCGCAAGTGTGTTGTGAAAGTCATATTCCAACATCAACATATCCAAAAATGACAAAGGAAAGAAGAAGGCACGCAAGTGGCGGCCCACAAGTGGTGGCGCGCAAGTGGTGGCGCACAAGTCTAGGTTGCGCAAGTCACCAAAATTCCTATAAATAGATGACTCGACTCTTCATTTTTCAAGGCTTGAGACTTAGATAAATATTTTGTGCTCTGAGCGCGCACGTCGAAGAAGTCTGCCGTGCAAGTGTTGCTGTGCAGGTCTACCACGCAAGTGTCGCCACACAAGTGTTGTCGTGCACGTCTGTCGTGCATGTATGCCACGCAGGTCTTGTCGTGCATGTATAGGGCGGCTCGAAAGTGTTGTGTTGTCCACAAAGAGGTGTGAAAGTATAAAGGAGTTGCGCAAGTGCAAGGAGGTGCACAAGTGAAAAGAGGCGCGCAAGTCGTAAGGAGGCGCGCAAGTGGAAGGAGGTGTGCAAGCTGTTTTCTCCAGGAGGTTTCTACCAGCATCTGGGTAGGAAAGTGAAGAATTGTTTTGAAAGATTTGATCTGGGAAAGGTCATCAAGAAGCACAGACATATTTCATTACCCTATTTGTGCTAAGAGGAAGCACACCCACTATTGGATTGTTTTCAAAGTGTTACACGAGTGTAAGGGTATATCCTACTCATTTTATTCCACATAAAAGGATTGTTTTCTATTGGATTGTGTGGTACTGGATTATTTCTGTACCATACCAAGGACGTAGCTACTCTTATTGAGTAGTGAACCTTGTAAATCTTATGTTCTTGTGGTTGTGTGTGTTCAGCAGTAAAGAAACTCTTTAATAGGAGGCGAAGGTTGTTTCGTAAAGAAGGAAACTTAAAACGAAAAAGATATCACTAATTCACCCCCTCCCCCTCTCAGTGATACATGGATCCTGACTGGGAACTTCAGAAATTGAATACATTGTTCATAGAGACGGTAAGTCGTACATACACGTGAACATGGTTTCCATTTTTATTGTCATATTAAATGAACGAAAGTACCATAAACACACATATATATATATATACTTGTTACAGTATAATTATTATATAATATATGTCAATTAATTTTAATAAACCCATCCTTAATATATTTTTTGCAGGGTGTGAATGAATCGCATCGCTTTGATGGGGCGGAAGTCCACACTTCCTCAAGAAAAATTTTCATATTTACACCAAATGGAATGTAAAATAGTATTTGTTGTAAAAGGAATAAATTAGATTAAAGAAATAATAAATATAATTTACTACATATATAAACATATTTTCCACCATAATTTTAACTATGATAGATGGTAAAAGAAAAAATGAACAATCATCATTTAGTGAGGAAGTAGTTCTCCGTACACATAAACAATATATTCGTTACACATTAGATGGATGTGTGTGTAAGAGTAGGAAAAAAATTATCATAAAAAAATCCTAGAACTTTTAAGATACCTTTTTTGTTATAAAATAATGAAATAAAGATAGTGGATGGGTGGAGAAGGAAAATAAAAGAAAATATCTTGAGAGATGATTTTACCTCATAATCGGGAAACTCCTTTTGGTTTGTCCAAGAAGGGTTCCAGGGATTAATTTATAAAAAATGGTAGTCTTTTAGGAGAAATAAAGGTATTTTTACAAGTTTATTGGGCATATCATGGCTAAACCAAAGGGGTTTTAGAGTTTTGAAGAACAGGGATACGTGGTGGCCTTTTATAGGGATGTAAAAGGACTCACTTATAATTTTTAAAAACAAGTTTGGATTATACATGTTATTACATAACAAATCATAAAAAAATAATAATAATAATAATATAAGGATTATTTCTGAAATATGTCAAAAAAATGGATTTTGGACATGTTTATAGTTAATTTGGCCCCCGAATATTATGGTTTAATGTTTAATTAATCTTAATTTGACTTTAATCATTGTGAATAACTTTAAACACTTTTACTAAAAAAATTTGTCAAAAATTAACAAGATCTAATTAGAATGTAAATATTATAATTTTTACAATGTTTTATGACCTTTTTAAAAAATTAAATTCATAGAAATTGAATTTTTTTTATTAATTCTCATCTTGTAGATGGGACAAAATAATGAGTTTTTTATTCTGAAAAAAGTTCAAAAGATTGTTTAAGTGTTTATATTCAATTTAAAAATTAAAGTGATTATAAGTAAATAAATTATATGAATAGATCTATAATAGTTCTAATTTACTGTCAAAAAAATTTATGTATAATTTATCATTAATAATTATTTAAAAGAACAGGAAGTTATTAACTAAAATGTAGTATTTCTCACTATTCATCAAAAAATAAAGTTTCTCCGAAAAATTCAAAAAATCACCCAATAAAAATGTCAAAATTATAAATTCAAAAATAATTTTTATTTTATGAAATTAAATTTTAATATGCTTCTAAAATTAATGTTTATGTTCTTCGTATAAGGACATAAAAATCCATTCATTAAAGAAAATAGTATTTCTAAAGATATAAAGTATATCAAATCGACTCGAAAGATATTTTTTATTTCTAAAGAATAGAAAAGAACAAGAAGACAACCCTTCAAGGTGGGTCAAAGTGGTGTAATCTAAGAGCATCCTTTTGTACTACACAGGCACACTCCAAAGGACGAGAATTGAGACTATCAAAGATCCTCAGAGACTCTCCCTGTCTACCCAAAGGAGCAAGAGAAACATCCGCAAAATTAGTCCCCCTCCTACTATAGTGGATCAGCCTTCGATGATGTTTTTCAATCATACATCTTCGAATAAGATAAATCATCACCCATGGAACCCCCAGATCTCCATGTAAGGCCTTCACAATGACCCCAGAGTCAGATTCAATCTCAGACACCTGCAATCCTCTTATTCTACAAACCATCAAACTAGAATTAAGGGCCTGAACCTCTACACCCATGGAGATCTTCATACCATAGTAAGTGCTGAAGGCAATATGGACAGATCCCCAACAATCCCAAAGCACACCACCACCCCTCATAACCCCTTCCGTATAAGAACTATCAATATTCAATTTCAATCCATTGTTTGGATTTTTCCATCTCACCCAACAACCGCTTCATCTTTTCATCAAGTTGGGTCGATTGAGGAGGTTGTTCAGAGAAGCTGATGTGGATCCATCTTTGTGGAGTGAAGCCATTTCAACAATGAGTGACTTGAGCCGCACCATGAAAAATAAAAGGGATCTTCTGGCCCCCATCCAAACCTGGTTTTGAGCCTCCCAAATAATCTAGCATATAGCCACAAGGATGATGGTTCTGACAATCCACTCCATGTTTCTGTTATCATTGCCGATAAACCATGACCTCAAGAAGTCCTGAAGCGAGCGAGGTTCATTATCATAGCATGGGGATGGGAAAACATGGACCAAAGGTAAGAAGCCCATTAACATTGAAAAAACTAATGAGTGTTTGATTCATCCTTTGGGTTATCACAGCAGTAACACCGAGAGTCCATGGAGATATCCCTACTTTGAATGTTTTCATCAATTAGCATAGCCTTATTTATGGT
Organism: Viscum album; assembly: GCA_963277665.1. NCBI lineage: Eukaryota > Viridiplantae > Streptophyta > Magnoliopsida > Santalales > Viscaceae > Viscum > Viscum album. The sequence goes on along the minus strand of OY728130.1, from coordinate 367,941,127 downwards.
CCTCCAAAGTAATAATTTCATCCTCAAAGGAATTACATTGCACCAAGAAACCATCGCCCACACATCTGAAGTGGTTCCCACCCAAAAAGTCCTTCTGTAGTCATGAGAGTTATATCTGCCTAAACTAGACAATGTGAAACTGAAAACATTTGGCTCATCACTCATGACAATGATTTCAAACACGTTCATCTAATGAGTTTTCAAAACCGCATGGAGAAAATCATAAAGCTCAATAGCTTCACAAAAGGATATACTAGGAGAAGGACAACATGGGTGTGCAAGTTCTTCCCCAGACCAGTTAGAATACTAGAAGTTAATATCCCTCATACTAATGATCCATCTAGTATGGTTAGATAGAGTTTCCATATGAGAGAACATGCACCTTTCCAATCCTACGGATCCGTGAAGGCCATACACTACATTATTACCGTAGCGTGCTTGGAAGAACTTTTCCAACAACATCTCCCCCGAAATGACTTCCCAAGTGAGCCGAGCTTGTAAACCAAGAATGGTATCTTAAATATCATGAAGAACTAGACTTACATCATCCACTGTTCGAGCCATCCTCTTCCAAAAATCACAGTGGCACCACCCTTCCTACTTTTCATCCCAAAGAAAATCATTAATAATGTTTTCCATCCTCCCAACTAAGCCATTCAGAGGATTGATAATAGAGAAAACATGCATTGGAATGGAAGTGAGCACACTTTATCAACATAATTCCCCCTCCAAACAATAACAAATTGTTCTTACAATTAAAGATTCTTCCCAGAATGTGATCAAAAATTAAATTAAAATCATTCTTTTTTATGCGTCCACAAGAGATTTTCACTCCAAGGTTAGAGATTGGAAGTTTTTTTCTGGAAGCAACCAAGGATCCCCTGAATATCTCTATACCTTCAGTTAGGACATTTATCAGAAATTAAGACATGACTCTTTGAAGGATTAATGCACTGCCTGCTAAGACGACCATAGCAAGAAAGTAACCCCATGAGACAATTCAAAGAAGAGCGCATTCCATTTGTAAAAATCAGGATATCATCAGCAAACAGTAGATGAGAGATATTTACCATGCTCTACCTCCCACTGAAGGTTTCAACCTTCCTTCCACCAATCTATGCTTTATGTTTTTGGAAAGAGTATCTTGAGCAGAAAAAAAGATACATGGAGATAATGGATCCCCTTGATGAACACCCCGAACAGACTTGAAGAATCCAAAACACTTCCCCATCAGAGCAACAAAAATCAAAGGTGATGAATAACACCCGAAACAAATGTCACAAAAATATTACTGGAACCCAAAATTCCTCATGAAACTTATGATGAAACTACATTCAACCATGTCATAGGCTTTATGCATGTCAAGTTGAAAGATAATATTAGAACCCACTGTTCTTCTTTTGATGTCATGCAAAAGCTAACTTGAAATGCCTACCAACCCTTTGATGCTTCTACCATGAATGAAACCATGCTGCTCCTCTAAAACCAACCTTGGAAGGACCTTGTTAAGCCTCCTTGCAATGAAAGTGGCCAAAATTCTATAAGAAACGATGCAGAGGGAAATAGGGCGATACTGACTAATGAGACGGGGGTTTTTGACCATTGGGATAAGAACAAGCCTAGAAGAACAAATACCCCTAATTAGAGAACCACCATAAATGAAATCCTAAACCGCCTCCACCACCTGAGTGCCAAAAACCTCCCATGCCTCAGTGTAGAAGGAAGCCAGAAAACCATCTGGTCCACGGGCGCTATCTTGGGACATACTCGACACCACTTCTCTAACCTCCTCCTCCACTAGAATAGAGGAAAGAAGGCTGTTGTCTGAATCCTTCACCAGATGAGGAAGACAACACAAGAAATCTTCATTCTCCAGAGCATCCCTCTCGAAGCTATAAAAAGTCTCCCCGGCCAGAGGTCCCTCAAAGTTTTCCAAATCCATATTCCCAACGATATCCACATCAGACGTGAAGGATCCATTATCAAGTTTCAAATTAATCCTCGTTTTCTACCTCTCCTTAATGCATGCATGAAAGAATGCATTATTGCGGTCGCCTTCCCTTAACTGTCTAACCCAATACATTTGATTGTAGAGTCTACAGATTTCAAGAAGTTTCTCATCCAGAACAATCTGCTTGTCACATAGGTAAAACAAAGTTATCCTTATCCCAATAATTCTAAAGAGACTCCTCCAGTCTATCAACTTCAACCTGAATGGTAATAACCCCATTCGAGATGTCCGACTAAGAGATTAACCAGCTTCTTATAGCCTATTTGAGACGTTTGAGATGGTTGACCAGACCGCCCCAGGATCTCTTCTCTTCCTTCTTAAAACCGGAATTCTTTAATAGATCCAAAAAAGAAGCATCGCGGTGCCATGCAGAAGAATAAATAAAGAAGGAACCAATAACCACCTCCCGTCTGATGGCAACAAGAATAGGTGCATGGTCCGAAGGCACACGAGTGAGATGGGTGACTAAAAATTTTGTGAAAAGATCCAAACCTTGAACATTGGTGATACAACGATCCAGACGGCTCCATATACGTATCTAACCCATACGATTATCGAACCAGGTAAATTTTGATCCCGGGAATCCCAGATCCAACAATCTGGCATTCATAATAAACTCCTGAAAGTCCAACATACAACCATGGTTAGATAAGGAGCCACCAATTTTTTCAAAAACATCGGCAATAGCATTGAAGTCGCCTCTGAAAAACCAAGGTAAGAGCCATGTTTCTAGGTTCTCTAGACGATTCAATAACTCCAACCACTTGTTAACATCTGTACTCGCATAGATGAAATAAAACAACAGCTCAAACCCTACAGATGAGATCTTTTTGTTGATACATTGAGTCGAGATGCTCACCACTTCAACAGAAATCGTATTACTCCAACATATCCAAATCTGAGTATTAACAGAGCCCCTATGAAAAACATTTGAGAAGCCCATTTTCTTAGCCAACTAATTGGATTTGTTAGAACCCTACTTCGGTTCCAGAATAACAACAACTGCCGACTAAGACTTCCTGGCCTCAGACACCAAATAAGAACACTTGGCTTCAGCCCCTAAGCCGTGTGCGTTCCAAATGATGACAGACAATATTACAGAACACCCTTTCAGGCTTTGTTGTTTTAAGTAAGAGAAAGTGAAGAAGGAGAAACCAGACCTGCCTACTTAGCTTTAGAGCGGGTGATCGGTCAAGAGGATCCAGTGTTACGAATATCCAATCTAGGAGAAAGAACCACCTTCTTAAAGGAACCATAAAAATCATCCAAGAGAGACTTCTTTCTACATATAAAATAACTCGGAGGCTCCGCCCATGGATCTCCATGCACCTAGGAAACCAGCAACTACCGAAGCGGGGCACCGAAGGCCAACTCCTTCTCTGACCCATTCGAAAGGGAACCCTTCTCCACCAGATCCTCCGTGGAATGGGCAAGCCTACTCCCTAGTGATTTCTAAAGAAAAACGGGCGAAAGTTGGGCTGATACACAGACCGGCGACGGAGGAGGAGATAACGATTTTACCGGGTGACCCAAAAGGGTAACACAGACCTCTGACATGCTCTCCATGGAATTACCCAGGGGATAAGAAACCTGTCTGACCGGTCCTGGTGACCAGAGGACCAAATCAGATGGATCTGATGAATGTGCCGACAAGAGACCGAACATGTTAGAATCGGTCCCCCCACCGCTTTCCTCCGTCGTGCCAGTACCATCAACACAAATTTGAAACCCCAACAGAAACTACCCCGGATTCATCCTCCTTTGAAGAGGGAGGGTTCTGACCAGAATCACCATGAAAACCTTGGTGAGACGGACTAGCGACCTCCCGTCACCTCCTGTAGAAGGTTTACAAATGACCATGAAAACCACAAAACAGGCAGAACCTCAGAAGCTGATGGAAGAAAGTCCTCTGCCGCCATCGGAATCCATCGATCGACTCAAGCATAATCCTCGAAGGTCTCTTCATAGCAAGATCCATTTCCACACAAATGCTAGGGTTGGACACCGCCAGAAGACACCTGGTGTCATCATCCGCACAAAGAAACGAACCAAGAGAGTATCCCACCGCCTTCAATATCGGATTGTAAAAGGGGAGAGGAAGACCCGGGAAAGAAATCCAAACCGCATCATAGGATGAATCGAAACCAAAGTGGAAATCCCATGACCACCTCGAAAGGGAGAAACGCCAGGCTCCACACCTCCTAACCTTGCATGACCAAGCCAACACGAAATCCTCTCTTGAAGCTAGATGAATGCAAAAGGCCATCCTAGAAAACTCAGAGACTGCCGCCCGATGAAAAAGACCCCAAGAATCCACAAAGCTCCGAAAAAAGCCCAGAGATGGCTTATTGCGACCAAAGCGGGCCACCAGGTAAAGATCGTGGAATGAATCCACCTCCCAAAGCTCTTGATCTGAAAGATCCACCACTAAAACCCCTTCCACCTGCCGAGGTGTTCTAAAATACAAAGCAATCGGAGGAATGCCGGGTAAGACCCCAGCAGCCGAGGAAGAAGCAATGCCAGCACCGGACGAGGAGGCCACACTCCGCAGGATGTCTCTTAAGGAAGCCTTCAGAGGAACCCCATCTTCATCTCGTGTCTCGCAAGCTGTCGGATCAGGAGGAATCACCATCGAGGGAGAAGAAACTCCAGATGCCAGAGTAGGGAAAATTATATACATTAACAACCCCTCCCTTTATAACACATTAATACTTGATTTAATACAATAAAGTTAAAATTCGTACAACCCAAAATATCAATAATATAGTGTATTTTAGAATTAGTATATTGAATTACAAAACTCAACATGAATTACAAAACTCAACATGAATTACAACATTTTTATTGAAAACTTCTTTAATAGGGTTGAGCTTTAAAATGCATTGGATAACCTAGGGAAATACATAAGAAGTGGGTGTGCCATAAATCACACTAAGGGATTAAACAAGGAATAACATGATGATAAGAATACATGTTAGTAAAGGAATTTCAATTTGGTATAAATGAACATGAATGTGATTATATGATATATAATCATAATCATAACATGGGAAATGTGGAAACAACTTAAAAAATGCATCACAAACATAGGTCAAGGATAAATCTCCAAGACATAATGGTGGAAAAATTACCATAAAGGAATTAGTTAAACCACAATCCCAACATGATGTATTTTGATACTAAACATTATCCAATGCATTGGAATTCTATATAATTTCAGGCGCACCCATCACTTTCATTTCATTCTCATGCCTAAGTGTGCCACATAGATCATAAAACATGGATTCATTAACCATCATAATTTATTCCAAAATCAAGGAGTGTGAAATAAATACATTTATGTACCCAATAACAATAAATATGTTCGTATAATTGAACACCCTTTAAAGGAAATTGGTATTTTATTCACTACACAATTGGTTTGGCATGGAAAATCATGGTGAAAATTCAGCAGCATAACAAAGTCACATAAAAATTCATAAAATGAGTTTACAATAGTGAAATAGGGATTGAGTCATTTTCAAATGAGTTTTAAAGTATCAGGGACATTCAAAGACATGTAAAAACATATATAATTATGAAAATATGCCATATGATAATAAATAATCTTGAATAAAAAGTGAAAGGAAATGATGTGTATGAAATTTGGACAAGGTAACGAGTGTACATGGGAGGTCTTAATTGGAGATAAATGGTTCTATAAAAATTTAATCATAATATAGGATGTGTGGTAATGTTAATAAACTTAAAAATCATTATTAACTGAAAAAAAGGCGTAGCGAGATAAGAAAACTTTCATAAAAATGAGAAAGGAAAGAACCCTTACTTGAGTGTATTGCTCCGAAAGCTTGAAAAGGGTATTATAGGGAGCTTGGGGAACCATGGGAGGTAACTAGAGAGGAGAGGTAAGATTAAGGACGTGTTAAAAGTATTTTTATTGAATTTAAGGGGGATCTTGGGTGGGTTTATATAGTAAATGAGAGTACAATTCGTTAATATTTCACAAAGTTAGGTTTTTGACTCTGTATAATAAAATATTCAAAACCACAAACCTTCCAATGGTTTTTTCTAATTGATTTTTTTAAAAGCAGGTAATATTCCAATATATTACTGCTAAAAGAGATTAACATATTATAATATCCCCCTTGCGTATGTGGATGCCAGTCACTCTTTTAAAGAAATGAATTTAAAATCATAAAATATGTTATATATTTTGTAGGATTCCTAAATACATTATAAAATTAATATCATAAACATAAAATCAAAAATATTTGATGTTAAAACGTATATTTTTATTACTATACCCATTATAGTTTTTATTATAACTTTTTTGGGTCATTGGGATGTCAAAAAACATACCGTATATTTATGAAGTATTTAATTTTTACCAGAAAATTCGACTGTCTGAGAAAAATAGGAAAATCTCCATTGGATAATTTCAATATTATGATTCCAAAAATAATATTTATGTCATATAAATAATTTTCTAAATATGATCATTTTCACTTTTAAAATATCTTTTTAAATTTATTGAAAAATGATGGGTTTTTTACAGTAATAGATTTTTAACCCTTATAAAAAGTACATTTCATATGAGAAAAATTATATGACCATTTATAAATAATAAAAATTATTTAATAATAATTTTTATTTAAAATAATATTTATTTATAAAATTTATTAATTCATCAAAAATAAATCCTTTAATTGAATTTGAATATTACCTGAAAGTACAATTTTTGTTTAATTGAATCAAAATCAAAATAATTTATAAAGAAACAATAAAAAATGAAAATAAAATAATTATTATATAAAATATACATATTCATATTGTTAAGGTTTTTATATATTTCCCTTCATTACACCAGTGTATTCAATAAGAGTAAGGTGTGCGATAGTGAGACTTTCATTTGGTCGTTCAACGAGCATGGTTTTGGTCGTGATCTCGATGAGCATAAACTTCTCCCCTAAACAGTTTCTCTCATGATTAATTTATTAGATCATTGATTGTTCTTGGTCACAGGAATATCCTATAGAATTAATCTTCCTCAGAATGTATGATAAATGGGTTTTATATGGCATGATTCTATTAGTTGAGGAAATCACGTTCCTTATCTGAGTCAATTGGATTGGTTAAAATCTCTATATTATACTAATAATGTGATTAGTATTCATCAGATATATTAACAATGGTAAATATACTTAATGTAATTCAAATTAAAATATGATATAACCAAAGAATTTCATGGGTTTTTTCTATCTATATTAAATAATAATACATTAAATTAAATCAAAACGTGAAATGTCATTTATTACAGTTTGGGTCATTAAAATCTTCCCCAATTAATAAATTTCTCCCTAAAAATATGCATTTAACCCCATTAAAATAGATTAGGGTAGTTATTCCTCATCAATTACTCTAGTTCCCACATTTCCTCATCAAACATGTAATTTATGCACAAGGCTTTGACCAAAGGCATTATCTTATTTAGTAGAACTTTGTCTCTACAATATAAGATCATCACTAGATGCTCCTCATAATAGAGTTCATTCTCCAATGGTACCAACATATATTGAGTGCATTTGAGTGTTTTGGTATGTAATTAATCAAGTGGGATACATGGAATACATCATGAACTTGAGATAGGTTAACTGGGACTGCAAGTAGGTATTTTACCACTCTGATGTGATCAATGGTCTCAAAGGGGCCGATGTATCTCAGACTAAGATTCTCCATCTTCCCAAATCTCATCAAATTATTCCATGAATATATGTAGAGTAAACCCATGTATCCAACATCAAACTAATGGTCTCATTAATGATTGTTAGAGTGTCTCTTATCTCGACTCTGATTAGCCTTGATGTGTTACTAAATAGTCTTAACCATCTCCAAAATTTCATTAACCATTTCAGACCCTAGTAGTTTTGATTCCCCAATATCATCCAAGCATGTAGGTGCTATGCATATCTTCCCATAATGGCCTTAATATGGGGAAATCAAATAGAGTAAGATATTAATCACATCATCCTTTTATGTTTATTGAGCACACTCTCAACATTTCCTAATAAATCAGGATAATCTATTCATATTGGTAATCAGTTTGATGGTGATGGGCCATGCTGAAGTTAAAATCAGTATTTATAGTATGCTAGAGACACTATCAATACCTAGAGGTGAATATTTGATCTTGATTGGATATAATAGATATTGGTACACCATGAATCCTCGTCACTTCTCTGATATATATATCTATACACGATGATCCCTTGAGAAATTCTCCCATATCACAATTGTGTATGTAGTATTAGTAAGATGATCAATCACAACCCATATAGCATTGTTTCCTTTAAATGCCTTAGTAAGTGTGGTGAAAAAGTCCATGGTTATGTGTTCCCATTTCTATGTTGGTATTGGTAATGGTTACATCATCCCGTTAGATTTTTTCTATTCCCCCTTCACTTGCTGACATTTGAGACATGTTGATGTATATTATATAATATCATTCATCATATTGTCCCCAAAATAGTGTTCTCAGAGATGTCGATACATCTTTATACTTATTGGGTGGATACAGAAGGTTGATCTATGTGAATCATTGAAAAAATATTTCTTTAAATAATAATTTGGTGGTACACATAGTCCTGACCCAAATCTTACAGCACCTTCTTCATTAACATTGAACTACAAGGACTTACATTTTCTTATTATTTCTACTTCCTTCAAAATTCACACATCATCTCTTTGGGCATCCATTTACCCCCCCAGAATAGAATGTTGATCAATCGTCTATTAAATTTTTATTGATGTAACTTCCTTTATGTTTCCCATGTCTATCCTTATTAATTATAATTATATTTAATCATTCTAAATTATAATCAACGATAGAATTAATGGATCCTTTTTACTTGGAGAATATACTACTTTATTCTTTTTCACAGGATGGTAGTTAATTGAGCAGTCATGGTCTTTGATTATCTATAACCATGTTTGTTGGCACATATTTAGTTATTTATTTGTGAAAATATACTTGAGACTTTTGTGACCCGTATATATTTCACACTTCTCCCCAAATAGATAGATCAACAAAATTTTTAAAGAAAAAGTCTCTTCCCCCAACTCTAAATCATGTGTTGGGTAGTTCTATTCATTAAATTTCAATTTCATTAAGTCATAGGAAATAAATTTGTCATTTTTCATCAACACACAACCCATTACCTTCTTCAAAGAATCACTAAATACCATGAGAATATCTCCACCTACGGGTAGTGTGAGAACATGTGAAGTGATAAGAATCATTTTACACTCCTTGAAGCTTTCTTATCATTTATAATTCCAAGAAAACATGACTCCTTTTTGAGTTATTATGGTATGATTTTTTGAAAATCCTGGGAAATTTTTCATGAATCAGCGATAATTCACCACTAACCCAAAGAAACTACAGATATCTATCATAGATGTTGTACTTGACCATCCTTCAATTGCTTCTATTTTCGAAGGGTTTATATATCCCATTTCATGGGATGATATTCCCTAATAAAGATTATTCCTTGAACCATAACTCACATTTTTTTTACTTCGAATATAGATTTTCATTTCACAATGTCTTTAGCATAGTACACAAATTCTCTTTATTCTCATCCTTAATTTTGATTTATATTAGAATATCATCTATAAAGACTACCATAAATTTTTTGAGGTAATCTATAAAGATACTATTCATCAATTACATGAATATTTTTAGAGAAATAGTGAGTCTGAATGGTATTACTATGAATTCCTAGTGCATGTACCTTGTACAAATGGAAATATTAGGGATATCCTCCTTCTTCACCCTATCATGGAAATATCCTGACATTAGACCGACCTTGTAAAGTATTGTTCTCTATATAGATGGTCAAATAAATAATCGATCTATGGAAGAGGACACTTTTTTTTATTGTCATTATATTGATCTCATGAAAATCAATGCAAAGGCACATTGACACATCCTTCTTCTTAACAAAGAGGAATGGTGCACATCATGGTGAAGCACTTTGGAATATGAAACCTTTATCTAGATTATGTTGTTGTTGTTTTGGATCCTCAAGTTCCACAAGATCTATTCTATATAGTGTTTTTGATAATAGTAATTTCCAAGGTATAATCTTGATGAAAAACTCAACCTCTCACCTAGGAGGAAGACTATGAAATTACTCAATAAACACATCAGTGTATTCCCTCACAATGGGCATGTCTTCAATGATGTTTCATTACTTAGAATAAATAATTTAATCTAGATATGATTTCTCATATGGAAATATTATCTATTATTGAGATGATTTTTCTAAATTATATTCACGCTTCTCTTTTCACATATACAAAATTAAAGGTTGATTCGCAATATGAAGAGTGATTTACTTCTCGCAACAATTTATATTGGCTCTGTATAAGAAAAACCAATACATTCCATGAATTGTATCAAATTAAACTAAAGGGAGTATTACAAGGTTCTCTAGAATGATCATCCCACAAATTGGGACAAGGGAGGATTTATATATATGGGATGTAACAATTTCCCCATTTTCAATCATCACCGATAACTCTACTTACATGATTTGTTATGATCTTTGAATAATTCTACTAAACATTCATGATATGAAGGAATGAGTAGAACCAGAATTGAAAAGTACATTCACTCTTCTTTAATGAATAACTAAATTACCTATCACGACCTTGTTATCGAGATCCAGTCGACATTTGTGATGGAAAAAAGCATTCCCTTACTGCCTTGGAGGTTGTTGGTTGTCTCCAAAAACCCTTATCTTAGTAATTTGGTTTGGAAAATGCATTAGTTCCTTATAGTTTGAGTAATGAACAATAAGTCAAAGGATTACAAGTGTATTCTTTTCCTCCATAGCATTTTATGGTTCTTTCTTCTAGCAACTGCGGTCTAGATTCTGTTTCTTACTACACCTAAAACACTTCCACATCCGCTGGATGCAATGTATAGGGTTATTTTTTCACACCCTTGGAAAGAGGGATGTTAAGATTTCTAGAAACCATTATATCTCTCTATCGAACTTACAGAATTGACCTATACTTTCTGATTCTTATCCCCACGATACCCCTGAGATTCTTCGATCACCATTTAAACTTTAAGGGAACATCAAACAATTTACCCATTTCTATAAAAGTCACAGATCTGCAAGAATTTCTATAGACTAGGTTTTAGCCAACCAAATTAGTGGTTAACCATGAACTATGGGTTAATGAAAAATCAGTAGGTGTATCATGCAATACTTGTTATATGTGCCATATACGCCTAGATAGATTTATCACGTTTTTTCTTGAGGGAAAGAAAATCCCATTCCATGTTAACCTGAAGGGTGAGGGGAAAATATTTATTGAAAACATATTCTAAAAATCCTTCTCAACCATATCCTTTATCTCTTCATCGGGATACATATTTATTATCAATTCCCACCATTGATCAGCTTCACCCTCCCTATTATAAACATCCGAAAGAACCTTCTCTTGTTCAGAGCATTGAAGGATGGAGATTATCTTCTCTATGGAGTTGATACATCGTTCAGTGATTAACGGGTCATATGATCCATTTAATGTAGGAGGCCTTTGTCTCATTAAGACATATATTGCTGCATGTTTTCTATTGGGGGGATTTAGACATTCCTCTTGATGAAGGTTTCTATTCAAAACCTAAACCAGATGATAGATTATCAACATTAAGTTCACGATTCCTCCTCCCATCAGGTTGGGTATCTCATTGGGAAACTCGTCATAATTCCCTTCATGTTGATTTTTTCCCAAGTCCTCCTATTTTATTCCATTGGCTAGAATAAAAGGAAAATTGTGGATGATTTGTTTTAAACTATTAAACACATAAAAGATAATCCAATGATATTAAAGGGATAACTTATAAATTACATGTATTTTATTTTCTTTTGATTTTCTAGACTTCAATCTATGTTTCACGTGATCTATTTCATAACATATATTCTTATGGGAATTTTTTTATTCCTTTTATATTGTTTGATACTATGAATATGAATTTACCAAAACAAATACCCTGGGTGTTTCAATCCAGATGCACAGTTTGGACCATTTTCGTGTACCAGGTCACCCTAAGTCAGGCCAAGGACACCTTGTCGGAGTTATTACCCCTAGGTACATCTAAACTAGAACCACGTCCAATTTTAGTATATAGACAAGGATGCATTTTCTTAATATAACACTTTATCTATACTCACCAAAATTCTAGGTATTTATTCTTAAAATTAGGCTTATCTTTAATGATATTTATATAGTTTTCTAATCCTAATAAAAAATAAATAAACTTGTCCTCTGATACCAACTATAAAATCCCTTTAATTTAGTACACATTAATACATGATTTAATTACATAACAATAAACATAATGGGAACCAAAATTTCTAGAAATCTATTTTATATGGTAATTAGGTACATTTTATTACAACTTTAATCACTAATTACAACAACTTTATTGAAAACTTCTTAACATACTTGTACTTAAAACTACATTGGATAACCTGGGGGAATACATAACAAAGAGTTGATCCATAATGCTTAGGAAGGGAATAAACATGGAATAACGCAAATATAATTATAAATTTTTTACAATTAATATCAATTAGGTATAAAAGAACACAAATAATAAGGCATGATAAAGTAGGATAATCATAACATGGGAAATGTGGTAACAATTTAAAACACTACATCTTAAACAAAGGTCAAGGATGAACATCCAAGACATCATGGTAGAAAAAGTACCATAAATGAATAGGATACACCCTTATCCTAACATGAAGTATCATGATACTAAACATTACCCAATTCATTGGAGGACTATATAATTCTGATAACACCTCTCACTTTTATTTCATTCTCATGCATATGTGTGCCACATAGATCATAAAACATGGAATAATTAATCATAATAAATTATTACAAGATCAAGGAGTGAGGAATAAATACATTTAAGTCCCCAAAAAATTAATATCTTCATAAAAGTGATCACCATTTAATGTAAATGGGTATTATATTCATTACATAATTGGTTTGGCATGGAAAATCACGGTGAAAATTCGGCAGCATAATGACGTCACTTAAAAATTTATAAAATGGGTTGATGAGAGTGAAATGGGTCTCTCATAATTTTTAAATTTAGTGTAAAGTAATAAGGTTATGTAAGGACATGTACACACATATATAATTATAAAAATAATGCATATGATAATAAATAATATTTACGAATAATAGAAAGGAAAGGATGCTTAGGAAATTTTATCATGGTAACAGGTGTACATGGGATGGATTAGTGAGAGTGATAGAGGTATCTCATAATTTAGAAATAATATGGAATGTATTTGGGATGTGTGAAAATATACCCCATCAATAGTAATTGGAAATAAAATGGCATAACAAGATAAAGAAACATGGACAACGATGAGAAAGGAAATAACACTTAGTTGAGTGTGTGGAACCAAAAGCGTGAATAAGTGATTCATGAGAGCTTGAGGCACCATGAGAGGATTATAGAGAGGGTAAAGAATTTACAGATGTGATCCAAGTATTTTTAGTGAAGATATGTAGGAGTATGGGTGGTTTTATATAGGAAATGATAGGGGAATTCTCTAATATACCACAAACATAGGTTTTGGACTATATATAATAAAATATTCAAAGCCACAAACCTTCTCATGGTTTTCCCATGGTTATTAGAAATGTAGGGAGGATTTAATTATTTTATCTAGAAGAGGGAAAAAATATTAAAATATTACCATTTTTATGTGAAGGCGAGCCACTCTTTTAAAAAATGAATTTATAATTATAAAATATATTAAATATTTCTAAGGATTCAAAAAGGCATAATCAAATAAAGAAAATAAACATAAAAAAAATATTTTTAGGGGAAAATATATATTGGGTCTAGGATACCCATTATAGTATTTCTTATGTCATTTTAGGTTCATTTTGATGTTAGAAAATACATTGTATATTTATATAGTATTTAATTGTTACCTGAAAATTCGTCTATCAAATAAAATTATGGAAAATTTACCATTGATAATTTATAAATTACGATTAAAAAATATTTTCTTTATATAAAGAATTTTCTAAATATTTTAATTTTTACTTTTAAAATAATATTTGTTATTTATTGAAAAATGTTGGGTTTTTTAAAATATCATTTTTTAAATGCTTATAAAAAGTACATTTCATTTCAACAAATTTATTTAACCATTTATAATTAGTAAAACTTATTTAATAATAACATTTTATTAATGTTATATTTTTTTAAAAAATCCTTTAATTAAAAATAATATATCCCTTAATTGAATTTGAATATTACCCAAAAATAGAATTTGTGTTTAATTTAATCAAAATCAAAATAATTTACAATGTTATAATAAAATATTAAAATCAATTAGTTATTATATAAAATATAAATATTCACATTATTAAATTCCTCATACATATACTTTTATTATAACATCAAGAAACTGAGTGTATGGTGTGAAATAGTGAGTCGTTCATGGGGATCTTTGACAAATGTGGTTTTGGTCATGATCTCACTGAGCTTGAACTTATCCCGTAAATGCTTTTGATCATTCTTTAGTTGTTGGATTTTATATTAATATTGGTAAATGAAAAAATTCCATATATTCTATATCCCTCATAATCTATGATAAATGGGATTTATATGGAATGATTCATCTAGTTGAGGGAATCAATTTCTTTTTCTCATTCAATTGGATTTTTTACAAGCCCTATATTTATACTAATCATGTGATCATTGTTCAATGAGTATATTAACAATGTTAAATATAAATTATGGTTTTTTAAATTTAATAAGATATAAATTACTAAGTACATGTTTTTTCTAAGAACATATTCCATAATAATACATTTAATTTAATAAAAAACAGAAAATTCATTTATAACTATTTGGGTCGTTACATAAAGACTTTACAAAAAATTATATTTTCATTATAAATTTGTTTTATTTATATAAAACCATTATAACAATAATTAAAAAGTAGCTACAATATCTCATTCCTAGATTTGAGGATTTATTTTACTATTTAGGAACATAAAGAAATTTACTTACTTGATTTTATTCTTTTTCATATGTATAATCTTTCTCTTTGGTAATGCCTTAATCAT
This sequence comes from Viscum album, assembly GCA_963277665.1. Lineage (NCBI taxonomy): Eukaryota > Viridiplantae > Streptophyta > Magnoliopsida > Santalales > Viscaceae > Viscum > Viscum album. Next base: position 367,925,931 of record OY728130.1, on the reverse strand, counting down.
TTCCCACTTCATCTCTTACTCCAGTGAATGATGGTGAATTTATCATTCCTGAAGAACTAATAATTCGTGAGATCCATGATATGCTATAACATTTGACATAATTTCTCATCAACACAATGTTTTTAGAATAAATTATCAATTATCCATAAATCCCCATGTGGTGACATATAACTTTAATCACAAAAACTTCATCTGAAGTTTAACTGAATCCCCTCCATAAATTTTTAACCTAGAATCTCTTCTAGAAGATGAGAATCTAAGACATTAAAAAGAAGGTCACAAAATAATATTAACATTAATCCCTCATATATCATAATGTATATCATGGTTTTCATATTCTAAACATGTGAATACCCACATCATATATTCTCTTGAGACGTAATAATCACCTAAATTACCATAAATACATTATAAGAAAACGCATTCTTCCTTTTTCCAATGACTAATACATATGTTTATTAAATCCAAGAATATTTAAACTTTATCCTTGATGAAATATACTAGTTTTCCAATAATCAATTCAAGGTTATTTTTTACTGTTCAATTTACTTATTCACATCCAACATATCTTTATCCAAACATCATCATCTCAACGTCAGACATTAATTAAGGGTTACCTACCCTTAATCAAAATATCACCATTACATGAAATCATTTTCTATGTCTTCGTATCCATTAAATATTTTATTTTCAATCCTTAATGAAAAATAATACTGAAAATACTAATACATTTCATGATTCGTATAACATAATATTTTTAATTACAAAACATAAATACTTCTTCAATCCAACCTTATTCTTAAACCAATACTCAGGCTTCATCAACTTATTCATTAATATCTATTTCCTAGAATTTGAAATAGGAATAATTTATTCAGGTTTCTAAATTTCAATATAACCATGCTTTTATGTTTAATAAGAAAAATACTAAAAGAAAAAAAAATACCTTTCACATGTTTTTTGTAGTCTATCTTTCTTCAGAAGAGTAACCAATACTCATACCACATTCCTAATTATATTATTTTCATTTAAAATTTGGAAATATAGTTTAATATTTCCTATATTTCCCTCATCTAAAACATTGAATGTTAAACTGGTTTCTTCTAGTTATCTCAATTTAATAAAACCATAAAACACATGTTTAGAAACACATATTATATAATAAAACCACATAATCATGAAAAAATACTTATAAGATGTATAAATAATGTCACCTTCATTAATCTATGTCACATTAGTTTTATCCAAGGATATTCATAGATAAATTATATTTAAATCCTTAAAGATTATTCATGATGATTTTTTGAATTCCCAAAGCATATCCCCTAAGAGTGTCGAACCAGGTGTGTAATAAGGCATATTAACATGTACCTGATTACCCCAAGTCAATCCCAGAAAATCTTGTGATATTTATTAACCCTAGGTATATCTAATCCAGATCCAAATCCACTTGTATTATCTATAAATAGATATGTTTCTAGGAAAACAATCACTCAATCCTTTACCATAATTCCAATACATTTTTCTAAACCTTAACTCATACTTATACTTATCATTAGATACATCCCTAGAAATATCCTTAGAAATAAACCGAGGAATGTCACTAATGTTTTTTCAATATTAATTTACAAATGTTGAATAAAAATTTCCTTTGATACCAACTATAGTGACCTATCCATAACATACATGGATATTAAATCATTTTAGATGAATATTCAGTACATAAAAAAATACATGTATGAAGACCATAATAGTTTAGTGTCTTTGGAATCTTGGAAACAAAGTATTCTATCAAAATAAAAGATCATAAACAAATCCTAAAAATACAACCACATTTAGTACATCTACCTAAAACCTTTTTTCATAACAGGGGAAAGGAAACATAAGAAAGGGATAACCTCAGATTCTTAGTAAAGGTAATAAAGGAAATGCATAATCATAACATGAACAAAATGGTAAGGAACATTAGCATAAAATTTGAATACCATACCCTACATATTAGATATCATATTAATTATTGGTAGTTCATAAACCTGAATCATATGTCAATAATGAACATAACACAGGAAATAAAAACATAGGAATAGAACATGGAATTTTGGAAAACACATAAGAATATAAAAACCCTATTTCAAGGAGTCCTTCCAAGGCCTTTGTAACATGTTAGTATTCGGTTAATCACCCATGTACATGTTTTGTGATTGGGATTTTCTTCGGTGGACTCTCTTGTTTTAGGCTTGGGAACTCCTCCCGCGTACCCCTTGTTTTAGGATCAGGATTTCCTCCCATTACCCTCTTGTTTTGTTCTTGGGGTGTCCTCTCGTATACCCTCTAATTTTAGGATTTGGATGTCCCCATGTGTACCCTCCTATTTTATTATTAGGATGGACTCTCATATACCCTCTTGTTTCGGGCATTGGATGCCCTCCCATGTACCCTCTTTTCTTAGGATTAGGATATCCTCCTATATACCCTCTTTTTTTATCCTTGGGATTCCCTCTCAAATACCCTTTGAGCTCATAAATGATTTATAATTACCCAATTTATTATAGAGAGATGTTGGTACAACACATCTCATTATGAAACCATACATACATGTGCCAAAAAAACATAAACAATCATATCATAACCCATGAAATTAAATTGGTGTCATAAACATGTAATAATATCATAAAATATGTAAAAAAGGCATGTTTCATAGTCATTTCATCAAAAGAATAACCCATGAATAGAAGCAGGTTTCAAAATCATATAACATGTGGAAGAAAAATATGTGTCAATAGAATCATTCCATCAAAACCTAAACAATTTAAGAAGTATTATGAATGAAACTTTTATATTATTTCATATATGGTCATAGTAACATTAATAGATGTCATCTTAGAAGGAAAATAACTTTGAAGGACATTTTGTCAACATTTATTAAGAAAAATGTCCTTTGTTCTTTGAAAAAAACTCCCAAAAACATAAAAACTTTTTTAAGACCATTTTATTTGAAAATAATTCAAAAAATTATAAAGGAGTCCTTAAAAAATTTTGAAAATAATTTTTCATGAAATATATAAAATAATATTTAAAGCATTTTTATAAGAATTTTCCTCGAAAAAATTATAAAAGGAGCTTGAAAACATTTTCCAAACCATTTTAAATGAAAATAAATGAAAGGATCTTGAAAATAATTCTAAAAGAACTTCATTTAAAATATATTTTAAAAAAACATGAAAATTTAAAATTAAATATGAAAATAATGTATAAAAGTATTAACGATGGATAAATCTGTATGTGTCATTTGAGGTACAATAGACATCCATTTTTCATGGTAAAAAGGATATTAAAATGCCACATTTAAAAAGAGATAAGAATATTCCTTTGAAAATATTGGTAAAATATAAAAAGGGTAAAAATGTATTTTAATTATAATAGGATATTATAAGAATATTCATGGAAACCCTTTTTATAAAATTTTGGTTTGAGGGAACACAGATTTCCGACCGAAGAGAGGGTAAATTCATAATTCCCTAAAAATTATTTCATAACTATTTATGTAAAAAAGAGTAGAAATGGTAAAAATTCAGGATTATATTATGAATAATCATAAGAGAAGATAATTCATTTTTGTTGTTGAGATATGGATCATAATATTTCATCAAAGGAAAAATAAATATAAAAAATATTGAAAATGGATGAGATTATTTTAATAATCTATTATAACTTGATAACATGGAATCATACACTAAAATTTTCCAAATAAAATTACATGAATATTAAAATATCATGAAAAGAATGAGGTTCACGATATACCATGTAAAATTTTAGTATACACACCTTGGAAATCTCTAAGGTTTAGCCCAGCTCTACCCAATTCACTTCTCAACATCCCTCACTTCCTCCTAGAATATTGTCATTTCAATGAATGAAATTCAAGAAAGTATTTTGGAACAAACCAAATGGATTTACCTGATTAAGATAAGGTTCAAAGGAGTGTGATGAGACTATATAGAGAACGTAAGGGTATTTTATCTCACATTCTATTTCCATGAGATTCAAGCTTTATCCACCACTCATTCCTTTTCTGTGGTGTGTATATTGATCATGGTTGTATTAAATAATTATTATACTTAAATTTATGGGTATTTATATATCTATTCTGTAATATTTATTTCATGGGGTTTACTTTTAAAATGTTACCAAATCAGAAAAAATGTTTTGTCTCAATTATCCTTCTTTGAGACTCATGTTTTATTATTCACCTAAATTACATTAGAGGTATTTATACAAACATTTTGAATGTTATATAATGAATAAAATTATTGTGATTATATGTTAAGATTCATTTAATTTTATTTTCTTACATGGAGAGTATGTTCCAAAGTTATCATGTTATAAGAGTTTATGGAAACAATCTCATCGCCTTTTTAAGATTGCTTATGCTTATTCTTCCTTTGATGAAATATTATGATACATAAATCAATAACACTCATGAATTTTATTATACTAAATATCGACATAATATATTCGTGTATTGGTACTATTTTTACACTCTTTGGAACATAACATAGTTAATAAATTGTTTTAAAGAAATCTCATGTTTACCCTCTCTTTGATCGGAAATCTATGTCCCCTCAAAACCATGTTTTCTAAATTTTTTTTACATTAATATTATAATAATATATTATGATAATTAAAATAAATTTTTCATAGTTTTTTATTTTACCAATTTTTTCAAAGTAATATTCTTGTCGCCTTCCAAATGAATAATTTTTCTATCCTTTTTACCATGCAAAATGATTGTTTTTACCTCGTATGACCTATACAGATTTGTCCACCATAAATAAATTCAATATTTCTTTTCATGTTTAATGGTTAATTTTCTAGAATTGTTTTTAAAATATATTTTCAATGAAATGGTTTTCAAACATTTTTCAAGATCCTTGTATATGTTTTTAAGGAAAATGGTTTTCAAAACATTTTCAAGATCCTTTTATAAGTTTTCATTGAAAATAGTTATCAAAATATTTTCATGATTATTTTATAAGTTTCACATGAAATGGTTTTCCAAATGTTTTGAAGAATTCATTCTCTATTTTGAATTTATTTTTGAAGTATTTTTTTAAAATGTTTTTATTTTTTAAAGAGGGATTTTTAAGAAGAAATAATATTTTCCTCAATAAATATTTTCAAAATATTCTTACAATATGATTTCCTTATTATCTAAAATAAGTTAATGTTACTCATAACCTTATAAGAAATGATCCAAAGGTTTCAATAATAATCTTTTATAAATTGATTTTATATTACTGGAATGATTCTATTGGAACATGTTTCTCTTATAAGGGTTATATTCCTTTGAAACCTACTTCTTTTTAGGGGTTATTCTTTTAATGAAATGATTATGAATCCTGTCCTTCTAATATTATGAGATATAATTACATGTTTATGATACCCATTTTATTTCATGGGTTATAATATTATTGTTAATGATTTTTTGGAACATGTATATATGATTTCATTATGAGAACTGTGGGACCTATATCACCCTCCAATTCATTGGGTAATGATAAATGTTTAAGACATCATAGGGTACATGAGAGGGCATACCAATCCCAATATATGAGGGTATACAGGAGGAAATATGAAGCTAAAAAAAGAGGGTACATGTGAGGGAATCCCATGCCCAAACAAGATGGTATACGAGAGGCCATCCCAAGAATAAAATAAGAGGGTACAGGGGAGGGAATACCAAGCACGAAATAAGAGGGTATATGGGTGGACATCCCATAACCAAAACAAGAGGGTAATGGGAGGACATACTAAGACTAAAACAAGAGGGCGCAAGGGAGGACATCCCAAGACTGAGGAAAGAGGGTATACATGAGGGAATACCAGGACTTAAGCATGAACACTGGGGAATAACCCAAGCCTAACTTGTTACAAAAGACATAGTAGGTTGCCTTAAAATAGAATTTTTATATTCTTATTTACATTCCATAATTATATGTTTTATTCCTATGTTATGAATTCATGGATTATGTTTTTTATTTCCTTATGATTCATGTATTATTAACTACCAACATTTGTTATAATCTCTAATATTCAAGGTATGATCTAAAAATTTTATTCTCAAGTTCAATACCCTTTTGGTCAATTTATGCTTACGTATTTTCATTATTTACCCTTACTGAGAATCTGAGCTCACCCCTTTTTTTGATTCCATTCCCTAGTTTATGTAGAATGTTTTTAGGTAGAAGTAATATAGGTGGATATTATTATGGGAGATGTTGAAGATATTTTACCATGATTGAAGATCTTGTTTCCATGTTTCCAAAGACACTAAAATGTTAGGGTCCGTAGGCATGTATTTTTATAATGTACTGAATTTTCACCTATGTTAAGACTGGGTCTCTATATTCATGGGGTGTTACAATAAGAATACACCATCACAAACATATATATTGTTTGTATGAGTATAAACACTCTAGCATAGTCCGATCTCAACCTATATAGAAAGAAGTATCTATAATAGACTCTATAGAAGTCTACCCAGACTATACCCTAATGAATATCATCTTGGGGGGAAATATCCACCAAATTTTATTTATAATCACAATGGATATAGGTAGAGATCATAAACCCCCACCTTGGAGAAATATATAAAGGGGTTAATATGCATAACTTGGCCTCTAACCATAACATATCAGCAATAGGACGTAATACTAGTGGATCATGGCCCACAACCTCTAGTTCATGGTCATCGCTACCCTCCTAGAGAATGAATTAAGGACATTGTGGGGTCATAGCTCCACAGTTTCCTCATTTATGGATCTGATAAGATTTAACAACAGATTATGTCTAAGTTATTAGGAATGGATAGATACATAACCTTCAAATAATGGGTCACATTTCTCTACCTTCTCATAAAAAGATATCTAGGTGATGAGAAAAGTCACATACCTCACAATATACACTACCCAATACCCACTACAATGGTTTATTCAGGGTCAATGTCTCATATCACACTGTAGAGGTTCGGGTATATGGTGTTTCAATTGTATGTTATAGAGGAATAAACCCTTTACTTTTCAATTTGAAACCATATTTAATGGTAACTCTTTCATTTTAAATTTTGAATATATTTAAGTTTATTATTTTTTATATAAATATGGCACGATCTAGTTAGATGTGTCACATTTGCCTATTTATAAAGGCCCACAAACTTTATAAATTGCAATTAATATGTAATGTAATTGTGATAGGACCGTTAAGTCCAGTATAAGGATGTAACTTTTCATGTCTAATGATTAGATTAAATGAACTATGATCCCCAATTTATAGAAGTACATGATTCATAAACCACAATTGACATTCAAGTGATCAAATTAACTAATACCTCATCCCATAGAACGTGTGGTTCATGGCTCAAATAAGGAATAATTATTAAACTAAATAGTCATCATCAATCAATAGGGGAAGGCCATTTAGATTAATATTTAATCATTAATTAATCTAATTATTTTATCCTTACAAGAATCATTATCACATTTCTATATATAAAAATCTAGGAACTTGAAACAATCATAGACAATACTTGTAATTTAAGAAACAAATTATATCTATATAGAATAGAATAATGCATGACATTTGAATCATCAAGTTTCTATAATGATACATGAGATGTTATATCCTTTATGAACAAAGCCAATGAAG